>OU342594.1:9252500-10530000 GCA_910589645.1 Tinea semifulvella
GCAAAAACTCGTCATAGTAATGAACAAGGGAGTCCTAAACAAAAGGTGCTGGCCGGGGTGGGGGCCCGCATCGACCGTGGCGACTGGAGGATGAGAAGGTTTGTAGGCAGAGAGACAGTGATTAAAAAGCTGAGTCATTTGTTTAGGCCTAGATTTGAAATAACCTACATTGGATAGTGGTAGGGATCAATTTGCTCGACACAAGGTTACACTTATCGCAACCTTAGTATAAGAATATATAATATATAGAAGTCAAATTTGACCCGGACTGTCAAAACAAAATTTTTTTTTACGTATTTTAATACAAATCTTTATTATCGCCTTCAAAATAGGCTCTTTTATAATAATGGCAATATAGAAGCCAATACAAGCATGCCAACCCTTGCGTTACCCAATGTTATGGGGGTCGTATGGGGTATATTAATGTCACACACAATGTAAATGACCAATATTTATTACATTTACATTGTTTTAATTTTTGATTAATGTGTATTTCTCCTAACATAGTTCTAAGTTAAATTGTTGAATCTGAAATAAATAAATTACATACATACATATCTTCACGCCAAATCCCTTGCGGGGTAGGCAGAGATAATTGAGCGCCACTTGACACGATCACGACATACCTCTTTCGCTTCTTCGACATTCATCAACCTCTTCATACATGCCCTTGTATTTTGATGGCTTTTTAATGCACCTTCAGCTATTGTTTTATTTATTTGATCGTGATAGGTAAGTCTTGGTCTGCCAGGGCCTCTTTTACCCACAACTTTCGCATTATATATCTGGTTCGTCAATCTCTCTTCACTCATTCTTTCAACATGTCCGAACCATCGGAGCATACCTTTCCTTATTTTTGTCCCTATGCTTTCTTTAATACCTACCCTTTTGCGTATTTCGTCATTACGTATGCGGTCCGTCAAAGTGACGCCGCATATCCGACGCAAAGACCTCATTTCTACTGCATTAACTCTACTCTCATGCGTATTCTGACATATCCACGTTTCGCTTCCATACATAAGTGTTGGTACCAGCATGGCATTGTGTATGGCGAGTCGAGCTTTATCACTTTTATTATTATTATTAATTAAATTTTCCATACACTTGTTGTAAGCCTCAGCTGGGATAGCCTTCAGTTTCTTAAGCTAATCAATTTCAATGAAATCGAGGCTTGTGCCCCAAACCGGATTTATTATTTTTAAAGTCACACGAAGTGAATTAAATCTGGTGAATACGGTGGCTGAGCGATGACCCTTGTTTAGTGTACCAGCTACCGAGCCACCACCGCTACCAAACTATAACTACAGCTACAGTTACAGCTACAGCTACAGTTTCAGCTACAGCAACAGGTACAGCCACAGTTACAGCTACAGCTACATATACAGCTACAGTTTCAGCTACAGTTATTGCTACAGCTACAGTTACATTTACAGCTACAGTTACATTTACAGCTACATATACAGCTACAGTTACAGCTACAGTTTCAGCTACAGCTACAGGTACAGCTACAGCTACCAAGCCACCACCGCTACCAAACTATAACAACAACTACAGCTACAGTTACAGCCACAGTTATAGCTACAGTTACAGCTACAGTCACAGCTACAGATACAGCTACCGAGCAACCACTTCTACCACACTATAACTACAACTACAGTTACAGCTACAGTTACAGCTACAGGTACAGCTACCGAGCCACCACCGCTACCAAACTATAACTACAGCGACAGCTACATATAAAGCTACAGTTACAGCTACAGGTAGAGTTACAGCTACAGGTACAGCTACAGTTTCAGCTTCACCTCTCGCTACTAAACTATAACTACAACTACAGTTACAGCTACACAGCTACAGCTACATATAGAGCTACAGCTACAGTTTCCCAGAAACATGTATGGCTCGAGTCCCTGGGTCTAAGGATGGTATTATAAAATCTAGCTACCACGGCCCGTCAAGCAATTAATAGGCTTATCCTGTTTTTATATTGCTTAAACTTTTTAATCCTTGATCTCTCTGAGTATTGTGCTTTTCCGTGGCGCGTGTCACTTGTGCGGCGGGGCGCGGGCGCGGAGAGCGACACGGCGGGCGTCGGGATCCGGCGTCCGGGCGCCGCGTCGTCATGGCAACGACACCGCGACACCCGGCCTCTCCCTCCCCACACAACCCCGATGCTCACTTATGTACTCCAACCCCCGACATATAGCCCAAACATCTATAGACGCACTGGGCCTATTTATACCACGTACTTGAACTTTATATAACACTGCTGGTTTTAGTCAAGATCCTAGCACATTTAGTGGAGTTTATGGAGAGAAAATCTTGTTACAGTTATAAAAAATACACACAATGTATGTTATCAATCATTACAGCACAACTTCTGGGGAGATAAGCCTTCCAGAACAAATTTCTAGAGAATTTGGCCTACAGTCGCCACGCTGCCAATTCTCAAGTAATAGAGAAAAAAAATAATGCGTTATTTATCTAAATATATTCTAAAACTGCTTGTCAATTTTTCCTCTGACCAATTCAATCCAATTGTCGCTAGTTCTATCAAAAAGAAAAAACTTGGATGGGTATCATAAATGACAATTGGTACTTGGCTGCTCATGTACTTTAGAGAAGTCCCGTCAAAAAACCAACTTGTAGAATCGTTATAACACATCTAGGGTTGCCATCCGGATTCGCCCGGACATGTCCGACTTTTAGACTATAAAACTTTTTAAACTTTCGCGCACATTCATAATAGTTTATATAATTTATTTTAGACTATAGGCCGGATAAATCAGTCTCTTTAATTTGTCCTGATTTTTTGGAATAGATAGAATACTAGTAATAAAACATATCTGAGAACAAGAGAGATACAAAATTTGTATGACATATTGCTCCTGACGGCAATGGATAGAACTAGTTGCAGCGATCTACTTGGCGCTACGCTGTGCAGTCGTTATGATAGCCTTTGAAATTTAAGCACCTTTATCTGTAAGTACTTATACTTTTTAATATGGATCCCAATTGTTTAAAATAAAATAATCTATTATTATTATTATTAAGTCGTCGCGAGCGTCTGCTACCATGCCTACCACACCAATGTAACTAAGTGAGTAATATTTTTATTTTGTGACTAAAATGTCCGTACTTTTATTGAAATGTCGGGCTTTTTCTAAATTGCAACTTTGGCGGACCGCATACGTAACGTCGAAATACGGAAAAGGGTCGGTATGAAGGAAAGCATAGGGACAAAAACAAGGAAAGACATGCTACGATGGTTCGGGCATGTTGAAAGGATGAGCGATGAAAGATTGACGAACCAGATATATAATGCGAAATTTGTGGGTGAAAGAGGCCCTGGCAGACCGAGACTCACATATCACGTTCAAATAAATAAAGCACTGACTGAAGGTGCATTAAAAAGTCTTCGTAACCAAAGGGCATGTATGAAGAGGTTAATGAATGTCGACGAAGCGAAAGAGGTATGTCGTGATCATGTCAAATTGCGCTCAATTGTCTCTGCCTCTGGCGTGAAGATATGTATGCAACCCTAAACACATCAGAATCAACGAGAATCTGAATTGTCACAGTCACGTTCTCCATAAATATGTTTTGAAAGGCTTATCTTCAACATAGGAAATGTTGCCCTCTGTTCAAGGAGCTTAATTTTTTTTTTATTAAAAAATATTTGTTATTAGGACAGTCTATAGATGCGGCTCACAGGGGTCGGATACATAAGACGTAGACGTAGGTACGGTCAGGCGATGTAAATAATGCGAGATAACTTCGGGAGGGTCTAATGGAAAAGGGAATGGTTTCAAAGTGGCCCGAAGAGTCGACTGTTCTGGATAGTTAGGTCGGCCGAACAACACTCCAGGGGCTTCATTTTAAGTGAAAGTCGATATCACAGGATTACGATGGAAACTTGATTATTTAAACGGATCGCAGTTATTATTGGTTCTATTTAATTAAACTATTAACTAGTTGTTAGATGAAACCATAAAGCTGCTTAATTTTGATAAAATTAGCTGCGATTGATAAAGCCTTATTTATCACAAGCGTTGCCAACTCTACGTCTTTTTGCGTAGTATGTTTTGGTCTTTCATATTTAGTGTTCATCTCTTCACTGCTGGATAAAGGCCTCCGACAAGGCTTGCCAGTCTTATGCAACCGTCATCCGATCTCTAGAACCGATTTACCCTGTTCGTCAATTCTGCAGCAGATGATAAAATGATGAAAAAAAATATAAAAAAAGTAAAGTATCATCACGACCGTTTCCCTTTCGAGGTGGTCAGAAACCACGCTTATAAATAAGCGAATTCACATTTAGCCAACTTTACTATAGGCCAATCATGACAAGTGGCAAGCTCGTCGATGTCTCCAGCGTACCAAACTCGAGAAATATCAGAAATAAATTAAATATTAATTAAATGTATTTATTTACATTAATCAATATTTTTGTGTCCCGACCAGGAATCGAACCCGGTACCTCGGAGTCTAAATCCACGGACTTAACCGCTAGACCACAGTTGTTAAAAAATTTTACTAATTAACGTAATTTTCAATCTAATCAACTCCGATTTGGCAACGTTGTTCATGATCAAGACCGTAATGCGTAGAGAGTCTATTTTAAGGTGCCAATTGACATTTAGCCAAACTATAAGCCCACCATGATAAGCAGCAACCTCCGTATTTAAATCTACGGTATTAACGGCCAGACCAAGGAGGTAGTAACCTAGACATAATAGCGCTATATAAATCTCAGCTTTAGATATAATATTATTTATTAACCGCCAGACCAAGGAGGTAGCAACCTAGACATAATAGCGCTATATAAATCTCAGCTTTAGATATAATATTATTTATTAACCGCCAGACCAAGGAGGTAGCAACCTAGACATAATAGCGCTATATAAATCTCAGCTTTAGATATAATATTATTTATTTAGGAATTCTTACAGCTAATTTATACATATATAGGAGAAAATAGTAATACGATAAAGCCAATAATAAGAGTTCGCTGACAGATACAATAGAAGTAAGCAAAGAAAACAATGAACATAAATTTAAAAATAATAATGATTACTCGTACAAGAGTACAAGAATTACGAAAGAATAAGCATTACATCAATACAACAGAATAACTATAACAGAAATAAACATACATATATACACACATATTGATCTAGTAAGTACCAAGAAAATTCCTATAATTTACGTTTTACTGTACTAGCTTGCTAGCTATTGCTATTTTACCACTGTTTTTCCTGTGTTTTCTATTTCAGTGAAACCAGATTTAACAATTTATATTTATAGAGCAAAGGAACAATACTTACCTAACTCGTTCTTGTGTAGTATTCTGTATATATTAATCACAGCTCCTAGACCTCTGCTAGAGATGGACCTTCCAGAATGTATTTCTGGAGGATTTGGCCTATACACTCGTATAATGTCAATTTCATAACGATTCCACAAGTTTGTGGGTGTCGGGTCCATCGTGTGTGGAAAATAGAGAAGATGAGAATGATGTTATTTAAAATGGACGCCTACTCTTTTTATTGCGTAACACGACACACACCGCCCACCATTCTGATCCTCTTTCTACCTAACCAAATATTGTATGATTCCGTTAATGACGTCTTGGAAGCTAGTTCCATAAATGCATTGACGGCAGACCTGCTTAGGCCCAATTCTTTCAGTAGGTAAGTGGTGTTGTAAATATGTGAGACATGTACATAAAAACGGCGAATATTTTTGGATTTTGCAGAAAGCATTCTTACGACCAAGCCACCTGTGTGTATGTGATAGGTACAAATTTCCCAATAAAAGTATGATTAATCGTGCACTATTAATAAAAGTTATATGTGTTGTGATATTTTGCTATTTGCTAGTGGTGAGTCGTTGTCGAATTTTTTAAAACGAAACGCACTTTTACTAATAACTAGTTGTGAAAACGGTTCTTGTTGCAACTGTTTATGTTGGTGCGGCGGCGGCTGTAAGAAAATAACTAAGATTACATGGAAAAAGTTTTAAATTATGACTACGTTTTTTAATTAAAATAGATGCGGGTGATATAGATTATAATATAAAATAGTAATAGTTTATTAAATTTATATGTAATTTAGAAATTAATTATATTTAATATTATAAAGAACTATATTTCATTTACAAAAAAGCTTACATAATTTATTATAGAACAAAACTGTATTTTGAAAACGAAACGAGAAACAATTGCGACAAGTACGACTAAATAAGTAGTTCGCGCAACGAAGACTGTTTTGGTCAAAACCTAAAAACGGGTCTATCGTCCCAGAACATAAAACGGTTATTTACAACGCCCACCACTACTATTTGCTAGAACTAAATATGTGTTGCCTAAATTTAATAGGCGTTAGTTATGGTTTTAAGTTTTATTGGTCCTTTATCTTCTGCTTTATTCGAGTCCTCCTTGCGTCGTTCTCCACATTGCTGAGGGTCGTGACCACGGATCACTTTGTCCCGGACGATGCTGCGCCATCCGGGTCTATACGGCTGCATGTAGGACATCGTGCATCTGGGTATTTAATGAGGTGCGGATCTGGTCAGACCAGCGTATGGGGCTTCGGCCACGTGGTCTTTTGCCTTCGACTTTCCCTGTGATTACAAGCCTTTCCAGGTTACCAGGTGTTTTGCGGGCTATATGGCCGAAATACTCAAGGACTCGTTTTAGGCAGATGGAAGACAGCCTAGTAGAGATTTTGAGCTCCTTGAGTATTGATACGTTAGTTCTTCGCGCTGTCCAAGGGATACGCAACATACGCCTCCAACACCACATCTCAAAGGCATCGATGCGATCAAGTTTCAGCGGCATAAAGAAATATGGAGAATATTAAGCTGCGTATTAGTCTTGTTTTGGTCTTTAGGGTGATATTTCGATCCTTCCATATTCCTTTTAACTGAGTCATTGCATTTTTAGCCATGCCAATTCTTCTTCAAACTTCTGTCTCACATGAGCCGGTCGCAGTGTTGGAGCTTATCGAGTAGTAGCAGTTTGATTGGCAAAATAATTTTTTAAAACTAATAGAGATTCTACATAGATTAGATTTGTATCATGTTCTTCACTTGTGTAACTTGTAAGTTCGCACTGCGGTTTTGTTCCAACCATCTGCTGTAGTAGTCTGCAATCAAAAGCAAAAAATCTTACTTAAATTCCATTAACTGCTGGCCAGTGGAGCTATTTTTACATGTTACAATATACATTTTTAGTACCTAATAATACCTACACGGAATTCATCGGTTTCTTAAACAAAATTAAACAATGAAAGTAGTTCCCAAAAAATCATCACGACCGTTTCCCTTTCGGATTGGTCGGAAACCACGCTTATAAAGAAGCGGATTTACATTTAGCCAACTTTACTATAGGCCAATCATGACAAGTGGCAAGCTCGTCGATGTCTCTAGCGTAACAAACTCGAGATATATCACAAATAAATTAAATATTAATTAAAATTTATTTATTAATATTAATAAATATTATTGTACTAGGTATTTATTTATTCAATGAACAGTCAACAAAATGTACAATCATATTTATAATATTACTAGACTTACTAAATTATTACAGACCATTACAACATGCAAACATAACGTCTTTTAAAATATACATTAAAACATTAGAAAACAATGAAATTATATAGAAGTAAATTAAGTTAAACCTAACGAGACCTAAAAACTAAAAAATATAGGAAAATAAAAAATAAATCTTAAAATAACAAAAACACTCCTAACCCTACCAAACACAATGAAATACCAATATTAAATACCAGGAATCGAACCCGGTACCTCCGAGTCTAAATCCACGGACTTAACCGCTAGAGGTAGGTAGTTTAAAATAATTTAATGCAAGGGAATACTTACAACAATTAATTTATCGCAATAGAAATCTCGTACATGTTTGGAATTTCGCCCGTTCGATTCCCGCTGCGTGTGGGTCATTCTGTTATCTTCTATCGTCACGTACGCTTTCACCTAAAATCAGCGTTGTTGAGATTAGATTAAATTATCTTTGTGTTTGATAATAAAACTTTTTATACTAAATTAAAGCTATTTTTGACATAAGTCGTTTGACCTTGTTAAATATAAATTTACTAGCTGACCCTAACACTTCGTACCGCCTAACAGTCATTGAATGGTCAAGCTTGATATAAATTTCTGAACGCACCCATATATATTTGACAACCGACATTGTTTGACAGGTAACACGAACTTTTGGGGAACTGTTTTTCTTTTATTTTTATTTTTTTATTCTATTTTCCAATTTTATTTATAGTTATTCTGCTATTCGGGACGGAGACAAATTCAACAAATCAAAAACCGTGAAAACCTGTCCAGCCGATCCCAGGTTATAAGTGTTCTAACAAACCCGACTTTGTTTTATACATTAAGATTTACTTATTATGCAATCTAATATGTCAGAAACCTTCCCTGATGTTCACACAACATATTCCCAAAGTTTCATCCCGATCGGACAAGTAGTTTTGCAATGCTTTATATATATTTAGATTTAGATTATAGTTTAGGGTAAAATTATAATTATTGTTATAAATTAATTATGGGTTTCTAGATGCCTGAAATAAAATATTTAATTAAATTTAATTCTAATTTAAATCAATCCTCTTCCTTATTCGGTACCCCACTGTTGGGGATCGTGACTTCGTCGCAGTCTATCCACCAGCCGTTTCAAGTGATTGCGCAGTGGATGGCTTGGTGTAAGTACTTAGTGTGTTTAGGTGGTCAGTCAACTGACTTGTCCATCGCTTCTGTTATTTTCCCGTTACTAAAAGTATTGTTCACATTGTCGGCACCTCTTCTAGCAATGTGGCCGAAACATTGCAAAATTCTGGTATAGCAGACGGCAGAAAGTCTGTCGCTTGGCAAGTTTGAGCTTTTCGAACATGCTCAGGGAGGTCAAATCTCTGCGAAGCTGAACTGATTCGAGAGGCTTAGACACTGTGTCACACTATCTGAATCGCCCGCTTCTGCAAGCATTGAGAGCAACTGTAAGATACTTCGCGGTACCGTCCCAGAGGTGAGACAGTATTCCACGCATGACCTTATTTGTGCTTTATAAAGTACTAGCTGACCCTGCGAACTTCGTACCGCCTGACGGTCAATGAGTATACCCTCGGTCGGTATGCCCCACAAATCAGCGCTGATGCACGCCACCTATCGGACAACAGTAGTACTATGTCAGAAACTTTCGCCGATGTTCACACAACATATTCCCAAAGTTTCATCCCGATCGGTCAAGTAGTCTTGAAATGCATAGGGAACATACATACACACAGACATTCATATATATACATAGATGTCTGAACTTTTGTGTATGTCTTAGTTTATAATATGACAATGCCTATTTACAGCAGCTATAATTTTAAGATTATAATTATGTATATTTGGGTTGTAATGTGCTGCTCCAAATACAAGCTATTTACCAGAAAATAACCTTATCGTTATATTTTTTTTTTGACATGTAGAAGTGCAGAATACATTATATTTATTGTCCTAAGCCTACAAAAAAAAAAAAAAAAACGAGTGTTTTAAAACCATTTACATTGCGTGCTATATATAACGAAAATACAAAATCCGGCTCTGTTATGTGTAATCTAATTACCTTTGTCCCATCGGGTTTGACTTCATCAAATTCCTCGTCGCATTTAAATGTCATCTGGGAGTTGATCAGCAATGATTCTAATGTCAGCGTGTAGCTACCATCCTCATTTAACAGTAAACACACGATTGGGTATAGAGACATTGCTGCTTTTCGCGCCAAAAATCCCAAACCTGCAAAAATAAATATGTTCATAAATAAAAATATATATTTAACCTGACAGATGCGTTTAAAAACTACTTGCTCTAGCACTTTTATTAGTTATAAGTCTGTCTCTTTCTTGATCAATATTTTTGATTTTTCATCTAAATATTGAAACGCATTCTTATTAATAAACCTAAAAGCTCACGGCCTCCAATTACCAACAGCCCTAAAAAAGCTTTCCAGATTGTTTTAACACTATGCATTTAGTTTTTTTTTTTTGTATTATATAGTTTTATTATTGTTCAAGATTCATGTAGCTTATTATTTTTAATAACAATAATTATTTTATACTAGCTGTTTTACACGGCTTTGCCTTACGCGTCCTCTTCTAGGTATGATCTTGTGAGTCTGCTCGATCGAACGTGTATCCACCACCTTGAATTTCTGGCCGACCTCTGTTAGGATCCATCACGTTGGTCATGGCGTGAGTCTGCGTTCCTTACATTATTTTAAGCATATTCCCCATTTTCTCGCTGCCTTAGGGTATTACACCGGTAGTAAGACAGTAAAAACATTTTTTTTTCTCTTATAATAATTTCCTTAATAGCAGCAGCATCATCACATTGTTAATTTTATCACACTCTCCTCATCACGTAGTGAAGCAAGTAGTTTTATTAATGTTATATTAGTATATCTATAGTATGACTTATTTATGTATTAGTATCTAAATTGGTATGTATATATTTATATTATAATTATATTTATGTTTTATTTAAATTTAACCTAATTTTTGATTGCACCTACCACCTATCCTGTCTATATGTCCTAAAGGTTTGGCTGTCAGAGAATTCCTAGCGGCATTAATTCGCTTTTGTACATAGTGCAATAAATTTTAAAAATAAATAAATAAAATAAATACATATATTGTTAGGTTTATATATTTGGTCACTTAGATGTTAGGCCCTCTGCACTTAGCGTCCACGCTCTGACATAAATATATATATATATATATAAGAAACTGTGTAAACTGACCAAGAAACTTCATGTAATCTCCAAAGTTGTCCGATGATATCATTTTATATTTTATTCCCACAAATTCTTCCATTTTCTGTAAAAAAAAAACTATTCTTAAAAAAATATTAGTAAAGTATCATCACGCCCGTTTTCCTTTCGGGGTGGTCAGAAACCACGCTTATAAATAAGCGGATTCACATTTAGCCAACTTTACTATAGACCAATCATGCCAACAAGTGGCAAGCTCGTCGATGTCTCCAGCGTACCTACCAAACTCGAGAAATATCACAAATAAATTAAATATTAATTAAATGTATTTATTTACATTAATAAATATTTTTGTGTCCCGACCAGGAATCGAACCCGGTACCTCCGGGTCTAAATCCACGGACTTCACCGCTAGACCACGGAGGTAGTTAATTTTAAATTATATTGTGAATTAATAGTGAGCCCACACCAGGTAGTGAGTCTGGCTCGTGGGATTCTGTTTTCCATTACCTGTATTGGTATAGGATTAGGTTATAGAGCTCTTCTGAGTACTCACTATAGAATAGGCGATAGAACACGCTCAGAGAATTCGGGAGTGGTTCGCGTCACTTGCTTTTTGGACCTCGCGTGTCACATGTGTTCAATTCAACGTTTTAGCCATGTTCTACTCTGATATATCTAACTAATCACCGGAGGCAGTATCAAGACAACTCTTATCCCGGACTGACTTTGCAAGTCCACTTCGCTTGCTAATATACGAATACTGCTATACTCGTATATATAGTATAATTTTGCTCCTGCCTCTCATTATTTTATTTTATTTTAAGTAAATAATCATTAACCTATTGATTTTCACTTTTTTATTATTATTATTCTTTTACTTTTGCTAGTTCAATTGCACTATTAATTTGAATCTATTTACTATATTTTACTCTTATTTCTGTTTTAATCGCATTTTCTAAATAATACAAAATCTCTTTGGCTTGTGTTCCACTATTGCTACTTTGTTTATATGTTTAATAATAGGCTGTGTTTTTTTTTAAATTAATATTTAGAAATATCACAAATAAATTAAATAAATAATTTTCTCCCAACCAGGAATCGAACCCGCGTCTATATCGTTCGTTCACGGTGAAACTAAAAAATAAATAAAAAAAACAAACCTTCAAAATATTTAAATCATTAAATATGAATACAAAATCCCCCACTAGACTATTAACTTAACACAATATTTAATAAATATTTATTTATTTTGGAATTTACATCTACGCTTATGTAACAGTTTAATACTGATATTTATTTGCATAACACAAGTTTACTTAACAATCCTGATTAGATAAAAGATAAAACTGCCTAAATGGATTGTCCACTTTAAAACAAGCATACTATTTATTTTAAAAAAATATCTAAGCAGTTATAATTTTGTTTTTTAAAGTAGACAGACACACTTTGATAATATATGTCTGTTTATATTGAAAAATGACAACTTAATCTCTAGGTATATTTAGGCCTACGTTTGATAATTTGCTCTCGTTTACAAGGTACACAAACATTTTCATCATCAAGCAGCCCTCTCGACGCGACGAACGAGTGTCTTCACTCCGTAGCCACGACTCAGACTTAGCTGTTAAGGCACGCAGGGCCAACAGTGAAAGAGAGACGTTTTATAGGGTTTTAGTCCGTAGGCGCCTTGGGGTCTCCTTATGAGGCCTGCGGTGGCCCTTCAGGTTGGGGTCGTATCATTGATGATTTATCCGCATCCGAACTTTTGAGATGTAGCTAGTTGCAGAAAGGCTGATTATCTCTTGACATGCTTATTAGCCACGTCATTGGCCGAAATAACAAAACAATAATAATAATACAATTCTTTATTGTAATTCAGCGGGGAAATTCAGCTAGCGTTGTTGCCACCATTCCACGCGAACGGGACTTATATCCTTATCCTTGGTAATAATATTTATTTTATATTTTGTAAATAATTTTTACTTAACATTAAGAATAATAAATTCTTTATTGCACAAAAATTAAATAACTTAAAACTAAGCGCATAGGCGAGCTTTATACCCTAAGGCATCTTTTACCAGCTAGTGAAATATTACCAAAAACTGGCAGAATGCCAACAAATAAATAAATAATATATGGTAATATTTCACAAAGGTTAGCTGGTAGAAGATGCCTTAGGGCATAAAGCTCGCCTATGCGCTTAGTTGTAAGTTATTTTTTTTGTGCAATAAAGAATTTATTATTCTTTATGTTATTGAAACAAATATTTACTAAATATAAAATAAATATTGATATATAGGTATATAATGAGAAATATTATAAAATATGAATCAAAGGTGATAAGCAAACCAATCACGTGGTGTATATCAAAATCTTGTTCAGATATTATTTTAATCATCCTTTCTGCAACTGGCCAGTAGTCTATTATCCACTTCCTAGGATATAAATTAACGGACATATTTTGACTTTCATATACCTAATCTTAGACAGAAAATAATTGCGAAAAAGGTTATGACGACTTTCCTCAATTTTACTAAACAACTACAAACACAAATTTCTAAGCATTCCGTGGATTCACCGTGCGGGTGCCGGGTCCATCGTGTGTGAGTGAGAGATGAGAAGAATGATGTCTCAGGCTTGCGACCGACAATGCTGGTTTAAAAACAAGTTTTTTATTTTATTTTATTGCGCGATAATACGTTCACCATCCACAATGCTACTCCTCTTCCTACCCAGCCAAATACTGTATGATTCCGTTAATGCCGTCTTTGAAGCTCTTTCCATAAGTGTATTGACCGCATACCTGCTTAGGCCCAATTCTTTCAGTAAGTTATGCAAAGATTTTGCTGGAACTCCTAAAAATAAATAAATAATAATTTAAATTATGACGTGTCACAAATGCATGTAATAGGTTTATGTAAATAAAGATATTTTAACTTTGACTTTGATTTCTTCTGTGAGATCATAATATATACAGATATATATATTTAAAAAGTCCGCAATTTTATTTCCTAGAAAAAAGTACACTCAGACAAAAAACATTAAACGATTAGATTGTGCGAGAGGGATGCGAAAGCTTTAAACCATCAAACCCTCAATCATTTGTTTTGTTATAGGTGAGAAATCAATATACGACAGTCCCACCTCAAAAGTGAATTCGAAATCTCCTAACCTTGTTTCAATTCACAAGAGGCCCAGGTACGATGCCGAAGATACCTCCCCGCGTGTACCAGGATCTCCTAAAACCGGTTTCACTCCTGAAAAACTTTCCGGAAGCCCGAGGAAAGTTGTTGGACCTGAAAACGATCAGTGAGTAACAATATAATTTATTAAGATATAGTCTAACACCCTTAGACGTTTCCTTAATAATAATAATTAATTATTTATTACAGAATTAATTCCATTGTTAGTAACATTTTAAGGCGCAGTGGTGGCTCGGTTGTAAGAACGCGTTCCTTAAATCCTACAAAGGTCGGTTCAAACACACCTGGCAAGTACCAATTAGAAATGCACTTTTCTTACGTAGATTTGTTATAGATTTACAACACCACCTTTCCCGTGCCTCGGAGAGCACGTTAATCGTTAATAAATTGTCAATAAAAATGGACATCATATCTCTCGCCAAGCCGTCTGGCCAGCGTGGCGAGTGTAGGCCAAATTCTCCAGATTTATGTTCTGGAAGGCCCATCTCCAGCAGTGGAGGTCTAGGACGCTGTGTTCTCAAAATTGTAACAATTTAACTTAGAACTGTGTTAGTAGGTATACACATTAATTAAAAAGTTAAAAAGAAACAGCAAAAATTATAATAATAATACGTACTTAATTTAATTTATATAAATTTACCACACACTACGACCTCAAAAATCATGGCCCCCTGGCGACAGTAAAAATATTTGTAGCGATTTATACTACGCAAATGCTGTACATATTTAATTTACACATTCCCAGTTACAACTGCAATCCAGCGCTTAACAAAAGCGCTGTCAAAGCGCGACGATATCATCCTCAGAATGCTGTTGTCACTGTATCTCACTATCTGCAGTATCGACGCTGCCTTTTTGCGGATTATGGCCGGAAATCCATCCACACGCGCCTCCGCAAAAATGCCCGATGCACTGCTGTGTCCCATCAGCATTCTGAAGATATTATTGTATTGTATGTATTGTATTAAGGCTCCTCCACTCAGTTTTTTCTTCCAGCTGTCAAAAAGAACTACGCTCGAGGAATAGAACTGTCAGAACTCAAGGTGCACCGCTACGTACCTTGAAGTAAAGTATCATCACGACCGTTTCCCTTTCGGGGTGGTCAGAGACCACGCTTGTAAATAAGCGGATTCACATTTAGCCAACTTTACTATAGGCCAATCATGACAAGTGGCAAGCTCGTGCCACCAAAATCGAGAAATATCACAAATAAATTAAATATTAATTAAATGTATTTATTTACATTAATCAATATTTTTGTATCCCGACCAGGAATCGAACCCGTTACCTTCGAGTCTAAATCCACGGACTTAACCGCTAGACCACGGAGGCAGTGGAATTTATTAAAGAATTAATATTTTTACTAAATTACGTACTTTATGTAAAATTTTGTAAGTGAAAAACGTACCTTGAAACCTCCTTAAAGCATGTTTATATTACTTTTGGCTAATATTTATATTACTTAAACTTGCATTTGTTATTTTCTTATTAATAATTAGTTAAATTACTTTTGTTATTTTAAGAACACATTTAAAGTAAATTAATTGTCAAACTCATTTAAATCAGATTATAATAATTTTTTTTTTGACCAATCATTACAGCCCCTAGTAACGCAAAGTCCTAGAACTCCACTGTTAGAGATAGGCCTTCCAGAAGAATTAAAGTGCTCTCCGGCACGGGAACGGTGGTGTTGTAAATAAATGACAAATGTACGCAATAAAAGTCTATTTGTGTGACAAAAATAAGGAAAGGCATGCTCCGATGGTTCGGACATGTTGAAAGGATGAGTGAAGAGAGATTGACGAACCAGATATATAATGCAAAAGTTGTGTGTAAAAGAGGCCTTGGCAGACTAAGACTCATCTATCACGATCAGATAAATAAAATAAAAATGAAGTTGCATTAAAAAGTAATCGAAACAAAACGGCATGTATCAAGAGAAGATATACATACATACATATCTTCACGCCAAATCCCTTGCGGGGTAGGCAGAGACAATTGAGCGCCACTTGTCACGGTCACGACATACCTCTTTCGCTTCTTCGACATTCATCAACCTCTTCAAGATCATCAATCCTCCAAGAGAAGATATGTTTGTATGTAAAAGTCTATTTCTCATTGGTACATGCCCAGGTTCGAACCGACCTAGTTAGGTTTTTGTTGTTCTTACAACCGAGCCACCATCGCTCACACCCACTACCGGGACACATGAATATTCATAATATAATATTTATAATATAAGATGTTAAAAACGTGTAGTAATTCTGTCAAAATTAATATTTAGAATACGGGAACGCAATCTTCAATGTTGCCAGAAAAACTTATCTGATCGGAAGAATTTAAAATGGTAACATTTATGCCTTTCGAGGCCTGAATAGTTTACAACTAAGAAATACAATTTCGAGGATCCCTTCCTCAAGGGAATCTTTGGTACTGTTTTTTTTATGATGCAGTTTTATTATTTAAGAAAATCGGCCCGGATGCTCCTTTCAGCATTTTTCGATATTCGCTATATACTTTGTATAGCCTCGACTAGGATGTTAAGAAAAGCGTTCTTACAACCGAGCCACCACCGCTTCTACTATAAAAATATTAATTTTGAATGTTTAAAAAGATGGTCATTGTATTTTACAGCATACCAACAATTTACTATGGAGCACGAACACATAAACAGATTCAGCAAGTCATCAAGGAGTTCAAAAGAACGACGTATTGTGGTGATGCTAAAATGTCCATACTGTCCAGCAGGGAATATAGCTGCATCAAAGAATTTGACAGGAAAATGTATGCCTCCAAAAATGATATGTGTAAAGAATGCTGCTCGACAAAGGTTTGTTAACAATAAGTCAAGTTTCTCAAATAAAAAAACTTCAATATGTAAAAGATATTTTTTAAGAACTTGATAACTTAAATAATAACACAGGACAGAAATATTGTTGAATTGATTTTTTATTCTGTAACTTTTAATTCCTACCTATGTACTTTAATCCTTTAATGTTCTTAAATAAATAAATAAAATATTATAATTTCATGGCAATCTTATGAGAGGGTATAATGTTATAATGAAACATGCTGAAGTGCATCAAAATTCGTCCGATTTGGAGTAACTTGGATTTGTTTTTGTGCTATACCTAGAGGCTATTTGTTGTGCCCTTTCTTTCACGGAATGGTCAGAAACCACGCTCTTAAAGAAGCGGATTCAAATTCAACCAACTTTACTATAGGCCCATCATTACAAGTGGCAGTCTCGTCGTAGTCTAGCGTACCAAACTCGAAAAATATCACGAATTAATTAAATAAATTATTGTGCCCCAACCCATGGACTTAACCGCTAAACCACGTAGGCAGTATATATAACACTTTAAATATATATATACTCATATATGTATGTCTATGGAGCCAATATCAACCTTACAATGTATGTTTTTGAGATTATAATTGTGTGCAATTATAATAGCGTCATCTATGATTGTGTAGCGGAACTTTTTCCTAATCAATTATTTTTTAAAGAAAGTAAACTTTCGTTCCGTGTATTTTAATTGTAATATTTATAAAATATTAGTTTAATTAACAAAAAATAGCTAAAGGTGCATTAAAAAGCCATCGAAACAAAAGGGCATGTATGAAGAGGTTGATGAATGTCGAAGAAGCGAAAGAGGTATGTCGTGACCGTGACAAATAGCGCTCAATTGTCTCTGCCTACCCCGCAAGGGATTTGGCGTGAAGATATGTATGTATATATAACAAAAAATAAACAAAAAGAATATAATTCAAATATAAGATGTAACTTCTTTCGCACGCCTAATTATAAATATATTTTTTTCAGATCAGAGATCCAAATAAACCGAAGGAAGATAAGCTCAAAACCAATTGTCAATTTTATGATAATAAAGACAAGTTTACTCATAAGGATTTACCACCAGCTTTCGATTTAGAAGATTTGGTAGAAGTTGGCCATAAACTCATGGCGTGTCCACACTATGCTGCCAGGAATATGGCCACTTTAGCGCATATTATCTTCTGTCCATACAATTATCTTATTGATCCCAGTATCAGGAATAGTGTAAGTTAAAATCCTAAAGCCAAATAGATAGAGATAGATTCAAATATAGGATAGAGTGCATTGGTTACCATTTTCATACAAAATATTTGTTCAATTATTTTTACGCCATCTAAAGTCCACTAGCAAAGTAACTTTTAAGGAAAAAAAATGTCTACCTACTGAGTATTCGATGGCGCCAATCAAATCAAATCAAAATATTTCTTTCCATAGTTATCTTGTAACAACTTGGATATTGACAACACTAAAATAATATAAAACAAAAACATATAAAATATATAAACAAACATAAGTTAGGTAATCATGGTTGGACCGTAACGGGTAAACAATCCAGATTTATGTGTGTTATAATAGCATTATTGTCATAAGCAGGGTAATTGTAACTTAATAACTACTTAATATAAGATCGTGGCTGTAAATAGGCCATATCAACTAAATATAAATTCGTGGCTATAAAGGGCCGAGTCAGCTTACAATCTAACAATAATAATAAATATCAAATCTTAATACTAGTTCGTGGCTGTATACGGGTCGTGTCACCTTACAATGTAAATAATAATAATATGTCAATTAAGCATATATTCGTAGCTGTAAAAGTGCCGTGTCAAACGATTGGTGTTTTTTAAGATTATAATTGTGTGCAACTATAATAACGCCATCTATGATCGTGTAGCGGAACTTTTTCCTAATGACTTATTATTTACAGAAAGTAAAAGTCTAGAACAGTGACGACTCGGTTGTAAAAACGATTTCCTTGAAATCCGACAAAAGTCAGTTCTAACCCTCGGCAAGTGCCAATGAAAAATACACTTTTCTTACGTACATTTGTCATAGATTTACAACACCACCGTTTCCGTTTTAAGCCGTCGGTCCCGGTTCCCACTTATGGAATCGTTAATAAAATAATATTAAAAATTGACATCAGATCTGGCCAGAGCGTTGCGAGTGTAGATCAAAATCGCCAGATATATGTTCTGGAAGGCCCATGTCCAACAGTGGAGGTCTAGGACGCCTAGAAGGGGCTGTAATGAATGAACCTAAACAGTCGGTTATTAGACGTCGATATATTTAGCAATTCTCGCGCCGCATTTAAGGCCAAAATAAAGAAGCTGTTGTTGTCGGTTTAGCTCGCTGGGTGGGGTTTGCTTCGGAGTTCATTGAGAGTTCCATAAATTCGAACACTGCAATTGTATTGTATGTAGCACTAACGTATCTAAAAATATAAATGGTGCACTATTGTCCACAGTGGGAAATATTTTGGTGGCGGGTATAATTCTAATGGCTCCTACTGTATCGTTTCTTAATTGTTCTAATACTGCCTGTCTCTGTTCTTTCTCTTCGAATAAATAAATAAATAAATCAAAAGACAAGAAAGTTTTTTAAGAATGTTCCATGTAATTTATTTAGAAGGAAGTGTTTGACAATTCGCATATTATCCGTTAAACTATCAAATTGAAAGGGCACGTCGAACATGACCATAATCGGTGCACTGCTTGTTATAATCGTACTCGACGTGCATTTTAAAATTAATTTTGTTGTTTCACTGACAATATGCCGGCCTGCATGCTACGGAAGTGTAAAACACGTCCTTCCTCGACAAGACAAGTAAAACAGAGTAGATAGCGTAAAAAATATTGTAACAAACATTTTGTATGTAAATTCTACTAAAAAGTAAAGTATCATCACGACCGTTTCCCATTCGGGGTAGTCAGAAATCACGCTTATAAAGAAGCGGATTCACATTTAGCCAACTTTACCATAGGCCAATCATGATAAGTGGCAAGCTCGTCGATGTCTCCAGCGTACCAAACTCGAGAAATATCACAAATAAATTAAATGTATTTATTTACATTAATAAATATTTTTGTGTCCCGACCAGGAATCGAACCCGGTACCTCCGGTAGTCTTAATCCACGGAGGCAGTTTTATTTAATAATAATCTTTCTTTTAGATGAAAATTAACGTAACAGATGAGATCGTAATTCTAGATGAGGCTCACAACATTGAAGACATTTGTCGCGACGCTGCGACATTTACACTAAAAAGGGCAGAATTTCTTGCATCTTTAAAAGTAAGTGTTCATTTATATTTGAGAAGGACAACTGGCAGCTATTTACTAAGATCACTAAGCATTAAGTTCAGTAACCGTTGAGCATAGTCATATATATCCGAATTCTCTGTTTACTATTTTCTATACTCAACGAGCCTGTGACATCGAAATAATAAATAAATAATAAATATTTCCAGACAGGTCACACAGCGCCATCTAATTTCCGTGGTAAGCTACGAGGCTTGTGTTACGGAAACTAGATGGTTGATAAACTACATATTATACTTTTTTTTGTAAATTATACAATGTACAACTTGCCCCCGGTGGGAATCGAACCCACAACCTCCCGAGTTCACGGCAACGTTTGTTACCACTAGACCACGGAGGCGGTCTAATACCTCAAGAATAATAATAATAATAAATATAATAATAATAAATACCTCAAGAGTGAATTTGCCTATCTCTCTTTATTCCATGATAAGTCTCTTCGCTCTTCTCATAACTCTATTCTTACCATACTATGATTAATGGCCAACTCATTTGCTGTTGTC
The DNA here is from genome assembly GCA_910589645.1 of Tinea semifulvella. NCBI lineage: Eukaryota > Metazoa > Arthropoda > Insecta > Lepidoptera > Tineidae > Tinea > Tinea semifulvella. The sequence continues at coordinate 9,273,151 of OU342594.1, forward strand.
GCCGCAAATCTGTGAAATGGACTACCGGTAGAAATCCGACAAGCATCCACCCGAAAAATGTTTAAAAAAATCGTGTCATCGCATTATTTAAATGGTTCATAAGTTATGTAATGGTATCATATGTAGTATATGTATTATTAGTATTTAATATATCATAGTTATTAGTATTATCATTGTATTTATATGTATATAGATTTATTTATTATTATTATATCAATCTAATGACAATATTTATGTCAAATGCGAATGTGAATATACGTGACATCTCTAATACAGAATAACGTCACGTCCAACATTATTTATTTATTTTTTTGTGTTCTCTCAATGGATAATGAATGTGGTGATGGCGAAGTTAATGACGTCAAATTCCAGATGTTGCAGAATTTGATGCTTTTCTAGGAGTCACTCGCGGCGTTATAGCCCAAACATGGCGGGTATAATATGGGGTTAAAAAGCGCGGGAAAACCCCAAAAAATTAACTGCAATATGTGCCCCATATATAAAGTCCAATTTAGTGTTTTCATAATTATTCACATTATTAAACAACACAATACCACTTTTAATCCATATATCCACAGTGTAATTTATAAAACAAAAACTTGCACTTGATATGTCGCGGAAAATGGCGCGAAGGAACTTTTTTTTTTAAATATCATATCTTTTGCAAATCTAAGGCCGCATTCGTTTTAAGAAATGTTAGCATGAAAATACCACTTTTTTTAGCACAAGTCGTTCGTTTAATGAAAATTCTAACATTTGATGCTAATTTCGTTTATCAGTACCGTGTTGAAAGGAGGGTTATTGATGTTACTTTTTGACAGATGACATTAACAGCTCTCCCAAAGTGATAATGCGCATAGAAATCTTCGTCACTGTTCGGCAACGGTCGTATTCCCCGAGCGTCGGAAGACGATATGTATATAGAGTGGTTAAGTGCATTTTCTTTATGCATAATTTAGTAGAATTATGTGTTTTGTGCTAAAAGAGATAAATATTGATTTATCAGTAACGAAATTTGATTCAAAGTAAATAGCGAGGAAAACCATACGATTGAGAATATGCTACAATCTTTGTTGGATTGATTTACTTCGAAAATTTTATAGTACTGTAGTGGCCTCCTTTAAATATAAAATCTCTGCCTGTGTCAGACAGACAAGCAATTGTCAAATAAACTATTTAAATAAGATAATTAAAGTTGAAATTAAATTCACCTTTGAAAACAAAACCAAGACCTGTGTAATAGCAGCTCTATATAATTCCACACAGAGAGAACACGTGCAGTCACCGCCAAAAAAACAAAAACAAAAAAACACTGCCCGAATTGTTTTCGATTGTGTACTCATGATATTGACTTCTATTTCTTTGGAACAAGGTGCAAAAGGCAAGTGCATTGTTTAGTGCTCTTACGATTCAATGATTCGGGTGTTTCCGGGAATACGACAATTAGCGAAGATCTGCATGCGCATTATTAATTTGGGAGTACTGTAAAATGGTTTGTTTACCATTTTTATATAATTTATAGTTTTCTATTATACTTGTTAAAAAGGTATTTTAGATAGGTTTTATGTAATAAATTCAAAGACCATAATACATTGTCAATTGATTTGTTATTATTTGTTACTTGTCAAAAAGTAGCATTGTTAAAAAAGTGGTATTTCTTAACAAAAACGATATTTCATTATGAAGTTGCTACGAAATATTGGAAATGCTATAAAACGTACGCGGCCTAAATGTACATTACCATTTAGTTGTTACATAGGTTAGGGCATATACAATAAATCGTACATAGTGACAGATCTATCTGAAATAGTAGATGGACGGTGTTCCAGATGTCATTGTAGGCATTAGTACTTACCCTAAATATATCGAATTTAAATGAAACAGTCTGTCTCATGTCGTGCTCATATCATGAAGTCATATACCCTGGGTTCCAGAGAACAATACTAAAAAAAATAGTTATTCAGCAACATAGGCGTAAAGGCATGACAAACATACATACATAATATCGATAAGATCTATTGAAAATTCATTTGAATATAACATAAAATTGTTTTTTTTTTTAAGGAAATCGAAGCGGTTGCTTCATACGAATACGCTAACCAAGATATTAGAGAGGAGTTGTTAAATATACAATATACATTGAACAATTGGGTTCAGTGGTAAGTACATACATACATACATATCTTCACGCCAAATCCCTTCTGCAGTGCCAATAATGATATAGACATATTTCATGACCGTTACAATGTATTCAGAAAAAATAAATAAATAAATAAATAAATATTTTCAGACAGGTCACACAGCGCCATTTAATTTCCGTGGTAAGCGGTAAGCTTGTGTTACGGAAACTAGATGGTTGATAAACTACATATTATACTTTTTTTTTTTTTTGTAAATATATACATATTATACATATAAACACCCAGACCGAGACAAATTATACAATGTACAACTTGCCCCCAGTGGGAATCGAACCCACGACCTCCCGAGTTCACGGCAACGTTTGTTACCACTAGACCACGGAGGCGCCGATATGTTCTCGAACATTTTAAACCATCAATATATGAGTAGCTTATAATTTTTTTAACAAGTGTTTTGTTTTCGTTTTTAAGGTACCAAATTTATGTAATTTTTATGTTACCTTTATAGTTTTATTTAAAAAAAATATATATTGTTTTATTTAAGATGTGATATTTTTATGTTATTTTTTGTAAATTTGTTAGTATCATCATCATCACGACCGTTTCCCTTACGGGGTGGTCAGAAACCACGCTTATAAAGAAGCGGATTCACATTTAGCCAACTTTACTATAGGCCAATCATGACAAGTGGCAAGCTCGTCGATGTCTCTAGCGTACCAAACTCGGGTAATATTACTTTAATAAATATTATTGTGTCCCGACCAGGAATCGAACCCAGTACCGCCGAGTCTAAATTCACGGACTTAACCGCTAGACCACGGAGGCAGTTCAGAATTTGTTATTTTTTGTTAAATTTATTTTTTTGTTTTAACAGTAATATGTTTCTAATTTCTTCTTCTTTTTATATTGGTGAATGCTGTGACACCTAATTGGTACATATATTAGATAAGTTATAATTATACTATGTAATGTGTGTGATAATATATGTGCTGCTGTGTGTACTATATAAATAAATAAATAGAATCGTATTTTAAACTTTTTAAACTTTCGCGCTCATTCATAATAGATTTTTATAATTTTAACGGGTCTTTACGCGATTTACCTTAGAGACATATTTCTCCCGACGTTTCAGCCAAGTTGCATTGGCCGTGGTCACGGGTCGACTGGAGCTATGCGGTGTAGTCTCGTACATTCTGGGCGGTAGATGTAAAACTACCCACTTATCACTTTTAAAAGTTTTTAGAAATCACGACACACGACACTTACAATATCCTTGGAGAAATATGTCTCTAAGGTAAATCGTATTTTGGTATACAAATAATTAAATAATTTTGTTTTTAGGTTCAAAAATCAGAATGTTCTGTTAGATTCTCAGCCTTTTAACAACTATAAGGAAGCTGTCTACAAGTTTGATGTGGAATTCTTCGTGGATACTCTAGATAGACATAATATTGGGAAGAAACAATATAGAGGCAAGTTTTTTGGCTTTCGGTTTGCACACGGGCAGGTCCTAATTCTAATGATTATGATCTCTGTATGATCAGGAACGGGTTCAAGACTCAGCTTTACGCAGTGGAAGTTGGTGCGAGAGGAGTTCCAGCAAAAGCTTGCCACTTGTCATGATTGGCCTATAGTAAAGTTGGCTAAATGTGAATCCGCTTATTTTTAAGCGTGGTTTCTTACCACCCCGAAAGGGAAACGGTCGTGATGACACTTTACTTCTTTTTTTTAACTGGATTGAAAACTAGGTTTTTTCTTTTTCAGAATTTGTTAAAAGTGCTCTAGTGTTTTGTCAACATCTTCGTGATAACAATTCCAAACTCTTTGGTGTGTCTCAGGCAACAGGTTTACTAGTGGAGACCATTTCCAATACGCTGGGTAAGTTCCTTATTATATTTCATGTCGCTAATAATTCACAGGTTTGCCACAAAATTCTCCTTTAAGTAGGACATTGACGGTCAGTTTGGGCGTCAAACCAGACGTAAAAGTGTGGATTACATCCAAAATTTGATCGTGAGTGTCGAAACCCAACTCCAGAGTTTTAACTCACGACGCGCCACAAAATTTTCCGTGACTTCCGTAATCCCCACCCACATCCAACCAAACCTACATCCAAACTGACCGTGAGTGTGTGATCTGAAATCCAATCGCGTCAGCCGGATTAATTTCGTTCGATCAACTTTGTACTATAATGGATTGTTTTCATAGTTACTATCGAAATTAATAAATTGATCAATTATTAAAAATCGTCTAATTAGTAAAAAGTAAAAAATATATATAAATGTCCCGCCAATAAGAAGTTAAAACTTCCCGCCTAATTTTTTTTTCGACACAAATAGGTAGTACACGTCCTTCAAACAGTCGGCCGGTCGAAAATTGAAGAGCCTGTTTGACGCCAGTGAGTGGGGAAATATAGTTGGCATAAAACTGTGGATGTAAGCCACAGTTTTACGTCTGGTTTGACGCGAAAAACTGACCGTCAATGTCGAGCTTTAGAAAATATGATGCATTGAAGTGTTTAACGGTGCGGTGGTGGCTCAGTTGTAAGAACGCGGTCCTTAAATCCTACAAAGGTCGGTTCAAACCCATCCGGCATGTACCAATGAGAAATACACTTTTCTTAAGTACATTTGTCATAGATTTACAACACCACCGTTCCCGTGCCTCGGAGAGCACGTTAAGCCGTCGGTCCCGGTTCCACTTGTGGAATCATTAATAAATTGTCATAAAAAAATGACATATCCTCGCCAAGCCATCGTGGCGAGTGTAGGCCAAATTCTCTAGATATATGTTCTGGAAGGCCCATCTCCAACAGTGGTGGTCTAGGACGCTGTGTTCTAGGGGCTGTAATGATGATGATGATGATGAAGTGTTTAACTTGCTAAATACGCATCTATTTATTTATTTAGTTGCAGAGTTAAAATTAGAGTCGGCCATTTTTTTTTTGTTTTACATTTTCTTGCTTTTTTGCTAGACCAAGACTAACCCTAGTCTAAGGTCCGGATTAATAGTCGTTGCTCCGTCTGTGCTTAGCACGAGCCATTGCTTAGATCTCTCAAAAAAGCTTTGACAATTGTAAGCACTGGCAAAGCAACGACTATTATTCCGGAGCTTAGAATTGTTCTTGCTTAAGACTCTTACTATGAAATAAAATTACGGCCATTTTTTTTTTTTTTTATTTTTTTTTTAGGATGGTGAGTGTGTATCGCGCAATAAAATAAAAAAGGGAGGCTTCCTTTTCTTAAACTAGCCTATTGTCGGTCGCAAACCCGAGGCACCATTCTTCTCATCTTTTACCCACACACGATGGACCCGGCACCCGCACGGTGAATCCATGGAATCCTTAGAAATTTGTCTTCTTCTTCTGTTGAGGAACAAGTAGATTTGTAAAGTCTCTATGACAAGGTTGTCATAGCGACAGAGATTGTCAATATGTAGCTTTCGGCAAAATGTCCTAATTTGTGTTGTGTATATTTATTATACCACAGTCATAGTATTATTTCGGCCTTTATTTCTCCACAGTTTCATATATTTAATTTTAGATAGAGAAAAATAGCAAAAACATTTATAATGATTTTTCTCTACTTTACTAAAATAAATCTATGATTAATATACAGTGTAAACTCTATATAACGACACTAAAGGGACTGCATTTTATAGCGTTATAGAGAGTTGTCGTTAAATGGAGAGAAGAAAAAACATGTATGGAAGACAAGCTAAACCAACTAAAGCCAATTGATTTCGACGCTTTAGGGAGTTTGTCGTTAAATCGAGTGACGTTACATGGAGTTTACACTGTATCTCCAAATTATTCTAAATATATATATATATATATTACTAGATTCCTTGATGTTAAGATCTTAATTGTTTATTTCAGTATATCTTTTCCGCGAAGATGGCAAGTTTTTAGATGACTTCAAACCTGCGCTTGTAAAGAATATAGTGGAATCTTACGAAGCTAAAACTGACTTTAGCGGTTGGAAGGAGTCTACAGCAGAATCAGTAAATAATTCTTTTTTTTTTTTTTTTTTTTTTATACTAGCACGACATGTGACCCTGCTCCCACCTGATGGTAAGTGGCGCGCAGGGTCCATGAATGTTAGCAACTGGAATCAGACACTTATGTCCGACATCAGTCCCTAACACTATGCCGGCTTGACTAGATGCCTTTTCACATTTCGCTTGAAGGACTCCAACTCAAAGGAAAGTGGAAACACAGAGGCTGGAAGAGCATTCCACATCTTTATTGTGCGACAGATGTATGAGTCACCAAATTTATAGGTTTATTGGCTATTTATTCTTGACTACGATAGTACTGAAAATCTGCTTCTAAGATATTAAAAAGTTAAAAAATAACTTTAATGCACACTCACACAAAACACGCACTCATGCATACATACACAAACCACTACCACAGTCATACACACACCCACATTAAACTCATTTAAGCCTTCTCTTTTTATATAAGTTGTATTATTAAGCATTCTAATAAATAATTAGTTTTATAGTATTTTTTTCTGCAAGCGCCTAATGTTTTGCAATATTGTTTTACGACCGGAAATGCAGGGTATCCAGAGGTCCAGGCGTCTCAGAGACCCTTGTTCAGGCCCCTGATCGCAACTAGTTTTTTTTTTATTTATTAACATTTGTTTATTATTATTAGCTGTAAAGTTTACGCAATTATAAATATGTGGTTAACGTTGTGGGTATTGCATGATCTAATGTATCTTATTATTGTTAAATGATAAAAACCTGTGCAATGCTGTTTGTCGCCACTAATTTATGGAACAATTTGCCTCTTAGCATCAGGCAGGTAACCACCAGATCGCTATTTAAAAAAATGGTCTATTCGCATTTCCTATCGCAATAAAGCTAGTATATTATAAATAAATAAAATAAATAAATAAATATTTCCAGACAGGTCACACAGCGCCATCTAGTTTCCGTGGTAAGCAACGAGGCTTGTGTTACGGAAACTAGATGGTTGATAAACTACATATTATACTTTTTTTTTGTAAATATATACATATTATACATATAAACACCCAGACCGAGACAAATTATACAATGTACAACTTGCCCCCGGTGGGAATCGAACCCACGACCTCCCGAGTTCACGGCAACGTTTGTTACCACTAGACCACGGAGGCGGTCATTTATTATGTATGTATGTAGGTTTATACGAGTATATAAGTATGTAGTATATTATATATTTATACATCTAGTTAGTTATTAAATATATTTTTTTATTATCCTTTATTTTTGCACCTACTTTTCAGTAAGTGTTTAAAGTTATCCCAATGGTTGGCTATGATAAAATGTCTTGCGGCATTAAAGCCCGCCTTTGTCTTTGTGCAATAAAGTATTAAATAAAAAAAGAAGGGTTTTTCGCGCCATTTTGCGTGGACATGTCAAGTGCAAGTTTTTGTTTTGTAAATTAATTTACTGTGGATATTATTGGTCAAAAGTAGTGTTGTTTTGTTTAATATTGTGCTACAATATGAATAATTATAGAAAACGATAAATTGGACTTTAAATATGGGGCACAAGTGCAGTTAATTTTTTGCGGTTTTCCTGTGCTGTCAACTCCCATATTTTACCCGACGTGTTTGAGCTATGGTGCCGCGAGTGACTCCAAGAAAAGCATCAAATTCTGCAGCATCTGGAATTTAATGATGGCCTCATTAACTCATTAAAAAGAAAGATATATTACGTCACACTTGGTTGTATGGGCTAGACCCTTTGCCTTCCTTCCCTATGATGAATGAAAAAACGAACGGAAATATATTTTTTTAGTTTAAGTGTGTACATATAGTTTTGAAGTCGGTTTTTAATTGTTTTTTTTCTTTTAGCTAAAGCTTATCCAAATACAATAAAATATTCATTTGTTTCTTGTTTTAGGTAGAACGTTCAGTGATATCACTTCGACTAATGTGTATGAATTCTGCTGTGGTTTTCTCTGGTCTAAAATCTGCTCGATCGATTCTACTTGCTTCTGGAACACTTACTCCTCTTCTAAGTCTTCACTCAGAGCTGGATACGGCCTTCCCACACAAGATCAGCCCCCCACACGTCATACCGAGGGATAGGGTAAGTGTGACGTCATTCCATCCCACTTCACCTAACTTTTTTAACACCTGTATTTAGATGTTTTCTCAACAGCTTCTCCACTTCCAGCTGTCAAGTGTTTCCAGGAGTGATTTTTTTTTTTTTTAATACTAGCACGACATTTGACCTTGCGCCCACCTGAGGATAAGTGGCGTGTGAGCTCTATGGATGTTAGCAACTACAATCAGATACTTATGACTGACATCAGTCCCTAACACTATGTCGGCTTGACTGGGTATGACGGCAATTCGAGCCTGATCCCAAAACGTCTGGATACACTTTACTGGGTTTATCGGCAAGAACGGTGGATACTTCCCCGTCCCGGCAGACTGGGGAAATTACCACCATCAGTTCGCCTACCACCTATTAAAAGTGTCCATCTCGGCACGTCACTACGCTCTGTCAAAATCAAGGTACATCGCGACGGTACCATGAAGCGTGTTCTCGTCATTTTGGCTAATATTTATTGTATTATTTATTTTCTTATTAATAATTACTTTAATTACTTATTTTAGATTAAAAAAAAACACTTTAAAACCAATTGTCAAACTCATTCAAAATATATAAATAATACATGAATAAGACACACTTGGATAAGATTGAAGAAACACTATTTTTTTTCCGGGCACGACATGTGACCTTGGGCCCACCTAATGATAAGTGGTGCGCAAGGTCCATAAATGTTAGCAACTGAAGTCAGACACTCATAACTGCCATCAGTCCCTAATACTAGGCTATGCCGGCTTGACTAGATGCTTTTTCACACTTCGCTTGAAGGCTTTTTTAAAGTGGTATTGTGTTCCCTAGGTGTGGATAGGTACTCTGTCGACGTGTCCGAACGGTGAGCCCTTGGAGTGTCAGATGAGGAAGGCGGACCTGGTGCATATCCAGGACGCGCTCGGTCAGGCCGTGCTGGGAGTGTGCCAGGTCACCCCGCACGGGGTACTCTGCTTCTTACCCTCATATGCACTCATGAATAAACTTATACAAAGGTAAGTCATTGCTGGATAGTATGTTTCTATATAAATTAATCAACGGTAAAATCGACGCACCCCACCTACTGTCCCGTGTTCGTGTCTCTGTGCCGACCAGGCTGCCAAGGGTTGGCAAATATGATCTATTCATTCTACGACAATCTAAACCTTCTCGACTATGGTGATGTGTGTAGTGTCGATATATCAGAGGTGTTGCTCAATAAGATGGACAGGTTACTCAACTCCTGTATCAGGTTTATCTCTGAGTATCGAACAAAATTAAAGTGGCTACCAATTCGCTGTCGCAGGAATCTCCGAATTCTCTGTTTACTATTTTCTATACTCAACGAGCCTGTGACACCGAAATACCTCAAGAGTAAATTTGCCTATCTCCATGATAAGTCTCTTCGCTCTTCTCATAACTCTGATCTCTCCATTCCCTCTCACCATACTGGATTTATGGCCAACTCATTTGCTGTTGTCGCCGCAAATCTGTGGAATGAACTACCGGTAGAAATCCGACAAGCATCCAACCGAAAAATGTTTTAAAAAATGGTGTCATCGTATTATTTAAATGGTTCATAAGTTATTTAATGGTATCATATGTAGTATATGTATTATTAGTATTTAATATATCATAGTTATTAGTATGTATTTAGTAATATCATTGTATTTTTATGTATATAGATTTATTTATTATTATTATATATAAATATTTGCACCTACCTTATATTTGAAATGGTCCCCATTGTCCCTAAGGTTGGCTGTCAGATAATGTCTAGCGGCATTAAGTCCGCCCCTTGTATAACGTGCAATAAAGTTTAAAATAAATAAATAAAAAATAAATCCAATTTGGGTTACCACTCATCACTAAACCGTACATGTCGTCAATACAACATATTTTCACGAAAAAATAATGACAGTCTAGACATATTTGCTAATTCTTTGCATGTTTTTAAGCGAAATGTATTGATTGTCACTGCAGTGGATCCTGGCTGTGACTATAAACTGAACTGCTGTTTAACCAATTTTGATCCTTGGAATTGTATTGCTTGATTGTGGTTTTATCATGTTCTTTTGTTTTTGTTTTTGCTTAGATTTACTTAGTTGTTGCTGTAATTGTATTGTGTTTTTATTTTGGCTACTCAAAGGCCCAATTAATGGATACTGTAATAGCATGTGGTGGTTGCCTGTAATTGGTGCAGCATCTGTTTTCTGTCTTAGTTGTAAGTAAAAATCGATGTATGTTTTGTTGCTGTCACTGTTGGCGACCCAAATAAATAAATAAATAAGACGTCTGTTAGAGCTACTAAATAAACTCGATCGACTTCTCAACTTATGCATCCGCTATGTATTTGGCTTGCGTAAGTATGATCATGTTCACCCCCTTACCTAAAAGCTCGTTTTCAATTTCTTTGTGACTCGCACGGTCTTTCACTTCGTTCTTCCCATAACAACTTATTTAAAATATCTCCCCACTCTTCCAGCAGATATTCAGAATCCTTTTCGGTATCTGCAGCTCGCCAGTGGAACAGACTACCTTTGATAATCAGACAAGCTCCATCTCTCAAAATATTTAAAGACAAGTTATACATATTTTACACCATATATGTATTTAGGTATTATCTATGTGTATATTTATTTAATATGTAGGATATGTATATTTAATTAGTATGTATTTATATTTCATTATTGTTGATCACAATAGTATTTCTGCACCCGCTTTAAATGGCTCCCCATTTACAAAGGTTAGTTGGTAGAAAATGCATTTATAGCATTAAGCTCGCCTTTGTACCCACACTATTTTTGGTTCTGTACAGTAAAGAATTTATTATTATTAGTTGTTGAATAGACATCTACCCAAAGAGATTAAATGAATCGCTACATGTTAAAAGGGCAATAGGATACTTTACAATTTACTGAATTCCTGGAAAAAAAAAAATGTTTTATATCGCTTTAAAATCTACTTATAATTTTGGTGTTTGAATTTTCGATCAATAACGCTGCAGTTGCAAATGGCTGCCGGATGACGTCACGTAATAGTAAATAAACAACTGATTTGCGACACTAATATAACTATTTGCTTTTTAAAAGCAATTCTTTTACTTTGTCATAAAGTAAAAATACTCGGCAAAACAACTTAATTAAGCAGATTAACTTATGTGGCAGTTTACAATATTTACTATTAAGTGACGTCACTCACCCTGACTTATGTTTTGAAGTAACGTTCCCATATTTCTAAATTATTTAAATATAAATATAACTGCCTCCGTGGTCTAGCGGTTAAGTCCGTGGATTTAGACTCGGAGGGATCGGGTTCGATTCCTGGTCGAGACACAAAAATATTTATTAATGTCAATAAATACATTTAAAATATTTAATTTATTTGTGATATTTCTCTAGTTTGGTACGCTGGAGACATCGACGAGCTTGCCGCTTGTCATGATTGGCCTATAGTAAATTGGCTAAATGTGAATCCGCTTATTTATAAGCGTGGTTTCTGACCACCTCAAAATCGTTTTAAGATATGTTAGCATGAAAATACTTTAATTTTTTTAGCACAAGTAGTTCGTTTAATGAAAATTCTAACATTTGATGCTAATTTCGTATGTCAGTACCGTGTTGAAAGGGTTATTGATGTTACTTTTTGACAGATGTCATTGGACCGCCTCCGTGGTCTAGTGGTAACAAACGTTGCCGTGAACTCGGGAGGTCGTGGGTTCGATTCCCACCGGGGACAAGTTGTACATTGTATAATTTGTCTCGGTCTGGGTGTTTATATGTATAATATGTATATATTTACAAAAAAAAATGTATAATATGTAGTTTATCAACCATCTAGTTTCCGTAACACAAGCCTCGTAGCTTACCACGGAAATTAGATGGCGCTGTGTGACCTGTCTGGAAATATTATTATTATTATTGTTATTACATATAAAATGGTTTGTTTACCATTTTTATAGTTTTCTATTATATTTGTTAAAAAGGTATTTTAAACGATTTTATGTAATAAATTCAAAGACCATAATAATATCATGTGTGTTGGATGGTATGATAAAACATGAACGAAAATACTTGTCAAAAAGTAGCCTCACTGCTCTTTTTTTTTTAAGAAATGTTAGCATTGGATATGCTATAAAACGAACGCGGGGTATATTGAATGATGTCTTTTAGTTCTTTTTGTTGTTAGATATTATCAATTGTTTTAATTGATCGAATAAATACGTTACTTCGCACCCGTATTGGCAGCGTGGCGAGAGAAGACCAAATTCTCCAGAAATATGTTCTGGAAGGCCCAGCTCCAGCAGTGGAGTTCTAGGACTCTTTGTTTTAGGGGCTGATGATGACAAATTATTTTGTAGATGGAAAGTGAGCGGCTTATGGAAAGAACTATTAAAACAGAAGACAATATTTGAAGAGAGCAGAAACGTCAAAGATCATAACGATATTATGGAGGTAAGACTAGTTTATATATATTTATTAGCTGAAGTAACACAAATTAAAGATCTAGATGTTATTATTGACAATAAATTAAAATATACTGACCACATAAACCTTAAAAGTAAAAAAATCTCCACAAATGATGGGATTTCTAAAACGTAACACGAAAGAGTTTACAATTAAAACGAAAATTTATTATAATATTATATACAATGGCGTGTATCACTAACTTTTTATGACGATAGATGGCGCATGATAGATGGTACCTGTCAGTTGCATAGACTTTTATTTTTTTTACGATATTTATTATTTTCTGGATATTATGACGAAGTGAGCAGCTTTTAAGTGTACAAATCGAGATTTCGAAGCGAAATCAAACATATAGTGATCTCAAAGTTGCCGTTCTATTAATAAAACCTTTTTTCTTTTTAAAGACGGTGTGCGCTTTCTTAATTCGTCTTTTTAGATAGGTAACGTTAATTTAAAATACATTTAACTGTTATAAAAATAAAAAACTACAAAAACATTTTAAAATGATGCGATATAGGTGTAAAACAAGGTACCATTGCCGCTAGCGACATCTACAAAAAGCATTGCCTGATACACCCTTATGATATACTGCCTTCGTGGTCTAGCGGTTGATTCCGTGGATTTAGACTCGGAGGTACCGGGTTCGATTCCTGGTCGGGACACAAAAATGTTTATTAATGTACATAAATACATTTAATTAATATTTAATTTATTTGTGATATTTCTCGAGTTTGGTACGCTGGAGACATCGACGAGCTTGCCACTTGTCATAATTGGCCTATAGTAAAGTTGGCTAAATGTCAATCCGCTTATTTATAAGCGTGGTTTCTGACCACCCCAGGGAAACGGTCGTGATGATACCTTACTTTACTTTTTTAAAAAATAATAACAATAATAAATTGAATCGTTACTTCAGGGTTACTATGAATATGTGGAGTCCAGTAAGGGTGCCTTACTGTTTGCTGTATACCGAGGGAAGGTGTCTGAAGGAATGGACTTCAAGGACCACCAGGCTAGGGCTGTTATTACGGTAAATATCATAAAATAAAAAGTACATAACAGTCGTTCTAGCCATTTTGCAAAATGATTTGTTTAATAATTATCTACCATGTTAATAATGGGGTGTATCACTAACTTTTTATCCCGACAGATGGCGCATGATAGACGGTACCTAATATAACTGTCAGTTGCATAGAAATGTTGTATTTTTATTACGAAATTTATTATTGAAATGAAATAATTTATTTGTCAGAAACATGGTAGGTACAGGGATGTAAATTATTACATACATACATACATATCTTCACGCCAGATCCCTTACGGGGTAGGCAGAGACAATTGAGCGCCACTTGACACGATCACGACATACCTCTTTCGCTTCATCGACATTCATCAACCTCTTCATACATGCCCTTTTGTTACGAAGGCTTTTTAATTCTCCTTCAGCTAGTGTTTTATTTATTTGATCGTGATACGTGTGTCTTGGTCTGCCAGGGCCTCTTTTACCCACAACTTTCGCATTATATACCTGGTTCGTCAATCTTTCTTCGCTCATCCTTTCAACATGCCCGAACCATCGTAGCATGCTTTTCCTTATTTTTGTCCCTATGCTTTCCTTCATACCAACCTTATATGTAATTATATCACATGCTTCGCTATTTCTAGCATACAAATATTTAGTCACATGACTTTGTCAAGCTTAGTGTCTAGGTATTCTTTTGTCGAATAAAAACATTTATTAACCAGCATTTGTTTGACTCTTAATTTGAACAGTTTTAGTGGCAGCTCCCTTATAGTAACTGAAAGCTTATTAAATATCTTTGTCGCCATTGCATAACAATTTCGGCTATATTGAGTACTTTTATGAGCTGGAATAATTATTCTACTAGGATAACGCCTTTTAAAATTGCAATTATCCCCAAGAGTATTAAAAAGTTCCGGGTGGCTTTTTACAAATAAACAGCATTCAAGTATATAGATAGAAGGAACAGTCAGTAATTTTAGTTTTATAAATAAAGGACGACAAAACGAAAGCAAAGATATGGTGATCCCAAAATTGCCGTTCTATTAATTCAACCTTTTTTATTTTAAAGACGGTTTTTGCTTACTTAATTTGTCTTTTAAGTTAGGTTACGTTAAGTTAAAATACATTTTTCTGTTATAAAAATAAAAAAACTACTAATAAATTTAAAAAAGGATCTGTCATAGGTGTAAACAAGGTAATAATAATAATAAAATTCTTTATTGCGCACAAAATATAAAATATAAAAACATGTACATAGGCGAGCATAATACCATAAAGGTATTCTCTACCAGCTAACCTTTGGGAGAGTGAGAGAAGAATATAATGGGTACAGAGTAAGAAATTTAACCAAAAAGATCAAAATATTATAATAAGTAAAATCAATAAATATATATATGGGTACGTAGGTAAGTATATGGTTTAAACATCTAAGATGATAATAAATATATACTGTGTATAAATAATAAATAAAATACGTGCAATTTGAAATAAATAAATAAATAATAATACCTATATGTTAAAGTTGTACATTGTATAATTTGTCTCGGTCTGGGTGTTTATATGTATAATATGTATATATTTACAAAAAAAAAGTATAATATGTAGTTTATCAACCATCTAGTTTCCGTAACACAAGCCTCGTAGCTTACCACGGAAACTAGATGGCGCTGTGTGACCTGTCTGGAAATATTTATTATTATTATAAAGAAAGGAGATTAAGATGAATTTTACCAGTGCCGCTAGCGACATCAAGAAAAAGCTTTGCCTGATACACCCCATAATGGACAACGATATATTGTACACTATATGGGTCACAATGTAGAAGTTTTTTTTGCGGTTTCTCGGGCTGTATACTCTGATAACTCATACTCCGCGTGACTCCCAGAAAAGCATCAAATTCTGTAACATCTAAAATTTGATGATAACCTCATCTTAACACGGCCCTTTTACAGCTATGAATTTATGTTTAATTGACATATAATATGGTATATTTAAACAGTACAATGATTTAAAATTAAAAAAATATATTAAGCTGATGAAAATATATAAACTAAATTAAAAGTAAAAAATATATAACTACACACCAACACAAACACGTTATCAATAGCAACAGACTCGTATTTGCGACATTTGGCCTTTTCAGCCGAGTCCGCAACCGCCCCAGCCCTGACAGTCTGTCAGTGAAAGATGTGCCCTGGACATGAGGCAGAACAAGGGTGTCGAGCCAAAGTAGAGTCCCACACCAATGCTCGTCCCGTGGACCGCGGCACCAAAGTCAATCCATCGGGTCTTTTACCATCACTGCGGGAGATCCCCGAACTAATATTATAATTTTATTTATTATCTGACATCTGTATGTCATTATCATCATTACAGCCCCTAGAACACAGCGTCCTAGACCTCCACTGCTGGACATGGGCCTCCTTAACATATATCTGGAGAATTTGGCCTACACTCGCCACGCTGGCCAGACGGCTTGGCGAGGATATGATGTCATTTTTTATGACAATTTATTAACGATTCCACAAGTTGGTATTATTGGAACCGGGACCGACGGCTTAACATGCTCTCCGAGGCACGGGAACGGTGGTGTTTGTAAATTTATGACAAATGTACGTAAGAAGTGTGTATTTCTCATTGGTACATGCCGAGGGGTTTGAACCGACCTTTGTAGGATTTAAGGAACGCTTTCTTACAACCGAGCCACCAGTATCTACCGCCCAGTATGTACGAGACTACACCGCATAGCTTCAGTCGGCCCGTGACCACGGCCAATGCAACTGGGCTGAAACGTCGGGAGAAATATGTCTCTAATGTAAATCACGTAAAGACCCGTTAAAATTATATTAAAAATATTTGCTTCGAAATGCTAATATTTTCTTATAATTACAGATCGGGATTCCATACCCTAATGTGTTCGATTTGATGGTGGATGAGAAGATGAAATACAACGATCGACATTGTAATACGAGGACATTGCTGAACAGCAGGGAGTGGCTCAGGGTACAGGCTTACAGGTATGGATATTGTAAGAAAAGTAAAGTATTATCACGACCGTTTCCCTTTCGGGGTGGTCAGAAACCACGCTTATAAAGAAGCGGATTCACATTTAGCCAACTTTACTATATGCCAATCATGACAAGTGGCAAGCTCGCCGATGTCTCCAGCATACCAAACTCAAGAAATATCACAAATAGATTAAATATTAATTAAATGTATTTATTTATATTAATAAATATTTTTGTGTCCCGACGAGGAATCGAACCCGGTACCTCCGAGTCTTAATCCACGGACTTAACCGCTAGACCACGGAGGCACTGCTTATATCTCTTTTACTGTTGGCCCTGTGTGCCTTTACAGCGAAATCTGAGTCGTGGCTACGGAGTGAAGGCACTCGTTCGCCGAGTGGGCTACGTAGTGAAGGCACTCGTTCGCCGAGTCGGCTACGTAGTGAAGGCACTCGTTCGCCGGGTGGGCTACGGAGTGAAGGCACTCGTTCGCCGGGTGGGCTACGGAGTGAAGGCACTCGTTCGCCGGGTGGGCTACGTAGTGAAGGCACTCGTTCGCCGGGTGGGCTACATAGTGAAGGCACTCGTTCGCCGGGTGGGCTACGTAGTGAAGGCACTCGTTCACCGGGTGGGCTACGTAGTGAAGGCACTCGTTCGCCGGGTGGGCTACGTAGTGAAGGCACTCGTTCGCGGGGGGCTACGTAGTGAAGGCACTCGTTCGCCGGGTGGGCTACGGAGTGAAGGCACTCGTTCGCCGAGTAGGCTACGTAGTGAAGGCACTCGTTCGCCGAGTGGGCTACGTAGTGAAGGCACTCGTTCGCCGGGTGGCCTACGTAGTGAAGGCACTCGTTCGCCGGGTGGGCTACGTAGTGAAGGCACTCGTTCGCCGGGTGGGCTACGTAGTGAAGGCACTCGTTCGCCGGGTGGGCTACGTAGTGAAGGCACTCGTTCGCCGGGTGGGCTACGTAGTGAAGGCACTCGTTCGCCGGGTGGGCTACGTAGTGAAGGCACTCGTTCGCGGGGGGGCTACGTAGTGAAGGCACTCGTTCGCCGGGTGAGCTACGTAGTGAAGGCACTCGTTCGCCGGGTGGGCTACGTAGTGAAGGCACTCGTTCGCCGGGTGGGCTACGTAGTGAAGGCACTCGTTCGCCGGGTGGGCTACGTAGTGAAGGCACTCGTTCGCCGGGTGGGCTACGTAGTGAAGGCACTCGTTCGCCGGGTGGGCTACGTAGTGAAGGCACTCGTTCGCCGCGTAGCATTCTCTGTGGCCGGGCGGCTGCTTATAAAGCCAGCCGCGGTATGAGGTATGGGGTATAGGGCAGCGGTGACCACGTAGCGCGTAGCATACACCATAGATAAAGTCGTCGTGTTACACCCATTATAAGTTATTAATGCTGTGAAATTGTATCAATAAATAAATTATTTTGTTATCAGAGCTCTAAACCAGGCCGTTGGTCGTTGTGTCCGTCACCGAGGGGACTGGGGGGCTGTCCTCATGGTGGACGCCAGGTTCAAGAACAAGTACTACACCGAACATCTCTCATCCTGGGTCAAGAACTTCGTAAGTATAGTTTTTTCGATCGAGTTCAAAGTGGAGACTATTCGAGTATTAAATTGTTCATTCTTGGAAGTTTACTTATGTTCCGCTGCTTGATCATAGATGGCGCTATTAAAGATGTCATGTAATAATGATTTTTTTTTACAGCTAGGAGATAATCACCACACGTTTGACTCTCTGATGAACAGTTCTAACAGTTTGTCCACCTTCATGCAGGCCATGAAGATAGGAGAAGAGGATATCTGATCTCAAACAGATTTAACCAGACGAGGCTGTGGTGATAAAATGTTACATTAACTTTGTAGTGGGGTTATACATACCCCTTACTAAATTTCCCCATTTTGCTTAAATCAACTTTTGCATCCCTCTGGCTCGCACAATCTAATATTAAACAAAAAAACAATTCCTTTGGACATATTTTCACTTTCATATGGTGTGGGCGATAATGGACTGTAAATGGAAAAAATATTAATGTCTTATCAAATACTATGTTCTTTACGCAATTTTATTCACCAAATTTCGCTTATTATATAAAAAAGTCAATCTATCATGTGACATTATTATTTACAAATTTCTAAGCATTCCATGGATTCACCGTGCGGGTGCCGGGTTCATTGTGTGTGGGTAAGAGATGAGAAGAATGGTGTCTCGGGCTTGCGACCGACAATAGGCTGGTTTAAGAAAAGGAGGCCTCTCTTTTTTATTTTATTGCGCGGTAATACGCTAACCATCCACCATTCTACTCCTCTCCCTACCCAACCAAATACTGTATTATTCCGTTAATGCCGTCTTGGAAGTTCCTTAGGCCCAATTCTTTCATGCAAAGAATTTGCTGGAACTCCTCTCGCACCAACTTCCACTGCGTAAAGCTGAGTCTTCAACCCGTTCCTGATTATTTCTTCTGTGAGATCATAATATTTATTTGATTTCATGTTGTGGTCTTTTGGATAATTTGATTCCTGCCTGATATCTCCAAAGTCAAAAGTCAAAGTCAAAATATCTTTATTCACGTAAACCTATTACAGGCATTTATGAAACGTCATTAATTTAATTATTTTGAATGATTCTACTCCTGCTAGTAGAAGACTAAGCAGCAAAGTGGTCCAATAAGTAAGCTGTTAGCAGAAGACCAGCAGCTTAGCAAATTCCAGTGACCTGTTAATGTTTAATCTGACTGAGAAAGGAATCTGCAAGGAAAACTCAGCTATATCAGATTTACAAAATAAAACATATACAGAACTGCACCACAACGATCAATTAATAACCTTTTAAATTTAGTTATCAGTACCTATGAGAATTTAATACCTGGTACAGCAGTAACCCACCAGGCAAGTCAGAATTAAGGTAAATTAAATGTCCGTAATTTTATTCCTTTTTTATATCAACTTACTAAAGTTGTCGACTACATTTCTTAAAAGTGTACCCTCAGTCTTGAAAATAGGATTGTGCGAGCGAGAGAAATGCAAAAGCGTTAAACCCTCCTTAATAAAACAAATTTGTATTTATTTATTTATTTACTTATTCCACAGCTGTATTTTACAAATAAATATTTACATTCAAATGATTACCGAACACCTAGCCAATAGCATGAACGGATTATTAACAATTTAAACTACTTAAAAAATAAACATAAGAATAAAAATAAAGAGACAATATTTAAAAAATCCATCTACGCATCATTATGTAATATGTGAATGTGTATTGACAGTGTAGGTGTGTGAAGGTTTAAATTGTAAGCGTGAATGAGTGAAAAATTTAAATCATCTTTTTATTATTATTATAAATAAATATACCTAAATAAAATAAATATTTTCAGACAGGTCACACAGCGCCATCTAATTTCCGTGGTAAGCTACGAGGCTTGTGTTACGGAAACTAGATGGTTGATAAACTACATATTATACTTTTTTTTGTAAATATATACATATTATACATATAAACACCCAGACCGAGACAAATTATACAATGTACAACTTGCCCCCGGTGGGAATCGAACCCACGACCTCAACGTTTCACGGCAACGTTTGTTACTACTAGACCACGAAGGCGGTCATTGTTTTAAGTTAAAGTAGTGCGCGGTGTTTGTCGCAACCCCAACGGGAGGCTGCGTGATGTAAGAGTATATATAAAAAACCGTAGTCTAGCGGTTAAGTCCGTGGATTTAGACGCAGTGGTACCGGGTTCGATTTCCAGTCGGGACACAATATTGTATTTTATTTGTGATATTTCAAGAGTTTGGTACGCTTGAGACATCAACGAGCTTGCCTGTCATGATGGGCCTGTAGTAAAGCTCTAAAAGCGTGGTTTCTGACCACCCCGAATAAGGTCGTAATGATACTTTGTTTTTCCACAAAAAAAATAGAAGCCTTATAGGTATAAACAAGGTATCATTGCCGCTAGCGACATCTACCAAAGGTTTTGCATGAAATACCCCGTTGTTGTTTTTATTTTTTTATAATATCAAAATAATTGATTTTTTATTGTTAAAACCATGAATATAAGAAAATTTTATATTTAGGACACGATTAAAAAATATTTTTTTACATATGATTTTCAATTATAGCATTCCCTAATTAGGCCGTCTTCGACTTGGCGCTTTGGTTATTTAAAATCCTCAAAATGTATTAAATATACATATACAGTGTAAACTCCATGTAACGTCACTCGATTTAACGACAAACTCCCTAAAGTGTCGAAATCAATTCCTGAAACACAAACAAATGGTTCGGGAGTCAGAGGATACTAAAATTGTATACAAAGCATTGGTCAATTTAACTGTTCCAAATGTATATTGTATAGTTTTTTAAAACAATAAAGTATATTAAACTTTTTAAACTTTAGCGCACATTCATAATAGATTTTTATAATTTTAACGGGTCTTTACGCGATTTACCTTAGAGACATATTTCTCCCGACAGCTTTCCCGGTACAGCTTTCAAAAAGTTATCCATCAATGCTGTGTACACCCCATTCTCCAAAGTAGCAAAACACGTACGCACCCCAAAAGATGTCATTCCTTTACAAACGCCTGGCGTATATAAAGTGGACTGCAGCTGTGGGAGTTCATATATTGGCCAAACTAAGCGCACAATAGCCGAAAGGGTCAAGGAACATATAGCAGCTGTAAAAAACTGCCAATTAAACAAGTCAGCAATAGCAGAACACCTAATGGATAGTGGCACAAACCATTGGATTGAGCTGCATGACCCAAAGATACTTTCCACCGATCGGCACTATTACCCTAGAATAGTACGTGAAGCGATCGAAATAAAGAAACACAAAAATTTCAATCAAGAGGGGGGTTATAAGCTATCTTCATCGTGGAATCCAGTAATCAATAGGTTTCGACGCCGGGAAAAATCGCCCGGTGTCGCCAAGGATATTGTAAGTGTCGTGTGTCGTGATTTCTGAAAACTTTAAAAGTGATAAGTGGGTAGGTTTACATCTACCGCCCAGAATGTACGAGACTACACCGATAGCTCCAGTCGACCCGTGACCACGGCCAATGCAACTTGGCTGAAACGTCGGGAGAAATATGTCTCTGAGGTAAAAATCGCGTAAAGACCCGTTAAAATTATAAAAATCTATTAATAAAGTTTATTATTATTATTATTTTAAAAATTGACGATTCCTGCATTCCCGCGCCTAGATACAGTCCACTAAACCCGCGCCAGCAACACTTGTAGTTTGGGTTGGGTGCTAATGTCTCATTCAGTCGGAACCTCCTTTTTTATACATATATTTTGAAAACTATTTACGTTAACAAACGTGATAGGCACAAGTTGATAGGTTGTGTTCAGTTTGACGGGGTTCAGCTTAGCAGGCTTCTTTGCTGCAGCACTTTTTTGAAGTAATGTTTTCTTTATTCTCCTGAAATTAAATATGAAAAGATTATTAGTTTATTATTATCAGCCTGTGTCTCTCCACTTCTGCATAAAGGGTTCACCAAGGCTAGCCACTTCACACCATCTCCTGTCACCCTCACACATAGTCTCCACTCCAAAACTGATTGTGATTAGATAGATAAATACTTTATTGCACAAAAAATAAAAACATTCTAATGTACATAGGCGAGCTTAATGTCTAGGCATTTTTTAATAGCTAACCTTTGGGAGAGTGAGAAGAGAGTGTGGGTGCATGTGTATAAAGTACATATTATGTATATTAAGAAACTATGATTTTAAAATTACTAACTAAAATAACTTACTTATCAACTAAATAAACAATAAATACATATTGTTGGATTCTCACAACAATCCTGACAATTTTCCCTATCCGCAAATCATTCCAATTTCCGAACGCGCAACACAAAAAAGTTACGCACCAAAAAAGTGGGTAGCACACCGCGCAGAAAAAAGTCGCCTGTCTGTTCGCCTCCCGTGCAGAGTGCGTGCATCCATAGAAATATTGCTCTCAACGAGAATTAATTAAGAAATCATTCTACAATATAAAGAAAAGCAGTGTTTAAGTGTGAAAGAAGACTAAATTTGGTGAGTACCATCATTTTCCTTCATTTTTTCCAGTTGTGAGAACAAAACCCATTTTTTCCAATATATTTTTTTCAATATATTGTGTATGTTATATATAAGATACATCGTGATTACTGTAGCTTCTCTGCACTTAACATTTCCTTCCAGCTGTCAAACGAAGAGAGAAGACAAATTTCTAAGCATTCCATGAATTCACCGTGCGGGTGCCGGGTCCATCGTGTGTGGGTAAGAGATGAGAAGAATGGTGTCTCGGGCTTGCGACCGACAATAGGCTGGTTTAAGAAAAGGAGGCCTCTCTTTTTTATTTTATTGCGCGATAATACGCTCACCATCCACCATTCTACTCCTCTCCCTACCCAACCAAATACTGTATGATTCCGTTAATGCCGTCTTGGAAGCTCGTTCCATAAATGTATCTCTTGCAGACCCTGCTTAGGCCCAATTCTTTCAGTAAGTGATGCAAAGATTTTGCTGGAACTCCTTTCGCACCAACTTCCACTGCGTAAAGCTTCTGTAATAGTTACGATTAAAGTTGAAAACAGAGCCGAGCTGACAGTTTTATTTTAATGGTGAGCCGTAAGCTGGTACATTAGAAGCGATTTTTTATTTTAATTGTCTCAATTACTTGTTGTTGAGTGGAGGAGGAATTAGTCTCCATTGGACCATTGTGCGTGAACTTTACTCCTTCACCGGAGCCATCCGATCTCCTCCAGAAAGACCAGAATATGTATATTCCTGCACACCTCCAGAAAAGTCTCTGGAGACAATAGGCTGGTTTAAGAAAAGGAGGCCTCCCATTTTTATTTTATTGCGCGATAATACGCTCACCATCCACCTTTCTACTCCTAACAAATACTGTATGATCCCGTTAACGTTTGCGGCTTAAGAACGAAAATTCGGCTGTTACTGACAATGGCGTGAAAGCGAGGTGACATGTGCTATTTAAAGGAAATGACTCAACTTACTTAGTGCAATCTGTGGATCGTATATGTCGCCTGAGATGTGACGAGTGCGGGAATGTTTTCTTGCAAATATCACACTCGTAGAAACGCTCGCCAAAATGGAACCTATAAAAATATATTTGATTAAATAGGTAGCCAGTACTTATACTCAGAAGTGACGTAATCAAACATGCTGTTATTTTATTTATTTATTTTAAAACTTTATTGTAAATCTATACTAAAGGCGAACGTAATGCCGCAAAACATTCTATTTCCATTAACCTTTGGACATTGGGACATTTAAATTTGAGTATGGTGCAAATAGAGGAAAAAAATATAAAAATTAAACATAAATAATATTAAAAATGTGGTGACTCGGTTGTAAGAACGCATTCCTTAAATCCTACAAAGATCGATTCAAACCCCCCTGGCATGTACCAATGAGAAATACACTTTTCTTACGTACATTTGTCATAGATTTACAAAACCACCGTACCCGTGCCTCGGAGAGCACGTTAAGCCGTCGGTCCCGGTTCCACTAATACTAACTTGTGGAATTGTTACTAAATTGTCATTAAAAAATTACATCAGATCCTCGCCACCCGTCTCGCTAGTGTGGCGAGTGTATGCCGAATTCTCCAAATATAAGTTCTGGAAGACCCATCGACAGTGGAGATCTAGGAGGCTGTAATGAGTAAAATTAGTAACTTTTAAATAAATAAACTTTCGCGCACATAGTTTTTATAATTTTAACGGGTCATATTTCGTTTTTCTTAGACATATTTCTCCCAACGTTTCAGCCAAGTTGCATTGGCCGTGGTCACGGGTCGACTGGAGCTATGCGGTGTAGTCTCGTACATACTGGGCGGTAGATGTAAAACTACCCACTTATCACTTTAAAAGTTTTTAGAAATCACTTACAATATCCTTGGCGCCACCTACCTACCGTACAAGTTTACATCTACCGCCCAGTATGTACGAGACTACATCGCATAGCTCCAGCCTACCCGTGACAACTTGACTGAAACGCCGGGAGAAATATGTCTCTGAGGTAAATCGCGTAAAGACCCGTTAAAATTATAAAAACTTAAATAAATACTTATAAAGACCCGGATGCAGAAAGGCTATCTTTTATCATGTATATCAAAATATTTGTGTATGTTTATATACAATTTTGTGTATGTATTAGTATTTAGTATATTGATATTATAATACATTTATAAGTAGGTATATAATATTTGTTGAATTATCCTATAATTGTAAATTACTGTTACTTTCATTGCACCTATATTTGTTCAAATTTGTCCCTAAGGTTTGGCTGTCAGAGAATGTCTTCGGGCATTAAGTCCGCCTTTGTGCTTTGTGCAATAGTTTTTAAATAAAATAAATAAATAAATATTGATCATGGATTATTTTACCTGTGATGAACTACGAGATCAAAGTTTTTGTAGAATTTCTTGTTGCAACCTTGGACAGCACACTCGAAAGGGGCTTTGCCCTCGTGGTCCCTTTCTATGTGGTTCTTTAACTGAAATATTAAAAACAAATTTTAATGTTATTGAATCAATTTTACTGCCTCCGTGTTCTAGCGGTCAAGTCCGTGGATTTAGACTTGGAGGTACCGGGTTCGATTCCTGGTCGGGACACAAAAATATTTATTAATGTAAATAAAAATACATTTAATTAATATTTAATTTGTGATATTTCTTGAGTTTGGTACGCTGGAGACATCGACGAGCTTGCAACTTGTCATGATTGGCCTATAGTAAAGTTGGCTAAATGTAAATCCGCTTATTCATAACCGCCCTGACTGTCTGACCACCCCGAAAGGGAAATAAATAGGCGATTTTTTGATGCTATATCATTTATATTTTTATCATCACAGCGACCTAGATCTGCACTGCTGGAGTGTTCTGCTGCACTGTTCTGGACAATTTGGCCTACACTTGCCACACTGCCTGGCAAGACAGGTTGACGAGGGTCGGATGTCAATAATTAACAATTTCACAAGTTGGTATTAGTGCAACCGAGACCGACGGCTTAATGTGGTCTCCGAGGCATGGGAACAGTGGCGTTGTTAATCTATGGCAAATGTACATAAGAAAAATGAATTTCTCATTCGTACACATTCCCATACACAATAAGAGATAGAGAGAGAAAAGTAATAATGGTGTCTCAGGCTTTCAACCAACTGTAGGCAGTCTTAGAAGCTTGTTCCATAAATGTACTGATGGCAGACCATTGACCACAGATGCATAGGTCCAATTCTTTTAATAGTGGTGCAAAGATTTTGCTGGAATTCCTCTCGCACCAACTTCCACTGCGTAAATCTGAGTCTTGAATCCATTCCCGTTCATGTCTTCTATGAGATCGTAATGTTTCGACTTGATGTTGTGGTTTGGTTATGACATTGCTCCGATATTCAGGGCCGAGTTGAATTCAGTTATGGCTTCCACTATATTTGACCTAATTATTTGGATAGTTTTTTTTGTAAACTTTCAAATGGCAACACTATTATGACAGAGACAATTTTTCAATATGGCTGTTGTCCAACATTTGCTTTGTTGTTACTATGCTTTGTAAAATATGAATAAAACTATGAAAAGTGGATTCTGATATTGTTTTACATGATGTCCAAATTTAAAAATAAAATACAAGAAAAAGAAGCTGAATTCAACCAAAAACAAGATTGTTTATGTGTGGTGATGAATTTCTTAGGTTTCATTCATTCATTACAGCCCCTAGAACACAGCGTCCTAGACCTCCACTGCTGAAGATGGCCCTTCCAGAACATATATCTGGAGATTTTGGCCTACACTCGCCACGCTGGCCAGACGGCTTGGCGAGGAGGTTATGTATTTTTTTTTATGACAATTTATTAACGAATCCACAAGTTGGCATTAGTGTAACCGGGACCGACGGCGTAACGTGCTCTCCGAGGCACGGGAACCGTGTTGTTGTAAATCTATAACAAATGTACGTAGAAAAGTGTATTTCTCATTGGTACATGCCGGGTGGGTTCGAACCGACCTTTGTAGGATTGAAGGTACGCGTTCTTACAACTGAGCCATCACCACGCTCTTATTTTTAGGTTTAGTAGGCCGTTTCTTAGGTTAGTATGATTTATTATTTGGATACTTTATAATCATCTCAGACATTTCTATTTCTTTGCCGTATAGTTAATAAGTGTTTGATAGAAAATTTCGAGGGATAGCATACTAATATTTTTTGAATTTGCCGCGCTTTATCGTTATTTACTTTCATAAGCCAGACTCTAGTAATTAAATTAAATACATACCAGCCAGGCTGCCTTGTACTGTTTGTCGCAGAGGGAACATTGGTGAGCTGACAGTACCCGCGGACTGTGGGAGGAGAGGTGATGTTTGTTCAGTGTAGAGCGGTAGGAGAAACGCTTGCCGCACACTTTACACGCGTGACGGCGGAGAGATGGCTCGTGAGTAGCTGATGATAAAAAAGTAGGTTTTATATAGGGTTGTAACAGAAGTTCGCCTTCGCGATGCGGAACATTCGGAATAAATCGTACCATTTACTAAAATAGATAAAAATCGTTAGAAATGTTTATGCTATTTCTTTTGTGTAATATTAGGTTACATGAAGAAGAGAAGGCAAATATCTAAATATTACATGGATTCGCCGTGCAGGTCCCGGGTACATCGGGTAAGAGATGTGAGAAATAGTGTCTCGGGCTTGCGGCCGACAATAAGCTGGTTTACAAAAGAGGCTTCCTCACCGCAGGCTCACCATCCACCATTCTACTCCTCTCCCTACTCAACCAAATACTGTATGATTCCGTTAATGCCGTCTTGGAAGCTCTTTCTATAAATGTACTGACAGCAGACCTGCTTAGGCCTAATTCTTTCGGTTAGTGGTGCAAACATTTTACTGGAATTCCTCTCGCGCTAACTGTTACTCTGTAAAGTTGCGTTTTGAACCCGTTTATGCTTCTGTGAGATCATAATATTTGTTTGACTTCATGTTGTGGTCTTTCAGAGTCTTTGATTTCCATGGAACGGTAACTTCAATATGAAAATGTAGATATTTAAATTTCCTAGAAAATTTAAAGACTACACTTCTCAGAGGTATACCTTAGACCTAAAAATCTTTGAAAATATAATATGCCAGCGAGAGGGATGCAAGTGTTAAATCCTCTTAATGGGCATGTAAATTGTACACTGGGGACGAAAAAAACAATATAACAAGTTATTTAAAAACGAAATTACTACTATTACTTACCAATGTGAGATCTATAATTGTCCTTTTTGGTAAATTTCTTCTTACAAGTCTTACAGTTATATACAGTTGGTTTTTTGACTATTTTACTTACAGCCGCTTTCTCACTTAAAACTTTGTTTGATTCTTCAGTACTTTGTGTTGTAATGTCATTATTTATCTCTCCACCATCTGTCTTCAGTCTTTCTTTAACTTCTGGTTTTTCTTTATTTTCATCAACATATTCTATACCTATATTTAGCATATCAGTTAGTTGTTCAGCATCAATAGCACTGTTCAAGCTAATAATAAACGTGTCGTCATCCTCAGTGGAAATATATTGAACATTGTTTTCTCCAATCAACTGATTTAAATTAGCAGCAAGATTCGAACTTTCCTCCAAATCAATATCACTCTCAAATATTGTAGCACATTCATTGACAGACACTGGCTCTTTATCGTTTTTTTTACTATTTTCTATTTCATTATTATCTTCCGAATTAACTTCAGGCAAAAGTACATCTTTAACTAATCCTTCAGAAACATTCAACAACTCGTCAGGTAAATCTTTTGCTTTAACATGATACAGTGCGCTCATAATATCCTGATCTAGGCTCTTTCCGTTGTCAGCAAAATCAAAGAATATTCCCGAATTACTATCCGTTGGATTTCCGTAATCATAATCGTTAAAAACGTTACTCGGTTGAAAATCAAAGTCCATATCATTATAAAACAAATCATCGTCTAAAGAATGCAATTGATTCATTTCTTTGAGAAATTCAATTTGCAATATATTGTCTTGATTACTATCCTGTTGCTGTATTTGATTAAAAATGGCGACATCACCGTCGTTGGTTAAAGCATTAGTATTAAGTGTGGAATATTCATTTTCAGCTAAAAGTATTTCATGTAGATCGTCTACAGTATTTCCGTCATCTAAATTGGGTTCTTTAATACTATTCTCACTAACTTTCTCATGTTTTTGATTGGTGTGTTGCCTGTAATATGAAATATATTTTTTGTATCAATATTATACAATAAAAAACATTTAAAAAGTGTTGTTATTTTTATGAGGCTGTTAAAATTTTCTGGAACATCTACATATCTCATAATTAGTTATTACTTTTAACCATAAACATAATAATATTATTCATTATTTGTTTTTTAATTAATCAGTAAACATATTTTTTTTAAATGCATGTTTATATTCGGGGGAAAATTAAATAGTGAAAACATCTGTTTTTTATTCATGTATTAAAACAAAAATGTCGTAGTAGTGGTAAGGTAAAATTATTTATTATGAAAAATGAAACAATGCGTAAGAAAAGCTGTAAATCAACATACCTGACACAATGTTCGAGAAGTGCACTTTTGTACTGAAATGTCATACCACAAACACGACAATAGTTTTGTCTTATCTGTGGCCGAGTGGCTATTGTCTGTGGTTGACTAACCGGGTTTTTCTCCAAGCATTTCTGTTTGTGACGTTTAAGAGATGCAATCTACAAATAATAATTATCATGTTTTTACATATTAATTACACTTAGAACACAGTGTCCTAGACCTGTAGACTGTTGAAGATGGGCTTCTGCAAGGCCTATATATCTGGAGAATTTGGCCTACACTCGCCACCCTACCCAGAAGGGTTGGCGAGGATCATGGCCTATAGTAAAGTTGGATAAATAGTGAAAAAAAATTTTTAATATTGTTTTTTTAACTGAAATTTTAAGTTAAGTAAGTTGTTAACATTTTGCAGTAATAATTATCTTTTTTGGAGCATATTTATTGGACAGAATGATTATTTTGATATTGAAATACCTATATAAATTTACAATATTAAAGTACCTACATAATAATATCAAACCTGTTGAAATTTCTGTCCACAGCCAATACAGATGTAAGGTTTTTCCCCAGTATGTACCAGCATGTGTCTCTTCAGGTTAGATTTATCCTTAAACTTTGCTGGACATTCAGAACACCCATGCTTCTTTACCTCTAAAATATTAAACAAAGTAAAGTATAAAGTATCATCACGACCATTTCCCTTTCGGGGTGGTTTTTATGGCTTATTTATAAGTGGATTCACATTTAGCCAACTTTACTATAGGCCAATCATGACAAGTGGCAAGCTCGTTGATGTCTCCAGCGTACCAAACTCGAGAAGTCTCACAAATAAATTAAATATTAATTAAATGCATTAATAAATATTTTTGTTTCCCAACCAGGAATCGAACCCGGTACCTCCGAGTCTAAATCCACGGACTTAACCGCTAGACCACGGAGGCAGTTAAGCTTAACAGTAAAGTTAAGTTAAACAAAGTAATATTAATTACAACTGAATAAGGGGGTTCAGTATGTCAGCTCTCACATTGGTGAGCCAATAGAGTACACAACAGTCGAATTTTGATTACCTAAGTATCAACATAGCATCTTCATGGCTGAATTCCCGTAATAGCCGCAAGTGTTATATATGAAGGAATCCTTTGCCTACTAATATATTATTATTTACCTACACTTTAATAATATACTGGACAAGTGGACAATAAAGTATTTAAGTACATCCAATTAATATGTAAATAATAATTATTATTATTTATATTTATTAATTTGAATATACTAATATTAATTACCTTTATATTTTAGTTGTATTTCGTAAATAGTTTAATTTGTACAAATTATTAGTTTTTGATAACATTGATAGACATTAAAATTTATTATGTTATTTAAGAACATTTGAATTGTATTGTCAGGTAGTCAACGCTGCTCTGAATTACTGTCCAAAACTTTACAGTAATATATTTTGTGTCAACTGTTGGAGATGGGCCTTCCAGAAGAGATTTTGCCTACACTCACCACACTGTCCTGACAGGTTGGCGAGGGTCAGATGTAATTTTTTGATGACAATTTATTAACAATTCCACATTAGTATTCGTGGAACCGGGACATGTTTAGGATATTAAGAAAAGCGTTCTTACAACTATATAAATACTACATATAATAATTGTAATCTGTTGTACCTTGAATAAATTAATAAATTATTTTGTAATATTAATTCTTACCAGTGTGTGTCTGTTGGTGCTTCTTAAGATCATCACGTTTCTCAAACATTTTGCCACACTGCTCACATTTGAGGCTTCTGAAAACATTATTTACCAATACAGTGTGAAAAATTTTAAAAAACTCACAATTTTTTTTTTAATTTAAATAGCCAATAAAATTATTACAAAATATAAAATAAATAATGATACTAAGGATAGGGATGTAAGTCCCGTCCGAGTGTCAAGAACACTGGCTGAATCTCTCTGCTGAATTGCAATACTGATTCTTTGGGAGAAGAAAGAGCCAGCTTTCTTGTCACTGGAGGAGACTACAAGATGTGGTGTTCTGTCTTTTAAAAAGTTTGGTTGGTTTAATTTATTATCCATACAATGAACACTATGTAGCATAACAAATAATGACAAATACATCAATATTGAACCCAGTTTACAGTAATGCCAATAAAACCCAGAAATGCACACTGACAGCCAAAAAGTGTTCATACTCTCCTCTTCCTACTTTTCAGGACACCATACTGGAACTACAACCCAACTTCAACATACTTGAGGTTAAATACACTCGGATCTCAACCACTAAAACATTAAGAACATAACCAAGACAGTGTCCAAAAACAGCCTCTGTTTGTCTAGCAGTTATGGATTTAGACTCAGACGTTCCATGTTTAATTCCTGGTCGGGACACTTTTTGCCACTTGTCATGATTGGCCTATATTAAAGTTCAAGAATCCACTTCTTTATTGACCAAGGTGAAACAGTTTTACCTGCCCTCACTCACTCAATGTCCTGCAGTATATATAGTATTTAAAATTATGTTATTTATGAAGTGGGATCCCACACTTGTATCGCTGGATTTTTTCATTAGTTTCATTCCATGATCATAAGTATAAGTATATTAAACAAACCTGTAATTTATATGTTTTGCCAGTATATGATCTTGTAACCGCCAGGTAGAATCAAAGGCCATGGGGCAGAGTGTACAGGGCACTGGTTTGGCAAGGTGTTTCTCCAGGGCATGCTTCACCAACTGCTGTCTTCTCGGAAACCTCACATCTGGACATTTTTCTACAAAATCAACACATTATTTGATATATGACAGGTTAAGGTTAAGTAATATATGATTTTGAAACTCAGGATAATGATATTATACGCAACTGAAGCATAAAAGCTTGGTTTACTTACCACAAAACCACAAGTTATCTTTTGAATGTACTCTTAAATGTCCACAGTATTTAAACACCTTATCAAAGCCTTTTCCACAAATCTCACAGCTTATAGGGTGGGAAATCTTTGGAGCAGCCTCTTCTTCGCGGGAGGTGCCAGCAGTAGACAAAAACTCATCCAAAACATCGTCAGGCTGAAGGAACGGAGTTGGTACTCGTGGAGGCTGATTTAAAACATTATCCAGCGAATCTTCATGCTCAATTTTTAACTTATTAACGCCCTCCGGTGCTGAATTACCGTACTGAAATCAATCAACTTATCAAACAAGACAAATCCTGACTCTAACAAAAGTGGTAACTTCTAATGGTTTAGTAACTTACCGATAAAACAAAATATGTTTCGCTAGTATCCATTTAATGTGCTTTACTTTTATATGCTTATTTCATCTAAATATAATACACATAATTAAAATTTTCATAATACATTCCTGGAATATCTGTGGTCATTTTCCATCCCACAGATCATCTGTGCACAGATCCATCCATTTCAAATGACAGTAAATACTCGTTTATAAAGCTAATAAGCTATTACCAAATATATATAAGTAGCACAGAGATAGGGATATTCCTTAACTCTGTGATAAGTAGGTACAATATTTTATAATGTTAACGAAACGATATATTTATTATAATTTAATATATAAAAATATGTACGATATAAAAGCTACATATAATTTATTTAGTAAGCATTATAATTTATATGCGAATTAGAAGAACTTTATTAAATCTAAAACTGTATTTACAAATATCAAATTTATGCGTTACGTTATTGCTTGTTTATGTTGTTTTGTAAAATGTGAATAATTTAAACAATAAAATATAACAATACAGAAATATATAATAATAAACTGACTCTATTATATTTGATATAAATTGTTATTATATTATTATACCTAAGTTTGATATTCTCTTCATGCATAAAATATCTAACTTTTTCAAAATGCATTCCTTTTTATTACATGTACCCATTGCGAAATATTGTAAGAAAACTTTGAATGAAAAATAAATTCATTATAATAGTAGTGGTCGTTGTCGCAATTGTTGAATACGAGACGCACCGTTTTTCGAACGACAAAAACTAGTTGCGCAAACGGTTCTCGTTGCAACTGGTTGTAAGACAGCGAGGACGGGCGCGGCGACATGACGCGATGGCCTATGGATAAGAATCAAGGCACAGAAAGGAACGTAGGTTATCAAACTGTACACATACCTTCTTACTGATGAAAACAGTAACATTTTTTAGACTAAAATGCTGCCTTTGTAGTCTAGCGGTTAAGTCCGTGGATTTATACACGTTCCTGTATTTGTACTCTTTCGTACCGAGTTCGATTCCTAGTCGAGACACAATAAATTATTAAATTTATTTGTAATATTTTTTGGATTTGGTATGCTATAGAGTCGAGCTTGCCACTAGTCATGATGGGCCATATAGTAAAGTTTGCTAAATGTAAATTCGGTTCAATAACAAAGAAAAAAAAGCGTGGTTTTAGACTACCTCGGTACCTTATCGCTGTCGTGATGATACTTCACATTAGCTTACGCGCGCTTTATTCCACAAGAATGAATATTTATTATTATACAATAGGTATAGTGACAAAAACAATAAAAATCTCAGTGGCAACGCGGTGATGTGCGGAGGACGGGGAACTAGAGTTCTCCCATCATATCCCAAACCCCCAAACGACCTTAAACCGAAACCAGTATTATTGGTAATAAAATAAGGACCCTATTTCATTGATAAATAAGGTTATATATTTTATTATAGAACTATACGAACTGGAAAGAGTTGCGACAACATACTAAGAACGAAGACTGTTTCAATCATAAACGAAAGACGGTTTTATCGTCGCAAAGGCAAAAACGGTCCTTGAAAACAGTTCGCATTTGCAACGACCACCAACCACTAAAATTCATCCAATTTACTTTCCTTAGCCGGCTTGTACTCTTTATAGTCTGTGGCATCTGTGGCCGGCTCTATGCGGCTCAATACAATAATTTTTGTTCTATATTGGAGACGTATTGAAATATTAAAGGTTCCAGAATTATCGTCATATCCCAAAGATAGTTATAATAATAACCTGTGTCTAAACAAATAAATGATTTAAATTTGAAATAGTATTAACGTGAACAATGGGAGTTAATATTTACTGTTTAGCACAATACTAATTATAAGATGTAAATAGCTGATAAGGCGTGATCTATCTGTTAACAGCCAACGTAACGATACAAAGTATACTATAATTACGTTAAATACAAAGTAACCGACCTTGATTCTATTCGCACGTACACTTTGCTCTTACAGTGTTTTTCAGTTTCAGGTTAAGATGTGTATTTTATTTATTTACTTGCCTGTGAATGAAGAGGAGAGTGATTATAGATTTATTTTGGCCTCCAACCGTGATGAATACTATGATAGGCCTGCTGCTCCAGCTGGGCCTTGGGAAGAAGATTCTGGTGTCCTTGGAGGTAAGAAGCCAGCCAAAGGTGTACTGGACCAACTTTATTTGTTTATTTTAAGCCTTTTTCCAAAATTATCATTTTCTATGGAGAAGCCAAATTTTTATCAGTATACCTAGCGATGTTTACACCACCCACTTCATCTTCATCACATGAGTAGTTTTATTTTATATGTATATATATACATATATGTATAATATATAACCTATTTACATATTTGTATATGTAATAGTAAGTATTATTTTTATGTAGGTATTTGTTTTATAAATTGTTATTTTATATTATTACACCTACTTACCATGAAAACTGCCCTAAAGGTTTGGCTACCAGAGAATGTCTAGCGGCATTAAGTCTGCCTTTGTACATAGTGCAATTAAGTTTTTAAATACAATAAATAAACAAAAATATAAGTAAATTACCTCTGTGGTTTGGCTGTTAATACCATAGATTTAAACACAGAGGTACTGGGTTTGATTCCTGGTCAAGAAAACTAAAAAATATATATTTAATTTATTTGTGACATTTCTCAATAATGGTTTTTGACCATGTAATTGAATTCTGCAGGTTGTGATATGGAAAAGGGACGTGAAGGGGGCACCTGGTTAGCCATATCTCCGTCTAGGTTAAAGTTGGCTGTACTTCTTAATCTATCTGGATATCCCAAGATCAATCCTAAAGGTAAAAAATAAACTTTAATACATTTTAATGCTGAATAGAGTTTGTCCAATCTTGGTAAACACAAGATATAATAATAATAAGGCATATAATTTCAAAATCGCCATTTTTCAATAGGTCAAAATTTGTACTGAGTAAATGTATATGTGTAAAGAGTTAATATTATAATTTACTTGGTTACTGTTACCTTATTAATGTGGAAAAGAATAAAATTAATGAAAATGTGCATGGTAAATCCATGGAACGCTTAGAAATTTGTCTTCAAAGAAACAGTGCCTTTCATTATAAACATACAATAGTACTAAATAATTACTTAAAATAACAATAAAAAGCTTAAGTAATCCCTATTCCTTTACTAAACTCTAACTAATAACTGGTATGTTCGACTTTGCAAGCTTGCTTTTTTACCGAATTTTGTCTAGTGGTTAAGTTTGGATTTAGACTCGAAGAACTCAATCACAGGATTAATAGGTTGTTGCTAACACATGCATACTTACTTATATACATTCACTTAAACCCACGTACACCAACAAACACACACAAACATGCATATACACCAACCATACACATGCACACAAACAATTATTCTTGCCTTCAGCAAATATAAATAAATATTGCTACTGTACTAATTCCTACAATGACATCTGAAACACCGTCCACCAACTATTTCAGATGTTACAGCTAAACTGCTTTTGTTACTATGTACGATTTATTTTATGCCCTAACCTATGTAACAACTAAATTGTTATGTATATTTTTTGCATTTTATTATTTTTTAAATAAATAAATTCACAATTTAGATATAACAGCCACAAAAGTATTTCAAAACTGGGATCAAGAAGTTTCTTGTAGTTAGTTACACCCGCCCTGTAGGTACAAAATCTGGTTACTGTGCCTTGACAAAATTATCTAGTGCAGAAACCAGTGCACTTACTAACAGTTCTGTTAGCCTATGTATATGTATGGGCGTAAACATTAGTGCCAATAAATTTTATATTGTAATTCTTTAAAATCATCTATCATAAAAAAACAAATTGTTACTGGGTGATAATAATTATATAATTACTAACTAATTACTTGTTTGATAATTGTGAAGTTTATTATCTTATCACAAGTCTCAGTCTTTTAGTGTTTAGTTTAATTACTACAAAATCAACACAATATTTTATACCTCTATATTGGTTTAGAAATTTTAGGGTGCTTGTACACGGTGCATGTTGCTGGAAAAAGTTTCTGGCATGTACCAAAAAAAAAAAAAAGATTTTATGGCCAACACTTAAATAATATTTACGCGGCGAACGCCTGCTTTCACTCATAGATGTATAATACATCAAAAATAATAATTAGAAAGAAAAATCACTATGCATGAGGGAGAGGGTGGGGAGCACAGTCCGGTGGGACTGGCGCCGGGGGGGGGAGGTTCGACCCCGTATACGGGACTGTGGCTCCGGTGTACAGCTCTCTATGTTGCTTACATGTTATTTGTGTATTGTTCTTATGTGTAATAACCTAACGTGTTGTGTTGTTAAGTACCATACTAACCAAACCTTTTTTGTTCTAGCGTTTGTGATTCACCTTTTCCAGTTAAAATTAACTATTAAATTAATTCTGTCTATTAATCTAACAAACGTGATGTTGGCACAAATGCCTTAGTGGCGATTGCCATTACTAGTTTACTAGTTTTTAAAAAAAGAAGAAGAAGAAAAATCTTAGCGATAAAGCCTTCACTAAACAATCAAATTTAAACAGTTACACAGCTTCAATTTTATTTTGGATGTTATCATAGTCAAAGTTATACTTTATTTATATAAATATTCAATATTATTTAATATACAATATGTCTATTTTAGATAAATGATAATTATTTAAGGCTCATCAAAGTCATCATAGCCCCTAGATCACAGAGTCCTAGGCCTGTTGGAGATGGGGTTCCAGAACATATATCTGGAGAATTTAGCTTACACTTTGGCCAGACAGGTCTAAAATGGAAAATTTTAAATACCGATCTGTCTCCAGCATACCTACCATACAAAATTTAATCACAAAAAATGTATAGACAAGGCACTCGAAGAAACTAATTATAAAAGTCGAATTGTGACACGCTAGTCATGAAACGTCGTCCGTCTCACCTCGCCACCCTACGTCGACACATGCGTCGTGAAGATACTCTCAACTGAAAAGCGCGCGCTGTCCACTCGCCGCGCCGCTGAACGTCACACGGGATGTTCCTGGTTCCACGCTATTCTTTGACCCACTTGGACCAGAAATAACTTTTTATTTTCTCGCATAACTTCTAAATGTAGGGAGATCTTTATCAACCTGTGTCTCTCCACTACTATACGCCTCACCCAAAGGTCTTCTTCTTCTTCTTTTTTAATACTAGTAAAACTAGTAATGGCAATCGCCACTAAGGCATTTGTGCCAACATCACGTTTGTATAGATTAATTAAAAAAGTAGCTATCTTGTTTCATTGTTTTGACTTTTAGCTTGGTGCGGTGAATCACAAACACTAAAACATAAAACAGTTTGGTTAGTATGGTACGTCACAACACAGCACAATAGGTTATTACGAGTGAGGACAAATAACATGTAGCATATATCTATAGTGCAAGCAACCTATTGAACTACGCACGCTTTGTCCTCCAAGGCCACAGTCCCGCATACGGGGTAAAGGCTCCAAGCCCAGCAACAATCCCACCGGGCTGCCTCCCCCGTCCCATCCCACATGCGTAGTGAAAAAACTACTTTATCAGTCCGCATGGAGTGGGAAAGAGAGAAGCAGTCCCGCGGGCCGAAGCAAGGCCAGTCCGCCTCCACCCCGTAGGCGCCACCGTGATCCTGGTTGTTAGAGTTTGATATTATTCTGGTTGAGGAACCTTGTAAGTATGGCGTAAATAACAGGGCTTAAAGAAGAGAGAAGAGAAGCGATAGAGGTGGGAAAGGGAACAGTTTTTTGAAGAGACGATAATAGAGTGGATCGGTCGTAGAAGGGACATGAGAAGAATATATGATTAATATTTCCCTCGTCCAGTCCACACTCGCATATTGAAGTATCCCTGATCCTAAGTTTAGCCAGGAATGCAGGGGAGCAGCAGTGGCCCAGTCTTAGGCGGCAGATGGTTGAAGTATCTTTTTTGTTAAGGTTAATTTTGGTGAACCATGGTTTGTTAGGGATTGAGGACTGGATCTGGGAGTAGTATGAACCTTTTACTTTGCTGCTTTTGGGCCATTGGTAGGTCCAAGATTCATTTAGGTAGCATTTCGGCTGTAATATTAGGTCGTGGGGATAAAGTTGATATGGGAAAATGTCCCCACATTCAACTGCTTCCTTGGCAACCTGGTCCACCTTTTCGTTGCCTTGTATGCCACAGTGGCTTGGGATCCAGGCGAGTGCTATCAGCAAGCCATGTATGGAGCATTCACGAAGCTGTTCCTTTGTTTGGAATAGGATAGGATTGTTAGAGTTTTTAGAAAAAGGATTGGATATAATGGATTGAAGGGAACTAAGAGAATCAGAAAATATAATGGTTTTTGGAAGCTTAAACAAAAGGGCATATTTAATTCCTTCTAGGATTCCAATAAGTTCTCCTGAGAACACTGTTGTTTCTGGCGGGTACTTAATTTTCCTGACAATGTTGTAGTCGCTGTGGTACACTCCCACCCCCACACATCCGTCCTGGGAGAACTTTGAAGCATCTGTGAAGATAGAATTCCACCCTTCCCATTTGGTGTTCATGATGTTACGGAATTTCTGGTCAGATTGAGGATCGTCTTTACCGAGGCCGAAATTAAGGATAACAACGGGAGAGTAGGTGATTGTTTCATAAGAGTGTGAAAAGATAGGGAGGTTTATGGACCGATAAATTTTGGCGTCGAAACCCTTCACTTTATGGAGGCTATTAACTAGTCTAGGGGGTAGCTTGTGAGTCCAGTATTTGGAAGTTGAAGTGATGGTTGTCAGTTGGTCTAATGTTGTAAAGAGGGAATGTTGAGGAAGTTGTAAAGAGCGTATGAGAAATCTGTCAGCAAGAAATTGTCTTCTGAAGGTTAGGGGGGGATCGCAACATTCCACCTGCAGAGCATTCACAGGACTGGACCTCATGGCGCCTGTAATGATTCGAAGTGCCTTGGACTGGACCAGGTCCAGTTTTCTGAGACCAGCTTTGTTAGCTGGATCCAGCAAAAAAGATCCATAGTCCAAGACACTTCTTACTATAGCGTTGTATAGGAGTCTGAGTGAGTAAGGGTGCGCGCCCCACCAGACCCCGGCCAGGCAGCGCAGAATATTGAGATTTTTCTCGCATTTGGCGGCTATATTTTCGCAGTGAGGTTTCCACGTTAGGTGGGTGTCCATGGTCATACCCAGGAATTTAGTCTGGGTTTTTATTGGTATTATGCAATTATCTACCAAGATTTGTATAGGGCAGATTTTGCGTCTCCTAGTAAAAACCACAACAGTGCTCTTTGGGGCCGATAGGTCCAGACCATTATGGCTTAGCCATCTCGAAAGAGACTCTAGAGATAAAGTGATTGAGTAGGAGGCCTCTTTGATGTCTGGGTCTGAGCAATAAACCAGAAGATCATCAGCATATTGTAATATTTTGCAGTTAGGATTAATGGACGATTCTAAGTCATATGTATAGATGTTGTAGAGAAGAGGACTTAGAACCGATCCTTGAGGCAGGCCTTTATAGCTTGTCCGGGGGGGGGAAAGATTGTGATTCATACCGGAATATTACAAGTCTCTGGGAAAAAAGATTGAATATGAAGTTGGTCCATTTCTCCGGGACACTCAGCTGTTGAAGCTTTTTCCCACTGTCGCCACTTTACACAATCTCCTGCCACCCTTATCCAGCCCCCTCTAGCGACCTTCTTCAGGTCATCTGTCCATCTTGTATCCTCCTGTATGTGGTCTCCGCTTCAAAACCTGTCTACTCCATCGTTCATCGGTTCTACATCAGACGTGTTCGATCCATTGCTACTTCAGCTTACTAATTTTAAAGGCTATATTGGTAACTTAGGTTTTTGTCCATGCTGAGTTTAGACCTTAAATTTGTGTACCAGACCCACACTCATTAAATCATGTGTTAAAAAAAATGTGGTGGAGAAATATGTAAACGTGAATTTAATTAAGGGGCTTTGAAAGAAATTCATTTTCGAGGGCAAATTATTTAAATTTGTAATGCTATCCTTTCTGATAGAATTTCAGTGCCTACATTTTGGTCTCATTTTAGGAAGAGGCAATATAGTAGCAGACTTTGTGAAGTCAACAATCTCAGTAGAGGAATACATCAAAACTTTAGAGCCTGACGCAGCAGAGTACAATGACTTCAGCTTGGTCACTGCACAACTTGGGTAAGATTTAAAGCAAATCAATATTATGTGACATCCTGTATAATATATTTAAGTACACACTTCCTTATATTTCTTGTTCTCTTTCTTTGCTTTTACCTAAGAGGATTTAATTTGCATCCCTCTCTATCGCACAATCTAATCAAAAATCAATCCAAACCTTCTTAAATTGCAATATTGGGTGACTAATATATTTTTTTTCTTTTTCAGTCGGGATTCAACCAAAGTACAACACTACAGTAATATAACCAATAAATTGCAAGGATTCAATGAGAATTACCTGGGGTTTGGTAACAGTCTACCTGAGACCCCATTAAAGAAAGTTGTGGCGGGAAAAAAGAAATTTGAAGAAATCTGTAAGAAATATCAGAAAATAGACACAAAAGATTCCCTGATTACAGAACTTATAGATTTGCTGAAATGGGATGAAAGGTTTGACATTATTTGTACTTACAACTGCCTTTGTGGTCTAGCGGTTAAGGCTATTGATTTAGACACGGAGGTACTGGGTTCGATTTCTGGTCACACACAATAATTTATATATTTTTATATAAGTTTGGTATGCTAAGATCATCAACGAACTTGCCACTTGTCATGATGGCCTATAGTTAAGTTGGAAGTATGTAGTATGTGAATGCAGTTATTTAAAAGCGTAGTTTTTGACCACCCCGAAAGGGATACGGTCGTGATGATTACTTTACAAACCCTTAAAATAAAATTTATTTTTATCAATAAAAATCAATATAAAAAAATAAGTAAACATAACCTACCCTCGCCACTGTTTTTTTTTGACCTCCTTTGTTTAATATTAAAAATATGTATTTTCATTACTTTTTAATATGACATATGATATACCCAGTGAAAGGTATAGCAACCTTTGCATTTGGTTTAATATTTGTTCTCTCCTTTTAACTCTGCACCCCACAATTTCTTATGTCGTTCCCCCAAAGGTTAGCTGTTAGAGAATACCTACAAGGTATTAAGCTCGCCTATATACTTAATTTTATTTTGTATATTTTAAAGTGCAATAAAAAAAAAATTTATTATTAATCGTTGATGCAAAAGTAGGTGATGAATTCCCATTAGAATCAAATTAAACATCATTTTTTATTATGAAATGGATTTGCTTTAACTGAAAGAACGTTTCAAATTTTATTTTTATGAGCAATTATGTATTTTTAGGCAATTGGAATTACGTGTTAACAACACTTATTAGTTATTAGGTATATTTAAAATAACATTTGAAACATTTAGTTCTTAGAAACTGAAACTTCCTACGTGGTCTAGCGGTTCAGTCCGTTAGGTACCGGGTTTGATAAATACATTAAATTATGATATTTCTCGAGTTTGGTACGCTAAAGACATCGACGAGCTTGGCACTCGTTATTAGCCTATATAAAGTTTGCTAAATATGTATCTGCTTCTTTATCAGCGTGGTTTCTGACCACCCCGGAAGGTAAACGGTCGTGATGATACTTTAGTTCTTAGAAAAGCAAACTTTCATTTTTTATTGCGACTTTAATGCAAATTAAAATTAACACTAAAACAACTGCAGCAACGCCCTTTAGTTCACAGATAAGTTGATGAGACTGTATGCAGTATTACCTGTATAGTTTCTCTAAGATCTATAGTTTCAATAATAAATATTTTAATTGTTTCAGACATTTACCCGACCCAGAGTTAAAAAGGCGGAGTCCCGAAGCATATGAAAGCCTTAGCTCAGTTTATGTCAAAGTACTTGAAAAGCGATATGGCACTAGGTAATTATATGTACAGATCTTATTCATCATCAAAGCCCCTAGTACACAATTTGGCCTACACGCTGTGCAAGGCGAAAGAAAGTCTGAGAGGGTGACTCGGGCTTGCCTTGTAAAGTCTTCCATTTACCTGACCATCAGCTGCCACATCCACCATTCTACTTCTCTCCCTACACTACTAAAGGAGAGAAG
This sequence comes from Tinea semifulvella, assembly GCA_910589645.1. Lineage (NCBI taxonomy): Eukaryota > Metazoa > Arthropoda > Insecta > Lepidoptera > Tineidae > Tinea > Tinea semifulvella. The sequence continues at coordinate 9,315,806 of OU342594.1, forward strand.
ACAAATTTCCAAGAATTCCATGGATTCACTGTGCGAGTGCCGGGTCCATTGTGTGTGGGTAAGAGAAGAATGGTGTCTCAGGTTCGCGACCAACTACAGGCTATATGGTTCCGCTACTGCAGTCTTCGAAGCTCGTTCTACAGATGTATTGATTAGGCCAAATTGTTTCAGTAAGTGGTGCAAAGATTTTGCTAGAAATTTCTCTCGCACCAACTTCCACTGCGTAAAGCTGAGTCTTAAATCCGTTCCTGATCATGTCTTCTGTAAGATCATAATATTTGTTTGACTTGAGGTTGTTGTCTTTTGGATTATTTGATTCAGAGATTTTAATTTTTCCATTAAATCTTATTATGTATGTTGAATTAATTGTTTTTTTTTTTTAGGACCCACACAGTGATATTAGTTACAAAGAGTGGAGAAATATTATTCCAAGAGTTGACAATGGCGTCACCTGTAGATCCACAAAACCCACAGTGGATTAATAACAAATTCATCCTACCGGTAATGTGAAATCTAGTCTTATTATATATATTTTAAACAAAAGAAAAAGATATGTAATTTCGAAGGTATTTTAAAAGTTTATTACAGAATTATTCATTAATGATTGGACGGCAGTAAAGTTGGCTAAATGTGAATCCGCTTATCTATAAGCGTGGTTTCTGACCACCCCGAAAGGGAAACGGTCGTGATGATACTAATAATAATAATATTCATTAAACAGGATAAATAATTTTATTTGTGGAACCCAGCCTAGTCACTTAAATGAAGATTGTGAAGTAAAACTCATCGAGTACCATAATAGGCTACTTGCAAATTTTACAATATTTAAAATGAATGAAGTCTTTCTATTATTAAAACAGGGTTCATTTGTTACCTCTTTATTTGTGTTTGTATTTAGCTGTAAGTAAAATACAATTTATTGTTTTGTTTTTCCTTGTTAATCTTGCAATCAGTCATACACTTAAGTAGATGAGTTGAGTAGTATGGTAAATTATAATTTAAAAAATAATTTATGTATTTTAGAATGATATTATTTTGTTACTTTTGTTATGTAATATTAGATTTTTATGGCCACAAAATGAAGCCATAGTAATGGAATACTAGAAATTAATAAAGACATGCTTGATAGGGTCTACGTTTCCAGAGGCCCGGTCCAGTTATAAACCACGCTAACATCATAAATCAGCGCCACCAATCTTTTCATGCTGTTATTTAAAGCTTCATTAGCTTTGATAATTGAAATGATTCCCATAGCAATAATTTTCTTTTTGTTATTTTAAAATATATTTATTACATACAGCGAATAGGGTAATGCTTTATTGATTTCTGGTATTCAATTAATAGCTGTAAGAAATTGTTTTATTAAAATAAAAAATCATTTGATAACATATTGTTTTATTTTTATTACATTTGTCCAGATATACTATTCAACCTATAAAGGATAGGTTAGGGATATAAAATTTTTGTCACCAGACACGTGTGTAGTTCGCAAACGAACTAGTTCCATGGAGCGCTCCCGCAAAAGAACTAGGTAGTTAACAACTTTGCATATACAATTTTAAGTTCAGCATTCATATTAGGGCGATATAATATTGGTATAAATTTACTTTCATATATTAGACAAACAAAAATAGCATAAAAATTATAACCATTTTGCTCTTAAAACAAATACAGTGTTAACTCTATATAACGACACTGAAGGGACTGTGCATTTCATGGCGTTATAGAGAGTTGTCGTTAAATGGAGAGAAGAAAAATCATGTATGGAAGACAAGCTAAACCAACCAAAGCCAATTGATTTAGACACTTTGGGAGTTTGTCGTTAAATCGAGTGACGTTACATGGAGTTTACACTGTATATGATTAATATATCCAATATGTATGTACTTTTATTCCTTGGTACATTAATAGACATTTTTTTTAAATACACTCAAATAATCAAATAGCTTTATTCCGTTGTGACCACGGAATGAAGCTAATGAGAAAATCAACCAATACAAATATAGGGTATCACTTCATGAATAACAGAGTTGTAAATATGTAGAACAAAATACCAGAAGACATATTAAAGTCCTCAACTGTAAACACTTTTAAAAACAAACTGGACAAGTGGCTAGTGACAATCGAAATAGACTATGGTAATAACTGACAATTTAATAAACTTTACACCAGTGCTTGATATAGGCATATCAGCAATGCGCTGCTCGCCTATTAATCAATAATAATAATAATCTTTGAAAATAGATTGTGCGAGTAAGAGGGATATCAAAGTGTTAAATCCTATTAAATGTGATCAAACACTCCAATTTTTTACTTGGAATTTATCAGGCACAGTAAAGTCCCCATCTTGCTCCAAAACGCACCCCAATAATTTGGGTACATTCAACAATGTACCAGAAATAATATAAGGAAATTTGCTTTCATTTTTGTCAGTATAGGTAAACATAAGCCGTTTACTTAGAAAATCGCTACTCAATGAAACATTTCCTACTTCAACATAATCTTTTAGGGAAGCAGAAAACATTTCAATAGTAATTCTTAAAGACTCCCACATCAGTAACTTGTGAGCTGGTTGAATATTTAATCGAAAATGATAACCCAATTCTGTATAGAATTCCTTAACAATATTAACAATTTCATCTAATGATTCTTGTTCAGTTTCATCTCTTACTGCTTCAAATAACTGTAAAACTGAGGACTGACTAACATGGAACAAGCTATCTTCATCTGAAGGTGATGGGCTGTATTGTCTGCCTAAAGCATAATACTTCATTGGCAATACTTTAGCATAAACAACATTTTTAGCATGATAAGCGAAAAATGAAGTCAATGAACCTGCCCCAGTTAAATGAAGTCTATTATCCACATTGGCTTCAGAATCCTCATTGTGTTGTAGAATAAAAGTAGAATTAGGATTAGTATGATCTTCTCCACAACCCTCAATGACGACGCTCTTAACAAAATCTGTATTAGAAAACTGTATGTAGCTTCTTTCTTTTAATTTCTTGCTTAAAGCAAATTTGGCCCCAAGTTCGAATATAGCTGCATCACCATGCAAGTAATAATTCTCATTTTTCTTAAAAGTTATAATATCCAATTCTTTTCCAATAACTAGGTGGTTTTTATTTGAATTAGGGCAGCTTAGATGTGAGTAAAGAATTTTATCTTTTTCTGCTGTTAGGGGATGTAATTTATTAGGCAATTTGAGGGCTTCAAGCATGGCAGCTGTTTCTGCCGACCAAAATGGATGCTTTAAAATTCTGATATTCTCTTTAAAAAGGTTTAATTTTATCTTTAGTTTATTAACTTCATTGCTCTCAGGGTTTTCTTTCATAAGTTTGCTTATTTGAGTTGATATTTCCGATTTCTTTATCTCATAATCATTCCTTCTTTGCTTTAGTTCTTCATACATAGCCCAGACATCTTCTAGCTTGTCAAACTCGAATGTTGATTGTCTCTTCTTTATTTCAATTTTAGATTGTTCTTTGTTAATATTTGGGTAATCTATTTGTGGTGTGATGAAAACATATGTTTCAGAAGCTTTAGAACCATTGACAAATAAAGCCGAGTGCCTCACCTGCAATTTGTGTACAGCAAGATTCCTCAAGAGAGTGTTTAATAGATATTTACGTAGCATTGTTACTTTTTTTCTTCTTATTAGGACTTGTATCTTCTAATACAACATCTCCATCTTTATCCAGAGTTTCTTTGCTTTGAGTAACAATTTTTCTTTTTTGTGCTTCTTTGAAGTTTCCGAAGCCGGCAGCTCTCTCTGACTCTTCAACAGAATAAGGCTCTAATTCCAAGGCTTTTAGCCTTCGCTTATGAACCTTAGTTCTAAAATGTTCTGTGAGAGCTTGGTTGGTAATGAAGTAGCGAGCGCAGTGCAGACAGTAATGCTGGGCCGCACCAGGTAAGTCCAAATCTGTATCTTGACTTAATAACTTCTCAGCATTCTCTAATAAAGAAAAATAAGTATGAATAACTTCTTTACCTTAAAACTTTTTGTTAAGTAGCCATGTTACTGATACATATTCCTCTTTTAAAGTAGGTAAGTGATAATTAATATAAAGCCAGTAATAACTGGCCTTAAACAGGGTTTAATGCTCTTCCCATTCTAAATTTGTAATTTTTAGTTATATTGAAATTTTCTAGAACATAAACATACAAATTTTAGACATATTTTTACTTTCACATATATTTTAGATAGCAAAAACATGATTTTCCTTAATTTACTAAAAACTAAGAAAAAGACAATATTTTAGTACTCTATGAATTCACCATGCCTGGTCCATTGTGTAGAGAGAGAGAAAGAAGAAGAATGGTGTCTTGGGCTTACAACCGACTATAGGCTGATTTAAAAAGGAGGCTTTCATTATTTTTTCTCAAAAGTATACTCGGACTTAAAAAGTCTTTGAATATGTTGGATTTTGCTAGCAAGAGGGTTACAAACCATTAAAACCTCTTAATACTTTTACTACAACCCGAGTGACTTAACAGTGCAATTCTTCCTGTGACTTAACTCTGGCTGTACCATTTGCAATAAAAAATCTTTTTTTTTTATCTAGTGTAAGAAAGATTCTATACAAAGAGATACTCTGTTTAAAGGCAAACATGAGTATAATAGTACAGTCAAAGTTTCATCACAGCTAGGTGCACAGTGAAGTTGCACGGTTTGTATATAGAATAATTTTAACCTATATTATAAGGGCGGAGGTGGTAGAAATATGTTCTGAAACACCCATTTTCGGCAATGAAGGGCTAGGACTCTGTGTTCTAGGGGCAATAATGATGATGAACCTACAATAAGTTTTAATTTAATAAAGTACCATGCAATAATAACCTCAAAATAAGTATTTGTATGCAAAGATAATGTATTGGTATTTAGTTACCTTCCTGTAAATCCACATCTATTTGGTCAAGATCCTTCTTTCTGTTCCTTACTCTCCAGCGTCTTTTAAGATGGGTATCACCTTGATGATACTTTTTACGTTTGTATGGCATAATACAATAAAAATCGTAAAATCGCACGCGAACACAACACGATCGTCGACCACGACTGACTGACAGTGACAGCTGTCATCTATCATTCATTGGTTATTTTTTATGGTAATGGTCCTAACGTAATGATGGGGTGTATCACTATCTTTTTATCACGATAGATTGCGCATGATAGATGGTACCTAATATAACTGTCAGTTGCATAGAATACTAGTATTTTCATTACATAATTTATTATTTTCTGGATATTATGCCAAAGTGAGCAGCTTTTAAGTGTACAAATCGAGATTTCCAAACGAAATCAAACATTTGATGATCTCAAAATTGCCGTTCTATTAATAAAACCTTTTTCTTTTTTAAAACAGTGTGCGCTTTCTTAATTGGTATTTTAAGGTAGGTAACGTTAATTTAAAATACATTTTTCTGTCATAAAAATAAAATCTACAAAAACATAAAAAAATGATGCGACAGGTATAAAACAAGGTACCATTGCCGCTAGCGACATCTACAAAAAGCTTTGCCTGATACACCCCATAGATAGTGCATTGATATCTGTTATAGGTAGGTACTCATAGCCATATAGGTGTTTCATTCATATGGAAAGATTTATCTGGCAGGATAATTAATTTTATTATTGAAACACTTAGATTTTCAACAACAGCCATATTTATGCTTAGTTCGACTTGAAAGCGAATCTTTTTTTTTACCGAATTTTGTATGAAAACATAAAAACGCCTTTCAAAGCGAAAGCGCTTAAAGTGACAAGTAAAACACAGAGTTATCCGCCTATGGCTTAGGGGTTTTGATCTAAGGTCTTGATGATGGCACGGAGCTTCTGTGGTATTATCAGTTCCTTGGCACGAAGGCACGGATGGCTCTATGGAGGGTTCAGTGTGTTTTGCAAGAGTTTACTGTATCAGGCGCGCCATTTTAATAACTTAAAAATAATGCGCAAGATTTTGCTTATTGTTGTAGGCTACGAGGGAATCTGATAGCAACAAGCGAGACCCCAGCAGTTGCTTTTATCAAGGATAGGGATAGGGTGGTACTTATAAAGAAAACAAGAACATCAATTCATATAATCTTACTATATTAAAATTCAAGAAAACAGTATATTTGATACATGAATAAATACAATACTAAATAGAACAAAAATATTTTTTAATTTGTCTCGTTGAAGAAACAATAAAGAGAAATTACAATTTCGTTATATTGTTAGGAATGATCGAGTGAAATATATATATTTGACAATAATTTTGTAATTACATTAAATTATTACATAGTCAATTTTAAAAGAACAGGTACTGGTATCAAGTGAATATTTTTGAATACCTACTACATGGATCTAGCAAGTGTTTTAATAATTATTATAAAATAATATAATAATAATGTGTAACATAGATAAAGCAACACGCGTGGTGGCCAGCGGACACACGCCTCTCTTACTCAACATAAAATTATACTAACATCCTAAAACTAAAACATCATAAAGGAATATTTATTCCGATCCTACATCGGCCAATATGGAGGTAATATTATGTAAGCCGTATATACATATAACAATTGATTCTATTTTTCATAATAGAGTGACAATATTCATATTACTTGTACAATTATTAAAAATTATTTAAAGTATTATTTAGTTCTGATGGTAGGCGTCCGGATGGGATGTTATTGATTCCATACAAACGAGACCATGCAATGCTACATTTGTTGACACACTCTGTTCGTCACATGTGACATGCAGCCATAAGAACACAGAGGTTGCTGAAGGGTCAGTCGAGTGCCTTAAAGGCTGTACCTTTTGTACAGTATTGTACTGTTCTCACGTTTGGGATGGATCCGCCAAGTACCTTACAGTGTGAAAAAGCATCTAGTCAGGCCGGCATAGTGTTGGAGACTGATGTCAGTCATGAGTGTCTGACTTTAGTTGCTGACTTTCATAGACTTGCGCGCCACTTACCATCAGGTGGGCGCAAGGTCACATGTCGTGCTAATATTAAAAAAAATAAACATGTGCGCGGAGATCAACATAAATCACTACTTCATCCCATTTGCAGTCGAAACGATGAGTCCGAGGTCTTTGGCGTTCTCTCGTGAACTCGGGGAAAAACTCAGTGACCCTTTTAGCTAGAGAATCAAAAAGGGTCAGCCTCGCCGTTTAACCGGGGAACGCAGCGAGTGTCCTCGGGACACTACGCCCATCGACAGTTATAATTTTAGTTTTATTTATAATTTATATATTTATTTTTTTTCAATTAATGATACTCAAAGTAATGAACAGTAACATCAAATAGAAAACAAAGTCAAACAATGAATGTGTTTGCTATCAATAACCATCTAAACTAAGCCATGAATCTCTTGATTTATTTCCCAATAATACTTTTAATACTCTACAAAAATAATCTACTTCAGTCTGCTACTGAAAATATAAGACTATTTTTTTATAATTATTCATAAATAACTCAAATTATCAATTTAATCTACATATATTCACAATAATTTAGCTTGATTATATATCTGTTATTTAGTTTTGTTATATAATTATTAATTAAATTTTCTAAGATAATAGGATAGTTTATCTATCGTTTTGTATAATTTATTAATTTCAATTCTTATTTTAACAAAGCTTGTTGCGATTTTCGAAACTTATGGCCGGATTAATAGTCATTGCTAATCCAGTGCTCAGCACAAGTCATTTCTTACAACTGTCAAAGTGACAGTTACATTATTACTATAAAATAGTCAGTGCTCCGACTGGTGGCTCAGGCTAAAGTTTGGCTTAACATTAGTCTCGTATTTCGTTTACTTAAGTCGGGCTCCGAGTTAAATTCGCCATAAAGGTCCGTTCTTTGTCTTGGTCAAATTACTTAAATCAATAAAAAAATACCAATAAATAATTAAAATTAATAAAAAAGTATCTTTAATAACTTTTGACTATCTTTTAAATTTGAGGAAAACTTAACTCAAAATCCAATGTTTTGTTTATGTGCGTTCGTTGGAAAACTAACATAAATATACTGTGATAACATCGGTTTTTTAGAAAAAAATATATTAATAAAATGAATTTTTTTTGCTTTCATTCTGATTTAGCTAAAATTTTATCTACAAAACCTCCTTCCTGGTGTATATTTATACGTGCTTGCAATAAAAGCATGTTAACAGATTAGGAATAAAAAATAACTATGACTCAACGTAGTGTCTGGAACGCGCCTTTGTTTGAATTAGCAAATGATCAAGATCTGTCTTATTATAGTGCAAATCAGTATGCCTAGTGTGACAGTGAAGTTTCGTAAACGCAACTATAGTAGTAGAGTTTTTTTACTGAATTTTCGATATTCATTGCCTGTTATTATAGCCAAACTTGCAATAACACGCAATGTCAAACAAAAAAAAACGTAACTACAGCAGTTACGTTTTCCGAAACTTGCATTTTACACTAAGCACACTGCTCTGGTTGATTGATTACTTTGGTGTTTACGACGAGCCAGTGCCAAGCCATGACTATTAATCCTGACCTTACATGACGCCCACAGATGTTGTGGATATTATAGATGCGTTTGAAGCGCACCTCCTTATAGACATTTAGCAGCCTGAAAAAGTTGTTTTTTTTTTTTAAATTACATTACATTTTATGTTGCAGTAACTATAGTCACAAACGCACCTAACAACAGATCTAAGCGTGACAAAACAGAAGCATTTGCTACTGAACTACAACCAGTTGACAAATTCTGCAACATTATTGCTAACTTTGAATTACTAGAATCGAAATACGAACGAATAAATCGCATCGAGTTATCAATTATCGTAAATGACAAAGTAATCAATTGAATTACAGAAACAGCCAAATGAATATGTACTATTAAAGGTATTTTAAAAATACCATTGGACTTTAATTTTGCAAGGGTCTTCAAACTACGGTCATTGGGACATGATACGCGGAATTCAATACTCACAATACTTGGCAGGTCCCTGGTGTGGGATGCGACATGTGTAGACACATTAGCCCCATCACACATCCAGGCGACCTCGTCAAGCGCGGGAAGTGTGGCGGTTTCTGCTGAGAACCTCAATTTGCGCCGTTTGGGGTCGAGACGATGGGCCCATGGGGAAACTCAGCCAAGCGTCTGGCCAAGGAGTTGTCCAAACGACTAACGGAAAAGGCTGGAGACAGGAATTATTTCTGCCAACGTATTAGCTTAGCTATACAGAGGGGAAATGTTGCCAGTCTTCTTGGGACTATCACTGAAGGGTCGTCTCTAGAGGACATCTTTTACTTATAGTTTATTTTTTATTAGGTTTAGTTTATATTTATTTTAATTTTTACTTTTAAGTAGTTTTAATTTATATTGTAATTATTTTATACTGTATATTAAGTAATATAACTTCAATAAAATCTTAGTGGTGAAATACTCACAAGTTAATATATATATATATATATATATATATATATATATATATATATTCATATTAAGATGGTTTAACGCTTTGCATCCCTCTCGTTCGCACAATACAACAATTTTAAAGATTATTCAAGTCCGAATGTACTTTTGAGAAAAGTAATAAAAAAATTTAAGTATCATCACGACCGTTTCCCTTCCGAGGTGGTCAGAAATCACGCTTATAAAAAGGCTATTTCACATTTAGCCAACTTTACTATAGGCCAATCAGGACAAGTCGCAAGCTCTTCGATGTCTCCAGCGTACCAAACTCGAGAAATATCACAGATAAATTAAATTTATTAATGAATATGATTATGTCCCGACTAGGAACCGAACTTGGTACCTCCGAGTCTAAATCCACGGACTTAACCGTTAGACCACGGTGGCAGTAAATGTTACTTAGAAAACTTACTAAGAAATAAAATTACGGACATTTTAGACATTGTTTTAAAAGCAAGCCCGAGATACCATTATTTTAATTTCTTAACCACACACGATGGACCCGGCACCCGCACGGTGAATCCATGGACTGCTTAGAAATTTGTCTTCTTCTTTCATATTTTGTATTTAGACAGAGAAAAATAGCAAAAACATAACGATTTTACCGTATTTTACTAAAACAAATCTACCATTAATACATTTTTATTCCCTAGTAAGTTGATAGATTACATTTCTCAATAAACACTAAAGACTTGAAAAATCTTTGAAAATGTTAGATCGTGCGAGCGAGAGATACGAAAACTTAAACCCTTAATGTTTTTTGTTCTCAGCGCCTGTGGTTTTGTGTGTAGCAATCATGTTCGTATGTTAAATAGTGTGAAGACTCCTGACATAAAGCATAAAGGTGACTTTTATATTCGGTTTGCACTTGTAGCAAACATATACATATATTATTATTGTATGAATGAAGAAACATTTACCGAGTACATTGATTACGCGACATGCCTACGCGTACTAACGCCAAATACACAGCCCATGCAACGGTACAACTTCTACACTAAACTGACAATAAGTTATGTAGAATAAGACGAAGGGAACTTGGGGTAAATATTAAAGAAAATTATATTCCTTTTAAACCACATTTTCGCGTACTATTGAGGGTACTTTCCAGTTTGATTAGAACTATTGTTCGCGATATAACCGCGACCGTTTTGTGTGGGCGTTCGACCAGTCGTCGTTGGGCAGGCGAACACGCCACTACACTCATTCAAATAATAAGCCCTAATAAATTTAAAAGTCCACTATAGACCCTTAACATTGATCCGGCTCGAAGGACCAATAAATAATAAGTTAAAAGTATTTCTATCTGCTATATATTATACTGCGCCTAATGTTTTGCAATATTGTTTGCGATCGGAAGTGCAGGGTGTCCAGAGATCCAGGCGTCCCAGAGACCCTTGTTCAGGCCCCTGATTGAAATTCATGTATAACTGTTTAAAAAATAAAGATTATTTGATTTGATATTGTGGACTTTAAAATTAAATAAGAGCGGACTGTATGGTAGGATTTATTAGGGCTTATTATTTGAATGAGTGTAGTGGCGTGTTCGCCTGCCCAACGACGACTGGACGAACGTATGTTACACTATGACTTACGTGCTGATACGTATACAATGCGTGTCATTTAATTTTTCTTAGTTTTTTTTATTTTTATATATAGTGTCATCAGATCGCAAACACGAATGGAGCTTAGAGGTCTAGAAGATTTGTAGAAATTTAGTTATTTTTTTATATTTCTATCAAGAGGAGTAACTTAAGGATCCAATCATGTGGTTTTATTAGAGGCGTATAAAATCAAACACAGCTAAATCCAAAAGTTGGTAACAAATACAGCTTTATCCTTTTTAATTAATTCAATAACAAATAAATCGTTCTCTATGGTTATTCAATTTGCTATCCATAGAGCTCCTAGTCTTTAGCTACATCATTCTGAACATCACTCTTTGAATTGCTTGCTACAATTTTTTTTTTTATTAGTGTCAAATTACTTTGATTTTATATGCCTCGTTTATTTTAAATGCGTAGAATGCTCTTGAAGATTTACCCAAAATTCCCTCAGCCCACAGTAGCCCATTTAATAGATAAAGCACATCTTGGTTACGGAGCTGTCTCAACAAAACAAAATACAATACATACAACTCTCTACGGCGAATATTTATCTTTGCCACGACCCTGCGCAGAAAACACATATTTAATTAAGTCATAAGATACAAAAAATAAATTTAAAGATGGCGTCCAAGAAAAATAACCGTCATTTTCAAATCAATATTGATTGATAACACTGTTCAACCATTATTAACAGAATGTAACAAATTTACCGTTGCCGAGTTCCACTGTATTCGTTTTTAAATGCAACAGTTCCAATTTCAATTAGCAGGAGCAACAGTTAACCAGTGTTATCTATTAATGTAATTGTTTTTACGTAAGAATTATAATTAGAGTGTGATGTAACAAAATATTGGACGCCATCTTTGATTCATCTAGCAACTGTCAAACCGCCATTTTTTTTTAAATAAAAAACGGTCGTTGAAGCCACATCAAGTGTTATTACAATAGTGCAGTTCTTTTATTAAACCAAAAACAGTGTATAGTGTAAATTTATGTAGTGGGTTTAATCTATAAAAACCAATCTATAGCTGACGATGAATGCACGATCTGTACCTTGTCCTGAATTTATTTTTAAAACACGTGCAATTGGACTCGTTACTGACTGAACAGAGCGACCCTGCTGCAGGACCGCTTTCATTATTTATGTCAACTAGCTGTCCCCTATATGACTGGGACAACCTTAGTATAGGGGACAGAGGTCTTTTAATAAATTAAGCATGTACAATACTGGAAAAATATTGTTCATTATTTCAATAAATTATTATTATTAATGACCTACAAAATTACGTGAATAACTGTTCGAGCTTGCTTTCAAGACCCATTAGCAGAATCTCTATGATTTCGCTTTTAGCACGACAATTATCGCAAGCCCGGAAAAAGTAAGATGAATTTAGTTTCCAAAACACATTTTAAAGTATGCAATGAACTGGTTGGTTTTTAGGCAGATAAGTTACACATTTCCCCCTAATTTGAATATTAAAATAGTCCTTGTTGACTTTAGAAGATAAATATTATATTTTTGGTTTAATAAAAGGAATTTGTTGAAGTGCATTTAGGCCGTGTTTGTTCGTATAGTCGAGCTACATACCGTAGCCGTGGTAGGGCGACGGGGAGGGGGCTTGCGCGGCGTACGCGTACGGAGACGGCTGGGGAGGGACTACACCGGGATATCCCATCGATGGACCTATTCAAAATTATTTTAAAATAAAATTAGAATAAAATCACAACCGTATCCCTTCCGGGGTGGTCAGAAACCAAGTTATTTTTTGTTTAAGAAGCATTCACATTTAGCCAACTTTATTATAGGCACATCACACCGCCTACGTGGTCTAGTGGTAACAAACGTTGCCGTGAACTCGGGAGGTCGTGGGTTCGATTCTCACCGGGGGCAAGTTGTACATTGTATAATTTGTCTCGGTTTATATGTATATATTTACAAAAAAAATATATATAATATGTCGTTTATCAACCATCTAGTTTCCGTAACACAAGCCTCGGAGTTTACCACGGAAATTAGATGACGCTGTGTGACCTGTCTGGAAATATTATTATTATATCATGACAAGTGGCAAGCTCGTCGATGTCTCCAGCGTACCAAACTCGAGAAATATCACAAATAAATTAAATTATATGTAAACAAATACATTTACATTAATAAAAAAAATGTTTGTGTCCCGTCCCGACCAGGAATCGAAAACTTTTAATAATTTTAAAATCCTAAAAAGGTCGGCTCTCTCAGCATGTACCAATGAATACACTTTTCGTATATACATTTATCATAGATTAGATACAACACCACCTCGGAGAGCATGTTAAGATGTCGGTCCCGGTTCCACCAATACCAACTTGTGGAATCATTAATAAATTGACAATAAAATTTGTCTTTTATTTGTGTCAAGTGGCGCTTAATTGTCTCTGCCTACCCCGCAAGGGATCTGGCGTGAAGATGTGTTTGTATTTGTATTTTTCAGAGAACCAAAGTTATCAGTATAGCTTTGAAAATTGAGAGAACGAAGGAACGATGGGGTCCATATATGCTGTTAATAACTAACCTGCAGTAAGCATGAGTTGTGGTTCGATCATCATGGCAGGCTTGGCCTCTTGCTCGGCTGTCTCGGTGCTGCGCTTAGCGTCCGCCTCCTCCAACTTCTCTACTTTGGTGGTCAGTTCTCGCATGGTCTGTAAGGATATAGTACATTAATGTTGCGGACTGTAATAACTATTTTTTTTTATACTAGCTCGACATGTGACCTTGCTCCCTCCTGATGTAAAGTGGCGAATGTTAGCAACTGGAATTAGACACTCACGACTGACATCAGTTCCTAACACTATGCCCGCTTGACTGGAAGTGACGGCAATTCAAGCCTGATCCCAAAACGTGTGGATACACTTTACTGGGTTTATCGGCACGAACGGAGGATACTTCCCCATCCCGGCAGACTGGGCAAATTACCACCATCAGTCCGCCTACCAGCTCTAGAAAAACTGAAAGTGCAGGTCCAGGCTAATCACAGTGCAGTCTTGCAGTCCTTGTTGGAGAAGTCGTTTATAGTACGGACAGCAAGGGCTGCAAGTTTGAAGGCCGAGGGTAGCTAAACTAAACATACTGTCCGCCAGCGGTGCTGTCATTACGGACCAAGACTTGTATAGTGTGCGAGTAATTTAAAACCACCTTACAGCCAGTTGCAGAAAGGCTGATTATCACATGATTAACGCATGCCTGAAAGTATTGGCTGAAATGACCAAAGTGACAAGCTACCAATCAAATGGCATATATCAAAATATTGATCATAGATTATTTTAATCATCCATTCTGCAAGCGGCCGTTAGTATAATAGACTATTTATAAACAAAACTCGACGGTAATGTATTTTCAAAGAAAATTGACAGTGGCTATAACTCATCAGTATTGAAATTCCATAAACGTTTGCTGGCGCCTATTCGAGAAGTGCTGAAAGGTAGACTTTGCTGAAGGTTGTCAAAGCATTTTTAAGTACATGATTATTTATTGATTTATTTCTACACGTATTAAAGTGGGTAGTTATAAATCTTCGCCCAATATTAACTAGGTTAGTCGCTTTCGTGGCCTTGGATAATGCAACTTAATTATAGAGATATAGTATGTGTAAGGTAAATCGCGTAAAGACCTATTATTTATGTAAAATAAACTATTGCTATCTAATCCAATCCAATATTACTATTCGATGTCATTTAATAGACGATTATTCAGTAAAGCGGCGTATAGCGGCCTTATTACATATTTCATCCAATGTGTATTCTAGAAGAGTTGGGAATTCTCTAAACTCATTCCACAAGAACAATGCATCTGTTATTTGAAATATACCTGAATAAGGAATGGCATAGCAAAGTCCATGATGTTATGCCTCCACGCCAACTCGATGACAACGTCCGGTTTCAACAGATCATAGCACTGAAAACAATATACATTTGTAAGTATAATCATAAGAAACACGTTATTACTATCCCTTTCGGAGTAGTCAGACCTCTCGTTTCGAATCATGCTTAGAGCGCTTAGAATGAATATGGTACAGAGTCGTTCCGAATCAAATATACAATTTGAATGCTCAGAGAGTGATTTCAATTTGGAACATTTTTATTACATAATAGTTTTTATTTTAATGTATAGATGATAAATTGTGGAT
This sequence comes from Tinea semifulvella, assembly GCA_910589645.1. NCBI lineage: Eukaryota > Metazoa > Arthropoda > Insecta > Lepidoptera > Tineidae > Tinea > Tinea semifulvella. Next base: position 9,331,019 of record OU342594.1, read on the forward strand.
TCCACATCTTTGAGTATGAATACTAACACACACACTTCTCTCGGTTTATTCATCTTTATATGTGTAACGTTTACTATTATTAACTTATTTTGGTCTTCTAAAATAACTTGCCATTTTTTTTTCACTTTCTACTTAAAAATTAATTATACATTTGTTTTAGAAGTAATATACAAACAGTATAAGCGCATAACAATATTAAATAATTTGAAAGAAAACCTAATATTAAATAAACTTGAAAATAGCGCGCAACATAATGACAAAAAACTGACAGCGCTCAGAGCGATCTACCTCGATATCGTGAGCAGTCTAAGCGCGAGAAATGATGTCGTTTGTGACGTCACACAGCTTTGACAAAACAGTTTATGCACGTCTCGGAACTGCTTTAAGCGTGCTATTATCTTACGATGGGCCTTCCGGAACATCGATTTGGAGAATGTGGCCTACACTCGCCACAATATCCAGACGGGTTGGCGAGGATCTGATGTCAATTTTTAATGACAATTTTTTAACCATTTCACAAGTTGGTATCAGTGGAACCGAGACCGACGGCTTAACGTGCTCACCGAGGCACGGAAACGGTGGTGTAGTGAATCTGTGACAAATCGTAAGAAAAGTTTATTTCTACAAGTCAGGGGTGTTTGAACTGCATTTTGTAGAATTTTAGGGGAAGCGTTCTTACAACCGAGCCACAGCCGTGCTATACAAATATTATTCTTAGGTATATGGTTTATATTTTAGTATGGTGTAAATACAGGTGTTTACCTGGTAAAGACAAGCAGAGAAGCACTCATAGTTGTCTCTCTCGAGGAACCAGCCGAGTAACTCCTCAGCTACTTCAGGTTGGCGTGACTCTGACGCATACTCCATGGCGTCGGCGTATAGCGCGTCCTTCTTGCATAACTCCACGGATTGCTTCCATCTGTTATTGCCTGTTCAAATATTATCATAAAATAAATATATTAGAGTCAATGGAGAACACATTTTAATTTAACATCATCTCCGGGTCGCGCATGACATAGTCATAATGGCTAGCTTGCTGGAGGATCTTAGCAGAATATAGAATGGAAGAAAGAAAGAAAGAAAAAACATTTTATTTGTCACATTAACAAAAAAAGTAAACTTAAAATTAAAAGTGTGTGGTGACAAATAGGGAATTAGCTCAGCATTGAAATGCCACGCTTTAAGAGTCACAGCGCTAATCCCTTAATATACTAGCATAAATGTGTCGTGGCTCTGGTACAGAATTACAATTTATTATTATTATTTTTTCAGACAGGTCACACAGCGCCATCTAGTTTCCGTGGTAAGCTACGAGGCTTGTGTTACGGAAACTAGATGATTGATAAACTACATATTATACTTTTTTTTTTGTAAATATATACATATTATACATATAAACACCCGGACCGAGACAAATTATACAATGTACAACTTGCCCTCGGTGGGAATCGAACCCACGACCTCCCGAGTTCACGGCAACGTTTGTTACCACTAGACCACGGAGGCGGTCAAATAATAAATAATAATATAATTTATTATATATATTACACAAATAAATAATAAACAATCATAATAAATGCATATTCATGAATGACACAATTAATATATATATATACACAATTAATATATAGTATAATATATATCATACATATATACATATACACACATACATACAAGTGAATAGAACAAATGGCTTAAATGTGGCATCCCAGCGGGCCCAAGACCAAAAGAAACAGACTGAGAGATAAAGCCCGGGAAGGCCAAATTTTCAAAACTAGATGGCGCTGTGTGACCTCTCTGGAAAAAAAAAAAATAATAATAATTTTTAATTGATATATTGCACCTACCTCACATAAATGTTCTCGTTGTCCCGAAGGTCTGACGGGCAGAGAATGTCAAGCGACATTATGTCACGCCTTTGTATATGTATGAGCAATAAAGTTTTAAATAAATAAAATAATTGAATGTGCAATTTACCCTTGTACAAGTAGGCGGCGATTCTCCTAAATTCGGTGAGCTCGTGTTTCTCTAGCTGTTGCGCGAGGGCAATCGTGTCGAAGTTGTCGAAGGCATCTATTGAGGTTCGAAGACCCTGAAATATATAAATAAAGCATTTTAAAATAACCTGTCTGATATCTAAATTATATTTATTATTATTCATTATCACTGCCTCCGTGGTCTAGCAGTTATGTCCGTGGATTTAGACTCGGAGGTACCGGGTTCGATTCCTGGTCGGGACACATATTTATTAATGTAAAGAAATACATTTAATTTATTTGTGATATTTCTCGAGTTTAGTACGCTGGAGACATCAACGAGTTTGCCACTTGTCATGATTGGCCTATAGTAAAGTCGGCTGAATGTGAATCTGCTTATTTATAAGCGTGGTTTCTGACCACCCCGAAAGGGAAACGGTCGTGATGATACTTTACTTTACTATTATTCATTACAGCCCCTAAAACACAGAGTCCTAGATCTCCACTGCTGGAGATGGACCTTACAGAACATATATGTGGAGAATTTGGCCTACACTCGCTACCCTGGTCAGACTGCTTGGCAAGGATATGATGTCAAATTTTTATGACAATTTATTAACGATTCCACAAGTTGGTATTAGTGAAACCGGGACCGACGGCTTATCATGCTCTCTGAGGGACGGGAATCGATATACTTGTATATAAAAGTGTATATAGGCTCCAAATTATATAAAAAAAACGTTCCCACGAAACTAACAACCACCTCCGTGGTCTAGTGGTAACAAACGTTGCCGTGAACTCGGGAGGTCGTGGTTTCGATTCCCACCGGGGGCAAGTTGTACATTGTATAATTTGTCCTGGTCTGGGTGTTTATATGTATATATTTACAAAAAAAAAAGTATAATATGTAGTTTATCAACCATCTAGTTTCCGTAACACAAGCCTCGTAGCTTACCACGGAAATTAGATGGCGCTGTGTGACCTGTCTGGAAATATTTATTATTTATTTATTTATTACATAACTTAAAGAAAAATAAAAAAAGGCCGTTGAAAAGACCCCTAAGGACGAATGGGCAAAATAACATACCTGGTAATCTTCCTCATCAATCAGCAAAGAATTGAGAGCTTCGTTGACGGCCTTGTTGTTAAGATTCTGTACTGAACGGAGATAGGCCTTGACGAGTTGCAAGTGGTTGGCCTTGGTGAAGAAGTTGACGGAGCGAGTGTGATCCATACGAGGGGCCAGGACTAGGAGCAAGTCGTTAAGAAGAAGTGGCTTGTAGTCCAAATAGAACTGAATCGCTTTGTAGTACAATTCCATGTTGGCCACCTGAAAGAAAAAATCGTTTAAGGTGACATCTATAAAGCTTGCTAATCATCAGTGGAATTTGAGCAGAGGTGATCAGTTACTTCAATCGTATTTGTAGCGGTTATCGTTTTCCTTAATGCTGAGGGTCGTGATCACCTCCACGGATCACTTTGTCTCGGATGATGCTGCGCCATCCGGGTCTGCACATGGCGGCATACTATATTGTGGACTGGAGTGTGGAGTATCGTGCGGATCTGGTAAGGCCAACGTATCGGGCTTCGGCCACGGGGTCTCTTGCCTTAAATTTTGCCCGTGATCACCAGTTTTTTCCAGATTGGCCGAACTTTTCCATGCTTCGTGATCACCTCCACGGATCACTTTGTCTCGGATGATGCTGCGCCATCCGGGTCTGCACATGGCGGCATACTATATTGTGGACTGGAGTGTGGAGTATCGTGCGGATCTGGTAAGGCCAACGTATCGGGCTTCGGCCACGGGGTCTCTTGCCTTAAATTTTGCCCGTGATCACCAGTTTTTTCCAGATTGGCCGAACTTTTCCATGCTATATGACCAAAATACTCAAGGACTCGCTGTAGACAGCAAGTAGCTGACAATGTATTCTTGCTATTGTATAATTATACGTTTCAATTAGTTTTTAAACTAGTTCAGAATCAGGCTACATAACAGGCACATTTAAGAAAAATAAACAATCTACTAAGGAAGAGCACGTTTTAAAAAAAACTCCACATTCCTGGCCCGTAACAGCACGTTGGTTTGAGTGTTGATTAAACGTTAAATCCACGTTTTTAATCCTTCTCGCTGTACGAGCCAATCCAATATTTTAAAAGTTTTTCCAGTCTGTACTTTTGAGAAATTTAAATGTATTCTAGCAACTGACCAAGGAATAAATTAACGACTTACGACTGTGTAGACCTCAGCCTTAAACGCTAATTTACCAAGTATGAGTAAGCTTATAATATGAAAAAAGAATCTGACCTTAGTGATGATGTCCTTGAAGTGACCTTCTCTCCAGGCCTCGGTGGGGTGTTGCATCATGGTGAGAGCAGCATTGTCATACTCTTCATACTTGTCGTATAGGAACACCAGTTCGGACCACAGGTGGGCTTGTTCAGCTGCACGGAGCACCTAAATCACAAAATATTTGATTATTGTGCTGCCGTATTTACGGTCACATAAGCTATTGTTTGAAGGTCACTGGTGGGGGTGAATGAGGGTGGCAGAAGATGGCGTGTGTCTTGGTGAAGGTCTCTATCCAGCAGTGGAGAGACACCTACAGATGATGAAGCTATTGTTTTATAATATAAGTGTATTAGATAATAATTTAGGGCCCGACTAAACCCATTACCCTTAACTGACGCTTAGAAGGGTAACTATACCGGGTTAGATGTCTGGGGTTGTGTACCGCAAATACATTCGTGGATTTGCTTCACGCAGAACCAACGATGTTCCTGGGCCCCGCGCAGCACCTACTCCCCTGCACCACCCCCAGCAGGGACGCCGGCACCGTCCACTGAAGCTTCTCGTACTCCTCAGAAGGTCGTCACAGTACCTGATGGGTACTTCTATGACCACAAGAAGATGAAGATACAGAAGCTTTACATTAATTAATTTTATTATTCTTAAGTTAATGATATTTTTATATGTATTTTAGTTGTAAGGTATTTATCTATGGGCCATCTGTTGCCTGATAATAAACAATTTATTATTATTATTAAGTTGGCCTTTGACGAGCCTTCCAACAGACCAAATCACGTAAAATAAATTCTAAAATTTGTTCGCGATCGTCAAAAACGTATATTGCTTTTTAAACGACATCACCTTGGACTACGTCTCCGTCCATTTAGTTTATTTTCCATTGCGCCGCCGCCAGTAACGACGTCAGCTTCATAATCCTGTTGAAACTGAATGCGATAATCGATCAACACGTAAAACAATAATTAAAATAATCAACCTATCGGAAACTATAGCTATAACGTACCTTAGGTATGTTGACACGTGACCAGAAGAGCTCGAGATGTTCCCGCATCTTGACGGGTTTGTACTTGGAGTAAAGGATGGCGAGTTCCGTGAACATTCCCATATGGGCGCGCTCCAACCCCAAGGCCGCTTCCAAAAGGCTGATTAGCTCATCGAAATGACCACGTTCCTACAAATAAATAAAACATTGTTAAGATACAAATAACATCATCCATTTTGGACTATTATCGTTTGTAGTGGAGACAGTGACGAAAGGAGGAAGGCCATTGACATATTCAACGCCAGATTTTTAGTGTATAAGAGATCTGTTACCGCATATTTTGCTGGTACTACTGTAAACAACATATAATCACCTTCTTAATTAATGTAATATGCTGATGTTTTGTTTGTTTCTTGATATTTGTTCTGTCTGTTCTGGATTCTGGATTTTATTTTTTATATATTGATGATTGTTATATTATTTTATTATTGTTTCTTTAATTAAATGACATTATTATTTCTATTTTAAATTTTCATTGCTTTTTTTAAATTTATTATTATTGATTTACTACCTTATTCTTTGACATACCATTTTTTTTTTTTTTTATTAATATTATTATTTTCCTTTTGACATATTTCACTGAAATGAAATAATTAAATTGAAATGACAATGTCATGGCTAAATCACAATAAGCATGCTGTGTACACTGCTTTTGGATTGCAATCTAGAACTTAAGAAATTGCTGGAAAATGTGAACTGATTGTGATTGTGATCTGTTTGTGTACCTATAGTAAATAAATAAATAAAAATTATTAAATTCTTGTATAATAATAATAATAAAAAAAAAAAAAATAGTAGTTTCAATGCTTTTATTAAGACTAATGTTATTTTTACTATATATTACTGTGCATTTAGCAGAAGGTGCATTAAAAAGTCATGTATGAAGAGATTGATGAATGTCGAAGATGACAACATGGTCATACCTCTTTTGCCTTATACCATGGTGGCGCTCAGTTGTCTTTGCCTACCCCGCAAGGAATTTGGCGTGAATTTGTGGAATTTTACCTGATAATAATTGATGAGATCTTCCAGTTCATCAGCATGTACTACAATGTGCAGACCACAGAGTTGGGCCAGTCTGAACTCTCCCGCGTCCACACAGGCGAAGCAAACTTCCTTCCAAGTGCGGGTCGAGTTAGCTTTGCGAGCACTATCCACAGCACCTGACAAAAACAAATAATCACATATTAATTCGATCATTACTAAAATAGGTTTCGTTTCGTATCCCATAGTTTTACACGATCAGAAACGGATTCAAGACTCAGTTTTACGCATTGGAAGTAGGTGAGAGAGGAATTTCAGCAAATTCATTCCAGCACTTACAGAATTGGGCCTAAGCAGGACTGCCATCAATACATTAATGGAACGAGCTTTCAAGACAACATTAACAAAATCAGTGGTGTAATGTGGCTCGGTTGTAAGAACGCGTTCCTTAAATCCTACAAAGGTCGGTTCGAGCCCACCCGGCATGTACCAGTGAGAAATACACTTTTCTTACGTACATTTGCCATAGATTGACAACAACACCGTTCCCGTGCCTCAGAGAGCACGTTAAGCCGTCGGTCCCGGTTCCAGTAATATCAACTTGTGTAATCGTTAATAAGTTGTCATCATATCCTCGCCAAGCCGTCTGGCCAGCGTGGCGAGTGTAGGCTAAATTCTCCACTATATGTTCTGGAAGGCCTATCTTCAGCAGTGGAGGTCTAGGACGCTGTGTTCTAGGGGCTGTAATGAATAATGAAACTGTAAATAATACTACTTAATAAATAAATTCTCTTTTGTCTTTATATTAACATGTTTAATGCTTTACCTCATATTTAATAGTAATAATCCTTACCCTGGAATTCCTTGAGGTACACCAAAGTGATGGCCAGACGGGCGAAGTTGCTAACATTGTTGTACAGAAGTTTGGCAGCATTGAACATTTTGTCGTCAAAGCACCTGTCTCCAATCTTCTGGATATCGGCATGGTTCGGTCCAGAAATGAACTCTTCCAAGTCTGCCAGTCTCCCAGTACGAGCATAAGCGTAAATCAACTCCGATTCGATGTAAGATTCGCGGGCTTTTTTGCGCGCCATCTTAAAAATACAGATACTTTTTATTACTCTGTTAAAAGTGAAGATTATATAAAGTACTAAGCATTACATCCAAAATTAGGAAAAATACAAGATCAACATTTTGAATATTGTCGATGATTAAGTGAGTGAATTTTAACCGATCCCTTATTAATATTAGTCATTATTAGAATTCATTGCCAATATATAAATAAGTAAGAGAGGAGTGGTGGTGGCTCAATTGTAAGAACGATTTCCTTTATATTCTAAAAAGGTTGGCTCAAATTTGCGGCATGTACCAATAAGAAATACCATTCTTACGTACATTTGTCATAGATTTTTAACACTACAGTTCCCGTGCCTCGGAGAGCACGTTAAGCCGTCGGGCCCGTTTTCATTAATAACAACTTGTGGAATCGTTATTAAATATATGAATAAAAAATTGATATCAGACCCTCACTAATCCGTCTGACAAGCGTGGTGAGTAAAGGCTAAATTCTCCAGAAAATTCTAGAAGAACATCTCCGACAGTAGAAGTCTAGAACTCTGTGATAATGTAGGGGCTGAGATGAGAGAAATTATAGCCAATAGGGATATGAAACCTGGACATCCTTTGTTTGAATTTGATGTTGTCTACTAATAGAAAAAAAAAAAGATTATGCTTTATATCAAAATTTACCCTAGCTATCACAGTCCCTAGACCTCCACTGTTGGAGATGGGCCATCCAGAAATATCTGGAGAATTTGGCCTCCACTTGCAAGGCTGGCCAGACGGGTTGGCAAGGGTCTTAGTAGAACCGGGACCGATGGCTTAACGTGCTCTCCCGAGGCACGGGAATGGTGATATTGTAATCTATGCCAAATGTATGAAAGAAAAGTGTATTTCTCATTGATACATGTCAGGGTTTAATACCATCTCTTTAGGATGTTAAGGAAAGTTTTCTTACAACTGAGCCACCACAGCTCTCATCATGACGGTCACGTCAATCTTAATCTATCTTTTCTCGAATTTGAGACAAATGCCAATTGTATAATGGACTTCAAATAAATTCCATTGTATTCTAAAATAGTTTAGCTTTGTAAAATGTATATTTTTAAATCGCATACCTGTAAATACCGGACGAGATCCTCCCAGGAATGTTGTGCAGCTGCGGTTGCCACCACGTCCATATAGGCCGAGGGGTCATCTGCCTTGATGTAGGAATCTATGGCTTCGGCAACTAATCCCTGTTGTAACTGTGCCCGAGCCAACTGTGACCACACTCCGGGTTCGTTACAACGCTCGGCAAACTCGTAAGCACGCTCCAAGTCCTTCACTTGCTCTATTAACACCTAAAAAAATATGTATTATTGTAGCGCATCAAATATGTTTGCAAGGGATAGCAGTATCCCCTTAGCATATTCGCTGAGAGCCGTAACTCTCCGACATGTCTTGTTATTAGGTTACATGGTTTTATAAGTATTTTTGTTACTAACACAATGAATCTAGTTATTCAATAAATAATGTTTTTTGAAATATATTTTTTTATTAAACTGCCTCCGTGGTCTAGCGGTTAAGTCCGTGGATTTAGACTCGGTACAGGGTTCGATTCCTGGTCGGGACACAAAAATAATTATTAATGTAAATAAATATATACATTTAATTTATTTGTGATATTTCTCGAGTTTGGTACGCTGGAGACATCGACGAGCTTGCCACTTGACATGATTGGCCTATAGTAAAGTTGGCTAAATGTGAATCCGCTTATTTATAAGCGTGGTTTCTGACCACCCCGAAGGATGATACTTTACTTTATTTTTTTTATACTAGCACGACATGTGACTTTGGGCCCACGTGATGGTAAGTAGCGCGCAAGGTCCATGAATGTTAGCAACTGAAGTCAGACACTCATGACCGACATCAGTCCCCAACACTATGCCGGCTTGACTAGATGTTTTTTCACACTTCGCTTGAAGGACTCCAAGTTATAGGAAAGTGGAAACACAGAGGCTTTTGCACATTCCACATCTTTATCGTGCGACAGATGTTTGAGTCCCCAAATTTATACGTACGCGAAGGGATGGTGACTACGGTATGTGGATGCATATTCTGACCTGTGCGTGTGGTTCGGTTGCGGAATGGAGAGGGAGGGATTAGGTTATAGAGTTCTTCGGAGCACTCACCATAGTATAGCCGGTAGAACTATAGGAACGGTAGAATATGTACTATTATTAATAACCAGCTTATTGTAACATGTGTTTTTGCACTCCAACTCAAAAGAAACTGGGGCCGTGGGGACCAAGTGCACAGGAAAATTTCAAGGCGTTGTCCCCTCAGGACAAGATGGCTGGGCAATATATGGGCCAAGGGATCAGCATTGCCATTCAACGCGGCAATGTAAAATAGCCTATTGTCATTTGCATGTCAATTCGTCAACATGGCGCTAACCGGATTGACCAATCATGTACAAGCTATACAATCGTATAGTATAGTTATTTACACTAAAATAGCTATTTTATATAGTTATTTATTGTAATAGGAAATTTACCTGAATAGCAGAAGTGTTGACATCAAACTTCTTGAATATAGCAAAAGCTTCTTCGTACAGCTCATTGTTAATAGCAATATTGGCAATGTCCGGGGCATCATAGTTGTCCAAACGATTGATGTATTCCATGACGCGGCTACGGTCTGCTTTGATGGCTAAAAACATATTGTTCTCTCGTCAAGATTTTGCTTAAAAAGATGTAAAGTATTGCAAGAACACAGAGTTCTAGACTTCCACTGTTGGAGATGGGCCTTCCAGAAAATTTGACAAAATAATTCAGACGGGTTGGCTAGGGCAATTGATCATTATTTTGTCAACCAAATAAATGTTTAGTATGTTATTAGAGAGGTGGTGGCTCGGTTTTAGAAATGTTTTTCTTAAAATCATAAAAAGGTAATTTCGAACCCAAGCATGTACCAATGAGGAATACACTTTTCTTACATACATTTGTCATAGATTTACAAGACCACCGTCCTTGTGCCTCGGAGACCACGTTAAGTAGTCAGTCCCTGTTTAACTCATACCAACTTGTGAAATAGTATATACTCGTAAATTGTCATTACGTGATGAGTGTAGGCTAAATTCTCCAGACAATTCTGGAAGGCCCATCTCCCAACAGTGGAGATTTAGGAATCTGTGCTCTAGGGGCTGTAATAAAATCTAAATAAAGAGTTAAATTTATGTGGAATGAGTGAATGAATTTTATAATTTTATTAAAACTCATTAGGTGACATATAACAGGATTTTTCAATTTTTGCTTCTATTCGAAGCAAAATACAAGTTCATTACATGCATTTTATTCAAGCGGATTTCTAATAAAAAATAAAATAATAATAATAATTCATCAGTTTTAAAATTACTAACTTTATTAACTGACAAAATATCACTCTCTAGAGTGACTAGACTAGACTGGCAAGATTAAGAAGTTTAAGATTAGTAGACCAAATTCTCCAAAATTAAGTTCTGAAAGGCTTATCGTTTGCAGTGAAATTGTTCTAAGACTGAGGCTGTAATGATGAATCTAACCTGTAAGAATGAGCAGATTCTGCAGGTTTCGGTGGTCGGAGAAGACAGAGTTATCAAGTACAATTTTCTCGAGCAACTCAATAAGTTCGTTGGGAAGGTCGGCTGTCATGAACGCTTTCACTGTCACGGAAATATCTTCAGGATCCTGCGTCTCGGAGAGAGCTGTTTGTACCACCTAAAATTACCATATTTTTTAGATCTCAAAGAATTTGTTGCGTTAATTTAGAAGTATATTTATAATAAAATAATTAATATAGGTTGATAAAAAAAATATATATGGGTTACTATCCTATCGTCTAACATTTTTTTTTAAATTTATTTAAAATTACAATTACAAATAAAATAAAAATAAATTACCTATTTCTAAAGCTAAATGCGGCTACTTTCATTGGCTATTTTAAAATTAATGTGGTTCCTTAGAAAAAATTGCTTGTCTCAATCAATAGAATCGCATATTAGTTTAATGTAAGACCTGACAAAAAAAAAAAAAAAACTATTGTACTTTAGTTCTATTATTTTTTGATGTGGCAATAAACGTTTTTATTATTATTCTCATGCTACTTGGTGTGCTGCAGGCCAAACCGTTCACAAAGGGGTCCATTTTTCATTTTTTTTTATTAAAAACAGCGGGGTGAGACGGGAGAGACAAAACTTGGGCATTTCGTCTAGCTATAGACTTTTCTGACAGACGTTATCGATCTTAGACGATTCGTTTTTGGACTATTGTGCACTCCGCCTAACCCTGCTGTTATATTTATATTATTTCTCATTACCTGATCAATAAGCTGTCTTTTGTAGATATTTTCGTCGGCCAAGACTTCGAGCCAAAGATCCTGGTCGCGTCTCCTGACGAGGTACCGAGCCTGGGTCTTGAAGAGCGAGTTCTCATTGCAGACCGCGATCAGTTCCCGGTCGCACTCCCCGCGCTCGTAGGCCACGCAGGCCAAATGGGGATCACGTTTCTCACAATAACGGCCGACTACACGAGAATCGTACCTATAAGGTGTTAAAAAATATTTTAAAAAACTAAAGAATCAACACGACAGTATCCCTTGCGGAGTGGTCAGAAACTACGCTTATAAAGAAGCGGATTAAAATTTAGCCAATTTTACAATAGGCCAATGATGACAAGTGGCAAGCTAGTCGAGCGTTCCAAACTCGAGAAATATGGCAAATAAATTGAATATTAATTAAATTCCTTTATTTGAATTAATAAATATTTTTATGTACCCGACTTATCTACGGACTTAACCACTAGACCACATACAATATATATATTTAAGTTTCAAGAATTTTGTTTAATTTACAGTCTTAACCGCTCCATCTATCTAATGATTAGGGAAGAGACATTACTTCTTCTTCTTTTTTTAATAGAGCCACCACCGATTCTTGTTACTATTATGAAATTAAAATTAAAATGTCTATTGTCACAGATAACAAACGGGGCATAATAGATAAATACAAACCATTGGTTCTCCTTAAGGAATCGTTCCGGGTTGTTGTTGGAATCAATGTAGATCTTAGCCAGTGCATTGTGTGTGGCGGGCTCATTGCAACCTTCATGCACACGTGTCTCTAACCACGGCAATAACAGCTTCAACCTGATGAAAGGTAACTCAAGTAATGAAATACGTAAGCATAATTAATAAGTTTTATAATGAGAATAGGGTAGTTAGCTATTAAGAATAGGGTAGTTGGTTATTGAGAATAGGATAGTTGGCTATTGAGAATAGGATAGTTGGCTATTGAGAATAGGATAGTTGGCTATTGAGAATAGGATAGTTGGCTATTGAGAATAGGATAGTTGGCTATCGAGAATAGGATAGTTGGTTATTGAGAATAGGATAGTAGGCTATTGAGAATAGGATAGTTGGCTATTGAGAATAGGGTAGTTGGCTATTGAGATTAGAGTAGTTGGCAATTGAAAATAAGGTAGTTGACTATTGTGAAAAAAATATTTATGATATATTTTATACTGAGCACGACATGTGACATCGTCCCCACCTGATGGTAAGCTATACGCGAGGTACAAGAATGGGAGCAATTGACGCCAGTCTCAGACCGACCGACATCAGTTCCTACCACTATGCCGCCCTACCACTGTTTTATTATAATCTTTATTTTATCAGAGTACCTAAAATAACACTGATTTTTGTTTTAGTTAACGAAATCATTCATATTTTGTGTTGTTAAGTGTATGTATTATTAAGTGACGTAACTTAATAATACGAAGACCGTGTTCGACTTGAAAAGCACACTTTTTTCACTGAATATTGCTTAAAGGAATGAAATCGCTACTCGAACGAATTTCAAAGCTAAATAACGTAAAATAAGCGCTTATCAAATCGAACATAGGGTACCTGACGATATTTGAAAGAATATTTTAAGGCGATTTAGAACCCATAAAAAATCTACAGTATTTTTCCAAAAAGACGTAAGAAAATATTAACAATTTAAAATACATTTTGAAAAGTTGTTTAGAACCCAGTAAGTTTTAGTAGTAATAAACATATACATATATATATATGTATTGTATATGTAGTATTAGTATGTATTGTTTATTTAATATTTACTTGGCACTCTGCCTGTCACATGTTTTCAAAACTCCCAAAGGTCTGGTGGATAATGCCTCACGGCATAAAGCTCGCCTGTGCACATTAATTTTTATTTTATTTTGGTTTTTGTGCAATAAAGCATTTTTATAATAATTATTATTATATACACAATCTGTTTTAATAGGCAACTTTTTCGACTGTATAAACTAATTCGATAAAGTATATCATACTAGATATTAACTTGCCGTCTGGCCAGCGTGGCGAGTGTAGGCCAAATTCTTCAGAATTTTCTGGAAGGCCCATCTCCAGCAGTGGAGGTCTAGGACGCTGTGTTCTAGGGGCTGTAATGATGATGATGATTAGCTAGCGCCACCGTTTAAAGAAAGACATAGTTACCCAATTTCGTTATATAATAACACGTCTAAAGGGAAATATATACATATATTTATATTTCCAGACAGGTCACACAGCGCCATCTAGTTTCCGTGGTAAGCCACGAGGCTTGTGTTACGGAAACTAGATGGTTGATAAACTACATATTATACTTTAATAACTATTAAAAACATTGTGCAATAAACAGAGGTACTGAGAAGACCAAATGTGCTCTGATTGATAAATAATAAAAAAAAAGCAACATGTGTTGCTAACGGTCGGTTGCAGAAGAACTGATTGTCGTTTGACATGTTCATCGTATAAGGCACGTCATTGGCTGAAATAACCATAGTGACAAGCTAACTAAGCTAACAATCACGTGGCGTTCTGCAACCGGCCGTAAGAATTGTTTTCTACCTGTTCCTCTTCTCAACTTCAGCGACAAGCTCGTCAGTAGAGAATTGTCCGCGAACAACAAGGATGAGGTTCTTGATGATATCCTCAGCACAATCTACGTCCAGTAAACCACCAACCACTACTGGCAGCCGAGAGGGATTTACCTATAAAAAAAAACGATTAGAATGGTTAAGTTTGCAAAGAGACTAGCTCATACAGCCAAGTCTGACGTAATATTTATTTCTTTCTTATGAGTTAATGAGGTTATTGTCAAATTCCAAATGATGCAGAATTTGATGCTTTTCTTGGAGTTACTCGCGGTATTATAGCCCAAATACGTCGGGTATAAAATGGAAGTTCACAGCGCAGGAAAACCGCAAAAAATAAAATGCAAATTGTGCCTGATTGTATAAAGTACAATTTATCGTTTTCCATAATTATTCCAATGGGGTGTATCAGGTAAAGCTTTTTGTAGATGTCGCTAGCGGCACTGGTACCTTGTTTACACCTTTTAACGCATCATTTTTAAAATGTTTTTGTAGTTTTTTTTATTTTATAACAGAATAATGTATTTTAAATTAACGTTACTAACCTTAAAATACGAATTAAGAAAGCGAACACCGTCTTTAAAAAGAAAAAAGGTTGAATTAATAGAACGGCAATTTTGAGATCACCATATGTTTGATTTCGCTTAGAAATCTCGATTTTGTACACTTAAAAGCTGCTCACTTCGACATAATATTCAGAAAATAATAAATTTCGTAATAAAAATACAAGTTTTCTATGCAACTGACAGTTATATAAGGTACCAACTATCATGCGCCATCTATCGCGATAAAAAGTTAGTGATACACCCCAATGTAGCACATTATTAAACAAATACTATTATATTAGAACTATGAGCTTTAAAAATATACACATCTAAAATTGACATAATTCGATGCTTGAATAGGGAATGCTTCACTCACCATACTCTCTGCGTAAAGTTGTAAAAAAGTCGCATTTTAAATGTATGTATTTTTTTATTATTTATACCATAAATATTATACCTTCTGCACATAAATCTCGATATATTTCTGAAGGCTGTTTCTGTACAAATAGAGTACTAGATCGTGGACGAAATCGAACCGGTCGCAGACTATGATGAGCGGCAACTGGTCAGGTAACTTTGCTTCCTTGAGGAAGTTCTTCACACGTTCTGGATTATAGCAACTGGACTCACGACAGATACGCTCCACTTCCTTAATCTGGCCTGTCTTGCATGCTGCCTAAAATACAAAAAAAAAACAATTACAATGAACCACAAATAAAATATGTTAATTTGGTCTATGTATATATTTAACCCGTAAGTAGTGACGTGGGTGTCTCACAGACGGCATGAATTTAATATTTCAAGTTTGTTTGAAAACTTAAAATATGAACTCTTGATACCCACAAGTTCATAAAAGAGCTGGGTAAACGAATTTTTCTAGAGTGTGGCGATCCCAAATGCCTTAACTACCTAAAACAGAATATTTCCATTATAATTTAACGAGGAAATGCGGCGAGCGTTTTAGGTACCCTCCCTGGTGGTAAGCACTTAGTTTATTTTGTAGAATAGTTTTAATTTCATAGGTATTTTTAGTTTAGTTTTATTTATAATTAGTTTTTTAATCTATTTTATTTTAATATATTTGTATCTACTACAAATAAATATAGTTTGTTTTATATTTGTTAAGAAGGAAAATTTATTAAATAATTAGATAGGAATTAAAAGTACCAAATTTTAATTCTGTGAATATATTTTTTTACTAAATACAAAAATTAAGAATTTTTTCCTATTATATCTGTTTAAAAATCATCAGGTAGAAAAAAAAGTAAAGTATCATCACGACCGTTTCCCTTTCGTGGTGATCAGAAACCACGCTTATAAATAAGCGGATTCACATTTAGCCAACTTTACTATAGGCCAATCATGACAAGTGGCAAGCTCAGGAAGAGTATGTGTAATATTAATTTGTGTTAGTCAAAAACAATAAATATCTAATTAGATTAAACGTCTACAGAACGTCGCATCAGCATTGGTGCTCCAAAGCACTTCAAGGTTAAGTATGAAGGAGTTATTATTATTATTATTGATTATTAAGCGAGCAGTGCATTGCTGATATGCCTATATCAAGCACTGGTGTAAAGTTTATTAAATTGTCAGTTATCACCATAGTCTATTTCGATTGTCACTAGCCACTTGTCCAGTTTGTTTTTAAAAGTGTTTACAGTTGAGGACTTTAATATGTCTTCTGGTATTTTGTTCCACATATTTACAACTCTGTTATTCATGAAGTGATATCCTATATTTGTATTGCTGGATTTTCTCATTAGCTACATTCCGTGGTCACGACGGGGAAATATCATTGTCATCATCATCATCATCACGACCGTTTCCCTTTCGGGGTGGTCAGAAATCACGCTTATAAATAAGCGGATTCACATTTAGCCAACTTTACTATAGGCCAATCATGACAAGTGGCAAGCTCGTCGATGTCTCCAGCGTACCAAACTCGAGAATTAACACAAATAAATTAAATATACATTAATAAATAGTCTTGTGTTCCGACTAGGAATCGAACCCGGTACCTCCGAGTCTAAATCCACGTACTTAACCGCTAGACCACGGAGGCAGTTATATCATTGTGTTAAACCTAAACATTTAGTTGAGTTAAATGTTTAGTTAGATCAATAACATAAGAATATTGTATCGATCATAGCCTTATCAGGTTTAATATGTAATGACTACGTGTTTGTGCCTTTTGGTCTTGAGACAATGGGACCGTGGGGGCCATGCGGTAAGAAGTTCTTTAAAGAACTGTCTAAGCGGCTGGTCAGCGCTGTATGTGACAAGAGGGCTGTCAGTTTTTTTGCGCAGCAAATCAGCATCGCTGTGCAGCGGAGGAATGCTGTGAGTGTCCTTGTGCACACTGCCACATGATCAAGTCATGGGTGAATATTTTTATATGTTTTATTAGCTTAATTTTTATTATTATTTAAAACAAAATCTTACTTGAATATACTTGAAGTGAACTTCGGGTTCCTGGCTAAAGTTGACGATAGATCCGAGGAAATAAAACAGTCCTTCATAAGTCTTGAAGCTTTCAAACAGTTCAATGAGAGCTTTGGTCGTCAGCTGTTCGTGATATTTGGTAGCGATTTGTACGCAAATCTGTAGGTTTTGGCGGATGTTGGCTTGAAGCATAGCTTTCAGACATTCAAGCGAATCTTCCACGGAAAGCGTTCCGAAGAAGTTAACCAGCCAATCAGCTGATAGCAAGTGGGTATGGACCTGTAAAAATTTAACAGAAATAAATAAGGTTAAGAGATATACTGTTTTATTCTAAGGAAGTAAAGTATAATGAATTAAAAAATATATATATTAATTAAACTAAAAACTTACATTTTAAAACATAAATTACTATTAATAAAAATAAACCTACCTTATAAATAAAAATACAACTAAAAACTATAATAAAGAAAAAACAAAAAAAAATATTATAAATATAAAATTTGCTCCAAATCGCTGCCAATGGGCACAGTGCCAAGGATATTAGCAGCATTGCCACGTTGAATGGCAATGCTGATTCTTTGGCTCAAATATTGCCCACTGCTTTTCCACTAATGTGCCAGGGAAATAAGCGAAGGATAAAGTATGATCACGACCGTTTCCTTTTTGGGGTGGTCAGAAACCACTCTCATAAATAAGCGGATTGACATTTAGCCAACTTTACTATAGGCCAATCATGACAAGTGGCAAGCTCGTCGATCGTACCGAACTCGAGGAATATCACATATAAATTAAATGTATTTAATTACATTAATAAATATTTTTGTGTCCCGACCAGGAATCGAACCCGGTACCTCCGAGTCTTAATCCACGGACTTAACCGCAAGACCACGAAGGTAGTTAAATCGGCATACACCTGCTATTATTATTTATTTTTCTTCTATTTTTTATTATATAGTTACGAGATCACCACTTGGCAGTGACGAGTGTGGAGGTCACTGTAAAATGTTTCGCTTGTAAATTAGTTTTTTTTTTGACAATAAATATATTTTTCTTTTCTTTCTTTACTATTCTCCAGTGGTTGAAACTCTATTTTTTATTTGCATTAAAATTTAAATACTTTTAATGGTGGATCAAAATATTGCGTAATACATTCATTTTACTTTTCCCTATCCCCAGCACCCGAAGACGCATACCCTGCGTCACCAAACGAACTGCTAAAACGATAGAACGGTGGCGCCGCGCGAGTGTTTTTATCATGTAGGTTCACATTAGTCAACATCCCGAATGTGCAACACCTACAGTAGTCTCTGCAGTGCCAATAATGATATAGACATATTTCATGACCGTTATGTATTCAGAAAAAATGTTCTCGAACATTTCAAACCATGAATATACGAGTATGAGTAGCTTATAATTTATTTAACAAGTGTTTTGTTTTCGTTTTTTTTTTTAAGGTACCAAAATTGTGCAATTTTTATGTTTCCTTATTACTTCTAATAAAAAAAGAAAAAAAATATAATTTTATTTTAGAAGTCATATTTTTATTTTGTAAATTTGTTAGTTTTTGTTATATTTTTTTTCTTTTAACAGTAATAAGTTTCTAATTTCTTCTTCTTTTTATATTGGTGAATGTTGTGACACCTAATTGGTACATGTTACATACATCGACCGCCTCCGTGGTCTAGTGGTAACAAACGTTGCCGTGAACTCGGGAGGTCGTGGGTTCGATTCCCACCGGGGGCAAGTTGTACATTGTATAATTTGTCTCGGTCTGGGAGTTTATATGTATAATATGTATATATTTAAAAAAAAAAAAAAGTATTATATGTAGTTTATCAACCATCTAGTTTCCGTAACACAAGCCTCGTAGCTTACCACGGAAATTAGATGGCGCTGTGTGACCTGTCTGGAAATATTTATTTATTATTATTATTATTTTTTTATATATTAGATAAGTTATAATTATACTATTATATGTGTGTGTTAATATATGTACTGCTGTGTGTACTATATAAATAAATATCTATATTATCATATAATGTCTAGAAAAAACATACCACAGCCCGTTTGATGTCATACAAGTCAGTGTAATGTTCTAGGGCTCGCTGGAAGAGTGACGCCTTTTCACATAGCTGGGCGATGTGTGCTCGGTCGTAATGGGTAAACATAGCATTACCCAAAATGGCGTCGGCTACTTGGGGAGCTGACACCAAGTTCATCTCCAACAGCCTGAAATTAAGTGTAAATTAAACTAAGAACAATTATAGGATTGCGCTTAATGTTAAGCTCGTCGATGCCTCTTACATAGATAATAACATACCAGAATCGAGAAATGTCATAAATTATTGTGTTTTGACCAGGAATCCGTGATCTAGCGGTTAAGTCCGTGGATTTAGACTCGGAGGTACCGGGTTCGATTCCTGGTCGGGACACAAAAATATTTATTAATGTAAATAAATACGTTTAATTATTATTTAATTTATTTGTGATATTTCTCGAGTTTGGTACGCTGGAGACATCGGCGAGCTTGCCACTTGTCATGATTGGCCTATAGTAAAGTTGGCTAAATGTGAATCCGCTTATTTATAAGCGCGGTTTCTGATCACCCCGAAAGGGAAATGGTCGTGATGATGATGATACTTCTGACCAGGAATCAAACCCCGCGTCTAAATCTACGGTCTACACAACGGAGGCAATTTGGTCTACCTACTGCTGGAGAACATTCTATATCTGGAGAATTTGGCCTACACTCGCCACGCTGGCCAAACTAACCATTCCACGCGTTTGTATAAGAGAAACCAGGACCGATTTCCGAGGCACGAAAACGGTAGTGTTGTAAATCATATAAAATGATGACGTCATTATATCGTGAGTAGTGAAGCTTACCTAGTCTGCAATGCACCTTCCTCGGGCCGATTATTCTTGAGAGCATCGAGTAAGAATGCTGTACATTGCTGCACCATGTTCTGTTCCATGAACACGTCTACAATTTGGTTGATATCGGCTAGAGGTGGATCTTCTGCCACCAACATTCCTGCAAACCCGGCTCCTTGCTCCGGACTAGTTCGCATCACAGCACGAAGGAGAAGAATGTAGTCCGGGGTGTAACCCACCTGGTAAGTTATTTAGTTTAAATATTGTTTAAGAGCTTATTCTAACAAGTCTGCACACACGGATACGCTACGCACGTTAACGTTGCTTTCGCATTGTATGAAAATACTAGTCCACTGCAACCCACGGACACGCTACACACGAATTCGTTGATTGATCTTTATACAAATCGAAGCTTAGTCAACGTGCAAAGCGTGTCCGTGCAGAGCAATGGAATAGCGCCTTAAGTGCCTCCATCCCTTTCCCTCGGATAAATATACGTTTACAAAAATTTTTGAGTCTGAATGTACTATCAGAAATGTACTCTATAACTTACTAGGAAATATAATTACGGACATTTTAATCAAACAATACGAAGTTGGTGCGAGAGGAGTTCCAGCAAAATCTTTGCATCACTTACTGAAAGAATTGGGCCTAAGCAGGTCTGCAGGAGATACATTTATGGAACGAGCTTCCAAGACGCATTAACGGAATCATACAGTATTTGGTTGGGTGGGGAGAGAAGTAGAATGGTGGATGGTGAGCGTATTATCGCGCAATAAAAAAAAAGGAGGCCTCCTTTTCTTAAACCAGCCTATTGTCGGTCGCAAGCCCGAGACACCATTCTTCCCATCTCGTACCCACACACGATGGACCCGGCACCCGCACGGTGAATCCATGGAATGCTTAGAAATTTGTCTTCTTCTCTCTCTCTTTTAGTAAAATAGAGGAAAATCATTATATTTTTCTCTGTCTAAAATGTTTGTTTGTCTCTGTCTAAAATTTTGGTATATGAGAGGAAGCATCTGTCATGATTTTTTGAAGTATTGTAATCTCGATTGCTCCTCCGACACCAGAGTCTTTTGGAAGGGTTTTATAACGTCCACGTCCAGGCTTGATAGTAAGCTTTTATTTAATCATATACTAGTAAATGCCATGTGAGGCGCGATGCTAAGGTCACGTTCGTGTTATAGCATTTCCAACATTTCGTAGCAACTTCATAAACCAGCGCGAAATGTCGTTTTTGTTAAGAAATACCACTTTTTTTAACAATGCTAACATTTCTTAAATAAAACGAGCGGTGATGCTACTTTTTGACAAGTGTTTTCGTTCATGTTTTATCATACCATGGCATCCAATACACGTGATATTATTATGGTCTTTGAATTTATTACATAAAATCGTTTAATATACCTTTTTAACAAATATAATAGAAAACTATAAAGTATATAAAAATGGTAAACGATCAATTTGACATCTGTCAAAAAGTAACATCAATAAACCCTCCTTTCAACACGGTACTGACATACGGAAATTAGCATCAAATGTTAGAATTTTCATTAAACGAACGACTTGTGCTAAAAAAAGTGGTATTTTCATGCTAACATTTCTTAAAACGAACGCGGCCTAAGTAGTTATCATATATCCAAGCTTTGTTGACATTGACATAAAATTCGAGTATTGAGTTAAAGAAAATTCTTATTGACAACTGTTTTTACTCAATAAAATATTTTGTAGCATGCAAATTTTGACATTAACATTGTATTCCAATAAATTGACAAGAACAATATTAAATGTTAACTATATATAAATCAATATTGTAAATAAATATCTATTGACATAAGCATATTGACCGCCTCCGTGGTAACAAACGTTGCCGTGAACTCGGGAGGTCGTGGGTTCGATTCCCACCGGGGGCAAGTTGTACATTGTATAATTTGTCTCGGACTGGGTGTTTATATGTATAATATGTATATATTTACAAAAAAAAAAAAAAAAAAGTATAATATGTAGTTTAACAACCATCTAGTTTCCGTAACACAAGCCTCGTAGCTTACCACGGAAACTAGATGGCGCTGTGTGACCTCTCTGGAAATATTAAAAAAAAAAAAAAAAAATGTATGACCATAATATAGGCAGATTGCATTATCATGACATGTACCTACAGCTGTAATTAGAATAAGCAATCTATACAATAATTTAGAATTGCTTACAGTTACGGCTGTTGACTAACCCTATTAATGTCGCCAGTGAATTGTTTTACAACTATTTCTAGGGATAGTGTTTCTAGAGAAACCAGTTGTGGGTAGTATCTTACCTTCTTAGCATAAAGAACAATTTTGGTGAATTGTCCTGTTTCGGCAAAGCACTGAATGACTTTGCTGGCAACATTGGCCCTCAAATACACAGAGAGAGCTAAAGTAGGATCCACTTGTTTGACGAGGTCTCCCAGTTCTTCCGAACATTCTAGCTTCTCTTCCTTCAGCCATTTTTCTAATAGCTGCTTGCGACCTATAGGAATAAAAAATATTAATATATATATATACATATAGGCAAAAATCATGGATCAATAATAAGAGCAACTGACACCATACTAATAGTATATACGTGAAAGCAGCCATGTCTGTATACACTACACTCGTATGTATGTCTGTTTCGTTTCCGTTTGCTTTCTTCCACTAGCAGGAGTAGAATTATCAATGATCAAAATAAATAATTTAAATAATGTCGTATCACAAATGCTTGTAATAGCTTTAAGTGAATAAATATTTTGACTTTGTCCGTCTTTCATGCTCAAGTCATAAAAAAATTGTGACTCTTACAAAATCAAGAAGCTGATTTAGTGGTCAATATCATTAGTTCCAAAGAACGGTAATATTTTAATATGAGAACTTATGTCGTTAAAAACTCAAGCAGCTCCATATTAACTCATTTTATGACCTAATATTTGTATTATATCAATGGACAATAATAATTTATTCCTTTTGCAACACTTAAAGCAAATGCCAAAACGTCACCTGGCTGCTGTCACACGGTAAAACTGTAACGATAATATTCGATTACTTTGCGGGCTGTCAAACTTCGTCGTTAAATAGTTTAGGAAAATCGCTAATTTGAAGATAAATATGATACGATTCCGATGCCATTATGAACAAGATTATGAAGTTGTCGTCGTCATTGGCGGTGGCGCAACGCAAAATAACCCCTCGATCCGAGACACGCTCGGTTGTAAGAACTCATACTTTAAATCCTACAAAGGTCGGTTCAAACCCCCCCGGCATGTACCAATGAGAGAAATACACTTTTCTTACGTACATTTGTCGTAGATTTACAACACCACCGTTCCCGTGCCTCGGAGAGCACGCTAAGCCGTCGGTCCCGGTTCCATTAATACCAACTTGTGAAATCGTTAATAAATTGTTATAAAAATTGACATCATATCCTCGCCAAGCCGTCTGGCCAGCGTGGCGAGTATAGGCCAAATTCTCCAGTTCTGGAAGGCCCATCTCCAGCAGTGGAGGTCTAGGACGCTGTGTTCTAGGGGCTGTAATGAATGAATGAATGAAAATGAAATGTCCAGAAATAAATGTGCAATGTAGGCCAAATTCTCCTAAAATATGTTCTGGAAGGCCTCTGGACTCTTGTGTTCAAGGAGTTGTAATGAATTAATGATAATTCATTAAATTTAATATATTTTATTCAGCTTTCTGGTACAGACGATTATCAAAGCCTCTGACTAATTCGGCAATAATCATAAATATTATCTATTGTAATAATCTCAACTTGTCAGATATGATTAAATGTCATTGCCCAAAGAACTTAAAATACACCTAATGAAATATTTTTTATAGATATTTTGAATAGAAATGTTTATTTTGTTCCACTGGTCCAGAGATTCTCAAACTTATTTCGTCTACCGCCCACTTTGAATATAACTAAATAATTGTTTAATTTTGCTTGTTTATAATTGTTATTTTTATTATTTGTGTAGATTTACTTTAGTTTAAGTTAATATTTTCATCCATTTATTTTTTAGTTCATGCATGCAGTGTACAATAGTTTTAGGTTGTTAAATTTAACTTGTTTCCCTTTGGTTTTGATTTTGATAATTGTTGTAATTTAATAACTGTTTGTTGTACCTATTCTAAATAAATAAATAAATAATCGATGTTGTGTAATAGTTAACTGCCTTCGTGGTCTAGCGGATAAGTCCGTGGATTTAGATGAGTAGGTACCGGGTTCGATTTCTGGTCGGGACGCAATAATTTATTTGTGGTATTTCCAGAGTTTGGTATGCTAGAGATATTGACGAGTTTGCCACTTGTCATAATGGGCCTATAGTAATGTCTTACCTTGCAGAAGTACAGGCCGGCAAAGCTCGAGGGACTCAAACTTGTTGAGTTGAGCTTGATCAAGCAAGATGCCGAAATACTGAAGCAGTGGGGAAGTTTGTCCAGACTGGGATGGAACTTGCTGGAAGCGCTGAATGGTTTGCGGAGTTCTGAGAATGCCACGTGGAGCCATTGCTGCCACCTATAAGTGAAAATAAATATAAATACCTCAATATGTTATATGGTGTAAATATCACCTTGGCTAGCTTGTATATTAGTTCTCCTTAAAATTTGGCATTTGACATCATTGCAAATGGCTTGTGTTACTTAAACTAGATGGTTGATAAACTACATATTATACCTTGTTTTTTTTTTGTAAATATATACATATTATACATATAAACACCCAGACCGAGACAAATTATACAATGTACAACTTGCACCCGGTGGGAATCGAACCCACGACCTCCCGAGTTCACGGCAACGTTTGTTACCACTAGACCACGGAGGCGGTTATTATTATTATATATTATCCTAATTCATAAATAATGGTGCTTTACCTTCCTGGATGTAAATATCATGTAACTGAATCTCACCTTAGCTGCTTCCGAATATTGTCCATTTCCAAAGAGCTGGTTGAATTTCCGCACAAACAGTTCCTCTGCCCCCGGCAAGTTGTTGCGGACTGCAATTCTCAAAGCCAACTCCGGATTCTGTAGCACCGTGTTAATGTAGGCCACAATCGAGTCTTCTTCAACCGTCACTGAGAGAACTTGGCCTTTTCGGTTGACGCCTAAAACAAAATATGAAAATTAGGAAATGTGAAATTAAATTTTGTTTATCATTAGACTTTTTGTATAATAATGAATAATGAGTTGATTTAAGAGTTGTAAAGATGCTGTAAGAGTGTTTAAGTAGCTGTAATAGTGTTGAAGTGGCTGTAATAGTGTTGAAGTGGCTGTAATAGTGTTAAAGTCGCTGCAAGAGTTTTAGAGTCGCTTTAGTAACGTTGAAATCGCTGCAAGGGCGTTAAAGTAGCTGTAATAGTGTTAAAAGTAAAGTAAAATATCATCACGACCTCCGGGGTGTTTAGAAACAACACTTTTTTATATTTTTTATGAAATGATCCATTTTAGCTAACTTTATAAAACATGTCGACGTCTCTGTAATAGTGTTGAAGTCGCTGCAAAAGTTTTAAACTAACTTAAATAGTGTTAATGTTGTTGTAACAGTAACACTGTAATGGTGCTGATGTAGCCGCAAGAGTGTTTACGTCGCTGTAATAGTGTTGACGTAGCCGCAAGAGTGTTAAAGTTGTTGTAATAGTGTTAAAGTTGCTGTAATAGTGTTTAAGTTGCTGTAATAGTGTTAAAGTTGCTGTAATAGTGTTTAAGTTGCTGTAATAGTGTTAAAGTTACTGTAATAGTTAGGTAAAGTAGCTGTAATCACTATTACAGGTCACTGTAGGATATATATATATTTTTAATACTAACCAATAATTCCTCCAGTAGTTTCGTGAGGTGCGGTGACAAAGATAGTTTCAGAGGAGATGCGGTTCATATAGATGCAGGTACCAGTCTCGATGTCATACATATGAATGTAGCCATACTTGGTGATAAGGTAGATGACGTCATACTTTGGAGACACTTGCATGGCCACGGGGAAGTCATTTTGGGCTTCGGCGGGAAAAAATACGTCGACAGCTTTCTTTGGGAATGGCTGGTTGCCGGTGGGGGTTTGACCAACCTCTGTTTAATGAAAAAAAAATATTAAAATACAAGTATTACGTTTATAAATAATCTATAAATTAGAGATTTAAAAAAAAAATAGTAAAGTATCATCACAACCATTTCGATTCCATTTCGGGGTGGTCAGAAACTACGCTTATAAATAAGCCAATTCAGAATTAGCCAAATTTACTATAGGCTAATCATGACAAGCAAGCTCGTCGATGTCTCCAGCGTACCAAACTCGAGAAATATCACAAATAAATTAAATATTAACTGAATTTATTATCTTATATTACCTCTAGCTTTCAGTCTAACTCATTCGCAGTAGTGGCCGCAAATCTCTGGAACAGTTTACACCCAGCAAACCGCTATTTAAAAAGCTGGTTTACTTTCATTACCTAAAGAGCTCCTCACAACGTATATAAGTATGTATTGTATGTAGTATATATTAGCCTATATAGTGTGTAGTATATGTATTATTGTGTACATATTTGTATGTATGTATGTGTATTTATTTTAATATCTATGGTATGTAAGATTAAATGAATTTATTTAGCAACGTTTGCACCTAGCCTCATGACTGTAATGTTCTGTATTGTCCCAAAGGTTGGCTGCTAGAGAATGCCTAGCGGCATTATGCTCGCCCTTTATACATAGTGCAATAAAGTTTTAAATAAATAAATAAATACCAATAACATGAAGTTTGCCACCCTGAGCGGTTCTCACAGCAAAGCAGAATAAAGTGGAGGGTTCTGCGTTTCCTTCCGCTTTGAAAGTGGCGAAAGAAGCCGCGTGACCTTCGATGGGTTGCGAACATTTCCGCTCCACAGAGTATAACTGCATGGCGCCCACGACACGGTTTTGTTGAGCCGAGATACCTGAGAAAGTTTATGTTCATGCTAAATTACATTCGCGTAGTCGAACAAATAGGTCTAATAAAACTCATATGAAAATGCGCGCTAAGTTAAGAGAGTTAAATTAAACATTTATTAAGAGAGTGACGCTTTTGCATCCCTCTCGCTCTATCCAATATTTTTCAAGACTTTCGAAAAATTAAAAACAATTTTTGCATGCCAGAACAATGGCTAAATGTGCAAAGCCAACTTACTAACCATATTACTGTATGTACCACATTTAAAGCAAATAAACGATTTTGAATTTGAATTTAAAAAAAAAAAAAACGTTGAATTTAACAAATTGTGAAAATATTAATATTTTTTTAAATACATTGCATATTAAATGGCTGGTCGACGACAATTATTATTATCTATTAAAATCTGCACTAAATTTAGGTTTAAAATAAAGTATCCAGGTGAGGAACCACGCATTTTTTTAAAGGAGTGGATTCACAGTTAGCCAACTTTACTATAGGCCCATCATGACAAGTGGCAAGCTCGTCAATGTCTCTAGCGTACCAAACTCGAGACATTCCACAAATAAATTAAATTATTGTGTTCCGACCAGGAATCGAACCCAGTAAAGTCAGAGGCTCTAAATCCACGGACTTAACCGCTAGACCACGGAGGCAGGCAAATTTGATTATTAATACAGTTATTATTAATATCGT
Organism: Tinea semifulvella; assembly: GCA_910589645.1. Taxonomy (NCBI): domain Eukaryota; kingdom Metazoa; phylum Arthropoda; class Insecta; order Lepidoptera; family Tineidae; genus Tinea; species Tinea semifulvella. The sequence goes on from OU342594.1 coordinate 9,358,809, forward strand.
TTTACACAAAATAATAAGATTTGGTTTTGACTAAAATAACATCGTTTGAAGATTGGAACATAGATTTTATTAATTTTATAAACAAGGTGGAAATAAAACTTACCAACAAGCAACAGCCATTGCTGCTTAGGATCAGTCCTGTAGTTAATAATCTGGCACTCAGCCAGCGATGAATGGCGATCGAACATCTTGACCGGAGTGGAATCGCCTTCCATGGACCAGTGGTAGACCGACACCTTGGTGACTAGCGCCAGGGTATTAAGGGAAATCCACTTCCAGAACACCACGTCTTCAGTCATGGTGTGGGCCTTCATCTTCGACTTCATCTCGATGTTAAAAATTTGGAGGGTCTTTTGGGCTTCAACAAACGGAAATAAGTCTTAATAAAAGAAGTCTTAACAACAAATTCTAGATTTAGAAAATACAGAATAAGGGCCGGTAAATGCTATTTAAAAAATTCCTTTGTGCTAAGATCATGCCTAAACTACAATGAAAATTTCGGTGATTTTGATTTGTTCAGTGTTAGTGTTGCTAGGTTAAAAAAAGAGATTTTTATTTTTATGATTAAATTATCAAAATAAGAATCCTAATTGGAATGCTTGGATTACTTTTTTTTTCTGTATTTATATTTTTAGTATATTTTTTTATATATTATTTAGTTCTACTTGTGATATATAGGTATTGTTTTTACATTTATCCCCATTTTTTTTTTTTTTTTTAATCCATGTTTAATTTGTTTATTATAATTACGTTTTAAGATCTGTATGAATCGTGAATTTAAAAAAAAATCTTTTACGATTTATTACAGAAATGTGTATAGGTAACGGCTCTAAAGTTGTAAGTTATAATCATGTTACAAGAGCCCCCTGTACAAAGCCAAACGGTATGTAAATTAAAGCTAGGAAAATCGTCTCAAAATTAATTTGTCTATGATATTGCATTGCCGGTTATGGTCGTGTTCGACCACCGATTGAAATTGGTTTTGTTGTTTCACGGACAATATGGCGGATGTGCATGCTACGGAAGTGTAAAACACGTTTTACTTCGACAAGAGTAGAATAATGTAGATGGCGTAAAAAATAATAGAAAATGTAAAGTATCATTACGACCGTTACCCTTTAGGGGTGGTCAGAAACCACGCTTATAAATAAGCGGATTCACATTTGATCTGTTGTTACGATTTGCATTCCTCTCGCTCGCTTGCACCAACATTAAAAAAAAAATTAACGTAAGTGTATTTTTGAAAAATGTAGTCAAGCTGATTGTCTAGGAATTAAAATTAAGGACATTCATATACCTAATTTTAGACAGAGAAAAATAGCAAACACCTTTGTAACGATTTTCCTGTATTTTTTTTTTATTCATTCTGGAAAACCAACAGTTGACAATATTATAATAAATATTATACAGTAAATTCACTAAGAACTAATAAAGGTTTTCACATATAAATTTAAACTTAAGCAATAAAGAGCAAGAGAAGAAAACGTCACTGCATTACCACTTTTGTAAAAAAAGTATAGAGAATGTAAAGATATAACAAATGCTTACATTGATGACCCACAGATGAACAAATTTTACTAAAACAAAATCTATGATTGATTTATTTATATCTAAATGTACGTAATTTTATTTTTTAGAAAGTTGATAACTGCCTCCGTGGTCTAGCGGTTAAGTCCGTGGATTTAGACTCGGAGGCACCTGGTTCGATTCCTGGTCGGGACACAAAAATATTTATTAATGTAAATAAATACATTCAATATATAATTTATTTGTGACATTTCTCGAGTTTGGTACGCTGGAGACATCGACGAGCTTGCCACTTGTCATGATTGGCCTAAAGTAAAGTTGGCTAAATGTGAATCCGCTTATTTATAAGCGTGGTTTCTGACCACCCCGAAAGGGAAACGGTCGTGATGATACTTTACTTTAGAAAGTTGATAGATTATATTTTAAAAATAACACTACTCGTAAGTATTAAATAATCTTTTTAACAATAGTCAACCTCGAAAATATATGACATCACAGCCTCTAAAACAAAGGTCTAGGAACTTCTACTACTGGTGATAGGCATTCCAGAACATTTCTGGAGAATTTAACAAAAAAAAAAAAAAAAATTATTTCTTTAAATACAAGTTTAAATAGTACATTTTCTGGATCCCCCTTTAAGTTTAGTTAGGCCTGTATTGGGGGGGGGGGACCCGCTTAAAGTTAAACATAATAATATTGTACAAGAATGTATTGAATAAAAATGTGTCTCAATTAATTTTAATATATAGTATACGGTTAGTTTGAATGTTGTAAGGTTTAGCTAGTTTTTTTTTGTATATATATATTTATTATTATTATTATTAGTGGTTTTTTAGTTTTTGTTGACCGCCTCCGTGGTCTAGTGGTAACAAACGTTGCCGTGAACTCGGGAGGTCGTGGGTTCGATTCCCACCGGGGGCAAGTTGTACATTGTATAATTTGTCTCGGTCTGGGTGTTTATATGTATAATATGTATATATTTACAAAAAAAAAGTATAATATGTAGTTTATCAACCATCTAGTTTCCGTAACACAAGCCTCGTAGCTTACCACGGAATCTAGATGGCGCTGTGTGATCTGTCTCGAAATATTTATTTATATTTATTTATTTATTATTTATTTATTATTTATTTATTTATATGTAGTAAGTAATTTTTATATGTAGGAATCTTTTTTATCGTATGTAAATATTTTCTTATTTATTTATTTAATTTTATATAATTTATATTTTCGTATATTAACGCCACGCTGGCCACGGTTTGAACATATAATAACAATCTTATGAGGATTAGAACCGCATAAAAAAAACGGTTTTCCGTAAATATCTGTGCTAGGTCTATAATAATTATGACAAGTGGTAAGATCGTGAAAAGAAAAGACCTATGAAAGTAGGACAGAAATCGATACCTTTACATTTAAATCGGCCATAATGGGTATATCATCAGGAGACGAAGACTATGACGATAAGATATATGACGTCCAATGAAAACAAAGCTAGTTAACAAAACAAAAAGAAGCAATGAATCCCGCCATCTGAGAATTTCTGAGCCAAAAATAACTTGACTTCCTAATAACATGTGACTCATACATACAACTTTACCACAACAAAGAGAATTTTCCCATTGACTGACATACAATGACCAGGCATTGTATTCAACTTGTCCGGGCTAAAATCCATACAGCTTGTTTAGTATAAACTTTATTGTTACCCAAAACAAGACCAAGACCAAGATTGGCCTAGTCTTGGTCTTGCATAAGAACAGCTGGTCTCGGTCTTGTTCTTGTACTCTTAATCTTGGTCTAAAAATATATATTTGTTTCTAATTGTAGTAAGGATACCTTGTGAGACTTTAGTGTCTGTCCGCAAACTAGTATCTCGAGAACTACTGGTCTGATTTACTTGAATTGTGATATGGTTATAGAAAATGTATAGAGGTTGTAACCAAAACTCTGTAGGTAGCAAAAAAAATCGTCAGTATCACATCGGAAAACTAATTATCTTTTACCAATTTTAGATAAGTTAACTTACTAGTCGTTATCTTCTTTTATCCATCAATTACGTCAGACGTTAAGGGGAAGCGAGGAAGTATAGTTGTAAAACAACGCTTGACAACGGATATCTATTCAAAGTAGCCAATAACAACCTTTACTCAACGATGTACTCTGCGAGGTAGTTACCTACCTACTTAAGTTGATTGTAGTTACTATAATCAAAATAAAAACTGCTACGCTAAAAATGAGTTTTCTTTAAAACTCATTTCAAGCCAAACGAAAGTTGTTGACAGCGGTTGTAACACGACCGTTGAAATCAACGGAGTATGTGTAACAAGAGGTGAGAAAAATCATAAGCTTTGTAATGACGTAAGATGTCAAAATCGAAAGTACTAAAATAAACTTCAACTGACAAAACAACTTTTTAATTATTTCTAGATAGTTTATGGATGGCCCCTGCGACTTAACAACTTAAGGCCGTGTTATTGATGCATTTTTAGGGTTAAATTTCATGCATTGAATAACCAGCCCTCGACCTTTTGGTGTAGAACTAAAATTGTTTAGTTAAAGAAATATTTCTTGAAGTGGACGATAACGCCCCTTTGTGGGCGCTATGAGCCAAGATGGGGGCGGTAAAGGGCCCAGAAAGAAATGGAGGCGTTGGCATAGTTTAAAGGGGCGACTTAATATTTTTAAATTTACTGAATTAAAAACCTACCTATTACACAACATCAATTATTTAGTTATATTGTGGGCAGTAGACGAAAAAGTTTTAGAATCTCTCGAGTTAAGGATTAGTTTACCACTCAACTCCAATTTGGAAAGTAAAACGTGTGACTATTAAGATTTGCTAAAATAAATGTTGTTAAATGCCCAGTTCTTACATTAGTCAATGGGATTTCCTTTATATTTATATTTGATATAGATAAGGGATACAAATATTGATGAAACCTATTGACCCCAGCATGAAAAAATCCATAATAATATTCATTATATAGTATACACCAATATCATTCGGAAATCGCGCTTTTAAAAAACGGATTCACATTTAGCTAACTTAACTTGAGCCCCATGACAAATGGCAAGCTCGTCGATTCTAGCGTACCTAACTCAAAGAATAACAATGAACAAATAAATCATTGTGTCTCAACCAGGAATCAAATCCGATACGGAAGTCGATATCCACGAACTTAACTGCTAGACCATGGGGGCATTAGCGAAATCATACAGTTTTTGGTTTGGTAGGGAGGCGAGCAGAATGGTCGTCCGGAAAATAAAAAGAGGTTCTTTGTGAATCAGCCTATAGTCTCTATTTCCCACACACGACAGACCCAGCACTCGCACGGTAAATCCACGAAATGTTAAGAAATTTTTTTTTCTTAGCACATACAATATTATATTTTTATCCATGTTGTGTATACGTCGCACTGTTATTATTACAAAGGCATAATACACAAAAGTATTTTTTGGGAAATTGCGTTTAAAGATTCTGGTAAAAAACGAGAAGCGTGGGAGAGTGTGAGAGAAGCACAATATTGTCCTTTTTATCTCTCTGTCAGGTATAACTGGTAGATATTTCCATCTTGCACATTTGTTTACTTTATTAAGGGTTCGACGTTATCTTATTTAAATTACATAGTTATATAAAGTTACAATATTAACGAAGGCTCAATTTGTTTATATAGAAATAAACACTAACGATGAATATATGTTAAATAACTTCTATCGATTATAATTAGATACATGCTAGTGCTATTTGAAAATTATTTGTCTTTGACCTAAAAGTGGGAGAGTTAGTGACATCATCATGCGGTCATAGGTGTGTGAACAATGCTTTAATGTATTTAGTTAGCTAATGTGATTATACTCGTATACTGAAATTTACACCTTGTGTGGTCTGCAATATTGAAATTTGTCCAACAATTATAAACATAATAGGATATACGTCGTCAATGTCTTGGATCTTAAAATAATCACAACCGTGATTCAGGGCTGATCAGAAAGCACGCTTTTTTAAAGAAGCGGATTCACATCTAGCCAACTTTACTATTAGTACAAGATACGGAAAGGACCTTCTCCGATTTGTTATTCCAATGAAATCCACTTTTTATAGGTATCATCATCATCAGCCTGTGTCTCTCCCTGCTGGATGTAGGCCTCCCCCAAGGCTCGCCACTTCACACGATCTTATACCACCCTCATCCATCCCCACCAGCGACCTTCCTCAGGTCATCTTTCTATCTGGCGGGGGGTCGTCCCACTCTGCAAATGTGTTTTTTTTAATATATTGTTTTTACAAGAACGACATGTGACCTTGCTCCCACCTGATGATAAGTGGCGTTCAAGGTCCATGAATGTTAGCAACGGGAATCAGACACTCATGACTGACATCAGTCCCCAACACTATGCGCCCGGCGTGACTGGGCATGGCGGCAATTCGAGCCTGATCCCTTTACTTACCTGATTACTTTACTAGGTGTATCGGCACGAACGGTGGATACTTCCCCGCCCCAGCAGACTGGGCAAATTACCACCACCAGTCCGCCTAACACCTATTTAATCCGCCTACCATCGATGTGTGCGACATTTTCACAAAATTCTGTTACTGATTTACAAATTTTACGCTTTATCAAATAATTATCTATGAGTAATTGTCTCTGGAGTTATTATCGGACAGCAAGAGTTCAAAATTACCATTAACTTTGTTGAATCATTTAAATACTGGGTTGCATTCAGAATTAATGTTTGTATTTGTTTGAGTAAAGAGAGAAGCGAAAAATAGTGGATAGGGGGTAATTACGCAATAAAAAGGGGTTGTTTTGTCATTTGTCACATACAATGGTCTGGTGAATCCATGGATAGCTTCATGGAATATTTTTGTGTTTCTTTAAATCAAATAAAAGTATTAGAATAACATGCATTGACAATATAAGAAGCACCGTGTGGGTGCCGGGTCAATTGTGTGTGTGTAGTCGAGAAAAAAGAAGAATGGTGTCTCGGACTTGCGAAAAGGGAAAAGGCAACCAAATACTGTATGATTCCGCTAATAATAATAATAAATTATTTATTTCAGAATTCATTCCATAATTATTAGTAACATTCTAACTTAGAACTATGTTAGTAGGTATACACATAAATTAAAAAGTAAAAAACAAACAGCAAAAATAATAATAACAATATGTAGTACTTAATTTTGTAGGGATTTACACTACGCAAATGCTGTACATGCTGTCTTGGACGATCATTCCATAAATGTATTGTCAGCAAAATGCTTAGGCCCAATTCTTTCAGTACCAGGTACAAAGACTTTGCTGGAATCTAAGAGAGGATCTCGCCAATTTCCACTGCGTAATCTGCTTATAATCCACTATTCTGCTCCTCTCTCTACCCAATCAAATACTGCATGATTCCGCTAATGCCAGCTTGGAAGCTTGTTTCATAAATGTATTGAAAGAAGACCTGCTTAGGCCGAATTCTTCAGTGTTACTTATTAGTAGTAGTAGTGTTACTTATACAATTAGTCAGTGTTACAAAGATTGTGTACCCATCAAATATAGTCCCTAGGAGACTGGCAACATTTCCCCTATGTATCTCTCACCCCTACATTGGAAGAAATAATTGCCAACCTTCCTGTCTCCATCTCCAGATAATTCTATTAGCCACTTTGACAACTCTTTGACCAGTGTTATTATTAGGCCTTATTATAGACACAGCATTAAAGTAAGTTTTAAGTTTACCCTCTTATGATATATCTTTATAGAATTATCGTTGAATCATTTGGTACTTTTTTCAGTGCCCATTGTAGCTTATATATTCTATGGTAAAAAATTTATGCAAAATATACAATTAACTCACCCTCGGCCCCAGCTTTTCCTTTGAGAGCAATGACTTTGCTGGCTGGGTTCATGATTGCTGAGTCGGCACTGATGGGCCTTCGGATAGGGTTGGTGGGGTCGGCCATATCAATGATGACCACCTCGGATGTCTCCCCAACCTTCTCGCGGACACAGATGAACTTGTCCGACTCCATAGTAAGGGTGGTGAAGGAAATTGAAGCCGGATTAATTCCGACATTTGTGAGCTGAAACAAATTGGTTTTTATTGAATTTCAATTTAAAGTCGTTGTTAAATGGGTTTCCGAGGAGATCCATAAGATATTGAACCTTTATCTTTTTTGTCTATCCATCCACCAGCCATTTCCCATGATTGCAGTCCTCGGCGCTGTGGATGGCTTGGTGTACTGAGGAGATGTTTAGGTGAACAGTCACCTGAGTAGACCATTGTTTGGGGCTATAATTTATGACAATACCACCTAATTGAAATTAAATGAAGTTTTTAATATTGTGAATAACCTTGTATTTGATTCAATATAGATAGCTTGTGATGAAAATAATCGATTCTGACCACATTTCATGAAATTACAGTAATAAAAAATAAAAAGATTTGGTTCTAATTAGATTAATTTATTATTAAACTAACTGGTTTGGGTCTGCCAGCTATAATGTAGTATTGCAGTTGGCAAAAAAAAAATGATCACATGCCATTCTTAGGCCATATTGTTGGTCTAAGAAAATACTGGAACTTCTCAAAATTGGCAGTTTCAGATTATGAGATAATTAGTAATTTCCAAATGATACAATTGTTTTAAAAAATTAATAAAAAAAGTGCCCTTTATAACAATTGATTGACATGTAACAAAATGGTGTATTTGAACATTTTTTTTTAGATGTTTCAGTAACATATTGGAACATAATATTTATTTTATATTTATTGTATTACTTCTATAAAATCATAAAATTTAGTTCAGCTAATAAGTAAAACAACATTCAATGACTGTTAGGCGGTACAAAGTTTGCCGGGTAAGCTAGTTTTGCATATAAACTAACTGTTACAACTTCTAACCTGTATTATATTTATTGTGGCATTGTTTATCTGTGGGTCATCAATGTAAGCACTTGTTTTATCTTTATATTCTTTATACTTTTTTCACAATAATGGTAATGCAGTGACATTTTCTTCTCTTGCTCTTTATGGCCTAACTTTAAATTTATATGTGAAAACCTTTAATAGTTCTTAGTGAATTTACTGTATTATATTTAATATAATATTGTCAACTATTGGTTTTCCAAAATGAATAAAAAAAATAAAAAAAATTAAAAGATATGAGCATATTGCATGACCATGACACTACTAACATGAGTGTATTGTATGTTACTACATTTATATACAACTCTGTTATTAAAATAAGCAATTCATACAAGAAAGAATTTTAATAAAGCTGGCTAGACTTGTTGGCAAGATTCTAATGTATTTTTTTTACAAAAGTTATTAAGAAATAGTTTAGCAAATTATTACACAACTATGTATACAATTACTAATTTAAAAATACAATATCTCATATGGTCTATGAGAGCCATACTCACTCAAACTATGCTTCACTTAGCCCTAGGACAATATGATTATTGGTAATGAATTCACAAACTAGTGTTTGATTATTTTACGTTGGTTAAATGTTTTTTTTGAAAATGGTTTAGCTGCCAAAAAGTTACCATATATTATTAGACAACAGTAAATAGAAGAATTGTGGTAGTAAAGAAATAGAGTTAGTGGGCCAACATTGTTACAATAAGTATAGTAGAATATCAAACAAATAGATGATTTAAAACTCTGGTAGTACCAAATCACAAAATTAACATTTCCAAGTTTTTGGCCTGTATAATGGTATAACTATTTGTAATAATACATAAAAAAAAGATAATAGGGTATTAAAGTACCTTCAAATAGTAGCAAGAAATTAAAAAAGATAATTTCTAGATTTAATGACACAATCATTGTATTATAAGCATCTAAAACGCCGCAGCATATGGTTCAGGAGCGGAATATGGAACAAATCAATAACATCTTCAGTCCCGTGGGCAGATGGGAGAAGGGGGTGGAATCAACATCTGTCAATGGACATCGGCAATTGCGCAATGCTACGCTCCTACTACCCAAATACCAATACCAAACCATTATTTAACTTCTATTCCTCTTAAACAACTCCCTATGATGACAATTGATGAATTACATCCGTTAAAGATTTTTTATCGGCGAATCTCGTAAACCGATGGGCGTACTCACCTGAAGATGCTCTTGGAATCTAATAGGCAGCACTTGAGCCATGGTTGGAGACTCCACTTGTATTTGCACAAATTAAACTACTCCCCACTTATAATTGTCGCATAAAGTCAATAAAAAATAACACAATTTCAATTCACTGCTGTCTCATCCAAAAACACTTTTGACAACCAACATGGCGTTCTTCGAAAGTAGGAAATGTCTTCCACCAGAAAAAAACAATTATTTTGTAGGGTGCAGGTGCGAATTATATTATTGTACTTAACTTTGCTTTTTGACCTACATTTATTACCAATTATAATTTACTTATCTATTTCTATAAAGAAATTACGAATAATCCTACACCCGCAACTGCCACATACACAAATGAAATGGAAGAGTCAGAAAGGGATGGAGAAAGTATGACTAATCAGGTGCGTTTAAAACATGAAAATCTCAGTTTACTTATACTTTGGGGAAACCTCTTATTGAATAGATCAGTTTATAAAATAGTTTTTAGATTTTCATTGCAAAATCTTTCGTTTTATTTCTATTTTAAAATTTATAGAAGTTTTTTTCTTGGTTCTTTCTTTGATTTCATAAATTTGTTTCTGCAACATTGGTTTTACTGCATAATTTTAAACGCATATATAAATGTCATCAAAATGTCAAATACATGCTCCAAATTTATTTATTGGTTCCGTTGCCGTATACCTTATTAAAAAAATGCTTTGATTTATTGAATTTACTGTCATCTGTAAATAACACATATAACATAGCAAGTAACTTTTATACAAAGCTAGTTTAATGTGGTCAACAAACGAATTGATTTGTTTTTTGTCTTGAATGATTTGCCATTATTTCGTGTTCATTTCCTACATTTCTTAACAAAAATACATCAAAATGGTAAGTTATTTATCAAAATTTTGTTAACTTAGTTTTGGGTTCTTTGATATTGAATATTAACAATGTTTAGTTTCAGTTTGGGTTCAACATTTTTCACGATATTGCAAGACCATTCAATGTGAGCTATCGTTGTTTCTCGGTTTCTATGCTGCCAGGAAATGAGAGACAGGATGTAGAACGAGGAGGAAAGAGTAAGTTTTCTTATTATAATTTATTTGATTACATTTACTATTGTTGAAAGATGCACAGCTACAATTATGTCTGTAGTTGCCTTTCTGATGAAAATATAACATTTGGTGGAATATGAATATACTTAAAATATTTTAATTGTTATTTTCCAGTAATAATGCCCCCATCTGCACTGGAACAGCTGACCCGGCTAAATATCGAATATCCTATGATATTTAAACTGACTAATAAGAAATCTAAGAGGATCACACACTGTGGAGTGCTGGAATTTGTGGCTGATGAAGGAAAAGTCTACCTACCTCACTGGGTAAAGCACAGTATATATTTTTATGCTTTTATAAGCACAAATTTTGTGTTTATATAGAGCTTATCATTACGGCTCCTAGAACACAGTTTCTGAGATCTCCAACTGCTGAAGATACACCTTTTACAGCATATTTCTGGAGTTTTTTTTTATCAAATTCATTAGTTGTCATTAGTGGAACATGCTTTTGAACTTGCCTAAATGGTATTGAGAGTGCATCTAGATTAAATAATATTTGATTTAGTAAATATAATAGGGACTTTTGACTCTCAAAATCAATTAATTGGCTTCAGTTGGTTTAGCTTGTCTTCCATACAATGATTCCATCTCCATTTAATGACAACTCCCTATAACGCCATAAAATGCACAGTTCTTTCAGTGTCGTTATATAGAGTTTTCACTGTAATTGAATAAAGGAAGTTAAAGACTATTTTTGTTATGATACAGATGATGGCAAACCTGGTCTTAGAAGAGGGTGCTATGATACAGATTGAAAGTGTATCTCTTCCAGTTGCAACATTCTCCAAGTTCCAACCTCTCTCGGAAGATTTCTTGGATATAACCAATCCAAAAGCTGGTAATGTATAGTAGTTATAACAACATCTTGTTATTATGAAATTTGTGTTAACTTTAGGTGTGCTGAGTGACAGATCCATCCTGAGAGCTCGTCACATTTTACCTAATTTTGATTATTAAATAGTGTCCCTTTGCTATAATATAAACGAATACGGCATAAAACGAATGAAAAATATACAGAGGACAAGCCTGGTTTAAGAAACACTTAAAAATACATGAAGGGAACGAAGCACAGATGGTAAGACCTTCGACTAGTACTGCGGATAGAGTTTCCCCTCACATATCCCATGGTACACCTCCATGTGAATTCAACCAGGAGTCCATGACCATCAGGACACGTCTAAGCATCCCGACCAAAAAAGAAACCACCTGGAAGGTTCACGACGGAAATCTGGCTGTCATGCTGGATTGTCCTGGTACAAAACAGGATCTTGATAGCCAAGTTCGTGCCTTTCAAAATACTGTCTATGACTACTTCAGTGAGCACTATCCACCAACGACCACTCATGCTCACACCAATAAGGAAAACACTTTTAAGCTGAAATTGAGGCGAAAGAAGAGGGAGCTAAGAAAGAGACTTAGATGCGCCAAAAACATTGGAGATAAACAGCAGTGCCATCAAGTGGCTAGAGCACTTAGATCAATTCTCAAATTGATCCAAGGAATATCGCTCCAAATTAAAGATAACTCCAATCAATACAATAGAGCCAGACACGAAGTCCTCTTTGACAAAAACCCCTTCGTCTATGCCAGAAAGATATTCAGCGAAAAAAGTGGTGTACTATCGCTGACCAGAGATTAAATATATAAATATTACAAAGAGACATACACAGAAATACAAAAAGAGGAACAATATCTGGACCCACCCTCGCCTCGACCCGTCAGACCTTTAGAGGACTTCCGATGCCTTCCACCAAGCATGGAAGAAATGGAGGAACAAATCAAAAGAAAAAGTTACAAATCGGCACCAGGCCCAGATGGCATTCCGTACATTGTATATAAAAAATGTCCTCACACCCGTAAGCATTTATATAATATATATCGAAAAATCTGGTCTACTAATCAAGTTCCAAAGGCATTTGGCGAGGCAGTCTTCGTTCTCATACCAAAGAAAACTGAGGTAAATGATCCCAAAGATGCAAGACCGATCGCTTTGACGAATACAATGTCCAAAATCTTCTTCTCCATAGTACAAGCAAGAATGTCCCGATTTATGATCAAGAACGAGTACTTCTCACGCCAGCACCAGAAAGGTTTTTTGCCGGGAGTTTCTGGCTGCTTAGAACACAACACCTTACTCGCTGAGTGTTTGAAGGATGCCAGGAAACAGGAGCGGCAACTAAGCGTCTGTTGGATCGACTTGGAAAACGCATTTGGGTCGGTGCAACATGAATTGCTGCAAACTGCGCTAAAATGGTATAACTTTCCAACACTAATCAGAGATATAATTGCCAATTATTACAAGAACTTGAGATTTGTCGTAACAAACAAGGACGGCTACACAGACACACTAAAATACAATGTGGGCCTGTTCCAAGGCTGCTGCCTATCACCTGTAGCTTTTAATATAATTATCAATATCCTAATCGACAAACTTAAATCTCGTGAGAAGAAGTGGGGATATAGATTCAAACAAAACAACATCTATACGGAATCCGTCTTAGCTTTTGCAGACGACTTGGCGGTGCTAACAAGAAATCCCAAGCAATGCCAGGGCTTGCTGAAAATAGTGGATGATTTCTGCTCATGGACAAAGGGAATGAGAACAAAACCATCAATATGCTTCAGCCTATGTCTGGCTAGGCGAAACACTACATTTACGTCTTATGATCCTGGACTGAGTATAGCAGGGCAGAGAATAGCTCCGGTAAATGAAACCATGCCCTTTAAATTTCTTGGCAGAAGGATAAATTTTCAGGGAAAAACACCATCCCTAGAAGTAGTTGTAAAACAATTCACTGACGACATGAATAGGGTTACTCAACAGCCTATAAGCAATGTCAAAAAAGCTTGGATATATGACAACTACTTAGCATCTCGCCTCACTTGGCCTTTCCTAGTATATGATTTCAACAAAAGCCTACTATCAAGTCTGGACGCGGACGTCATAAGAACATTGAAGTCTTGGCTTGGATTAGCCCAGGGTGCTGACTCCTCAACATTCTTTAGAGGACGGAGAAACTTCGGAATGGATCTCAAAAGACCATCTGAATTATACAAACATCTACGTATAAGCAAATATCAAATTCTAACCAGCTCCCAGGATAATACAATTTCATCCCTTCCAAAAGACCCTCTGGTCTCAGATATGGAACCGAGACTACTATTCTTCAAGAAATTCATGACAGGTGCCCAGACTGACAAAAGAGGCATTGGCTGGAAGAAAAAAGAAAGTGACAAAGAGGTTATAAAATCCTTCCTCAGGAAAGATGAAGAGCATGAATACAGAGTGCACGCGATGACTCTAGAAGTTCAAAATGACTGGCTAACTTTGGGCGATTTTTGCATCCCTCCAGCCCTAAAGTGGCGCACACTAATGTACGATTGGTCTCCGGCGTTGCTAAAGTTCTACCTAAACGCTTTTCAAATGTCCCTCCCGGACCAGAGTAATCTGGTAAGGTGGGGAAAAGCTACGGAAAAGAACTGTACATTGTGTGGTGCTGCCATAGGAACTGCTAGACACACACTTGTAGGGTGCGTTACTCTCCTAGAAAAGGGCTATTACTCACGCCGACATGACAAAGTCCTAGGTGTTATCCGTGAAGCAGTAAGTCTTTCTATTGCAAGAGCCAGAAAGGGACTGACTACAAATAAAACTTTGACCACATTTGTAAAGGAAGGGCAAAGCACGAAAACTAAATGCAAGCCCACCTCGATCCTTGGCGCCGCATCAGACTGGAAAATTCTCATGGATACATTTGAACACCATTATAGGATCCCAGATGAACTAGCTGTATCAGCCTATAGGCCAGACATCTTAGTGTTTTCTCGGAACTTGAAAAAAGTTATCCTTATTGAACTTACCGTTCCGTGGGAATCAAATATTCCAAAAGACCACAACATGAAGTCGAATAAACATTATGATCTCACAGAAGAAATGATCAGGAACGGGTTCAAGACTCAGCTTTACGCAGTGGAAGTTGGTGCAAGAGGAGTTCCAGCAAAATCTTTGCATCACTTACTGAAAGAATTGGGCCTAAGCAGGTCTGCCGTCAATACATTTATGGAACGAGCTTCCAAGACGGCACTAACGGAATCATACAGTATTTGGTTGGGTAGGGAGAGAAGTAGAATGGTGGATGGTGAGCGTATTATCGCGAAATAGAAAAAAAAGGAGGCCTCCTTTTCTTAAACCAGCCAATTGTCGGTCGCAAGCCCGAGACACCATTCTTCTCATCTCTTACCCACACACGATGGACCCGGCACCCGCACGGTGAATCCATGGAATGCTTAGAAATTTGTCTTCTCTCTTCACACCAAAATTAATAAGTGCTATGCTTGTATCTTTCGTTTCCTCCTAATTTTGAAAGGAGTTTACTACTTTACTTTACTTACGACTTTACTATTAATATTTTATATTTATTTATTTAGGAAAACTTACAAATATAGGAAAGAATACTATAATACTATGATGAAGACAAATACTATAAATATAACAAGAGTTCACAGATAGATACAATAGAAAGCATGCAAGTTGATTGTTTTACTTGAAAAGGAAATTAAGTGCTTCGTGGTTCAGCAGTTAAGATATGATGCTGAGGTACAGGGTTTAATTCTTAGTCAAGAATACAAAAATTCTGTGATAGCTTTTATTTTATCTCAAATTTGTGTAGCTATTCCACAAGTTGGTATTAGTGGAACTGGGAGCGACGGCTTAACATGCTCTCCGTGGCACGGGAATGGTGGTGTTGTAAATCTATGAATAATTTAATTTCTCATTGGCACATGCCGGAGGGGTTTGAACTGACCTTTGTAGGATGTTAAGGAAACTGTTCTTACAACTGAACCACCACTGCTTTAAAAAAAAAACATTTTTTTTTTGGTCGGTAGGTAGCAAGTTGAGGAATTCGATGGTGTCAATAAAATAAAAATAAAAAATTTTTGAATTAACTCCCTTTAAATCTAGGTGTGCGATATCCCTTCCGGTGTGGTCAGAAACCACGCTTTTTAAAGTAGCGCATTCACATTTAGCCAACTTTTGCTATAGGCCCATCATGGCAAGTGGCAATAATCAACAATATCACAAATAAATTATTGTGTTTCGACCGGGAATCGAACTCGGTACCTACACATCCAAATCTACATACTTAACTTCTAGACCATGGAGGGATGCTTTATTTATTAATATTATTAAAAACTACCTAAATAGTAAAAATGAAATTAAATATAACTATAAATAAAAATGTCATCTAGAGACAACCCATCAGGGATAGTACCAAGACGACTGGTAATATAGAGAGGTATAGAGAGACTATTATGCTGGCATAAATAATTGCCAGCCTTTTTTAGCAGCAACAATTATGCATCATTTGTCACTGAAGTTTAATTTTTTACAATTGTTTGTGTTTCTTTCAGTGTTAGAAAACTGCCTGAGGAATTTCTCTTGCCTTACAAATGGCGATGTGATTGCCATCAAGTACAACTCCAAGGTGTATGAGTTGTGCGTGCTCGAGACCAAACCCGGAAATGCTGTCATTATCATAGAATGTGATATGAATGTTGGTATAATTTTTTTTATACTCATATTTCATAAGTTACGATACTTGTAATTCCTGTAAAAATACTTCATATTTTTTATGGGGTCTAAATCACCTTAAAATCTATATTTAAATATTGTGTTAGAATTATTTCTCGGAAACGCTGCTGTTAAAAATTGCTGCCGAATGACGTCACGTAATAGTAAATAAACAACTAATTTACTAGTTTAACAACAACTTCAGTTTTATTTGTCCTAAAAGTTTTATAACTAAAATGAATCTCAAAACTTAACTTTTGACTTAAAAGCTGCTGGTCTTCTGCTAACAGCTTACTTAATGGACCACTTTGCTACTTAGTCTTCTACTAGCAGGAGTAGAATCATTCAAAATAATTAAATTAATGACGTTTCATAAACGCCTGTAATAAGGTTTACGCGAATAAAGATATTTTGACTTTGACTAAACTAATTTTACATTATTAATTTATACATACATATCTTAACGCCAGATCCCTTGCGGTAGGCAGAGACACGATCACAACATACCTCTTTCGCTTCGTCGACATTTATTAACCTGCCTTATTATTCATACATGCCCTTTGGTTACGTTAAGACTTTTTAATACACCTTCAGTGTTTTATTTATTATTTTTTTGTGCTATAAAGAATTTATTTATCTAGCAGCCTTCAACATTAGCAATTAGCCTTATAACTACAGCAATAGTAAAGTATATTGTGGTACCGGTATACATCTAAAGTGAGCCGTAGAATGTGCACAGCAATATAATGGCGCCAAAAGATTACTCTTTTTTTCAGTGAGTCTCGTTTCAAGCGGTGTTATTATAGAAATATCACCATTGCAAGTTTACAATATTACCTACCGCCTTATACCTATTTGTTGTTCTCCTTAAAAGTAAAAATTGGTATATGACATCATTGGAAAAGACACATACTTTTAACGAGAACAACAAATATGTAGGTGGTAGGCAGATCAGTCTGGTGGTAATTTTCCCAGTCTGTCTGGGTGGGGAAGTATACACTATATCTGATGATAAACTTTTGTCTCAAAGTACTTTGCAGTTGTAAAAATCCGGCAGGCCCTGAGCAGGGCTATCTTTAAAAAACTTGTATATGCACACTTCATGAAGTCATGATAAACTTAGTTTGCTTCTGGCGTTGCCGATAATAATACTTGTATTTGATATGGTTATAGATAGTATTACATTTACTCATATGTATGTATATTATTATTGTATGTGTAGTTTATATGTGGTCTAGTGGTAACAAACGTTGCCGTGAACTCGGGAGGTCGTGGGTTCGATTCCCACCGGGGGTAAGTTGTACATTGTATAATTTGTCTCGGTCTGGGTGTTTATATGTATAATATGTATATATTTACAAAAAAAAAAAGTATAATATGTAGTTTATCAACCATCTAGTTTCCGTAACACAAGCTTACCGCTTACCACGGAAATTAAATGGCGCTGTGTGACCTGTCTGAAAATATTTATTTATATTTATTTATTTATGTATGTATTTGCATGTAGTATTAGTATGTAGATATGTAAATATTATTTATTTAGATATCTAAGTATGTATTAATTTATATATCTCATTATATTATCTAATAAAGCCTGTAATTGCACATATAATATGTAGTTTATCAACCATCTAGTTTCCGTAACACAAGCTTACCGCTTACCACGGAAATTAAATGGCGCTGTGTGACCTGTCTGAAAATATTTATTTATATTTATTTATTTATGTATGTATTTGCATGTAGTATTAGTATGTAGATATGTAAATATTATTTATTTAGATATCTAAGTATGTATTAATTTATATATCTCATTATATTATCTAATAAAGCCTGTAATTGCACCTACCTTTCATAGATTGATTGCTTTTGTCCCGAAGGTTTGACTGTCATAGAATGCCTAGCGACATTAAGTCCGCCTCTGTACTTTATGCAATAAAGATTTAAATAATAATAATAATAAACATTTCGAGATCAGACTTGAATTGCCGGCATACCCAGTCAAGCCGGCATAGTGTCAGTCATTAATGTCTAATTCTAGTTGCTAACATTTATGGATCTTAAAACTCTGTTGAAATAACTGACCAACTTAAAATAACCAATACCCATTGTAGGTGGAATTTGCCCCGCCAGTGGGGTACAAAGAGGAGGATCACATGGTGCGTCGTAGTGAGGGGAACTCCTCGGCCGATGGTATGGAGGTGGACCCGGCCTCTATGATGCCTGAGCCCAGCGGATTTATTGCCTTTAAGGGAGAAGGAAACAGACTGGATGGAAAGAAGAAGAAATTACACAGTGAAAGTGAATCTGAACCTTCGCAGTCCAGACAGGTGAGATATCATTTGTGCTATGTGCAAGGATTAATCTATCAATAGTATTACTTTATGTTCTGTTTTTTAATTTTTTTTTACAAATCCGACTTAAAAACTATACTATATATGTACAAACTATAAATTTATATTTTAATAACTTCAAAGCAAGAGCCTTAAGACGCCAATCAACAAAATTATTGATACTTTTTCAGCGCTCAGTATACATAGAAAATTTGATAATGCTACTCGTATGTGCAATTCTTTCACGGTAGACTCTTAAACCGTTTTGATGATGACCCCCGAAACTTACTTTTAAAATAGCTAATAATAATAATTAAACAATTTACTATACCTATTTTTAATTTATGTTTTGTGGCTTATAAAATATCTGATTTGCCCCAGATTGGCCCAGAACCTGGGTACGCCCATGCTTATAAATCTACTAGTCGAATGTCGTGTTACTTATTAGCTGAACTAAATTTATGATTTTATGAAAGTAATACAATGAATATAAAATAATATGTTCAGTACTTTATTAAGATAGTAACACAAAATAATATATGAAAGTACAAAAATCAATAATAATACTCACACAAAACAATCACAGACAATTTTGCGACGTAAAGCTGAGACCAATCGATTTTACAGTTGTTTTTTTTTAAATTAAATAATTTGTTTATTTGTCATTTGTTCTATATTTAAGAAGCTTGATATAAATTTCTGAACGCACGCATGAGTAGGTATGGGTTTGACTTGGCTGGCTTTATTTCTGTATTCGACGACAGTCAAGCGCAGAGTGGGCTCGCGCAGGAGTCTCAAGAGCAACGACTGAGTAACTATATATATAAATTAAATAAATAATAAATATTTCCAGACAGATCACACAGCGCCATCTAATTTCCGTGGTAAGCTACGAGGCTTGTGTTACGGAAACTAGATGGTTGATAAACTACATATTATACTTTTTTTTTCTGTAAATATATACATATAAACACCCAGACCGAGACAAATTATACAATTGCGCGCTAGGGAGTTTTAGGCTCCCGCTCGGTACCCTCGGTCGGTATGCCCCACAAATCAGCGCACCTATCGGACAACAGTAGTACTATGTCAGAAACCTTCGTCGATGTTCACACAACATATTCCCAAAGTTTCATCCCGATCGGTCAAGTAGTTTTGAAATACATAGGGAACATAAATACACACAAACATTCATTTTTATATACATAGATTTAATATTTATAAGCAGTAAGATTTTTGCCACTCGGTGCCAGCCAAAGAATAATAACCTTAATAGATATTTAGTTAATTAATATATGAATGAGAAAACGAACGAACGCTGATTATTGTAAAAGAAGAAAGTTTTTATGCAGACGTCTCGTCTACCATCACGCCTCTGCCCGCGTTCGGGTAGTTCACTCAGGCACATCACCCCGCGATCGCCTTACTCAGGCCACCCACAGGATTAAACTGTCCTGCATGGCTGGTATCGACTCCAAAAATAACTGTTAATAAATATTAAATAGATACATAAGTATCAATAATTTTGTTGATTGGCCTTTAAGCCTCTTGCTTTGAAGTAAATAAAATAATATTTTTTAGTTTAAGGTTATTTTAAAGTCGTTTTTTTTTCCTTAAAATAATTGAATTTTTAGTGTCATCATCATTTTCTAAGTTTCTTTTTAGGTTTATGTTCGTGGTATACCAGACTACGATTATGTGATTGGTACAATAAGGTTTATGAGGAATTCTCGACCTTCAAACAGTAAGGACGATGCCGGCGCACCACCAGAACCATTCCAAGCCTTCAAGGGAGAGGGTTTCACACTAAGGACTGCCAAATCCAAGAATTAAAATTTTGTTTTTCGAAAATTTACCATTTCTCTGTTAATTTTAATTAATATATTTATTTGTAAATATTTAACTGTTTTATTTTACTTTTGGCTTCTAAAATAAACCAAGATGCTTCCACCTAGATTAGGAAGGAGGGTTGTTACTTTGCAAAGATTTATAAAAACTGTTCTCAATGTACTTAGTCCATTTGATTTCTAGGGAAATAAAATTACGGATATTTTAGTGGTCCAACGTTAAGGCGGCTGTAGTAAAGGTTTACTCTTTAGGTTTTGGAATTAATATATATTTTTTTAAATATAAAATAGCCAATATGTATGTAGAAGCAAAAATAAATTGTACTTCCGAAATATGGTTTGGAAAAGTTGTTGGTTTCTATCAATAGAATAACTAGTAATACCATACAAAATCGCGATATATTAAGTTATTTGAAAAATAAAATATGTAGTTTTTGTATCAATCAAGTCCTTTGGTACTAGAGCTGTCATGATGATATATTTTGCACACTTAACTTTACATAAGTATAAAAGGATGTTTTCTACTTAAATTGACATCTTATAAGAATAATTTATCAAATATGCATATAGGTATAATTTAATTTAGCTCAAATCCCCATACAAGATGAACGATGTACTTTTATAGTAAAACCACTTGTATAATAAAAAGAAAATATAATTTTATTAAATAGATAATTAAAATCTTAAAATAATAACTACAAAGTCTTCTTACTGACTACATACAAGGTTGTGTTCCAAAATTAAAAATATTTATGCTGTCAGACATCCTAAGATACATATTCTTGGATCATATTCATAGACTTATCAAAAGTGCTGAAGCAATAATAGTACCTAGTAATTCTGATAGGCAGAATGAACATTTATAATATTGGAATGCAAAGTAAATACCTGCTACATACATACAGTCAATTAAGACAACTTCTGTGGTGCTAAGGCAAAACCAGATATGTAAAAAATGTTTACAAATTGTGTATCCCATTAAAATATTTTAATATTATAAACATAAATAGGATTATTTAATGTACAATATTTTTAAGTACATGACATATCGCTTTTTGTCATGGTATTATTTTTTACAATTTCGATGAATTCCAAAAATTGATTAATTTTGCCTTAGCACCATAGACCTAACATTTAGGGTTAATAAATTATTTTAAAACTCTTAGCTCAGGCTCAAATATAAATGATATCCACTAATAGCACAGGTTTTGTACTAGAACCTTCACCAAATAAGTTTCCATATAAAACCACTTTCTATGACAAAAAAATAGGCCAACAAAGGAGCGTTGATGGGTTACCATGAAGAGTAATTTTTTCAAGTGGGTGTGGTGTAGATGGCTACTTTTGCTATGTTCGACTTGAAAGTATATAAAGCAAGGCTTGCTTTTTTTATCGAATTTTTTTATGAAAACTATAGACAAACGCCAAGTCGAACTACTTTCAAAGCGACAAGTCGAACATAGGGTTTCTAACTACGTACGACTATATCGAAAATTGATGATTCAAAGTTTAAAAAAAAAATTCTTCGCGCCATTTTGCGCGGACATGTCACGTGCAAGTTTTTGTTTTGTAAATTATATTACTGTGGATATTCTTAGTCAAAAGTGATGTTGTTTTGTTTTTATAATGTGCTACAGTGTGAATCATTATGGAAAACGATAAATTGTACTTTAAATATGGGGCACAAATTGCAGTTTATTTTTTGCGGTTATCCCGCGCTGTCAACTCCCATATTTTACGCGACGTCCAAGAAAAGCATCAAATTCTGCAGCATCTGGAATTTGATGATGACCTCATTAAATCATGAAAAAGAAAGATATATTACGTCAGACTTGGCTGTATGGGCTAGACCCTTTGCCTTCCCTATCATCTCATTCATCATCCATCGGGAGAAGAGAACCAAAAAAAAAACTTGCGGATTACTTCGCGCCATTTTGCGCGGACATGTCATGTGCAAGTTTTTGTTTTGTAAATTATATTACTGTGGATATTCTTAGTCAAAAGTGATGTTGTTTTGTTTTTATAATGTGCTACAATGTAAATCATTATGGAAAACGATAAATTGTACTTTGAATATGGGGCACAAGTCGCTGTTTACCAAAATTTGATCATTTTCATTAGCGACACTTAACTAATGTAATCTAATAATACAGGATATGCGGTATTTCTTCAAATAAAATAATAATCACATGTTCACATTTCTATTTCGTTAGGCAGGTAAGCCACTAGCACCGTTAGGTACTTTTGTTAGCGTTTTTTTGAAAATAAATTTTATTCAGATACCTACTTGTCCGGTAAAAGTAGCCTTTCTTAGTATAAAGAAATAGCAGTATGTTGAAAAACCAGCCTATAGTCGGTCACAAGCCCGAGACACCATGCATCTCTACTTTTTTCCACACACGATGTGTGGATTAGAAATTTGTCTTCACTTCAACACTAACAGTATCTCGGAGAACGCATTAAGAGTTGTCGATTCCTGTTTCACTACTACCAACTTGTGGAATTAATAATAATAAAATAATAAATATTTCCAGACACACATCTAATTTCCGTGGTAAGCTACGAGGCTTGTGTTACGAAAACTAGATGGTTGATAAACTACATATTATACTTTTTTTTTTTTGTAAATATATACATATAAACACCCAGACCGAGACAAATTATACAATGTACAACTTGCCCCCGGTGGGAATCGAACCCACGACCTCCCGAGTTCACGGCAACGTTTGTTACCACTAGACCACGGAGGCGGTTGTTAATTGTCATTAAAAATTGGCATCAGACTTTCGCCAATTTGTCTGGTAGCGTGGGCCAAATTCTCCAAAAAAATATGGGAGGTCCATCTCCAACAGCGGAGGACTAATACTACTATCAGAACCACTGTAGAATAAAAAAATAACCCAAAATTTATCCAAACTGACCAATGTACATAGAAAATGGCAGTTTACCAATTGTTCATTTTAGAAGTTTACATAAAAGTAAAGTATCATCACAACTATATCCTTTTCGGGGTAGTCCGAAACCACGCTTTTTTTTTCATGAAGCGGATTCACATTTAGCCAATTTAACTATAGACCCATCAGTACAAGTGGCAAGCTCGTCGATGGTCTCTAGCGTACCAAACTCAAGAAATATCACAAATTAAATAATTTATTGTGTGCCGACCAGGAATCGAACCCAGTACCTCCGAATGTAAATCCACAGACTTAATCGCGACAGAGGCAGTTTACGTAATAACTTAAAAACTATAATAAAACTTAAAAACAAATAAGTAGTTGTGTTTTATGTATGCAACATTGTAAATACTATTATTATGCACTATTATTGTAATTATATTCTAGCATTTGTGATAAACAGTGAATAAATTTATTATATCAAAGAGATCAAATATAAGATAGAGCAGGCGTTGGTTGTTATTTTCATACAAAATGTTATATTATCTTCCATTGTCAGAGATGAATGTGTGTAGCATGCAGATTGGTATATTGTCCATGAAACAAACAAATCAATTTCAAAGTGCACGCTAAACACGATTATAACCTGTAATGCACTGTCACAGACTTAATAATTCTGAGACAAATGTTCTTACTTTGATTTTCATACCATTTGGCTTCTTGCCCTATCCAATTATAAATTTAATGTCTCTAAATTATATAATGTAGTAAATAAAATAAAATAATTTAGTTACATACTTAATTACTAGATTTAAGTTTGGTAATCACTTAAATAGATATTACTATATAATCTGCACTGGTGAAAAGTCAAAACATTTAACAAAATACAGTGATATAAATAAGTAGTAAGTTTGCCAACCTAACATTAACATTCTTACTTGAAGTATGGATTCCATATGTGAAAACCATATTCCAATAATGGACTTATGTAATTTTATAAATGTGTTTATAAAATTTACAATCACATCTATATGTTCAGCCCATTTTAGATTGGCACTAACTGTTATAGCAAGATCTTTTTGAGCCTGAGAACTGGCGTAATGGAAGCATGACAGACTTAATATTCAATCTTTAAATTGTTTTAGCCAATGTGTAACACTGTACATTTGGATCCGTTGAGCTTGATTATCCAGATTTAATTATCAATACTTAAATTAAGTAATTTGCTCCAGTCTTGTTGGTTGCCTATTCACTGACGTCGAATGTATCAGTTTCATTTTAAAAGTCAGCAGTCTGCTGGTACATTTAAAGCTATTTGTAACTTTAATTGTTGCAATCCCAGAGACTTTGTTTTGGTGCAACTCAGGATAATAATTTTAATCTAAAAGGACTCTTCCGGAGGTTTGCAGGAACATGACTGGTCTCCTGGTCTTCCTGGAGGAGATTAGATGGCTTAGCTGATAGCGTAAAGGTCACGCACAATGGTCTAACTTAGACTAAGTGCAAAAAAACTATTGTAATCACCATCAAGCATTTTACTCAAAACAAAGTGTCAAATGAATCAATCCCAGCATTTATTTGCAAATGTTAGCTTCAGTTTTGATAGTCAAATTGATGGCAAGCCTCGATCTAGTTAAGCGTCGCAAACCAATCATAAATCTTTGACAAATAAATCTTAGTTTTGTTTATTTAAATATTCTTATCCCTATGCTTTAAATATGAATGTAAACTTTGTGTAGAGTTTAGTTATTGATCCTAACAACGCCCACGGCCAAAAAATGCAATTCTAGGTTTATTATTATTACAATCTCATCAAAGTCTGGCCTTTAAAATAAAACTAAAGTAATCATCAATATTTTTAACTTTCATTGTTACAATTACAGAAAAACCTTTTTGATAAAACTCAGCCTAAGTTTTAAACTATTTTTTTAAGCACCTGTATTTAATCTTCTTGAATAATGGAATAGAAGGTAGTAATAATAATAACCAGTCAAAGCCATCATCAAAGTTTAAATTAAAGGTAGGTTAAATTACTAACATAATACTAAAATATATAGGGGATGACTGGCACATGCATTATGTCTGTGATTGGGTGCTGCTGTGGGGGCCTGGGACCTCTGCCGAACATGGTCGATTTATTGTTCCTAAATTAACAAAGGTTTTTGTGTTTTGTTGACTTTCGGGTTGCACATGGGCATGTAGTCTATCTTAATTCTGACTTGCCTGGTGGGTTACTGCTGTACCAGTTATTGTAATCTCATAGGTACTCATAACTAAATTAAAAGGTTATTAATTGATGGTTGTAGTGTAGTTCCCTATGTGTTTCATTTTTTAAATCTGATATAGCTGAGTTTTCCTTGCAAATTCCTTTCTCAGTCAGATTAAACATTAACATGTCGCTGGAATCTGCTAAGCTGTTGGTCCTCTGCTAACAGCTTACTTATTGGACCACTTTGCTGCTTACCAGCAGGAGTAGAATCATTAAAATAATTACATTAATGATGTTCATAATTTTCTGTAATAGGTTTACGTGAATAAAGATATTTTGACTTTGACTTGTCGCATTTGTATTTTTTTACCCAAATAGAGACATTTTAGCATTTGGCATGGTAAATCTTACAAAATTAGGTCATAGCAGGATATCTATACAGAAAATAAAATATTAGTCAATATTATCTACACCCTTATGGATGCAGTTACGCAAAAAGGATCCAATTCTCAATTTTTTAAATATTTATTTATTAATTTTAATCAGGTTCTTTGGATGATATATCTTATATAAAAAAAGATTTATATAAAAATACTATTTAGGACATATTCTAAATGTACAGTAATGGGCAGTAAACTCAAATCACTTATTCATTTTTTTTGGCGGATCAGAGACATAGCAGATGGTAGTTTTTTGTTTGGTGTGTACCATGCTCTTGCTCACTCATTAATAAATTATGGCATTCTAGCGTGGGGCGGAGCATCCGTGTCTATATTAAATGCTGCTCAGGTGGGACAAAATTCAATCTTACGAGTAATTGCACATAAACATAGACGGTATCTCAATGAAACACTATATAGTGAAGTGAAGGTTTTGAACATTCGGCAACAGTATATGTTCAGGCTGGTTTTGTATTACTATGCTCATCCTAGTTTGCAAAGCTATGCATCACATGAGCGTACTCGTGCGTCGAAAAACAAAGTTTTACTCTTTGATAGGACTAATACTACATTTGGATCACGCTTCTATTACTGCCTCAGCCCTAGACTGTTTAACCAGGTACCACCTCAAATAATACAAAGTCTGGTTAAACACAGCGGTAGGACACGTCTGAAGGAATGGATGAATGGCCTGGGTCTGGCGAAATCAGAAATATTACTAAAATACGTTCCAAAATAATTCCAATAAGAGTTAAACTAAATGGATTTAAAGGTAGATGGGTGTATTTGCATGTTGTGTAATCGTTTTGTGGTGAGGGATATCATAATTTAATAAGAACATTTATTTTATATTTATTTATTTTATTTACTATTATAATATATGTATTATATAAGTATTATGTTTTATATATTTATATATGTATTTAGTTGGTATTTACGCATTGTTTATAAACAAAACATTACCACATTAAAATTTTGGTATGTTGGTAAGAATAGGGTAATCATGCTCAACTTCAGCACGGGGTCACCTCGCGAAGTGTGCAGACACATTACTTACTTTACTCTATCGTACAGAGCTATTTAGCATGTTATAAAAATATGTACTTATATCACAATAAATATATTTGATTTGATTTGATTTGACAAAATGCTGTACTAATCCATCAATGGACTAAATAAAATTTCAACTTTAATGGCCTACAACTTAAAATTTACTTAATGTGGATTGGATCCTTTTTACATAACTATGCTCATATTACCTAACAGAAATATTACAATTGAACAGTGCTATAGACCTTCACAACATTGACAGCATTCAAAATCTTTTCAAGAACTCTTCTGAGCAAATCCTAGCCCTGGCGTTGACTGCCAGCTTCATTTCACTAATTTCTTTATCAATTTCCTCCATGAAGTATATAACAAAGTCCACCAGCTTGTGTTTAAACATCTGCTCAGTGTGGAAGTTGGTAATCAGAAAGCTGATATGATATCCGTCCACCGGTTTCCGTCGCAGCACGATAAAGTTCTCTGCGCGCATCATCATAAACCGCATAAACTTTTTGCACAAAATCTTCTCTATCTCGTCGGCCTGTTTTATCATAATACTAACTCGAATCGAGTTTATAGACGATTCTATTAACACTTTTTCGTTTGCATTTCGAGAAATTATAACAGGATTCAGTAAAAGTTCTTTACTTGTTCTAACCTCCACCTCGGGTTTGTTATATCTCTCGACTACCTGTGAGGAGAAATGTTCCAGACACATTGCTGCAGTCAGAGTATGTCGTACTGCAGTTAAATATGGTTTTAAAGTAGCGGACATAGCAAAATTCTTTAAAAAAACAATTTACCACACCTATAAAACTTATCAATAAATTTTTGACAGTTGATTACTCATAACAGGAAGTCATAGACAATATAGATTCTGCTGGCAACAAATGTACGATCAACCTGTTCGACCAGATGCTTAAAGCGCGCTTTTTACTGAATTTTGATTTGAACAGAAATAAAATGCTTCTAGTTCAGTGTTTGACTTAAAAGCAACGCAAATTACGCTATATTTACTAAATTTTGTTTAACGAATGAAAACGCAAGCCGAAAGACTTTCAAAGCGAAGTAAAAAAAAAACACTTAGCTACAAGTCGAACATAGAGTAGAACTCCTGTTAATAATAGCTTTAGTCCATTGTCGAACACTGGGCAAGAAAAACACCAATAACACACGGGGCGGGCGGCGCGGCGCGGCGATTTAATTGATTGATAAATACAATATTATCATTCGTCTATTTTATAACTTGTGTTTCTTCAATGCAACTCCGTTAACGATGCTATCTTAGACTTAAGCTTTCTTTTATACCGAATTTTGCTTAAATTGTATGAAAACCATAGAGCAACGCCAAGTCAAAGACATTCAATGCGAAAAAAGCGCTTGAGCGACAAGTCGAAATACAGAGCGAATCGATACCTATGCTATGTTCGACTTGAAAGCAAAAAAAGAATAGGCTTGCTTATTTTACTGATTTTTTTATGAAAGCCATAAAGAAACGCTTAGAACAATGGAAAAACGCCAATTCGAACGACTTTGAAAACGAAATAAAAGCGACAAGTCAAACATAGCACTAATATTATTCGTTACTGTCGATTGGCTATGGTTGTATTACTTCTAGTAACCCTGAATTAAAAAAAAAAGAACAATCATGGCGGATTTTGTAGGTTGATGCGAACGTAATATTTTACGGCATGCTTTTGATTAATAATACCAATAAACTTGTTTTAGAAGAATTTAATAAGCGTTTAGTGAACACATGACCAATTAGAAAATATCTTCTGTGGACGCAATGGCGCGCGAGTTTGATCATTTATTTAAACTGCTGATAATCGGTGACAGTGGTGAGTGGGCGAGGCCTCGGTTTCCTAACGTCTTCTCCAAATGGTTCTGCTGGCTATTTACGTTCTTTTCTGATGTTTCAGGTGTGGGTAAAAGCTGTCTGCTTCTAAGATTTGCAGACAACACCTTTTCCGGTAGTTATATTACGACAATAGGTGTAGACTTCAAAATAAGAACTCTTGAAATAAACGGTGAACGGGTGAAGCTTCAGATATGGGATACGGCGGGGCAGGAGAGGTTCAGGACTATCACCAGCACGTACTACAGAGGGACGCACGGCGTTATTGTTGTTTATGATGTTACGAACGGAGATTCATTTGCTAATGTTAAAAGATGGTTACATGAAATTGAACAAAATTGTGATGTTGTAAACAAAGTTCTAGGTAAGTTTTAATTATTATTTTTATTTTTAGAGTATGTTATCACTCTTATTGCTCATACTTAACCAACCAACACTTATTAATACTGTAAAGGCTGGGAAAATAACAAAATTTGTTTTTCTATTATTTATAAAGCCTTTGTGGTTTAGGGGTTAAGTCTGTGGATTTAGAAGCGGAGACACACTAGAGACATTGACAAACTATTTACTGATGATAATAAACCTGGCTAAATGTGAAATCACTTTTAAAAAATGTGATTTCCGACCACCTTGCAAGCAATATGTTACTGATGGTACTTTACTTTCTAACTCATAAATCTCAAAATATTACAGGATAGCACTTTTTGTCCTTTTCTATTCTAGTGGTTAAGGAAGTAGATATAAATGTAGGGTACAGGTTTTTTAAAATCAATTCCATCGAAATAAATATAAATAAATAATACTCAAAAAAATTTTATGTAAAATAAGTGGAGATTAAGGACACTCTCTTCTAGGAGCTATAATACAAACCTTACCTTGCTATCTTAAAATAATATACAGTTTATGCAATAAGCTAATTTAAATTCCAGTCATAATTATCATTTTAAATAAAATTAAGTATTTTAATTTCATAACATTGAATACCTAATTGCAAAATAAGAATCAGTCAAACCGTGAATATTAGCCTACTTTTGAAATACACAAAATAATAAGTAGGTGATGTAACTTGCATTTGCTTTGTTTACTCAATTTTATTGTTTTATCTCATATTGTTATTTACTTTTTACTATCTTTTGTTTCATTATTGTGAAAATTAAATTACCTAATAACTAATTGCCCGAGGTGTGGTTCCCTGGTTTCTTTTAAAAAAACTTTCCTTAAAATCCTGGATTATAAGAAATAAGCAGAAGGGGGCCCCCTGCCCACAAAGTCAAAGCCCCAGCCTGGCTCCAATCTTACTGGGCCATGTCTGCTCGCCCATCCCTCATGCATAGTAAAAACTATTTACTCAAGTCTGCACGCAGGTGACAAAGAGGACATGACCCCGAGGCACGGAACCAAGGTGGTCTGCCTTCTCACCATGAACAGCGATAATTGCCCAATTGTTTATTTAGAGGTTGATATTGAGCTGAGGAATTTGGTAAGAGTGGCAAAAATAATGCAATTAAGAGAGAAGAAGAATAGGGCGGTAGAGGTAGGAAAGAGTACCATTTTGTACAGGGAGGATTATAGGGTAGTTTTGTCATACTGCTCTATGATAAAACTACAGAAGAAAATGTGGTTTACATCTCCCTCGTCCAGCCCTCACTCGCAAATTGACGAGTCCCTGAAGCTGAGTATGACAAGAAATGAATTGAAACAGCAATGGCCTAATCTTAGACGGCAGATGGTAGAAGTGTCTTTTTTATTTAACTTAATTTTGGTCACTGGTAATATTAATTTAAGTCATTTTATAAAGTTCCTAATAAATGTTTTACTTTAATAAGCATACATATAAATACAAATACATATTTTATTAACAAATATAATGAATGTCTAGTTGAGATATTACATCTCATTCTGCTTTTTAAGAAAGTACAAAGATAGTAGTACTTTTATTACATACATTTGTCATATCACACTGGGAATGGATTCAAGACTCAGTTTTATGCAGAGGAAGTTTTATGCAGTTCCAGCAACCACTTACTGACAATTGTATAGCGACAATATATTTATATTATAAGCTTCCAAGAGCATTAACGGAATCATAGTATCTAATCACATAGGCAGAGGAGAAGGATGATAGATGGTAAGCGTATTGTTTGTTGAGGAGGCCTCTTTTTAACGAGCCCATAGTCTGTCACAAGCCCGAGACACCATACTTTTCCACTCCCTTTCACACACACGACGCACCTGCATGGTGAATCTATGGACTGCTAAGAAATTTGTCTTCTTTACCACTATTATTGTGTCTTGGGAACAATACTACCAACTTGTGAAATCTTTAATTATTTGACATTTAAATTTATATCAGACTCTTGCTAACTTGTCTGGTGAGTGTAGGCCGACTTCTCCAGAAGTATGTTCTGGAAGGCTCATCTCTCGTTCTGTGATGATGATGATAACTTATGATGAGTAATTGCAAGTCAGTATCATCACAACCGTTTCCCTTATGGGGTGGTCAGAAACCACACTTATAAATAAGCGGATTCACATTTAGCCAATTTTACTATAGGCCAATCATAACAAGTGGCAAGCTCGTCAATGTCTTCCAGCGTACCAAACTTGAGAAATATCACAAATAAATTAAATATTAAATAATTGCAAGTCAATAATAGTATTATACATTTTGTGTGATCAATAGTATTAAATTAATGGATATTTGAGGTTTAGCATAACTGCAATCTTAAGACTTGAGTTTTTTACTGAATAATGTGTATTTTTTTTTCAGTTGGTAATAAAAATGATTGTCCATCAAGAAAGGTGGTGGTGACAGAAGATGCTCAGAGGTTTGCCAATCAAATGAATATCCCTTTGTTTGAGACAAGTGCAAAGGAAAATATTAATGTAGAAGAAATGTTTTTAACTATTACTAAAATGGTATGTACACTTGTAATGTTTAACCTTCATGCACTAGCACATTGGTCCTAGTGCATGACCCACAAAAACATGAGTTTGTTTATATTTTCTAATTGAAAGAATAAAATAATGAATCTCTGACTTTCTTATACGTAATGTGATTTGTAGTCTTGTAGGAGTTGCAGCAAAATCTTTCCACTACTTACTGAAATAATTAGGCCTTAGCATGTCTGCCGTCAATACATTTATGGAAAGAGCTTCCAAGTTGGCATTAACGGAATCATACAGTATTTGATTGGGTAGGGTGAGGAGTAGAATGGTGGATGGTGAGTGTCTTGTTGCGCAATAAATTAAAAAAAGGAGGCCCCTTTTTCAAACCAACCTGTTGTCGGTCGCAAGCCCGAGACACCATTCTTCTCATCTCTTACCCAGCAACCGCACGGTGAATCCATGGAATGCTTAGAAATTTGTGTTCTTATATTTGTAAGTTATTGTTAACTTTAATCCGTGAAAATCAAATATTCCAAAAGACCACAACATGAAGTCAAACAATTATTTTGATCACACAGAAGAAATGATCAGGAATGATTCAAGACTCAGCTTTACGCAGTGGAAGTTGGTGCAAGAGAAATTCCGCCAATTACTGAATTGAATTGTGCCTAAGCAGTTTTGTCTTTAATGAGCATCCAAGACGGCATTAGCGGAATCATACAGGTAGAGGAGGGGAATGGTGAGTGTCTTATTGCGCAATAAAATATAAAAAAGAGGCCTCCTTG
Source organism: Tinea semifulvella (assembly GCA_910589645.1). Classification (NCBI taxonomy): domain Eukaryota; kingdom Metazoa; phylum Arthropoda; class Insecta; order Lepidoptera; family Tineidae; genus Tinea; species Tinea semifulvella. The sequence continues at coordinate 9,391,433 of OU342594.1, forward strand.
TCGGTTGCAAGCCTGAGACACCATTATTTTTATCTCTTTCCCTAATCTCTCAATTGTCAGTAATTTTATTGCCTATAAACTTAGTTGATCAGGGGCTGTAAATATGATTATACAGACTTAATTAAAATTGTACTATTTATTGTTTTCAGGTTTTAAGATCTAAATTGGAAATGAAAGAGAGACAGAATGTAACTTCGAATGACACGGTAAATATAAGGAAGCCACATAAATCTAAGAAGAAATGTTGCTAAGGTCACTACACTGGGATGGGGTTTTTACAGAATAATGCTCAAACAACCCGTTGCACAACTGTCTTAAATCAACCCAAGTTTATTAGAAAATAATTTGACCACATTAAGCAAAGGTTTAAACCTTAATAAGGCAAGGGACTACTTACCCCATTTTTTGTTGTACATTCTGTACAAGGTCCCAATAAAGATACACACCAACTACAAAAAAATGTGATCTATTAAGTTAACTTAAGCCATGGTCGTTCTAACCCGCCATCCGAGTCGTCCTTAGTTGTTTTAAGCATTGTGACGGGTGGATTCTCAGCCTGAGCAATACAAACAACATGAAGAATTTTAATAAGGAATAAGACGAATTCATAATATAATTCGTGAAAAACTCCAACTCCGTACTATACGACGCAAGTAAATATACAGGTTTTATCTCTTTAAAACATTAGGGCATAAAGAATGTACTTTGAGCCAAATACATGGTCATTTGCCACTCATGATCAGCCGCCGCGCCGGTGTCTTTTGCCACTTATGCTTGCCCGCCGCGTTGGTGATATGAATCAAGATAGCCCGTCGCGCCAGTCAATTTGTTTAGATTTGTCACTCATGATCACCCGCTGCGCTGGTGACTTTCAGAACGACAAAAAACCCGCTGTCCAGAGCGTATAGCGTCCATCACTAGCCGATGCACATGGCGGGTTAGAACGACCATGGCCTAACATGGGGTACACTAAAATTAAAATAAAACTAATTTATAAGGCTAATTTCAAAGTACAGGTATATTATCTTATCATTTATTTAAAAAGTGCATTGTTGAACATATGAGTAACAAAATTTCATAAAAAGTCATTCCGTATGCTAAACTGGCTATGCTAAAATTATACAATAGTTATCAGTAAAAGGGCTCATTTCCAAAGATATATATATAGAATAATCATATCAAAATGTTTAGTTTATACTTTTGTTGGTGCACAAAGGTTTTTATTTGGCACAGTGTTGCGATCTGGGTTGAGCGACCCCTGGAGTGTATGATGGTGGAAAATGACATTTTAGTGTAATATTGAATTGCTTATAATCATCCATTTTACATTTGAATAATTATTGCCTTTACTTGTGGAATATTGTTTATCTAACAAATTGATTAAACAATGGCTAAAAGGTCTATTCAGAAACGTTTAAAGCTATGCATCGTTCTCTATCGCACATTCCATCAATTTCAAAGAATTATTTAGTCTGAGTGTACTTAAAAAAAATAACAATGGCGAGATATTACGATTATACTGAATGGAATTTGTTAAAGAGCAAATATTTTAATATTATAATCTAGAATTAAAATAAAGAATACGTATTTTTTATTTTAATTATTCAGTAATAAAATCTTGAGTTAAGGTGCAGAGAAGTTGTCCTAAAAATATCACCACTCATACGGAGCCTAATTAAGTAGGTAGTGAGAGGTCGATGATCGCGCGAACGTTAACTTACGTAATTCTTTCTCTCTCTATTTCGTTTCTCGGCTGTGGGCGAGATCAATTAATAATAACACTCCCCAGCCTTTAGGATTTATTTTAAAAAAAAGTTAACTTTTTTGTTTCAAATAGAGGTTCTACCAATGACACCTAAAGCCTAAAAAAAATATTAAATTTTGACAATTACACGCGGTATTTAATAACACTTGACCGCCTCCGTGGTCTAGTGGTAACAAACGTTGCCGTGAACTCAAAAGGTCGTGAGTTCGATTCCCACCGGGGGCAAGTTGTACATTGTATAATTTGTCTCGGTCTGGGTGTTTATATGTATAATATGTATATATTTACAAAAAAAAAGTATAATATGTAGTTTATCAACCATTTAGTTTCCGTAACACAAGCCTCGTAGCTTACCACGGAAATTAGATGGCGCTGTGTGACCTGTCTGAAATATTTATTATTATTATTATTTCGTAAATTGGTGTCACATACGGGCAAACTAGTGATGCCGCCTACACGAGTGCCTTAGGAAGGCTGCAGTTCGAGAGGAGTGGCGACGGCTTGTTAAGCGTGCCACTGACACTCAAGTGACGACCACGACCACCCTGCCAAGAGTGTAACGACTATGAACTTAAAAAAATAAAAAGAAGCGCTCGCGAAATAATCTTCCCGTACAACAATACGATAATGCCCGAAAAAGTTGTGGCATGTATGTGGCATTTCAACATCTACGCACTTTTTAGTCAGATTAGGCCATTTATGCGATTGATAAGGTTTGTCGGTTTTTCATGATAATGTGATTAGCGATTTTTTAAATAGATGATTATTTAAATAAAATTCCATTTATAAAGTAATTGAATGTTACACTATAATCGAAATAATGACTCCAAAAATGATAGCAAATAGTTAAATATTAAGTATGTATTGTCATTATCTCATTAGACGTGATGGATGAAATAGGTTTTAAATGTATACCACTAATTTAAATTATATATAGTATTTTATTATTTGGTTAACATAAGGTTTTATTTGCTTTAATCGCCAGTCACAAGATGTGATATTTTTTTAGTCTATCAACACCAATTCGGCGCTGAAAATAAAAAAAAACATAGGAGGAGTCCTTCGCGCCATTTTGCCCCTACATGTCAAGTGCAAATTTTTGTTTTATAAATCAATTTACTGTGGATATTGTTAGTCAAAAGTGGTGTTGTTTTGTTTAATAATGTGCTACAATATGAATAATTATAAAAAAACGATAAATTTGACTTTAAATATTGGGCACAAGTTGCAGTTAACATTTTTGCGGTGTTCCCGCGCTGTTAACTCCCATATTATACCCGACTTGTTTGGGTTATAATGCCGCGAATAATTCCAAGAAAAGCATAAAATTCTGCAACATCTGGAATTTAATGATAACCTCATTAACTCTTACGAGAAAAAAGTAATATTACGTCAGACTTGTCTGAATGGGCTAGACCCTTTGCCTTCCCTATCACCTCATTTATCATCCATCGGGTGAAGAGGACACAACAAAAATTAAAAAAACATGGTAACTGCTTTTATTAAATTACGATAATATTTTTTCGACATTTTATTAAATCAAATATTAATTGTGTTTACGTAATGTTTACTTAGGAGCCCAGGGGCAGCAGTATCGACATTTCATTACGATCGCTAACTTAGTGTTTAAGGTTTAAGTGCCATTGACGAGCCTAATCGCGTGGTCACTTTCCAAAATAAGTTCACGATTGTCGAAAACTATTTAGTTCATTTCGCGTTACGCCGCCACCAGTGACCACGACAGCTTCATAATCTTGTTGAAATGGCATTTTACTTCTAGTGTTGCAAAGGAATAAATATTATTGTCCATTGATATAATACAAATCTAGGTCATAAAATAAGTTAATATGGAATTTTTTAATGACATAAGTTCTCATATTAAAATATTACCGTCCTTTGGAACTAATGATATTGACCAAATCAGCTTTTTTATTTTGTAAGTGGTAACATTTTTTATGACTTTCCGACCGAAATCGCTAAGATAGCGATCTGTCGAGACTGTCGGCCCTGTACATATTTATGTATCGTAAATCCATCCGTTTAGCCGTAAACTTGTTATGAAAATATACATCTTTAAGCGCGCTGGTCAGCACTGACGCGTATTAGTTGACCAGTCGGCATTTCTACATCGCGCCCCATACTCGCTAGAGCATAAACCATCGCGTGACTTGCAGCTCTAGCCCTCGTAGAGCCACAAAATTGGTCGCTCTAGGCACCCAAGGGCCAAATGAAAAACAATTTGCAGTGTTGCCATATCAGAAAATTTAAATCTAGTAGTCGTTCTAGCTAGAGGCTGACTAGAGTGGTACAATTTACGTGACGTGATAGCGTCCACAAGAGGGCGCCGAAAGACAATCTGGCGACCTGTATCACTTCATGATGAAGTTATAATAAATTAATACCTTAAATGCACAATACTATTGGTCGATATTATCCTAACACATCTCTGGTGGTTAACCAGCCTAAACGGTTCCAAAGTAAATAGGTTTTTTTTTACAATCCCAGTTGCTAGATTTTTTATATGACCAGCCGACTTATCGAAAAGAACCTTAATTTAAATAACGAAAGAATTATATTGATATTGTTTATAGAATATTTATAATGAAAGAGGGTATTTTTTGAATCGCAATGAGCAATAAAACAGCTGTTTTAGCCAGCGTGGCGATAGAAGGCCAAATTCCAGACAATTCTGGAAGGCCCACCTTTAAGCTAGCAGTGAGAGACCTGAGATCGATAGTGTTTTATACTTACCCAAATAATCAAATACTTATTAGTGTAACATTAGCTAAAACATTTTTTTTGTAAATCGGTCATGTTATCTGTGCAATAAGAAATTAAAAAAAAAACTAGATAACGGTGATATTTAAAATACCACAAGAGTTTAAGGGGGTAGAAACGCTATGGTACTTTGACGCTGGACTCTCCTCTGACATAATTTAAATGCTAGGCAATGTCCAAGCACCTTCATATATCTCAGGCTAGGACTCTTTATGTTTTAAAGGCTATGATAGTAAAAAAACGTACCGCAAAAGAGAGAACTAAAGTTCAGGTTATTGATTTCATAGTTGGCAGGAATATGGAGATTAAATCAATGCGCGTGGCTGCGGCGCGCGTCTATCCGCCACTCTTCCCCTTCCCCGCGCTGTTTCTCCTTGAGCGCTGTTCTGACGTACGTTCAACGAAATAGATCCCCAACCAAGCGCTCGCAATGAAGTTCTCACTTTAATAAAAACAGAAACAATAATTTTGGTAGTAAAAAATAGTTTTTTTAATAATTTAACACATTTTTCCCAAAATCTTACTTGCCATTTAAGGGTTATGGAAGGGCGATAAATTGTTTCACATAAACCAGCGCCAACAAACGTTTCATTTAATACGGTCCCCGATAGGCATCAAGTTCATTTTCGTGGGACTCATCTCTGCCATTCAGACTACTGGAATGTACTTGTTTGGTATGTTTTCCTGGACACAAAAAGTGCGGTAGTCACTTTAAATTATTTCATTTCTGAAGTTAACATTTTAGTTTTTTTTTTAATGTCAGTTTAATGCAATGTGCAATAGAACTGTTCACACTAAAAATTGTTAATAGCTAGCGCCACTGATTATCTATATAAATGGAACGCGGCCGTAATTGACGCCCTCTTATGCTGCGTTCGAATAATCAAATTAATTAATTCTTTAAGCAAAGCTCGATTTTTTTACCAAATTTGGCTTAAAGTGTATGAAAACCATAGAGTAACGCCAAGTCGAACGACTTTCAAAGCGAAATGAAGTAAAAAAACCGTTTAAAGCGAGAAGTCAAACACAGGGTTATAAACATATTTTTCAGTTAGTATTAAATTTAATTCTGCAGTCCAATAGTCGCGGTGTACCTGAGCCGCTCTCGTATATCGGAGAAATATATCTATAGGGGGGCGTCAATTAATTACGTAGAGCGATTTTGCGCCATTCCATACCTAGAGAGGTAATCGCAAGTAAGATTTTTTAAATGTGTATTTTTAGTGTTAATCTTTGCTTGATTGTGGTGAATTAATTTCAATTCTCTGTGAGAAAATTGTGGAATAAAATGTTTTATTTTTCTCAATAAAACACTTTTTTTTTCAAGATATACAATACTTATATTACTTAACAATACGTGATATTTGCCTCCCCAGCGAAGACAATTTTCTAAGCATTCCATGCTGAAAAATCATGCAAGTGCCGGGTCCATCGTGTGTGGGAAAGAGATGAGAAGAATGGTGTCTCGGGGTTGGAACTGACTATAGGCTGGTTTACAAACGAGGCCTCCTTTTTTATTGGGCAACAAGACGCTGCATTCTGCTCCGAGTTGAACGTAATGAGTAAATCCCTGTTTAATTATAAACACTATGATTGTGCAAGAAGAGTATATTTACAAGTACATCACAATTATAATACCAATTTTTGTATAGTGACTTTATTAGAGATTAATTTTTAGTGTAAGCCCGAGCCGTGGGTGAGTCATCATAAACTGACACTCTCCAAGTATTTTATATAATGCTGTAGTCCAAAATGCGAATACGTGTGCTTACACCATGCACATGCTCTCAATCTCAATCAAAAAATGGTCTATTGTGTGTCCCACAGACAGGATCAGAATAATGTAACCTTCAAGCGAAGTGTGAAAAAGGATCTAGTCAAGCAGTCACTGATATAAGTCATAACTGTCTGATTTTAGTTGCTAACATTCATGTCCCTTGCACGCCACTTACCATCAGTTGGGCGCAAGGTCACATGTCATGTTAGTATATAAAATAATAATAAAAAATGTTTTGGGCTAGCGACCGAATTACATAGCGCCCACCTAATGGTAAGTGTCGCTCGAAGTCCATGAATGTTAGCAACTGGAATCAGACACTCATGACTGACAACAGTCCCTAACACTATGCCGGCTTGACTGCTCATGACGGCAATTCGAGCCTGATCCCGAAACGCGTTCATACTTTATTGGGTGGATACTTCCCCGCCCCACCACCTATTCTACACACCTCCACACACACTTCACCTATCTCTACACAACGAAATAATGTATGATTTTATACTCATACAAACGTAAAAAAAATCATGTACTGTAAACGCTCGTAATCGCATTTTGTACCTTAGCATAAGTTAACAGTTCCATTGTATTAAAACGTATGCTTTGTCTTCTGAGTTCGTCACTTCAATATAAATAATGTCAAAAGACAATGGTTGGAATCTCATCACCAGTGAACAAAATTGATATTACAAGATTAAGCCTGGTAATTCACCACTCTTTAACTTTAGGGCTCCTATTGTTTTACCCATACAAAAATTTTAATCACAGTTATATTTTCATTTGTAGGTAAATTATTCCAACAAAATTACAATTTAAGTAGAAAAAAACCCTAGTTTTTTACACTTTAGGTGTGCAAAATGTTTAAAATATGACAGCTCTAGTATTAAATGACTTGCTTGATGCGAAAACACTATATATTTTTTTATAATTAACTTAATATATACACAGTAATATATAGTGAATTAATTAATTAGTCTTATCAATAGAAATAACGAAAATACACACAGTACAAAAATAGCCCAAACTGGATGATGTTATTAAGTGTACTTGATTCGTCCTAAAGTTAAGAATAGTGGTGATTTTTTTAAATTAAAACTGATGCAATCTGAAATAAGACAACGTCTATTCGCCGACAATATTTAAATATTATGATATCATTTTGAAATAGCGACTGTCGCTTAATTATCGCAAACTGTATGACGGGTGTAGCTTATCGCCGCGCGTCCGAGTATCGTGGTACGAGGTCCGCAGTTAGCAAGCGCGACACCCGGGCGAGCGGCATCGGTATACATAATTAGCTGGCTGCAATTTATAATGACTTTAGAACCCCTGATATTTCAAATTTCTGCGAACCAAATGCATGAAATAATATTTTAGAACTAAACCAGTCAAAACTTTGTATAAATCCTCACGATAACAATAGTATTGAAAAAAAAAAACTGAATGCATATAAGGTATATATAAAACTGGAGCTGTTAACATAAGGCTGGTATTTATAAATTGATGGAACTGTTTTGTCCAGTATTCCCAAATTGATTGGTGAAGTTATTTAGTTAGGCATTTAAGAAATTTAGCCCGTTTTGCACTGATCGCTAAACAATTTCAAGATGTAAATTGCAACATTTACTAAGATACTATTTTAGTGCTCGGTGCAAACCGCCCTTATAATTAAAAATCCCAGATTGTATTCAAAACTAACCAGTTTTGTTTATGTAATGAAATTTTGTACAAAGTCTTAAATAGGTTTTTGGTTTAATTATTTTCATTTAATATACATGATTATTGTAGCTGTGTATTTTTTATTATTTATTTATGTGTTTTGTCAAGGTTAAACCTTGAAACCTTCAAAATGTTTGGTGTATAACCTTCTGAAATCATTCCGTACAATGAACTATTTTTGTTGTGTAGTGAAAAGCATTTCAATGCAAAAAATTGTTTATTTGTACCTACTCATTTAAATTTTAAGAATGTTCGTACCAGCATTTTGTTTCCAAAATGTATATAGATATTATATTTTGCCCATAATAAAACATGTATTTTATCTTACGCCTTTTTTATTACCTTAATGAGAATGATCTCATCTCCCAAATATTAAAAAGACCCTAAATTGTTATAGCTATCAAAACAGGTTTCAAATTTTGTTTTTCGAACCATACTTATATCGGCGCGGCGCGCTTTGTGAAAAGTCCTGTGTTCGACTTGAAGCCTTAAGCGCCTTTATTGCTTTGAAGGTCTTTCGACAAATTGGTAAAAAAGCGAGGTTTGCTTTCAAATCGAACATAGCACTAAAGTGCCTTGGCCTGAGACAAATTGTGTTTATTCATGTGAGTTTAGCACGGATTTTACTAGAGCCAAGTTGATAAAGCATTACGCTAGTATATTTATAGTATCGAGATTAACCGGAAGTAATCATACACGACTTTCCCTGTGTTTGACTTGACGCCCTAATCTATTTTTTAAGTCGAACATAGCACTATTAGACAGATATTCTATTATTACGTCCGTGTTTAATTTAAGAGCAAAGCAAAGCGGCAAAGCTTTTTTGTTCTTGGTCCTAGGAAAAAAGCGCTTAAAGCTACAAGTCAAACACAAGTACATTACAAGCATAGGCAAATATTAAAAATGAACGTTCCCCAAATCAATATTTAACTGACAGTGACAGTACTAGATTTTATCTTGTCTATTGTGATTTTGCGATCGAATTGCCGTGTTTGCCGAAATAAGCAAAAATGTCTCTTTTTGCGACCCTTAATCGCTCTGTGCTGAAGCGCACATCCACCTTTGCGGTGGCTGTAATGGCAGGAGCTTTCTTCTTTGAAAGAACCTTCGACTTAATTTCTGTACAGATCTTTGAGAGCATAAATAAAGGGGTGAGTACAATTGTTATGTAATTTTGCTACATTACACAGGGACAGGTTACAGTTTAACATGATTTATTGAATAATTTTATAACCAGATAAAGATTGTAACTAAAAGTTTTAGGTTAACTATTTCCAATTTCCGTCTTCAGGCACGTGAAGAATTCTTTTAACTACAGTAGTTCATCACACACTCGCCAAGCTGGCCAGACGAGTTTGCGAGAGTCTTATGTCAGTTTTTCATGACAATTTATTAACTATTCCACAAGTTGGTATTAGTGAAACCGGGAGCGACGGCTTAACATGCTCTCCAAAAGCATGGAAACAGTTACAACATCTATGACAAACAAAGAAAAGTGTATTTAGCATTGGTACATGCCGGGGTTCTTATTCACCTTTTTTAGAATCTTAGGGATAACATTCTTTTAATCAAGTTACCCTATAGCTCACAATACTACAGTAGTTAGAACAGCAGAAATATTGTATTACAAAATTATAAGTATTCATGATAGCGATAATGGACCTTTTACACAAGGCCAATAGCCGTGGCAATCCACAGTGCTAACACATGCCGGTCAATTGAAAAATTTAATGTTGTTTATATGTAGGCTGTTAGTTTGTAGTGTACACCACATGTCACATATTCTAGGGATGGAAAGAAGAAAATGTATATTCACATGAAGCTAACACACAAGCCAATCTACCACACGACTGATGGGAGGAGTGAAAAGTTTTTTTTTTTTTAAATTGTTCTGACAGCATTAATGGAACAATACAGTATTTGGTTGGATAGGGAGAGGAGCAGAATTATGGATGGTAAGTGTCTTGTTGCGCAATTAAAAAAAGTTGCAAGCCCGAGACACCATTCTTCTCATCTCTCTTTCCCACACACCACTGTTTCAAGAGGAAGAAAGAAAGAGAAAGAAGGAGCGAGAGAGGCAGCGGCTATACGCGCGCGCCTATCCACCCCTCTTCCCTGTTGCGCTGTTTTTTCTGCCGTATGTTGAAATAGGTCCTTAACCAAGCGCGCGCAATAAAGTTTTCACTTTAAACCACTTGTGTTGAGTAATTTAAGAACCCGTACAGTGGTGAGTCTTTAATTTGTTTTTAATATCTTTTATTTATTTTCAGAAACTGTGGAAAGACATTGAACAAAACTATCAGCATTAATTTCGGGAAATTGGATTTATTATTAGTTAACTAATGAGAATAAATTATGTTTAATTGATAGACGGTATTTAATTTTTCCATTTGTTCCATTCGTTATATTTTCTAACAAAATATTTAATTTAAGGTTTGTTTGAAATAAAGGTTGAATTAATTATTGAAAAAAAAAATATATATATAAATAAAAAGTATTATTATTTAATAACGATATAATTTATGTTCATATTGTATTTATGTTTACGAACACGAAATCGTTCGTAAACGTCAGTGTCAAGTAACTCATGACGTCAGAACTTTATGCGGTGTCACAAAAACGAACGCATCTCAGGAGACCATCTCTATTTTTTTCGAGATATTCTGTGTGCTTAGTGTAAAATCTGTAGTTACGTTTTTTTATTTTACGTTGCGTGTTATTGCAAGTTTGGCTATAATAACAGGCAATGAACATCTAAAATTCAGTAAAAAAAACTACTACTATAGTTGCGTTTACGAAACTTCACTGTCACACTAGGCAAACTGAACTGCATTCATAGATATATATTAAAAAGTTAAGGCCTTCTACAAACATTTTCCTACAACTAAAAAAATCCACCCTGTAGACTTCGACATATAATATACATACGTATATCAACTACACATATGTATATCAACTTATCCCTCCCCCTGGGCTGGTGACGTCTTAGGGGCCAATCAATAATTCAATGCTTTGTGAAATGCAGCATTTTGTATGGGTAAGGCAAAAAAGGTTAGTTCTTATAATAATGAAAATAGTAAAACCACAGTGTATGTTAATATCATGATTTAATAGCATTCAATTACACTAATAAAATAAAAGTATCACAACTAAATGTTTATATTATTATTTAACCTTTAGTATTTATTTATAATACATAAACCGCCGGTTTAGAGCGAAAACCAACTATTTTTTTTTTTTTTTTTTTGTAAATTAACTTTTAAAAAAAAACTGTTTTTTCCAGTGATAAAATCGACTAAGCACTGTGACGCTTAGTTTCGAGGATAGTGGGTCTTAAAAGCAATTAAACTAACGGTTTTAGCTAAAAATGCAAATTCAAAAGTAATGGGGTGTATCAGGGAAAGCTTTTTGTAGATGTCGCTAGCGGAACTGGTACCTTGGTTACACCTATGACGGACCATTTGTTAAATGTTTTTGTGGTTTTTTTTTTTTATAACATAAAAATGAATTTTAACTTAACGTTACCTACCTTAAAAGACTAATTAGGAAAGCGAACACCGTCTTTAAAAACAAAAAAGGTCTAATTAATAGAACGGCAATTTTGAGATCACCATATCTTTGATTTCGCTTGGAAATCTCGATTTGTACACTTCAAAGCTGCTCACTTCGGCATTATATCCAGAAAATAATAAATATACAAGTTTTCTATGTAACTGACAGTTCTATTAGGTACCATCTATCATGCGCCATCTACCGTGATAAAAAGTTAGTGATACACCCCAATAAATGTGCATGAGATTTTTTGTCCAAAAATGGCTAACTTAGTTGGTTTTTATTCTAACACGGCGAATTAGAGATAGTATGTATATATATATGCTATATTATTAATAATGACTAGATACAATATTAATAATGCTTACTACTTCTTATTAAATATTTATTATTATTTTTATATATATTTACTATAGTTATGTCATTGTTTAATTAGTATTATAGTTAATGAACAGAAAATCTAACAATAAACTATAGTTTTAGTTTTTTAAACATTCCTATGACAGATGTTAAATAAACTTACGTAACCATTTTGTACTAGTATATACCCTGTGTTTGACTTGTCGCTTTAAGCGCTTTTTTTACTTTATATCGCTTTGAAAGTCATTCGACTTGGTGTTGCTCTATGGTTTTCATACAATTTAGGCAAAATAGCATAAAAAAACGTTGAATGCTATGCTTTGCTTTCGAGGCAAACACAGCAACAAAAATCTCTTTAAATATAATAATGCTATGTTCGACTTGAAAGCAAATAAAGCAAAGCTTGCTTTTTTATCGACAAGTCAAACACAGTGTAAGTGTTACTAACGAAATTTCAATATTGCCAGTTAAAAATATATAATTGTTTAACATAAAATAAACAGAAACGTTCTTAGAAAAATCAAAGTATAGTTTTATACAATGTGTCCATAGAGATTAAAGTGACCGCCTGTCACCATGTGAAGATAAATGTTGTCGACAAAAAACTTTAGTATGTGTTTCGACTTGTCGCTTTAAGCGCTTTTTTCACTTAGAAAGTCGTTCGATTTGGCGTTGCTCTATGGTTTTCATACAATTTAGGCAAAATTCAGTAAAACAAAAGCGTTGAACGCTTTTAAGTCAAACACTGCAAAAAATACTTGAGATCGAAAAGAATCCTTTTCTTGGGCCAAAAGTTGTACTGCTAAAGTAATCATTAATTTATATAGGGGTTTTTTTTACATTGGCAACATAAATGCTTTAGTTGCGTTTCTTTTTTTCCTAAATAAAGCACGAAATTAGAAGATTAAAACTCAATGTAAGTAATTACACAAATAAGACCGCCTCCGTGATCTAGTGGTAACAAACGTTGCCGTGAACTCGGGAGGTCGTGGGTTCGATTCCCACCGGGGGCAAGTTGTACATTGTATAACTTGTCTCGGTCTGGGTGTTTATATGTATTTATATGTATCGAGTTACCAACTTGAGGGTGCACTAATAAGACACCATTGCATAGAATTTGTTTTTCACATATTAACTAGAATACATTTTAAGCTGAACACGGCCATTTCACAGCCACAGATTTAGTTTAGGTACATTCTCAATTATATTATTTAAGATTGTAAGCTGACACGGCCGCTTTACGGCCACGAATATGTATTAAGTTGACATACCAATTATATAATAATTATTATTTAGATTGTAAGTTGACACGGCCCTCTTACAGCTACAAATTTACATTTATTGACATAATTATTGTAGTTATACTATTTTCACGTATTTTTAGAATGTAATCTGACACGGCCTCTTTATACCCACGATTAATTATTAACTTAACATGGATATTTTTTTTAAATCTACAAACTGACACGGCCTCTTTAGACCCACGAATTAATTATTAACTTAACATGGATATTTTTTTTAAATCTATAAACTGACACGGCCTCTTTAGAGCCACGAATTAATTATTAACTTGACATGGATAATTTATTTTAATCTATAAGCTGACACGGCCTCTTTACAGCCACGAATTAATTATTAACCTGACATGCGTAATTTATTTTAGTCTAAAAGCTGACACGGCCTCTTTACAGTCATTAATTAATTATTAAACATGCATATTTTATTTTAGTCTATAAGCTGACAAGGCCTCTTTACAGACATGAAAAAAAGTTATATTTATTTCAAAATGAACGAACAAAACCATCCATAACCTGGAGCCTAAAAAATTTTTTGCTGTTCTGACAATTATATACGGTATATAGTTTAGTTTTATATTTAATTTATTTATATATTTTATTATATATATTATATATATATATATGTATTTTTCCTTCTATGATCACTAACAACAATATGAGAAACAACTTTTGGCCCGCGTTGTACTGGTATAAAAAAAATATGGATCCTTTGATTCGTTCTATACAACAAACATTTAATATTGGGTTTGGCTGTTAAACTGTTTAAAATATATATTTTTAATAACTATCATGGTTTGAGCCTGTCCTCAATGAGGGTGTCTGCTGAGGAGGAGGTGGTGAGAGAGTGTTGTGGTGGATGGTACACATGGCTGTATCGTTGCTCGTTCGCTAAAGTCTGGATAATATCAACCAACAGGGGCTGCGGGAGATTCCATATAGTTTCTTGATTCGCTACCTGGCAATTAGTAAAAAAAAGTTTTTATACTGCGACTTGGCACTATGATTGACCTTAGTGACATTTTTTTTTTTTATTCATAGACGTCCACTGTTGGATATGGGCCTTCCAGAACATATATCTGGATAATTTGGCCTACACTCGGGTTGACGAACCTCGCTGTTGACAATTTATTAACCCACTAGGTACCAATGACACGATCACGACATACCTCTTTCGCTTCATCGACATTCATCAACCTCTTCATACATGCCCTTTTGTTACGAAGGCTTTTTAATTCTCCTTCAGCTAGTGTTTTATTTATTTGATCGTGATACTAAATCAAAATGTTATTGTAAAAATGTATTCGTCAAATCAGATGTTGCAACCGGTTCCTCAACATCTGTCTTCGTTAATGATGATAGCTTACCATAGTGAAGTTGTGTACGATCATCTTGAGCGCGTACTCCTTGATGTCGATGGCCCTCATCCTGTCTGCGGCCTGCAGGATGGCCAGCACGTTCTCACACGTCACATTACTTTGAAGGTTGTGCTTACAAAACACCTGCAGACGGTTGTTTGTAAATCCTACACAAATATTATTATTATTATTAAATTCTTTATTGCACAAATTAAGGCCGCGTTCGTTTTAAAGCATTTCCAACATTTCGTAGCAACTTCATGACGCTTTGTTAAGAAATACCACTTTTTTTAACAATGCTAACATTTCTCAAATAAAACGAGCGATGAGGCTACTTTTTGGCAAGTGTTTTCGTTCATGTTTTATCATACCATGGCATCCAACACACATGATATTATTATGGTCTTTGAATTTATTACATAAAATAGTTTAAAATACATTTTTAACAAATATAATAGAAAACTATAAAGTATATAAAAATGGTTAACAAACCATTTTATATGTTAATGATATCTGTCAAAAAGTAACATCAATAACCCTCCTTTCAACACGGTATAAATAGTTGAACTCAGTTGTGCGCGCGGCCCTATGTGTGCGTGCGCTTGTAAATATACAACTTTCATTCGTGTGGCAGTGACGCGGCAGCCGTCGTCCGAGCAAGACGTGTTCTTATCAATTTTTCTTACGGGTACAGTCGTTTACAAAAATGTCTAGTTCTTCACGGAGAAAATGTTTAAGGAGTCAGGTAAATATTTTTTAAATTTAGATGTAATTAATATTTATCGACGCTGTACGCCCGCAAAATATATCCTTGTTGACGTTTACGTATTATTGTTTCAGACTCGAAAATTCATATTTATAATTCATAATTAACCTTGGTGAGAGCAGCGAATCCGAAAATTCATCATTTGATTTTTCAAATAGCGATTCAGAATAATGTTCAATAAATAAACATTAAATTACCAAATAACTGTTTTTTTTTTAAACCCGTAAATAACTGTATTTGTACCCGACTGTACCTCTTGTCACGCACACAAAGTCACTGTATATGTACAAGGTTTACCCACACATAGGGCCGCGCGCACAACTGAGTTGAACTAAGTGTACTGACATACGAAATTAGCATCAAATGTTAGAATTTTCATTTCACGAACGACTTGTGCTAAAAAAAGTGGTATTTTCATGCTAACATTTCTTAAAACGAACGCGGCCTTAGTGTACAAAGGCGAAGATTGATGCCAACAAGGTATTTTCTAACATCTAACCTTTGTGCGAGTGTGAGATTAAAGGTAGTGCCGATATCAAATTTAAACAATATTTATTTATTATAAACTTTATTGCACAAAGTACAAAGGCGGACCTAATGCCGCTAGACATTCTATACTGGTCAAACCTTTGGGACAACTAAAGCAGTTACGACAAGATAAGGCAGGTGCTATCAAATATGAATATACATAAATATAATATACCTACTATATGATGACTATAATGATTTAATATACTACATACTAATAGATACTTAAACTGCTATAAATTACACATATACTTATAAATAAACGCATATATACAGTATTCCCAAATTAATAATGCACATACAGATCTTCGCTCATTGTCGTATTCCCGGAAACACCCGAATCATTGAATCGTAAGAGCCTAAACATTGCACTTGCATTTTGCACCTTGTTCGAAAGAAATAGAAGTCAATATCATGTGTACACAATCGAAAACAATTCGGGCGGTCGGTGACTGCATGTGTTCTCTCTGAGTGGAATTATATAGAGCTGATATTACACACCGTTCTTGGTTTTGTTTTCAAAGGTGAATTTAATTTCAACTTTAATTATCTTATTCAACTTTAAATAGTTTATTAATTTATTAGTTTATTTATTAGTTTTTATTAGTTTATTACACATAATTCTACTAAATTATGCATGAAGAAAATGCACTTAACCACTCTATATACATATCGTCTTCCGACGCTCGGGGAATACGACCGTTGCCGAACAGTGACGAAGATTTCTATGCGCATTATCACTTTGGGAGAACTGTACATATATATTATGCCAAATAAATATTGTTAGCCTGATGACGACTCCTGTTTGTCTAAAAATAGAGCAGCAGCAGCCCTATTATGTATCTTAAGCGCAAACGTTATATAATGGAATCTGTTAACTATATACTGATACTTATATATATATATATATATATATATATATATATATATATATATATATATATAAGTATCAGTACAGCCCCTAGAACACAACGTCCTAGACCTCACTGCTGGAGATGGGCCTTCCAGAACATATATCTGGAGAATTTGGCCTACACTCGCCACGCTGGCCAGATGGCTTGGCGAGGATATTATGTCAATGTTAAAGATTAGTGGAACCTGGACCGACGGCTTAACGTGCTCTCCGAGGCACGGGAACGGTGGTGTTATAAATCTAAGACAAATGTACGTAAGAAAAGTGTATTTCTCATTGGTACATGTCGGGGGGGTTTGAACCGACATATGTAGGATTTAAGGTACGCGATCTTACAACCGAGCCTTGATATATATCACGCAATTAAAGGAGATATTTTCACGGACTCTGTCAAGGTCGAGCGCTTACAGAGTTGAGAATTAAATAATAAAAGTATCATCACGACCGTTTCCTTTTCGGGGTGGTCAGAAACCACGTTTATAAATAAGCGGATTCACATTTAGCCAACTTTACTATAGGCCAATCATGACAAGTGGCAAGCTCGTCGATGTCTCCAGCGTACCAAACTCGAGAAATATCACAAATAAATTAAATGTATTTATTTACATTAAAAATATTTTTGTGTCCCGACCAGGAATCGAACCCGGTACCTCCGAATCTAAATCCACGGACTTAACCGCTACACCACGGAGGCAGAATGAATAATATTTTGTAATTATGACGCAAGCTCTGGCGTAAATAACGAAATCCACTAATAACGTTTGCGACTAAGTAACAGATAATGGCTGGTCACTTAAAAACGTGCTCGTGTCTAGTAGCTTGTTCCAGTTTCGGGCTTGCGACCGAATATAGGCTGGTTTACAATCCATCCACCATTCTGCTCCTTTCCCTACCCAACTAAATACTGTATCATTCTATCAATACAGACATGGAAGCTCGTTCCATAAAAGTTTTAAATCCGTTCCTGATCATTTCTTCTGTGAGAAGATTATATTTGATTGTCCTTTATTACATCGTGTATAGAATACTGTTCTCACCTTTGGGATGGTTCCGCCAAGTACCTCACAGATGCTCTCAATGTCCTGCAGAGGCGAGCTGTTCGAATTGTGGACGATGCCACTACATCTGGAACTTTCGAATCCCTGCAGCTTCGCCGAGATGTGGCTTCTCTGAGCGTGTTCTACCGGCTATACTATGGTGAGTGCTCCGAAGAACTCTATAACCTAATCCCTCCCTCTCCATTCCGCAACCGAACCACACGCACAGGTCAGAATATGCACCAACATACCGTAGTCACCATCCCTTCGCGTACATATAAATTTGGGGACTCATACATCTGTCGTACGATAAAGATGTGGAATGCTCTTCCAGCCTCTGTGTTTCCACTTTCCTATAATTTGGAGTCCTTCAAGCGAAGTGTGAAAAAGCATCTAGTCAAGCCGGCATAGTGTTAGGGACTGATGGCAGTTACGAGTATCTGACTTCAGTTGCTAACATTCATGGACCTTGCGCGCCACTTACCATCAGGTGGGCCCAAGGTTACATGTCGTGCTATTATAAAAAAAAAAAAAGTTTTGCCCGCTAAAGGGTAAGGAAAGAGTTCTTACCATAACTAATTAACATAGATACTTTTTGTAATTATATGACTTACCATAGTAAATAGGAGCTTGGAATAAGTAGAGAGAATCCTCTGTAGGCATGTTGGTGTCTCCGTAGTACATGTATCGCAGAAGTGAGTCAAATGCTTCCTCTGATGGTACAGTATCGCAGATCTGAATCTGTTGAAAATATTAAGATAGAGTAAGTACGCTGCAGTTGCAAATGGCTGATGGATGACGTCACATAATAGTAAGTAAACAATTAATTTACGACACTAACATTTGCTTTTAAAAAGTAGGTTCCAATTTAGTAATTAATTTTACATGTATGGCAGTTTACAATATTTACTATATAGTGACGTTAGGACTCTGTGGACGAGATACTTACATTGACGATGTCGTCAGGGGGAGAGAAAGACCTGAAGAGTCCCTCGAAGTACGCCGACCTGGCTGCTAAAATACTCTTGTGTGCAGGTCGGGAGGCGGCTCGGACTAACAACTTCACGTCACTGAGTGCTGCTCCATCGCTACCCCCACTCACAAATACTGACATATCTTGTTCTAATGTTGTACCTAGACAAAAAAAACAGCAGTTTAAGACTCCATAATATAAAAATATATACCATAAAGAAATAAACACCACATACAGAAGCGGCCCCAGAAGTGATCCTTGGGGCACTCCCGAGGGCAATGGCGAATGTCCGAAGTGCGGTCCTCTAGTGTCACCACTTGCCTTCAATTTTTCACATAGAAAATAAACTATCGGAAAAGATCTCCTTTTATTGTCATAATATTTAACTTACGCAGTAGGATGTTGTGATGCACACAGCCGAAAGCTTTTTCGAAATCCGTGTAGACCACATCAACCTGACTGCGTTTATTCATGATATCATTATTGACGGCCATTGGTTGGTAGACGTTTTAGAAAGTCGTGCTAAATAAATCGGGCTGTGGTTTTTTATATATAAACTTTAAATTTAGGCTAAAACTTCCCGAACCTTTTTAGGGCCAAAACTCCCAGTAGTTTAGTTTGGTGACCACATCTCATCAAGATGTATGGAACTTTGTTATCATCAAATTGTGTTATCGTAAAAAAAAAAAATATTCCGTCTGATTCTCCAGAAATATGTTTTGAAAGGTTAATCTGCTGCAGTGAAAATTTATATTTGTTTTAGGAACTTAAATTAATGGGTAAAATTGTGTTAAGCTAACCTTGAATTTCCTCTTCCGGGTCGTGTACTGGCAGTTTGGGGGGCGGCTGCTGTCGTCTTCTGATGACCTCCACCATGAGACTCTGGTCCATCTGCTCGAACTCCGCAGACATCACTATCGGTGTAAAGTTGTAGTCTTTTACCACGAACCTAAAGAAATATCAAATAAGTATCCTAGAAATTCAGGACAAAGGCAATGCGTTACAAAAATTAATAAAGAAATATTGACGAACCAGATAAATAATGCAAAAGTTGTAGGTAAAAGAGGCTCTGGCAGACCTAGACTCACCTATTACGACCAAAGAAATAAAACACTAGCTGAAAGAGTCTACGTAACAAAATGGCATGTATGAAAAGGTTGATGTATGTCGAAGAAGCGAAAGGTTACAAATGGCGCATACTCTACCTAACCCGTAAAGAAACTGGCATGAGGATATGTATGTAACAGAAGGCCTCAAAGATCAGGTAGACATCAAACCAGAACGTAGAGTGTTGGAAATTAGACCTAAGGCAATATTTTATGCAGACAGCCTAAGAATAGTACCCAGGAAGTTACCTAAGACAGTACTCCTTGACACATGTGAGATTTGCGTTGTGTGCGGCGTGTAGTGCTGGCAAAACGTTGCTGTAACAGAGCACAGCTCGCAAATATCGAGCACACAGTCCACGTAACCTAGGAATGTTCAGCCGTAAGGAAAGGCGTAACACTTCCATTACTAGTAACACTGTGGCTGGCGATGCTGGGTCTTCGTCTGTAATAAAAAAAACAAAGCTATGCATTATATTTATAGCTTAGTGTGGTGGCCAAAATGGCCAGGCACGCGTGGAGTGCGGTAACTATTTGGGTTTGATAAAATAAAATTTGCTTATATTAAAAAAAAAAAAAAAGTTGGTCCTGCGGGTCACAATAATAATAAAGTGTAGGAAAGGAGGAAAAGTGTGGAGAAATTAGAGAAAAATCTGTCTCTAGAAAAATAATCCACGCATCTTCTCGGCTGATGCAGATCCATAAGATGATCACTATCACAATTTCACAAGGATTTATAGTCCTGATGGAAAACGTTAACACCCACAGTATATAGCAGTTTTTTTAAAGAAATTTAAATAAAACTAATCTAATATTCAATGTATAATTTTAAAGCTTTGTTACCTTTTTCAGTGGGATCAATTCTATCCGTGTAAATATAGTTGAGTACCATCCGAAATTCTTCTGGCTGAGCTTCTGGTAGTTTGACACACAGCTGTGGCTTAGATTTGTCTACCACAGAGCTTCCCGACTCTAAGCTTCTTGTTAACTCGTCGCGGGCTTCTCTGAATAGGAAATAACTATTTGTTTAAGACACATGTTACGTTGTTTGACTAAAATAATATTTAATTTACACAATGCTATAATTCCATTATATTATACTACATATACACCAGCCCTGTTACTTAGTCGCAAACATTATTAGTGGATTTCGTTATTTACGTCAGAGCTTGCGTCAAAATTAAAATATTATTATTTAATTCTCAACTCTATAAGCGCTCGACCTTGACAGCGGCCGTGCAAATATCAACTTTAATAGCGTGATAAATATTAACGGATTCCATTATATAACGTTTGCGCTTAAGTAACAGAATATGGCTGCAGGTACACTAATTCATTCACTGCAAATGAAACATATTAATCCTTTATATAATTATATGGCATTACAAAAATATTTATGCAGTTGGTGCATCTAGAAAACTGGACAAAAAAAATAATAATTTAGTTTTTCCTTGATTTATACACTAAACACTAATCAAATGAAATCAAATCATTTATTTGCTTAGGTTAGTACACAAAATTTGGATATTGTTAATACATATATTTTAATACAATATAAGCTTGGCTGGACCGAATCTAACAGCAATACAATTTATAATAAATAAAACATTGTTGCCATAAGCGAGGACTTTGTACTTATTTATAACTAGATACTTAAAATTTAATTCGTGGCTGTAAAAAGGCCGAGTCAGCTAATAATCTAATAACATTTATATCCTTAAATATAAATTCGTGGCTGTAAAATGGCCGTGTCTGCTTACAATCTAGTAATAATATTATTTATGTCCATAAATATAGATTCGTGGCTGTAAAATGGCCGTGTCAGCTTACAATCTAGTAATTGTACACAGTTACGCAAAAAGGATCCAATCAACAATTTTTATGAAATTTAATTATGAATTTTAATCAGATCCTTAGAATGATCTATCTTATATCAATAACAATTCATATAAAAATACCGTTTTTGACATATTATATGTTGGTTTAATTTATATTCCAACTTGAATTGGCCTACAACTTAAAATTGTAACTTATAACGGCCTTCGTGGTCTAGCGTTAAAGTTCGTGAATTCAGACTCGGAGGTACCGGGTTTGATTTTTGGTCGGGACACAATAATGATTATTAATTTAAATAAACTTAATTACTATTTATATATATTTGTGATATTTCTCGAGTTTGGTACGCTAGGGACATCGACGAGCTTGCCACTTATCATGATTGGCCTACAGTAAAGTTGGCTAAATGTGAATCCGCTTCTTTATAGGCGTGGTTTCTGACCACCCCGAAAGGTAAACGGTCGTGATGCTACTTTTCTTTTACTTAACTTAATGTGGATTGGATCATATTTGCGTAACTACGTCCAATTTTATGCCAAATTTGTTCCAAGTTTTATAATTTCTATTTCATTTTCATTATCGTATTTGGGCAGTTTGTTTTGCAGTTTAGTGATAGTAAGATGTTGAAACTCACTTGATTTTGGCTCTTAAGTATATGGATCTAGCAGCTAACATGGCTTGATGACACAAAACTGGACTTTCTTCCTCACCCAATAGCAGGAGAACATCACAAAACTGCTGAGACTTGAGAATCCGACCAAAATCGTCGTGTAGAGTACACCGAGGGTAGTTTGTTAACTAAAAAAAGTTATGAATGATTATACCGTAAAATGGAGGGAATCGGGTCGCTTTCTAATTAGTAAATATAAATAAAAACTTTTAAAAAAATATATTGGCCCGCTTCTTATTGGCTTTGGTGTGTATCGGGACACATATGAGGATAATAGAGTTTTACGATAGGACTGGCACATTTTGCTTGTTAATATTATAAATAAAAGTGATATTATGGCTCATACGCTTCACGAGTGACTGATTGTTTAAAATACCAAACAGATTAAAACATTTAATAAATGCCATTTGCGGCTGGCAAAAAGAAACTCAGTTTTGTCCTATCCCGCCCCTTATTTTACGGTATTTTGTGTACATTAAATCAGTTCTGCAACCCTAGTCTTTTACTTAAGCGCAAACATTATATAATGGAATCCCTCAAATAACGGAAACTGTGGAATTGAAATTGGTATTTTCGTATATAGGTTTTCACTACAGACAACGGCAAATAACGTTCGCAAACGTGCATTTAAACACAATTTTTTACAATTATATATATATTTATGTAAGTGTCAAAAAGCAAATATTGAACTCTTGAACTTTTTTCTAAAGATAAAAATCATTATCCGAAAAACAAAATACTACTGTATGGTGAATAGGCCGCGCCTGAAAATTACGATATCTATCGTGATAAATACCTAGACTTGGGGTGTTATACGGCCGATTGCAGGAAGGGTGATTAGCTTTTGACATGTTTAACAGCCGAGACGAAATAGAGAGTGAAAGAATTACGTAAGTCAACGTCCGCGCGATCCTTACGCTACCTGAATAGGCTCAATATGAGTGGCGATAATTTTAGGAAAATTAATTTGCACTGTAACTTACAATTTTATGACTGAATAATTAAAATATAAAATGCGTAGTTCTTGATTTTTATTCTAGAATATAATATAAAAATATTTGCTTTTAAATAAATTCCACGTAGTATATAAAATGTAATTTAAAATTAATATAAACGCGCTGCGGACAATATTTACTTTACGTTATATACCATCATAACTTTTGAAATAGTCCTATCGTTCCGATACGCGATAATAGTAACCTAAGCACGCTTAAAGGTGTTCCGATACGCGCTTAAACTGTTATGCCAAAGCTGTGTGACGTCACAAACGACATCATTTCTCGCGCTTAGACTGCTTACGATATCGAGGTAGATCGCTCTGAGCGCTGTCAGTTTTTTGTCATTATGTCGCCCGCCATTTTCAAGTTAATTTAATATTAGGTTTTCTTTTAAATTATTGAATATTGTAATTCGTTTATACTGTTTCTATGTTACTTCTAAAACACATCTATAATTAATATTAAAGTAGGAAGTGGAAAAAAAAATGTCTGTAACACGGCAATTTATTTTAAAAGATCAAAATAAGTTAATAATATTAAACTTTACACATATTATGAATAAACCGAGAGATGTATATTTGTTAGTATTCATACTCAAAGATATGGAATCCGCAATTTATCTTCCATACATTTAAAAAAAAAAAACATTTTATGAATGAAAATGTGATTTCGACCGTTCCGAATTGATATCATCAAAAAAAATAATCATCAAGCTCTGAGCATCCAAATCGCGATATTTGATTCGGAACGACGATCAGCGTCATATTCGTTCTAAGCGCTCTGATCGCGATTCGGAATGAGGGGAGTAGGAAACGTTATTAGGACGTGACCTCGGCTACGATCAGCACTCGGGCTAATAATAGAATCCACTATTATGACAATGTAATGTTTCGCTTAAGTAATGGAATACAGCTGCTGAAAACCTGAAAGAATTAAATAAATTATTATTATTATTTAACTTACTTGAAATCTGAACAGTTCTCCACTTCTCACATTATTGTCCACGGTACCACCAAAAATGTATATGGCATCCTCTACCACAGCTCCGGCGTGGAACAATCTGCCACTAGGTACTTGGGAATCAGATGCTGTGTGGATTATTGCCCTAAAATTATGCATACAATTAAGGACAGCTTTGAATTTTTAGCAAGAATATTTTTTTTATCTACATCATCCTCTCCACTGCTGGATGTAGACTTACCCAAAGCTCGCCACAGCACGTTGTTTTTTGCAACCCTCATTCAATCTCCACCAGCGACCTTTAATTCATCCGTCCATATGGCGAGGTGTCGTCAAACTTGCTAATTTTAAAAGCTATGTCCACACACTTACGTTCTCTGAAGAATATCAATGTTTCCAATTCTATCCATTAGAGATATACCAAGCATAGGTTTCTCCATAGCTTGCTAAGCTTAAATTTATGGACCAAACCCACTGTCAGTGTCTACGTCTCTGCTCCGTACAACATTACCGCACTGATTAAAGACCTTCGTCTTCAAAACTTATGGTATGTACGATTAGAGGATTTGCCAGGGTTTCCTGAATGCCACCCATCCTAGCTAAATGCGTCTATTAGCTACTTTGCTTTTATGGTCTGTCTTCATCATCATCAGCCTGTATCTCTCCACTGCTGGATGTAGGCCACCCCAAGGCTCGCCACTTAACGCGACCTTTCGTCAACCTCATCCAACCCCCACCAGCGACCTTCTTTAGGTCATCCATGCATATGGCAAGGGGTCGTCAAACTGTGTCTTCCCTTACATGGTGTCCACTCTAGAACCCGTTTAGGCCATCGTTCGTCGGTTCTGCGGCAGTTGTGTCCGGCCTAATGGCATCTTAATTTGTCAATTTTCGTTCTCTTAAGAATCACAATGTTTCGAAATCTATCTATCAGAGAAATACCAAGCTTTTGACAATTACACGCGGTATATAACTATGATATCCAATAAGGACTTGTCAACTTTTTTTCAAAATAAAATACAAACCATTTAAGATATTTTTAAAACTTTATTATCGGGTTGAAGTACTATCAAAACATTTATCAATGGAACTTGACTTCGTTCATATGGCCACCGCGGGCACGTTTGCATCGGTCGATTCGTTGGACCCAATTTTCGATGACTCGGCCACACATTTCGGCCGAAACGGCTGCTATTTCGCGTTCAATGTTGGCTCTGAGCTCTTCCAACGTCGTCGGCTTGTTGGTATAGACCAATGACCCAAAGAAAAAAATCTAGAGGCGTTAAATCGCACGAACAGGGCGGCCAATCGACTGGTCCATTTCTTGAGATAACACGCTCATCAAACTTACTCTTCAATAAATCGATTGTAACGTGTGCTGTGTGGGTTGTGGCACCGTCCTGTTGAAACCGCATGTTGTCCAAGTCCATATCTTCCAATTCGGGTCAAAAACAGATACAGTAACGTGACGATCATTATCGTCGACGAAAAAATATGGCCCTATGACGCCGCCGGCATGCAAACCGAACCAAACAGTTATTTTTTTGTGGATGAAGTGTTGTTTCATGAAGCACATTTTCACCCGACCAATAACGCATATTTTGCTTATTGACGAACCCATTGAGCCAAAAATGAGCTTCATCACTGAATTCTTGAATCAGCTTGATCTTGTATTAGTGTAAACCATGATCCTTACACAAAATTCGCCATTAAGTGGTCTGAGAACAATTCTTGAGAACGCCGTAGAATTGACTGATTTGGATCATTTGCTACGGATGTTTCAACGGCAGCGATATTTTCGACCAAGCCGTTGTCTCACTGGCACGGCAATATCTCACAACGAATATGTAGACTCAAATTTTTGCACTAAACTTGTTACTGCCTGTCTACTAGGGCGAGAATTACGACCGAAAATCGGAGTTACCGCTCTTAAAGTAGCGGTCACTGACTCCGAATTTCTGTAGTTTTTTTTTTTTAATTTGCAGATGTTGTTCGTTTGTGTACTTTACCATGATGAAAATGTTAAGTTTACTGAATAAATTGACAGTGAAAGTTCGATGATTAGTGAAAGGGTGCGTTCACAAATTGAATTCAAAGTTGTCAAGTGCCCTATTGGAAAACCCTATACTTACCACATTTGAGTGTCCAAGTCATAGCAATGTAGGTCGCTAGGCAGCGTGTTGTCTGCCGCGCCTCCAAACACGTAGAGATGTCTGCCGTGCGCCAACATCACGTGACCATACCGACGCGCAGGCGCAGGACCGGCGCAACGGAGCAAGTGTTCCGTACACACACGACTCCAACTACAATCAATAAATACCAGTTTATGACAATAATAATTGAACCATGACTTCATCATTGCCATCATGACTGAATCACTGCCTCCGTGGTCTAGCGGTTAAGTTAGCATAACGACAATTGACAAAAACTTTTTTTACGTTAACAATTACATAGTTTCGATCCGCCGATTTGAAATCCGCTATTTTATCTATAATAAAGTACCTGATCATAATAAAGAACCTAATCGTATAAATAGTGCTTTGTAACTATTTCATACATAAATTTTAACCAATTAAGGAGTTCTTAGCGCCATTTTGCGTGGACATGTCAAGTGCAAGTTTTTGTTTTGTAAATTAATTTACTGTGGATATTATTGGTCAAAAATGGTGTTGTTTTGTTTAATAATGTGCTACAATGTGAATAATTAAGGAAAGCGATAAATTGGACTTTGAATATGGGGCACAAGTTGCAGTTTATTTTTTGCGGTTTTCCCGCGCTGTCAAATCCCATATTTTACCCGACGTGTTTGAGCTATGGTGCCGCGAGTGACTCCAAGGAAAGCATCAAATTCTGCAGCATCTGGATTTTGATGATGACCTCATTAACTCATTAAAAAGAAATATATATTACGTCAGACTTGGCTGTATGGGCTAGACCCTTTGCCTTCCCTATCATCTCATTCATCATCCATCGGGATCAAAAGAACCAAAAAAAAAAAAAAATAATTAACCAATTGACTATTTAATTAAATTATATTTTAATGCTGGGGTAAAAGAGATGTTGTAATTAAATTTAAATAAATCACAATTAATTGTTATGATTATTGAATTGTATTTAGTTAAGGCACGCTGCAAAAAAGTTGGGGCCTGGTTTTGGGCAATCTCTTTTGTATTCATCATTCATTCAATTGTTTTAGTAAAATCGTTATAAATGTTTTTACTATTTTTCACTGTCTAATATTAGGGAAGAAGACAAATTTCAAAACATTCCATGAATTCACCGTGCGGGTGCCGGGTCCATTGTGTGTGGGTAAGAGATGAAAAGAATGGTATCTCGGGCTTGCGACCGACAATAGGCTGGTTTAAGAAAAGGAGGCCTCCCTTTTTTTATTTTATTGCGCGATAATACGCTCACCATCCACCATTCTACTTCTCTCCCTACCCAACCAAATACTGTATGATTCCGTTAATGCCGTCTTGGAAGCTCGTTCCATAAATGTATCTCCTGCAGACCTGCTTAGGCCCAATTCTTTCAGTAAGTGATGCAAAGATTTAGCTGGAACTCCTCTCGCACCAACTTCCACTGCGTAAAGCTGAGCCTTGAAAGTATGAAAATGTCTGAAACGTCCGTAATTTTATTTCCTAGTAAGTAATATTTCTTAAAAGTACACTTAGACTTATCTTAAAAGCACATGCGTCAAAAACTTACGTATAAGTAGCAAAATCAAACTGGAATAGTGCATTGGTGATTTTGGCGCCACTTTGTCCACTGAAGACGTACATTTTCCCTCTCGCCACAGCCACAGGGAAGTTACAACAGGTGGGTGGACAAGAGCCCTGATGATCCACCTTCTTCCATACACGATTCTCTCCCTAAAATATTTAAAATATATAATTTAAAGTTTTCTTAAGTAGCAAATCAACAGCTCTTATAATAACCCTATTATCCGTATGTGCCTCAATTGTTAGTCTATTTAAGAAGCAAATATGTAACGATTGTATCAGATGCAGCCATGGATTTTTTTTGTGTTCTCTTCTCCCGATGGATGATGAATGAGGTGATAGGGAAGGCAAAGGGTCTAGCCCACACAGCCAAGTCTGACGTAATATATCTTTCTTTTTCATGAGTTAATGAGGTCATCATCAAATTTCAGATGCTGCAGATTTTGATGCTTTTCTTGGCACCATAGCTCAAACACGTTAGGTAAAATATGGGAGTTGAAAGCACGGGTCAACCGCAAAAAATAAACTGCAACTTGTGCCCATATTTAAAGTCCAATTTATCGTTTTCCATAATTATTCACATTGTAGCACATTATTAAACAAAGCAACACCACTTTTGACCAATAATATCCACAGTAAATTAATTTACAAAACTAAAACTTGCACTTGACATGTCCACGCAAAATGGCGCGAAGGACTCCAGCCATGGAATAAATACTGTTGGCTGCAATCGACATCCTTTGCCTTGCACATATTTAAGACGCTACCTGTCAGTGTAGACTTTGACATTCGGCACTTTTTCAAAACAGACTTCAGCAACACGCTGCTATTAAGTTGATGATATCTTAATTTCAACTAAGATTCCTTTTGTAACCATTTTAAACCTAATGGATATTGTCGCCCCCTTAGCTTGGGTAAGTATTGAATGAAAAATAGTATTGGTCACTTCATGACCACAAGCTGTAGATTCATTTTAATTTGTGCCACCGCTGCGGTCTCACCAACTATATGACATCTTGTCTTAGTGAGGACTGGAGTGGTGGCGGATCTAGAGATGGAACGTAATGTGTGCTCCCCGTGCGTTCCAGGGTTTTTACAGTAGGACTTTAGAGCTGGGACCCAGCTTGAGAAGACTACCCCGCTGCCCAAGATCCCCGTGACGCCTGGTTGTCCGCTTGGGATCGGCAGTGCTCTCCGGGTCCCCGTCTTCAGGCTCTCCGACGAAAGGTACCCCTACGTACGGTCAACGGATGCATGAAGAGTGATAGGACTAAGTTTTGGCTAACAACCAAATGTCCTTGTATAAATATCAACTCATTTCTCTTTTGTTAACTTCAATTTTTTAAATATATTTACTTCCTTTGCTTAAATTATCTTTTGTTTTATTTTAATGACCTGCAGTAACGTGTCAAGTGTTATAGATTGTAAACTAACGTAAAGTGGTTTTTAGTTTATCATATCGTTACTTACCGTTAAATTAATAGTCCACATATCGTTAAGACGCGCATTTCCGTCATATCCAGCAAATATCCACAAATTGTTTTCATGTATGGCTGCTCCATGCGCAGAACGAGGTACTGGCTCCCTATAATTTAATTATATTTCATCGTGAAACGAGTTAAGAAGAAAAAAAAAAGAGGGAGCCTTTATTCAAGATGAGAAATGTGAATTAAAATAGGATATAAGTTATGTACAATTTAGTATATAAATTGAATTGTAAAAAAGTGAACATATGAATGAAGTGGAGATTTATTCATTTATTTTATTTTGGAGATAAACAGTCACACAAAGTTCCAATAATTAACAATTTTGCTAACACATCGTCTCCACCAAACCATTAGAAAAATAATATAAATAAATCAAGAATCTTTATAATAAAGATGGGGAAGATACGAAAGCGATATAATAAATTATAAAGACAGAAAATCTAAACTATATATAAAAATATTCACCCATGACTTGATCATGTGGCAGTGTGCCAAGAACACTCGCAGCATTCCCCCGCTGCACAGCGGTTCTGATTTGCTGCGCGAAAAAACTGCCAGCACTCTTGTCACATATAGCGTTAACCAGCCGCTTTGACAGTTCTTTAAAGAACTTCTTAGCGCTTGGCCCCCACGGTCCCATTGTCTCAAGACCAAAAGGCACAAACACGTAGTCATTGCAACAGACTCGTATTTGTGACATCTGGCCTTTTCAGCTGAGTCGCATTACATTATGTAATTAACCTTGATATGTTAGTTTAATATAGTAAATTAACTTACTGTCCAGTAAACCTCCACTGCACCCACTGTGCAGTCTGAAACTTGTACTCGAACAAATCATTCTTGTTGGTCAGATTGGAGTTTGCCAATATATCGCCTGTGTACCCTCCAAAAACAAACATTGATGATTTATGAACCTGAAACAAGAATAGCATTTAGATTAGTGCCAATATTAAAAAAAAACACATGCTGCATATATTAAATTATAATTTTAAAAAATGTCTCATCATCATCATTAGCCTAAGTCTCTCCATTGCTGGATGTAGGCCTCCCTCCCCCAAGGCTCGCCATTTCACACGATCTCCACACTCATCCAGCCCCCAACAGCATGAAGTTTTCCCACTTTGCGTTTTTTCCAGTAACCGTAACCCAGATGGGTTCTAGTAGTAGGGCTACTCCATCGGTCATTGGTTCTGCTACAGACGAGTCTGTCCCATTGCCACTTTAACTTACTAATTTTGAAGGTTTTGTGGGTAACTTTGGTTTTCTGAGGGATGTATACTTTCAGACTTTCCATAGCTCGCTGAGCGACCTTGTGGACCAGACCCACTGTCAGTGTCCACATTTCTGCTCTGTACGACGATACTGGAAGAATGGATTGGTTGAAAACAATCTTTTTCAAGAACTATGGTATGTTTAATAACAGAATGTGGCGTAACTTCCCTTACAATATCAAAATTCAGCTAAATGCCTCCGACGTCTAGCAGTTAGGACCGTAGATTTACACATAGAGGTACCAATTCCTTGTAGAGACACAATAATTTATTTGTTATGTTTTTTGTGTCTGGTAAGCTAAAGATGTTAACGAGTGTGACACTTTGCACTACATGATAAGTGTGGTTTCTGACCCTGCCACGGATATGGTTCTACTGATACTTTTTCTAAATTCATACTACTATTTTAAGTTACACAAAATACTGCCATGGTTTACCTTTTTTTGGCTTATTTTTTTAATTTTTAATTATTGTAAAATACTTGTGAAAATAGCCTCATATAACTTTATTTTATTATTAGACATTTATTATAATTGTTGACTAAGTTGACTTGGCTCCTTTACAGCTGCGAATTTAACTTTAGTTGACACAGCTCATGTACAGCCAGATTATTAACTGTGTGTTTTTTACATTAGTCATTATTTTAAATTTAATTATTAATTAAATTCAACTTACCACGGCAGAATGATGATACCTGGGTGCAGGAGGTGTTCCCAAGCACCCAGTCTTTGTCCAAGACTTCTCCCTGATATCAAACCTGATCAGGTCATTTAACATAGACTTGCCATTATCACCACCAAACACATAGATTGCATCTTTGTATGCCACCGCTGTGTGTTTACTCCGCCTATAGACAAAAAGAAAAAAATAATAACACTAAGGCCCATAATAAATAGTTTTAAAAAATACACTCACTCAATTATCACTTGTCTCTTTCATTCTTTCTTTATCTGTCATTTGGTAACAAAAGACAAGTCAAACTAGAGTGACGGATGTTGATATTCATTTATAAATTTTATGCTGTCATCGCATTTTATAATATTTATATGAAATCGCATTTCAGTAAAATGTTCTAGGTTTACAGATTCCACCATGCTTTTGATGCATGCGGCAAGTGCGGGATCAAGGATAGATGACATCATCCTTATTCTGATTCCAACAGCAATTTTGCAAATGGTCCCTGATGCGGAATGCGCATTCCGCAGGCCATAAGAATGAGAACCTATTACAGGTATTTGTGATTTGTCAATACTGAAACTCCTTTAAATAATTCAACTCCTACTAGTGTAAGACTAAGCAGCTAAGTGGTCCAAAAAGTTAGCAAAAGACCAGCAGCTTGCAGAAAGTACTATGACCGCAGTGCGGGTCCTGCTGTTCACCTTTAATGGCTATGTTTCCAACGTAGAAAGAGCCAAGAGAATACAAATGTCCTAGCAGTCAATGGATTCACCATGTAGGTGCCACCCTACCATGTTGTATGGGGAAGAGAGTAGAATAGTGATTTATAGACAGCGTTAAAGGGATCTTTTTGACACTGCACAATTCCACTTGCCATAAGAGTTATACAGGACTCACAAATGGATCTAGCACGGTCAATCATTACAATGAAAATTGAGAGCTATCTAAGGTCAAACCAGCAGTTTTTTTTTTCTAACAATAGATATAACCCAATTTAAAAAAGGTACTGTAACATGACAATAAAGTAAAAATTATGAGCTAAACAAGTGCTGGTTAAATCTATCTTCTATGCCAATCACATTTATATTAATCAAAAGGGACAAAACATCTAATTTAGATCAAGTAAAGTAGAAGGTGGTGGCTTAGTTGTAAGAACACTTTTTATAAATTAAAAAAAAAGTGGTCAACCCCTGTAGGTACCAATGAGAAATACACTTTTCTTATGTATATTTGATTTACAACACCACCACTCCCATGCCTCAAAGGACATGTTAAGCCAATTATTGAATTGTTATTAAATTGTTCTTAAAAAATTGCATCAGATCCTCGCCAACCCCTCTGGCCAGCATGGCTTGTGTGGCCCAATTTCTCTAGAAATTTCTGGATGGCCCAACTCCAGCAGTGGAGGTCTAGGACTGTAATAATAATGATGAGTCTTATTGTCTTAATATATCTTTTATATGTAATATGAATATCTTACCGAGCACCAACAAATTCATAACATTCTGACATCCGCTTCCACTTGTGGACAGTTTCAAAAGGACCAAACTCCATTTTGAGACTGATGTCTAACTCACTTGGATTCCGTAGTTGCTCAGTTATCATTGTCAATAAAACAATAAGAAAAAACTAAAAACAAGAATAATTATTAAAGTGATGAAAGGTTAAATTTGAAGTTTTATTCACCTACAATATTTTTGCCAATGAATTATAATTTTATGCTTGGTTTCTAAAAGAATGACTAGCTTAAATCCATGATCAACATGGATTATTTTTTTAAAATCTGGAAACTGTCGGTTATTCAGCTGTAAAGTATTTAGCAGTTAATTATAGTTTTATAAAGCTGGATAAAGCTAAATTTAAGAGAATTCTTGTATTAAATATAAAATGGAATAGAGGATTCCCTACTTGTATAGGAAAACTTGATCTCATTTGAACCCATAGTATCTAGATACGTAGGAAGTAAAACCAATAAATATAGAAATGGCACGAATCCTGAAATAAACCAAAATAGGTCGGTGAACTAAAAATAAATAGGAACTTCCGTGACCGTGTTTTTACATGTAAAATGCATAAAATAGTACAAAATGCGCTATGGTACTTACGTGCCGAAATAAAAAAAAAACTAATAATATTTGTGTAAAATATCATTTCATATTACAAAAGATATCATGGTTTTTAAACAAATACAATTAATTTCCATAAAAAATCCTCTTTTTCGAACAAAACATAAATACGATGACATGCACTGTTCGAAAATTTTAAATATTCTTTCTGACAGAATAAAAATATTCATCTAAAGAAAGAGACAAACTTATCTCAAACTGTAGTGGTAAGGCAGTAATAAATTTGGCAGGAATAATATTGTAACAAAATATAAAATCTAGATAAACGCAGTGGATACAAGTCCTTCATCCTAGGTCATAATTATTGTACTGGGAAAAGATTCGATTTCATTTTGGGACAATGCTTATTTTGATATGTGATAATCATTTTTTTCTCAGATCATTTTTTGTATGCAATAAATTAGAGATTGTAAATAAATAAATAGTTAATATTTAGTTAGGAAAAAAATTCAATAAATCTATGTTCATTCGAGATTTTTAAAAAAAGAACGGTTTTTGGACGCATCGCGGTTTCTTTTCTTTTCTTGGGAGATTTTCTTTGTATTTTCATTCCATTATTATATATTTTTCCTTTTTATTGAATTTACAATAGTATTTTTGTATTCCAGTAAGACTATAAGTCGTAATAATCATTAATTTCGGAGGAATCATGTCATCTCCTACGGTAAGTGTAGAACGATTATCTTAATCATGTTTATGTATATACTTAAGGTTTCGATTGTTTTGATATATTATTGGTCTTGCAGCACCATATAGAATCTATCAGACGTAACAGTGAGAGCGATTCTGAGCATCACGACGCCTTGGAGCACGACCCTCACTATGATCCTATAGTATCGTTACCGCTGGTTGATATCCTGACAAACGAGGAAAATGAAGAGGAACTAGTGAAAATACGGTCGAGACTTTATCGTTATGATGTTACTGATCATGAGTGGAAGGTAAGTTATATCAAATTAAGAGTTTAGTAAAAAGCATAATTGAACATTGCATACAATGTATCTAAAATTAAATTAAATATTTTGGACCAAAGTTTTCTCATTAGCCTTACTTGCAAAGGTATTGAGTTTTTGTCAATTTCATAACTTTGTATTAGCCTTTTAATGATGTTTTAAACAAATTATTTTATTTCTTTTAGGAGCGTGGCACAGGTGATATCAAGTTGTTGCGTCACCTGATCAACCACACTGTGAGGGTGGTCATGAGGCGCGAGAAGACACACAAAGTCTGTGCCAACCACTTCATCACCCCCGACATCAGGATGAACGTCCACTGTGGATCTGATAAAGCATTCAATTGGTCGGTCTTTGCTGACTTTGCTGATGAGACTTGCAAGCAAGAACTGTTGGCTATTAGATTTGGAACTGTTCAGAGTAAGTTGAAGAAATAATCTGAAATGGAATTAAGACTCAGCTTTGCTTGGTCTTAGAGAAATTCCAGCAAAATATCGCTACTTACTAAAAGAAAGTGACCAGCACAAAACCTGCATAGTACTAAAATACTTTTAAATTGACTGATCACTACTAAGATTACTTTATCAACCTTTGTCTGGTGATATGTTTATTTTTTCACATGGAACCTCACAGGCTGCTGCAGTATCTGGGAAAAATTTTTTCTTTGTTCTGCAATCAGTTATTAACTTTAAGCAGATGCGTTCCGAGTAATATGGCTTGTGGAGCCTATTCCCTATTGGGAATATCTCCTGGTTTGCTTTGTTCAGCAGCTTGAATTTGGCTGTCTGCTTCCAACAATGCTACTTTTTAGACACCTAGTCTAAATTTTCCAGTCTATTAGTCTTGTATCTGGTTTTGCAGAAAAAATCTGGGCTATATAAAAAAACAACATGTTATATTTATACTAATAACTAATTATCTAAACGATCTCCGTGGTCTAGTGGTTAAGTCCGTGGATTTAGACTCGGAGGTACCGGGTTCGATTTCTGGTTGGGACACAAAAATATTTATTAATATAAAGAATATATTTAATTTTTTAGTTATATTTCTCGAGTTTGGTGCGCTGGAGACATCAACGAGCTTGCCACTTGTCATGATTGGCCTATAGTAAAGTTGGCAAAATGTGAATCCGCTTATTTATAAGTGTGGTTTCTGACCACCCCGAAAGGGAAACTGTGATGATACTTTTTTAATAAATAATAACATCCAATAACAGTGTGTAAATTTGTTTGAAGAATGCCATTTGGCTAGAACTTTATGGTCTGTTAGGCTCCATGTTACCAGTTAAACATTAAAAGTAATTTTGCAAATTATTTTTACAGATGCAGAGCTGTGGAAAACCAAATTTGCGGAAGCTCAAGAGATAGTCCGTACACAATGCCCTCTCTACATCAATGACCCATCAGACTCTGAAGATGAGAGCAGCATCACTAGAAGTGAAGATTCTGATACTCCAGAACCAAATAGCTATGAGAAAACACCCTCAAAGGACACTGACAAGGTTGACAATGAATCCGAGGAATTGACATCAAAAATTAAGGAATTAAAAGTAGATAATGCTAAAACAGAGTAATTAATAAGTAGTGATGGTGGTCCATTTGTAAGAATGCTCTTCCTAAAATCCAAAATACTTCAAACACTGGTATGTACCACTAAGAAATACACTTTACTTATGTATATTTGTAATAGATGTACAATACCACCATTCCCATTCCTTAGGGAGCGTGTTAAGCCCACAGTTCTACTAATACCAACTTGTCATTGTCAATTTAATGACAATAAAATCAGCTAACCTGCCTGACCAGCATGAAGTGTAGGCAAAAAATCTACAGATTTACACTGCTGGAATGCCCATCTCCAGCAGTGTAAATCTACGGGCCAGATTAATAGTCCGATCTAAGACTAAACTCAACTAGGACTTGACACACCCTTGCAAAAGGTGGTAATTCACTCCGCATTTTATTCTTTGAGAAGGCGATATGTCATTTTTTCAATAAAACAACTGTCACTTTTGAAATTTGGAAGCATGGGCTGTTCTAGGGGCTGTAATGATGGTGATGTTTGAGTTTCGATGTTACAATTATTCGCCAACTCATTTTGCCAGCATGGTGAGTGCAAGTCAAATTCTCCAGATATGTTCTGGATAACCCACCTACAGTGAAGATCTAGGACTATGTGTTCTAGGGGCTGTAATGATAATGACTACAGGCCTATCATGACAAGTGACAATCCGGTCAATGTCTATCATATCAGACTCAATAACAAATGAATATATAAAAGCTATTGCTTTTAAAAATAAATATAAAATCTCTTTTGACATACCACACTATATCTATTAACACCTTGACACACTCCTAACAAGGAATTAGCTGAAAATTTGTGACGTGACCCAGAGTGGCAGCTCCATGCTGAGCTGATTCCTTATTTGTCACAAAAATCTTGTGTACAATACTAGGCTTTTTTGTTGTGTTTATTTTGTAGAAAATAACGAAATCCACTAATAACATTAGCGACTAAGCGACAGAATAGGGCTGCTGACTAGAAATCAACCTGTGTCTAAATCTGCAGTTGTAACCACTAGACCACCTCCAATTTCTATGCGACACACACAGTTGTGCATTTCGTTCCTCTTCCAACAATCAATAAAAAATTCCGACACATTCTTCCAGCAGATGTTCAGATTCTTTTACAGTATCAGCAGCCCGCCAGTGGAACCGGCTTCAACTTAACGTTCGAAAGGCACCCTCACTTAAGTGTTTTAAAAATTTACTTACCTTACACCTTCACAAAAAGCAAGACGAGTCGACATAACCTCTCAAAATTGGTATAATATTGTATGTATTTTATATTTATTTATTATGTATTTATATGTACTTGTGTTATTATATATTTATATATTAGTGTATAAGTATTTTAGCTTTAGTTGCTA
Organism: Tinea semifulvella; assembly: GCA_910589645.1. NCBI lineage: Eukaryota > Metazoa > Arthropoda > Insecta > Lepidoptera > Tineidae > Tinea > Tinea semifulvella. Next base: position 9,428,990 of record OU342594.1, read on the forward strand.
GTAATAGTTTAAGATTTTTACTTTTTATTATTAATCTCGATTTTAAATTAATGATTTAATGCACCCACAATCATTGCTTACTATCCCAAAGGTTAGCTGGTAGAAAATGTCACTAGACATTAAGTTCGCCTATGTACTTTTAAATGTGTTTTTGTTTATTGTGCAATAAAGAATTTATCTATCTATCTACCACGGAGGCAGTCTTATAATGAAACAGGACTTTTTTTAAAATTTTGTATTGCAATCTGTCTAGTCAAGACATTCGGCAATATATATGTAATATGAGTACTATACTGATACATTAATGCGATGTAAGTCATTGTTATCGGAAATTAAATAATTTATTCATGTGTGTCATTCTCTTTAGTCTTCTAAATCTGAATGTTCTATCCATTGGGTAGTAATTTATATATTTATTGTGATAGAATAATTAATTTTAGTATTGGAAAGCATCCCTATAATAGATATGAATTGGGTTTTTTATACAAAATATTAAAATAAAAAAAATAGTTCCAATTTGGGGCTCGAATTAATAGTCAGTTTCTGTCGAAAGCACATGCTTTAAATGTTAAAACTGACAGTAGACATGTAGAAAGAATTACACTTAATTTGGAACCATGTGCTTAGATCGGATTATTAATCCCAGTGCGCAGGGATAATATCTACCAATAGCATATTTTTTTCTTAGCACATCACTAGTGGATGTCTTAACGAAAACAAATACGAACTGGACAAAAAGACTGCAGTTTTCAAGGAATTTGTAGGATAATTAAGCTGTTTATTCTTACTTTAAACTTGATTCATAATACCTACTCGTTTTGTAAAAATACATTACAGTTCTGAATACTTACAACAAATCACTGTATCATTAAAGTCTAAGTATTCATGTAATACAGGCTTAATTCCAAGCAACAAAGCCCAACTTACATTTATCAAACAATAACATTAAGCTGCACAGTACATCCACGTTTATAAGTTACCTTAATAACTTTAATTGTCGAACCTTTTCGCGTCTTATGGTTAGCATTTTCATTTCAAAAATTGTTGAAAGCCCTCGCAAACTGATGATGAATAGTGCACTTTTTTTTTTTTTAATTATTGTATTTAGTAATATATATATTTTTAATTATTCTATTTAGTAATATTTTTAAATCATTATATCTCGCCAAACCATTAAGGTTTGTTGGCGAAAAAGGTCCTCGTTAGTAACAATTTATGTTTTTAGTGTTTTAGAGGTTACTATTACAATTTTATTTATGTATTGTAATAAAAACCTTCTTAGGTATTTTTTAACAACTGGCTTAGTCAACTCAGGTTTCTCTGCCAACCAGTGCAGCTCATTCCAGAGTTTAGGAATCATGTATTGTGATGTTCTCTCTCCATAGTAGTTAACAGCTGTGGGTTGCATCAATCTACCCCGAGCTACAGTTCTAGTGTTATGATTACTTCGGGCTTTATGCTTATAATTTTCAGAGTAATAACTGTCAAGTGCTATTATATAATTAACCAGTTATGTACCAGTCAGTTCTCTATAGTAAATATATATGTAGATCATTTCCCCTTTTTCATTTTCGATATTCTAATTGAATGGCTACGAATTCATAGTTAACAATAAAGGTGTCAAAGGATATTTTATTCGTTTCTCTCTTTCATTTGTGGTAAAAGTTCTTAAAGGCTTTTCAATATACTGTGTGACTTCGTATGTTCTTTAGACTTTGCCCAAGAAACTATATTACACACTGCTTCTCCATACACACTGTTAAGTTTAAAATAGTCAATTTGAAGTAAAAGCACACAAACTACACTCATTTTTTTTTAATACACACACAGCTCTGTGCCTATTGAAGGGTTATTGCCTATCTTAGTATTTTTAACAATCATAGTTTGCTTTCAACGTTTCTGTTGTTGTTAACACATGTCATACATATTTTAGCTGTAACTTATAAGCGTGGTAGTGCTGTATTCTGCGACTTTAAAAAGTCATGTAGTAACCGCAGGTGTAAGGTCATAATTTTAATAAATAATTTTAATGTCTTATGGTCTTCAAAAATCAAATAATTTGCTTACTGGAGATCGCAATTCGATGATTGTTGTATTACGAATCCAAGTATAGGCTCCTAAGGATAATAAATAAACATACATACTTATACAATTAGACTGAACTAAAATTTCTAGTAAGCAAATTAATATAAAGATAGAATATTCGGGTGTAAGTTATTTAATTGTATAATTGCATTTGTCTTATAGTAAAAAAAACATTCGAATATTATTGTGATACAATTTTAATTGCGTGCTTTAGGTGTTAAAACACGCTCCCACCTGGGCCGGCAGTATCGATACATCGTTTAGCGATTTCAGTCGCTAAGTCATAAAAAATGTTGCCACTTACAAAATCAAAAAGCTGATTTTGTCAATATCATTTGTTCCAAAGGACGATAATATTTTAATATGAAAACTTATTTCATTAAAAATTCGGCAGCTCCATACTCATTTTATGACCTAAGATTTGTATTATATCAGTGGACAAAAATATTTATTCCTTCGCAATATTAACCCTATGTTCGACTTGTCGCTTTAAGCGCCATTTTTACTTGGCGTTTGTCTATGGTTTTCATACAAATATCGGTAAAAATGCAAGTGTTGCTTTATATGCTTTGAAGCCGAACATAGCATAAAAGCAAATGACAAAATGTTAGCTGGCTGCTGTCACACGGTAAAACTATCGATAATATTTGATAACTTTGCAGGTTGTCAGATTTCGTCGATTACATACTCGTATTTATTCGAAAATAGCTAATTTGACAAATAAATTCGATACGATTCCGACATTTTTATGACTATTTTCAACAAGATTATGAAGCTGACGCCGACAATCGTGAACAAATTTTGGAAAGTGACCACGCGATTTGGTCTGTTGAAAGGCTAGTCAATGGCAACCTAAAACCGCTAAGTTAGCGATCGTTATGAAATATCGCAACTGCTGCCCCTGGTCGTGACGACAGATTATTGCGTCGTGACTTACTTTTTCCCATTATCACGACTTCTGTAGTCACTGTATCATCGATTGTTGACAGACTGACAATAATAACATTTGCTTATGGGATGTGATTGGCTACAATAACAAAGTGACCAATTAATTACCAATTGCGTGTCGTATAATAAAATGTTAAACATTGATTATATGAGTCATTCTTTCGGAAAATGTGAGTAAATTATTTAGCAATTTGTCTGTTTTCATTTTATAAACAGTCTTGACATGATGGGAACGCTCAGTTACCCGTCAGTCATACAACAATGTACACGTTCCGTTTATAGAAATTACGTTTGAGTAGCGTTTTCTTTCACTTTAAAGCGAAATTCAGTAAAAAAAACGTTGATTTGCTTTAATTTCATTGATGTTAACGTAAAGCGTTCCATTTAAAGAAAAAACGGATTAGTTAACATCAAAAAATAACATTTTTAACAGTGATTCGGGAGTTCGTTTAGGTTTTGACAGATGGACAAACCTCAAATCTAAACTGCGCAGTTTGGTTGCCTTATCAATAACAAAAAAATAGCATAAGATATCTTCGCGCCATTTTTCACGGATATGTCAATATGCTTTTATTTTGTAAACTAATTTACTGTGGCTATAGTATGTCAAAAGTGGTGTTGTTTTGTTTAATAATGTGCTACAATGTGAATAATTATGGAAAATAATACCCGACGTGTTTGGGCTACAATGCCGCGAGTGATGCCAAGAAAAGCATCACATTCTGCAACATCTGGAATTTGATGATAACCTCATTAACTCATAAGAAAAATCTATTACTTCAGATTTAGTTGTCTGGGCTAGACTCTTTGCCTTCCCTATCATCTCATTCATCATCTATCGGGAGGAGAGAACACAACAAAAAAAAAATGTTCAAAGCTAAAAGAAGTAACACAGCTTAAATTAAACAGTTGGTGGCTGCCTAATTGTGATGTTAGCGTGACTTATAACTGGAACGGGTTTAATTAATAACGTCTGACGACACGGAAAGTAGTGGTCATGGTTTTGACGCTGTCGTAATCACGATAAAAATGTAGTTGGAAGTAACGAATTGTCGTGATAATGGGAACAGTTAGAAACGATCAAGTCGTGTGTAGTCACGACATGGTAGGAAGGCGCCTTACTGCAGCGTGTAAAATTATTTTGTTATGTTTGTGTGCGTTAAAACAGTGTACACATGGGTCGATTTGAGAACGTGTGCATGGTGTGAGCACACGTATATCCATTTTGGACTGCAGCATAAATATGTACACGAATAATATTACTAATTAAATGTTATACCAAATTGTATGTATTTAATATGGCTGTGGAAAATTGTATGATTTTGTTTTGTGTTCAATGATTTAATATTTAATTATAATTTAAAATTGGCATATCAATTCGTAGCAATATTTTTACTAACCTAATTATTGTATTTCTACTAATTCACTATGCATTTATTTCATTAAATAGGCAATAGATTTAAGTTATATTTTTGACTAAATCAACACACAGCTTGTTTTTTTTTCTATTTAATTTATATTGTAGTAAAAAAACCGTAAACAGTTCGCTCCAAACAGTATAGTTGGAAGAAAAAAGAGTGGCAACCCTCTGAAGAAAAAAGAGTGGCAACCCTCGGAAGAAAAAAGAGTGGGAACCTTCGGAAGAAAAAAGAGTGGCAACCCTCGGAAGAAAAAAGAGTGGCAACCCTCGGAAGAAAAGAGTGGCAACCCTCGGAAATAAATGGGCCTTACCCATGTGTCATCGGAACACTAGCGCCGTCAGGTAGATGGTAGGATACTAAAAGTGCCATACATACATTAATAGGAATAGTATTTATTAGAATTTCAATGTTAGAGCCCGTGACAACATTGTGTATTTTCTAACTATTTTACCATACAATATGGTGCCTACTGAGAACTTACTTAGATACATTTTAATTTAAATTTTTAGGTTAGGTTATTTTATACGATGTTGACAATAATGGCCGAACTGTTGAATTAATTGATTGAATATATACATGCTATGTTCAACTTGAAAGCAAATCGTTCAAACCTTTTTATGCCGAAGTTTGCCTAAATATATGAAAACCATAGAGCAACACCAAGTCAAACGAGATTCACAGTAAAAATAAAGCGCTTAAAGCGTCAAGTCGAACACATGGACAAAGAATTGATGTCAACTTTCACTATGTTCGACTTGTCGCTTTTTTCACTTTATTTCGCTTGTCTATGGTTTTCATATAAAATAGCAATGCTTTATTTTCTTCCAAGTAGAACATAGCATTTATTATGTTTAAACCACAAACAATAAGTTAGTTCTCCCTACCAACTACTAGAAGGCGCTAATTTAAATTTTACAATTGCATGTTCTAAAATACCATCCCCTGTTTCGCTCATCAAAAGTGGTGGAAAATTGAAGAAAAAATCTAAATAAGGTATTCACTTCTGCTATTAAGCCCATGATTGGACAATGATTATGTTGATTTAGACAAAAATGTCAAGTCCTAAGTCTGGGGCTATCGATAGGTAAACCTAGGTAGCCCTGAATTTATGAAGGTTATAATAATAAAATAAAATAAATAATATTTTTGCAGTTAGCTGATTTGTGTAGTTTTCGTAACTTCATAGTTATGTGGATTATTTTTTATACTTTTTTTTTAAGTAGTTTATTGCAAGTATTCCTTTTGCAATCTTTTTTTATTACGATGTCGTATAAACTTGTACTTTATTATAAATGTAATAAAATAAAAACACAGAAAAATATTTATTTCGTTTTATTTCTACTAAAGTTTTTATACACATTAGAGATGTGCAAGAGGAAAGTATCCACTGGGTTGTACCCAAATGAAGTCGCGTAATTATAACGATTAAGTTTAAAATGGCGTCGGCTGACCTTCAAAATCAAACTGATACAATCGACGCCATTTTTAACTCTAATCGTTATATTTACAGAGTCTAAAAAGCTCCCGTATCTAGACTGCGGCAGACGAATTATTAAGCAGCCATGTGACGGGCAGTTGTGACCCTTCCCTATAAAATTCTTCATGATAAAATATAAGAGCGCGGAGACTGAAGGGAGCCACATAACTTCCCCTTGTCTCGCTCTAGCTGCTGTGCAGTCATGCGTTCCAATGGGGTGTATCACTAACTTTTTATCACAACAGATGGCGCATGATAGATAGTACCTAATATAACTGTCAGTTGCATGGAAATGTATTTTAATTACGAAATTTATTATTTTCTGGATATATTGCGGAAGTAAGCAGCTTTTAAGTGTACAAATCGAGATTTCCAAGCGAAAGCAAAGATATGGTGATCCCAAAATTGCCGTTCTATTAATTCAACCTTTTTTATTTTAAAGACGGTGTTTGCTTACTCAATTCGTCTTTTAAGGTAGGTAACGTTAAGTTAAAATACATTTTTCTGTTTTAAAAATAAAAAACTACAAATACATTTAAAAAAGGATCCGTCATAGGTGTAAACAAAGTACCAGTGCCGCTAGCGACATCTACAAAAAGCTTTGCCTGATACACCCCATTGCTGCCGCAACCAGGAATTCTTTGTAACCTAATAGGCTTTACATAGCTACCATACTATATTGGACTGGCTGTCTAGTGTGACGGGAGCTTCATATTTGTATTAATGCTAGTTTCCTAGCACATTTCAGGTGGCTATTTTACATTATTAGGAATATTAATATACATTTTTTTTTATAAATGTGACCTGCATAAAGCTAAGCTTAAGGTTCACACACAAAGTGCAGTATGCAAATATAAAACACATGTGGACACTTAAATGAATTCAGTAGTTGCACAAAAAAATATCTGGGAAGCAATTCTCAAGCAGAGATGTTGCATGACATTAATCTTTTAAAACACAAACAAATTACTTTAATAAATAATAAACGCGTCTAAAATAAAAATAAATAACTAGTAGAAAAAACAAGTCTAGGGTTCCGTCGCCAAAACGTTTAATAACCGCTTAACTACACCATCAATATCGCGACTTTACCAGACCAGTCAGGACCCATTAAAAACCGTGACAGGTTGAAATCTTTCCAACAATGGGCCGTCAACGTTATTTTTTTTACTTTCCACAATATGGCGTCTGGTTGTCGCTTTAATGATTAGTGGCACTCATTTAAAAACCATCAAAATCGGCCAACGCGTTTGGTCTCTAGTGTGCCACAAAGGAACAAACACACTCGACCGCCTTCGTGGTCTAGTGGTAACAAACGTTGCCGTAAACTCGGGAGGTCGTGGGTTCGATTCCCACCGGGGGCAAGTTGTACATTGTATAATTTGTCTCGGGAAAGGAACAAACACACTCGACCGCCTTCGTGGTCTAGTGGTAACAAACGTTGCCGTAAACTCGGGAGGTCGTGGGTTCGATTCCCACCGGGGGCAAGTTGTACATTGTATAATTTGTCTCGGGCTGGGTGTTTATATGTATGATAAGTATATATTTACAAAAAAAAAAAGTATAATATGTAGTTTATCAACCATCTAGTTTCCGTAACACAAGCCTCGTAGCTTACCACGGAAACTAGATGGCGCTGTGTGACCTATCTGGAAATATTTATTAATACATAGGCTGATAAATACATAACCCTTCTTTACGTCGCGCAGTGAGGTAAAAATCGTTACACTTGATATATTGCATGCAATATAATATAGCTTGAGAATTACCCTCCTAAATGTTTTATCTTAGCTGAGCAACTGCAATACAGAGAATGATATAAAATTATATACAAGAATATTTTTATATTGAGCTAAACTTCATAAACAAGAGACTAAATTTCATAATGAAAATCATACTTAATAGACATACTGTCTTATTGAATCCACCAGAGAGTGAGGTGCATGCTGGATCATCTGAAGAGGTGTTTAATAGGCAATTATTTTTTTGAATGAAGCCCTGCCTATTTATTGCTGTATAGGCCAAATGTCGCATATATAAGTCGGTTAGTAATGACTATGTATTTGTGCCTTTTGGTCTTAAGACCGTAGCAGCCCTGACAGATGTGGCCTGGATAGTCAACACAAGTAGCGTTCCACATAAATGCATTAAATTTAATCCATGGGTCCTTTACCAACACACTGCAGGAGATCCCGAATGATAAATAGGCAATTGACTAATAATGTCTTAGTCGCTACACTCTTGGTGGTCGCCATTTGAGTGCTAGTGGCACACCTAACACGAAAACGCTACTCCTCATGAAACGCAGCTTTTCTGGTACACTCACTTATTTAGAGGATGATCTATTGCAGTCTTCACCTGGTCAGTCCATCTCATCAGAGACTTACCACACATCCTCATGCCATCGACTTTCTCCTGTACTCCAGGCACTCAAAGGATGTTTCTCGACGTCATGACAGAGGTCCAAAGAAAGTGAGAATGCATGATTGTACAGTAAAGGAAAGGCGTCATCTGATCCCCAGTTACTCCAGTATGGATTTGTCACACATATTTAGAGCATTAATTCGTTTTTTGCTGTTTTGTGTAGGGTCTATGTCTTCGCAGCATACAGAAAAATAGGGAAGACAAGAGCTCTAACCAGCTGGATTTTTGGGTGGCTTTGGTAATGTTTCAGTTTATCCATATCTTCTTCAGCTTCTTGTCACTGCCACTCCATGCTTGATTTCGTCATCGAATCCACTTTTTTTCGTTTTGCACTTTGCTATCCTTGTATTTTCTGGCCAGTTATTGTTGGCTCGGACTGACTATCAGTTGATTTATAATAGGAACATAATATTTTTAGGCAAACCTCTATAAAAATAAATAAATCATAATAAAATAATTGTGACGTAATTTCTGTATGTTTTATAATAATTACATACCAGTATAATGATAAGATAGTAACTATGTTACAAAAAATACTTAATTTTGGAATGTTAAAACACACACTCTTGTGATGTGCTGCTTTATTGTGTATTATAAATATTTTTATAGATCATCCCGAATAGTGGCATCTAAAGTTTTTTTTTGGAATACATGCAAAATGTTAAGTCTGATATTAAGTTGCTTTTTCTTGTCTTCAGATATTTTCCCCCCCAAAATCTTTTTCACTCTTTCAAGTTCAGTTTTTGCAAAGTCATCACCCTTTTCCATAATTTTGTCCATAATGGTCTTATATATCCTCACAGATGGTCCAGTCTGGAAATAAATTAATAGTTTATTGGGAAAGTATAAATTGATGAGAAATAATAGTTTTTTAAAGAAGATTAAAGTAGATTGCGAGTGGGATTACATCTATCCTGATTTGTCCGACTCTTTTAAATGTCCGAAAATTCTTAAATTAGATGGAATACAACTAATAAAACTACACATTAAGTTGTTGCAAGCATCTGCTACCATACCACTAAAACTAAGTGGGTAATATTTTTTGCATTTTGTGACTAAAATGTTTAAAATTTTATTGAAATATCCGGACTTTTGAAATTGCTTAATGGTAACCCTAAATTGGGAGTCTGTCATAGCACAAAGAAAAAAGGGGCCTCACTTTTACTGAATCCTACAAACCACTAGATTGGCGCAGTATCACAAGCTCAATAAAAATGAAATAAAATAATTACCTGTATATCTGAAAAATCACGAATTACTTTAACTGTTTTTAGTATTTCTATTCTTTCAGCTTCATCTCCTTTCATAAACTTTCTAGTTAATCTATCTAAGTCCTGGATACAGCCTGGCAAGGTGAGATATAGACCGGTGTGCTCACGTACAAATTTCCTCAATTCATCAGTAGTAAAATCATTATTTTCATCAAAACTGATAGGTTCAGACTTTCCCTTAATAATTAGCTTCACGACAGGAAAATTCTCCTTAGTAGCACCATATTTAGTCGCCAAGGCTTCGTTGTCTTTCTCGCCGTAGTCTTTAACACCTACTTCGGCAACCAATAGTTCATCAATATCCATAGCATCCCTAGCAATGTCCACGTATGCGTCGTGCTTCTCACCGTAAGGAAAAGCAACGTCAAACTTTATAAGCGAAAAGTCGAATTTCTGAGTTATCTTATCAAAGGAGAGATCGTTTAATTCAACCGTTCCCGCAGGTGCCGAAGTTTGAAATGAAGGTTGCATAAAAAGAAGCAGACAACAGGCAACGAGGCGATACATGTTAAGTGTTTAAAATATAAGAACAATTGTTATTTTTCCACTATTTATTAGCCGGCCACTAATATAAGACAAACTGATAAACTGACGAGCCGACGTATTATTAAAAATTAGATGACAATACGTAGTATCCTATATAATCTGTGATGACAATCGATCGAAATATCGAAATCGAAAATGACAGACAAGCCACCACAGACCATATAGACTTGTACTCTTCATAGTCTGTGCCATATAGCTAATAGCCACAGATTATGGAAGCAGCAGTAGCAGCCGAAAAACAGTGTGCTTAGTGTAAAATGCAAGTTTCGGAAAACGTAACTGCTGTAGTTACGTTTTTTTTTATTTTACATTGCGTGTTATTGCAAGTTTGGCTACAATAACAGGCAATGAACATCGAAAATTCATTAAAAAAACTCTACTACTATAATTGCGTTTACGAAACTTCACTGTAACACTAGGCATACAGGGGTTTAATTTTTTTGTAAAATAAAAGTAATTCTGGCTAAATGTAGTGAGCAATTCTTTTTAAAAATCCTTATTATTATTGTAGCTTATAAGAGCGAAATAAAGTTATAATTTAAAAAAATATTAACCTCAGTTGGTCCATAAAAATTTGTACATACGTTTACAATGGATGGATTGACTTGTCACTTTAAGTTCTTTGACAGCCGTTCGACTTGGCGTTGCTCTATGGTTTGCAAATTCGGTAATAAAGCAAGTTTTACTTTCAAGTCGAAAATAGTATTTTAACTGTAAAGTGTAAAGTTTGTTTTGCTTTACAATCGATTCAATTGATTTATAGCCAACTTAAATATACTTTTAAAGCATACTTTCAATTGATGCCTGGTGGTACAGTGTGCTTAGTGTAATATGCAAGTTTCGGAAAACGTAACTGCTGTAGTTACGTTTTTTTATTTTACATTGCGTGTTATTGCAAGTTTGGCTATAATAACAGGCAATGAACATCGAAAATTCAGTAAATAAACTCTACTACTATAGTTGCGTTTACGAGACTTCACTGTCACACAGAACAAGTAATAATACCTAGTGGGACCAAGTATTTTATGTAATATTGAGACGTGGTCGTAGCTAGGTTGATGCACAGTGGCCTAGTGCTGTGCCAAAATCATTGTTTGGTAGATTTTTAAATAGACCACAAAATAAGTAGGTATATACAAAAAAAAAACTAATTTGTTAATATATTTTATTTTATTATCATCATTATCCTCTTTTTGCACACTCATTATGGTAAAGATCCTGTAATTTGGATACATCTGTCATGCTGAGACCTTGCCAATGGCCCATAACCCAACCGTCATTCTAAAACAAAAATAACAAAGTAGTTTAGTCATTTATCGGTATAAGTTTAGTCATTTATCGGTATAAATTTAGCCAAAATAAGTTGGTAATCTTACCCATATGGGATACATGGTATTGGCAACACCATTTTTTATTTCTAGCCATGGATAAGCCATCACGCTTTGATAATCATATTTGTAGCCTAGTGATGCCTCTGGAGGTAAAGTACTCTGCATATCTGCTGCACTTTCTGAAATAGATGGTTATTTTCAAAGGATATTATCCATTTTGGCCTATTTTTGTACTACTTGTGAAAATGATGCCAAAAAATGTGCCAATTTAGCAGCGCAACTACGGGTTCCCACCGAACTAGAATTGGCGGCAAATTAAAGAAATAAACAATATCTTTTTTAGTTTTAATTATTTTTCTTAATAGTACTTAATAAACTTAATAATTTCGATAGTTACTTTGAAAAAGTCAATAAAAGTACAAATAACTCGAACAAAATTAAAAGTAGATAAAAAGTATCATCACGACCGTTTCCCTTTCGGGGTGGTCAGAAACCACGCTTATAAATAAGCGGATTCACATTTTGCCAACTTTACTATAGGCCAATCATGACAAGTGGCAAGCTCGTCGATGTCTCTAGCGTACCAAACTCGAGAATAATCACAAATAAATTAAATATTTATTAAATGTATAATTTATTTACATTAATAAATATTTTCTGTGTCCCGACCAGGAATCGAACCCGGTACCTCCGAGTGTAAATCCACGGACTTAACCGCTAGGCCACGGAGGCAGTTTTAAGAAAAGTAGATCAATTATTAAAAATGTCGGAATCGGTATCGTAACTAAAATAAACACCAATTCATTTATTTATCTAGTTATTCGTCTATGAGTTATATTATATACATTTATACATTAAGGTCCGGATTAATACTCGTTTATCCGCCAGTTCTTAGCACGAGCCATTGCTCAGAACTATCAAAATGACAGATTTTACTCTAAAAAACTGTCAGTTTGAGAGTTCTGAGCAATGGCTTGTGCTAAGCACTGGCGGAGCAACGACTATTAATCCAGACCTCAAAGTGACAGTTTTTAGAGTAAAATCTGTCATTTTGATAGTTCTGAGCAATGGCTCGTGCTACGTACTGGCGGAGCAACAACTATTAATCCGGACCTCAAAGTGACAGTTTTAAATGGCGGAGCAACGTCTATTAATCTGGACCTCAAAGTGACAGTTTTAAATGGCGGAGCAACAACTATTAATCCGGACCTCAAAGTGACAGTTTTAAATCGCGGAGCAACGTCTATTAATCTGGACCTCAAAGTGACAGTTTTAAATGGCGGAGCAACGACTATTAATCCGGACTAGAGCTGTCATGATGATATTTCAAACTTTTGTACACTTAAACTATATGAAATAATGGGTTTTTTCTACTTAAATTGAAAACTTGTTCAAATATTATTTATCAAAAATGCATACCTATATAACTGTGAATACAATTTAGACCAAATCCCCATACAAGGTGTATGATGTCCTTTAGTCATCATCCGCCTGTATCTCCATCTCTGGGTATTACATGGTAGTCTTTTACCACCCTTATCCATCCTCCATCAGCAACCTTTTTTAGAACATCTGCCCATCTTCCACCGCACAGACTTTCATCTCTTGCGTCACCCACACTCATATGTCACTTTTTGACATTTTAACCATGATAAAACAGTCATTTTAAAACAAGATAGCCATAGCCATACCGCCACCTGTAGCGGTTGGAAGAGGGTGGTAAACCTTCTTACCTGGTGAAAGTTGATCCCAATTTATATGTATGAATCTGTCCCGATCGAACGAGTTATGCTGATGTTCCAGTCCTAACACGTGGACAAACAAATGCAACAGATCGTTCACTGTATTAAAACAATCAGCGGTTATATTTAATATCTGCAACCAATAGAAATCTAAGGACGACATGATGACAGAAGGGGTGATAATGGGAATAAGAAACAACACGATATTATCTTCACGTCAGCTTTCTTGAGGGGTATACTTTAATGGATTGTGAGAGACTAATCCTTATGAAGGATAAAACCACATACATTTTTATAACTTATTCTAAATTATCCTAAAAAACATATTTGGTAACTTTTGAGGTTGGTTGTCAGAAAATGCTTAGTCATTAAGGCCGTCTATGTACATTTTTAGTGAAAAAAATAAACTAAAACAAAAACAGAAAAAACCTACTTACAAAACCGAATTTAAATATAAATCGTATCCGCGCGGCCTGTTGGCAAGAACGCTGGCCGCTGGTTATTTCCTCGCTGAATCGCTATGCTAATTCTCTGGGCGAGGAAATAACCTGCCTTCTTGTCACCAGAGCTGTCAATTAGACGAGGGGTGATGTTTTTAAAAGATATTTTAGCGCTTGGACCCCACGAGCCTAATGCTTCTACAGCAAACGGCAGAAACACGTAGTCTTTATTATAGATACGAATTTGCGCCGCTTACCAGACTCTCCGCTTTCAGCTGCGGCTCCCGCTTTTAGCGCTGTTCCCATAAGGTGTGACAAAGTGTCGACACAAGTGGAAACCTATACTAAGGCCCAGGGGATAAGCGTTATACCATCAGGTCTCTTGCCATCATAGCGGACTAATCCAATGGATTCCAGAGTAGCTGGAACCCCAATGGTGGCAAGAGCCCGTTTTATGGTTTCATTAAGGGAGCCATAACACGAAACAATGCCAGAGCTTTTTATAGAAAAAAGGCCGTGGACTCCAAAGTAGTCTACTTCCCTACAACAATGTGGAAACTCTCATTGTCCAGCAGCGTCCCAAGATTAGCAGAGGGTAGAGCGTGTAACTAGTAGCCAGATTTCTTTTTCGATTGATGCCAAAACACGGGCTCGATCTCTATTGTTATCAAAATTTTGAACCAAAAAATTGTCTGTAATTTAACCAATGGGGAATCCCAAAGTTTTTGACTGTTTGGTTCCTTTGGGAAATCATCATTGGGACAACGTAAAGTTTAGGCCTCCAAAGCCTCTGAAGCACATGTGATTTGCACTTGATTTTTATTTAATATTTTAAGACATAAATCTTGCACACTGTGCACAGAGGAGAGGAAGATTAAGAGTGCAAGAACAAGACTAAAACCGAGACTAGCTGATAAATTATTTTATACTTTTTATTCCGTTATAAAACCATGGTACACAAAATTTTATTAGTATTTGTCCTATGCTTTTATTCACGACCACAACAGTCAACTCTCCGACTGATCCATTGCATTCTGTAATGTATTATTCTTATACTAAGAATGACTAACCGGGAGGCAAGGCGCAATGGACTTGGTCGATTTTTAATAGAAGAAAAAGGTTAGTCTTACTTGGTTTCCATCTGGTTTGCCTGGCTTCGGACATTTACATCCAGGTTCATCGCCTCGGGACAACATTATTATACTATTTGCGTGCCTTCTACCAGATTTCCAGAAGTGTTTCTCTAAAATTACAAGAACGAGGTACCTAAAGTTATACAAATCGGTGCTGGGTAGGGTAGTGACTAATTGGGAAACTGGCCCATTAAAATTCGTCATTCTAACTTTAAAACCAAAAGAATCATCCAATTTCCCTATTGTGATGTTAATGAAGAAGGACAAGAGATCGAGAAACGTCATAGCAACATTTCTATGCATTTATCACCTTGTTTTAAGGACGTAGAACTTGGTGCCATCGGAGAATGCACATTTTCGTACAGTTTAGACAGTAGCATGCTGTTCAAAGGGAAGGCGGTAGTGGTGGCTCGGTTGCAATTGTTTTCCTTAAACAGCCGCGGTTCGAACTTCGGCATGCGTCCTAATTAACATTGCAGCCTGTTGAACACAGCGTCCTAGATATCCACTATTGAAGATATCTGGGGCATTTGGGCTACACTCGCCACAATAGCCAGACGGGTTGGCGAAGGATCAGACCCTCTTTAATAACAATTTGTTAACGATTTCACAAGTTGATATTAGTGGAACCGTTACTGACGGATTAACGTGCTCTCCGAGGCACGGGAACAGTGGTGTTGTAATTTATTTTATTTTATATATTTAAATCTTTATTGCACAAAGACAAAGGAGGGTTTATAATGCCGCTAGACATTCTATCCTAGCCGTTTGGCTGGATTTGGACAACTTGAGCACTTAATTGAAAGG
This sequence comes from Tinea semifulvella, assembly GCA_910589645.1. NCBI lineage: Eukaryota > Metazoa > Arthropoda > Insecta > Lepidoptera > Tineidae > Tinea > Tinea semifulvella. Next base: position 9,444,615 of record OU342594.1, read on the forward strand.
TTGTATTAAATTGTATTAAATTCCCAGGCACGCCTTCAAAGAAAGAGCCAATGACTGAAGCGTCGACGCCTTCGAAATGTGGTGCTGGAGACGTATACTGCGCATTCTGTGGACAACGCGGAGAACAAGCCAAGCTCTCTTCCATCTGCATGCAACGAGCCCTTAAGTATATTGGTCATATAACCCGAAAAAGCTCTGGCAATCTGGAAAATCACGGGTAAAATTGACGGTAAAGACCCCGTAGCCGGAGCCCGACATGCTCTGGTCAGACCGGATCCGCACCACGCTTTACACCCAAGTGCACGAAGCCCTGCACGCCGCCGTGAGTAGACACGTATAGCGCAGCATCGTCCGAGACAAAGTGATTCGAGGAGGAGGTTTCGACCCTTAAGAAAAACGAGGCAAGAAGGAGGAGGAAAATGGAAATCAGACCCTCCCCAACCCGTCTGGTCAGCGTGGCGAGTGTTAGTAGGTAAAATTTTCAATGTGTTTGAGAAGGCCCATCTTTATCAGTGGAGGTCAAGGACTCTGTGTTCTAGGGGCTGTGATGATGACGATGACTCAAAGTGACGCCAGGCCAATAATAGCCTGATTCGATGTCTCTGCACTGCTGGAGAAAAAGTATGGGTTATAAGGCGGCCTTAACGTTGAAGAAGTGGGTAACTTTACTCTTAATCAGCGTGTGTATCACCACTGTTTAATATTACAATAAAGATATAGCAGTATACATACTTGTCTGTACTCCATTTTTATATCTTTCAATTGGTACTTCTTGATCTATATTTTCCAGTGTGCTAAATTCTACTTGCCGTGCAGTAGTACCACCATTCCCTTTGTCTGCACTAGAATCGGTTTCATTCTTATTTTCGTTAGAGTATTTGAGAGGTATTTCGACTTCATCGTATTGTTCGCCTTCTTGTGATTTGACTTTTTCGTCGTCAGCCGATCGAAAACGTATACATGTCTCCTTCTCAATATGTCTTATAACTGCCTTTATGTTTTCTTTCTCTTCTATTGCTGGAATGATAGTAAACTGCAGTAGCACAGGGGTGTGAACGGTCAAACGCGATGGACCGGTAGAGATTTTTCGCCGAAGTAACTTTACACATGTATGACCTACCTAGGCCGTACCACTATAATACTGCGGTGTAGAAGATGCAATGAAGCACCTACATAAATAATGGTGATATTGGTTTATTTATTGATCCTAAAACTAACTGATAATGAGATACTGAGCACGCGGTTTGCTTGTTAGCCTAACGTGGTCTCTTAATGCTTAGTGATGATGACGAGGACATGTGGCACTTTTGATGGCCCAATGTGACCTCATTTTGATACTTAATGCTAGAGAGAACACGCGGCGCTCTTGATGGCAAGAAACTAATTAGAAAGAGTGGCAACTCACGCAAACAAACTCTCGTTTACCCGAACACTAGGTGGATGACAGGATACTTTAAGTGCCATATGGTATATATATATATATATTAGGTATAGGAATAGTATTATATCCGAAATTCAGCCCGCAAAGATATACTGCGCGCGAAAATTCGAAAATATTGTATATTCTGTTACTAGTTTAACATACGATACATAGGCAAGTACAATTCATTGTTTACTAAGGTTGATAGTTTGCTTGTTAACAACAATGGCCGACATGTTGAATGAATTGATTTATTAATAATTGAACATTTAATTTAGTATCGTCTATTAGCTACTTTCAATGTGAACCGAAATTTTTCAATTGTTGTTCTACTAAGTTTCCACCCCCTCAACTGATGTGCGGTAAAACCGTACATGCGACAATCTACAAAGTCAATTGCTTGTAGTTTAACAATTTTTAGGCAGATCAGACATTAATAAAAAATGCATTATTTCTTTGTGGTACTCCATTTATGTTTGTGGCACTTAATTTATGAAGTCTGGTACGCTAAAAACTTCGAGCTTGCCAGTTGGCCAACCGACAGTAAATTCGGATTAATGTGAAATCTACTTCTTAATTTATTAAATTGCGTGGTTTCTGACCACCAGTACATCTATAGATTGAATATGTACTTACAAAATTCCATGTTATCTTTAAATGCATAACTGACAATGCCATATTCCCAAATTCTCTTCTCAAAATATGCTTTTATATCTTCTGGTGAAGGTTTTTTAGTAGGTTGCTCTGGAGGACCGATGACTGTAGGGCACGTGGTCCTTAAGTATTCCTTGTTCCTTTTTAAACATTCGGCGGAATAAATATAGTTCACTTTTTCACTATCCGTTTCGCTCAGACCCTTACGTTGGCCGATTTTAACAAAGGTCTGAAAACAGAATATATTTATGGCAAATTTGGCAAACACCTCGCGGTGGCCAGATTGGTTAGCCAGATACTAATGTATATTATTTGTAAGTAAGATGTAAGAATTGCCTACAATTAAATTTAAAAAAGTAATTTACGTGTGGTTGTGCGAGTTTTGTTTATATATTCCACAAATTAATTCTTAAATAAAAAACTAAAATGAAATATTGACATTGTATAGCTATTGAGAATTAATATTTGACATTACATAAATTCTCTGACATAAGTACCCTTTAATGTACTCATATATGGTGCTGACATCAGTATATACCTACATTGCATGCTGAGGCTCAGTAAGACATTATCACAAATAAAAATGTTAATATTACTGTTGTAACATATTAGGTTAAGATGTTTTTATGCAATAAAGAAATTTGAATTTGTAAATTTCTTAATGATTCACAAACTGTTTTAGTGAAACAGGGGCCCCAAAGGTTGTGCTCTCTAGAACAGTGGTGTTGTGAAATGTTTGAAAATGTACGTGCTTATAAGCTGTTGGTCTTCTGCTAACAGCTTAATCATTTGACCGCTTTGCTTCAGCAGGAATTGCATCATTAAAAATAATTTAAGGAGTAGAATACATTTTCTAAGCATTCCATCGTCTGTGGGATAGAGGGATGATAAGAATGGTGTCTCGGGCTAGCGTCCGATCATACGCTTCATCATTTAACTCCTCCTACCCAACCAAATACTGTATGATTCCGTTAATGCCGTTTTGGAAGTTTGTTCCATAAATTTTTTGACGGCAGACCAATTTAGGTGTAATTATTTCAGTAAGTGGTGCAAAGACTTTGGAAGTCCTAAGGACTTGACAACCACGACGGCTCTTAATTTGTAAAACTTACCTCAGGAACTATAGTGAGTTGTCCGTTTTTGGAAAAGGCTCGCGATGGATAATGCATGACACTGTCGTAATCGTAGGGGAGATGGGAAAGCAAATCCTCGCTTTTCGGCATGAAGTACTTCTTGTAACCTATACAAAATAAAAGCACAAGGTCAGATCATGTGTGGCATATTCTTCCCACCTGTAGCTTTCTCTAAGCATAGTGGTCGATACATTAATGTTAAAAACATTTAAAACGCTGTTCTTTGCCGAGGGCCCTGAGTCACCATCTCAATAATGACAAATAATGACATCTTCAACGTGAAATGCGTACAGTGGAATTCTGTGTTTTCTCCTTCATATAACCTGATGTGTTTCAAGCCAAGTGCCAAATCGTCGTACGTGACTTCGTTTTAAGTTATCAAGCAATATGTTATATTTACCTGGTTTGATGTTATTCCAAAGTATATGTACGTATTTGTCTCTATCCGGGCGTACATGTTCGTGGCTGAAGCCGAGGACGTGCATCACTTCATGCAGGATTTCACCTAGAGTCATGCAGTCGTACCCAAACACCACCATCTGAATTCAAATTTATTGCTATCGCTTGAATGGAGTTTTATTTGTCACAATCATTAATGAAACCGATCGCTTTGCATTTTACAATTGATCAGTAAACTCGCTAAATATTAACATAAAGGTGCATGGTGTATTCGAGATAAACACTCTCAGAAGCACTCTCTAGATACCTCTAGATTTGCTTACAGTGAGACCACGTACAGTTAATGATTTATATAAACAACTATAAATGAAAAGATTAAAAAGAAAGATGGGGGCAAAGAAGAATAAAACGTAAAGAAAAACTACGTGAAACGTCAAGAAGCTATCTGAAAACAAAGATGATTAGCGGTTACTACACCGACGAAAGCTATGATTAGAAGTGCTTCAATTGCCTGGGTTAACGCCATTTTGGTACTATACCTGAACTCCAGAATTGACTTTATTCTCATTGGTGTGAACGCATTGTCGTATGCCAGTCGGGTTAGTGATGTACAGCCATTCGACATTCTGAAGAGATGCCTTGTCCGTGGGTCGTACTCTTAAACGTTGTAGCCTTATACATGTCGCCTTTTCGAAGTAATCGAACGCTTTTATTATGGATTCACTGAGATAAGAATCTAGGTACAATAACATATAAGTTAAATTTGTAGAGAGAAGGAAAATATCAAGGTCAATGGTTGATACTGGTTGCATTGCCACGCTGAATGGCAATGCTGATTCTTTGACCAAAATATTACCCTCTTATTTAATCTGTTTCTGTTTCGACCACATATGTATAATCATGATAATTTGTAAACCTTTATTCATACCTGTAAATTCTATATACTCTAGCTTTATCGTCATCATTATCGTACTTTAATGCTGAGCTGATTCCCTATTTCTCATCACATATTTTGTACTATTATGAATTATTAAATTTTAGAATATTATGTTTTTCTAAAGCAAATAAAATCTAATTAATAAGCTTGGCCATCACGGCCTGTCTTGTCAACAATGTTCAACAAAACCACCTGGCTTTGGTTACTCGTACTACCGGGATTCCATCCATTTGGGATCTCTGGCAGTGATGGTAGAAGACCCGACAGATTAACATTGGTGCCGTGGTCGTTGGATGTGGGATGACACCCTTGCTTGATCTCATCTCCAGAGTACATCTGTCGGGACCGAGCTGCAGCGAACACGGCTGAAAAGGCCAAATATCGCAAACACGAGACCTTGTGCCTTTTTGTCTTAATACAATGGGGCCGTGGGGGCCATGCGCTAAGAAGTTTTTAAAGAAGAACTTTCTAAGCGGTTGGTTAATGCTGTATGTGACAAGAGGGCTGGCAGTTTGGCAGTGTCCACCGAGGGAATGCTGCAAGTTTTCTTGGCACATGATTAAATAATTTTAGTTTTATATTTAGTTTAATAAATCTTCTATAAACTAAACTTAAGAAAACGATTTAAAATTTTAAAATATATCCTAATGACGTCCCATTAGACATAGTCCCAAGGAACATAATACAAAGTCCCAAGGAGACTAGCAACATTTCTCCTTTGTACAGCGAATTGGCAAGGGTCTCTTTTCAATAACAGAAGCGCTCAGGCCATGATTTACTTTGCTCCTAATTTTAATCTGTTTCCGAATATTACTTATATATAATAAATAAAGTCATTACCATATGTTTTGCTATCGATATAATACGGAACAATGCCGTGTTTCCATTGCTTTTGCCATTTAATTCTTTCTGGATTATCGTCATCATCATCTGGTGATAGAGTGGTCTGACTTATTATTAATACTTTTGGTGCAAAATCTTTTTTAATACCAATTTGGTCCGGTATCTAAAAACACAATAGTATTAGAGCGTCTTTTCAAAAGGGCTCATCTTCTTTTTAGAAACAACTTAGTGACGCATTTATTTTTATAAATATATATATCATCATCAGCCTGTGTCTCTCCACAGCTGGATATAGGCCTCCCCCAAGGCTCGCCACTTCACACGATCTCCTGCCACCCTCATCCAACCCCCACCAGCGACCTTCCTCAAGTCATCCGTCCATCTAGCGGGGGGTCGACCCACTCTGCGTCCTCCCGTACGTGGTCTCCACTCTAGAACTCGTCTACTCCATAGTTAATCGGTTCTACGACAGACATGTCCAGCCCATTGCCACTTCAACTTACTAATTTTGAAGGCTATATCAGTAACTTTGGTTCTCCGACGGATTTCCTCGTTTCGGACTTTATCCATCAGAGAAATACCGAGCATAGCTCTCTCCATAGCCCGCTGAGCGACCTTAAATTTGTGGACCAGACTCACTGTTAGTATCCACGTTTCTGCTCCGTACGACAGTATAAATATATATATATTATATGGTTATTAAATAATAATATCAATATATCCCAACTAGCGGATACTGTCACCCGCTATTAGAGTTTCTTTCATCAAGTGCATACCTACCGTCTTTCATAATTTACATTCTTGGGATTTAATTTATAGGACTAATTAATTTATTCATTTACTATATTTATTCTTTATATTATTATTCTATAATATTATATATATATATTTTATTAATTTCTTAAATTTCATCAATGTTTTTTATTTTGGATTGTATTTAGAATTTAATTTGAATTTATGTAATTTTTGGATTTAGTGTAATTGAGACCCCACAATACCGGCCTTCCTAGTGTAGGTCTCCAATAGAAAAACATGTACATAGGATTTTATTAGAAATAAACGATTATTATTATTTATTTTAAAATTTTATTGTTAAATAAACAAAAGGCGGATGTAACATTTTGAAGATCAGCCATAAATAAGCTAGTACATTAAAGAAAGAAGGAAAGAAAGAAAATACTTTATTTATTGCAACAATTACAATGGTTGCAAAAAAATAAATATGCAAGGAATAAATCAAAATGTAAGCCTATTCTATATACCGAAAAAAATCAACAACGGCTGCTGTAACAATATTTACCTTTGTATCTATACTGTTAAATTCTTCATTATCATCAAGAGACAATTTATCCCCCTTTATAATATTTATTAGGCCTGGGACTAATTTTGGTATCCATTGGAAACCTTGGTCTGTTGCGTTGGCAGAGTATTGCATGGATCGCTTAAATCTGTTCGGTCCAACTTCATGCAGGCTACGGTATTTGCTGGCATCGTATTGGTTATATATTCGACACAGTTCAAGCGTATCATTGCGTTTTCGATTAACCACGTTTTCGTCTACTACAATTTAAAATAACGTACCTAATAAAGAATAGCGTAATATCGCCTGTAAAATTAGTTTCTATTACTAAGGTTTAAGGACTAACGTGTCGATTTTAAAACATCTACCCATATCGACTAGATTCTCCAGACCAGATATATACCTAAATAATCGATGTTGTTAATAGGTAGGTTTTAATTTCAGTGAATTTTAAAATATAAAGTCGCCCCCCCCCTTAACCATGCCAACGCTTACAATTTGTTTCTGGGCCTCTTACCGCCCCCCTCTATGCGTCCAGCGCCCGCAAGGGGGCGCTATCACCCACTTTGAGTAAGACCATATGTCTTCGTCGGATACTCAGTACTTCAGACACATTGCCTGAAAAGGAGGAGATAACCTGGAGGAACTTTTTGTTACTGGCAATGTGGAAGGATAGAGAAGTCCGGTGCGCTGCTCTAACTAAATCTGCTCCACCACCAACACTAACGTCCATGATGCTTTGCATGCCGCCATTGCCAGAAACGGGTGGCGTGTTATTATCAAAACGCACACCAATTCGTCAGGAGGTGACGACCCTCAGCAATGAGGAAACACAACGCATGGAGGACTAAAATATTTATCCTGCCGGACCACTGGTGGATCACCTGCTACCCTCATTCCTGCCGACTTCTTCAGGTCATTGTGTCATCTAGCAGGAGGTCTCCACTCTGCGTCGTCCTGTACGAGCGTATCCATTGTAGAGAACTCGTTTGCCCTATCGGTGGTCGGTTTTGCTGTAGATGTATCCGGCCCATTGCCACTTCAGCTTGCTAATTTTGAAAGCTGTTAGTAACTTTGGTTGTCGTTTGAATATTAACGTTTCGAATTCCATCCATTAGAGGAATACCAAACATCGCTTTCTCCATAGCTCACAGAGCGACCTTGAATTTGTGGACCAGACCCACGTAGAGACGTAGACAACTAGTACGATATCACGGGATCCTGATACACTGGATGAACTGTATTGTAACTTACACTATACACACCACAATGAATTGTCAAATATATTATAGGGAATTCATTATTGAATTTGTAAATAGCTGTTTTTTTTTTTTTTTTTCGTGTTTTGTTTTTTTTGTCGCTTGTATATTTATAAACTTCTTTTATTATTGTTATTATTTTTTGTGTAGATTTACTTTAGTTTTAGTTAATACTTTCATCCTTTAATTTTTTAATGCATGCATGCAGTGTATAGTTTTCATCTTCACAGCCCCTAGAACACAGTGTCCTAGACCTCCACTGCTGGACATGGGCCTTCTAGAACTTATATCTGGAGAATTTGGCCTACACTCGCCACGCTGGCCAGACGGCTTATTATAGTTTTAGTTTGTTAAATTTATCTCGTTTCCCTTTATATTCGATATTGTGTAGTTTTTTTTTACTTTTTTTTAGAAAATATAAAACAAAATTAATATTAATACTAAGAATAGGGATATAAATCCAGTTCGCGTGAAATGATGGCAAGAACGCTGGCTGCATTTCCCCGCTGAATTGCAATACTGTTTCATTGGGCGAAGAAAGAGCCAGCCCTCTTGTCACCGGAGGAGACTACAAGACGCAGTGTCATGTCTTTTAAAAGCCTTTTGCGCTTGTTTTCTACAACAAACGCCACAAATATGTAATACAGGTATTGTACTTACACCGTTTGACAGTTAAATCAGGTATTTCACATAGTACAAAATTTAATTTAATAATTAGAATAATTTGAAAACAGTAACTTATACCTCTCATACCTATCTACAACTTAACTACCAAGAAATAATAAAAAAATACATTCAATTTTTTTATGATTAAACTCGTGTTTTATTACTTTCTTGATGCAATTGTACAATTGCTTATAGCTACTACCTACTTGCACTGAGATTGGTACGGTGACGGATTCGGCCTCTGATCCAGCCCACCAGACGGGTGGTGGTGGTCAGAGGTCGACTCGCGGCTCCCGAAGCCGCGAAGGAGCGGTGGTCTCCGCGGTTACGTGCTCACAGCCGGCCGCGTCGAGACCACTCTAGGGAGACAAGTCGTGCACTCCTTCCGTAAACTTCTTTACGGTTAGCGAGTGCACGCACGCCTGAGTCAGGTCATGGAGTGTGACCTACTTGCGAGGGCGAGAGGTGGCGCACGTGGTGTTCCCGTGTTCCATCTCCTCCTGCTCACTGGAGGGTCTGCCTAGGCAGCCAGCGCCGGCGGTTAGCGGATGTTTCCTAACGGGCTCCCGCGAAGCCGCCACTCAGGCGCCGTGAAGGAACACCGTCAGGTTTTAGTCGGTGCGAGCCCGACATAACCTTTCCCTGCTGCCTCCACAGCGGGGATTGGTATCCGGTAGGGATTTCCTGACGCAAAAAAAAAAGAAAAGATTGGTACGGTGTGTTGTGCTCAAACCAAATGGTTCCCAAAGGAAAGGACTAATGGATATCCATTCTAGAGAACTCGTTTGCCCCATCGGTGGTCGGTTTTGCGGCAGATGTATCCGGCCCATTGCCACTTCAGCATGTTAATTTAAAGTTAGTAACTTTGGTTGAGGCGCGGTGGTGGCTCGGTTGTAAGAACGCGTTCCTTAAATCCTACAAAGGTCGGTTCGAACCCACCCGGCATGTACCAATGAGAAATACACTTTTCTTACGTACATTTGTCATAGATTTACAACACCACCGTTAAGCCGTCGGTCCCGGTTCCACTAATACCAACTTGTGGAATCGTAATCAACTGTCATTAAAAATTGACATCATATTCTCGCCTAGCCGTCTGGCCAGCGTGGCTTGTGTAGGCGAGTGGATTTGTCTCCAGATATATATTCTGGAAGGCCCATCTCCAGCAGTGGAGGTCTAGGACGCTGTGTTCTAGGGGCTGTAATGATAATGATGAATTTAGGTTGTCTTACGAATATTAACGTTTCGAATTCTATCCATTAGAGAAATACCAAACATAGCTTTCTCCATAGGTCGGTGAGCCTTGAATTTGTGGACCAGACCCACTGTCAGTGTCAACCACCCGTTATCTAAGACATTTCCTTAACGGCTTCTCCACTCAACATTTCCTTTCAGCTGGTAGACAGCTTTCAGCAGACGTGTGAATCCGCTTCTTTATGAGCGTGGTTTCTGACCACCACGGTCGTGATGATACTTTTATAAGTAAAATCGTTAGAAAAGTCTTTGCTATTTTTGTCTAAAATTCCATTCAAACTTGAATAATCTTTAAAAATATATGTGCGTCCGAGAGGGATGCAAAAGCGTTAAATACGTGGTAGGTATCCGAGAATAGCCTCCCAGTAATTTGCGAAATGCATCGTGTGTATAATTTTCCTAACCTTTGAACTCTACCAGCGATTGTTTTGCAGACCTTCGCGGGCGGCCGTGCAACGTTGTTTTGTTGAATTTTGTAGAACACGACCCGAATATTGACCCGAACGTTTAAAGAATTATTGGTACAGTTTGCAAAACAAAAATAATAGGACCTAGTGTCCTCGACCGGTATTTGATTGTTTATAAAAAAGTTAGGGTTATTTTCACAATCATGATAGATTTTTATTTTCAAATTGTGTATGCATAGACGGTGTCTGGTTGTGGTTAATTTGGTAGCGCAATTGAGATGACTCCGTATTCGTATGAACCATTAATGTTATTATTATTGCTGTGTATACGTAGTTCGCTTTAAAGTGTGTTAAACTCGCAGCGTGCTTAGAATATAATTATGACGTCATATAAAAAAAGTCATCAAACGTTAACAACACGCTTTATTTTCGAGGTACTGTACAGACTCACAATAACGCTGTGAAATGTCAGTCATTTCGTTTATAACAGCCAAATAATTTCAAATAGAAAATACTATGTCTGTGAATAGCTAAGCATAGACAGGGGCAAGTGTAAATAGGAGGGGGGGGTATCAGTAATTTTAATATATATGTACCATTTAGTAAATGGTACTGTACATCTCTGCGACCCGTGACTCACCCAACATAAGGCATCAGCTGAAAATCAGCGCTGCAGCCTCGGCTGTAGCATATGCTGAGCTGACCACCTATTTATCGCCACACCTATGTATGTTTCGGAATATAGAATAGGCTTACATTTATACATTTAGATTTATTCCTTGCATATTTTTTTTTGTAACCATTGTAATTGTTGCGATAAATAAAGTATTTTCTTTCTTTCTTTATATTTCAAAAATAACGATCTAAAACAATATAAACTGGGATTTTCTTTCTATATATTATATGAACACCAAATGTACAGTTTACATATATGAGAATAGAATAAATAAATAATATTATGATAAATAATATAAGTCATAGTCAAGAAAAAACAATAGTATATTAATAAATAGAATAAGATTAGGTAAGTTGCTGTGAAGTCTTTTGTAATATTAACATATGCTTTTTGAGTGCCGATCTGAAACCTGCTAAGGAATGCATGTCCCGAAGCGGTGGAGGCAAATTGTTCCATATTTTCACAGCAGCGTACCTAAAACTACCTCGAAACGCAGATGTCCTAAAACGAGGGATGCAGAGTAATTTATATGAGTTTCACATGAGCAGTGGAGGTAGTAATTTAATAAAATATATAAAAAATAAAACGAACCTTATTAGTTGACAATTATTCTACGAGGCTCTTCACAAGAAGCTCTTCTTCTACGAACTCTCTCTGCTAAATGAGGGGTGGGGGGGCAGCTTTCCTTCCCTGCCCGTACCTTGAATATAAAAGTAATGTATCATCACAACCGTATCGCTTTCGGGGTGATCAAAAACTATTCTTTTAAAGAAGAGAATTCATATCTCTAGAACATGTAGAGGTTTTAATGACTTGTTACAACGTTTGGATGTCGACCTGTTTGAGACATCTCCTTCCACCCTCAGACGTTTATTGACTACAGAGTACTGTGATGAGCATATGGAGTAGATGTCCATTAAAATGTTGAAATATTACATTATTATTATTTTAAATTATTTATTTGATCCTTGTTTTAGTTTATTTTATATATTTTTCTATTACTTATGTTTCATTTATGTTTCTTGTAAAAATTTGTAAAGTGTTGTTTGAGTACCTACTTATTGTTACTTATACTTGTTGTTGCACTTAATTAATTTTATTATATTGTATAATTCTTAAGGTGTAAAACGGGATCAGTATACAAATGCAATTGTTACTTCATATCTCATTGTTATTGTACTGATTTTGTTGGTTCTTATTTTTATTATTTTTCATTATAGCTAACAGTGAAAATTTGTAAGGCTTTGAGATTAGATATTTTTTGTATACATAATATTGCAAAGGCTGTAAATTTTCCCACGAATAAATAAATAAATAAATATTTAGGCAAGTTTACATATCATATCAAAATTAAATTATTGTGTTACGACCTGGAGTCGAAACCGCATCAAACCCACGGGCTTAACCGCTAGACTGCAGTTACTATATAGGTATTTTAATTTTTTTACAGCACAGCCATCTTATTTTATAAATAAGTATGACCGCGGCCTTAGTATTTCTTCCCATGCATATTGCAAGAAAAAACTATGTTGATCGGTTCTTGTATATCAGTCAATGAGGGGGTGTAGGTACTTTTGGAAATCTCCACCTGTTCAGTGGATTCGCGTTTAGAAAGTGAACTTTTTACTGGTCGCAAGGTTGTGTTGGTGCCGAAGCCAGTCTGGGTTAGTGTGCCAAGTCGGACGGACGTGCACAGTGTAGTGACAACGCCTTACACGCGCGAATTTACAAAGATTGACCAAACAGATTCCCAGTAAGTTTTATTTATTTTTATTTAATTGTAAATCTATACAAAAAGCGAACGTAATGCCGTAAGACATTAACTTTTAGAAAATTTTAAATTAAGTACGATGCAAAAAAAAGTAAACAATAGTAATATATGAAAGTTAATTAAAGTAAAGAAATATATAGGTACATAGAAATATATATATAGGTAATTTCACGTACATACTAATACCTAAATAAATAATCTGATACAATAAATCATGCTTCGATCCGAAGCCGTAACACTGTGTCTTGTCGTCTCCTCCGGTGACAAGAGGGCTGGCTCTTTCTTCACCCAAAGAATCAGTATTGCAATTTAGCGGGGAAATGCAGCCAGCAGCGTTCTTGCCACCATTCCACGCGGACGGGACATATATCCTTAGTATTAATATTAATTTTATTTTATATTTTGTTTTTACTTTTTGTAAAAACCACTCTATTTATGTATATTTTTTGCAAGCAAGCTTGAAGTGCAAAATTTGATTTTAAAAATAATATGCTGACTTTCTCCAAATACCTAGTAGGTATTTGAGTGCTGGACAATAAATACTGTGGACGTGATTTTAAGTAGATCGTAGTTTTTTTTTAAATTTGATTTCAAGTTTCACTTTTAAAATAGAAAATTATAATTTAAATATTGAAATCAACTGTCCATGCGGTACAGCCGCGTTCGTTTTTCCCTATGTTCGACTTGTCGGTTGTCGTCGTAGAGACATCGACGGGCTTGCTACTTGTCTTGTTTTCACTCACTATCTATATCTAATATCATAATAATCCTATGCTACTTGTATATAACTATTTGTAAATATTTTAATTTTATTATAATTTTTATTTTCATTCATACAGTATTCATACAGTCCCTAGAACACAGCGTCCTAGACCTCCACTGCTGGAGATGGGCCTTCCAGAACATATAACTGGAGAATTTGGCCTACACTCGCCACGCTGGCCAGACGGCTTAGCGAGGATATGATGTCAATTTATTATGACAATTTATTAACGATTCCACAAGTTGGTATTAGTGGAACCGGGACCGACGGCTTAACGTGCTCTCCGAGGCACGGGAACGGTGGTGTTGTAAATTTATGAAAAATGTACGTAAGAAAAGTGTATTTCTCATTGGTACATGCCGGATGGGTTTGAACCGACCTTTGTAGGATTTAAGGAACGCGTTCTTACAACCGAGCCACTACCGCGCAAATAACTGTACAAATAATATAAAATCTTTCTGGCTTAAGATCTAATAATTTATAATTCTGTAATTTTATGTCCTAGTTATATTTTGTGATTTTTCTGAAAATAAATAAATAAATGATGGCCTACAGTAAAGCAAATAAGGCTAAAGGTGAATCCGCTTCTTTAAAAAGCGGAAGTGATACGGTCGTGATGATAGTTTACTTCTCTATTTTGTTAAAATTATGTATGTACTTTGATTGTTTCTATTTTTCCGTAAAGACTCGGTATAACGTCTGCATACGCAGGCGATGACGATGCTAAGTTACACTGGTTAATTATAAAATCTATAATAATAATAATTTGATGTAAAAATACAGTAACAAAAAAAGAGCAAATAAAGTGATTGTGCGTGGATGTTTAATTTAGTTTTTGTCAGACGTATTGCGGAAAACGTTTTATTTTTTTTGTACTCTTCTCCCAATAGATGATGAATGAGATGATTTTTTTTTTTTTTTTATATACACTTTACATGGTAATACAGTATATACTCCAATACACCATGCAAGGAGGAGTCAGAAACACTTAATATTATTTACAAACATTCATAAAAATTAAATAAAAAGCCACAAACTATATTAGGAATCAATGGTAGAGAAGGCAAAGGGTCTAGCCCATACAGCCAAGTCTGACGTAATATATCTTTCTTTTTAATGAGTTAAAGAGGTCATCATCAAATTCCAAATGCTGCAGATGCATTTGATGCTTTTCTTGGAGTCACTCGCGGCACCATAGCTCAAACACGTCGGGTAAAATATGGGAGTTGACAGCGCGGGAAAACCGGAAAAAAATAAACTGCAACTTGTGCCCTATATTTAAAGTCCAATTTATCGTTTTCCATAATTATGCACACTATTAAACAAAACAACACCACTTTTGACCAATAATATCCACAGTAAATTAATTTACAAAACAAAAACTTGCACTTGACATGTCCACGCAAAATGGCGCCAAGAACTCTCTCGGGCCCCTGTGATGTGAATGACATTTAACGGCGGTTTCCGTGCTGAAACCGTGTTTATAGTGGATAAGCACGGCCGACACACGGTCGCCGTGCCTTGTGAAAGCTATGTAGCTCATATATTCCTACTTTCATTCAACTATGTGAAAATGCCTTTAGAATGGACATGACCTTAGAATAATTACAAGGACGTAACGGAACTAAAAATTTACAGCATTGAAATATGAAGTATGTTTTTTTTATCTATATTAGATGGATCGTGCTAGGTCTACTGAAATGTACAAGGCTGTAACGGAACTAAAACTAATTCAGATATGTGTAAATTTACGTCAACAATACATGAACCTAATATATTATATTCCTCCTATAAATTAACTCTCCTCTAAACTAAAATTAGTTACGTCTATTCGTGATAAGACCGACGAAATGTGCAAATGTATTGCAATCGTCAACATCATAAAAATACCAAAAGGGAAAGCAAAATAAAAAAAAAAGTTTATAATTCTCAATACTATGCTATGACCTCACTATTTCCTCCAACAAAATTACGTGATATCTTTCATAAGCTTCAGTGTTGCTAATTACAAAAATATACTCAAAAATTGGGAAAATGCACTTTTCTTAAGTACCTACATTTGTCATCAATTGACAACAACTTCGTTCCCGTGCACCGGAGAGCAAGTTGAGTCGTCAGTCCACTAATACGAGTACTACCTTGTGGAATCGTTAATAAATTGTCATTAAAACTGATATCCG
Organism: Tinea semifulvella; assembly: GCA_910589645.1. NCBI lineage: Eukaryota > Metazoa > Arthropoda > Insecta > Lepidoptera > Tineidae > Tinea > Tinea semifulvella. The sequence goes on from OU342594.1 coordinate 9,460,277, forward strand.
ATCCGAGTGTAGGCCAAATTCTCTAGAAATATGACCTGAAAGGCCCATCTCGAGGCACAGAAACAGTGGTGTTGTGAATCTATGACAAATGCCGATAACGATAAGATTCGGAGTTTTTTTTTTTGTCGATTTTCAGAAAACTGTTCTAATAACCGGGTTACCACTGCTCACATTCCCCAATATGCTCCAAAATAATAAAGCAAAACAATAAAATAATAAAGGTCAACATAGATATTTGTTTAAGCGGGGTCAATGCAGATGAATAATAATAGGAAGTCCCCAACTGTAAACACTTTTAAAAACAAACTGGACAAGTGGCAATAGACATAGACTATGGTGATAACTGACTATTTTATGAACTTTACACCAGTGCTTGATATAGGCATATCAGCAATGCGCTGATCGCCTATTAATCAATAATAACAATAATAGCATCCGTGTTCAAAACAACTGCTTTAGACAGCTCTTCGGTCTAGAACGATCATGCAGCGCTTCTGGCATGTTCTTTGAAGCCAGAGTAAACACATTCTATGATTTTATGAGGCAAAGAGTTTTCGCATATCTGAGAACAAGATCGTACAAAATCTGTAAGAGATGTTGCTTCCGACGGCAATGTACAGGAATTGGATAGAACTGGCCGCATAGTGTATTGGTTGCTGCTGCTGTATATCATACTCTGTCCGTTACGTGTGATATCCAGCCAAAAGAAATCCAGGGCCGCTGCGGAGTCAGCCGCACGCCTTAAAGTAACGCAATTACGAGGAGATCACCATTAGCAGTCGAAGCGATGGGCCCGTGGTCCGAGGAGGCTCTGGCGTTCTTCCGTGAACTCGGTGACCTTTTTTTTAAAGGGTCAGCTTTTCCGTTCAACAGGTGTAGCAAGTGTCCTCAGCACACTATGGCCACGGTCGTAATTTTAGTTTAATTTGTAGTTAAGCAAATAATTTCATATATTGTAAACAATTTTTTGAATAAAAGGTATTTAACGACAAAATAACACTTATTTATCCGATTTTTGCACACAAAGGTAAAGTTTATACTATCATGCGAATAATCTATGACCTACAAACCCATTTGATGATACAATTGAATTTACTGTTACTTGGGAAGTGATTCTGAATACCAGTTGAGGGAACAACTTGCTTCGTTTACGTAACTAACAATATTTGCACGTCAATGTTACGAATACTATAGACGAGTATTTCAAATATCAAGTGGAAGTTGGATTAGAAAAGTAAGCTAAGTTTAACTAACGTAGGGTTGCCATCTGCAAAATTTTAATAACCAGGATTTAAATGTAATAAAGAAGTATTTTACTTCAGAGCAAACGTTATGTAATAGAATTCCATTAATAACTGTCAGTGTAAAACGCTATTAAAATTTGTATTCTCGTATAAATGTTTCCTATACAACAAATAAAGTTTTGATTGCGTTAATTTTTATGTGTAAATATATAATCTTATTTTAATGAATATAAATGTTGTTAAATATATTATAAACGCGCCGCAATATTTACTATACGCTTTCTTAATGATTTTTAAGTTGCAACCCCATGGGTGACATTTAAAATAGTGGAAAAAAAAATGATTTGACATCGGATATGATCGGTAAAACTCGGGAATACGACTGCGGGACGCACTATAAGAACAATATGTAATACGCACTGAAAACAGCCCAATGAAACTCTGCAGTAGTCATCTAATAAAGTGTTTAATTAAATAATGGAATAAGTAGGTATCATAAAATAAACAAAGGTAACTTTAGTTAACAATTTTTTTGGGCTTGTTCTTAAATAATTTGTCGTGAATGACTTGCCAAACAATACCTTATCAGCAGCCCAATTCTACCAATTTTATGTCGATTAAACTTAAGCTACGTTTTTTTTCGACCCCACATTAGTCCCCGTACGGTATTCTACTTACCTACGAAGTGGAACTAAAAAACAAAACCTGAAAATATTTATGTTTAGTTCTAAAAGTGATTTTAAAAAGTAAGTATTGTAGTGCTAGTACTTCCACAAGTTTTATTTTAAAATTATTGCAAGTATATGGTTTTCAAATAATAACTAAATTGCAGCGAATAGTAGAATACGGATTTGTCAAAAGTTCTATTTTATTTCCATTTATGGAAATGGGGTGTATCACTAACTTTTTATCACGATAGATGGCGCATAATAGATGGTACCTAATATTACCTACTATAACTGTCAGTTGCATAGAAATCTTGTATTTTTATTACGAATTTTTTTTTGGATATTATGCCGAAATAAGCAGCTTTTAAGTGTACTAATCGAGATTTCTAAGCGAATCAAAGATATTGTAATCTCAAAATTGCCGTTCTTTAATTTAACCTTTTTTTCTTTTTAAAGACGGTTTTCGCCTTCTTAATTCGTCTTTTAAGGTAGGTATAACTTGAAGTTAAAATGCATTTTTCAATTATAAAATATAAAATAACATGACATTTAAAAAATGATGCGTCATAGGTGTAAACAAGGTACCATTGCCGCTAGTTACAAAAAGCTTTGCCTGATACATCCCATTGAATCCGTAGGTGAATATCAAAACATGTTTAGACAGCATTTAACGTTAAAATAAAATAAAATGGAAATAAAACTACTAGTAGAATTGGGCTGCTGGATGCTTAAAACTATTAGGACACACCAAAAATGCACAGTTGGCAACCCTAAACTGAGGTAATAGGCCGAGGTAAGTGATTACCGTTTAGAACTGTATAGGTACCTAGATTTTCGCACTACCATCAAATAAATCAAATACAAGATAGGTTTGTACATAATAAATAGCTTTAGTTAATTTTATTTTAAAAAACTAAAGCTATTTATTATGTACAAACCTATCTTGTATTTGATTTATTTGATGGTAGTGCGAAAATCTAGGTACCTATACAGTTCTAAACGGTAATCACTTACCTCGGCCTATTACCTCAGTTTAGGGTTGCCAACTGTGCATTTTTGGTGTGTCCTAATAGTTTTAAGCATCCAGCAGCCCAATTCTACTAGTAGTTTTATTTCCATTTTATTTTATTTTAACGTTAAATGCTGTCTAAACATGTTTTGATATTCACCTACGGATTCAATGGGATGTATCAGGCAAAGCTTTTTGTAACTAGCGGCAATGGTACCTTGTTTACACCTATGACGCATCATTTTTTAAATGTCATGTTATTTTATATTTTATAATTGAAAAATGCATTTTAACTTCAAGTTATACCTACCTTAAAAGACGAATTAAGAAGGCGAAAACCGTCTTTAAAAAGAAAAAAAGGTTAAATTAAAGAACGGCAATTTTGAGATTACAATATCTTTGATTCGCTTAGAAATCTCGATTAGTACACTTAAAAGCTGCTTATTTCGGCATAATATCCAAAAAAAAATTCGTAATAAAAATACAAGATTTCTATGCAACTGACAGTTATAGTAGGTAATATTAGGTACCATCTATTATGCGCCATCTATCGTGATAAAAAGTTAGTGATACACCCCATTTCCATAAATGGAAATAAAATAGAACTTTTGACAAATCCGTATTCTACTATTCGCTGCAATTTAGTTATTATTTGAAAACCATATACTTGCAATAATTTTAAAATAAAACTTGTGGAAGTACTAGCACTACAATACTTACTTTTTAAAATCACTTTTAGAACTAAACATAAATATTTTCAGGTTTTGTTTTTTAGTTCCACTTCGTAGGTAAGTAGAATACCGTACGGGGACTAATGTGGGGTCGAAAAAAAACGTAGCTTAAGTTTAATCGACATAAAATTGGTAGAATTATTGTAGTGCTAGTACTTCCACAAGTTTTATTTTAAAATTATTGCAAGTATATGGTTTTCAAATAATAACTAAATTGCAGCGAATAGTAGAATACGGATTTGTCAAAAGTTCTATTTTATTTCCATTTATGGAAATGGGGTGTATCACTAACTTTTTATCACGATAGATGGCGCATAATAGATGGTACCTAATATTACCTACTATAACTGTCAGTTGCATAGAAATCTTGTATTTTTATTACGAATTTTTTTTTGGATATTATGCCGAAATAAGCAGCTTTTAAGTGTACTAATCGAGATTTCTAAGCGAATCAAAGATATTGTAATCTCAAAATTGCCGTTCTTTAATTTAACCTTTTTTTCTTTTTAAAGACGGTTTTCGCCTTCTTAATTCGTCTTTTAAGGTAGGTATAACTTGAAGTTAAAATGCATTTTTCAATTATAAAATATAAAATAACATGACATTTAAAAAATGATGCGTCATAGGTGTAAACAAGGTACCATTGCCGCTAGTTACAAAAAGCTTTGCCTGATACATCCCATTGAATCCGTAGGTGAATATCAAAACATGTTTAGACAGCATTTAACGTTAAAATAAAATAAAATGGAAATAAAACTACTAGTAGAATTGGGCTGCTGGATGCTTAAAACTATTAGGACACACCAAAAATGCACAGTTGGCAACCCTAAACTGAGGTAATAGGCCGAGGTAAGTGATTACCGTTTAGAACTGTATAGGTACCTAGATTTTCGCACTACCATCAAATAAATCAAATACAAGATAGGTTTGTACATAATAAATAGCTTTAGTTAATTTTATTTTAAAAAACTAAAGCTATTTATTATTAAGAAAGAAGTAAATAAATCAATTTTCACTAAAAATGAGAAAATATTGAGACGAACTTACAAATATTGTTATCCCCTCACTCACTTACTTGAGCGTCGAATTATTGCCGTTTATAGATGGATTCGTAACATTAAATATTATAAAATCTCAGTTATCGTTCAATGCCGAATTTGTTATATTTCCTCTTTAACCAATTTGTACGTGTATAAAATTGAAACTTCGGTTCGTCCTTCGCTCACGCCACCACTTCCCTTTGGCCTCAGGAATAAATTAACATTAAGAGGAAATTTTAAATTGTTTTATTAATCAATCAATGATGTATTTTAGTACGTTTTAATATCTTACCTGGCTTAGTTTTATTAGCATCATAATAACAATAATAATAATAAAATTCTTTATTGCACACAAAATATAAAATATAAAAACATGTACATAGGCGAGCATAATACCATAAAGGTATTCTCTACCAGCTAACCTTTGGGAGAGTGAGAGAAGAATATTATGGAGAGTAAGAAAAATTAACACAAAAAGATCAAAATATTATAATAAGTCAAATCAATAAATATATGGGTACGTAGGTAAGTATATGGTTTAAACATCTAAGATGATAATAAATATATACTGTGTATAAATAATAAATAAAATACATGCATATTTATATTACATAAATAATAATACATACCTATATGTCTAAGAAAGAAGATTAAGATGCATTTTGTTTTTTAAGAATTATTTATATTTAGAGACGGTGCCTGTCGGATAAATAAAGGCAGCCTGTTCCATTGACGGGCTGCAGAAACAGTTAGTGAATCTGAATATCTGCTGGAGGAGTGAAAAGGAATTGAGAGTTGGTTGTTGTGCGAAGAACGAAGTGAACGACAAGATTCTAAAAATGAATTTGCCGACGAGCTTGCCACTTGCCACGATGGGCCTATAGAAAAGTTGGCTAAATGTGATCCAATTCTTTAAAAAGAGGCGAATTTTATATAGACCCATCATGACAAGCGCCGCAAGCTCGTCGATGTCTCTAGTGTACCAAACACGGGAAATATTACATTGTGTCCCGACCAAGAATCTTTTTTTTAATTAACCGCTACACCACAGTGGCAGCGATTTTATTTTAGTTTAAAAAAGTGTCTCACTTAATACCAAGGCCCACCGGTGTGCCCGTTGTTATTGTTTTGATACAAAATTAGTAGACCATGGTCATATAATTGGTCTAGACTTTAGGTCACACAAATAGTGCTTAAGTTTATCTTAACGATTCAAGGTTAGTTATTTTAGTATCAACTGTTTATTTGTATTATAGTCCGGCAGATAAAAAGAACGCTGCTGTAAGCGGGACAAACTAAAAAATGGCGTGAAGACCTCTTTTTTTTGTCGTGTTCTCTTCTCCCGATGGATGATGAATGAGGTGATGGGGAAGACATAATATATCTTTCATTCCTATGAGTTAATGGTGTTATCATCAAATTGCAGAATTTGTTGCTTTTCTTGGTCAGTCACTCGCGGCATTATAGCCCAAACACGTAGGGTAAAATATGGAAGTTCACAGCGCGGAAAAACCGCAAATAATAAACTGTGACTTGTGCCCCTTATTTATTCCATAATTATTCTTATTGGTGCTCATTTTTAAACAAAACAACACCACTTTTGACTTACAATATCCACAGTAAATTAATTTACAAAACTAAAACTTGCACTTGACAAGTGACTTACATTAACAGTTTACTGGAATTCTGCTAACAGCAGCTTACTTCTTGGACCACTTCGATCACTTCACTGCTTAGTCTTCCACTAACAGGAGTAGAATCATTCTAAATAATTTAAATTATGACGTGTCACAAATGCCTGTAATAGGTTTACGTGAACAAAGATATTTTAACTTTGACATGTCCGCGCCAAAAGGGCTGAATTTTATTTTTATTAAGTTTTTTTAAAAGACATTGTATAGAATACATTAGTTCTAAACACGCAATTATTTCATAATGTTTGTTATTAACAGAGTTTATAACCGAGCTGGGCATTATCAAATTCCAAGTGTTGCAGAATTTGATGCTTGTCATGGTGCTTTCATTCATAAGTAATTTGCTTCAATATCGCCCAATCACGTCGGGTATAGAAAACCACAAAAAATGAACTTCTGGTCTATAGTCAAATTTATCGTTTTAAAAAATATTTACATTGTAGCACATTATTAAACAAAATAACACCACTTCAGCTGGCATGGACATTATTATGTCCAAAGCCCTGATAAAAATAAGAGAAAAAAAAAAACTGACAATATGCCCAGTAAAGTAATTTACATAACAAAAACTTGACCTGTCCGTGCAAAATGGCGCGAAATCTCCCTTTTTATTTGCTCTATTCTTGCGCGGATGATGTATGAGATGATAGAAAAGGCAAACCCCTCATTCCGAATCGCGCTCAGAGCGCTTAGAACGAATATGACCGACGCGTCGTCGTTCCGAATCAAATATCGCGATTTGGATGCTCAGAACGTGATATCAATTCGGAACAGTCTAAATCACATTTTCATTCATAAAGTGTTGTTTTTTTTTAAATGTATGGAAGATAAATTGCGGATTCCACATCTTTGAGTATGAATACTAACAAACATACATCTTTCGGTTTATTCATCTTTATATGTGTAAAGTTTAATATTATTAACTTATTTTGGTTATTTAAAATAACTTGCCGTGTTACCGTATTTTTTTTTTCACTTCCTACTTAAATATTAATTATAGATTTGTTTAAGAAGTAATATAGAAACACTATAAACGAATTACAATATTAAATAATTTAAAAGAAAACCTAATATTAAATTAACTTGAAAATGGCGCGGCACATTATGACAAACAAGTGACAGCGCTCAGAGCGATCTACCTCGATATCATGAGCAGTCTAAGCCGAGAAATAATGTCATTTGTGACGTCACATAGCTTTGGCAAAACAGTTTAAGCGCGTCTCGGAACACCTTAAAGCGTGCTTAGGAACGAAGGGAAAGGGTCTAGCGTGCACAGCCAAGTTTGGCGCATAATGAGTTTTTTTTATCAAAAGCCTATAACAAATGATGACAAAGCATATAAATTTTTGCGCTTTAAGAACTTGGAGTACGACCGGATCAGAAAACCAGATAAGTCTATCAGCTCATCGGATTTTACACCTACGTCAAAGAGTTGCATAATTTAATAAGATTAACTCACACCTGTTTTTTTGCGTAAACCGGATTTTGTCACTGGCCACTTACAAAGTGTGCTCAGGTTATGATAATTCTGGTAAACGAGCGCGTCCACGTAACTTGACATAACTTCTGTAATGTTAGGACGGATGTACACTGGATATACTTTTATTTTGTTGTTGAACAGAATACGCCGAATCTGTGCATGCTGTATTCCATACTCAACGAGCCGTCTACACCCAATTATTTGAAGAATTATTTTAATTATCTTGGTGCCACACCCACTCTTCGCTCTTCTTCTAATGATACGCTTTCTATTTCCACTCACCATACTACCTTTGTGTCTAAATCGTTCGCAGTTGTGGCTGCTAACCTTTGGAATCAGCTGCCAGTTAAAATCAGCTAATTAAAAAACTGGTGTATGCTCACTACAAGCAAGAACGAGGTACTGCTTAATTTTCATGTTTCTCCTTTTGTTTTAGCTAAGTTGATTCACTATGATTTATCATTAGTAGGTATATATATTTGTGTATAGGTATTGTATATATATTATATTGTATTGTTAATATTTTATTTATTTAGGTTATATTTATACTTACTGCTCTCGTTGTTCCGAAGGTTTGACCGTCATAGAATGTCTAGCGGCATTAGGTCTCCTTTGTACTATTTGCAATTAAGATTTAATAAATAAATAAATAAATACAGGTAATTGCCAGCGCCGCGGTTGCTCGTATAAAATGCTTACTTTTTAGCGTGAACTGTTCAATAAAAAAAAAAAAATGGCTTTAGCATTAAGGATTTTAACGTTTTTGTCTCGCTCTCACTCGCACAATTAAATATGAGTATTTTTAATGCTTTTTCAAGTCTGAGTTAACTTTTGAGAAATGTAGTCTATCAACTTTTTAGAAAACAAAATGACGGACATATATATGACTTTCGTATAACAAATTTTAGACAGCGATAAGTAGCAAGAACATTTATACCAATTTTCCTATATACACTCCCATATATATATAACTTACGTGCTTGGGCGTTATTAACTCGAATTACTCCATAAAAAGCATCAAATTCTGCAACACTCGAAATTTGATGATCCCAAACGCGGTTATAAAAACTTTTATTAACAAATATTATGAATAAATTACGAGATTAGGACTGAAAACATCAGTCAGTGTATAATATCCTTAAAATAAATAAAAAAAAAAAATGCTGGAGAGAGTTTCGCGCCATTTTGCGCTGACATGTCAAGTGCAAGTTTTTGTTTTGTAAATTAATTTACTGTGTATATTGTTAGTCAAAAGTGGTGTTGTTTTGTCTAATAATGTGCTACAATGTGAATAATTATGGAAAACGATAAATTGGACTTAAAATATGGGACACAAGTTGCAGTTTATTTTTTGCGGTTTTCCCGCGCTCGAACTCCCATATTATACCCGACGTGTTTCTGTAATTTTATTTGTGTAATCTGGAATTTAACGATAACCTCACTCATAAAAAAGATAGATATATTACGTCAGACTTGGCTGTATTGGCTAGACGCTTTGCCTTCCCTATCACCTCATTTATCATATATCGGGAGAAGAGAACACAACAAATAATTACGTACCTCATAATCTAAAAGTTGAGCTTAGGATATTTTTGTAATACTAATATAGATTGCCTCCATGGTCTAGAGGTTAAGACTAGTTTTAGAGTAGGTACCTACTGGATTACCACGAAAAAAAAAAACTCGCTCCTTATAAAAACCATGGTTACTGGTCGTGCTGATTTTTTACTTCTATTAATAATGTTATATCAATTATAAAAATATAATTAAGTAAGGCTACGTTATTATTATACTAACTACGAAGTATTTTATTATGAAATTCTAAAAATAAATTATCTATTAACTTAACATCAAACTACTCGCGGTTTATTTTTATTAAAAAGACTTAATAACGAGTTTACATAAAAACATACTATTTTAGGAACAGAAAAAATGTATTAGGCGGTAATGGCGGGTTATAGTTTTAAATTTGAATATAAATTATTATATTGGAATGTAGGAATTTATAATAATAAACTCATTTATTTTTAAAGATATTTGCGACTTTGGACTGAAGTTCTTTGGTCCTAATGGTAAAAAACGCTGACGCTATGTAACTCCTGGCTAACTTTTTTTTTCAAGTTTCTTTAAAGGACATTATACAATCACGACCATATTCCTTTCGGGGTGGTCAGAAACCACGCTTTTAAAGAAGCGGATTCACATTTAGCCAACTTTACTATAGGCACATCATGACAAGTGGCAAGCTCCTCGAAGTCTCTAGCGTAGCAAACTAGAACAAATATTTTTTTCCAGAAATCGAACCCGGTACCTCGGCACCTAAATCCACAATGTTAACATTTATTCATAATATTTGTCCATAACAGTTTTCATAACCGAGTTGGGGATCGTCAGATACTAAGTGTTGCATAAAAAATGATGCTTTTCATAGAGGTATACGGGAGTTCACAGCGAGGAAAAACAAACGGCAACTTATGCCCCATATTAGTGTCAAATTTATCATTTTCCAGAATTATTCACATTGTAGCACATTATTAAACAAATAATACTACTTTTGACTGATAATGTCCACAGTAAATTAATTTCCAAAACAAAAAACTTTGAAACTCCGGCACATCCTTTCATGAGACGAAGGTCTTTAACCAGTGCGTCCTCCCGGTAATGTCGTACGGAGCAGAGACTGACAATGGGTCTGGTCCATAAATTCAAGATTGCTCAGCGAGCTATGAAGAGAGCTATGCTAGGTATTTCTCTAATGGATAGAATTCGAAACGTTCATATTCGTCACAGAAGCTACGTAACTGTCAAAGCTTTAAAAATTAGCAAGCTGAAGTTGCAATGGGCCGGACACATCTGCCGCAGAACCGACGACCAATGGGGCAAACGGGTTCTAAAGTGGAGACCTCGTATGGTCTACGTGTCGTCACGCGAGTAGACAGATGACCTGAAGAGCTGGCGGAGGTTGGATGAGAGTTGCAAAAGACCGCGTGTAGTGGCGAGCCTTAAGGGAATTGGGGAAGACCTACATCCAGCAGTAATAATAATAATATCTTTATTCAGTAAAGTTACAAGATATGAAAACAATAACATATTTCATTATGCATTATGGTACAGGAAAACAGACATTTGCAGCCGAACTAAGCCTATATATATAGGTCTGTCCGTCGGCAGTCAACGCCCAGACACCCCTTTAAATATATTATTATTATTCATTACAAAATAAAAAATAAATAAAATGTACACAAAAAAAAAAAAAATGTGTGGTTGAGATCCTCTTTTTGTGTATGATGTAAGTGTGTGAATGTGTGTAAGAGGGTGTGTAAACTTTTCATACTTTGTTTTTATCGCATTCCTATTTTACTATTGACAGTAATTCCTCCGTTATATTATAGTCAAGAGACTGTAGCCATTGTGTGACATTTTTTCTACATATCACTTTAGTGCATTGATATTTATTTATTAATTTTATTATATAAATATGGACCCAGAAAACAGAAAAATCTGCTAGTAAAAACTTTTCGAAAAGCTTAAGAGCTTCCACACACAAGATCATTCCTCGTTTATTATAAACTTTAGGACTAAAGATGAGCATACAATGTGGAGAGACACAGACTAATGATGATGATGAGATATGGAAGTTTATTTTATTTATTTATTTATTTACATACATACACTTTACATGGTATTACAGATACTCCAATACACCATGCAAGGAGGAGTCAGACGTTATTAATAATATAAAAATAACACATTTTTTAAACTTATTAGATAATAGTTAATTAATACTAAGTCAAAGAAAAAAAAAAAAAAACAAAAGATAATACTTAAATTCTTAATCAATTTTTAATTCAATTAATGAAAACATTTTAAAATTAGGCTATGGATGTATTGTTTTAAAGAAATATACATAATATTATTTACTATTACAGCTTCCGTATGCTTGGACCACCCGGTATGTAGACGCCCTTAGCCTCTCGATTGATGAGAGCTGTTTGCTTTCTCGTAGAAAGTCCGTTACGACAGACTTATGGAGTTAGTTTTATTGTACTATGTTTTACTTAACCTTACTGCTAGTATTATAATAATTGCCAAAAACGTAATTAATATGTTTTATTACTCACTCGGCTAAGCGCCGCGCCGCGCCGGCCAAGGAGTTGTCCAAACGGCAGTCTGGAGACAGGAAAGCTGGCAATTATTTCTGCCTGCTTTCTGCCAGTCTTCTTGGGACTAGCAACTTGTTTATTTTAGGTTTAGTTTATAATTATTTTATTTTTTACTTTTAAGTAGTTCTAATCATTTTACGTAAATTCGCTAATTGTGTAATTCAAGAATTAAACAAATGCTATCATTATTTAAAAAAAAAAAAGTTTTTTGCTTTTCATTAGTACGAGTAGTTGCGTTTAGAACAGTTCTTCGCGCCATTTTGCTTGGACATGTCAAGTAGTGCAAGTTTTTGTTTTGTAAATTAATTTACTGTGGATATTATTGGTCAAAAGTGGTGTTGTTTGATTTAATAATGTGCTGCAATGTGAATAATTGCGGAAAACGATAAATCGGACTATAAATATGGGGCACAAGTTGCAGTTTATTTTTTGCGGTTTTCCCGCGCTCTCAACTTCCATATTTTACCCGACGTGTTTAATGCCGCGAATTACTCCATGAAAAGCATGAAATTCTGTAACAATTGGAATTTGATGATCCCCAGCTCGGTTATGAACAAATATTATGAATAGAATAAATTACGTGTTTAGGACTAAGGTATTCTGTACAATGTCATTTAACGAAACTTAAAAATAAATGCTCAAAGCAAGAACAAAAGTTGACTCTTGCAATGGGAACAACTAATCATAATAATAATACATTATTAAATTAGACAAGAATACGGCTAGCGTGATAAAAATACTTAAGTATATTTATACAAAAAGTCATTATCTATAATGCTGAGAAAATTGTTTTAAATCTAATAATAATATAAATATTAAGTATGATCACGACTGTACTGCATTGCGGAGTATGCGGACTATGGAGCGAGAAACCACGCTTTTTAAGGAAGTGGATTTTAAGCTCGTCGATGCCCCGAGCACGGGAAATATTCAATATACATAAATAGCAATCAATTCAATAATTTTAACACTGAAATGCTTCCAGTATCCTTGTGGATTAAGAAAGAAAGAAAATATTTTATTTGTCACATTAACAAAAAAAGTAAAATTAAAAATGTGTAAAATAGGGAATCAGCTCAGCATTGAGCTGCGACGCTTTAAGAGTCACAGCGCTGATTTTCAGCTAATCCCTGAATATACCTACAAGCATAAATAATAATATAATTTATTATATATTACACAAATAAATAATAAACAATCATAATACATGCATATTATGAATGTCACAGTAATGTCATTATAGTATAATATATATATATATACATATAAACACATACATACAAATGAATAGAACAAATCACATAAAAAATAATTAACCATAAAATATTGAGTAGGTATGCTGCTACAGTAGCAGTTGAGATGCCAACAAATTCATTTTATATTTATTTTTAAAAGCCACCACCAAGTTTATATAATTTTTTTTAAAAGTATTTTTATTATTTTTTTTTTTTTTTAATTTATTGTTTTCAAGATACACAAAAATACATCAACAATATTATATAGCCGTCCACAAAAACCTTTAAGGTTTATCTTGGTACGGCGAGTCACTCACAATCTGTATGAGAAATAATTCTGCTATTGACTCATGTAAAACTTTTTAAACTTATATTTATATTTGTTATTATCAATGTATGTTCTTTGGAGCTCGGCGGGCATATCATTAAGATATGCTGAAGTTACATAATTCAGCATTCTTGTACCATAAACATTATTTGCCCCTGGAAGTTTAAACTGTTTTACGTAATTGAGAATCCTTAAATTACCCGACCGCTTGTATTTCGTTAGTTTTTGTGAGATATTAATTTCAGTGAGAATGGTATATTTAATTTTATCGTGGATACTAAGTACGTTGCAATGTTTAAATAGATCATTATAGTTATTTTTATATTTATTTTTAATGTGTGTTGGTACAATATCTTTAAGGATTCTCAACTGCAGATTGTATATGTCATCTAGGTAGGTCTTATATGTTCTGCCGTAACTGCTAAGTCCATAACTAACAACAGAGTCAGCCAGAGCCAAGTAAATCATTCTTAGAACTTTAAAGGGCAATTTATATTTTAGTAATGAAAGTTTGCTTTTAACTGATCGCAGTTTGGCACAGACATAATCTTTATGAGGACCCCAGCTGAATCTGCTGTCAATCATGAGACCAATATACATATGTTTATCGACTAGGTCCAGCTTAGGGCAATTACAATTTAGCACAGGTTTATGTTGACACTGGTGTGTGTGAGCCACAATACTGGGAACTATGTTGGTTGTGTTGTGAGATGAATGAATGTGGATGACTTTTGTCTTACTGGTATTTATAACTAGGCCCACATCGTGTGCCCACTCACACAGTGTGTTGTAGTTTGATTGCATGCCAGATTGAGCCAGGCTTATGTCTTTATTAGCTGTTATAAGGCAAGTGTCGTCAGCGAATTGATATACTGAGCCCTCCTTTATGATGTTACACATATCGTTTACATATAGCAGGTACTCTGTGGGTCCGATTATTGATCCCTGGGCCGTACCTTGATCTGTCCTTATTTTATCACTGTACGAAGTCCCGATTTTTACCATTGTATGTCGATTCTTATGATAATTTTTTAGTAATTTTAATAGAGGGCCTCCTATTCCAGCACGGTACAATTTGTCATAAAGAATATCATAATTAAGCATGTCGAAGGCTTTGCTGAAGTCAACCATCAAAATAAGAACGTGCAATTTATCATTAAGATAACTATTTATTTCCTCAGTGAAATTACGTAGAAGTTGTGTAGTATTTTTTTTCTTTTGAAAGCCATACTGTTTGTGGTTTATAATATTATTATTTTGAAGGTACTTATTTATTTCATTTCCCAAATATCGTTCTATTATTTTGTCCAAGCAAGACAAAATGGTGATTGGTCGGTAATTGTTAAAGTCATTATGTTTACCTTTTTTATATATTGGTCTTATAATACCAATTTTTAGTAGGTCTGGATATATTGAAGTTTCCATACATTTGTTTATGAGGTGTGTTATTACAGGAATTAATTTTTGTGAAGCATATTTAATATCTTTAGCACGTATAGCATCGTAACCTGGACTCTTCTTTACATTAATTTGCTTAATGATGACTTCAACATCGTCCTCTCGCGCCCTGCCTACTCTTATTGATCTATCTGGCTCAATTTCGTACGAAGACGGATTTAAAATTCGATTGGCACAAAAGTTGTTAATATTTTTTACATTATTTTCAAATTCCATGGCAAATATATTTGATAATTTGGCAGGATCCAAATTAAAAGTTTTTAAAAGAATGGTGTCTATACTTTTTACTATTTTACCGCTTATATTGTTTATGATTTCCCATATTTTTTTGGGATTTTTAAAATTTTCACACACTTCAGACATAATTTGTTTATTTTTAAGATGAAGGGAATACTTATTGGTTTTATTTCTATATGTATTATATAATAATCTATTTTTATTGTTATTTTTATCTTTTTGCCAAATCTTATATAATTTATCGCGAGTATGACACATATTTTTAAATCTATTGTTTACCCATATACATGATTTCCGTTTACTGGATTGGCTGCATGTCACGAAGTATGTACATTTTTGATATATATTGTTAAAAGCACCATGTATGTATTTTACAATATTATTTGGATCATTCAACATTAAGGCACTACTCCAGTTAAAGTTATTTAATTCGCTATTTATTTTTTTGTTATCTAGTTTCGTTATTAATTGTTTAGTTGAGGACGCGTGCGATCCGCCGCTGAACGCGCCTGAGATCGCACAACCTGTTATGCAATGGTCGGCCGGAGCGATGTTTATAACGGCTGTGTACACACTGTGATTTTTTATATTACGTAGGAAAATATGATCAATACACGACTTAGAAATTTTGTTACCATACTTCTCCATGCGTGTGTACTGGGTGACCCCACATTCTAGGTTATGGTCACATAATGAGTTTAGATAATTTGTAATAATTGGGTTTGATTGTTTTAGATCCAGATTCATATCGCCCATGATTATATAATTAGAATTACTAGGGTATTTTGACACCACTCGCTTTAATTCGTTAATGAAATTATTTTTGTTAGTATCTGGTGGCCTATATACAGCGCAAAGGTTTATACGGTAATTATTTTCTAGTGATAGCTCGCCTGTTATGCATTCAAACTCACATACCTGAATATTTAGTCTTATGAATTTAACACATTTATGTACATACAATAACACTCCACCACCTCTTCTCCTAATTCTTAGTTCACTGTATAATTCATAGTCCTTTAGTTCATACATGTTAACGTTATCACTTTTTATATTGGCTTCGGTCACAATCAGCAGGTGTATAATATGTGTACTGTTAAACACAATGTATTCTAATTGAGCAAAATTTTTAATAATTGATCGTATATTTACATGAAATAATAATAATGATTTCTTTTTGGTCGGAATTTCAGAAGAAAAGTCGTTCCATGTATTATAATTCAGTTCTGTTATATTGTTGTTTTGGAAATTATCCATTTATAGTTTTGTGCATACAAAATACAGCTCCTAATATATAAATAAAATATATTAGGCTAATATTTAAACAGAAGGTGTTTATTTAATAATTATTCGGGTTTTCCTTAACCTTTTCTAGGTCCTGCAGAGATCTAATATTAATAATCTTACCCTTTTCATTCTTGCGTATTAAAATATTACCATACTTGCACCATATGTAGTTATAGATATTTTTAAGCTCTTGTTTAGTTTTCCACAGTAAATAGGACAAAGCCGGAGTTAATGTTTCACGAAGGTACAACTTGTCATGGCCCTCTCTTCCAACATCCTCAGGAGAGATCCTGGTACGCTTGGCAGCTTCCAGCCATTGATCTCTGGTCCCTTCACGTAGAATTACAGTTATCGGTGAATACACGTTCCGCTGCGCAGAAAACTTTACATTTTGAGTTTTTTTCTTTCTGTAGGTTCGAACAACATCCTCTGTATTCTGGTTTAGGATTGTGGCAATGGATTTCACAACTTCATCGGTGTTACCATTATCCGCTTCCTTGATACCACAAATCTCGAGTTGGTTGGATAATTGACATTGTTCCAACTGATTAAATTTACTTTCTAGCACTTTGTATTTCAGATCGGTATTTTTTAGGTTATTTCGTAGATCGGTATATTTATTTTCCATTAATTTCATGTTATTTTCATAGGTTTGTATCTTCCCCTCGTACTCGTCGATCTTATAATCTTAATAAAGTAGTTTGTCATTTTATTTTATTCTTCCGAGTAAATGTTTTCCCAATCGAACAATAATAATATAACTGTGTCCCGACCAGAAATCGAACCCGAGATGCCACCGTAGTGGTTCGTTTGTAACATATTATACTAGCACAACATGTGACATTGCGCCCACTTGATGGTAAATGGCGCGCAAGGTGAATGGAATCAAACACAGACATCAGAATTGGCATGACGGCTATTGCAATATAATTGTTTTTTTTTATGTTTATGGCCAGACTATTATGTTAATATATGTAGATGGCTAATAAGACAATTGGGATGTAAATAACGCACGCCGGCGATTCGGCAATAGGCCTCGCACGTAATTAGACGATTGCTGTTACAGAGGAAAGCGTTGCGTGCGCCTCGTTACGTATTGCTGGATATACTGCAGATGTTCCGCTTCGACGATCGTGCTGTAATATCGTACGATACGCGGATTTAATAGAAATATACAGTCGAGTATATATGTTATGGACCAAGTGATTAATGCGGGCATTATTAATAATGACCGGGCATTATTAATAATGTCTAGCTCTATTGGGCAAAGTGATTAATAACTATCAAAAATTCATTATTTATTATATTGACCGGTCACTATTATATTGCGACGTGACAAATGGGCAATTTGATAATAAAATTCTTCTATACCACATGAAGTTCTGCTTGATATTAATTCAGAAGAAGACTTGGAGAAACTGTTATCTACTGAGAGCACTATTAACGAAAGGAATCTTGAGGATTTCACTGAAAATGATCAACAAGATTCCGCAAAAAATGATTAAGTTTATTCCGAAAAAAATGATTGTTTTAAATTTTATGTTCTATTTTTATTATATAATCATTCAGCTTTGAATATTTTTTAAGTGCTGAATACTTGTTAATTCTAAATGTAGATGCTAACTATGCCAAATAATAATAAGTCTTGCTTTAATTTTAGTTTATTATATGATCTTATAATTTAAATTGTTTAACATTTAGTTTATTTTAAGTTAAGTGACTGCAATAATAAAAAAAATGGTTATTAAATAAATATGTTTGTATTACTCTGCCCAAAAGATAATTGACATTATGTATAATGCCCAGTCAATTTGATTATTTGAATAATTATTATCAACTTGCCCTCTCATATTGGGCATTTTTCATAGTGCCCGGTCATTATGAAAAATGCCCGATTTATCACTTAGTCCATAACATATACATTAATAAGCTACATCTGCACAATGTGAAAATATTTATTTATTTTAAAACTTTATTGCACAAAGCACAAAGGCGGACTTAATGCCCGAAGACATTCTCTGACAGCCAAATCTTAGGGACAAATTTGAACAAATATAGGTGCAATGAAAGTAACAGTATTATACAATTATAGGATAATTCAACAAATATTATATATACCTACTTATATATTCTTATATATGTATTATAATATCAATATACTAATACATACACAAACTTGTACATAAACATACACAAATACAACTTACTAACGTTTTAATAAAAAAAACTATTCAAATGATTGCAAATGCACCCAGGTTTGTTACAAATGCGCGGTGGTGGTTGTGGAGAACGCTTTCCATAAAATCCTACAAAGGTCGGTTCAAACCCCCCCCCCCGGCATGTACCACCAATGAGGAATACACTTTTTCGTACATTTGTCATAGCTTTACAACACCACCGTTCCCGTGCCCGTGTTTCAATAATACCAACTTGTGGAATCGTTAATGAATTCACATTATTAATTGACATCAGTAGTATAATTTTGCTCTCATTCATTTTGTTTTAGGTAAATAATCATTAACCTATTGGTTTTCACTTATTTATTATTATTATTATTTTACTTTTGCTAGTCACAGTTCAATTGCACTATTAATTTAAAATCTTATTACTATATTTTACTCTTATTTCTTAATTAATATAAAATCTCTTTGGCTTGTGTTCCACTATTGCTACTTTGTTTATATGTTTAATAAGCTGTAATTTTTTTTAATAAATAAATAAATAATTCAGATCCTCGCCAACCCGTCTGGCCAGCGTGGCGAGTGTAGTTTAAATTCTCCAGATATATGTTCTGGAAGGCCCATTTCCAACAGTGGAGGTCGAGGACGCTGTGTTCTAGGGGCTGTAATGATGGTGTCAGATATTTTTTTTTTTTTGTAAAAAAATATTAATTCTAACATAATAAAAAGTAACTCTATATAAATAAATGTAAATCCTGTATATTTATTTGCATATAAGTAGATATCTATCCAGTAATATAATAAAAAAATAAATAAAAAAAACATTTATTGTCACATAACATTATCTCACAGTTTTACAATTTGCTGATTTATTTCAATTCGCCAGTATTTATAAAATTAACTTGTGCAAGATATTAGGACTAAAAAAAAAAAGAAAAAAAAAAAGGAATTATCCTAACTAGGTGCTCGATTTCTATAGTGGATTATTTCTGGCCTTTGGGAAGGAGTAATTTGCTGTGGACGGCGAGCAAACTAAAACTAAATTAATATTTATGAACTATAAGTACTCACTGTGGGTATTGTATTGTTATTTTAATTTTTAAATATATGTAAATGTTTCATAATTGCATGCTGTGTGCACATGCTTTTGGAGATTGTACTGGAACTGTATTGTAAAGATTTGAAATTTAAAAAATGTTTTGTATCCATTTCTGTTGTGTGTACCTAATAAATAAATAAATAAAATAAAATAAAATAAATTTCGAACAATACGTGACAAAAGGAATCAGGTGTCAGCTGTTGTCGTGCAGCAGTACAAGTACTTACACCTGCACGACGCTGTTTTTCAACCTGTTCCTGTTCTCACGTAGTAATATATATTTTTTTTAAATACAGGGTAGACACTTGTAAATTAATAGATACACAATTATACTAAAAAGATAGTTATATATTATTATTAGTTCTATTAAAAAAGAGAAAAATATAATTAAAGAAAAGTATAATTTTATTTTAGAAGTCATATTTTTATTTTGTAAATTTGATAGTTTTTGTTATTTTTTTTTTTTGTTTTAACAGTAATAAGTTTTTAATTTCTTGTTCTTTTTATATTGGTGAATGCTGTGACACCTAATTGGTACATATATTAGATAAGTTATAATTATACTATGTTATGTGTGTGATAATATATGTACTGCTGTGTGTACTAAATAAATAAATACACAATTATACTAAAAAGCTAGGTATACATGAATGGCAGAGTAGATGAATGAGGCTCGCTTCGTCAGGAATATTAACATTGTTGCAGGCCCTTTAATTATACATTTTCTAGGGCTAATAATTAAAATTAAATAATAAATATTTCCAGACAGGTCACACAGCGCCATCTAATTTCCGTGGTAAGCTACGAGGCTTGTGTTACGGAAACTAGATGGTTGATAAACTACATATTATACTTTTTTTTTTTTTTGTAAATATATACATATTATACATATAAACACCCAGACAAAGACAAATTATACAATGTACAACTTGCCCCCGGTGGGAATCGAACCCACGACCTCCCGAGTTCACGGCAACGTCAGCCTCAGAATGAAAGAGGCTTAAGTGAAAAAATAGTGAAATTGAGTTACAATCATAGAGAGACATAAAAAGGTATGCTCTATCCGATGAATAGTAAAACAAAGGCAATTATTGTAAAAAAAGGGCCTAGCGAATCTTCCGTCCCTATCACACTGTAAAATCCACCCCCTCCGGTCCGCGCGAAAGTGACGCAATCAGTGAAGTGCCAACGTTGAAACCGATAAGTACAGGATTAAACAGGCGTAAAACCAATTTCGCCTTTTTAAGCCCGAAAAAATCGGTAAGTTGATATACGTATGTTGAATTTAGAAGAGGCGCCTTTTGAAATAGTTCTTTACAATACAAAATTAAGTTTATGTAGGTGGGGCTTAATGACGATTGTGCCTTTTTCATACCTAAAACTATTCTAACCAAGTTATAGTAAATCAGATTGGGTCCCTTTCTTTAGAAATAAAAAGGCCTAAGTAAAAATATGTCCTTTTTAGACTGGACATTTCGGAACGAAAAGGGCTTATATTTTCCATTTAAAAAAAAAAAACAAAAATAAATAAAAGACATACAACATTCATTTTTGCATTCATCCACAAATTAAAACCTAGACTTTCCAATAAAAAAATAAAACACTCACATTTAGAAGGAAAAGTGTGGAATAATTACTCTCAAAGTGAAAAGTTTAAACTTTACGATCTTCTTTCGCGTTTTCCCACAAACTTAATTTTTTGACTTAAGCCTCTGTCGTTCTGAGAGTGCGGTATGTTACCACTAGACCACGGAGAATAAAATGCAAGCTAAGTATTTCATGAATACGTGATGAGAATTCCAATTCCTTTGGCCCAAACCTGTCTAAAGATCCATTGTTGAGCAGTTTTTCCTCATTTCTCTCTTGGAGTTGACAGGTTTAAGAGACTTATAGGAACAACCTTGAATTATCAAAATCATTGCCAATTGAACTGAAGGTAAACGTTGCAAAAATCTTGATTACCTATGTAACTACTACCTGCTTATGCAAATGCACTATTCCAAACCATTCACCAACCGAATGCCAACCGCCTCCGTGGTCTAGTGGTAACAAACGTTGCCGTGAACTCGGGAGGTCGTGGGTTCGATTCCCATCGGGGGCAAGTTGTACATTGTACCACGAAAACTAGATGGCGCTGTGTGACCTGTCTGGAAATATTTATTTATTTATTTTATTTATTTAATGTCATTTTTTTATTTATTTATATTTAGAATTTAATTTATTTATTATTGTACGAAATCATTAAATTGAAAATATACATTAAATATAAATTAAAAGCTACCTAAATAAAAAAATAAAAAATATACTAAACTATAAATAAAAAATGTCCTCTAGAGACGTCCCATCCGAGATAGTCTGACAGGACTGGCAACATTTCCCCTCTGTATAGCGAGGCTATAAATAGTTGCCAGCCTTCCTGTCACCAGACCTCAGCGTCTCCGTCAGCCGCTTTGACAAGTCCTTGCCCAGACGCCTTATTGAAAGTCCCCATGGGCCCATCGCTTCGACAATACGCATGAGAGTAGAAATGAGGTGACGCAACGGTAGGATATGCGGCATAACTTTAATGGACCGCATACGTAATGGTGAAATACGCAAAAAGTTAGGTATGAAAGAAAGGATAGAGACGAAAATAAAGGGAGGCATGCTCCGATAGTTCAGGCATGCTAAAAGGATGAGCAAAGAGAGATTGAAGAACCAGTAATGCAAAAGTTGTGGGTACATGTGGCCCTGCCAGACTAAGACTCACCTATCATCATCATCATCATCATCAGCCTGTGTCTCTCCACTGCTGGATATAGGCCTCCCCCAAGGCTCGCCACTGCACGCGGTCTTTTGCAATCCTCATCCAACCCCCACCAGCGACCCTCCTTAGGTCATCCGTCCATCTGGCGGGGGGTCGTCAAACTCTGCGTCGTCCCGTACGTGGTCTCCACTCCAGAACCCGTTTGCCCCATCGGTCGTCGGTTCTGCGGCAGATGTGTCCGGCCCATTGCCACTTCAGCTTGCTAATTTTGAATGCTATGTCAGTAACTTTGGTTCTCTGACGAATTTCAACGTTTCGAATTCTATCCATCAGAGAAATACCAAGCATAGCTCTCTCCATAGCTCGCTGAGCGACCTTGAATTTGTGAACTAGACCCACTGTCAGTGTCCACGTCTCTGCTTCGTACGACATTACGGGGAGGACGCACTGGTTGAAGACTTTTGTTCACTTCTATCACGATCAGATAAATAAAACAATAGCTGAAGGTGCATTCAAAAGTCATCGAAACAAAAGGGCATGTATGAACGGCAATTTAGAGATCACCATATCTTTTAAACTTTTTAAACTTTCGCGCACATTCATAATAGTTTTTTTATAATTTTAACGGGTCTTTACGCGGTTTACCTTAGAGACATATTTCTCCCGACGTTTCAGCCAAGTTGCATTGGCCGTGGTCACGGGTCGACTGAACACCATATCTTTGATTTAAAGAAGAAAGAAAGAAAATATTTATTTGCACACAACAGCTAATACAATAATAAAAGACGTAAAAAAATAGACAAGATAAATACATAAAAAATAAATGAGTGAGCTGCTGCGACAAACAGACAGATTTCGCTTAGAAATCTCGCTTTGTACACGTAAAAACTGCTCACTTCGGCATAATATCCAGAAAACGATAAATTTCGTCATAAAAATACAAGTTTTCTATGCAACTGACAGTTATATTAAGGACCATCTATCATGCGCCATCTATCGTGATAGAATGTTAGTAATACACCCTATTGTGCGACCGAGACGGATGCAAAAGCGTTGAACCCTCTTAAAGTAATAAAATGTTGCTGATGTCGGCAGAAGTGTGTGTAAGATAATTATTAAGTACCAGCAGTAAAACAATTATCTACTATTTATATATTATATGTTGTGGATAATTATAATAATTTTGTGAGGGAAATAGCATAAATGCTGGTTTCCTCAATTAACGTATAAAATATATAGCCAAAGGACGATTTGTACTCTTTTTAACGTTGGATCGTAGCTAAAAAAATTGGGCTATATAAAACACTTATTAGTATTTCAAAATTCAAATTCAATTGATTTATTAGCAATGTAAGGTTTTACAATATAAGTTAACAAACAATCGTGGAACATTATTACAGGATTTGCGAGAGTAATTTGGTGATGGTCCCACACAAGGCAGTTAAGCCCGACATGTAGGTCCCAATAAGGTAACTAACTTGGAGATAAAAAAGTAGCAAAAATCATACGAAATAAATTATATATATATATATATATAGTTAATATATTAATATTTATTCGAAGTTAATAACATTACAAGTACATTAAATATTAATTAAAAACTAACTAAATAATAAAATTAAAAATAAACAACCCTATAAATAAAAAATGTCCTCTAGAGACGTCCCATCCGAGATAGTCCCAAGGAGACTGGCAACATTTCCTCTCTGTATAGCGAGGCTAATACGTCGGCAAAAATAATTGCCAGCCTTCCTGTCTCCAGATATATAGGAGTATACAATAATTAAAACAACGGGTGAAATGGACCCATTCTATTGGTGTATAAATATATTTATATTATGTATTGGCCTACTCACTTCTTACGCTCAGTTGCAGAATGGATGATATCTTTTGACATGTTGGACGTATATGAGGCAAGTCATTGGTCGAAATAACCAAAGTGACAAGCTAACTACCAATCACGTGGCGTGATTATTCAGATATTATTTTAATTATCCTTTCTGCAATTGGATATCAACTTATCATTTTAAATAAGTTAGTTGGCTCAAGCATTTCATGAAGATTATTTTTTCCCTTTACACCATTCAAATTAAATATATAATATATACCTTAGGAGATATAGCAAAATCAAAATAATGCGCAACGAAATTAATTCCATGTCGCCGTTTACACGGGCAAAGCCGGGCAAAACAGCTAGTACTATATAATTGAAATATAACTAGTAAAATAAAACAGCCTCCGTGGTCTAGCGCTTAAGTGGTCTAGTGGTAACAAACGTTGCCGTGAACTCGGGAGGTCGTGGGTTCGATTCCCACCGGGGGCAAGTTGTACATTGTATAATTTGTCTCGGTCTGGGTGTTTATATGTATAATATGTATATATTTACAAAAAAAAAAAAAAAAAAAAATAGTATAATATGTAGTTTATCAACCATCTAGTTTCCGTAACACGAGCCTCGTTGCTTACCACGGAAACTAGATGGCGCTGTGTGACCTGTCTGGAATAATAATAAATAAATAAAAAGTCCGGATTTAGACTCGGAGGTACCGGTTTCGATTCCTGGTCAGGATTCAATAATATTTGTTAATTTAAATAAATAAATAAAATTATTATTTAATTTATTTGTGATATATCCCGATTTTGGTACGCTAGAGACATCGACGAGCTTTTTTTAAATTCTTTTATACCACCTTGCACGACCAGTGGAACAAGCTGCCACTGGCTATTAGACACGCACCGTCAGTCCACATATTCAAAACCTTGGTTACTGCATTATTTTTAGACAAACAAGCATCGGGTTCACAATAAATATTTGGCAAATATATACTTTTATACTATGTATTTATTAGGATTTAGTGTATGTATTTATTAGTATGTATTTATTAGTATGTAGTGTATGTATGTCTTAGTATGTAGTATATTGTTTGTTATCCTAATATTTTTTATTTTTTATATCAGCACTACCCTTCATCTCATACTCTCCCAAAGGTTAGATGTTAGAAAATGCCTTGTAGGCATTAATCTTCGCCTTTGTACATTTTTTTTTCGTGCAATAAAGAATTTAATAATTAATAATAATCTATGAATGTTTGCAACTGATGGAACCAGACACTCATGACTGACATCAGTCCCTAACACTATGTCTGACTGGACATGACATCAATTCGAGCCTGACTCTGAAATGTGTGGATACACTTTACTGGGTTTATCGGCACGAGCGGTGGATACTTCCCCGCCCCAGTAGACTGGACAAATTACTACCATCAGTCTGCCTACCAATCATTGCCACTTGTCATGATTGGCCTATAGTAAAGTTGGCTAAATGAGAATCCGCTTCTTTATGAGCGTGGTTTCTGAATACCCCGGAAGACCATCACTAAACAGTTATTGATACTATATTTCTTTATTTTCAAGGTATATAACCGAGGCGCTTGCTGAACCATGGCGGCGACCAAGTTTTCGCATCCATTTTTTCACGGACTCAAGAATCCCCCCACCGGTTACGAAGATGAAGTCCTGCAGATACGAGAATGGTCAGTATCGGTCTAAAGCTGGGTTGTAATGTTGCCCAATTTGAACAAGACTACTGATATGGTTCCAAGACCTCGCAAGACTCTTGCACAGATTTTTTTACCATATTTTGCTAGTGTTTACTTTTTGTGGAGTTAGGTTTTTGTTTTCAATATTTTTTTATTGTGTCGTGTCCGTAATTTTTAATATTTTTTTGTTCCTAACGAAAAAAACGTTTAGGTATTTGGAACTTGGGAGAGCTTGTTTGCAAATCATTTTATTTTAGTATATCTAAATCCTACCTATACCCATAGCTGGGCATTAACTCGTTAATCCGTTAATCGTTAATTAACGAAGTTAACATTTTCATTAACGGGTTAACTTTTGAAAATGTTAACGGACACGTTAACTTCCGTTAATATGCAGAAGTCCGTTAATCGTTAATCCAATGCCACTATTTACCGCACGACACCGCGGTGTGGCGCGAAAAACCGGTTCAGACAAGCATGAAACGACAAGTGCCGGGCGTGGCGGCGCGTGAGACAAAAACAAAACTAGATATTTGCCGGCGCGTGCGAGTAAGAAAACTGCGAAGTACTAGCGCCAGTGCTTAGAGTGACGAGTGTTGTGTTTGTTGTTATTATAAATTACTGTCAGTGATAATTTGCGTGTTAATAAAGAAGAGTGCAGTGTAATTAGTTAGATAGAAAAGTGTAATTAAAACTATATCATGGAATAAAAATGCAATTTTAGACATATTAACGGATTAACGATTAACGTTAACTTCCGTTAATTCTTCCGAAATGCAACGCTTTAACGTTTAACGAAGCTAACTTTTTTTGTAGCGGATTAACGATTAACGAAGTTAACTATTTGATTAACGGTGCCCAGCTATGCCTATACCTAATGCCTCCGAGGTCTAGCAGTTAAATCCGTGGATTTGGACTTGGAGGTACAGGGTTTGATTCCTGGTCGGGACACAATAATTTATTTAATTTATTTGTGATATTTCTCAAGGTACCTAAAGACATCGCGGAGAGAGATTGCCTTAGTACAATTGGAAAATAAAATATATATTGAGTCAGAGTAAGAGTCTTGCAGAAGTCTTGCGAGACTCTTGTGCAAGACCAAGACCACCTATTCTGATGCAAGACCAAGACCAAGACCAAGACCAAGACTTGGTCTTGCTTTGGGCAACACTACCAACCCACCTAAAGTACAATGTCATATAGCAAACTGTCACCATAAGCTAGAGTACAAGTGAAAAAAATATTCGCCTTATTAACAGCAATATCAGACAACGGTCATCTTAAAAATAAAATAAAAAAATTGTTGTCCAAATTAGTATGGAAACTAACCTCTGTGGTCCAGAAGTATGTTATACTTTCTATACAGAGGTTAGGGTTCCAATAATTTGTTAATTGCCTGTAATAAATTGTAGATCATATCCTGTTAACACTTAATATACATTGATGTAACATAAATAAGGCAACTTTGTGAAGAAATAAATGATGATTATTATTAGTTAGATATTTCCTTTAAAAGCTATATGTACGTCATAATATACATCTACCTAATGTTATCTAGAATGCATAAGGTTATTCTTAAAAGTGGAGCCCTGAACTTCGTGTTACTATATTATTTAATTTATAATAAATATTTATAAATTCTGCAAAAAAGTTTTTTTAATAAAGTGGAGATCTGTCATCCAATGTAAATTTAAAGTGTAAAAAACATATTTGTTATCAGTGTCATAAAAAAAAAAAAAAATTAGGGCTTCATGTTTTAGGAGCTGTTTCTAACTGCAATTTACCTAATGTGATCAAGAATGCATAAGGTATATTTTTAAGATCTAGTGCTTTGTGTTTTTTGATCTGTAAAAGTAAACAATTTATTCGCCTTTTTAACTGCAATATCAGACAACGATGATCTTATTAGCTAGGCATTTCCTTTATAAGCTAAATGTATGTCATTATAATATAGGTGGTAATCATCTACCTGATGTGATCTAGAATGCACAAGGTATACAGCGATATGTATTTATTGTTTATTTCGACCTTATAACCTTTACTTTAAAGTCTAAAATAACATTTTGTTTAACTAGATGTGTGGAAATCTGAGATGTATAAAGAGTGCTTGGACTTTGACTATACTACTAGCTATTAAAATAAAAAAATGTTTATTTTGTATATTAATTAAATGCAAATTGTATGGTAATCAAATCTTCTAACTTCCTAATATTATAATTTAAAATTTACGTGACATATCAATATTTAAAAAAATATATATAAAGAATAACCAGAGTCATTGTGTTGTAGCAGACGCACCCATTAAACTATGTTCGTATTTGCCTAATTTACATAAGTTTTTTTAAATTTAAATATTTATCTTTCGGTTTGGATATATAATGGAAATTTATAGAAGGTACTAGCGAACAATGATTCTTGCCGACGCCGCGGGAGTTCTTTAGTTATTAGCAAAGTCGGTAAGCTAGCTATCGAGCCATAGGATCGCCACAAGCGCGTCTATGCATTCTGTCTCGTCGCGTCTCACTGTGACATCGGTAATGCAACTGTGGGTGTAACTTTGCGTGTAGTCCATAGCGCGTGCTGTCCCTTCTCCTTTTGTTTTTAATGAAATGGTTACTCGCTGAGATTCTGCCAGCAATCATCATCAACACGAATCAAAATAGTTTATTTTCTTTAACTTGGATACAGTCAGAACTAATAAAATCAATACAATTATTAAAACATATGTACTAAACAAAGTGGTAATAATGGTTGGACCGTAAACAGGCATTAATCCATATTTATGTATGTTAGGCACAACATTATTGCTACAAGCAAGTAAAACTAACTAACTTAGAAACTACTTAAATAAACAAGATCGTGGCTGTAAAGAGGCCGTGTCAGTTTACATTCTAAATACTTAATAATTATAGTTTATACAAATTACATACAGATAATTAATAAAATTATAATAAAAACCCCAAAAAAAAGACGTGAATTCTTATAATCCAAATAATAATAATAAAACACAAGCCTCGTAGCTTACCACGGAAACTAGATGGCGCTGTGTGACATGTCTAAAAAAATAAATATATGATATGTCAATTAAACATAAATTCACAGCTGTCATCTTATATTCTAATAGCATTAATGTTAAGCTAAGCTAGTTTTATTTTATTATTAATTTCTGCTTTTATGTGAATGAAACTAATCAAAAGTCGAGTATCAGTCCGTTATAAAAACATGGTACATTAATATATATTTTTTATTTTTATGCGTTGTCATCCACTTTTGAGCTATGGTTCAAATTTCAAGTATCTAGCTCATCGGGAAGTCAGTTTAAAACATAGACATAGGATCGTCGCGTCGTCGCTTAGTATTCTATATCTATGGTTTAAAATCAATTACAAAATTCCAGCTAAACAGACACATGAAAGCGAGTTAATAAAAAACGCAGTAATAAAATAACATGGTAAAATAAAGAAAATGCAAAGTTTGAGCTAAGTAAAAGCAAACCATAAACACGTGTTATGGATCTGAACGTAACTTAATTGTTAGTTCAGCTTGGAGTGTGTAATATAGTTAATTGTAATAGTTAGACGCATGCAGTTTTTCTTGTGACCTGAATTTGATTTTATCTGTGCAAGCTTTTTTCTGCCTGTGACTTTACTGTCGTCAATGCAGGTGTTTTTATTGTATTTCGCAGTATCTATTGTTTAATATAAGACAATAATAATTAAATATAACTGCCTCCGTGGTCTAGCGGTTAAGTCCGTGGATTTAGACTTGGAGGTACCGGGTTCGATTCCTGGTCGGGACACAAAAATATTTATTATTTATTTATTTAAATCTTTATTGCACTATGTACAAGGGCCCGGCTTAATGCCGCTAGACATTCTCTGACAGCCAACCTTTAGGATGATGTAGTAAGTTCAAGGTGTGAGGTAGGTGCAACATGTAATATAGATATGATAAATATGGAAATAAATAGGCTCTACATAAAAGGATATACTTACATACTAAACTACATCCAAGAATACATATACTACATACAATATACATACACATATATATATATATTGTATGTAGTATATGTATTCTTGGATGTAGTTATATGATGTAGTGTATATATATATACACTACATATAATACATACACATACTACATATAATAAGTACTTATATACTTTGTAGGGAGCTGTTGTAGTAATGCAATATGATAATACTATTTCAATACGAGTAATGAAATATGATATTTCTCGAGTTTGGTACGCTGGAGACAAAGTTGGCTAAATGTGAATCCGCTTATTTATAAGCTTGGTTTCTGACCACCCCGAAAGGGAAAACGGTCGTGATGATACATATTGTTTAATGACGGATTGATTAGCAAGAAACTCTACATTGTATATCTACTCAGTTTTCTTTGATAATATTATAAAACTGAATAAAGCTTTGTATGTGTGTCTGTATGTATGTATGTATGTTTGTCTTGCCTTCAGACTTGTATTCATCATCATCATTACAGCCCCTAGAACACAGTGTCCTAGACCTCCACTGCTGAAGATGGGCCTTCCAGAACATATATCTGGAGAATTTGGCCTACACTCACCATGCTGGCCAGACGGCTTGGCGAGGATATGATGTCAATTTTTAATGACAAATTATTAACGATTCCACAAGTTGGTATTAGTGGAACCGGGACCGACGGCTTAACGTGCTCTCCGAGGCACGGGAACGGTGGTGTTGTAAATCTATGACAAATGTACTTAAGAAAAGAGTATTTCTCATTGGTACATGCCGGGGGGGTTTGAACCGGCCTTTGTAGGATTTTATGGTAAGCGTTCTTACAACCGAGCCACCACCGCCTATATACCGCCGACATAGGCTATATCGATGGCTTAATTATTAAAACATGTGTGTGCTTATTAGTGTTGCACACAGCAAACCAAATTGGTCTTGCTGGTCTCGGTCCTGGTCTTATTCTTGCTCTCTTAATCTTGGTCTTGGCAAGAAGAAAATATATATTTGTTTCGAATTGTAGTATTCTTTTTATTAGGTTTAGTTTATAGTTATTTAATTTTATTTAAGTAGTTTGTATATTATTTTTTTTTTTTGTAAAAGTCAACCAATATTAAACGTAGAGCAAATGTAAACACATCGGAACAGTAGTCAGTTTTGGAGATATTTCATATAACGGTTTGATATTTTTACGTCTGAATCGTAGAAAAGAAAGACAAAAAAATGGCGAGCCAAAAAAAAAAGATAATTTTTAGAAAAAAATGGAAAAATATATCTGAGAAACTTGGTGACTCATACATCTGTCGCACAATATAGATGTGGAATGCTCTTCCGGCCTCTGTGTTTCGACTTTCGTATAACCTGGAGTCCTTTAAGCGAAGTGTGAAAAGGCATCTAGTGTTAGGGACTGATGTCGGACATGAGTGTCTGATTCCAGTTGCAAAGTCACATGTCGTGTTAGTATAAAAAAAAAACTAGCGCAAGTACATATAGGTGGTCTTGCTCTTGGTCTTGTTCTTGCTTTTTTGCAAGACCAAAAGCAACAGTTGGGCAACCCTAGATGTCATCAATCGTGTATCCAACTCGTGTATTAAAGTGCAATTTTAAGTAGGCACATGCTAGGCCAAGGAGGTCGCGATATGAAAGTTAGAAACGTGGATAATGACGATAACCACAGACCACAAGACGCATCAAGTGCTTGCGGTACACGAACTTGCCTTCACATGGTTGAATTGACCTTTTGCTTTATGTTTGACAAGCAATAATGAGGAAAAAAAAACAAAAAAAGATAAATTGTTGTTGTATTCAGACGATGACGTCATATAGCCTATGTCCAATGATGTAAATCTCATTGCCTATGTCCGTCCCGGGATTCCAAGGAACATCTTTGCCAAATTTTATTAAATTCGGAGCTGTAATATAGGCATGAACGCAAGACAAATATACATACATACACACATACATAAAATGTATGTGTGTGTATACATGCAATAAAATGGATAACTTTTTTTTTTAAAGATAAAAATCATTTTCTGAAAAACAAAACACTACTGTATGGTGAATAAGGTCGCGTCTGAAAAACAAAATATCTATCATGAATCGGTACCTAAAGGCTGGGGAGTCTAACAAGGTCACGCGCGGGGCGGCAACCTCGCTCGAATCTCAAGGTTTTTTTTACGTATGTCAAAAATCGCGCGATCGTCGACCTTTAGCTACCTACTTGATTAGCCTTGGTATAAATGGCGATATATTTAGGAAAATTTATCTGCACCGTAACTCATTACTAAATATTTAAATAAATATATACGTTCTTTATTTTTATTCTAGATTATAATTTAAATATATTTGATCTTTAATAAATTCCACGGGTATCCAAATTTCTTTCACATTTATAGTATTAGTATGGATTTTTTTTTTATAAAAATAATATAAATAAACAAATATTTCCAGACAGGTCATACAGCGCCATCTAGTTTTCGTGGTAAGCTACGAGGCTTGTGTTACGGAAACTAGACGGTTGATAAACTACATATTATACTTTTTTTTTTGTAAATATATACATATTATACATATAAACACCCAGACCGAGACAAATTATACAATGTACAACTTGCCCCCGGTGGGAATCGGACCCACGACCTCCCGAGTTCACGGCAACGTTTGTTACCACTAGACCACGGAGGCGGTATCCTATTTATTAATTTAATTATTATTGATGTAATTTAATAACTATTGTTATACCTATTCAAAAAAACATTTATTAAATTACAACAATACACAAAATTAAATATAAATGAAAACAAGATAAATTTAACAGTTACATTTGATTAATATTTAATTTATTTGTGATATTCCTCGAGTTTGGTAGCTGGAGACATCGACGAGCTTGCCACTTATCATGATTGGCCTATAGTAAAGTTGGCTAAATGTGAATCCGCTTCTTTAAAAGCGTGGTTTCTGACCACCCCGAAAGGGAAAACGGTCGTGATGATACTTTACTTTATTTTTATAAAATATGGCATCTTAACAAATTCTTACAAAATGTTGTCATTAGCCGTAAGAAAAACATGATTCAATCCTTCATATTTAAATTAATTACCTTCTACGTTGAAGCTATGTTAATAACAATTTATCCATCTACACAGAATTATGCATAATTTACAATAATTAGCCACAAATTGTCCGATGTGCTACATTATTAAATTCAGATTGAATATAGGCCGAGTCACCGGTCAGGAAGGTAATTGTGTAACTCATTGAAGATTAACTATAATAATAATAAATATTTCCAGACAGGTCACACAGCGCCATCTAGTTTCCGTGGTAAGCTACGAGGCTTGTGTTACGGAAACTAGATAGAACTACATATTATACTTTTTTTTTTGTAAATATATACATATTATACATATAAACACCCAGACCGAGACAAATTATACAATGTACAACTTGCCTCCGGTGGGAATCGAACCGAGTTTGAAAATCACGGTATTTGAAAATCATTTAAATTTTGTTTGCTCCTAATAAATAAAAATAATGACTTTATTTTTTTCTGGGAAACGGGAAGTGCTAGAAAACGAATATTAATTTCTTGGATATATATGGATATAAGTACATACCTTTCTTGTCTATGTATATTTATTGTATTGTATGTATTATTGTGTTTATGTATGTATGTGTGCATATAATTTATATATAAATATCTATAATAAAAGTTATTTGAAGTTAATTACATTACAAGTACATTAAATATAAATTAAAAACTACCAAAAGAATAAAATTAAAAATAAAATAACCTATAAATAAAAAATGTGTTCTAGAGACGTCCCATCCGAGATAGTCCTAAGGAGACTGGCAACATTTCCCCTCTGTATAGCGAGGCTAATACGTTGGCAGAAATAATTACCAGCCTTCCTGTCCTTCCTGTCTCCGTGGCCAAGCGCCTTGCTGACGGTCCCCATGGGCCCATCATCTCGACCCCAAACGGCGCAAATTCGTAACCGATACCAAGGTTGGCGTATTTGCGCAATTTGAGGTTCTCCGCAGAAAACGCCGCTCTCCCCGCGCCTGACGAGGACGCCTGGATGTGAGTTTGAGCTAATGTCTCATCCCACACCAGAGACCTGCCAAATTTCCACGGCCCAACATATTTATATATTGTTTTTCCTTACAATGTGATCGATTAGTTATAGTTAATATTTTTTATTTTTACTTGCTCCTACTGTTCACTTTAATGCACTGTCTCTTAGGTTGGCTGTCAGAGAATGTCTAGCAGCATTAAGCCCGCCCCTTGTTCATAGTGCAATAAAGTTTTAAATCAAATAAATAAAAAAAAAACAAATAATCTTTATTTTCAATCAGTTATACATGAGTTTCAATCAGGGGCCTGAACAAGGGTCTCTGGGACGCCTGGATATCTGGACACCCTGCACTTCCGCTCGCAAACAATATTGCAAAACATTAGGCGCTTGCAGATAAAAATACTATTAACTAATTATTTATTTGAATACCTACTTAATATTACAAATTATATAAAAAGATAAGGTTTAAATAAGTTTAGTGTGGGTGTGTGTATGAGTGTGGTAGTGTTTTGTGTGTGAATGCATGAGTGCGTGTTTTGTGTGAGATTTTTTTTTATTTTTTTTAAGTAAGTAAAATTAAAGTTTTAAATAAATAAATAAAAAACTAATATTAATTCCTCGTTTTCCGAGAACGGATTAAGGTCGGGAATAATAGTATGGATATACATCTAGTTTCAGACATAATGGTAGAGACTGATTTGATTTGCTTCTATTCTTGAAACACGCCTTCGTCTTACCATCAGGTGGCCGTGACATCCGACATGTGATAAACATATTTAAAAACCTGTTAATGACGGATTAATGAGTTACGCAATAGCTCAGGTTGCCAATTGTGTTTAATTGATTGCTGCCGTTGTTGCACGTTTCCTTTGGCACTGGTATTTGTAACATTTCCAAACCAATGACTGTGCAATGTGCATATGGCGTGATTTTTACAATTGGTTCCTTTGCATATTTTAGGTGTGAAGAAATATTATTGTTTAATTTTGTTATTATTTTCTTTAACTTCATTTTATGACAGAAGCAATGTAACATCACATTTTTATAATAATAATAATAATATTACTATTATTTAATACAGAGTGTTTACAAAAGTATGGTACAAGGGCGATATTGTAATGGCGATAACAGAAGTGCAGATAAGAAGGAAATTTGTTAAATAAATAATTACAACAATACATGTAATAAATAATTACAATAAATAAGTAAACTATCATCACGACCTTCCGGGGTAGCTAGAAACAACGCATTTAAAAATAAATAAATGAAGTTTTATTTTAGGTATCACAACCATATCAGTCAAATTTCACTTTTTTTTTAAACGCAAAATATTTATTTGATTACTTAAAAGTAAAAAAGATAATAAATATAAACTAAACCTAATAAAAAAAAAACTATACGTAAAAAATGTCCTCAGGGATAGTCCAAAGAAGACTGGCAACATTTCCCTCTGTATAGCGAGGCTAATACGTTGGCAGAAATAATTGCCAGCTTTTCTGTCTCCAGACTTTTCCTTTAGCCATTTGGACAACTCCTTGGCCAGACGCTTGGCTGAGTAAATATATATTTACAATAAAACTATAATACAATTATAAAATATAAAGAACAAAAGTAAAATTAAATATTGACACTAGTGAGTGCGCACGACAATTCTACTCGACTCTTCTACTTTACCGAGCTCTCGGAGGGCATCAAGCAGAACACCCACTCCCAAGGTCCGTTCTCGCGCTTTTGACATGCATGTCGATTCGATTAGTTCGTAGTCAGTCAGTGGAGTCGTCCAGGCCCGGATGACTAATGGGCCTGGGTTGGGGATGGGGACATTCCCCCGTTTTCCCCGACAGGATCTCAGCGGGTAACCACCTGCTGGTAATTCATGCACTTTCGGTGCTGGGCGCCGTTACTAGTATAACAGCGCCCGTGTGGCTCACGAACCCAGGCGGTCTAGGTTCGACTACTTCAGCTCTCCTCCAGAAGCACTTCTCTAGGAAGCGGTCTCCCGTTGGGGGGCCGAGCGCAAGATGGAGCGATATTCTGGAGATGCTTGAAGTGTCCGTTGTCAGCCCGATAGAACATACGTCTAGTCAGGCCGACAACAAACCCTTCAATAGTAGGCATCTCCAGATCTCGAGCTATGACGGAATTACGCACGAACCACGGCGCTCGGGAGACCACTCTGAGCGATATGTTCTGCTGACCTAGGATCTTGTCCCTATTGGTCTTCGCCAGAAGGTGATGCCAGGCTGGCGCAGCGTAAGACGGGAATGAATGAACATCTTGTAGATCCGGACCTTCAACCTGAGCGGCAAGCTGGAATTCATAACAGGACGCAACATGGCTCGGGCCGCCTTCGCCTGATTAACGGCGTGGCAGGCCATTTCACCCATTGTTAACGTCCTGTTAATGATGCAGCCCAGGTATTTTACGGTCGGAGTCCACTCGATATTCTGTCCCCGAATTAGTTCGTATGACCCTGACAGTTTTCTATGGTATGTCACTTTTTACACGAAAATTTCGAACCGACACCTAAGTCGAAAGCACCAGAATTAAGCCCCGGGATCGATTTAGGTCTATTTACGGTGTGGGTTCTGCTGAACAGATAGCCAATGTGAGAGTATTTTACTGGGGATCCTATCACAAACTGCTTTCAAAATGCGATTGGTTAAAGAACGTAGCCGCTTCCAGAAAGACGTAACACCGTTTCGAAGCATCGCGAAGTAGCAGATTCATATTTAGCTATCTTAAATAGCATGTCGACTCATGTTCGTGACTTGCGATCTACCCAAAATAACCTTCTTGATATTCCTCTCCACTCCACGACATGATATTCAAATTTCTTCACTGTTACCGCAGAGAATCTCTGGAACACTCTCCCTCTCTCTCTTCGAAATCTAACGACTGCGCTTTCATTCAAAAATTATCCTTACTCCCATTTTCTATCCATTCAGAATAACTAAAGTTATGTATCTGTGTTAAACTGTTCTTTCACTCTTTTCTCTATTTTTAACCTTAACCCTATATTATAGTGTGTATTTATTTATTTCTGTACATATGTAATTATATGTATTATATTATAGATATACTTGTATGTATTATAATATGTATGATATGTAGTTTATGTAGTATTAGTATAAATTATTGTTTTTGTTAGTAAATACTTGGCACTCTACCTGTAATCCGTTAAAACTCCCAAAGGTTAGCTGGTGGAAAATGCCTTACGGCATAAAGCTCGCCTGTGCACATTAATTTTAAGTTAATTTAGTTTTTGTGCAATAAATATTTTTTTATTTATTTATTTATTTTTAAATAGCCCCATCATAACCAGTAGTAAGCTCGTCGATGTCTCTAGCGTAACCAATTAATGAACACATTAATATTAATAAATATTTCATAAACACCGCGTCTTGTCGTCTCCTCCGGTGACAAGAGGGCTGGCTCTTTATTCGCCCAAAGAATCAGTATTGCAATTCAGCGGGGAAATGCAGCCAGCGTTCTTGCCATCATTCCACGCGGACGGGACTTATATCTATCCTTAGTGTTAATATTAATTTTATTTTATATTTTGTAAATATTTTTTTCGAATAAACTAACACAAAGGCCGTATACCTTCCGGGTGGTCAGAAACCACGCTTTTAAAGAAGCGGAATCATATTTAGACATTTTATTATAGGCCCATTATGTCAAGTGGCAAGTTCGCCGATGTCTCTAGCGTAGCAGACTTGAGAAATATCACAATAAAATAAAATAAAGTATTGTGTCGTATCGTAAAGGAATCGTACCCGGTACCTCTTTTTTCCTTAGAACAAAAAAATATGAATTACGGACCTGACGCAATTAAAATTTATTGAAAACAAAAACCTAACCCCAAAAAAGTAAACGTTTTAGCAAAATTTGGAAAAAAAAATCTGTGCACGAGTCTTGTGAGACTCTTGCGCAAGACCAAGACCAAGATTGGGCAACACTACCTATTCTGTTACTTAGTTGCAAATGTTATTAGTGGATATAGTTATTAACGTCAGAGATTGCGTCATAGTTACAAAATATTATTCAATTCTCAACTCTATAAGCGCTCGACTTTCACAGCAGCCGTGCAAATATCAACCTTAATAGCGTGATACATACATATAGTTAACGGATTTCATTATATAACGTTTGCAACTAAGTAACAGAATAGGGCTATTCCCGAAAGGATAAATAATTTAACTCACGTTTAACATTTTAATCATTTATAGCAGCACGTGATTGGCTAAGTTACAAATTATCAATATAGGTAATAAATTTATTTAATGTGTCACATTATTTTATATCGGTACTCATCACCTAATGACCTTAGTTAAATGTCTTACTTTAATTGCCGTAATTATAATAAATAATTACTTTATTATTATGCATTCAATCTTTCCCTTGTAATAATCATAAAAATACAAAGAGATCAAATGTATATAAGAAGAAGCGGGCACTGGTTGTTATTATCATACTTGTTGTACTCCCTGCCTACACAATTAATCACTGGCTCCCTGTAACACCAAGTCGGCCTATATTCGATACGTCCACACTCGCCAGCGCTCAGGCGCACACTGGCGTTTGGTAGTGTGTCGTTCCCTCGCCACTTGTGTACATGAGACAATGGACTATATCTTATTAAATAAGATACAAACACTACAATACTGTCGGACAGACAGTGGGGTCGTTCAGGCCGGCATGACTAATGGGCCTGGGTTGGGTATGGGGACATTAATATATAACTACCCGCTGGTAATTCATGGACTTTTGGTGCTGGGCGCCATTACTGGTGTAACATCGCCCGTGTGGCTCACAAACCCAGAGGGGTCTAGCTTGGACAACCCAGGAGCAGCTCTCTAGGAAGTGGTCTGCCGTTGGGGGGCCGAGCGTAAGGCGGTGCGATATTGCTAAAGATGCATTAAGTGTCTGTTATCGGCCGGATAGAACATACGTCTAGTCAGGCCGACGACAAACTCCTCAATAGCTCAAGCTATGACGGAATCACGCACGAACCACGGCGCTTTCCCCACTCTGAGCGCTATGTTCTGCTGACTTTGGAGCTTGTCAATATTGGTATTGGCCAGAAGGTGGTGCCAGGCTGGCTCACCATAGGTGAGACGGGAGCGGATGAACATCTTGTAGATCTGAACCTTCAACCAGAGCGGCAAGCTAGAATTGATTCTTCGACTTCGCTTGCTAATATACGAATACTGCTATACTCGTATATATAGTATAATTTTGCTCCTGCTTATCATTCATTCATTTTATTTTAGGTAAATAATCATTAACCTATTGGTTTTCACTTATTTATAATTATTATTTCTTTTACTTTTGCTAGTCACAGTTCAGTATTAATTTAAATCTAATTACTATATTTTACTCTTATTTCTGTTTTAATTGTGTTGTCTAAATAATATAAAATCTCTTTGGCTTGTGTTCTACTATTGCTACTTTGTTTATATGTTTAATATAATAAGCTGTGATTTAAAAAATAAATAAATGACAGGGCGTAACATGGCTCGAGCCGCCTTCGCCTAATTGGCAGGCCATTTCACCCATTGTTAACGTCCCTTTTAATGATACAGCCCAGGTATTTGACGGTCGGAGTGCACTTGATGTTCTGCCCCCGAAGCTGCTATATCGTATTCTAGGTAGTCAGAAACCACACTTTATAAGAGCATTTAACTATAGTTTACTCGAAAAATACATCATTTTTTAAAAATATTCAAATATAAAAATAAAAATTGTGAATTCTGTTATTTAATACCACTTTTAGCCCGAGTTTCTCCGATCATAGCCGACCTTACGTCAAAATAGTATTTCCCACTAATTTAAATGCCAGCCATGGGGTTGCAACTTCAAAATCTTTGGAAAAACGTGAATTAAATACTTTAAATAATCGCCGCGAATTTATATTAAAGTTAACAACATTTATTTTAACAATTAAACTAAGATTATACACATATTTACAATAAACACAGTTTTATAACACACATTAGGTAATAAATCAAAATTATGACAAATACTAAATAGTACTTTATGAAACTGTTGCATAATAAGGGGTATTATACACGAGTGTTTTAATACCTAGTTATATGCAGTTTCATACACTAATTTATCTACTCTCATACATTGGGATTGAACCTACTAAATAAAAGATTTCACACGAAATACTATACAACAAAACGTATTGAATGGCGCCAATTTTTATTTTTAATTTTTTTCAATGACCTTGGTACAGAATACATAAGTCCTAAACAATGCAATGGCTCCAAAACCTAGCTTATGCTATATATAGCTATTATAAAAAGTGTTATGATGTGATTCTATTTTTAAATTTCAGCAGTATGTTTATAAAGTATGTCAATATAAATTCGTTTTGAAGTTTGTAATTCGCATTTTACGATATGATCCGAGAGTAGATAAATAAATATATAATAGTTTTTTTTTTAAATTAACGCATTTACCATACAGTATTGTTTTGTTTTTCGTATATTTTTTTTTATTATAATTTCATAAAAGGGGTTCTACCAATGACACCTGAAGCCTAAAAAATATTTGCTCTTTTGACAATTACAATTACACGCGGTATATATAATTTATATTTAATCATACACCTTCTATTGTCTAGATAATCAAAGGAATTCATCGCTTTCTTAATATTTCCAGGATGAAAAGCCAGTCGCACCTGCCCTACATCTCGGACGACTTTCTGATATTGTTCTTGCACTCTAACTACTACAAAGTGAAAGAGACAAAAGAAACCATCGAGTCATACTTCACGATCCGCTCCAACACCCCAGACTTGTTCTCCAACCGAGATCCGATGGCTCCGAAGAATAAAGCTGTGCTTGATATTACGTAAGTAAGCATCATCATCACGACTGTATCCATTTTGGGGTGGTCAGAAACCACGCTTTCAAAGAAGCGGATTCACATTTAGCCAATGCTATAATGCCTCTAGCGTACAAAACTCGAGAAATATCACAAATAAATAAAATTAATTATTGTGTCCCGACCGGGAGTCGAACCCAAAAGTATAGTAGCGAATTGGGAAAAGAGTGACAACTCTCGTTCACCCGAAAACTAAATGGTTGGATACTTAAAGTGCCTTACATACCTATTATCGGTATAGCTTCTATATAAAATATCCGATATTCGTTTTTTGAACCGGAAACTAATTAACTGCACGCAAAAAATTAAAATTATTATTAACTAAAAGTTACACAAAACATTTTTTCTTTTTTAAAAATAAATGGCAATCGCCGATGAGGCATTTATGCCAACTTCACGTTTGTATCAATTATTTAAAAAATATATAAATTTAATTTTACGGGCGACGCGATAAATCGCAAACACTGAAAGGGCAAACATAAATGGTTAGTAGGAATAACACAAACAATACAAGTTGTTAGCAAGCGATACACACACAAAACATTTAAAAATATTTTTGACCATGTTAGTATAGTTTTTTTTTCCGTTTTGGCATTAGTAACAATTTGCCAGTGTCAAAGTTAGGGAAAGACGGGTTAAATAAAAGGGATTCGAAAAAATTGGAATAGGATCAAAGAAGTATTTATAAATATAATAATATTGAATTAATACAAAAATAAGAGACTAAGGTTGTATAGTTCGCTTGTTGACAACAATGGCCGACATGTTCAATGAATTGAACGAATTGATTGAATTAATGATTGAATAATTAATGAACATTAAATTTAGTACCTCTACTAGGCGGCGCCACTTTCCGAACCGAAATTGTGTAGCTCAATATCATCTAAATCCATGGACTTAACCGCTAAACATGGAAGTAGTTATACTATGATTCTATTTAGAGTCCGGAAACTCGATGGATCCGCGCGGTATGATCAATCCTACACAGCAATCCCGCAGGATTAAAACATTGCGGCATTGTAATCTCTAGTTAAGAATTTATGAAATACATTAACCCTACAAAGTTACATATTAATTAGGAAAATTATGTGTTTTTTCAGCAACATGGTCTCCTTACCCAATCCGACCCCAGAAGGATACCACGTCCTTCTCTACCGCTTCTCAGAGTTCGACTATAGCAAGTTGAACTTTGCTGATGCTATCAGAGTCTTCTGCATGTTCAATGACGTGAAATTATCTGAAGACCGGCTCTGTGAAGGCTACATCGTCATCTTCGACATGAAGGGATGCAGTCTTGGACACCTCACCAGAGTCACTCTACCAGCGCTTAGGTCTTTCATGCTATATATACAGGTACGATTTGTATCGCAGTTTTTTTTACCCGACTACGAAAAGAAGGGTTCTGTGCTTATCAGCCTATGTATGTGATGACAGAACTTTACGTTTCGTACCGCATTCATTTCCAAGTCGTTTGCGGTTGTTGCTGTGCATCTTTGGAAACAGTTACCGGTGGACATCCGTCAAGGTCGAAATAGAACACTATTTAAGAAACTGATCTATGCACACTACTTAAATTCACCATAAGCTTAATACACTCTCTGCTATATTTATTTCTCTCATTATAGTCATCACATACATACATATCTTCACGCCAAATCCCTTGCGAGGTAGGCAGAGACAATTGAGCGCCACTTGTCACGGTCACGACATACCTGTTTCGCTTCTTCGACATTCATCCACCTCTTCATACATGCCCTTTTGTTTCGATGGCTTTTCAACGCACCTTCAGCTATTGTTTTATTAATTTGGTCGTAATATGTGAGTCTAGGTCTGCCAGGGCCTCTTACCCACAACTTTCGCATTCGCGTATTTCGTCATTACGTATGCGGTCTGTCAAAGTGACGTCATCATATAGTAGGTATATTATATTTATGTATATTCATAGAACGTATGTATGTAGTTTTATTTGTATGTAAATAAGTATTTATTCACTAGTATATATTGAAGTCTAATATTTTTCTATTAGTTTTGATAGCACCTGCCTTATCTTGTCGTAACTGCTTTAGTTGTCCCAAAGCTTTGACCAGTATCGAATGTCTAGCGTATATATGTTTCGTATATATGTATATCTGTATATATGTTTGTTCCTTTGTGGCATACAGAAACCAAACGCTTGAGCTGTATTTGATGATTCTCACGTCAATCGATTCGTCTTAATCATGCGTGTGTCACTGATTACTTAGAGACCCTATTACCTTGAGACTTTAACAGTTGTGACCCAACTTTTCAACTGCCTCCGTGGTCTAGCGGTTAAGTCCATGGATTTAGACTCGGAGGTACCGGATTCGATTCCTGGTCGGGACACAAAAATATTTATTAATGTTAATAAATACATTTAATTAATATTTAATTTATTTGTGATATTTCTCGAGTTTGGTACGCTGGAGACATCGACGAGCTTGCCACTTGTCATGATTGGCCTATAGTAAAGTTGGCTAAATGTGAATCCGCTTATAAGCGTGGTTTCTGACCACCCCGAAAGGGAAACGGTCGTGATGATACTAAAGTCGCTATGTAATAAAATATATAAAATTATTTCAATGGTGTAGTGAAGTGGTTATTTATCAAACTTTTTGGCGACGGAAACCTTGGGCTTGTTTTTTTATTTTAGTTTTTATTTATTTATTTTAATTATAGTTTCTTTAATTTCCAAACAGTATAAATAATTAAAACTACTTAAAAGTAAAAATTAAAATAAATATAAACTAAATCTAATACAAAATAAACTATATGTAAAAAATATCCTCTAGAGACGACTTAGAGGTGGTAGTCAGACTGATGGTGGTAATTTGTCCAGTCTGCTGGAGCGGGGAAGTATACACCGTTCGTACCGATAAACCCAGTAAAGTGTATGCACAAGTTTCGGGATCAGGCTCGAATTGCCTAGTCAAGCCAGCATAGTGTTAGGGACTGATGTCAGTCATAAGTGTCTCGATTCCGGTTGCTAACATTCATGGACCTCGCGCACCACTTACCATCAGGTGAGCGCAAGGTCACATGTCGTGCTATAATAAAAAATAATAAAATGTATGATAGGGTGGGTAAAATATTGCAATCGGCATAACATAACTCTCTTACGATAAGGTTTAAAGTTTTGCTAGATTCAAGGATAGTATTAAAAAAGATGAAATCATCAGCAATTTTTTTTTTCATTTTTTATTTATTTATTCTATGGAGAACTATCGACAATACAATAAAAAATCTATGTTAAAAAGAATTAGAAACAGAGTGTAAAAAAGATGAAATCATCAGCAATTTTTTTTTTCATTTTTTATTTATTTATTCTATGGAGAACTATCGACAATACAATAAAAAATCTATGTTAAAAATAATTAGAAACAGAGTGTAAAAAAGATGAAATCATCAGCAATTTTTTTTTTCATTTTTTATTTATTTATTCTATGGAGAACTATCGACAATACAATAAAAAATCTATGTTAAAAAGAATTAGAAACAGAGTGTAAAAAAGATGAAATCATCAGCAATTTTTTTTTTCATTTTTTATTTATTTATTCTATGGAGAACTATCGACAATACAATAAAAAATCTATGTTAAAAAGAATTAGAAACAGAGTGTAAAAAAGATGAAATCATCAGCAATTTTTTTTTTCATTTTTTATTTATTTATTCTATGGAGAACTATCGACAATACAATAAAAAATCTATGTTAAAAAGAATTAGAAACAGAGTGTAAAAAAGATGAAATCATCAGCAATTTTTTTTTTCATTTTTTATTTATTTATTCTATGGAGAACTATCGACAATACAATAAAAAATCTATGTTAAAAAGAATTAGAAACA
Organism: Tinea semifulvella; assembly: GCA_910589645.1. Taxonomy (NCBI): domain Eukaryota; kingdom Metazoa; phylum Arthropoda; class Insecta; order Lepidoptera; family Tineidae; genus Tinea; species Tinea semifulvella. The sequence goes on from OU342594.1 coordinate 9,505,247, forward strand.
GAGTGTAAAAAAGATGAAATCATCAGCAATTTTTTTTTTCATTTTTTATTTATTTATTCTATGGAGAACTATCGACAATACAATAAAAAATCTATGTTAAAAAGAATTAGAAACAGAGTGTAAAAAAGATGAAATCATCAGCAATTTTTTTTTTCATTTTTTATTTATTTATTCTATGGAGAACTATCGACAATACAATAAAAAATCTATGTTAAAAAGAATTAGAAACAGAGTGTAAAAAAGATGAAATCATCAGCAATTTTTTTTTTCATTTTTTATTTATTTATTCTATGGAGAACTATCGACAATACAATAAAAAATCTATGTTAAAAAGAATTAGAAACAGAGTGTAAAAAAGATGAAATCATCAGCAATTTTTTTTTTCATTTTTTATTTATTTATTCTATGGAGAACTATCGACAATACAATAAAAAATCTATGTTAAAAATAATTAGAAACAGAGTGTCATTAAAAAGTTCTCACTAATAGTAACAATATACCTATAAAAACAACAATTAATATTTTAACCTAAGATAATAAAGCACTTACATACACATACATAATAACAGCATAAACAATACATACATGACAGAATAGATGAAGATACGATACAATATACAATATTAATGTATTATAAATTAAAGAATAAGTTGTTAAGCTCATGTCTCACCGTCCTTACATTTGTATAAAATATGTCGATATCGCGCTTGAGTAACAGCTCAATGAATGACCTACATGCTCTATTTAAATATGAATTTCGTCTATATGATTTCTAGGGATAAACTGCTTGATGTTAATTATAACGTTATGTATGTTATTCCAGAACGCGCACCCGTGTCGACTGAAAAAGATCCACGTGGTGCACACGGTGTCCTTCATCAACCAAGTCATGTGTCTCATCAAACCACTGATCCACTCCAACCTGCTCAACCTTCTTAACTTCTGCTCCGACGGCCCCGCTTCAGTAGTCGACAAGAGCTTACTCCCTGAAGACTATGGCGGCCCTTTACCACCAATCAAGCAACTACATGCGGAGCAAAGGAAAAACATGGAGGAGAACTATAGGGATTGGTTGGTTGAGACAGAGTCCTTCAAAGTCGATGATAAGAAGAGAATCAAGAAACCAAGTAGAGGAATGTTTGCTAGCTTCACCAGCAGCTTCAAGAGCTTAGATATCGACTGATTTAAAACCTAATATATTAGTAACTCAGGGACCTGATATAAATTTAATAGGATTTTTCTCTTTGTAAGGATCTTTATCCCTAACGAAATGGACCAAATTTATCAATAACTTCATAGCTCTATTCAGGAATAAATCTTGTTTCAATCTTCTTTCTTCTGTCACTATTACACTCAATATTAAAGTCAAAATATCTTTATTCACGTAAACCTATTACAGGCATTTGTGACACGTCATAATTTAAATTACTTAGAATGATTCTTCTTGTTAGTGGAAGACTAAGCAGCGAAGTGGTCCAAGAAGTAAACTGTTAGCAGAAGACTAACAGCTTAGCAAATTCCAGTGTTTTTTTTCCTTTAAGATTATAATTTTGTGCATCTAAGTGCCATCTAAGATCGAGTAGAATAACTTTTTTCGCTTATGGTCAACTGAGCAGTAATTAGAGCCAATGTCATCATCCGGAAAACTCAGGTCTCAATCGAAAAACGACGGCACCCGAAGTGTTAATCAATTTTGTATTAAATGAGTGGATTTTGATATCCATTAATATCGTGGTCGTTTTTCTACGATTAACATGGAACTTTATTATTTAGTGTCGAATGGTACCGAAGCTAATTAAGAGAGCACGATAAATACTAACGTTTCCGATATAATACGATAAAAAAACATTATTAAAATACCTCAAAATAACTCTATAATAAAAAAGTATCTTTATTTAGTTGCTTAATACTAAAACAATATTATAAATACCTATTAAAAATAGCCAATATGTAGTACCTATGAATAGTTTTTTTTTTCAGAAAAGACGTGAGCAATGAAGAAATCTTTTGGTGTATGTAATAATCCCGAAATACTGAGTTACCTTTTAAAGTGTTTTATTAAAAGTTGTGTTGCCCAATCTTGGTCTTGGTCTTGGTCTCGCAAAAAAGCACCAAGTACAAGGCCACTAATAAAAACAAAAGACTTACTCTAGTCTTGGTCTTGCGCTCAGATATATTTTTTCCTAATTTTGCTAAAATGTTTTGTTTCTTTGGAATTAAGGTTTTGGTTTTCAATAAATTAATAATAATATAATAGAATAAAAAGTGTTTATTTATTAAATAGGTGGTACACCATAGATAAAAATAACTCTTTTACATTAGGTACGCTATCAATTGTTAGTTTGATGCACTGATACCTATACCAGTTAACTGTCATACTATATACCGTCTTACCGTAACCAGTTCACGGGAACGTGGCAGTTGTTTTTGAAGGTATCATTATTATTTATGTATTATGTTATAAGTAATAAAATACTTCGAAAAAAAAATTTACAACATATAATATAATAACATAATAATATTAGCCCCGTCCGCGTGGAATGGTGGCAAGAACGCTGGCTGCATTTTCCCGCTCAATTGCAATACTGATTCTCTGGGCGAAGAAAGAGCCAGTCCTCTTGTCACCGGAGGAGACGACAAGACGCAGTGTTATGTCATTTAAAAACTTTTTGCGCTTGGACTCCATGGGCCCAGAGTTTCTACAGCAAACGGCACAAATATGTAATCTTTTAATATACTTACATACTTGCGCCGCTTGCTGGACTCCGCTTTTTCCGCCGCGGCTACCGCTTTATGCGCTGTCCCCCTGAGATGCGACGCGGCGAGGGTGTCGACGCACGTGGCGTCCCACACCAGAGCACGTCCCCGTTCCCAGGGGACCAACGTCATACCATCGGGTCTCTTGCCATCATCTCGGATAACTCCAACAGGCTCTAGAAGAGCTGAAGCCTCGATGGTGGCTAGAGCCCTTTTAATAGTATTGTTAAGGGAGCCATGGCCGGAAAATCTGCCCGCATTTTTGGAACAGGAGAGCACATGAACTCCAAGACAGTCGACCTCCTTTCCTTTCTCGAGTTTGGTACGCTATGATGGGCTAAATGTGAATACGTAACAAGTAAATCAGACCAGTAGTAGTTAAGATAGTAGTTTGCGGACAGATAGTCACAAGATTTTCTTAGTACAATTGGAAAATATACATACATATATTACAAGACCAAGACCAAGATTAGGAGTGCAAGACCAAGACTGAATACGCTTTGGGCAACACTAATTAAAAGTGATTGCCAGAAAATTTATAAAAAAAATACGTAATGTAATACCGGTTCCACACGTTGGCACCAATATTGCTTCCAATAATGTAATTCGTCGATCGAGGAGTTGCAACGTTGGTGCCAATGAATAGGACCGGTGTAATTGTAATATTATAGCATGAATTTATTAATCATAGTTAGGTTATATAATGTTGAATAATACATATTTTAAAGATGTAAATAACTAGGTAGGTATGCAGTTTTTTTGTAAATTGCAAATAGAGTTATCATAATATAGAATATACAAACGCATGTTACTATATATACATATGTATGTACTTCATATACTTTTGTATCACTACCTACATAATAATTTATATTATAATATACATTTTTTTACGATAAATTTTATACATATATTTTATATAGAAATTGTATAATTTGTATATCTATCTAAATAAATCAATAAAATATATTTTGATTATTTGTGTTTTATTTAGTGAGTACTTCCATCTAATACGTAGCTTAATATTCTCCATATTTCTTTATGCCGCTGAAACTTGGACTCTCAAAGCTGGTGATCGTGGCCGCATCGATGCCTTTGAGATGTGGTGTTGGAGGCGTATGTTGCGTATCCCGTGGACAGCGCGAAGAACTAACATGTCAATACTCAGTTAGCTCAAAATCTCTACTAGGCTATCTTCCATCTGCCTAAAACGAGTCCTTGAGTATTTCGGCCATATAGCCCGTAAAACACCTGGTAACCTGGAAAGGCTTGTTGTCACAGGGAAAATCGAGGGCAAAAGACCGCGTGACCGAAGCCCCATACGCTGGTCTGACCAGATCCGCACCTCACTAAATACCCAGATGCACGATGCCTTGCATGCAGCCGTGAACAGACCCGGATGGCGCAGCATCGTCCAAGAAAAAGTGATCCGTGGAGAGGGTCACGACCCTCAGCAGTAAGGAGTACGACGCAAGGAGGAGGATTTAGTCAGTAAAGATATAATTATGTATAGTAAAAATAAATAGCATACCTACCTAAAAAAATTAAGAATTTTCATGTCCGTATGCATTGCGGGGTGGTCAGAAACCACGCTTTAAAAAGATGCGGATTGCCAAGACATCATGACAAGTGACAAGCTCTTCAATGTTTCTAGCGTAAAACACTCGAGAAATATTACATCCAAATATTATTACCAGGAATCAAACTCGTTCTAAATCTACAGTCTAAGCCGCTAGACCACAAAGGAAATTATTGTTATATAAACACCTAAATAGCGTAGTGGTGGCTCAGTTGTAAGAACGCATTCCTTAAATCCTACAAGGTGGGTCCAAACCCCCCCGGCATGTAGGTACCAATTATTAATTTACAACTCCACCGTTCCCGTGTCTCGGAGAGCACGTTAAGCCGTCGGACCCGTTTCCACTAAACTTGTGGAATCGTTAATAAATTGTCATTAAACAAAATGACTTCAGATCCTTGCCAATCCGTCTGGCCAGCGTTAAATTGTGTCACATATGTTCTGGAAGGCCTATCTCGAACAGTGGAGGTCTAGGACGCTGTGTAGGCTGTGTTCCAGAGGCTGTAATGATGAAACACCTAAAATGACCTTCATTAAACGCGCTTTATTGTCTAGATAACAATTCATTAATGATACTTATCTAAAAGCAAATCAGATAAAATAATCATACCAATATAAATTAGCATTAGTTTTATTGCGGGCGTCAAATGAAAGTCACCAAAATTTAATAAATCCAAAATGAAAATACTGTGTGTTCACGAACCAACAATAAGCCTATTGAAAAATGTATTTTGCTGGAATAATTATGAGAGTAAGAGCACTGATATAAAAACTATTGATTGTAGTATAAAAACAGTAACTCATTCTCCTGAAACAGTTCTATCTGTTAGCGTACAAACGGACAACAATGATACTGAAGATGTATTTGATGAAGATTTAAAAAGAATTGACGTCTTTGAAACTCAAACTAATACTTTAGCCTTAGATAGTGAATCTTACAAACAAACAGAGATAAATAAAGAATCTAAAACTGCTTTTAACAATCCAAACAAAATAAATGAAAACAATAAATATATTAGTGCAACTGATAAAGAAAACCCAAATACTTTCAAACTTAATATAAATGAAGAGTCGAAAATCGCTTCTAACTTACTTAACAAAATAGATAAAAATTATATAGATTTTATCGAAATAGATAATAAAGAGTTCTACCAAAAAGTAGACGGCTCTAACAATAAAGATGAAGAAAATACAAACAATAATAATAAACAACTCAACAACAATGAAAAACAGACTTTAAAAATAGATGAAGGCATATTTAAAAGGTGTTCTGTGTATTCCAAGCACAATATTCATGATGAAATTGAACGAGAAGATAATAATTATAAAATAATCCAAATTAGACGATAATCCAGTACCAGTTCAGAGGAGAGTAGTGAAGATACATCATCATGTCAAATCGATAGCCATACAAATAATAATCAAGGTTTAAAAGTAGATGAAGATGTATTTCAAAGGTGTTCCGTCTATTCTAAAGACAATATACATGATGAAATTAAAAAAGGTGATAATGGATATAAGGTTAAAATTAGTCAAGGATCCAGAACGAGTAGCGAAGATGAAAAAGTAAGTTTATTTATTAATTAACACTCTAGAGCAGGATTAAGACTTAACCATGGGAGTGCTGTGGTACGAATCCATACAGGGTTGTTTGCCTAGTTTTGGGTTCGCTCTTTATTTTGCACACCTAAACTATGTATATAAAATAAAGGTATAAATCTACTTAAATTGTAATCTTGTTAGAACATTTATTTTATAGAAAGGTACAATCAATTTAAAAAAAAATGCAAACTAAATTAAAAATAAAACTAAACTATGTATAAAAATATTCACCCATGTCTTAATCATATGGCAGTGTGCCAAGAAGCAGTTTACAGCATTACCCCGCTCATGTCACACATAGGCATTAACCAGCCTTTCTAAGTTGTAGTAATCGGCGATTCCATAATTCGATATCATTCTCTTTAATCATAAACGTTATATCTTTACCAGATACCTCGGAAGAAGATTCTGATCTTATTTTATTTCGTTTAATATTGAACCTAATGTACATGTAAATGTACAGACATTAGGCTGAAATAAAACCACTATTTTGTTAGATAGATAGATAAATTCTTTATTGCACAGAAAATAAAACATTTTACAGTACATAGGCGAGCTTAATGTCTAAAAACATTATCTAACAGCTAACCTTTGGGAGTTGTGAGCAGGGATTGTGGGTGCATGACCACTAATGTTTGACAAAGAGTTTTATTGAGAAAACAACTATATATGTTACTTCTCTAATTTAAATTCTCTTCTTCAAAAACAGACATTTAGGTTTTATATGACCCTCCTTATTTTATTTATTTAGTTTAACTTAATTGCACAAAGTACAAAGGACCTAATGTCGCTAGACATTCTATGACGGACAACAACGACGGGCAACGAGAGCAATAAGTACATAAGGTAGGTGCAATACTAAATAAACTTATAGAATTTTAATGCAGTTAACATATACATACTTATTAATAATTACATAATATAACCTAAATAAATAAAATATTAACAATGCAATATAATATACTCGTATATACAATACTATACCTACTAATGATAAACCACAGTTTGATTAAGACTTAGCTAAAACAAAAGGAGGAACATGAAAAATTACGACTTCTGTCTTGCACTCACCTACCACGATCAAATAAATAAAACAATAGCCGAAGGTGCAATAAAGAGCAATCGAAACAAAAAGGCATATATGAAGAGGGTGATGAGTGTCGAAGAAGCGAAAGAGGTATGTCGAAATCGTGACAAGTGGCGCCTAATTGTCTCTGCCTACCCCGCAAGGGATTTGGGGTGAAGATATAATAAATATTTCCAGACAGGTCACACAGCGCCATCTAGTTTCAGTGGTAAGCTACGAGGCTTGTGTTACGGAAACTAGATGGTTGATAAACTACATATTATACTTTTTTTTTGTAAATATACCTATACATAATTATACATATAAACACCCAGACCGAGACAAATTATACAATGTACAACTTGCCCCCGGTGGGAATCGAACCCACGACATCCCGAGTTCACGGCAACGTTTGTTACCACTAGACCACGGAGGCGGTCAATATGTATGTGTGTATGTTCTGTCTTGCATGTAGTGAGCATACACTAACATACACAGTGATGACATACAGGAACAAATTATTCTTTTACTGTTTAGGCAGTTGAGTAACTTCTTTTAAAATCTCCTTGGATAAAGGAAAGTGAAGGCTCACCATCAGCCATCAATAGCCGTCACCAAGGCGTCGAATTCTGGTGGACATTCTAGAACATCATTTCCGCATTTTTTAACAGGGTAATGTGGAAATACCCTAAAGATCATATAGAAAACATTCAAACCCTTACTAACATTGCAATCATGTCAAATAAGTTTGTTATTTTGAGATTCCCGTAACAATACATCGACACACCATTAATCATACTAGTTGATTACTATATTCATTTGATTAAGTGATTCAACCAGCTTTGTGCTGGGGTTAATTTCTATTCAATTAATAATAGCGATGGCATGACCGTTGGGTCTTGGAAACTTGGCAGGTCTCTGGTGTGGCAAGCGATATGTACATACGCATAGGGTTCGGAGAGCTTTCCGAACGCACTATTGCTACGTTTGACTTGGAAGCAAATAAAGCAATGTTTTTTACCTAATTTTGTATGAAAACCATAGAGCAACGCCAAGTCAATCGACTGTCAAGGCCGGCATAGTGTTAGCGATTGATGTCAGTCATGAGTGTCCCATTCCAGTTGTTAACATTCATGGACCTTGGGCGTCACAAACATCAGGTGGGCGCAAGGTCAAATGTCGTGCTAGTATAAAAAAAAGTGAAGAAAGCGCTCAAACGACAAGTCAAACATACTTCGTTCCGAGACGCGATAATAGTAACCTAAGCACGCTTAAAGGTGTTCCGAGACGCGCTTAAACTGTTTTGCCAAAGCTATGTGACGTCACAAATGACATCATTTCTCGCGCTCAGACTGCTCACGATATCGAGGTAGATCGCTCTGAGCGCTGTCACTTGTTTGTCATAATGTCCCGCGCCATTTTCAAGTTTATTTAATATTAGGTTTTGTTTTAAATTATTTAATATTCTAATTCGTTTATACTGTTTCTATATTACTTCTTAAACAAATCTATAATTAATATTTAAGTTTTTTGATTTGATTTGATTTGATAAAGATGAATAAACCGAGAGATGTATATTTGTTAGTATTCATACTCAAAGATGTGGAATTCGCAATTAATCTTCCATACATTAAAAAAAAAACTAACATTTTATGAATGAAAATGTTATTTAGACCGTTCCGAATTGATATCACGCTCCGAGCATCGAAATCGCGATATTTGATTCGGAACGACGGTCAGTGTCATATTCATTCTAAGCGCTCTGAGCGCGATTCGGAATGAGGGGATAGGGTATATGTACAGGGCACGCACACATGCAAATAAGTTACTACCACCAGCAGCGTAGCGTATACTGCATACAATTAAAGCTTTAAGAGTCAATAGTAGCAGATTGTAGTTGTAGCTACAAAATGGAACAATCTGTCTTCTAACATCAGAGTCTCGACATTTCATAACGATCGATTTAAGGTAGCCATTGACGAGCCTTCCAACAGACCATATCGCGTGGTCATTTTCCAAAACTTGTTCATCGTCATCATCATTTCAGCCCCTAGAACAGCGTCCTAGACCTCCACTGCTGGAGATGGGCCTTCCAGAACTGGAGAATTTGGCCTACACTCGCCACGCTGGCCAGACGGCTTGGCGAGGAAATGATGTCCATTTTTATTGACAATTTTTTAATGATTCCACAAGTTGGTATTAGTGGAACCGGGACCGACGGTCTTAACGTGCTCTCCGAGGCACGGGAACGGTGGTGTTGGTAATCTATGACAAATGTACGTAAGAAAAGTGAAATTTCTCATTGGTACATGCCGGGTGGGTTTGAATAGACCTTTGTAGGATTTAAGGAACGCGTTCTTACAACCGAGCCACCACCGCGCCTTACGTATACGAGTATAATTTTTAAGTCAATGATTGTAAGTACTTTAAATATAAATTAAAAGCTACCTAAATAATAAAATTAAAAATAATTTAACTATAAATAAAAAATGTCCTCTAGAGACGTCCTATCCGAGATAGTCCCAAGGAGACTGGCAACATTTCCCCTCTGTATAGCGAGGCTAATACGTTGGCAGAAATCATTACCAGCCTTCCTGTCTCCAGACCTTTCTGTCAGCCGCTTTGACAACTCTTTGGCCAAGCGCCTCGCTGACGGTCGCCATGAGCCCATCGTCTCGACCCCAAACGGCGCAAATTCGTAACCGATACCAAGGTTGGCGTATTTGCGCAATTTTAGGTTCTTCGCAGAAAACGACGCACTTCTCGCGCCTGACTATATTAATATTGAAATGAGTTTAGTAAAATGACTACATAATAGAAATGAATGCGTTCCAATACCGACTCTTAACTCGTAGCAGTTGTAGGTCATTAGCGACTGCTCTCGTAGAATACATATATTTTATGACTAATGCCTTTCGCATTTACATATACTTCATAAAATACCAATTACTAGGGTTCATTCATCATTACAGCCCCTACTGAACTAAGTGTCCATGTCACATACATATAAATGATTTTTTTTTTGTATTCGCTAGACCATGCAGTCAAAAAAGTGGCCACGTCGCTCGTTTTTGAAGCTAATTTTAATTAAAATTGTGGTATTTAAAAATATAAAATAAATGACATAAGAATCCTCAACATGATTTTTAAATACCTATTCGATGATACTGTAGTAGACATATCATTGCAAGGGAAAAATATAAAATTCAAGACATGTGCTGCCAAAACACATCTTGACACATACATAGCTTTTGGACTTGCAAATGTATTATTTTACAAAAATATAATTTAATACGCCTAAACTAGTGTTTCAGTTATTTCCAAGGATTTAGCCTCGATAACTGGTGACCAATGTAATTTGTCGACTTAAATTTGTTTATATTCCACAATATGGCGTCTGGTAGTCGCCCTAATTTAGAACTTATTAGTAGATTTTACATTAATTTCAATTTCAATAAATATTTATTCGAAGTTAATAAGGTACAATAATTTAAAAAATAATAAAATATTAATTCAACTAAAAACTTACTTTTTAAAACATAAATTACTATTAATAAAAATAAACCTAATTAATAAATAAAAATATAACTAACAACTAAAATGAAGAAAAAACAAAATAAAAATTATTATAAATAAATTAATAATTAAATTTAATTAACGGCATATCTCCAGTGACATATCGCGTGATGAAGACGAATCGATTGACGTGAGAATCATCAAAATCAGCCAACGCGTTTGGTCTCCAGTGTGCCACAAAGGAACAAACATAAATATAATAAATAATAAATAATTCTTTTATTATTTAATTTAAAAAAATCTAAAGCAGACCTGGAATGCAGCCAGTTTATTTGGTACTTTTAAACCTGATTTTTTTGTTAGAAGACATTTTATAGTTTTTTTTATCTGTTATATCTTTTTGTGATACTTATATTAATAAATAATTTTAAAACTAAGATAGATTGAAGTGGTTTCGGAATGTTACTAATAGATAAGTCGTAGCAAATAAAGCAAAACCGACTGTAGAAAATTAAGTAGGAAAATTTCTAAATCGTGTGGGCGTAGAGTGATTGTTGGAGACGTGGTGGCACCAGTCCCCCGGTAGCTGTTTTTTTTCTCATGGTTTTGTACCTAGGATCTGTATTTTCATTGTACATTGTTTGTTATTTAATACAAAGCCAGTGTTTAGCTTAACGAAAACTCGTAATGTATAATGAAAATATAACTATACTACAGTGGGTAGTGTTGATTGAGAACGTGGGGTACGTCCATTGAGCTGAGCAGCGGCGGCGCGGGTGTGACGTCACGCGCCTTCTGCCGCCACGCATGCGCCCCGATATCGAACGGCATGCCGGCCGAGACGTCCGCCCGCCCTACTCACTTTTTTTATTTTCCCACTCGTACGTAGTTCTATTACTACAATTCGAATATAAATAAAATAAAACAGAAGAGCGATCTAATCGTTACTATAAAACAGCTTTAAAAGCTGTCCTCGGAAATACGCCAATATTGAGTAAATATCTAAATTCAAAATGGCAGGACGTATTGGAGCACCGCGCGCGAGCTTGTCGATTCAGGCGGATATGTATTCGTAAAGGATGTGCTCGGTTATATAAATGTTACGCAAGTTGTGGGCGAAGTGTCCTGGGCCTGCGGACTCCGCGACGCGGGAGGCGCTGATGTGATTCCCAAAGAAAACCCCTTCTATCGTAAGTAAAAAACACCCTATTATTCTTTTTTTAGCCTTAACACATGATTGTAAAGCTATAGATAAGACTACAACTTAATATTGCACTAATTTTAACTTAAAATGGAACTTGATTCGTAGTTATATATGTAAATAGTATTCCTAAATGGTTTTCGATGATGTAGGAATCAATATAATCGTATCAATATATTGTATATAGGATACAATAGACTAATGTAAAAATGACGAGCTAATAAGACGGCAGCGCCATGTTGGCCGCTTCAAATGGGATCCGCTACGCGTCGCTGTTAGCAAAATAGTTGCGGGAATAATTTTTCTACACTCGTTTAGGAACCGTTTTATTGATCAATCTGATTTTTGTAAAGAAACCACGCGTTTTATAAGGAAGCCTATATAAGTGGCAAGCTTCTTTTGACGAGCTTGCCACTTGTCATGATTGGCCTATAGTAAAGTTGGCTAAATGTGAATCCGTTTATTTATAAACATGGTTTCTGACCACCCCGAAAGGGAAAACGGTCGTGATGATACTTTACTGATACTTTACTTCTTTTAAGGGTTATTTTTATACAGTAAGTATTTCTAGTATCAAAAACTTAACAATAATTTGGAACCTGTTAATTATAACAGGGTCGTAGCAATCAAATAAAATTCCTTACTCGTCACGACATCATCTGAAGTGCTCATAGTCACTGCTGAAGTACTCGCGATCCCAGAATCCTCTCGGATTGCGCGGACCGATGGCAAGAGATCCAACGGCATGACCATTGGCCCGTAAAAACTTGGCTTGTCACTGGTATAAGATGCGGACTGGAGACTGGAAGTCTGGCAATTATTTCTGCTAACGAATTAACCTCGCTATGCAGAGGGAAAATGTTTCCAGTCCCCTTGGGATTTATTATATTATTATTTATAGTTTGTTTTTTTATTAGGTTTAAGTTTAATTAATTTTTTTTTTATTTTTTATTAATTATATTAATAAAATATTATATGTAGGTATAGTAAATAACCGGAATTTAAAAAATCTAATTGTTAATTTAGACTGCATCCGTGGTCTAACGGTTAAGTCCTATTTAGACTATAATATTTATTAATTTAAATTATTAAAATTTAATAAAAAATATTTACAAAATATAAAATAAAATTAATATTAATAATGATAGGGATATAAGTCCCGTCCGCGTGAAATGGTAGCAAGAACGCTGGCTGCATTTCAAAATTTAATTAATATTTAATTCATTTGTAATATTTCTCGAGTTTGGTACGGTAGAGACATCGACGAGCTTGCCACTTGTCATGATTGGCCTATAGTAAAGTTGGCTAAGTGTGAATCCGCTTCTATATAAGCGTGGTTTCTGACCACCCCGAAAGGGAAACGGTCGTTATGATACTTTACTTTTTCTTATTGTTAATTTAACAAAAATACTTACTAGAGTTTCGTGTAAAATAATCCTACAAAAGATATAGGTAGGCACTTTTATTAAAAATATATCAAACACATGTGTTCCTGCTAGCCAAACTACTTCTTCTCTCTCTTTTCCAAACACGATAGACCGCACGGCGAATCCATGAAATTTGTGTTCTTCTTCTCTTTCTAACTTCGATATTCTAGTCCTATACTACCTATGTAGGACGTAGATAGACACTGGCAATATTCTACAGGTGATTAAGTTGACAAAAATTCTCACGATTAGACGATTGATATGAGCCAAATTAGTAATCATTATTTTGTCCTTTTTTTATACTATATTCGGTCGGTTCAAACCCCCCCAGCATGTTCCAATGAGAAATACACTTTTCTTACGTACATAGATTTAAAACACCACCTTTCCGCGTGGCGAGTGTAGACCAAATTCTCCAGATATTTCTAGAAGGCCCATCTCCAACTTTGGGTTCTAAGGGCTATGACAAAATAAATAAAATTAAAAATAAAATAAACGTTTATTTTTCATAGTACTTTTTTACATTTTACGAAGGCCCCTAAACTTAGCGTGATGCCTGTGTCTCAGGGTGCCCCGCTCTTTTTATACGAATTGTGTCAGTGTTGTGTGGAATAATAAAAAGACAGATAAATATAATATATTTAGATACATACATATACAATTTATAATAAATAATTAAATATTATATTATAGATATATAAACATTAATAAATATATACATGTAAAAAAATGATGATGATGATGATACATTTGACCCGTCCTTGCCCGTGTAATATAGTGGATACACCTTTCACGTGGCCGTAGGGTCATATGTGAGTGATATGATTACGTTTTAACCTCTATGTCTATCCTTGGTGCCGAGGATTATATCTGCCAAAAGATTTATCATGTATGAGTAATATTATATTAATATTTTTTAAAACAGATAGTGATCAATTAATGTTACAGATAAAAGACCAATCCTACCTTGCAAAAATAAGTTGTAAGAATGCTTTTCAAAGTTCTAAATCTCCAAAGTCTTATTCAAGCAGTGTTAATTTTATATAAATGGCAAGCTTACAATATTACTTCTCCTTGAAAGGAAAAATTGGCATTTGACACATTTTGCAAATTAATTTCAACGAGAACAAAAATTAGGTGGTAGGCGGACTGATGGTGGTAATTTGCCCAGTTTGCCGAGGCGGGGAAGTATCCTCCGTTCGTGCCGATAAACCCAGTAAAGTTTATCCACACATTTCGAGATCAGGCTCAAATTGCCGTCGTGGCAAGTCAAGCTGTCAAACCGTTAGGGACTGATTTCAGTCATGAATATCTGTTTCTGTCGGCGCAAGGTCACATGTCCCGCTATTATAATAAAAAAAAGTGCTATGATCGTTGCTAAACAAGGACTAATCGAATCGCAGAAAAAAAAAACAGTTCAGTGATAAATACTGGTCAATAACTAATTTTCGGACTATATGGCGTATTAGACATTTCTTAACTGCCTCCGTGGTCAAGCGGTTAAGTCCGTGGATTTAGACTCGGAGGTACCGGGTTCGATTCCTGGTCGGGACACAAAAATATTGACTAATGTAAATAAATACATTTAATTATTATTTAATATATTTGTGATATTTCTCGAGTTTGGTACGCTGGAGACATCGACGAGCTTGCCACTTGTCATGATTGGCCTATAGTAAAGTTGGCTAAATGTGAATTCGCTTATTTATAAGCGTGGTTTCTGACCACCCCGAAAGGGAAACGGTCGTGATGATACTTTACTTTACTTTTAGACATTTTTTCTATTTCCACTAACGATATGGTTAAATATAAGTCAAATGTTTCAGCATACAAAACGTACAATAGAACTGAGACTTGGCATGTAAAAACCCGTGAGAACTAGGAGTTTGTCCTCATTAGGGACTTGGCAAACAGCCCGGATCAATTCCTTCCTACCACAGATTATTGTTCATGCTAGGTTCTTCTGCCAATATCTTGTCCTGGTCCATTTAAAGAAAATGTTATTAATAATAGCTGTTTGATCCGGATTCGCCCGTATAATAAAGTTGTCGGTTAAATATCGCGACATACGAGTATACTATATGTCCGTGTCTGTATTCCAAGAAACGTCATAACCAAATTATATTTTAAATAAACTTTTTTTTTCCTGTACTGGTATTAAATTTGACCTATTTTTTTATTATTAACATTACAATCGGATTCACATTTACGCAGAAAATAATAAATATTTCCAGACAGGTCACACAGCGCCATCTAATTTCCGTGGTAAGCTACGAGGCTTGTGTTACGGAAACTAGATGGTTGATAAACTACATATTATACTATTTTTTTTTTGTAAATATATACATATTATACATATAAACACCCATACCGAGACAAATTATACAATGTACAACTTGCCCCCGGTGGGAATCGAACCCACGACCTTCCGAGTTCACTGCAACGTTTGTTACCACAAGACCACGGAGGTGGGTGTAGTAATTATTCGAATATATAAAAAAATAAAATTAGGTTCATTTTAGATTTTATTGTAATATAGTTTATTTAATTTAAGGTTTTTTTGAATAATGTATTATTATATAAAAAAAGAAATAGCTTTATTGCAATCAATCTACGAGGCTCTTCACAAGAATCTCTTCTTCTATGACCGCTCTTCTGATGCGGAGCAGCTGCCCCTCCCTGCCCGTACCTCTACGCCCATGGTCGCACTGCTTTTGGATTATAATCTAGAACTTAAGAAATTGTTGAAAACCGTTTGAATTAAATCGTTGGTGATCCGTTAACCTATAAATAATAAATAAATAATGTCGTCTCCTCCGGTGACAAGAGGGCTGGCTCTTTCTTCGCCCAAAGAATCACTATTGCAATTCAGCGGGGAAATGCAGCCAGCGTTCTTGCCACCATTCCACGCGGACGGGACTTATATCCCTATCCTTAGTATTAATATTAATTTTATATTTTCTAAATATTTTTTTCGAATAAATGTTTTATAAAATAAAAAAAAAATAAAAAAATATAACACGGGAGATCACACTGATATACCTACAGGGCAACCTCGTGTACTTTCACTGTACATCATTGTGTATTTTTGTGACAATAAAATATTTTATTGTTGTTTTATAGTATCATCACGACCGTTTCCCTTTCGGGGTCCAATCATGACAAGTGGCAAGCTCGTCGATGTCTCCAGCGTACCAAAGACGAGAAATATCACAAATAAATTAAATATTAATTAAATGTATTTATTTACATTAAATAAATATTTTAATGTCCCGAACAGGAATCGAACCCGGTACCTCCTAATCTAAATCCACGGACTTAACCGCTAGACCACGGAGGCAGTTATTGTTATTTTACTCCGTCTAATTTTATTTTCTACAAATATTGGATTAACGTCCTGCTTACAGTTAAGCAGCAACATAGTTACTATTCTCAGTATAAAACACTTAACTATGGTAAAAGCCATTTTCTTTGAAAAACTGTATTCTTTCTCCGTTCGTGTCAGTTAAGCCCGGGCGCACATTGTAAGAAAGGACAATTCCCGAAATTTCCTCAGCACGCTCAGCAATTTCTTTCTCGTAGGTATCAAAAATCCTATAACAATTATTAAAGAAACAATATAAAAGAATTACAATATTAAATAAACTATATTAAAACAAAATCCAAATTTAGCCTAAATAATAATAATAATACATAGAAAATAAAAAAAATACATACTTACTAAAAAAATAGCTCCTCCAAATCAAATTATTAAAATTAAGTACTACGTATTGTTATTATTATTTTTGCTGTTGTGTTTGACTTTTTAATTAATGTGTATACCTACTAACATAGTTCTAAGTTGGAATGTTACTAATAATTATGGAATTAATTCTGAAATAAATAATTTATTATTATTATTATTATTATAAATCGCTGTCTTGTGGCATGGTGCCCAATACACTAGCAGCATTTCCCCTTTGAATTAGGATACTTAATTTAATTGTCATCAGAGACGTCAATGAGCCTTTGAACAATTCCTTTATAAAAGGCTTTAAGTTCCGAAGTTTAAAGAAATAGTACCATATTTTTAAAAGGGGAGTAAAATATATTTCAAAAACACTTCAAGTTTTTATTCGCTTGAAAACTGTGTTTGTATTGAATGCCCTTAGCTATTGACATTTACAGCGATATAACCTATAGCTCTAAAACGAACTATAATACTGTATTAGTCGAATGTATCAGTTTTTTTTTTTTTTTACTTTAATCGTTTGGTACTACCCATGCTTGTCCGAAGCCTCACATAGAAAGGAAATATAAAACCATTCATCAGTTATAATGCCTGAAAATATATATTAGCAAATTCAAATTGCACATGTAATCAAATTGTTAAAAAAACATCAGGCGTTCGATGCTTTTTATGGTTCAATATCTGCTGGCCACCAGCTTCTTCAAATCTTAAATGTACAAATAAAACATATACTCCTATACCTTTGATTACACTTTTTAGTGAGGCATTGCTCGATATTAAAAAAATATTTTTATTTTTTTTATTTTTATTCATGTTCTAATATATGTTTAATTGACATATTATTATTATTTACATTGTAAGATGACACGGCCCGTATACAGCCACGAACTAGTATTAAGATTTAATATTTATTATTATTGTTAGATTGTAAGCTGACTCGGCCCTTTTACAGCCGCGAATTTATATTAAGTAGTTATTAAGTTACCTTATTTATTATAATTACCTTGCTTATGACACGAATATAATATGTTTAATTTGGACATAGCAATTATTTTTTAGATTGTAAGCGGACATGTTATTTATCAATTTATTTGACATTAATATTATACTTGTGTAGTTGAAAGCTGACACAGCTTTTACAGCCACGAATTAATATTTATGGACATAAATATTTTTAGATTGTAAGCTGACATGGCCTTTTTACAGCCACGAATTTATATTTATATTTATGGACAAAATTATTATTAGATTGTAAGCTGACATGGCCTTTTTACAGCTACGAATTTAATATTAAGTATCTAGCTGTAAGTAAAAACAAATTCCTCGTTTATGGCAACAATGTTTTAGTTATAATTATTGTATTGATGTTAGGTTCGGTCCAGCCATGGTAATTGGTAATATTTTTTATTTGTTTTTATTATTATTTTTTATTTATTGGCTTGTATGTATTGACAATATCCAAGTGTTACGTGCTAACCATACGGAAATAAATTATTTTGATTTTGATTAAAACTCTAAGCATAGTTTTTTACTAGCAAGAAATTTCTTGCGACGCCCGAGCGTGTCTGATGTTTGCATGCAGTACCTACCGATGTATTTTTACTGACCAATATTTCTTACAATGTGCGCCCGGACTAAATGACATTAATCTTTGCGTGAATCTGTGACCCGTGCTTTGGGTCGACATTTTGTTAGGATGTTAAGAAATACGTATACGACTGCAGCTAGGATTAAGAGTAATAAATATTTATATAAATAACACTTAAATTATACTTAATATAATTATTTAGTATAATTTAAGCATTATTTATATAAATATTTATTACGTTACAAAATTATATTAATTAATTTCTACTTTTAAAATTCGATATATATATATATATATATAATAAAACCATAAAAATGGCTCTTGCCACCATTGAATTTCCAGCTTTTCTGGAACCCAATGGAATAGTCTGCGATGATAGTACCGCGTTTTCCCTCAAAACATGGTGAAATTTTAAGCTGTTTAATCCTTAAAAATTAAGAGAAATGTTTATATTTAAAACACGCTATTACATACTTCTAACTTGCCTACTAGTTACCCGCTATGCGGTATATCACAGGGCTATGAGAGGTTACTTACCGGGAAAAATCGCGTGCCAAACCATATCGTGCCAAATGTGGTAATTTAAGTATTATCGAATGAATTTTGCACAATTATTATAACCCCTTCTGCTGTGTTGGTAGAATTATTAATGAATCTAACACTGGCCTAGTAAGTGACATTCATCGAGTGCTGACACCAAATGTAAACAAACCTCAAATGCGTGGATTCCTTGCTCTGTGGTCACAACAATTTTTACATCTCATAGTGTCAGTCAGCAGTTCTTCGCGCCATTTTGCGTGCACATGTCAAGTGCAAGTTTTTGTTTTGTTAATTCATTTACTGTGAATATTGTTGGTCAAAAGTGGTGTTGTTTTGTTTAATAATGTTCTACAATGTGAATAGTTATGGAAAACGATAATTTGGACTTTTAATATAAGGCACAAGTTGCAGTTTATTTTTTGCGGATTTCCCGAGCTGTACTCCCATATTTTACCAGACGTGTTTGGCGTATAATGCCGCGAGTAGCTCCAAGAAAAGCATAAAATTCTGCAACATCTGGAATTTGATTATAACACCATTAACTCATAAGAAAGAAAGATATATTACGTCAGACTTGGCTGTATGGGCTGGACCCTTTGCCTTCCCTATCACCTCATTCATCATCGATCGGGAGAAGAGAACAACAAATCTCATAGTGTCATGGTATGACAAATCTTGAGATTTGAGTCAATTGTATACAAGTACGCCGATTAATTCGGGAATTTTATTTTCGCAAAATAGACTTGTAAATAGGTTGAATAAGCAAAATAGAAATTAAAATTCATGCAAATCATAAATATCTCCTTGTCGTGTGCACCGCCCGGAGGTAACTTTTATGAATTAAAATAAAACAGAATACTTTTATGGAACTTCACGCTCTTGGCACTGCGGATAGAGCAGAGAACGGCGTCTGATTCTTGAAATGATAAGATTTTAAAACAATATACTTACACTGTGACTAGTGATTGCAGATTGCAATTCCGCAGCTCTATTAATGCCTCGGGATATTAATAACACAGCGTCCTAGACCTTCACTGTTGAAGATGGGCCTTCCAGAATGTATATTTGGAAAATTTGGCCTACACACGCCACGCTGTGTTGTAGACGGGTTGGCGAGGATCTGATGTAATTTTTTTATGGCTAAATCTATGACAAATGTACGTAAGAAAAGTGAATGTCCTATTGGTGCATGCCGGGGGGGGGTTTGAACCGAACTTTTAAAGGAAAGCGTTCTTACAACCGAGCCACCATACCGCACTTTAAATATTATATATAACAATTTATATTTTATATGTACATTTTTTTTTGTTAAATTTAGGTTTTGCTTGTAATATAGTATATTTAATTTAAGGTTTTGTCTTAAATAAACGTTCAATAAAAAATAATAATAATAATAACGTTGTCGCCTTAATGAAATTTGGTTACTGTCATATCTTGAGTGACACTCGTGAACGTGTTTAGTCTCTAGCGGGGTGAGGCGGAGTGCACAATCGTCTGAAAACGTATCGTCTAAGATCGATTACGCCTGTCAGAAATGTCAAAAACTAGGCCGAATGCCTAGAAAGCTTTTGACATTTCTGACAGACGTGATCGATTTATGGACGATACGTTTTAATACGATTGTGCACTCCGCATCACCCCACTATGTGTCACAAAGGAACAATGATACATTTATACATACATAGGCTACTAAACACATAATAATTTGCATCGCGCAGTCGGGAAAAAAACATTTATTTATTTATTTATTTCCATGAAAATGTACATAACAGATTATACATCTAAACAATACATATTTCATAACAACATTAAAACACAAATGACTAGATGTGGGAATTAATATACTCCAAGTACTTTAGTACAATGTTTTTACTTTCCACATCCGTTGATGTGTTCGCACATCAAAATTCTCATCGAACTGCACGATTTTGTTCAATAAAACGATTGCACGGGGAACGAGGGCACTGTGGAGGTGTGTACGAGCACTCTCCTCAGCAAAATAGCCGATGGCCGCGCGCGCGCAGGTAAGGTACAAACAATGAAATTAATTTTAATATAGCAGGTAGATATATTTTACCTCTAAGAATATTTAATTTATAAGACTAATGCTTTATTGCGTCTAACTTCTAAGGAGTTATAACGTAGCATACCCAATATAAATAATGTGGGGTACAAAAAGGGGTAGTAATCATATGTCTTCTTGTGCATGGCTCTGAGAAATAGTTTCTGCACCTTTTCCACCATTAGTTATTCGTATACCACGAAATAAGAAACTTCAACATAGTTATTCTAATATTTTTGTTCCACCGCGAGCCCTAAATAACTACACTAGAAATAGGTTTATAATTCGCTCTCTTACATTGTATAATAACCATTTTTCTGAAATAGATATATTTAATACCTCACCACCTTTAAGAGACTTATCCAAAATAAAATTAAAACTGTAACTGTTTAACTTACTTGTTATTACTATATCATACCTTGTTGTTTCTTTCTTTTAAATTTTTAAATATTGTCTTAATTTCAATATTCATAATTAACTGCTTACAATTTGTTTAACTATTGGCCCTAAAGGTCTTCTTTTATGTATTCTTTTTAAATTATATAACTTCATTTGTAATGACTGTTTGTGCACTAATAAAATAAAATAAATAAAAATAAAATAAAAAAATAGTGTATGTACTTTCTCTTGGATTCCAAACTATGGCGTTGAATTCAGGATATCAGGCGCTTGACTGATTTATCCCAAATCCCAAACAAGAAGATGTCATTGATAAAATCAATTAAAAATATCGTCGTAATATTTTCATGTAGTCCCAAAATTTTAGATCTAGAATAAGCCTACACTTACAGTTGTGAAGCAGCTGCTGGATTCTGTTACGAGTACGGCGGGCGAAATACGTTAAAAGTTGGCCTAAATTTAATATTAAAATATTTCTAGGAGAGCCTTAAACTACAGCACGTGCTTTATTCATTCGGTTGACGTTAAATAGTTTCATAAGGCAAAACAAGTAGAGCACAAAGCTTCTTGAAAAATAACATACAATTAATGGTAGGTAGAAATATTTAATTTTAAACCAACTCCATTGTGTACCAGAATAAAATCTCTGTAATTCAATTGATTATTGAATACATTTAAAAATAAAAAAACCCGATTGCGTAAAAATAAAACTGAAAAGAAATCAATATTAAAATAATAAAAAAAACAAGCTACCTAACCTCCAGTTTTTTTAGCGTCATTTGTTTTGTAGGTATCTATGTAAGTATTGGCGATTTTATAAAAATCTTTCCATACAATATGGACATTAAATATTCTTTGATTAATCCACACTACCTATTATGTGATTAAATTAACTTAATTACATCTTTATTATAAGTAGGTTTTAATTTAAAAAGCACATCAAATAGCATTAAACAAAATTATAACTTTGTGGCATTTGGAGTTGAAACAATGTGGGTACAATATTCTCTTGATACACACAAGTTCGATTCCTGTTCGGGACACAAGAATATTTATTAATTTATTTGTGATATTTTCCGAGTTTGGTACGCTAGAAACATCGACAATTTTTTATAAGCGTGGTTTCTGACCACCCCGAAAGAAAAACAGTCGTGATGATACTTAACATTTCTATGTCAATTAAGCAATAAACGCGTCAGAGTATTGTGTGTTGCTTACACATATATTATTATTTTTATCACGCCTGTTTTTCGATTCCGTCATTTAAGCGAATGAGTCTTGTGTAAAGGTCACAGGCCGGTTGACCTTTAAAATTGTTTACAACTCCAAAAATGTGGGCGGGATTTTTGGCGGGAAATTGCACGTTCTTTAAATTGTAGAGTAAAAGTTTTTTTTCATATTATTTAATAAAAGCCGTATTAACTCTTTTTTAAAGTGTAGGTATAACCACAAAACACATACCTAATAGTACAAGTAAAGATTTATTCTGAAAAATCATTTAAAGAAATAGCGACTCTTGCTTTGACACAATAAAGCGCAATTCAAGTCGCACAGCGCTAATTATTATAATTTTACGACTACAGAACTTTTTACGATACTTTAGTGTCCTGTTATTTTTTTTCTTAATTTATTTAAACTTAATTGCACAAAGTACAAAGGCGGACCTAATGACGCTAGACATTCTATGACGGTCAAACCTTCGGGACAGCAGTAAGTACATAAGGTGGGTGCAATATTAAATAAACTTGAAACGTTTTAATACAGATAACATATACATACTTATTTTTTTTGTCTCGGTCTGGGTATTTATATGTATAATATGTATATATTTACAAAAAAAAAAAGTATAATATGTAGTTTATCAACCATCTAGTTTCCGTAATACAAGCCTTGTAGCTTACCACGAAAAGTAGATGGCGCTGTGTGACCTGCCTGGAAATATTTATTATTATTAATTACATACATATATAGCGGTCGTGATTTGGTTGTAAGAACGCGTTCTTTAAATCCTACAAAGGTCGGTTCAAACCCCCACCCGGCATGTACCAATGAGAAATACACTTTTTTTACGTACATTTTTCATAAATTTACAATACCACCGTTCCCGTGCCTCGGAGAGAACGTTAAGCCGTCGGTCCCAGTTCCACTAATACCAACTTGTGAAATCGTTAATAAATTGTTATAAAAATTTACATCATATCCTCGCCAAGCCGTCTGGCCAGCGTGGCGAGTGTAGGCCAAATTCTCCACATATATGTTCTGGAAGGCCCATCTCCAGCAGTGGAGGTCTAGGACGCTGTGTTCTAGGGGCTGTAATGATAATGATGACATACATATAACCTACATAAATAAAATATTAATAATATAAAATATACCTATACAATACTATACCTACTAAAGATGAATCACAGTCTGATATGCCCGGATATCCTCGCCAAGCCGTCTGGCCAGCGTGGCGAGTGTAGGCCAAATTCTCCAGATATATGTTCTGGAAGGCCCATCTCCAGCAGTGGAGGTCTAGGACGCTGTGTTGTGTTCTAGGGGCTGTAATGAATAAATGAATGAATGAATGCCCGGATATGCACACATAATGATTTAAATAGGACACTTTCAATATATTCCTGCACAAGACATAAATTAACTAAAATGATAATAAATGGTTTTTAATTTTAACATAAATGATACAGAACAACTCCTAAGCGTAGTTATATAAATAAAGGCTAAATTAATATTTTATACTTTACTATTTTAACTGCCTCCATGGTCTAGCGGTTAAGTCCGTGGATTTAGACTCGGAGGTACCGGGTTCGATTCCCGGTCGGGACACAATAATATTTATTAATGTAAATAAATACAATTAATTTATTTGTGATATTTCTCGAGTTTGGTACGCTAGAAACATCGACGAGCTTGCCACTTGTCATGATTGGCCTATAGTAAAGTTGGCTAAATCTGAATCCGCTTCTGCTAAAGAAGTGGTTTCTGACCACGCCGAAAGGGAAACGGTCGTGATGATACTTCTATACTTGTAAAATTTATTAGTAAATGTTTATTAGGGTATATATAATGATATAGATAGACTGCTTAGAGGCATTAAGCCCGCCTCTTGTACATAGCGCAATAACGTTTATAAATAAATAAATGATTGGTGATATGTAACTTCATCAAACCATGTATTATTTTTTATTTATTTCTTCTTACACACTCTCACGCACACTCATACATATTCACATAACACACAGATAGGTTACACAAAATTCCTAAAATATCCACCAACAGCTCTAGTTTATTTTTTTGTATAAGCTTGTTTTTGTGTCACCTGGGAGTTAACTGACTCCTGTCATTCAGAATTATCTACGACAGGGGTCATTAGCCCTATTCTGTTAGTTAAGCGCAAAGTTATCTAATGAAATCCGTTAACTATTAAAATCTTGCTATTAAAGTTGATATTTGCACGGACGCTGTAACGGTCGAGCGCTTATAGAGTTCAGAATTGAATAACATTTTGAAATTATGACGCAATCTCCGTGTAAATAACGAAAACCACAAAAGACGTTTGCGACTAAGTAATATGTTATTATTATTATTATTATTGCACCTACATTTGTTCAAATTAGTCTCATAGGTATTTGGCTGTCTGAAAATGTTTAGGGGCATTAAGTTCGCCTTTTGTACTTTGTGCATTAAAGTTTTGAAATAAATAAGTTCACATAAATTAACATTAAGATACTCAATAACCCCACGGGTATAAGTAGCAAATACCGTGACAACGTTATCTATTAGACTATATGTACTTGTATATCGATTCTCCCTTCCTATCTGGTTCTATCAAAGCTCTGTGCTGACGTCAAACTTGATCGATATGTCCTAATAGCTATCTAGTACTTGAAATTGCCTTTCATAACATGTTTACAGAAGGTCCCTTCTGTAGTCAATAATTGCCGTACTTGAAGGCAAGGCAAAGAACCCTTTTTTTTTACAGAATTATGCTTATAGTTTAAAGGGAAATACCTAAGTAAAAATATAAATAATTTAAAAAATAAAAAACGTAGAGTTCTTTGCCTCATTTTTCACGGACATGTCAAGTGCAAGTTTTTGTTTTGTAAATTACTTTTCTGTGGATATTGTTAGTCGAAAGTGGTGTTGTTTTATTTAATGCTGCTACAATGTGAATAATTATGGTAAACGATTAATTGGAATTTTATATGGGGCACAAGTTTTAGGTATTTTGCAGTTTTCCCGCGCTTAGAACTCCCATATTATACCCGATGTCTTTGGCGTTTAATGACGCGAGTAACTCCAAGAAAAGCATCAAATTCTGCAACATCTGGAATTTGATGATAACACAATGGGGTGTATCACTAACTTTTTAACACGATAGATGGCGCATGATAGACGGTACCCAATAGAACTGTCAGTTGCATATAAAACTTGTATTTTTATTACGAAATTTATTATTTATTGATCAAATTGACGAAGTGAGCAGCTTTTAAGTGTACAAATCGAGATTTCCAAGCAAAATCAAAAATATGGTGATCTCAAAATTGCCGTTCTATTAATTATACCTTTTTTCTTTTTAAAGAAGGTGTTCGCTTTCCTAATTCGTCTTTTAAGGTAGGTAACGTTAAGTTATTTTTTTTTTTTTTATAAAATAACAATAAAAAAATAAAATAACTACAAAAACATTCAAAAAATGATCCGTCTAGCGACATCTACAAAAAGCTTTGCCTGATACACCCCATTAACTCATAAGAAAGAAATATATATTACGTCAGACTTGGCTGTATGGGCTAGACCTTTGCCTTCCCTATCACCTCATTCATCATCCATCGGGAGAAGAGAACACAACAAAAAAAAAAACCGACTGAGTAAAAAAATAACTTTAATTTAAAACTAAAATGATATAAATAAAAAGTAAAGAGTAAAAAAGGGGTTTTGTCGCCAAAAAGTTTGATAACCGCTTCACTACACCATTGAAATAATTTTATATAAGTAGGTATTTTGTTACATTAAAATTTCAGTTTTTTATTTTCATTTATTATTTTTAAATAATAAACTAAACCTTAAAACGTTGTACCACTATTTACGCCACACCCTGTATATACATTGATTAATACTTAAAAGATAATTTGACATTTATTTATTTTTGTTATCACTTTCGCAACCCGAAATACAAATGGCTGCCTCCGTGGTCTAGTGGTAACAAACGTTGCCGTGAACTCGGGAGGTCGTGGGTTCGATTCCCACCGGGGGCAAGTTGTACATTGTATAATTTGTCTCGGTCTGGGTGTTTATATATATAAGTAATATGTATATATTTACAAAAAAAAAGTATCTAGTTTCTGTAACACAAGCCTCGTATCTTACCACGGAAATTAGATGGCGCTGTGTGACCTGTCTGGAAATATTTATTATTATTAAATACAAATACTTAAAAGACTGACTGATTTTGATGACATTGGCAACACTGGTGTAATAAATTAAACGCCAAATATTTTTAATAAAAAGAAATATTAATATGTGTCATATTAGAGCTCGCCAAGTGTTGTGCCAAGGAAAGTGTTGTGTTGGAAACTTATAAAACTCAACTTGTTTATCAAAGCAACTAGCTGTTTCACACGACTTTGCCAGCGAATATATGTAAATTCTATATCGAACGAACACTTTCAAAATCAACCGTTATTGTCGTGTTTTGTTTATAGAAATTACCAGCGTTTTAGCGTCGTATTGTGAATAATTATGGTAAACGATTAATTGGACTTTTATATGGGGCACAAGTTTTAGCGTCGTATTCCATTACTTAAGCGCAAACGTTAGATTGTCAAAATAGTGAATTCTGTTATTTACGACCACTTTTTGCCCAAATTTTTCCGATCATAGCCGACCTTACGTCAAAATAGCGTTTTCTACTATTTCAAAGGTCACCATGGGGTTGCAACTTCAAAATCATTGGTAAAACGTTAATTAAATACTTAAATTGTCCGCCGCGATATTATAATAAAGTTAACAACATTTATATTAATTAAACTAAGATTATATATTAACATTAAACATAGTTTTATTATACACATTAGGTAATAAATAAAAAATATGGCAAATACTAAAAGAATTATATAATAGTTTTTTCTTAAATGAACGCATCGTAACGTTATTTTGCTGTCGTCTGTAGTGGAAACCTTTATACGAGAATACCAATTTTAATAGCGTTGTACACTGACAGTTCCGTTATTTAAGGAATTCCACTATATAACGTTGGAGCTTAAGTAACAGAATAGTGCTACAGTTTCCTTTATAAAAAAAATAATAATAATAATAAAATGATATAAGTTAACTATGCTAGTGGTAACAAACGTTGCCGTGAACTCGGGAGGTCGTGGGTTCGATTCCCACCGGTGGCAAGTTGTACATTGTATAATTTGTCTCGGTCTGGGTGTTTATATGTATAATATGTATATATTTACAAAAAAAAAGTATAATATGTAGTTTATCAACCATCTAGTTTCCGTAACACAAGCCTCGTAGCTTACCACGGAAACTAGATGGCGCTGTGTGACCTGGAAATATATAAATATATATAAAATATATATAAAAAAATATTCCTAAACATAAAACTAATCGTAAAAAACGTATTTTGATTATTAAAACAGTTGCTAGAAGCTAATAAACAGGTGACTTTTTCAAGTGAGCATGTATGGCTGTAATATATATTCTAAACAACAAGGAATATTGAAAAATGCCGGGAGTGATACAGGGCGATTTTTGGGTGAAAATATGCTCATATCTTAACCACCGGAACTACATTAAGAGCATCACCAACGCAGCGACGAAAAAGCTCAGAATACTGAACAAGGTGAAGCATTTTTTTCCATCTTCAATCAGAAACCTTTCTTCAACTGGCCGTTACCCCAACCCCCAACTCACCTAACCTAATTGTTACAGCTTAGTATCCTATCCAGATTCTTTAAGATGCTTATTCTTTCCCTACACCAAAAGTGCCATCTACTAACGTCACTGTTGTATCTGCGCGACCGCGATGCGAGCTAGTCGTGTCTAGCTTTGATAAACTGACGTCTCGCATGCCCGAGCCTGCATGGCGAAAATACGTGAATCCAATCAAAAGAATAGATAATAATAATAATTGAAGTTTTGTGTTGTGCAGAGCTTGGCCAAGCTGGAAATAGTGTGCTTCGAGATCTGTGAGTACTTATCTTTTTTCTCCCAAGTCGTATGCCTTTGTCTACTTATTTCAGCACGTTCATCATTTCCTAGCTTAGATGTGAATCAGGGATAGCCCTAAACAGTAAAACCACCGAGCTATTATAATTCTTCCTAATTAAAAATATACAGTCCACTCCTAGAAGGTCAACCACTAATACTTTTTACTGAGCTATATTACCGTAAATATTAACCAAAATCTGTTAAGTAGTTTTTGCGTGAAAGAGCAACAAACATCGTCACAAACTTCCGCGTATAATATTAATACGATAGTAGGGTTACGTCATCGGTACCCGCAACAAAGTGCGCTGACCTGATTTCTGTCCAGCAGCCGCGTAGGGGGACCTCCCTGTTTCTCCCCCTCCCTAATATCCTCTTATTCGGTTCTTGCCATGTCGCCCCTTCTACTTTTTTTGGCCTTCTTCTCCGCTTACGAGTCCAAAGTTGAATTACATGTGAGATCGAAGCTTTGCTTTAATATGACCGTTCAATCAAAGATAAAATACTTTTATTCACATAAACCGGCCATGAACATGTGATAAGTATTTTTTTAAAACTAGCTGTTTGACCCGGCTTTGCCTGTAAAGAGACCAGCAAAACATTCAAGTGGCCGTAGAGTCACATGTAATGCTAAACTCAACCCTGAGCAAACCTTAAGAGCTGTAGTGGCTCAGTTGTTAAAACTCTTTCCTTAAAATCCGTTCGAACCCCGTACCAATGAGAAATACACTTTTCTTACGTACATTTGTCAGAATGGTGGATAGTTAGCGTCCTGTTGCGCAATAAAATAAAAAAGGACTACTTTATAAACCAGCCTATTCTCGGTCGCAAGAAACCATTCTTCTCATCTCTCTTTCCCTCACACGATGGACTCGGCACCATGTGAATCCATGGAATTCTTAGAAAATTGTCTTCTTTAGGTACCTACCACCTACCAATTTTTAATGACAATTTATTAACGATTCCACAAGTTGGTATTACTGGAACCGGGATCGACGGCCACCGAACCACCACCGCGCCTATCTCTATATATAAATTTGGAGACCCTTATATCGGTCGCATTTTGAGGATGAATAATGAAGAATGCTCTCCTAGACAGTGTGTTTCTCTATTCTTATAACCCGGAGTCCTTCGACCGAAGTGTCAAAAAGCATCTTGTTAGGCCGGTACAACGGTAGGGACTGATTTATTTAGTAAAAAAATTATTGCACAAAGTACAAAGGCGGACTTAATTCCCGTGGACATTTTTTGACAGCCAAACCTTAGGGACAAATTAGAACACTTATAGGTGCAATGAAATAAATATTAATAGTAGGATAAATTCAACATAATTATATATATACTTACATAATATACTTTTATATATACTGTAATATCAATATACTAAATACTAATACATACACAAAAATATACATATCATCATCATTTTCATCATTACAGCCCCTAGAACAGTGTCCTAGACCTCCACTGCTGGAGATGGGCCTTCTAGAAAATATATCTGGAGAATTTGGCCTACACTCGCCACGCTGGCCAGACGGCTTGGCGAGGATATGATGTCATTTTTTTTCGTGACAATTTATTAACGTTTTTACAAGTTGGTATTAGTGGAACCGGGACCGACGGCTTAACGTGCTCTCCGAGGCACGGAAACGGTGGTGTTGGAAATCTATGACAAATGTACGTAAGAAAAGTGCATTTCTCATTGGTACATGCCGGGGGGGGGTTTAAACCGACCTTTGTAGGACTTAAGGTACGCGTTCTTACAACCGAGCCACCACCGCGCCTCGGGGTTTAAATATAAATATAACTTATTAACATTGTTGGGAGCTATTTAGTGTATAGCTATAAAGTGTAGTACGATTTTGAATGAAGACTGATGTTGGACGTCAGTCCCTGGATCAGTATAAAAAAATAAAAAATATGCTGCGTGCAATTAAATAAAAAGCAAATATTTTATATTATAATCTAGAATAAAAATAAAGAACAACGTAGTTTTTATTTTAATTATTCAGTAGTAAAATCTTAAGTTACGGTGCAGAGAAATTATCCTAAAAATATCGCCACTCATACTGAGACTAATTAAGTAGGTAGCAAAAGGAAGACGGTAACGCAAATGTTGACTTAAGTAATTCTTTCTCTCTCTATTTCGGCTGTGAGCGAGATCAAGTAGTGTTTAATTTTTTTGGTTTCACTAATACCAACTTGTGGAATCGTTAATAAATTGTTATAAAAAAATTACATCATATCCTCGCCAAGCCGTCTGGCCAGCAGCGTGTCGAGTGTAGGCCATATTCTCCAGATATATGTTCTGGAAGGCCCATTTCCAGTAGTGGAGGTCTAGGACGCTGTGTTCTAGGGGCTGTAATGAAAAATGGTATGTAAATGCGAATTATCATGAACACGCACATGGCCGGGCGACTGGAGCAGACTTGTTGTCGCCTGACGGAGTCTAGACGTCGCTCGGAGGCTGCGAGGCCGAAGTTATTAATGGATTTGACGAAGGATTTTTTATCTCCACTGAAGTTACGTAAATCCTTTTGCTTATTTATCGATATAAGACATACTTTACGTAGGTACCTAACATCCAAAAAATTATATTAAATAAAACCTTTATTGCGCATTGTTTGCAAAAGTATTGTAGGTACAAGGGCGAGATCAATGGTAGGCATTTACTGACAGCTGAACTTTGTGATGGCGATAAAAGCTACCGTGGTGCAGTAAAAAGAAAAATTACAATATAGAACAAAAACAAACAATATTAAAACATACATTTGGAGCACTTAACTATTGTACCTAATATATGCTTTGACAAATCATACATGTTCTCCATTAAAGCACCGGACGCGCGACGTTTGGTCATATTTTTTTTTAATTGTCTTTAAAGGACATTGTACAGAATACATCAGTCCTAAACACGTAATTTATTTGCATAATATATGTTCATAACAGAGTTCATAACCGAGTTGGGGATCATCAAATTCCAGATGCTGCAGAATTTGATGCTTTACTTTGAGTCACTCGCGGCATTATAGCCCAAACACGTCGGGTAAAATAAGGGAGTCCACAGCGCGGGAAAACCGCAAAAAATAAACTGCAACTTGTGCCCTATATTTAAAGTCCAATTTATCGTTTTCCATAATTATTCACATTGCAGCACATTATTAAACAAAACAGCACCACTTTTGACCAATAATATCCACAGCAAATTAATTTACAAAACAAAAACTTGCACTTGACATGTCCACGCAAAATGGCGCGAAGAACTCGAACGTTCGGTCAAACCTACTCGTTCCGAGACACGATAATAGTAACCTAAGCCGTACCAAGACGTGCATAAACTGATTTGCCAAAGCTATGTGACGTCACAAATGACATCATTCCTTGCGCTTACGATATCGAGGTAGATCGCTCTGAGCGCTATCAGTTTTTTGACATATGTCGCGCGCCATTTTCAAGTTTATTTAATATTAGGTTTTCTTTTAAATTATTTAATATTGTAATTCGTTTATATTGTTTGTGTATTACTTCTAAAACAAATCTATAATTAATATTTAAGTAGGAAGTGAAAAAAAAATCTGTAACAAGGCAAGTTATTTTAAAAGACCAAAATAAGTTAATAATATTAAACTTTACACATATAAAGATGAATAAACCGAAAGATATATGTTTGTTAGTATTCATACTCAAAGATGTGAAATCCGCAATTTAACTTCCATACATTTAAAATAAAAACTATCATGTTATGAATGAAAATGTGATTTAGACCGTTCCGAATTGATATCACGCTCTGAGCATCCAAATCGCGATATTTGATTCGGAACGTCGGTCAGTGTCATTCATTCTAAGCGCTCTGAGCACGGTTCGGAAGGGGTGTGACCGGCTTTACAATGTATTTAAATTAAAGGCAAGCTTTTAGCAAACAAATATACTTTACCATATATACCTATTTAATTTTTATTATTTAAGTAATTTAAAATTTATATTTAATTTAATATTGTAACTGTTTACTGTTAAATAAATCTTTCAAAATATACAAATCTTTAAAACTTTATATTTTTTGTTGTTGTTTTTTTCCCCCGATTGATAATGATATGAATAAGGTAAAAGTGAAGGCAAAGGGATCCAGCCCATACAGCCTAATCTGTCGTAATAAATTGTTTCTTTTTTATGAGTTAATATCATAATATAATATCATCAAATTCCAGATGTTGCAGAATTTGATGCTTTTCTTGGAGTCACTTTTATCGTTTTCCATAATTATTTACATGCACATTATTAAACAACACCTCTTTTGACTAACAATATCCACAGTAATTTACAAAACAAAAACTTGCACTTGGCATGTCCGTGTAAAATGGCGCGAATAACTCTTTTTATGGTTTGTTTCATTTGAAATATTACCACATAACCCTATCGTCGTATCAACTGAAAATAATGTAGTGGAAAACAGCTAAATGCGCTTTTTAATACTTTTTCACGGAACTAATCTAAGCAGTATAAAACATTTTGAGTAAAAGACTCTTACACTACTAATTTTAGTTTTAAAATTTGCGTAGTTTTAAAAGAAAAAAAATACAAAAATAGTATGACCCGCTCGCGCTTCGCTGGTTCAAAAATTGAATATATAAGTAAAAAGTTTCATCATCATTCCTTTCGGGCTGGACAGAATCAACGGTTTTTAAAGAAGCGGATTCACATGTAGCCAACTTTACTACGAGTATAGGCCCATCATGACAAGAGGCAAGCTCGTGAAGCTAAATTTGAACCTGCTTTTTCATCAAAATAAAAAGGTCGTGGTTTCTGACCCGAAAGGGATACGGTTGTGATCATACTTTACTTCTTGTCTTTCTAGGTTTTTTTTTATTATTTAATTTTATTTATACTTTGAATTAATATTAGGTTGTTTCCATAGAAGTAAAGTATCATCCGACCGTATCCCTTCCGGGGTAGTAAGAAACCACGCTTACAATTAGCCAACTTTACTGTAGGCCCATAATGACAGAGGTTCCCAATTTTATTCTGCCACGGAACCCTAATTGATTATACTTTCCTAGAGGAATCCTAGCAGCTAGGGCCTAGCTAATTCGATGACAAAAAATATTACTCATTAGTTTGTATATTTTTATGTTTGATTTGAAAATAAAGGGCAAGTATACATGAAAAACAATTATATGTATTAAAAAATATTTATTATTAATAATGAAATACAATGTAACTAGTTAAGTACGAGTACCTAGATGTTTTTATGAATTTAATTAGAAGAATGATTTTTTTTTCACGTATTTTCCTAAAATAGTACTAAAATTGGGTTTAATGTCTCAATTCAATGCGAAGATCTGGAGCTGCTTTTTTTGACGAATGTTTTGTTAATTTTAGGAACGCGGAACCCTTGTGACTCTTCCACGGAACCCCAGGGTTTCGCGGACCACCTTTTGGGAATCACTGCTCTAGCGTACCAAACTCAAGAAATATCACAAATAAATTAAATAATTTATCTTATTCCGACCAGAAATCGAACCCGGTACTTAACCGCTAGATCACGGAGGCAGTTGTTTCTATAATAATAATTTATTTAGCTTACATGTCAGCATCTCGTGATAGCAATGACTTAATTTAGTTTTATTTTCTTTTTGTAGATCATGAGTGCATACGGAATGGGAGGGTCGGATACGGACTCTCTGTCGCGGAAGCTTCGAGATGTGGAGCGGTCGCGGGCAGAGGCGGAGCGGGCCCATGCCGACGCGCTGGCCCAGCTCCGATCCGCTCAGCGGTCCCAGCTCGACGCACACAATGTCGACCAAATGCAATCGCGGGCCAGGGAACTCGAAAAGAAGGTAATTGTTAGTAAGAATTTCATACTTACATGCACCATTTAGATCTTAAAAAGCATTAAAAGTAGATTGTTTTTTTCTATTTACGTATTTTTATACTTTTGTTGTAGACTATTATTAAGTTTTTGCTAAACCAGGACTAGTTTAGGTTTAGGCCAAGGTAGGCTTAAAGGAATGTATCTAGCATTTTTTTTAAATTAGTTATTTGTTAATATAAAAGTTGTGGCGCGGTGGTGGCTCGGTTGTAAGAACGCGTCCCTTAAATCCTACAAAGGTCGGTTCAAACCCCCCTGGCATGTACCAATGGGAAAAATTGTGAAATTGAGAATCACAAGTATTCTATTTTAAACGCAATGAAAACGTGACCAAACTACATAAATAATCTCGTATCAGTCATAAATTACTAGTATGTGCTCATTGCGGGTTTAATTACAAATTCTTCAATCGCCAATACATTTACTTAATCACCATTAACCCATAATGTCCCACTGAGCAAATTCTGAATAATAGGCCAGGACTTGTCCACCACTCCGTAAGTCTTGCTTTAAGCGGTTTTATTTTCATATATTAGAGTCCTTCGCGCCATTTTGCGTGGACATGTCAAGTGCAAGTTTTTGTTTTGTAAATTAATTTACTGTGGATATTATTGGTCAAAAGTGGTGTTGTTTTGTTTAATAATGTGCTACAATGTAAATAATTATGGAAAACGATAAATTGGACTTTAAATATGGGGCACAAGTTGCAGTTTATTTTTTGCGGTTTTCCCGCGCTGTCAACTCCCATATTTTACCCGACGTGTTTGAGCAGTGGATGGTTCCGCGAGTGACTCCAAGAAAAGCATCAAATTCTGCAGCATCTGGAATTTGATGATGACCTCATTAACTCATGAAAAATAAAGATATATTACGTCAGACTTGGCTGTGTGAGCTAGATCCTTTGCCTTCCCTATCACCTCATTCATCATCCATCGGGAGAAGAGAACAAAAAAAAAAGCTTACAATATTAGTTCCCCTTGAAAGTAAAAAAATGCATTTGACACCATTGCAAATGGCACATACTTTCAACCAGAACAACAAATAGGCGGACTTATGGTGGTAATTTGCCCATTCTGCCGGGGCGGGGAAGTACCCACCGTTCACGCCGATAAACCCAGTAAAGTGAACATTACTCACACAAAACAATTTTCAAAATAAATCACAGACAATTTCTCGACTGAAAAGTGAGACCAATCGATTTGACAGTTGTTGTTTTTTTTAAATTAATTCTATTGGTTATTTGTCACTTATTTTATCTATATATCTATAAGGATGAATGTCTGTGTGTATGTTACCTATGCATTTTAAAACTACTTGATCTTTGAAACTTTGGGAATATGTTGTGTGAACATCGGCGAAGGTTTCTGACATACCTAGTAGATTGCATAATAAATTTTCTTATATATGTAAAACGACATTCTTTGTTAGAACACTTATAACTCCAGAACGGCTGGACAGATTTTCACGGTTTTTGATTTGTTGAATGTGAGTTTGTAATTATTATTTTATCTTTTTTATATTTTGTAAATATATTTAAAACAAAATTAATATTACGGATATACTCGTAAGTCCCGTCCGAGTGGAATGGTGGCAAGAATTTCCCAGCTGAATTGCAATACTGATTCTTTGGGCGAAGAAAGAGCCAGCCCTATTATATCTATTAAAAACTTTTTATAGCTTGGACTGCATGAGCCCAGTTCTTCAACAGTAAACGGCACAAATATATTTAATTACCAAATACGCAATGACTTG
The DNA here is from genome assembly GCA_910589645.1 of Tinea semifulvella. NCBI lineage: Eukaryota > Metazoa > Arthropoda > Insecta > Lepidoptera > Tineidae > Tinea > Tinea semifulvella. Next base: position 9,541,547 of record OU342594.1, read on the forward strand.
GCCATGGTCTTGGTCATGCTTTGGGCAACACTATTCCTGGAAGATATTTTAAATATATATATATGGTTTTTATTTTATTTTTTCTGTCTTAAAAACACTGTATTTATTTATTGAAATGATTAAAACTACTTTAAAGTAAAATAAATATAAACTACACCTATTAAGAAAATAACTATAAGTAAAAAATGTCCTCTAGAGACGACCCTTCAGTGATAGTCCCAAGAAGACTGGCAACATTTCCCTTCTGTATAGCGAGGCTAATACGTTTAGCAGAAAAAATTGCCAGCTTTCCTGTCTCCAGACTATTCCGTTAGCCGTTTAGACAACTCCTTGCCCAGACGCTTGGGTCCATCGTCTCGACCCCAAACGTCGCAAATTCGTAACCTTTACCGAGGTTGGCATATTTGCGCAGCTTGAGGTTCTCAGCAGAAACCGCCGCACTTCCCGCGCTAGACGAGGCCGCCTGGATGTGTGATATATATGGATTAGGATACGTTTTGTATAAATTGTATATTGTATGCAGGCAAATCTAGAGACGGTTCGATGTGAAGAATTACAATTAGAACTGCAATCTGCATTGCGAGCCCGAGGAGCTTCAAGTATGGGAGGAAGTACTTGGAATACACAGTCGGCGCAACCAGCTTCGGAAATTGAGCGAATCATGGCCAAGATAGAACAAGACAACCGCATCCTGGCAGAGTTAGAACACACAAGATCTACTACTCATGGTAAAATGCATATAAGTATGTTGAATTAAAGTTTTCATTAGGCTTATCCAAATTTAAGTTAGGGTTAACGTTTTTAATGTTATGGTAGCCATACACGTAACGATATACTTGCGCAAGTTTAGACTTGCACAATAAACGTTATCCCCGAGTAACCACAGACGGCTCAAGTATCATTGAACGATATCATTTCTATGAAAGTGAGCAGAGCATACGGGTGTGTCGATGGACGACGCTTTGGCAATAGTTTGCTACAAAAAAACTGAAAATACTTAAATAAACCGAAATATATGGTGTAAAGACTGGTTAAGAAAAAGAGAGCATTCGCACATCAATTTATTTATTAAATTGAAATTTGCACCCAAGGACTGGCATAACTATCTGCGAATGGACGAAGAAACTTATTTAAAACTTCTGTCAATGGTTAAACCGACCACAGGACGTGCGTACCAGCAGGCGGTTAGTATACAACTGAAATGTTGAACGCCAGCATGCCACCCACGTTCAAGTAAACTTGCGCAAACGGAAATTTGCACAAATTCGGAATCGAAAATTGAAACTTTTTTAAACTTGTACAAGTAAAACTTGCGGAAGTATATCGTTACGTGTATGGCTACCATTACTTATATATGATAGTATGCGAGAAAGAGAAAGGAAAATAATGGTGCGTACTTTTTTTATTCGCTCATCATCCACCATTCTGCTCCTTTCTCTACCCAACAAAATACTGTATAATTCCGTTAATACCGTTTTGGAAGCTTGTTCCATAATTGATGACAAATCTGCTTAAGTAATGGTGCACAGATTTTGCTGGAATTCTTCTCGCACCAACTGCGTAAAGCTGGGTCTTGAATACGTTCCCGATCATTTCTACTGTGAGACAGTCATACTATTAATTCATAAAACCCAGAAAAACAAGAAAATTTACAAATGTATGTTTTTGTTTATAGGAATGCAATCAAGTGGATCTAATCAAGGATTAGGAGAGTACCACTCCCCAACACACTCGCCTCTACCACATACGTACTCAAGCTCTGTCGGCCATCCTGCAATATGTCAAAGTTCTACCATGCCCATGCTCTCCTCGCTACACGGCACGGGACATTCTGCGCAAAGCTCCAACCCCACCGGCTACTCGATGGGTGCTCACAATCCGACCTCCTACACCTCTAACCCGGTCTCAGCCTATTCGACGAACACCTACGGCCTCTCGAATCCACATCAAGTCACATTTACAAATCCTGTTACGGCACCACTGGTTAATAATATTAGTCAAATATCTAACACTTTAGCTGGTTTGCAAAGTAACCTTCAATGTATGACTGGTAACGTTGGGGCGATGAATCTTGGAAGTGCACTAACTGGACAATCGATGACTGGCACAATGCCTTCGATGGGAGCCGGTCTCTCCAGCTGCCTCAATAACGTCCAATCGAATTTGTCCGGTGGCGTAACGAATCCGCTGAGTGGTCTACAATCGACGTTAACTGGAGGTTTAGGAAATGCTTTATCTAGCCTTGCTGGTGGGGGTCAATTGAGCGCTCTCAACACAAGTTTAACCGGAACTAACACATATGGAACCGGTACATATACGAATCCGCTTCTTTCCGGAGGATTAGCAACAAACGCTTTGAATATTAAATTAAAACCGTTAGATGAAATTGATTTTGGAATAGGTAGATATGGTGCTTCAGGCAGTGGTGTAGGGAGAGCGGCCACGCCTGTTACTCCGCATCAGCCATCATGGAACTTAGGTTTAGATAGCCAATTTGGGACTGACAAACTAGGCAGCCTGGAAGGATACACACATGAGAGAAGTCGTCTCTTGTCTAGAAGTTTACCCAACTCAGGATTGGATGTTGATGGTGAGAATTGTATAATACCCTGTTATTTCTTATGATCAATGCCTATTTATCTGTGGTATGCCTTATAAAAAGTTTTTCAATTTCAGTTAGAAACAATCATTACGTGAATGGTGGTGGACCATCTGACGGAACAGTTGACATGTTGGATATACCAAGCAAAGGTCGCTGTAGTGTCTATATTGCACGATTCTCGTATGATCCCCCACACGAGTAAGTATTATTTATTTTGAACAGGGAACAAGAATGCAAAATAGTCCCCAAGGACACATGTCGGCAACAAGTGAAAACACCAGTGTTTTGAAAGCCGATAAATATATATCGTTCTCTGTTAGTTTGTTTTGAATTGATCACTTCAAAATGTATTCAGTTTTTTTTTTATTAGGTCGCTTTCTTGTCTAAAATCACCTTACCTTATTAATAATTTATGTAATACTTTCAGTGCTGAAAATCCAGATCTAGAACTGCCATTTACAGCTGGGGATTATTTGCTAGTGTGGGGATCTCCGGTTGGCAATGCCAGTATGGTAGAAGCTGAATGTCTTGATGGTAGACGAGGTCTTGTTCCTATGAACTTTATCCAAAGACTTGTAGGGGATGACCTAATGGAATTTCATCAGGTAATCAAGATGTAGAAAAGAGTTTAGATGTTATATTAGAATTAATGATAGTACTAGGTGCCGGTTACATGGGTCATGTTAAGAAACTGTCAAATATCAATGTTATACACAAAGTATATCAAATTATCTATTCGCCTTTTTGTTTAGCTATTGTGCTTCCAGTGGAAAATAAAGTTCTCTTAAATCTAGATCGAATCGGATTTACATTTACAAATATATGTAACAGAGGAGTATATGTACGCTTGAATGGACTTTAAGTGGATTTGATTTTCATATAGTATTAATGTATATTTTAGCACAAAACCTCATAATTTGACATAGCCCATGCTACTGAGTCCTAAATATCAACAAAATAAGGCTGTGGTAAGTAAGTGGAACCTCTTAAAATTTTTTTAGGTTGTTACGTATAATTGTTTTTTCTAGATTAGATTCATTAATAGTAGTATAGTGTCCTCATGCATAGATGTGTTTGGCCTAAAGTAGTATAGTATTACTTGCAATAGCAAAACTCCATTATTTGGAACTGAAGTAATTTCATTTATTTCAGCAATTAAGCCAATACCTCTACGCCATCAATTTAATGGATGAGGAATATTATGTAGGTACTGCACGTTATCACGTAACATGAACTAACACTCAAACAAAATCTTACCTCTTGCAGGACTGACTCTCTTATTTGTTAATTTTCTTTTAAATTATATTACTAGAAATGTAATAATCAAATATTGCTAGGAACAATAGTTATAGGTACAGCAGCCAAATTATGATTCTTTAAGTGCATACGTTATATAAAGGAATCATCTAACGAACAAATACTGTCAATGTCAATCCCGATTAAAGCAGATTCGACATTTGATAAACGATCGCTAGTCATTTCGGTCGGTAAGTCAGAAAAAAAAGTTACCACTTACAAAAATGATCTGGTCAATATCAAAGACTGGTAATATTATAATACGAGAACTTATGTCGTTAAAAACTTCATATTAACTCATTTTATACACTAATATGAATATTATATTAAACAACAATAATATTTATTCATTTGCAACACTAGAAGCAAATGCTATAATGTCAGCCGGCTGCTGTCACACGGTAACACTATATCGATAATAAGTAGTACCTTGCTAAGTAGTTTGCGATAATCGCTAATATGACAGATACATTTGGTACAATTCCGACCTTTTTATGACTAAAGGTAAGCATTGAAATAAATTAAATAGACGTAGACGTAATCCAAGGCTGTGACGTCGTTTAAAAAAGTTGAAAAAACATTGAAAATTACCTCACGATTTGGTCTGTTGGAAGGCTCGTCAATGACCACCTTAAATTGCTAAGTTAGCGATTGCTATTATATGTCGAGACTGCTGGTAACATTTGTGATGTTTCGGATATTTCTAACGATAAAGATGACAGTATTAAGTCAATTTAACATTTAAAGAAACATAATAGGGCCACATATCTTCAAGACAAGGCACACCACGAAGAACATAGCAAAGAAGACATGAAAACAAACAAAATACTCCTTTCAAATGCACACAATATTATGTGCCGAAGACAAACAGTACCCGTACTGAATGCTTATGATTTTCAGGCGATTGTTGCATCTTTACGTGAAGCAGATGAATCAGGGGCAACGGCCATGAGCGAAGGTTCAGTCAGCAGAGAAGTGGCACGGCTCAATGAAGTAGCTGATATAGGAGAGGGAGCTGAAGATGATGACAATAGTGAGTTTGCATTTTGTAATTTAGGAATATTTATAGATGAGACTTAAAACTAGGTTATAGAAGCCAAGTCAACAAGATTAGACCAAGATCGAAAAGCGTTTTAATATATTTTTTTTATTTTTATAAATTATAGAACAGAAATATCAACGAGTTAGTCTTAGAATTAGGTCTGATGTAATTAAGCATGGGAAGACAAAGTCCAGGCACGCTTCTAAGAGATTTGACTCAGTAATTATTAATTTCTACAAATTTTAATAATACGAGTATACCTAGATTTGCTTTTCCTATAAAATTTAATCTATTAACTTCATTAATTAAACGCATGTTATATTCAACATCCACTTGTTATAAATCCTTTTATCTCGCTATTTATATAAGCATTCAATTAGGCATAACTCTAGTTTTAAACTTTATACTAATTCAGAGTAGAGATCTAGTCTATAGTTGAAACTTTAACCCGTCCTCATCCCATCCATTCCCTTCACTTCATTGCACGCTATGTCGCAATACCGCCTGCACTTCGCCTCCTATGGCTGCACCTCCGCTTGTTTCCTTCCGAGGTACTCTCGGTATTTCAGCATCCGACCTATTTTTCTCTTCACTAGTTCCTGCGCCGAGGCAGCTGTCACTGGAGAGACAGTTGAACAAGTCTGTGTTGATCGGATGGACGGCTCCTGAAGGTGTTCAACAAGCCAACATCGAGAGCTACCATGTATATGTAGACGGAGTACTAAAAACTACGATCAAGGCTACTGAACGCACAAGAGCGTTGGTTGAAGGAGTGGATTCAAATAGGGTGAGTAATAATGTTGATAGTAATCATATCTATGTTGAATTCACTAAGAAGAAGACATCAAGTGGTGAATGACCTTCCGACCTTGCGCTTTACGAAGGAGAAGTTGATTCTAAGAAATAAATAAAATATCCATGATGGCATCTTAGGGCAATGATCAGATCTAAAATTGTAGATTGGTAGTCTTCTGCTAATAGCTACTGGACCGCTTCTGCTTAATCTTCTACTAGAATCAATTAAAGTAACGTCATGATACAAAATTTAATGTGTGTTTTAAAAAGGTTTACTTTACTTTAATTTTACCTTTGACTTACAGATATTTTTATCTATTAGTATTTAGGAGTATAAAGAATCCCAAATTTAAAACTTGGGTATTTTAGTAAATAAATAATTGTAAGCTGTAATGTTGTATTGGCTTTTTTTCCAGCCACATCGAATAAGTGTGCGTTCTGTGACACAATCACGTAGAACATCTCGAGATGCAGCCTGTACCATGGTCATAGGAAGAGACACAGCCAACATGGGTCCCAATTGTGTCCGGGCTAGCGGTGTCACTTGCTCTCAAGCCATCATATCCTGGTTACCAGCTAACTCCAACCATCAACATGTCGTCTGCGTAAATAATGTTGAAGTATGTTTAATTTTCAATTATTATTATTATCTAAAAATATTGATTTTGAGCCGGTAAGATACTACTTCAAAAGGACCTCTTCGTTTATTTTTGTGGATGCGTTACCAATACAAATTTCTGTACTTAAATAAAGTAGTGAATTACATTTTCTTACACCCTATATGCCTCTTTTTTACTTAAAAATCTATGATTTTATTACGCTTTCTGCTCTCTATAACACTGGAGACAGCTATAAAATCTCGGTATTTTTCATTCTTTGGGACAATACATTTAAAACTGAACGACCTAGTTGGATATACCTTAATCTATTATATTTTAGGTGAGAACAGTAAAACCAGGAGTATATCGTCATACCATCACAGGTTTGTCACCAAGTACACAATATCGAGTGACTGTAAGAGCAAAACATTTGCGAGCCGGACCACCTTCTGGAATACCGATCGAAGAAGCTCCAGGGGCCTATACAGACTTTAGAACATTACCAAAAGGATTGCCAGATCCACCAAATGAAATCATGGTTTGTGTCTTAAGATATATTTTTAGCATGTATGCAGAGAAGCATGGTCCTCGTTAATATTAAACCAATCAAAGTAGAGAGTCATACTAATGAAGCTCGACTTACTAATGAATGTTTTACAAGATTTCAGATAAAATGGCAAAGCACAAGCACAATAAAAGTCCTGAAAGCTTAAAACGCCTCACTCAGAATGATGATGGAGATTACAAGTACTCACAAATTAACATACACATTAAACACAATTTTAATAGCACACTCGCACACCCGCAGTTTACAGTCGTGTCAATCTCGACCATAAATCCAGTCCTTCTACAAAATTTACTTCTGATAACACTGTGAAAATACAGTCAAATCAAAATGTAGGGAATAATAATGTGTATTTAGGTTGTGTTCGTTAAATTGGTGTCTATTTTTACTGGATTCTTGGTAGTGATTGGTACGGTTTGGCAGGTGGAAGCTGGACCACAGGACGGTACATTGCTGGTGACCTGGCAGCCAGTACATCGGCCGCCGGCATCTGGGCCCGTCACTGGTTACGCCGTATACGCTGATGGAAAAAAGGTGACAGATGTCGATTCGCCAAGTGGAGACCATGCCCTCATCGATATTGGAAAACTAATAGGCTTAAATCCAAAATGTGTTACCGTAAGTACTGAATAATAATACACTTAACGATTTAAATGTAAGAATTAAATTATTATTAAAAAAAAAAACTGTTCAGTGTTTTTTTCAAACTACCTAAAAGCCACAATATGATCAAATCCTTAAGAGTAATATTTGCAGGTTCGTACGAAATCTCGAGACAGCCAGTCAGGAGATAGCGCACCGACTCCAATTCCTCCAGCAGTGTTACGAGGTGTAGTAGCCAGAATGCCTAGAGGCCAACAAGGACAGATGGGTCAGATGGGTCAAATGGGACAAATGGGTCAAATAGGTCAAATGGGACAAATGGCTGGGTTTCGTGGTCAAGGGACTAGACCTCAACCTTACCAACACCATCAACAGATATTAGACCATGACGAAAACCTTTCAGATAAGGAAATCTTCCCATCTGTTAATAGACATGATCCACAAGCTGCTCAGGTGATCACTCATTTTATTCATTATCTGTGTACATAACATTTTAAATTAGCTTTGAAGATTTAATTTAAATTATTTGATCGAACAACTTCTTTTAATAACAATTTACAGCCAATTTATTGCCCGATAGCTTTTTTTGTTACAATATTGCATTTTAATTGACTTTCTATGAAGTAAGTGAAGCTGTTCGAATTAATACCTAATTGGATTTAACGTTAAAAACTATTGAGTATCTACTTATTACAGAAATAATATTGAATGTAAGCACTCTATCTCCATTGGTTTGCAAATAAATGTTGTATTATTTGTGTGTAATGTCAAGTTTCAGTTTGCAGTAAATTATTTTAAACCGTTGTTACTATTGGAGCTTCTATTTTCATTTTATTTCTTAATAACTTCGTCTGTGTCTTCTTAGCTATCATAATTAATCAGTGTTATATGCTCTTTCTTACGAGAAAGATCCACTTTTGTCGTTTGTTTAATGCTAATGTTTAAAAGTGTATCTTCCTCCGGCTGTTATCGGTGTTGCAAACTGCACTCTTTATACTATCTCCTGGTTCTGTCGCTGGCCTCTTCCAAGTGTCCACTTCCAAACCGACCATTGAGTACGACACCAGACCACGCGCGCCATCGATTTTTAGCTCTGCACTCGGCTCGACGTTCAAAATTAAATGCATTCTGCTTGCGACTAGATCCGTAGTCTCTAGTGCTATTGGCCGAAACCTAAAACAAATTCGCACGAAACACCTACAGATATACTTAGACAGATAAAGAGCCTGTACTTTGTGACACAGACAGTATTCATGATGATTTCCTAAGCTCGTTCTCTCACATGACTATTATACACCTTTCCATAGCCTACGAGTGGATTCGGGACAGGGCTACTAAAGAGTATTTTCGACAAAATTACCCCTTCGGTAAGGAATTTTTACACGTCTTTTGAATTATTTTTCTTTAATTTATACACATAATTTTTGATTTAGTGCGTTTAATAACTTTTTTTGTTTAAGAGTGCCTTTATATTTGTGTTAATATTTAGTACGATTTTTGGTTTAAATTTTTGGTTTATTCGAATATTTTATCACAATTATTTACGTAACTATAATCATTTTACTAAATCATCTTTTGATATTATACTAAATATTATATATTATGTAGATATATTTCTTATAACTATCAGCAAATAAAAATGTAATTTTATGCTTAAAGTAGTCCAGAATATAATATGTAGAAATGTATATCTACTAGAGACTAATAAAGGTAAACAAATAACAAGTAAATTAAATAGAGGTACATAATGTTTTTTTTTTAAATAGTAACTAGTTTCGAATTTAGAGACGAAATCGCTAAATAAAAAATCCTCTAAAGCGTTTTGTCTATACTTTTTCTATTCTTCCAATAGAGTTTTAGTCGAAATTTCGAGTTTATTCTAATAGTGGTAGTTTATATTCAACGGTTTCAAGTGCAACATTTGTTTATTGAACACTTTTAAACTTATCCACGGACTCTTTAACTCAGCTATTTCTGTGCAACACATGTATTTTTTTCTCCTACACACACAAACCTCTTATCGTATGCTTCCACTGGCAACAATACTTTTATAATTCCACTTCAGCTTTCCTGTATATATCTATCTCTTCAGCTTATGCTACTCAGTGTTTGTGTACTGTCCTGTACAAATTATTGTTATCTAAATATTGCTGTTGGACTCGTGCAGTTTCTTTTACAATAAAGCTTAATTTTAAAATTTTGAATGTTTTAACTTCTTGAAAAATATCTCTGAAATTAAAAATACTGGAATCTCACCTCATGAAATTTACCTTAAGTTCACTCATATAAATTCTTGAGTAATACGTTTTTCGACCAATAAATACTGCACAGGGTCCACTGCATATGTATGTAAGATGATATAATTGATTTAACTTGTTCGCTATCTACGTGGCAAGCAGTCAGGGATACCAGCCATCGAAATCACTAAAGAACACGGCAACGCGGAGCTGAGCGACGATGAGATGTCGGAGGTCCAGACTCGAAGACGCCCCTCTCAGGTCTGACCTGACAGAGTTATCTGTCGTCAGTGTGTTGTCACCTCTCACTATGCTCTCTCTTTTAAGGACCTTTTCCTCACGACTTCTATTCTTCTCGGTGTATCTTTGTGTGTTGTCGTCTGCCATTTCTGTCTCTGCCGTTTTTTTATATTGTTGATTTCAGTACTCTTATAATAGTCCAAACCACCGCGACGATGAACCGAGCAAGTCTGTCACCCAAATCCACCGGATTGCACTTAAATTGTGGTCACAAATACAAAGTTTGTTTGTTATATGTGTTGAGAAATTACCTAAGAAACCGAACACTGTTACCGTATATCTATCCACTGAAGCACTCAACACAATACCTACCTACTACTACTCATACTATCAAGCATGTTCTTCGCAAACCGTTCTGACTGTACCTGCATGACTTAGCTTCGACGCAACCAAAGTGTCTTTATATGTGTCGTATTGCCTGTTATTTGTACTACCTACTATAGCTATATTATATGTTTTATTTTTATTTATGTAAAAAGTGATTTTAAAGCAAATGTATCAACAACCCGTTATTATAATTAAATGATTTTTGTTATTAAGCAAACAATGTGATCAGCCGTGTTCTGAAGCATAGCACGCAAGCTTTGATTGTGCATGGGTTTTGACTAGTACAAGAATGTATTTTGTCTCTTTTTGAAAAAAATATATACTACCTACAAAGGATGAGGTAAAATTTTATTTGCTTTGAATCGCATATGGCCTGTTTGAAAAGAATTGTTCATGGCTGAGCTTATGGAATTGCTGTCTGCTTATCTATGGAAAATCTAACCTTATTAATGTGTTGGTTCGTACGGACGTCAGCAGCAACCGTCCCAACCTGCGCAAGCGTCACAGCTGCAATCGGGTCAGCAGTTCCAGAATACACCAGCTTACCATGGCACGCAGCAACCCCAATATCAACAACCAAACCAGTTCCAAAATAACCAGCAACAACAGCAGCAGCAGCAACAACAACAGCAGCAGCAACAACAGTTTACTGGACAACCGCAGCAATTCCAGAACACATTACCGAGAAACCACCACGAAAGAGGGCGACCACCTAACCCACATCAGGTACCTACATTTTTTTATTGGGCTTTCATAATATTTTTTAATAAATATTTCGAGCGCAATACTCGTTATGTAGTCCTGTAAAAACCAGCTACAATTTATCACCTGCGATGACTAACATCCAACAGAATCAACCTTAATTTTTTGACAAATAATTGTTATGAACAGCGATGGTGGCTCGGTTGTAAGAACCCTTTCCTTAACATCCTAAAAAAAGGTGTGTTCGAATCCCGGCATGTATCAATAAGAAATACACTTTTCTTTAGTACATTTGTCATAGATTTACAACACCACCTTTCCCGTGCCTCGGAGAACGTTAAGCTGTCGGTTCCGATTCCACTACGACCAAATTGTGGAATCGTTATTAAATTGTCATAAAAAATTGACATCAGACCCTCGCCAACCCGTCTGACCAGCGTGGCGAGTGTAGGCTAAATTCTCCAGATTTTTCTGGAAGGCCCACCTCCAACAGTGGAGGTCTAGGATTCTGTGTTGGGCTGTAATGAAATAAAATTGTTAAAATTTTATGCTCGTCTCTATGTAGCTTTGAGATAAAACAATTTGGTTACTAAAGTAGGTATCCCTTAAAGAAATTCGGGTTTCCTATGAAAAAAAAATCGCCTATTAACCGGATGAAACGACAGTATAATTACTTGAACAAGTTTCACGATTTTGACGCATTTTCATGTGGTGCTCTTAAATTTAAAAAGGCAACAAAATCGGTAGCTTTTGTTAATTTAAGCTTTTTGATTGTAATTATTTTTGTAAAATTGTCTTAAAACTGTTTTTTTTTCTCATTGTTATAAGATTTGTAACATTTACTTATTTAGGTATTAGGTAGGTATTAGTTTTATTAATTATAATTTAAGGGGCTGACATGCTCAATGGGGTGTATCACTAACTTTTTATCACGATAGATGGCGCATGATAGATGGTACCTAATATAACTGTCAGTTGCATAGAAAACTTGTATTTTTATTACGAAATTTATTATTTTCTGGATATTATGCAGAAGTGAGCAGCTTTTAAGTGTACAAATCGAGATTTCCAAGCGAAATCAAAATATGGTGATCTCAAAATTGCAGTTCTATTAATTCAACCTTTTTTTCTTTTTAAAGACGGTGTTCGCTTTCTTATTTCGTCTTTTAAGGTAACGTTAAGTTAAAATACGTTTTTCTTTTATAAAAATAAAAAAAAAACTACAAAAACATTTAAAAAAATTAATGATGCGTCATAGGTGTAAACAAGGTACCATTGCCGCTAGCGACATCTACAAAAAGGTTTGCCTGATACACCCCATTTGAGTAAAAGCCCGTAATAAAAAATGATTTTAAAAAAAAGTAGGTTTCATCCCTGTCATTAAACCGTGTATTTTAAGGTGCAACAAGGAGCAAACACGCAGTTTGGAACTCGACCAGGAGCCACCATGGGTCCTCGTGGTCCAGTTCCCACTGCGAGAGGTCATGGCGCTGGTCAAACACCTCAAGGTCTTCAACAGCAGAAGAGGAGTCGATATTTTGTTGCTTTATTTGATTATAATCCCGCCACGATGAGCCCGAACCCAGAAAGTTGTGATGAGGAACTACCATTCAGTGAAGGAGATACGATAAAGGTAAATTATATACTTTTCCATTTTCTTTAGATATTTTTATATATATATTTTTTAAATAAATATTTCTAGACAGGTCACACAGCGCCATCTAGTTTCCGTGGTAAGCTACGAGGCTTGTGTTACGGAAACTAGATGGTTGATAAACTACATATTATACTTTTTTTTTTTTTGTAAATATATTATTACATATTATACATATAAACACCCAGACCGAGACAAATTATACAATGTACAACTTGCCCCCGGTGGGAATCGAACCCACGACCTCCCGAGTTCACGGCAACGTTTGTTACCACTAGACCACGGAGGCGGTCGAATAATCTATGTTTTATTCAGATATATAAGGTTTATTACCTACTCAAATCAAAACAAAATAATTTATTTCCGTATGGTTAGCACGTAACACTTGGATATTGTCAATACATACAAGCCAATAAATAAAAAAATAATAAAAAAAAAACAAATACAAAATATTACCATTGACCATGGCTGGACCGAACCTAACATCAAGACAATAATTATAACTAAAACATTGTTGCCATAAACGCGCGATCCAGCCCCATGGATCAGCGATGATATCCGCCTTGCGATGAAGAAGCGGGATAATGCTTATCGCAGGTACCGTAAAAACCGCAGTGATGAAAACAGTGAGCTATATAGAGTTGCAAGGAATCGGTGCAATCAAATGTGTCGAGTCGCAAAACGACATTATTTTTATGAAAACATACGACGTAATTCTCCCTCAAAAACCTGGAATTTTCTAAAGTCTGTTGGCCTAGGTCGGTCTCATAGTGAAACCAATCTGGGCAATGTTACACTCGATCAACTCAATAAACATTTTGCTTCTGCTCCTGTGCTCAGTAAAGACATTAAGACACGAACGTTAACTGAAATCGCCGAGTATCCGTTGCCAGACATTGAAACATTTACATTTGCTGAAGTTTCTGATGATATTATACTTAAGACGATTAAATCCATTACTTCTAAAGCAGTAGGATGTGACGCTATCGGTCGTGCTATGATCGTTACCATAATAGACCTTTTACTTCCCACAATTACCCATATAATTAACTACTCGCTCAGTTCTAGTCAGTTTCCCTCCTCGTGGCGAGAAGCGTACATTATACCACTTCCTAAAAAACCCTCACCTTCACTTCCTAATCACTATCGTCCTATTTCAATTTTACCTTTCCTTTCTAAAGTACTAGAGCACATTGTCTATAAGCAACTTTCCAGTTTTCTTTTTATACATGATTTACTCAATCCACATCAATCTGGTTTTCGCCCCGGTCATAGCACAACTTCAGCTTTGCTTAAGGTAACTGAAGATATCAGAAATGGCATGGATGAATCAAAAGTTACTATATTGGTATTAATTGATTTCACGAATGCCTTTAACACAGTTGATCCTGATCTGCTCATCGCTATGCTTTCTCGTCTAAGATTATCATCAGAGTCATTGGACTGGTTTTCACAGTATCTTATTGGTCGCCGGCAAAAGGTCCGTGTGGGTCAGGATATGTCTGCATGGTGTGAACTGTTCACAGGGGTACCACAGGGTGGCATTCTTTCTCCTCTTTTATTTTCTTTATTTATAAATGCAATCACCTTTTCTCTCCATTGCCAATATCATCTTTACGCCGATGACTTGCAACTCTATATACAAACTGATATTAATACCGTAAATAGTGCTATAGCTTGGTTGAATACGGACCTGTCTCACATTAATTCCTGGTCTAAACGATTTGGGGTGGTGGTCAATCCGAGCAAGTGTCAGGCCATAGTGATTGGGAGTTCCAGACTCATATCTAAAATTGTTCTCACTGATCTGGTGCCGGTTTGGTTTGACAACGCACCCATCCCATTTTGTAGCGACGTAAAGGACCTAGGTGTATTTATCGACTCTGATCTTGGATGGACTACACAGCTCACAAATACGAAGCGTAAAGTTTTTGCCTCACTTCACTCGTTAAATAAACTAAAACATTTCTTGCCAGTAAAAGCAAAAATATCGCTAGCCCAGAGTCTTCTATTGCCACTTATTGACTACGGGGATGTGTGCTGTGTGAACATGACAGAGGATCAACTTAATGGGATGGATCGTCTCCTTAATACGTGTATCAGGTTTATTTTCTCGCTACGCAAATTTGACCATATTTCTGAATATCGTGCAAAACTTAAATGGCTGCCAATCCGTTTACGAAGAAATATGAGATCACTATGTCTTTTATTCTCTGTGCTAAGTAATAATAATAATAATAATAAAAATCGTTTATTTACTTAAAAAAACTAGTACATTTTTTAGGAATTGGCCACTGGTGCCCAAACAAAGTTAATCTGAATCTCAGGCACCAGTTCCATTACATAAATTAGTATAATATACAATACAACACATATAGAATTTTAGCTTTTTTTTTTTTTTTTTTTTTTGTTTTTTCCACTTAGTTTATAGATCTTCTTACTTTTTACTATTCGCAATTATAAATTGAATTTTGTACCCACTATTTTAATATTTGTAACAATTCTTCTGTTGCTTCGTAGTTTAATTTATTTAACCAAGAACTTAAAATAATTTTACATTTATTATAGTTCAGGAAATTTACATTAATAGCTTTATTAATTTTGTTATAGAGGTAAACTGCAATACAGGGGTAAAACTTGCTCATAAAGGCAGTCTTAAATAATTTAGGATAAGGAATTATGTGGGTTCTCTTAGTTTTATTGCAGACGGGATCATTTGAGTTTCTGTGTTTTTTAAGAACTGTTTGCAAAATAAAAAGTTGTCTCACACTCAAAACCTCACATTCTTGAAACAAGTCATATGTAGGGTATCTAAAGGGTCTAAAAGTACTCACTTTAAGGACGGCTCTAACAGCTCTCTCTAAGGATATTATGGCAGTCTTGTCGGAGCCGCCCCATACAGTAACTCCATATAGAAGCAGAGACTGGCACAGTGCATAGTATACCGACTTCAGTAATTTAGTATCTGCCACATGACGTAGATTTTTAAAAACATAAATTAACCTTCGCACTCGTCCAGTCAATGCCACCACATGGTCGTGGAAATTTAGGTTTTGATCTAATACAATACCCAGATATTTAATGGATTTCAACCTGGTAAGAGACGGACATAAACAGGTCTCCTCACCTCTACTGGAGCAAGAGTGGGCCAAAATGGACAAGGAATGGACTGGTTGGGATTTGTTTTTGATAGAAAAGGTTAAGTACTTTGTTTTGTCAGCATTATAGGTTAGTAAGTTATTGTCAATCCAGTTTAACACCACGTCAAGTCCACTCTGAGCATAAGAAAATACATTGTCCCAATTTTTTGCGTGGAAGCAAAGAGCTGTATCATCTGCAAACGAGACTATCTTACCGTTCCTTAAGTTTAAGCGACATAAATCATTAATAAAGGCCAGAAACAATGTCGGTCCCAGAATGCTACCTTGAGGGACACCTAAGGTTACAGGAAGGTCATCGCTTATATAGTTATCAATTTTGACACATTGAGTACGGTCTGACAGATAGTCTCTAAAAAGAGCCAACTGGAGACCCCTAACACCCAAATCTTCTAGTTTATTCACAAGCAAGGGAATGGAGACGGTATCAAAAGCCTTCGCCAAATCTACAAAAATTGAAACACATTTATTGCCAACATCAAGGTTCTGAGCAATATGATCAGTCAAGTCATGAACAGCATCAGCAGTTGATTTCCCAGAGCGGAATCCATATTGATGCGACGACAATAAGTTGTTGTTTTCCAAGTAATTAATGAATCGTTTGTTTATAAGGCGTTCCAAAATTTTAGACAATGCTGGTAATATTGATATTGGTCGAAAGTTGCCGACACAGCCCGCATCCCCTCCCTTGTGAATAGGTTTAACTACTGATTTTTTGAACGCTTTAGGAAATTTACCAGTAACAAAGCTCAGCCTACAAACATAAGTAATAGGAGGAATGACCACATGCCTATATGTTTTTAGAAAATCTGCCGATATTCCATCCCATCCCACTGCACAACTACTCTTTAGACCAATTATCAGCCTTTCAATTTCGTCTTCGTCTGTATCTAGCAAGACAAAAGAATTTAATTTAGATTTTTGAGATGTTATTAACGAATTCGTGCTATTTAGTTTATTTGATGAAGCTTTAATGTTTAAGGCCAACTTTCTACCCACATTGACAAAATAGTCATTAGCCATCTGTACCGAACCCTCAGGAGTATTACATGATTGTAATAGGTTTAATGACTTATCGTGGTTTGATTTTAAACTAGCAATATCCTTAACCACTGACCAGATTCTTTTTTTGTCATTACCTGCCTTAATTAATTCTTCCTTTTCATAATTTATTTTAGTTTTGCGAAGAATGTTATTGCAGAAGTTGCGATATCTTGTATATATAGATTTCAATATTAAATTATCAGGACTGGACTTAACATTAGAGTGTAACTTATCTCTGTGCCGCATGCAGCGTAACAAGCCTGGAGTTATCCAGGGTTTTAGAATGCGTTTGCGTCTGGAAGTAGTGAAAATCTTACTATTTGAATCCAGGGCTTCCTTGAGCTTTTGTATCAATAAATTAGCGGCGTCATCCGGATCACTTGCAGCATAGACATCAGAAAAATCAATTAATTTCATTGTAGCTTCCAGGCCATGTTTGTCTATCTTGGTATGCGAGATTTTAGGTCTTATTCGTACCTGTTTGAGCATTAAAGAAAACAGCACAGCTGCATGGTCCGTTATAGAAGTTGACAGCACAAGGGTTGTAGCTGAAAGTTTAGACTTTAGGAGTACGTGGTCAAGGCAGCTGTTTAATCTAGTAGGTATAGTATGAGTTGGAAGAAATCCATGGAAGGCCGACAAATTGAGGTATCTATTAGAATGAGGATTATGATTAAATTCCTTAATATCAATATTAACATCACCTATCAAAACAATGTTCTTGTATGTACACAGACTACTCAGAATATTATCCAGCGATTTAAGGAACAAATCAATATTTTTAAAGGAAGGAGATCTATAGACTGCTACTATGGCAGTTTCACTTCCAAGTTTGATTATAAGACAATTTGACTCTAAGAATATAGGTTCCTCAACAATTACGTTTAAATCCTTTCGGGAGTAGACCACGATACCATCATTTTGATTTAATAGGTTAGTATTGGAGTGGTGAATATATCCTTCAAGAGGAGGAATTATATGACAACAGGACAGCCAACACTCAGTTAAAATTATCAAATCACAGTCCATCCCAATTCGTACTAAAAGAGATATGAAATTATTAAGATTACTATTAATGCTTCTGATATTTTGGGTCAATATAGTTAAACTATTTTCTGGTATATGTTTACGACAACTCTCAGGTGAACATAAAATGGCCTCAGAAACTGAGACCTTATCCAAAGTGAACCTGATACACCGAAATATTTAAAGGATATGTTTTTTTACCTCAGCTCCTTTCACAATAAAACTCTTCGCTCCTCACATAACTCTCTCCTTTCTATCCCTTCCCATCACACAAACTTCGTTAGCAAATCTTTTGTTGTATCCGCTTCATCCCTCTGGAACAAACTTCCTGTTGAGATCAGACAGGCACCCAGCAGAGCAATATTCAAAAGAAGAGTGTATACTTATTTCTATGAGTCCATAGCCTAATTTTTAATTATTTTTTATTTGTTTAACTTTTTTTGTTTCAAATTTTTTTTTTTTTTTTGTAATGTAACCGGTTCACGGGAACGTGGTAGTTGTTTTTGAAGGTATCATTATTATTAATGTATTATGTTATAAGTAATTAAATTATACTCTTATTATGTATATATATATATAGTTTATGTAATATTAGTATGTACGTGTATGTACCTATATTATTATATGTATGTGTATTGCCATATATATGTATATATTTATATATATATATATATATATATTTCAGTTTTTAAATATTATTACGATTGATTATTCTATTTATTTGCACCGTACTCAATATTAAATGATCTCAATGTCCCAAAGGTTAACGGGCAGAGAATGCCTAGCGGCATTACGTTCGCCTTTTGTATTTTTTTACAATAAAGTTTTAAAATAAATAAATAAATAAATAAAATAAACGAGGAATTTGTTTTTACTTACAGCTAGATACTTAATATTAAATTCGTGGCTGTAAAAAGGCCATGTCAGCTTACAATCTAATAATAATGATATTTATGTCCATAAATATTAATTCGTGGCTGTAAAAGCCGTGTCAGCTTACAACTACACAATTATAATATTACTGTCAAATAAATTGATAAATTACATGTCCGCTTACAATCTAAAAAATAATTGCTATGTCCAAATTAAACATATTATATTCGTGTCATAAGCAAGGTAATTATAGGTAATAATAATAAGGTAACTTAATAACTACTAATATTTATTATTATTATTTGCATAAAATACAACAAATATCTATCTTTCGCATGAGAGCATGAGAGTAGAGTTAATGCAGTAGAGATGAGATCGTTGCTTCGGATATGCGGCGTCACCTTGCACGCATACGTAATGACGAAATACGCAAAAGGGTAGGTATTAAAGAAAGCATAGTGACAAAAATAAGGAAAGGCATGCTCCGATGGTTCGGACATGTTGAAAGGATGAAGGAAGGACATGAGGAAAGTCGTGGGTAAAAGAGGCCCTGGCAGACCAAGACTTACCTATCACGATAAAATTAATAAAACAATAGCTGGAGGTGCATTAAAAAGCCATCGAAACAAACGGGAATGTATGAGAAGGTTGATGAATGTCGAAGAAGCGAAAGAGGTATGTCGTGATCGTGACAAGTGGCGCTCAATTGTCTCTGCCGACCCCGCAAGGGATTTGGCGTGAAGATATATATGTATACTATATGTACTTCCTGTTTTCCGAGGAAATGTCCTGGTTTTTGAGGTTTCTGTAACTCGTAGTTTTTAAGTAGCGCCCTGGTTTTTTTTAAAGCATTCTGATAAGGACCTGGGGCAGCACTCTCGACATTTCATAGCGAACGCTAACTTTTTTTTAGCGATTTAAGGTGGCCATTGATGAACCGGCCAACAAAATTCCAGCAAATCGCGTAGTCACTTTCCAAATTTTGGAAACGGCGGCGTCAGCTTGATAATCTTGTTGAAAATGGCATCGCGAACGCTGAATGCGATAATCGTTCATCAATCTGCTAAATAATTATACGCATGTGCACATTTTAAATTAGATAATTTATCAAACTATTAACGACTAACTGTTGTTCTCTTCTCCCGATGGATGATAAATGAGGTGATAGGGAAGGCAAAGGGTCTAGCCCATACAGCCAAGTCTGACGTAATATATCATTCTTTTTTATGAGTTAATGATCAATCATCAAACTCCAGATGCTGCAGTATTTGATGCTTTTCTTAGAGTCACTCGCGGCATTATAGCTCAAACACGTCGGGTAAAATATGGGATGATTCACAGCGCGGGAAAACCACAAAAAATTAACTGCAACTTGTGCCCCATATTCAAAGTCCAATTTATCGTTTTCCATAACTTTTCACATTGTAGAGATTTTAAATTAGAGATTTTCACAAACTATTAACAACTAAATTTGACAGCCCGCAAAGTTGTTGAAATATACCTACCGTGTGACAGCAGCCAGCTGACATTTTGGTATTTACTTCTAGTGTTGCAACGTAATAAATATTATTGTCCTAATGAATGTCCAGTAATGAAAGTCCATTGATATAATACACATATTAGGGCATAAAATGAGTTAATATAGAGCTGCCTAAGTTTTTAATGACATAATTTCTTATATTATAATTTTACCGTCCTTTAGAAACATTTAAAGCATTTAATTTTGTAAGTGGCAACTTGTTTTTAATGACCTTCCGACCGAAATCGCTAAGGTATCGATCGTTATCAAATTTCGAGACTGCAGGCCCTGTATTTGAAAATTTGCGCGGACGATTCTATTTCTTCAAGCGCACACGTTAAATAGATAAAACAATGAATTCTTTTATTTATTACTAGTTTTAGCAGTAGGTAAAAGAAATAGGATTACAAACGTTTGCGGTTAAATAACGATAATCCTGCTGTGGGTATATTCTTGGTTAGAATTAATATTTCTTCTTTTTTGAGAAGGTATGGGGTGAGAAGGATGCCGACGGATTTTTTTGGGGCGAATGTCGTGGCAGAAGAGGTTATGTACCACACAACATGGTTATGGAAGTGCCCGATCCAGAACCAGCAGCTTCCATGGCGACATCCAACCGTCCCAGAGACCGCTGGAATGATGCTTATGCAAACCAACCCGTAAGAAGAATGGTGGCTCTTTACGACTACGATCCTCAAGAACTTAGCCCGAATGTTGATGCAGATGTGAGTACTTTCCCATCAATTACTTTTTGGCGACTATTGTATGTGGCGATCTCTATTTTTTTATTAGTGATATATCGAATACTACTTTTATGAATACGAGTTCGAAACCTACTATTTGACGAATACGAATAATCCAACAGGGTAATAAAAAATACACCGCTAAGTATTCGTTTTATTCCTTCAAAATGGGGTGTATCACTCAAAGCTTTTTGTAGATATCGCTAGCGGCAATAGTACCTTGTTTACATCTATGTGGCACGGAAGGTCCATTAATGTTAGCAACTGGAATCAGGCACTCATGAGTGTAGGCCAAATTCTTCAGATATTATGTTCTGGAAGGCCCAGCTCCAGCAGTGGAGGTCTAGGAAGCTGTGTTCTAGGGGCTGTAATGACAATTACAAATACTATACAGTACGAACTTTTAGCTAAGAAGCAATATTGCGATTATAAAAGTTGAAGTCATTTATTTATTATAACTAGGACATAAAAATTACAATATTATAAATTATTATTTATTATTATTTGTACATTTCATTCCTCAAAAACAGTGGGTTAAATACTAAAAAAAAAATATTAAACATTAGTAAAATAATAATTTCAATAAAATTGAAATATTTACAAATAGCTATATACATGTAGCATAGGATTATTATGATATTAGTAAGTGAAAATCAGTTAATCATTATATTATATAGAAATAATAGGAAACATCGTATTTTAATTCTGCAGAAAATGTCAGCTCTATGCGAATTATTGTAAATTGTAATAACATTACCGGAGTATTACTTGTATTAACAAATTCCAATATGATAGACCATTTTAAAATAATTGATTGTTAAACAAAAAAATATATACAAAATATAAAATTAAATATTAATACTAAGGATAGGGATATAAGATATAAGTCCCGTCCGCGTGGAATGGTGGCAAGAACGCTGGCTGCATTTCTCCGCTGAATTGCAATAATGATTCTTTGGGTGTAGAAAGATCCAGCCCTCTTGTCACCGGAGGAGACAACAAGACGCGGTGTTATGTCTTTTAAAAACTTTTTTGCGCTTGGACTCCATGGGCCCAGAGTTTCTACAGCAAACGGCACAAATATACTTACATACTTGCGCCACTGGCTGGATTCCGCATTTTCCGCCGCGACTCCCGCTTTATGCGCTGTCCCCCAAAGATGCCACGCGGAGAGGGCATCGACGCACGTGGCGTTTATGGTTAATTAATACAATACATTGGTTTATTTTCAGGCTGAGCTGAGTTTCCAAACGGGTCAGATTATTCATGTTTACGGAGACATGGACGACGATGGCTTCTTCATGGCAGAAATAGACGGAGTGCGTGGTCTTGTGCCCAGTAACTTCTTGGCTGATACCAACGAACAGTACGCCGGACAACCCAATCAAGGTAACTTTATACAATACATTTTTATTCTAATTTAATTATGGACTTTTACCTATATATGAGCTGACCACCTATTTATCGCCACACCTGTATGTATGTTTCGGTATATAGAATAGGCTTACATTTATACATTTAGATTTATCCCTTGCATATTTATTTTTCTGTAACCATTGTAATTGTTGCGATAAATAAGGTAATTTCTTTCTTTCTTTCTTTTCTATAATGAACATGGCAGCCCCATCGAAACCTAAATCTAAATATAATCTTTTTTTTTTTTTTTTTAGTTTATTGTTTAAGGACAACTTACAGCTAGATACATGAAATGAAATGTAATAATTTATTTGTCAGAAACATGGTAGGTACAGGGTTGTAATTATATCACATGCTTCGCTATTTCTAGCATACAAACATTTATTTAGTCACATGACTTTGTCGAGCTTAGTGTCTAGGTATTCTTTTGTCGAATAAAAACATTTATTAACCAATTAAATAAAATATATATACAGTACATATGGGTATTGTATGGCTATTGACAAGTTGCCACCGAAAGCTAAAACTACACACATCAAAAGTGTCTAGGGATCAACATATATTTTTGCAATAACTTTTCTCCTGATTGATATTCATTAAAATTTTCTTTAAGGATTGATCAAATAAAATGTTTTCGTTTGTCTACAGTAACGATAAACCAAGTCACCTTTGCATTAGTAAAAAAAATTGCCATTTTCCTAATAAAGGGATTTTTGACATTTGAACCACTAACATTAAAGTTCGAAAAAAAGACTGAAATAACAGTTTTTTTTTTTAATTTTATTGGGTAACTTAAACAATTAATAATCCGTGTTTCTACCGCGAACACTAACAACACAAGAACATCGGTTTGGCATACTCAAAATGAGTTCATCCAAATCACGCTGTGGAATGGCCGCCCATGTTCGTTGCAACAACAAAAAAAGGTCTTCTTGCGACTGGATACCCTCCATATTCGGCAGAGCTCTTCTCTGAAGAATATCCCATGCATGCTCAATCGGGTTCAAGTCTGGCGACTGAGCAGGCCAGGGCAGGACATTGATGTTAGCTGCGGCGAGAGTCTGTCTTACAACTCTTGCGGTGTGCGGTCGTGCATTATCATGCATTAACTGAAATAAGGGACCGATATGCACTTGTAGAGGAACGATGACGTCTGATACAACCGTCTCAGCATAAATTTGAGCGTTGAGGTTGCCTCTGATCCAAATCAACTCAGTTCTTCCGCCGATCGAAATACCCGCCCATACCATGATGGTTCCACCACTATAAGGATGGACTTCCTGGCAGGATTTTAATCGCTGTTGGCGTCCAGGGGTTCTCCAGTGTCGTATACGTCTTGTATCCGGCCTCATACCAAAACGAGACTCATCAGAAAAGCACACGAAACGCCATTGTTCTTCTGTCCAATTTCTGTGTTCAAGAGCCCATTGATATCGAGTCCTACGATTGTGCATTGCTATAGGTGGTACCCGTAGCGGTCTTCGGGAATGAAGGTTCACTTCATGCAAGCGGTTTCTGACTGTTTGGTCGCTAATTAAGTTCCCTGAAGAGCGATGAAGGCTCACGGCTAACATCATGGCGGTTATTGTTGGAGTTCTTCGAGCTGTGATTTGAATGTATCGGTCTTGTCTCCGTGTGGTGCAGCGATACCGTCCTCCATGGCGCTCAGCCACGGTACCAGTGGTTCGGTAACGTGTCCAAAGTCGACTGATAACACTCTGACTTGTATTCAGAGCTAAAGCCACAGTACGTTGCCGGGAACCAGCTTCTATCATTCCCACGGCTCTGATCATTTCTTCCCTGCTTAAATGACGTCGCCGCTCCATAATAACGTTGGTTTTAATCAGTAGTAGGGAAACAGTAGCACTAATAATGTCTTCAATGCGTCTTATGTTTTTATAGGGAAAATATTGACAGCTGATTTTCATCTTTTACTCGAATTTGATTGACAGTTCCTGTTTTAAATTATGAAATGCACCAAAAAGGATCCATATAAATTTATAAAATCATAAATTTATTACAAAGCCACATCTCAATCACAAGAAATCCGCATAAACATGCTTGATCCCTAGACTTTTTTGATGTGTGTACATAATTAGGTGGCGCTCGCTGCAATAACAACACAAGTAAAATGAACCTAAACTTAAAACTAAGAACAATAAACTACATAACATAGAATAAAAATAAAAAAAAACATCTACTGTTACAATATTATATACGAAATCATCGATAATGGTCACACAATTGATTTGAGACTACAACGCTACTCGATGGCGGTAAAGGATAGTAAAAAATACACATATATTAATTGGTCAAAATAATAGAATGTAGATTATTTTATGGTCGAGTTATATTAATTTGTAATAAGTTACTAAAAAAAAACGGACTAAAGGAATGTCGATGGTATTATTGTTTATTTTTTGTCGACTTTCGGGTTTCACATAGGCATGTAGTCTATCTTAATTCTGACTTGCCTGGTGGGTTACTGCTGTACCAGGTATTGTAATCTCATACGTACTGATAACTAAATTTAAATTAATTTAAAAAGTTATTAATTGATCGTTGTGTGTGGTGCAGTTCTGTATGTTTTATTTTGTAAATCTGATATAAATGATTTTTCCTTGCAGATTCCTTTTTCAGTCAGATTTAACATTAACAGGTCACTGGAATCTGCTAAGCTGCTGGTCTTCTGCTAACAGCTTACTTATTGGACCACTTTGCTGCTTAGTCTTCTACTAGCAGGAGTAAAATCATTCAATTAATAATTTATTATTAATAGTTTACGTGAATATATTTTGGACTTTTTGACTTTTTTTTTTTTTTTTACTGTGAAAATAAAAAAACATCCAGTGCTTACGTTCATATTCTCGTAGCTATGTAGGTAATAAGAAATAATTAATGATAAAAAAAGTTAAATGAACTTCTTCGGCTACTTAAGAAAACAGTTGTCATAAATTACCTAATTATTTGTTTTTTATTTGTGAACGCAAAATTGTCAACTTCCCATACATTTGTGTAAATGACAGTTCCCTAGTTAATTATATCTTTAGATACTCGTATGTTTGTGAAACGCATTTTTTGCGAAACCAGTTAAGTAATAATTAAGTACAAAAATACGTTTGAGAAATAGTATCACGATTTCCTTTCGGGGTGGTCAGAAACCACGCTTATAAATAAGCGGATTCACATTTAGCCAACTTTACTATCGGCCAATCATGACAAGTGGCAAGCTCGTCGATGTCTCCAGCGTACCAAACTCGAGAAATATCACAAATAAATTAAATATTAATTAAATGTATTTATTTACATTAATAAAATTATATCGTTTTATATCAATATTGTAAAAATTGACGTGTAAGTGTTTAGAATACATATCTTTTTGTCCTTGCAAAAATAAACGAATTGAATTGAATTGTGTCCCGACCAGGAATCGAACCCGATACCTCCGAGTCTAAATCCACGGACTTAACCGCTAGACCACAAAGGCAGTTTTTAGTTTATTAGTTTTTAATATGTTTATTTGTAATTATTGTCATAATAAAGTACCTTATCAAATTTATTGTTAACTTCTTAGGAGTAAAAAAAAGACTACATATTTTCATGGATAACTAGAAAAAAAATACGTTTGAGAAACTACCTGTAAATGCCGAGATTCTTTAAGAATTCACAACAATAATTATAATATATCTCGGAAACTATTTGATCAATTAAAATATATATTTTACACGTTTGTCAGGTGGACAGAGGCCTGCGGGTACAGTGCGCGGGCGCGGCCAGGGTCCTGGCGCACGCGGGCCTCCGCCACCTCCCCGGGACAACGTAGCTCCCGGCGCCAGGTCCCAACTGAGGAAGGCAGGTTCGTACATATTACTTCCATGTCTCTGTGTGTAGAGCCAAGGCGCATTGATAATTGCTGTCATAGTTTTTCTCCCTTCTAGTAGCAAAAACTAAATTTTAATTATTCTAAATGTTTATAATAAAGTCTGGGTAAGTCAATTGGATATTTGGGAGATTATTAGGAGATAAATCTATGATTACTAAGAGCTTTGAGTGTTTCATGTTTGCACCTTGGACTTGCTATGTGATACTACTGAGAGACGCTAGCTATTTCGCTCTGGTACCCTCTATCATCTTTCCTGTACACAGTCTTGCGATTGCGACGGGACTTGCACTTCGTAATGTTCCGTTACGAATTCTGAAATTGTCAATCAAAACTATAGGGTCTACAATAATGTTAAATGGAACTACTTAAATTCTAAAGTCCGGTTGCAATCTACGGAGCACAAAGACTCTTGGTGTACACTATGCTGATTTACACTATCTTGGATTACACTATCACATACATCGTCTTTTTGATTGGAATTTACTTCTAAATTTGTATAAACAAACCAATGTCAGTGCAGTTATTGTGAATTTAGATACAACATAACACACAACGTTATTTTATTTTTATCTACGCTCTCTAAACTATCCTATTGATTTCTTTATTACTATATCTACTCCTAATGTTTTGTTTTTAACAGTTTAACACCTGGTGACTTGTTCGCCATTTGTCTGAGCATCTAAACAGTATTCTAGCCCTTGTTAAATATCTTGTTAAACATTTGACGTCCATGATATAGAGTCGCAAGCCAATAAATTAGAGCTGAATGATGAAATGCGAACTAAGGCACTAGATCACCACTGACAGTGGGTAGGCCTGTACAAATGGATGCACACGACATATTAGCACAGCTACACTCACGACGTACGTGAGGTGTGATCCAAGATGAAGTGGTTGTCTGTGGTCACTATATATGTAGTGTGTATTGTCTGTTTGCTAGATGCCTGCCCTCTTCCCCCTTCTCAGTTAGACCACAACACATGCGTCAGCAATGCTGATCTGCCGAATCCACAGGTAACAGCATTTAATTCCACCCACAATATACTGTTTCAGATATACTATGCAACGATACTAGTTTCTGTTTTTCTTTCACTTCATATCTTCTAGATTTACTTTGTCACTTTTTTGTTTCTTCATTTTTGTTTCGTTCGATCTTACCACTTATCGTGTTAATGCGGTCAGTGTCCACGACACTCACTGAATTATCCGTACGCCTCCACGATGGTCCATTAGATAGACTTCGATTAGAACAATATAGCTTATTCCGAACATCCATAGATATCATAGCAATTACTGGACCATACCATACAGAAACTTGGAACATAACAAAACACTGGCGATTTACTTCACTTACATAAAGTTACAATTTCCTGTTCGCAACTATCTTTGAGGCCTGTGACTGTGGTCCAAGCATTGTACGATTACATACCATGTGGCTTTCTCTTGCAACAATGGGTAGACACTGACTGCTGGATACAATATATGTAATCGGACAATGTTCTGTTCAATGCTTTCGTTATGTTATGAGTGAGCATGTGGCTTATTGTATCAACATCTATTGCTTATTTTCACCTGTACAAATGTATATTATGCTTACAGCGATCCATACCGTTAATTTTCTAAGTTATCATTGTTAAAGACCATTTGTTTTTTTAAGATTAAAACGCTTTAAGTTTATAGCAAAGCATGCCCCTCAACGTGATGGTCTATAAGTTTTTTTACAACACCTTGCAATCAGAGTTGAGTCCGGCATGATTTGATCATGTATGTAGATTCAAGAAGCTATGTCACCCGTTGAAACAATTCATCAATTAGTCCGCTGTTTGATATAAAGTCTCCGCCTCGGTCGCTCCTCGCGGAGACAGCGCTGGAGCGAGCGGGATAGAGGCGGCGCGCGGGCGAGCGGTTAACTAACGATGTGTGTGCAGGCGAGACCGAGAGGCGCGCTGGCAGCGGGGACCGCTCTGCCGGCGGCGACCACGACCGCGCGCACGACAACTGGTAATGTGGCCACGCCGTCCAGCGCCGTGCAGTCTCCAGCGAGCATGGGGCAAGGCATGGGGCAAGGCATCGGTCAAGGGATGGGGCAGGGCATGGGACAAGTCATGGGGCAAAGCATGGGCCATGGCATGGGGCAAAACATGGGGCAGGGCATGGGGCAAGGCATGGGGCAGGGCATGGGGCAAAGCATGGGTCAAGGAATGGGACAGGGCATGGGACAGGGACTCGGACAGGGCATGGGACAGGGATTGGGACAGGGACTGGGACAGGGCATGGGACAAGGCATGGGGCAAGGACTGGGACAGGGCATGGGACAAGGCATGGGGCAAGGACTGGGACAGGGCATGGGACAAGGGATGGGGCAAGGCATGGGGCAAAGCATGGGGCAGGGCATGGGCGGTGGCATGGCTGCGGGCGTGGCGTCCCCATTGGCCGCCCCCGCTCGCCGCGGCGGTCCCGCCGTGGTGCCGGCCCCCACTGCACAGCCGCTGGCCCAGCAGCCAGCCGCCGCTCAGCAGGCGAATGCCAACGCGCAACCCAACCTCATGCAGAAATTCACGGAGATGACGGCGCCCGGCGGCGACATCCTCAGCAAGGGCAAAGAGCTGATATTTATGAAGTTCGGCCTCGGAGGCAAATAGTCCCGGCGCCCCCCGCCGTCGGCCGTAGTCGTCGTCCCGGACTCGCCGGCGTGCGTTTTGAGACTTTTATTTTTTAAACTTCGACTCTTCTCCATGAAGTATAGTTTTATTGTGCGCGTCATGATGAGCTGCGGTTGTTACGGACTCGGAGTGCTCAGTTCTGCTGCGGCTGTTATCAGTATTCTGTTAGATTTCCGGATTATCCTTGTCTTTTCATATTCTGGCCGTGCAGTTTATTCATAACGTATAAAACTTTTCTATATTTGGCCATATGTTTATTATAAGCGAGTGTAAATATATAAATCAATAAACGCACAGTTTAGTGAATATGTATAACTTTGTTAGTATTGTAATCCCCCAGTATGTTGGACTCCTAATGACTACTTCTCGTTTGATGTTATACTTGTTTCCATTCGTTCGTTCCTCTATTAGATACGTAATATTGTTTATACTTAATATATACATACTTAATAGGTACATTTTCAATATTTAAATAGTTAAACTCTACAGCATTCGTTCTGAATCTCGCAATAGTAATCTTACTTGTCGAGATGCAAAATAAATGTGACATACAGTCAGTTTCTCGAACGTATTTTCGGTACTTAATTAATACTTAAGTAAAAATAAACCTGTTAATTTTTACTTAAGTAATAATTAAGTACCGAAAATACGTTCGAGAAACTGGCTGTTACTTGTATATTTATAAGCTAAATTTTGGATAATATGGAATTGTGTATTAACATGGAAAGAAGTCATAAAATTTTCAACCGTCTGACAATAAGTTCTAAAGCTCTTGATGTTACTTCGTTCTAAACTATACTCGTACAACTGTAGATTACCGTCCTTCCGAAATTCTTTCGTATTGTTCAACTTTTGATAACTTCTTAATACTTTGTTACTGAAAAATCTTCTTCTAAAACTTTTATAATCAAATATCAAGTTAAGATTAATATAGAGTTATATTATGTAGGCGTTGAGGTTGTATATGTTTATATAGATAATCCAATATATAATAGTTAGGCGAAAATATACAGTGCATCAAAAAGCCTAAACCTATATGAATTAATTTATCATTACAAATAACTCAGGTTTTAATAGGATTTTTAATTTGATGCAGTTTATATTTTCTTCAATGCTATTTGGTAGTTATTCGACTAATTATTTTTGCTGGACAAATGTTTATTTAGTGCATTATATTATGATACAGAACAAATACAATAATCGAGAGCCGAATCCCGTATTCTTAGTTATTTCTTCCATTCTTAAGAAGAATTAAAGATAAAAAATAAAAATATTATTTTTTATTTCCATATCGGTCATATTGTATAAGTGGCTGTAAAACGGTCGACAACGTATTATCTAAATAACAATAATATAAATGTCAAATACATATTAAATTTAATTTAAATTCGTAGCTTTAATAAGGCCTCTACTACCTACCTACTGCCTCCGTGGTCTAGCGGTTAAGTGCGTGGATTTAGACATCAAGACCGGGGTCGATTCCTGGTCGGGACACAATACTATTTATTTAATTAAATAATTTAATTATGATATTGCTCGAGTTTGGTACGCTAGACACATCGAAGAGCTTGCCACTTGTCATAATTGGCCTATAGTAAAGTTGGCTAAATGTGAATGCCTTTTATAAGCGTGGTTTCTAACCACCCCGAACGGGAAACGGTCGTGATGATACCTACTTAACTTTTATAATAAGGCCGTGTTAACTTATGTGAATTAAACAAAAAAAAACTTCGAAACTTCGCAATTTAAAACCTAATGCAGCCTAAAAATAATGGCGCTTACAATGACCACATTCGATTGAAATAATCAGGCTGAGTCACGTGACACAATAGAATACCCATTTACAACAAAACAAACAATACAAAAAGATAAGATACGTGAACGCCTCGTTCCGAATCAAGCTCAGAGCGCTTAGAATGAATATGGTACTAACAGTCGTTCCGAATCAAATATCACGATTTGAATGCACAGAGCGTGATATCAATTCGGAACGGTCTAAATCACATTTTCATTTATAACATGATAGTTTTTTTTTAATGTATGGAAGATAAATTGCGGATTCCACATCTTTGAGTATGAATACTAACAAACATAACATCTCTCGGTTTATTCATCTTTATATATGTAAAGTTTAATATTATTAACTTATTTTGGTCTTTTAAAATAACTTGCCGTGTTACAGACATTGTTAGATTTGTTTAGGAAGTAATATAAAAACAGTATAAACGAAATACAATATTAAATAATTTAAAAGAAAACCTAATTTAAATAAACTTGAAAATGCGCTTGACATAATGACAAAAAACTGACAGCGCTCAGAGCGTGTGACGTCACATAGCTTTGGCAAAACAGTTTAAGCGCGTCTCGGAACACCTTTAAGCGTGCTTAGGTTACTATTATCGTGTCTCGGAACCAAGGGACAGACAGGGCATTATCTACCGATGTCTTTAACGAATGAGGTATGATTTGTCACAGTAGGACGTGAGCGAGAAGGATGCATTAAGGCCGGCGCGCGGCGCGTCTTAAAGCTCGATAGCTATTACTATGCTAACGATTCAGGCGAGTCAGTTAGATCTCGTTTGCTAGTTCCACGCATGTTGTCGTACCGTATCTTCTGCTTTTTTAAATATATTTTTTCCAGTGTTCGGTAAATAAATACGGCCCTCTGCACATCTATACGGACTGCAACCAATAAAATAAACGCACCGTAAGAAATAATACGACTAAGAAATACAGGGATAAGAGAATTGAGTATAAAAATACTTTACGATACTTACCATATTTTCTCCCAGTTTTGCTGTATTTAGTTTTAAATGTATTTCTTTCTACAATTCCCTATGGCTCTCTATTTATTGATATTTAAAAATCTTATCTACAAAAAATATACGCCACTATAATATAGGTAATAAGACTTGTATGCCATTTACTAAATTAAACTCAATGTTATAAACAAACTTATGGACGCTCTCGAGCTATAGAGATCAATGTTGCATACGACAATAATCGAAATATCTGTCAGAATGCATATAAAAAATGCATACGACATTATATCTATTGTTTGAGAATGCACCCTGATATTTTTGCACAAAGTTCGCGTAGAAATTTACCTATTTATCTCTTGTCACACCGAAGGCATACAAATATAATTAACGCTGTCTACTGTTGTGTTTGGCTTGAAAGCAAAGCAACGCTTTTTTTTACCGACTTTTGCTTAAATTGTATAAAAACAAAAAGTCGCGACTTTTAAATCGAAATAAAGGGCGGGAAAAGTCAAACAATGTACGTGTTAACGTGACGTAGGGAATCCAATGGGATTCAACGTCCTAACAGTGCTTATTCAGTCTCAATTGTATCAGAAGTGACTTCCCCCTTTTGCACGGACATGTCAAAGTTTTTTGTTTTGAAAATTACTCTACTGTGGATATTATTAGTCAAAAGTGGTGTTATTTTGTTTAATAATGTGCTACAATGCGAATAATAATAGAAAACTATAAATTTGATACTTATATGGCACAAGTTGCAGTTTAGTTTTATGCGGTTTTCCCGCGCAGTGAACTCCCATATACCCGATGTGTTTGGGCGATATTGGCGCTATTTAAACACTTTCAAGCGCCAAAAGCTACATTAGAAGCACTCGCAGGTCTTAAACACACTCCATGATGAGGTGAATAACTAAATTTTTTCGGTCGGATTTGAGAGCGTGCGTATACGCATTTGGTGGACAGCTTAGATTGCACGAATCCTTCCCCAATCCTTATCAAGTATCCTTCACTCAAAAAATAATAATTGTACAGTTCAAAACGTTATATTGAACGCGAACTTTGTCCAATAAACCAAGTTGCACCAAGAATTATAGTGATTGTTTTTAACTAAAAGTTTATTGGTGCAGCTGAAGTATAGCAATATTATAATCCTAATAAATTATACGCTCTTTTATCTATTTCAAATAAAACTCTGTGATAGTAGAAGTGATACCATCTTAATCAAACTTATGTATTCATCTATCACTAGCTTCGACAAAAATAATACTAAACAAAAAAAAAACATTAATTAGGCTCTATGGCTTAGTTACTTTGCCTTCCCATATGGGTATATTAAAAAATAAAAAATATAAAGGTATTTTAAAAAAGCCTGCTTATAAACTTTTATAAATTGTTTTTTTTTTATAGTCACCTACTATTTTGTTGTTTTATAGCGCCAATAGACCAAATTTATTGTAAAAATAACTCTAAATAAGACTGCTATATCGTACAATGATATACTTGTACCTACCTAACGATATGATTGTATAAGCTTTCAACAATTTAATTGCTCCATTATTTTATGATTGCGTTCCAAAATTATTAATAGATAAAATTAAATAAACAGAGAAATATCCCAAGAAAGGGACATTTCAATGATTAGGTATTGGAATGCAATAATAAAAGGAGAAAACTTGTATTTTAAAAAATAATAATATTGTCGGAAAAAGCGATGCTGTCTCATAAAAGAAACCGCGTACGCTTTTGTTGACTGTAAATAAGATTAATAAAAAATCTTCTAATCCTTCGTTAAAGACATTTTGAAGAAAGTCTAAACTAATTTGCTCATATCGTAAATCTTGCGTAATTGCTTTGAAAATATACCCTTTAAATATTGTAAATCTAATAACTATTTCATTATAGCTTGGCATTATTCAATTTACAAAATAATAATTTTAACCCTTAAATGCATAGTGTCACAAAAATGCATAAATAACTTACAGATATAGCGCCTCGGGCCGAAGTGCCAGTCAATTATTGTATTAAATTAGTGACATTTTGATATCCATTAATATTGAACATTATGGCCGCGTTCATTTTAAGAAATGTTAGCATGAAAATACCACTTTTTTTAGCACAAGTCGTTCGTTTAATGAAAATTCTAACATTTGATGCTAATTTCGTATGTGTTGAAAATTGATGTTACTTTTTGACAGATGTCATTAACATATGAAATGGTTTTTTACATTGTTATATACTTTATAGTTTTCTATATTTGTTAAAAAGGTATTGTAAACGATTTTATGTAATAAATTCAAAGACCATAATAATATCATGTGTGTTTGATGCCATGGTATGATAAAACATGAACGAAAACACTTGTCAAAAAGTAGCCTCAACGCTCGTTTTATTTAAGAAATGTTAGCATTGTTAAAAAAAGTGGTATTTCTTAACAAAAACGAAATTTCGCGCTGGTTTATGAAGTTGCTACGAGATGTTGGAAATGCTATAAAACGAACGCGGGGTATGTCAAATGGTATTGAAGCTAATTGAGAGAGCACGAAAAACGAACTATTCCGATAAAATACGATGAAAAACCATTATGCATTAAATCTCTAATAGAATATCCTTTGTCGAATTTATATTTTTACTTTTGGCATTTGACATCATTGCAAATGGCACATACTTTCAACAAGAACAACATACAGGGCGGGGCGGGGAAGTATCCACCATTCGTGCCGATAAACCCAGTAAAGCGCATCCACACGTTTCGGGATCAGGCTCGAATTGCCGTCATACCCAGTCAGGCCGGCATAGTGTTAGGGACTGATGTCAGTCATGAGTGTCTGATTCCAGCTGCTAACGTTCATAGACCTTGCGCGCCATTATTTCGTAATAGCATAAAAAAAAACACATACACAATAAATGTTTCAAATGTATTTAAGGGTTGAAAATTGAGCTCTAAACATATTCGTATAACGCAAAGAAAATTTTAAATTAACTCGCAAATAGAGTTTTTTTTATGTTTGAGACAATATTTAGGTAGGTACCCCATAGCAAAGGACTATTTTAGTTTTAATAAAATATGTCCTGCAAGGAATAGGCCCACCTAATTTAGTACGTATTATCAAGGGCGTACCCAGGATTGCAGCTAGGAGGGGGCAGCTCATACCTGTTTCGAGAAGATGGTCGGTCGGGTATATTGAAACAAAAAGTCATGAAAATTGACTTTTATTAATTAGTTTGATTATGACACAAAACAAAATATTATATATATCTTCTCGGATGGCGCATGAAATATTCGCTCGTATTAAACTCCGAACTGAATTGAATTGTATTAGAAATTTCGAACTGATTTCTTTTTTATAGACGGTGAAAAGATGTTTTGTTTCCAACACTTCATTTTGCGCAGAATAGGTACACGTTTTTAATTCCCACTTGCCGGGAAAATTTACTTTTATTTTATCTTCTATGGGGGAGGGGGGGCAGCTACCCTCCCCTGCCCCTACCTGGGTACGCCCTTGCGTATTATGATTATAGAATTATCATTAGTCTGAAGCTTCTATCATTCTGTAACCAACTATAATTTTAAGGCGAGGCACACCGGAAGCGTAGGTTAGTCTGACAAAATCACGCTGGCTTTAAGAAAATAATTGCCTAATCTCAATGGAGAATACATCTCACACCTCTGATTTGCGGATGATATAGTCATCATGGCCAGCTCACTAAAGGATCTTAGCGGAATGTTGAACGGCTTAAACGAAACTTCCCAGCAGGTTGGTCTCGGAATAAACTTGGACAAGATGAAAGTCAAATCAATCATCATAATTCATCATTACAGCCCCTAGAACTCGTAGTTCCAGACCTCTACTGTTGGAGATGAGCCTTCCTGAAGATATATCTGGAGAATTTGGCATACACTTGCCACGCTGGCCAGACGGGTTGGCGAGGATCTAATAACAATTTATTTATAATTCCACAACTTGATATTAGTGGAACTGAGCTTAACAGAGTGGAACAATCTATGACAAATGTGTAGGAAAAAAATATTTCTCATTGGTGCATGCTTAGGCTCGAACCGCGACATTGTTCCTTACAATATGCGAAACCGATAGACAACTATACACAAAGTCACAACCACAGTTGCATGCGCCGATGTCGTTAACGAATGAGATAGAATATGTAACAGTTGGAAAGTGAGCGAGATAGAATGCATAGAAGGCTATCAAGCTAATTAACTTGCTAGTGATTTAAATGCGTCAGTTAGACTTTATCTGCTAGTTTCTCGCGTTATGTCTTCGTACCGTATCTTCTGTTTTTTATCTAAGGCTCAATGACCATGTCTAGCTGAGGCCAATCTATGTGGGAAATACAATCGAAATTGTGCAGGCCATACCTCTACCTTGGAAAACCTATTCAGCAAAGAAGCTGATTTTAGCTACATAGGCAGCAATCGGGAAAATAAAATCGGCCCTTTATCGTCCATAGCGAACCTACATCCAGCAGTGGAGAGACACAGGCTGATGATAGTTCAGCTGTGCGGAGGAGGAAGAGATAAAGCCAGAAGTTCCAGACACGAATAAAAAAATCAGAAAACATTAATAGACATGCACTTTGAATGTGTTCGCCACGCATGCGGTGTGCCAAAACCTTACAGGCTAGTCCACACAGTACTTAAGCGATACTACTTAATGTTCGATAAAAGCGGCTGTCAAAATTAAATAGGTATAGAAAACTTTACTTTCCAAAATGTTAATGCTGTACCTAACAAGAACACTAATGGTGAATATGTACCTATAATACAAAATCTTGAATAAAAAACTATATTATTATACAAAGTATTATTTGAAAATATTCATATCGCGTCTGTGTGGCCGAGTCTTCAATAGTCATGATTGTGCTATAACGTTTGGAAAAGGCTAACTTATCAATTCTTAAGGTTATGTAATTATGTAAAAGTGATCCATGAATGCAAATCGTGTATTGATTTATTTGTTTAAAATTAATGTTACAAAGTTATTGTCTATTTTAATAAATGTTACAATGAGTTATATCTTGTAAAGTTAAAGTTTCTTTGTCCAAAATAACATAAATGCAATGTCCATTCCACTTACGAAGTCCAGTGATATCTTAAAAAACGTTGATTGTGTTTGTGAATTAATTGTATAATATTTTGGATTGATTGTTATTTATTCAAATGGTGATTTAATGCCATAAACAAAGACTGTTATTTTTTAAAATTTATGTGAATCGTGCAGTGTTACGTTCTCAGAAATGTCAAATAGGACTTCGTAATTGGAAGAGTATCTATACTATCTATACTAATATTATAAAGAGGAAAGATTTGTATTTTTGTATGTTTGTAATGAATAAACTCAAAAACTACTTGACCGATTGCAATAATTTTTTCACCATTAGAAAGCTGCATTATTCAGAAGTAACATAGGCTATATAATATCACGCTAGGTCCTATAGTTGTGGAGCAGTAACCAAAAATGTTTTAAAAACGGGGGAAAAGTATCGTTTCTGAGGCCTTCCGTGGCGTGCGCTGAGCATATAGTTAAAGTTATACAAAAATGCTCTATGGATGAATTGTTCATCTTAACATTATTTTTAAAAAAGTCCGCGAGAGCATATGTCTACCTTTTATAGTTTACCCATAACAATATTTAAATAACTTTGAAACATAAATTGGTAGAGTTTTGTCTTTCAAATGGCATATAACTCTTTTCAACTAAAGTACCTATATAGTCTTTATGTCATTTGCCACATCTACCAAATCGATGGCACATGATGACCGGATTACTACACGAGCGAAGCCGGGTCAAACAGCTAGTAGTGTATAAAATGCGAATATGAGCGCTAACAGTGCATGTAAAACTCTAATATTGTGACTTTTGATTGAAGATACAGAACGCGCTATATTGTTTAATACAAAATTCGGATCCGATATACTACTTACACGCAAAGTCACACCCACAGTTGGATGGCCGAGTTAAATTAAAATTCGTTTAGATATGCAGTAAGTAGGCATAATTACATACACGTCATTTTACATCACACAATCCATTTTTTTACATATTTAAGTAAAAATATTACATCATATTGAAAGACTGTATATTATGAAATAACATTAGTAAAAATAAAAATAGACACATCCATAATCCAACTGATTTAAAATGAGGCGAACGAATCAAAATGCATATTATATATTTAATTATTCTTTAACAATTTATTTTTTCAGTTAGTCTACCTTTAGGCTCAAATACTCAATGTTAAAATAGTGGATTCTGTTATTTAATTTAAGTCAGAATTTTGCCGAAAGTCATCCATGGGGTTGCAATTTCAAAATCATTTTGAAAACGTAATTTTCTACAGAAATTTCTATGCATTCTGACTCGCTCATAGTTTGCTAGTTCCACACGTGATGTCTTCGTATCGTATCTTTTTTTAAATCTAAGACACGACTTGATTTGAGAGTTTGTGCGGTTTGGGCATACTTATTCGCTTTTTGGACTCCAGTAGCCCTATTCTGAGACTTAAGCGCAAACGTTATATAATGGAATCCGTTAACTATATACATATATATCACGCTATTAAAGTTGATATTTGCACTGCCGCTGTCAAGGTCGAGCGCTTATAGAGTTGAGAATTGAATAATAATTTGTAATTATGACGCAATCTCCTGAGCCGTCTGGCCAACGTGGCGAGTGTAGGCCAAATTCTCCAGATATATGTTCTGGAAGGCCCATCTCCAACAGTGGAGGTCTAGGACACTGTGTTCTATGGGCTGTAATGAATGAAAAAAATAATGACGCAATCTCTGATTTAAATAACGAAATATATAATGTTAATAACGTTTGCCACTAAATAACAGAATAGGGCTAAGTTATTGTGCTATGCCATCCAACTAAGAATGGAAGATTGGAAGAACCGTTACAATGTATTCAGAAAAAATGTTCTCGAACATTTCAAACCATCAATATTTGAGTAGCTTATAATTTATTTAACAAGTGTTTTGTTTTCGTTTTTTTTTTAAGGTACCAAATTTGTGCAATTTTTATGTTTCCTAATTAATTCTATTAAAAAAGAGAAAAATGTATAATTTTATTTTAGAAGTCATATTTTTATTTAGTAAATATGATAGTTTTTGTTATTTTTTTGTTTTAACAGTAGTAAGTTTTTAATTGTTTTAACAGTAATAAGTTTTTAATTTCTTCTTCTTTTTATATTGGTGAATGCTGTGACACCTAATTGGTACATATATTAGATAAGTTATAATTATACTATGTAATGTGTGTGATAATATATGTACTGCTGTGTGTACTAAATAAATAAATAAATAACCTTGTTGCTGTGAATTGAATTGTATTCAAATAACTCGCTTACATTCATTATATACGAGTCACAAGACGGGATAAGAAGCCAAACGGTATGAGATTCAAAGCGAGAACAAAGTCAAAGAATGCATAGTCTATAAATAAATAATAAATATTTCCAGACAGGTCACACAGCGCCATCTAGTTTCCGTGGTAAGCTACGACGCTTGTGTTACGGAAACTAGATGGTTGAACTACATATTATACTTTTTTTTTGTAAACAAATTATACAATGTACAACTTGCCCCCGGTGGGAATCGAACCTACGACCTCTCGAGTTCACGGCAACGTTTGTTACCACTAGACCACGGAGGCGGTCTATGGTATAGTATGGAGGCTATGACCGAACATTGGTTCTGATTGACGTGCACTTTAAAATCGATTTCGTTCTTTTACTGACCTCTGTTGTATGCCGACATCTTCGACAAGTGAAGAACAGAGATAAATATAAATAAATATATATATTTCCAGACAGGTCACACAGCGCCATCTAGTTTCCGTGGTAAGCTACGAGGCTTGTGTTACGGAAACTAGATGGTTGATAAACTACATATTATACTTTTCTTTTTTGTAAACAAATTATACAATGTATAACTTGCCCCCGGTGGGAATCGAACCTACGACCTCTCGAGTTCACGGCAACGTTTGTTACCACTAGACCACGGAGGCGGTCTATGGTATAGTATGGAGGCTATGACCGAGCATTGGTCCAGATTAACGTGCACTTTAAAATCGATTTCGTTCTTTTACGGACCTCTGTTGTATGCCGACATCTTCGACAAGTGATGAACAGAGATGGTGTAAAATAGAGTAAAATACGAGTATCAACACAACTGCATTCCTCCCGGAGTAATTAAATTCCACGCTTTTTTATTAATGAAGTGAATTCATATTTTTACTATAGGCCCATCATCACAAGTGGCAAATTAGTCCCGACCAGGAATCGAACCCTACCAGCTGGTTCCGGTCTTGGTCTTGTATCAGAACAGCTGGTTCCGGTCTTGGTCTTGTATCAGAACAGCTGGTTCCGGTCTTGGTCTTGTATCACAACAGCTGGTTCCGGTCTTGGTCTTGTATCAGAACAGCTGGTTCCGGTCTTGGTCTTGTATCAGAACAGCTGGTTCCGGTCTTGGT
This sequence comes from Tinea semifulvella, assembly GCA_910589645.1. Taxonomy (NCBI): domain Eukaryota; kingdom Metazoa; phylum Arthropoda; class Insecta; order Lepidoptera; family Tineidae; genus Tinea; species Tinea semifulvella. Next base: position 9,581,848 of record OU342594.1, read on the forward strand.
CTTGTATCAGAACAGCTGGTTCCGGTCTTGGTCTTGTATCAGAACAGCTGGTTCCGGTCTTGGTCTTGTATCAGAACAGCTGGTTCCGGTCTTGGTCTTGCATCAGAACAGTTGGTCCCGGTCTCGGTCTTGTATCAGAACAGCTGGCCTCGTCCTTGGTCTTGGTCTACCTAGCAAGACTGCAAGATCAAGACCATGATTGGGCAACACTAGCACTAGCAGGCCTTATTGCTTACAGTGAATTGAATTGTATTGAAAATCAGTTCCAAAAGGTTCCGAATAATAAATAGCAATTTTACGTGGATTGTTTTATTTTACTGTAACAATCTCATTCCTAGTTAGATCGCATAATACTCATTGTTTGTGTAAAAAAAAGTATTTATATTGTATGTACCTAACGATGATAATGTTTGCATTCATGGATATAGTATATTATTCCGTGTTTATTATATAAACTGTACATATATAATCTCGCATAGGCTGGAGTTATATAATAAGCTAAGCACTGCTACATATCTATATCCTTTACATTTGACGTTTTTCTAACATTAATGTATATTCTAGTGTTATATGTAATCACTGGCCGACATCAATCAAGCGTTCTTATGTTTGCTTAGAATTCCATTTAAAAAAAAAACAGAGTGTTCCAATATTTCAACGTCAAACCGGAAGTAGGTATTGAAAGTTGTCAAAAAAATATTCTACAGGTGAAATTCAAATTACATGTCAAGTGCAAGTTTTTATTTGGAAATTACATTACTGTGGTTATTGTTTGTCAAAAGTGGTGTTGTTTTGTTAAATAATGTGCTACAATGTAAATAACTAGGGAAAACGATAAATTGTTCTTAAATACCTCGTGAAATTGTCAATAGAGCAATTTTTTTTTTTGATTCAGGTGTCATTGGTTGAAATGAGGTATATTTTTTTTAAGATAATAACAAATAAACAAAACACTACCGAATAAAATCACGATATATATCGTGATAAATACCCAAAGACCTCGGGAAATAAATAAGGTTGCAGAAATAATGATTATCTTTTGACATGTTTAACGCATTCCTATGAAGCACGTCATTGCCTTCAATTCCCAAAGTGACAAACTAACTACCAATCACGTGAAATATATCAGAATGTTGATAATAGATTATTTTAATCTTCAACTGGCTGTAAGTGTTAATTGATCTCACTCACAGCCGAGAGACGAAATAAAGATAAATAATCACGTAAGTCAACGTTTGCGCTTTCGTCGACTTGATTGGGCTCAGTTGAGTGGCAATATTTTTAGAAACTTCTCTGGACCGTAACTTAAGATATTATTACTGATGAAAAAAAAAATACATCTATTTTTATCTAGATTATATTATAAAATTATTTGCTCTTAAATAAATTACGAGTACACGGGGCACAAGTTTATTTTTTATTTTACCTGCGCTGTGAACTATTATATTATACTCTATAATAGCGCAAAAAAAAAACAAATTCTGCAACATCTGGAATTTCCTTTTGAAAACAATATCCATATAAGTTATTTAAAAAACACAAAACTGGCGGGAATTCAAAAATGGTCATGACTAAATTTTATTTTTCCGATACCTGTCTGGCCTGATAGGCATTCCCGGTTTAACGTTGAATTATAGGACAACCTGTATAATAGTTTTAGCCAACATTAACGCAGACCAATAAAATGCTGGCAAAAACTTTATATTTTTTCTGTTTTATTACACATAATAAGTCGTAGATAAAAAACATAATAACGCTTCATAGATTTCAGCCTTAAACACCGTTCAACTTGTTCACTTGTTTATATATTAATAATATATTATATTGTTATGACTCTGTAATCATATCTTTTATTACCACTTGTAACTATTATCTTGTATTAACACGTGTATGGTACATATGTTACTGTAAACAAACTGCAATTAATCAGGAATTTTCTAGTATAACCTTAGTTTTACCAAGTCTCAATGTTCTTGTCAATTTTGAACTTAAAGCAGCCATACTCAAAACCTCTGTTCCCCAACAGCGAAATTTTTACTATTAAAAAAAAGGAACAATAATAATAATATTATAGGTTAATTTAACAAATAATATATACCTATATATATGTATTATAGTATCAATATACTAAATACTAATACATATACAGTTTAGGACTATTTATAAAGTGTGAATAGACCAGTTTTTTTTAATGACGATCTGTAACGCTTACCGGAAGATCATTCCATAAAGTTGTGGCAGCGACTACGAAGAAATTGGAGTCAAATCCAGAATCATGTAATGTGAAATACTACTAATAATAAAAAAAAAACTAAAGGAGTACTACTTATAAAACCAGTTTTGATTATATTAGGGTTCCGGTCAAATATTTCACTTTCCAAAAGTTTGAGTACCGCTGCCTTAGAAATAGAATAAATATAACCCGACCAAACCAACTAGACACCTGCAAATGTGCCGTCATCCGCACATGTTCCTGGCAAGAATAGCAAAAAATATATATATTTCTGAAGGATAATAAAAATACGATAAGATAGTATACGAAAATTAACGAGTTTTTCCACTGTGGGTGGGAAGTATGATAGATATGTTAAAAGAAGAGTGAATGCGGGAAAAAGTGTTAACTGGGGTCACTGACGGCAGTCTGTCAGCGTAAACCTCAGCTAGCATACACAATGCCATGTTGGTACCGACACTTATGTATTGAAGCAAGACAGAGTAGTTCCAGAGTTAATGCAGTAGAAATGAGGTCATTACGTCAGATATGCGACGTTTTGACACAAAAATAGTAGATATGAAATATAGCATAGGTACAACAATAAGTTTGCTTCGATGGACTGTAGACAGTTAATTTAACTAGTTCGTGGATTGCTACCGAGCGTCTAGTTAGCTTGGTCGAGTAATATTGAAAAAATCATGTCTGGTTGTTCAGTCTTCTACCGTCTGACGCAAAACAAAGATTTACCCAGAGAATATATTTCGGCATTAAACCATTAGAAATGGGTACATCTTAGGTTATATTGGAAAATATTAGGTTTATGAGATTGGAGCTTTTACAGTAACATATATAATGTAATTATATATTAAACGTGCATATTGTGTACGTGCGTTAACCAGTTGTATTATAGTAATTATATAGGATTTTGGCAATGATTATATTGAATAAATCTCGAAAAATGTACCAATGAAATATGCTAAAAAATAAATAATACAAATGCCGCTTCTTTATTTATTTATTTATTCATTTTGCCCAGTTTTTAACAGCACTTAAGAGGTTTTAACGCTTGTGCTTCCCTCTCGCTCGCACAATCCAATATTTAAAAAAACAAACAAGTTTGAGTGTGCTTTAGAGTAATGTAGTTGTAGAAAGTTAATCTAGGAAATAAAATTACGGAATTTTTAATATATTTTCACTTACATACCTATATCTAATTTTAGACATATAAAAATTTCCTCTGATTTACTAAAACAAATCTATGATAATATCACAAAAATATCCGAGCCTATAGGCTGATACAGCTAGTTCATCTGGGATCCTATAATCATGTTCAATTTTATTTTTTTTTGGTTTTCTTCTCCCGATGGATGATGAATGAGATGATAGGGAAGGCAAAGGGCCCATACAGCCAAGTCTGACGTAATATATCTTTCTTATTCATGAGTTAATTCATCAAAATTCCAGATGCTGCAGAATTTGATGCTTTTCTTGGAGTCACTCGCGGCACCATATCTCAAACACGTCGGGTAAAATCATAGACATAGGATCGTCGCGTCGTATATATCTATGGGTAAAATATGGGAGTTGACAGCGCGGGAAAACCGCAAAAAATAAACTGCAACTAGTGCCCCATATTCAAAGTACAATTTATCGTTTTCCATAATTATTCACATTGTAGCACATTATTAAACAAAACAACACCACTTTTGACCAATAATATCCACAGCAAATTAATTTACAAAACAAAAACTTGCACTTGACATGTCCACGCAAAATGGCGCGAAGGACTCTAATGATGTTCAAATGTGCTGCGTGTAATTGCAAAAGAGCAAATACTTTTATTAGGCTTCAGATGTCATTGGTAGAATCTCTATTTGAAATAAAAAAGATAAAAGTCATTACCTATCCGAAAAACAAAACAAGACCGCGTCTGAAAATCGCGATAACCATGGTGATAAATAAAGGCTTGGAAGTGTTTTTATTAATTGATTCCGCCCACAGCCGAGAGACGAAACAGAGAGAGAAATTATTACGTAAGTCAACGTTTGCGCGATCGTCGACCTCTCGCTACCTACTTGATTAGGTTCAGTATGAGTGGCGATATTTTTAGGAAAACCTGTCTGCATCGTAACTTAAGATTTTATTACAAAATAATTAAAATAAAAAGTACTTAGTTCTTAATTTTGATTGTAGATTATAATATAAAATATTTACTCCTTTATAAATTCCACGCAGTATTTCCCTAAAATATCAGTAATTTTACTTCCTAGAAATCTGATTACATTTCGCTAAGTACATGCTTACTTGTTTTTTTTAAATGTTGAAGTGTACTAACGACAGGGATAGTAAACTTAAAAACCCTTCAAGGGAAAAATCTAAACCCATTTTTTTTTTTAATGTTTTGACTCTTAATAAATATATTATGATCTCACAGAAGAAATGATCAGTAACGGGTTCAAGACTCAGCTTTACGCAGTGGAAATCGGTGCGAGAGGAGTTCCAGCAAAATATATGCATCACTTACTGAAAGAATTGGGCCTAAGCAGGTCTGCCGTCAATACATTTATGGAACGAGCTTCCAAGACGGCATTAACGGAATCATACAGTATTTGGTTGGGTAGGGAAATTTGTAAGAACGTGTACCTTAAATCCTACAAAGGTAGGTTCAAACCCACTAGAGATTGCAAACCGGGCCCTTTTAGACATCCATCGGGCCCGGCCGTTCATACCGGGCCCGGTAGGTACGAAAACTGCGGCACGGAAGCCCCAACTTGTAGAAAACTGGCATGGCAAGCGCTGCGAACCGCGATGTTGCCGTTCTGACCCGCCAATGGCCGCTCTCCATTCCTAAATCCAGGCATTTCATCACCGCGTGGAAAATCATTTCTATCCTAAACTTAATTACTGAATACTAATGCTTGCTTAAACTTAATTAGTAACACTAATGTTACTATTCGGTTCATAAGTGAAACTATGTAATTCTGTATTAAAAACTCGTGATTTTGAGACTGATTAAGACTGATTATTGTTGATTTGCTGGTTTGAAATAAATATTATTTCGTAACCTTGAATCATTGTATTTTTCCTCCATTTACTTAAAGCAATTTTTTATAAAATACTTCAAAAGTTTCATCCTAACACATCAATAACATACCGGGTTGCAATCTCAAAAACCCTCCCGGCATGTACCAATGAGAAATACACTTTTCTTACGTACATTTGTTATAGATTTACAACACCACCGTTCCCGTGCCTCAGAGAGCACGTTAAGCCGTCGGTCCCGGTTCCACTAATACCAACTTGTGAAATCGTTAATAAATTGTCATTAAAAAATTGACATATCCTCGCCAAGCCGTCTGGCCAACGTGGCGAGTGTAGGCCAAATTCTCCAGATATATGTTATGGAAGGCCCATCTCCAGCAGTGGAGGTCTAGGACGCTGTGTTCTAGGGGCTGTAATGGTGAAAAATGAGGTAGAGGAGTAGAATGGTGGATAATGAGCGTATTATCGCGCAATAAAAAAAGGGAGGCCTCCTTTTCTTAAACTAGCCTATTGTAGGTCGCAAACGCGAGTCACCATTCTTCTCATCTCTTACCCACACAAGCTGGACTCGGCACCCGCACGGTGAATCCATGGAATGCTTAGAAATTTGTCTTCATGTATTTTTTATTGCCAATAAAATGTCGTGATCTATTAAAGTAAAAAAAAATTGGATGGTTTTTTATATTCATTTATTAACATACACCGTCGCTTCAGCTTCAATGATCTTTTCCTTCGAGTGTGTGACGAAGAAGCCCACTCGTAAATGGTAGACTCCTTTTGGTAGCGGAAATGGGAAGTTCTTTGGAGGGATTTCGATGTCACTTAAGTTATATACGCCCTGAAAATAATTAAGTATTAACTTAGGCTGAGTTGCAGTAAAATAAAGTGTCTGTAAATTATAATTAATAATAATAATAAATATTTCCAGACAGGTCACACAGCGCCATCTAGTTTCCGTCGTAAGCTACGAGGCTTGTGTTACGGAAACTAGATGGTTGATAAACTACATATTATACTTTTTTTTTTGTAAATATATATATATAAATAAACACCCAGAACGAGACAAATTATACAATGTACAACTTGCCCCCGGTGGGAATCGAACCCACGACCTCCCAAATTCACTGCAACGTTTGTTACCACTAGACCACGGAGGCGGCCAAAATGTAACAATTAAAGTTAAAAATGGCGTTGAATATATCGGTTTTATTTTGAAAGTCGGCTATAGTCAAAGTTAAAATGTATTCATTCATGTAAACCTATTGAGCGGTGGTGGCTCGGTTGTAATCGTAAAAATTAAAAGTAATTTATCATCACGACCGTTTCCCTTTCAGAGTGGTCAGAAACCACGCTTTTAAATTTATTTTTTGCGGTTTTCCCGCGCTGTCAACTCCCATATTTTACCCGACGTGTTTGACCTATGGTGCCGCGAGTGACTCCAAGAAAAGCATCAAATTTTGCAGCATCTGGAATTTGATGATGACCCTTTTTAACTCATGAATAAGAAAGATATATTACGTCAGACTTGGCTGTATGGGCTAGACCCTTTGCCTTCCCTATCATCTCATTCATGGATGATGATCGGGAGAAGAGAACAAAAAAAAAATTTTTCGTAAACGGATTGGCAGCCATTTTAGTTTTGCACGATATTCAGAAATATATTCAGTATACTTTTGTGTATGTAGGTACTTACCGGTGGTACAGGACATGTTTCAATATTTCTTGTAGTCATAAAACGAGAGACATATTCTCGCAACCATTTCTCCTTCAAGCCTTTACACAGTAGTAAAGACACTTCATACTCGTTGTTCGTTTTGGATATAGAATATTTGAAATAAGTCTGCGGGAAAAAAAACTATTAGAATTGGTTTAATTTAAGTAGGATATTACTTTTTTTTACTGCGGCGAACGAGTGCCTTCACTTGATAATTACACTCAAAAGCCGAGCTTTATTTTGAAGGTGAAGAGCCGCCATTTTTAATTGTAATCGTCTCAATTAAAGGGACTTGATTATCGTTTGACAGCTGGAAGGAAATAACATACGCGTGTTAAACCCGTATAGGGTCACAATAGGTACCTATTTCGAGGATGGACAGACAGTAGGGTCGTCCAGGCCCAGATGCCTAATAAGCCTGGGTTGGGTAGTAAAGTATCATCACGACCGTTTCCCTTTCGGGGTAGTCAGAAACCACGCTTATAAATAAGCGGATTCACATTTAGCCAACTTTACTTACTATAGGCCAATCATGACAAGTGTCAAGCTCATCGATGTCTCCAGCGTACCAAACTCGAGAAATATCACAAATAAATTAAATGTATTTTTATTTACATTAATATATTTTTTTGTGAAAACAGAAATCGCACCCGATACATCTGAGTCTTAATCCACGGACTTAACCGCTTGACCACGGAGGCGGCCTGGGTTGGGGATGGGTTCATTCTCCTGTTTTCCCCGCAGGATCTCAGCGGGTAACCAACCGCCGGTATTTCATGCACGTTTAGTGCTGGGCGCCGTTTTCAAATTCAAATTCATTTATTCAGTAAATTGGCAATATTACAAGCACTTTTACACGTCAGATACATTTAAAAGTTTATACAATTATATGAAGCTATATAAAAATTTAACATGATATAAACTGAACAACTCAATACTAATGTATTTACAAAATACATATAAATCAAAACTCTAATGGCATAGTTATTAAAATAATAATAATAGCAATGTCAAAGAATTTTATTTAATAATATAATATTGCAGCTGTAAATTGGCGTTGTCATACTATATACTAAAACAAACATAAATAATAATAATAAAATGTCAAATACAATATACTTATATGTATATAATATACCTTCTAAAATAACCTAAACTACTAGTATGACAGCGCCCGTGTGGAAACTTGAGGGAACCACGTTACAGCTGACAGCTGGATGGAATGGTTGAGTTGAGGAAACGGATGTAAGGCTGAGCTGAGTGTAGCCAAAATAACAAAATGGTAACAATTAAAGTCTAATATGGCGTCAATTGTACTATATCTGAGAACTGAACTTCAAAATAAAATAAATAAATATTTTCAGACAGGTCACACAGCGCCATCTAATTTCCGTTGTAAGCTGCGAGGCTTGTGTTACGGAAACTAGATGGTTGATAAACTACATATTATACTTTTTTTTTTGTAAATATATACATATGTAAATATAAACACCCAGACCGAGACAAATTATACAATGTACAACTTGCCCCCGGTGGGAATCGAACCCACGACCTCCCGAGTTCACGGCAACGTTTGTTACCACTAGACCACGGAGGCGGTCAAAATCAAACTTACTGTAACGTTATTTCCCCATGAATGTAGGAGTGAACAAGACACAGAGGTGGCATATCGTCTCCCCTTGCCTCGCCCGAGCCGAGATGTGAAGATAACTGCATTGGTCACGTATTTGGGATTTTGGTAAATCACTCTGGCTTGTTCTTGTCTGTAACTCTATCAAATAGTATTAAATTTCTAACTGCGACATCACACAGGTAGTGTTGGCCAATCTTAGTATTGTTTTTTGCAAGATAGAGTTAGTCTTGGTCAGACATTTTATCCTAATTTGGCTAAATTATTAATCGAAGTAAATGGGGTGTATCACTAACTTTTTATCACGATAGATGGCGCATGATAGATAGCAAGGAGTTGTCAAAGCGGCTGACAGAAAGGTCTGAAGGCAGGACGGCTGGCAATTACTTCTGCCAACGTATTAGCCTCGCTATACAGAGGGAAAATGTTGCCAGTCTCCTTGGGACTATCTCGGAGGGGAAGTCTCTAGAGGACATTTTTTATTTATAGTTTAGTTTATTTTTAAATTTATTATTTAAGTAGATTTTAATTTATATTTAATGTATATTAATGGGCTGTATCATTCAAAGCTTTTTTATAGATGTCGCTATAAAAATACAAGTTTTCTATGCAACTGACAGTTCTATTAGGTACCATCTATCTTGCGCCATCTATCGTGATAAAAAGTTAGTGATACACCCCATTAGCAGAGGCAACTTTAATTTTCCTTTATATTTTTTTCTTTTTAAAGACGGTTTTCGCTTTCTTAATTCGTCTTTTAGGGTAGGTAACCTTAAGTTAAAATATATTTTTTTGTTATAAAAATAAAAAAATCTACAAAAACATTTGAAAAATGCCATTGCCGCTAGCGACATCTATGTACAAAAAGCTTTGCCTAATACACCCCATTGTCGTGATGATACATTACTCTTTCCCTCTTAAATTACGCTCTATACCTAGTCGTTTTTTCTTACCACTTCGTAAGTAATGTTGCAAAGAGAAAATATAATAATTATATAAAATGTTACAGCGTACACGTTTGATGTTGACATTGTTTAATAATGCCTATTTTATATAATACCTACTCAAATACCTACCTATATTTAAATATAGGTAGGTATTTGAGCACCTAATTGTAATATAATAATCGCAATTTAAAACTATTCAGTGAAAATATATCAAACCGATCTGATTAACATTGACGTATAAAGATAGGTACCTACTAGCTGTTTGTGTAATATAGTGGTCAGAGAAAAAACCTCTAGACTAGAAAGACATTAAATATTCTTTTTTTTTGTTTCAGTTTATGGTTAAATTTATTTTTATTTGTATTAAATATGTTTTTTGTTTTAATAAATGTTCATGTATTTATTAATGTACATATTATGTATCATCACGACCGTTTCCCTTTCGGGGTTGTCGAAAACCACGCTTATAAATTAGCGAATTCACATTTAGCCAACTTTACTATAGGCCAATCATGACAAGTGGCAAGCTCGTCGATGTCTCCAGCGTACCAAACTCGAGAAATATCATAAATAAATTAAATATTAGTTAAATTAATCGACCGACCAGGAATCGAACCCGGTACCTCCGAGTCTAAATCCACGCTAGACCACGGTGGCAGTTCACAATAGTATACAATATGAATAGTACATTTATATATATTTATAGTGTATGTTTATTAATGTATTATATAGTATGTACTCTTATATGTACTGTTTTTTTTATATTGTGTACTATTCGGATTGTATACTATTGTGAACTGCCTGAGAAACAGAATGTATGTCTCTCTGTAAAAGATAAAAACGTAGTGTCAAGAGGTTGTCACTCATCTTTTTATGTTTCAATGAATAACAAGTAATTCTTTATAATTTTCTCTTTAGTTTAATTTCCTATGCCCATTTACATCCTTACATCGGTTATGGGCTAGTAAAAACTGTAAATAAAAGTTTTTAGATATATTTATTGGTGTTGTTCTTCAATATTTGTTGAAAGTATCCGAAGGATGTCCGACCGCGACGAGATGTCTTCAGCCGCGACTCCGCAGGTGCCTAACCCAACGCAATATATTGTCAGCAGCGGATCCAATGTAAATATTGAAAAACTTGAGGGTGTGTCAAATTTTACAAATTGGAAATTCCAAATTAAGCTATTACTCATTGACCATGGCCTATGGGACTATGCTATTGGCAATGTTGAAACTCCTGATTCTATGATGGATCAAAAGGCTTACGCAAAAATTTGCCTAACTGTCAAACCCGTATGTTATCCTCATGTGCGGAACGCCAAGACTGCCGCTGAAGCGTGGACTAATCTGAAGCGTGCATACGAGAATGCGGGTGTTAGTAGACGACTACAATTAAAAAGGAAGTTATCACAAATCAAGTTTGTTGACTATTCTTCAATTGATCACTACATCGGAGCAATAATTTCTACAACTCAAGAGTTGACAGATATTGGTTGTCAGATAGATGACGAAGAATTGGCTGAGCAGATGTTAGTAGGGCTACCTGAAGAGTACGATCCCTTGGTAATGGCCATAGAGGCTACTCAAATCAAACTAACTTCGGATTTTGTGAAAAATCGCCTTATACAGGGCGAATTTAAAAAGGATAGGACTGATGGCAAGGACTGTACCTTATCCGTTAAAAACAAAGATGTGCCTGTGTGTCAACGCTGTAAGAAGCAGGGTCACTTGGTTTCGGACTGTTTTCGGAAAGTGAAGAAAAATTCTTTTTCTAGGTCTTTTATGTCGGATTTACATAAATCAGGTTCTGTTCCCACTGTAGTACCTAATAATGATGGGCAGACATCAATGTCGTCTACCCACAATGCTTTGGTTAGTAATTTTATTTCTAACGACAAATGGCTAATTGATTCAGGCTGCACTAGTCATATGACTAATAAACGTAACGTTTTTATCAATTATTCTAATAATAGACGTCATGAAATTACTATTGCTAACAATGCTAAAGTTTACAGTGAAGGTATAGGTGATATTAATGTCTCACTCAGCAATGATCGTCCAGCAATCATCAAAGATGTTTTGCACGTCCCTAACATTGCTACCAACTTATTATCTGTCAGTAAGATGACTCAAAAAGGTTATATTTTGATTTTTGACAATTCTATGTGTTGCGCGTATGAGAGGTCGGATATAAATATAACTGGTTCTTGTAAATTTACAGCTACTTTGAATAATGGCGTATATGAGCTGGACCAAAAAGCAGAGGTATCTGGTTTGACATCTATTGATATAGTAAATTTAAATTCTAAAACGGATTCTTTGGATCTATGGCATCGCCGCCTAGGTCATCTAAGTCTTAAAGGTATGTTAATGTTACGTGATTCCTTAGCCACTGGTGTTCAATTTGAAAATGGAACATTATCTTCTTGCATTCCTTGCATTGAGGGGAAGCAAACGAATATTCCATTTCCGAAAGGACAAGCCAATAGAGCCACTACTAAATTGGAATTAATACATTCTGATTTATGTGGGCCTATGCCAGAGTGTAGTTGGAATGGGTTAAGATATTTTATAACATTCACAGACGACTTTACACGTAAATCTTTTGTATATTTTTTACGTCGTAAAGATCAAAAGAGCGTTTTAGATATTTTTATTCAGTTCAAAACTTTAGTCGAGAACCAAACTGGTCTTACAATTAAACGTGTACGTACCGATAATGGCACAGAGTATTGTAATAAAAGTTTTGATAATTATTTTACACAGTGCGGTATTATACATCAAACTACTGTGCCATATACACCACAGCAAAATGGTGTTGCCGAAAGGTTAAACCGTACATTAATGGAAATTGCAAGATCTATGCTTAGGGATTCAGGTCTAAATGTTAAATATTGGGCGGAAGCTGTCAATACTGCAGTTTACATTAAAAATGCTAGACCGTCTGTCGCAATTAAGGGGGCTACTCCCCAAGAACTTTGGACGGGCTTAAAAGTTGACTTAAGTCATCTTCGTGTTTTCGGTTGTCGAGCTTACGCTTTGACACCTACACAAAAACTTAAAAAATTGGATCCTAAATCCAAACCCTATATCATGATAGGATACTGTGACCATACAAAAGGTTACAGATTGGCAGATCCGTCAAATGGTTCTGTTATTTCTGCTAGATCTGTACATTTCTTAGAAGATGTTAAAGGTGTTTCTTCTTCTAACGAAAATAATGCTTGTGACAATCCAGTTAGTAATGACACAACTATTGTTGATGTCACTAATGGTGTACAAAATAATGAACATGTTACTATATCAGATGATCGTGATAATGAATGTGTTCAAAACGATACTAGTCATGAAGACGGTGTGAATGTTCCGGAAGTTGAGAATGAGAGGCCCGACAGTGACAGTATTTCTGATATAGATAACGATAGTTCCTATGTTCCTTCTATTTCTGGTAATGAAGATAATGAGGTTAGTGCTGATTTACCACAAACAGTTAACGAGAGGCCCATTAGAGAAAGACGTTTACCGTTTTGGCACAAAGATTATGAATTTAATTTCTTTAATTTTAGTATGTTCGCGAACGATGAACCCCAGACATTTAAGGAAGCAATTGATTCTGTACACAAAGATGAGTGGATTGATGCCATGAGAGATGAATATAAATCGCTTATGTCACACAAAGTATGGAGATTAGTGGATAGGCCGAAAAGCACTAACATTGTAAAGTGTAAATGGGTCTTCAAACAAAAGTTAGATGGCGACGGTAATTTAGACAAGTTTAAAGCGCGTTTAGTTGCAAAAGGTTTCACTCAGCGATATGGAGTCGATTACGAGGAAACATTTGCGCCAGTTGTAAGACATTCAACTCTTCGTATGTTATTTGCACTTGGTGTAGAATACGATATGGATATAGACCATGTTGATGTAAGTACTGCATTTCTAAATGGAGATTTGTATGAAACTATTTACATGGAACAACCTACTGGTTTTGAAGTTAATTCTAAAAGTAAGGTATGTCTTCTCCAAAAGAGTTTGTATGGTCTTAAACAGGCACCTAGAGCTTGGAATGAGAAAATTCACAATGTTCTTATTAACGACGGCTTTACGTCATTAATTTCCGAAAAATGTGTTTACGTTAAAGGTAGAGGTGTAACCAAAATTTTTATAGCTTTATACGTAGATGATTTATTTATTTTTTCTAGTGATTTAACTGTTAAAAATAAACTTTATAACATTTTACAAACTAACTTTAATATTAAAATCTTAGGTCCTGTCAAATATGCTCTTGGTTTAAAGGTAGAAAGACACAGATCTCAAGGTACCCTTAAATTATCGCAAGGGGAATATATTAAAAATGTTTTAAATAAGTTTGGCATGTCTGAATGTTATAAAATATCAACTCCAATGGAAGTTAACTTTAACTTAGAGAAAGCATCTCAATGTGACACAAACTATCCTTACCGTGAGTTGATAGGTAGTATAATGTATCTTGCTGTCTGTACTAGACCAGATATTTCATACGCCTGCAGTAAGTTGAGTCAATACAATTCGTGTTATGACAAAACTCACTGGACTGCTGCAAAGCGAGTATTAAGATATCTATCTCATACAGCTGATTATGGTCTTAATTTTAAAAGAGGAAACTCAATCATTGAGATTTTTTCTGATGCCGACTGGGCTGGCGACGTCATAGATCGGAGATCATATTCAGGTCTTGTTACTAAATTTGGCAATTCTCTTATAAATTGGGAAGCACGAAAACAACAAACTGTAGCGTGCTCAAGTACTGAGGCGGAATATTATAGTTTGGGTAGTGCGGTAAAAGAAGCCAAATTTAAATTTAAAAAAAAAAATTTACATCCTTACACTCTCGAATTAACGAAGTTGTTTGACATTTTATTTATATATCATTATATATATATATAAATATTATGTTTCTCTCTTTCTTGTGTGTACGGACAAACGCAACTAGGTATCGACGGGCGTTGCTGCCGTGGCGCCATCACGACGAGGCTCACGACGTGGTCGACAGGGCGCGCGTGGCAGTAACGTTAGTGGTAGGGGCGGAAATTTATTTATTTATTTTATTTAAAAACTTTATTGCACAATGTACAAAAGGCGAAGCTTAATGAGCATTCTCTGACAGTCGACCTTGGGGACAAAGGAGATATCAAATAGAAATATGAGACGGTGCAACAATAAGAGTTAAAAGAGACAGATTTTGCTATAACTAATACTTAACCTAATATCAAATACATATACTACTTAATATACATCATATATAAACCTACACATACTCATATATACATAATACATACATACACATATAACTACATAATAATTAGAATAAACTAAAAACACACATTAAAATAGTATTATTTATTTATTGGGACTTAATTAAATGTGTAAACACAAGCCTTCTAAAGGTGGCTCTATTCGGTGCTTGACGAATACTGACTGGAAGGCTGTTCCAAAGGAATGCCGCTGCGACTACGAAAGACTTTGACACAAAGTTAGAGTGATGGGAAGGGATAGAAAGGACGGAGTTTTGTGAAGATCGAAGAGTTCTGTCGTGAAAGGAGCTGAGGAATGAGAAGAATTGTTTTAGGTATATAGGAGTATTAGGTTCATTTAATATTCACGCGCCTGAAGGTTTTTAAATACGTTGACGGACGGTGCGCGCCTTCTTTTCTTGGTATTGGCCTTGTTAAAGCTTTTTGCAAGACCAATACCAAGAAATTACGTTATAATTATATTGTGGTGGACAAAGGGATTTAGAAAAGCAAAAACTAAAAATATATTTTTATAAATTAATTTAATAACTTATTAATTACAATATGTAGGTATTATTAGAGAGAATAAAGGTTGTTTAATAATCGGGTACATCGAACCATTGGTACCGCATAGCTCCGTTCTTATCGTAAGAGTATGTTAAACACTTCTTCTTAAACCAGGTACTGAAATAAAAATATATTATATTCAGAGTGGAAAAAACAACGTTTTTGTTTTGTAAATTAATTTGCTGTGGATATTATTGGTCAAAAGTGGTGTTGTTTTATTTAATAATGTGCTACAATGTGAATAATTATGGAAAACGATAAATTGGACTTTAAATATGGGGCACAAGTTGCAGTTTATTTTTTGCGGTTTTCCCGCGCTGTCAACTTCCATATTTTACCCGACGTGTTTAAGCTATGGTGCTGCGTGTGACTCCAAGAAAAGCATCAAATTCTGCAGCATCTGGAATTTGATGATGACCTCATTAACTCATTAAAAAGAAAGATATATTACGTCAGACTCTTGGCTGTATGGGCTAGACCCTTTGCCTTCCCTATCACCTCCATACATCATCCATCGGAGAAGAGAACCAAAAAAAAAAAAAACACTCGGATCTTCTTTTAATTTAAGATGCAATAGACCTTAGGAATATTTGTTTTATCTGTATTTATTTTATTATTAACTACTGACCCTCCTCGTTTGGCACATCCTGTGACCGGGTAGTCATCCCTGAAGCATTGTGTTCCTATAACGTTAAAGTACATCTTTCCTATTTGTTTGGAAGTGGACGTCGACGCCTTATGGAGACACACTCGGAATTTTTCGTCGCAATCGCAGCTTAATCTGAAAATACAGTGAGTTGAGGTGAAGTGTGTCATATAAAAACGAGAGATAAACTTTAAAAGATGAGATGACCATAAGACACATTATAATTCATTTATAAGACACGGCCCTTTTACAACTATGAATTTATCACACACACACATCTTCACGCCAGATCCCTTGCGGGGTAGGCAGAGACAATTGAGGGCCATTTGACACGATCACGACATACCTCTTTCGACATTCATTAACCCCTTTGGTTACGAAGACTTTTTAATGCACCTTCAGTCAGTGTTTTATTTATTTGATCGTGATATGTGAGTCTCGGTCTGCCAGGACCTCTTTCACCCACAACTTTCGCATTATATATCTGGTTCGTCAATCTTTCTTCGCACATCCTTTCAACATACCCGAACCATCGTAGCATTCCTAATTTTTGTCCCTATGCTTTCCTTTATACCAACCCTTTTCCGTATTTCGACGTTACGTATGCGGTCCGCCAAAGTGACGCCGGATATCCGACGCAATGATCGCATTTCTACTGCATTAACCATACTCTCATGTGTATTCGGACATATCCACGTCTTAATTCCATACATCAGTGTTGGTACCACATTGCATTGTGTATGGCAATCCGAGCTTTATCGCTAACATTTTGACTGCCGATCAGTGACCCCAGGACACCGTTAATACAATTTCCCGCATTCACTCTTCTTTCAACTTCTTTCTATCCGCAGTGAAAACACTGCCCAGATATATAATTTCGTTTATTTGTTCTAGAGAATGAATTTATGTTTATTATAATAAATTATTTATTGTACAGATCCAAAAATAGTGTGGGTACAAAGGCGAGCTTAATGCTAGAAATGCATTTTCTACCAATTAACCTTTGTGAATGGGGAGCCATTATAAGCGGGTGCAGAAATACTATTGTGATCAACAATAATGTTATATAAATACATACTAATTAAATATACATATCCTACATATTAAGTATATTATTTATTCGAAGTTAATAATATACATTAAATATAAATTAAAATCTACCTAAATAATAAAAATAAACTAAACTATAAATAAAAAATGTTCGCTATATCTAGATCTGATCTAGAGATGTCCCATCAGAGGAAGTCCCAAGGAGACTGGCAACATTTCCCCTCTGTATAGCGAGGCTAATACGTTGGTAGAAATATTTGCCAGCCTTCCTGTCTCCAGACCTTTCTGTCAGCCGTTTTGACAACTCCTTGGCCAAGCGCCTCGCCGACGCAAACTTCTAACCGGTACCAAGGTTGGCGTATTTGCGCAACTTGAGGTTCTCAGCAGATGGAGCTAATGTGATTTTGATTTGATTACGTAAGACAACTTTTGACAGTTTTTAAGAAATACCCCTCCCAACCCCCTGTTATAGTTTCCATGTGCTATTGTCGTAATTTTATGCAGATTACGATAACACATTCGAATTCTAGGTGATGCTGAAAAATATCGATAAATACCACATATATTTTTTTTAAGCTATTAAGCACAGCTCGGTGCGGCGTTGAAAGCCGTGCATCGTCTAAAGTCGTTTCAGTTCGGCAGACTTCGGCACGGTGTTTGTTTGCGTGCGACTAGACGTATACGTGTAGACCTAAGACCAACAATATAGAAGACTAGCTGCTAACTGCTCATAACTGATTCTATCTCTTTTAGACACAATGCTAGATGAGACAGCATGCTTTTTGACTGCGTAACAAAAATACTGCATAAATAACATAAATAAATAATTATAATTGCATAGGTTGATAAAAAATGCTATGCTAGCTTTACCGCGGCAGTCCCCGAGTATCACATGTATTTTTTTTTTTAAATATACTAGCACGTACGGTGGATTGTATTATGATCCTTGGGGGGATACTTCTCCGCCCCTGCAGACTGGGAAAATTACCACCATCAGTCCGGCCTATCACCTCGCCTAGTCACAAACCCCGACAAAGAGTATTGTAACTCGGGAAATTTTGTCAACATTATCGAAAAAGTGTTACCATTTCAAAAATTGCTACCGCTTTAAGAGTTATAAATGTCTTTACTTTTCCCATATCTACATTACAACTGCCTCCGTGGTCTAGCGGTTCAGTCCGTGGATTTAGACTCGGGGGTACCGGGTTCGATTCCTGGTCGGGACACAAAAATATTTATTAATGTAAATAAATATGTACATTTAATTAATATTTAATTTATTTGTGATATTTCTCGAGTTTGGTACGCTGGAGACATCGACGAGCTTGCCACTTGTCATGATTGGCCTATAGTAAAGTTGGCTAAATGTGAATCCGCTTATTTATAAGCGTGGTTTCTGACCACCCCGTAAGGGAAACGGTCGTGATGATACTTTTTTTACATTTACCACAACCCATCGTACCGTACCTACAATACAATATATTATCGTCAGTGAGAGGTAAAAAGTCTTAAGCGACATTATAGCAGATTTATAGGGGCAAATTAAAAATGTTTTTTTAAATCAATCGTTTTTTTTTGAAGTCATCATATGACCACAGCCAGTTATGTAAATGCGTATGCAAAGCTAGTTTTAAATAAACTTTTTTTTAAATAATTGTTCATAAGCTTACTTGGAATAAAATGATCTGTTAGTAAGATTGTGCTTGGTTTCACCAGCCAGGATCGCATCAGGGCAATGGTCGTGATCTCTGCAACATTTGTCGGTCTCCACGGCCGGGCCCAGGTCGTCGTAGTCATCAGCCACGTTCCCAGAACCACACCATTTTGTGCCTAAAAATATATTAGGCGGATGTACGGAATGATCAAAGCCTTTGTAAATTAAAAAAAAATGTAAATGGGAAGGCAAAGAATCTTAGCTATAGCAGTCTAATTAAATAATTTTGTTTATAAATGCACATTTACTGTTCACCCGCTGATGTAGTCCTATAATGATAGGGACTGACGTGGACTCCGTATGCTAAACCAACAGTAGATATTGGGATTATAAGATGTTACCTGGATATATCAAGCTAAATCTCTCCTGAGGATAGGCTTCATCAATTTCATTATTTCCATCGATAAAGCCAAATTCTTCACCATCAGGAGATTCACTATCTATGACCCATTTAGGATTGTACCGAACATCAGTAAAAACCCAGCCTTTTACCATAATTAAACTAACTAAATTAAATAGAACACCATTTAATAAATTCATATTTTTAAATTCGTTGCCTTCGCAGTTTTTTTTTTCAGTAGTAATATTATGTTATGTTAATATGTAAGGAATGATAAAGCGCAACTGTTGAAATTGTTACTTCGGAGGTGGTTTATATTAATATGTTTTTCGCCATTATTTATTATCGCTGAAGGTTTAAGGAAGCAGTTTAAAACACCATGACGTCGTCGCTGCGAACTCCTACTGGGACTTATCTCCACTTTATAGTCAGGGAGATCGCAGCTAATAATTACGCGTGGTATTGTCTTCTGATAAATTTCAGCTTAAAATTGTTCTGTGCTTTAAAGAAAGTATTTTAAAGCTTCATCAGCTATGTTAGTTGGTAGAAAATGCATTTACGGCATTAAGCTCGCCTATATACCTGCACTTGTTTTGGTTTTGTACAATAAATAATTTATTATTATTATATCAAGCACAAACTTTTCATGAAGTCAAAGAAACCATGTGTCAAATGCGATATATGACGAAAAACAATATATTGGTATAGGTGATCGTAATTTTAAAATATCTAAGCATGAGCTCGTGCTTCCAAATGTCAAAAGTTTAATTTTATACTTTTATATATATGTATTTTAACTGTCATTTTTGTCCTATATATTTTTAGTAGGTACTTCGATACTTGTATTATAAGACTTATGTAGGTACATTAAATATAAATTAAAAGCTACCTAAATAAAATATATTATTTATTTATTTTTTATTTAGAAACTTTATTGCACTATGTACAAAGGGCGGGCTTAATGCCGCTAAGCATTCTCTAGCAGCCAACCTTTGGGACAATACAGAGAATTTTGATTAAGAGGTAGGTGCATAGGGCTCAAATATTACAACAAAAACTAAATAAAACCCATAAAAAAAACTCAGAATATAAAAATTAAATCCTTACGAAAAAATAGCTCCTCCAAATCGCTGACCTATGGCATGGTGCCCAATACCTACTACTAGCAGCATTTTTCTTTTGACATTTGGAAGCGCGGGTATATGCTAAGATCGGATTAATAATTAATCCCTGAAAGAATGAATAGAATAACGAATGTTTATCTTTTGTGTTAAACAAGTACGTCAGGTTGTTGTTCACGTGTCCTACCCTGACCAAAAAGTTATATTTTATTATTTTAGAAACTTTTACTTTTAAATGTCTTTCAGAAACCAAGGGGTAAGAAATTTGTTAGGTATTACTCCTAGAAATTCTAATGAAATGATATTTACTAGATCCAAACGTCGGTTTAAGTTTAGCTTTTTAACTTTGTTACCCACATATATAACAGCTGCTTCCGTGGTCTAGCGGTTAAGTCCGTGGATTTAGACTCGGAGGTACCGGGTTCGATCCTGGTCGGGACATAATAATATTTATTAATTTATATAAATAAATAAAATTAATATTTAATTTATTTGAGTTATTTCCCGAGTTTGGTACGCTAGAGACATCGACGAGCAAGCCACTTGTCATGATTGGGCTATAGTAAAGTTGGTTGAATGTAAATCCGCTTTCTATAAGCGTAGTTTCTGACCACCCCAAAAGGGATAAGGTCGTGATGATGATAGTTTACCTATATAACAATCGATATATTTGGTAAGCACTGCATATCGTAGACAAAGGAGCATTAGGATCACAATACAGCAGAATGCATAAGATGACCAAACTATACACCTTGTATTATGTTCCTCCCCACGTAGACAGCCTTCTTGATACAACATTATTATATTTTTTTCCGTCAAAGGCATGTTAATAAATTTTGACAGGTTATAAATAGCATTATTTTGAAAAATCTGCAACAAATAAAGTGTGTTAGATGTGTTTCTTACTTGGTAAAATATATAAATTAAAGCTATAAAATTTTATTGCCAAATATTTCGCCTCTCTTTGGAGCGGCGTCATCAGTGACAGTGACTGAAGGTCTTTGTCATAAATTTTGAAAAAGTAATTTTATTTCTTTTAGCAATGGTAAAAGTAATGCACTATACAGTTTTGTATTTATTTTTTAGAAAAATATCATCATCACGTAGCGCATCATGGAAAACATCATCAGCATGTTATGTCCATTGTTGGTTCGATATTAATAAATTTACAAAACAAGTTAGACAAAACCTAATGCATTACATTCAGACCAGGGCTATAGTATGCACCAAGCTGCCATATAAAAGAGCTTTCCCATGTTTTTAAATCAATAGACCGAAAAGTTTTAGGAAAACTCTTTAATACTCTTACTGTGAAACAATTGTTAAAGGTAGTGTTATGTATACGCGCATGGGTGGGCACTATTATTAAAAAAAAGAGTTTTTATTTTGTTTTAAATTCACTTGGTTATAGTCAATCTCAGGTAGTTTATTGTACTATAATATAATTATTAACGGCAAAGTTTATGTATAATATTGTATAATATTTGCATTTAATATTGTGTATTGATATTATAATATATATAAAGGTATATAAATAGTTATATAATATTTTTAAATTATCCTATAATTATATCATTGTTAGGTACTGTCACTTTCATTGCACCTATATTTGTTCAAATTTGTCCCTAAGATTTGGCTGTCAGAGAATGTCTACGGGAATTAAGTCCGCCTTTGTGCAATAAAGTTTTTAAATAAATAAATTTGCTTGAACCTTTTTTTCAACCCGGTTTGCCTTATATAGATTTGATTTTTGTTCTTAGGTTATACTTACTCAAACTAGAGATTTTGAATTTTAGATCATACGAGTACAGTATACCTATCACGTTAATAACTGCACTTGCACAAAAAAAATCAAGCGGATTTTGCAGCCAGCTCCTGGATCATGTTATCTGCCAGACGTTTGCTAGACGAAAAAACATTGTCTAAGTAATAAATTACCTTACAGTAATTAAAACAAGGAACTGTTATAGAATATCCTAGGTCGAGTTCAACTGTCTAGTCATTGACTTGGATATGTACCGGGCATTGACAGACAGCAATCAAGACGCATGACAGTGAAATATATTTTTTTATATAGGTATTTAAAAAGCTTTATTTTACGAAATACAAAGGTGGAATTTTTTTTTTAAATGTCATTAGTAACTATTTGCCAGCAAAGGCGGATATGTCCGTAGACATTTTCTGACAGCCAAAAATTTGGTGAAATGGAGTAAAATTTTAACTATTACATGTACAATAAAAGATATATCAAAAACTAGATAGGAATGAAAAACAGCTTAATAAAAATGAAATACGTAGCGAAGGAACACTTGCTAGGAGTAACAAAACAATTGTGCCCATAGTTGTACCTAACAAAAACTAATTTTAAATAACTACATAGGTACACGGAATGATTTTTTTTTTTTGGTTCTCTTCTCCCGATGGATGATGAATGAGATGATAGGGAAGGCAAAGGGTCTAGCCCATACAGCCAAGTCTGACGTAATATATCTTTCTTTTTAATAAGTTAATGAGGTCATCATCAAATTCCAGATGCTGCAGAATTTGATGCTTTTCTTGATCGTTTTCCATAACTATTCACATTGTAGAACATCATTAAACAAAACAACACCACTTTTGACCAACAATATTCACAGTAAATTAATTTACAAAACAAAAACTTGCACTTGACATGTCCGCGCAAAATGGCGCGAAGGACTCCGTACACGGAATAATTATTGTAGGTAGGTACTATACATATTCGTTTTCGAAAATCTGCGTTCCGTTTATTCGAAATTCAATTCGAAATAAATGTATGAATATGACAATTTGTTATAAATAAAGCATGTGATTTTAGCGCGGCTTTCAACAATAATTTTAGTAACGTCTGTAAATATACAAAATATTATTACCTAACGTTTGCACAACCCGCATAAATGTTTTCATAAATTCACCGAAAAGACAGTACAATGTCAAATTACGTAGCGGTAATATAATTAAATAATAGCAGTTTACAGCGATAATATCTCATCAATGTCAAGGTGTTGTTTAATTATATTTTTATTTACATTTTAACATTCTCAATTGCTTGTGTAAATATTTTACTTGTTTTTTATTGTTCCTACATCGTCGAAATATAGACAAAATATTTGGAATATGTACGAGTATATGAAGTAGTTGGGTATGTGAAATGATAATACTTTATGTGTGAGGGTTATACGATAAATAATATTTTACACGTAGTATATAATATATTGCAAGAAAATATAATATCAAATAATATGTAGATCATAGACTACTTTCCCTATAATCCTAGTGGTGCAAAGAAAAACGAAATTCAACAAAAAAGTTTTGAAATTGGCGCCAAAAAGAGGCCTAGATAACGTAAAGAATATTAAAAAGTATATGTTGATGATATCACTTTAACGATATTAATAATATTTTATAATTTACCTATAATTATTATATTATAAAGTATTACCTATTATGTATAACCTAACCATTATATTAAACAATAAGTAATACGCTGTTTAAACTTTTTTTTTTTTGGTTCTCTTCTCCCGATGGATGATGAATGAAATGATAGGGAAGGCAAAGGGTCTAGCCCATACAGCCAAGTCTGACGTAATATATCTTTGTTTTTCATGAATTAATCAGGTCATCATCAAATTCCAGATGCTGCAGAATTTGATGCTTTTCTTGGAGTAACTCGCGGAACCATCCACTGCTCAAACACGTCGGGTAAAATATTGGAGTTGACAGCGCGGGAAAACCGCAAAAAATAAACTGCAACTTGTGCCCCATATTTAAAGTCCAATTTATCGTTTTCCATAATTATTCACATTGTAGCACATTATTAAACAAAACAACACCACTTTTGACCAATAATAACTACAGTAAATTAATTTACAAAACAAAAACTTGCACTTGACATGTTCACGCAAAATGGCGCGTAGAACCTTAACAATTTTATTCTACGTTGGCTTCCTGTTGATTTCTGAACGTTTAGCAAATGTCAAACAACACCATTGTTTACGTTTTCTATTTGCCTATTCTATTGTTAATGTGGCTCAAACAATTAAAATAAACATTTGTGGATGTGATAAGATATTGTAAAAGGCTTAAATAATAACACGCAAATCATGGATAATGTTAAAACAATATGGAAACCGGAATGTGAGTAAAAAACAAGTTCAAATAACATCCGCCGCTTGATTTGCGTTTGTATTTCTGTATCTATTGTTTTATTTTTAAGTATACCGTATACAAATGGAAGCTCCTAAGCCGAAGAGAATAATTTGTAATAACTGTGTGGACCGGCCCGAGTTTTACGGGAAGGAATATCATGGAATATTGGGCCATAAAGATGCCACTGTCCTATTAGAAAGTGAGCAGAACGGCGCCTTTCTAACGAGAAAAGGCAACGAATTGAATGATTTCTACACACTAACTTGGAGGTAAAAACTGATCCATTTCTACTGTTATTTTAAATAGGTACTTTACACTTCTTATGATATAAAATGTGAAAGCTTTATTTGTATGTCAGACAGTCGAGTCATCAACATTCCCCTGTTTTTACCAGCAGGATCTCAGCAGGTAACACACACAGATAACTCATGCACCTTTAGTGCTGGGTGTAGTTACTGTTATGGCCTGTGGTATATGTATGTTTGTTTCGCCTTCACACCTATATTACTGTCCTTGAAATCCTCAGGGAGACATATATCTGTCCTATGACTTTCTGTCATCCTTTATTTACAAAACCAAAATTACTAACTGTTTATTCTATCTACATACTTAAATGCTGTAAGTTTGTAAAGTCACCTCAAACTTTTTAAAATTCTTGGGGATAATTGCAATTTTAAAATGCATTATCCTAGTAGAATAATTATCCTTTTGGGGTGATCAGAAACCATGATTATAAAGAAGCGGATTTTCATTTAGCCAACTTTACTAAAGACCAACCATGACAAGTGGCAAGCTTGTTGATGTTAAATTAATAAATAATATTGTGTTCTGACCAGGAATCGAACCCGGTACCTCAGAGTCTAAATTCATGAACTTAACCGCTAGACCACAGAGGCAGTTATTCCAGCACATAATAAAATAAATAAAAATACCCAATATATATAAAATTGTAATAATGGCCATAAATATATTTAATAAGCTTCCAGTTACTATAAGGGTCTGCCACTAAAACTGTTTAAATCAAGAGTCAAACAAAGGCTGGTTACCTAGACACTAAGCTCGACAAAGTCATGTGACAAAATAAATATTTGTATATATGCTAGAAATAGAGAAGCATGTGATATAATTACATATATTATACCTACAATGTTTCTGGCAAATATTTTTTTCAATTCATTTCATTTTATCATCTAACGACAACATGCGAACACACAGCCATATATATCTGTCTGTCAGTTTGATTTGCCTTGATTTCTTAACTATCTGACTGATTTTAATAAAAATCTAGAACATAAAGACATACTAGAACTTTGTATTTTCAAGGCTATGATAATGATATCTATGTAATGATAATATTTCCTCAGGTTTGACAATAAAATCCACCATTTTAAATTGTACTATGATGGCCTACATTACTTGGATGACAAAAGATATGACACTATTTATGACCTGGTTGCTGACGGGTTGATCACCAAACACATGGAACTGAAAGCTGGTCACATTCTTAGCATGATCAATTCCCATACCAGCTACACAGACAGTCCATATGTCACTCTAAATAGGAAAAAACTTAATACTCTGCAGAAACAGTAAGTATAGAGAATAAGGAAAAGTATCATCACAACCATTTCCCTTTCGGGGTGGTCATAAACCACACTTTTAATGAAGCGGATTCACATTTAGCCAACTTTACTATAGATAGGCCAATCATGACAAGTGGCAAGCTCGTCAATGTCTAGCGTACCAACCTCAATTCCGAATACAAGCTTCATCAATTACCTTGCAGGTGCTGGTTCGATTGTGTGTGGGATAGTAAGGATAAGAATAGTGTCTTACTGTATATAATTTACGAAGGGGGGGTATTTATTTTTATTGTGCAATAACACTATTATAGTTTGTTTTTTTATTTATAAACTCATTATTACACAAAAAAAACTTAATGTTAATTAATGTACAGCTAACCTTCAAAGAATGTTCATAAATAAATATTCTTTTCTATGTAACCCTTTTGATTACCTATATCTTTTAGCCTATAGTTTGTTGCAAGCCACACCATTCTTCTCTCTCCCCCACACACAATGGATCTGGTACCCACAGTGAACCCATGCTTATTTTATTATATGAAACATTGGATTGATAGTAAGTAAAAGAATGGAAATGCTGTAATAACTATAACTTAATTTTACCATTGTATGATAAATTTTCAGCAAAGTCAACCAACAAAACGCAGTTTATACAGATAGAAATGTTTGTTTTTGCATTCCAGAATTAAAACCAAAAAGGCCGAAGAACTTCTTAAGAACATGAAATTAGATTGTTGCACAATTGATAGTAAAAAACCTTTGCTTAACTACGACATAACACCAACCATAGAACACAATCCACTACAAGTAAGCAAGTATTCTAAACCACATGGATTCAAAACACATACATTTAAGGGCCTCAACTGGTGTGAAGTATGTGCTAATTTTCTATGGGGATTTACTGCTCAGGGTGTTAAATGTGAAGGTATGTGTAGTAGATGTACGAGTATGCTATGTTTAACTATCGGCAGTTCAAAACTTTTTTACCGAGTTTTGCTTAAATTGTATAAAAAAAAATAGAGCTATGCAAGTTCAAACTTTCAAAGAGAAATAAAGTGAAAAAAGGGACAAGCAAACATAGGGGTAGAGTATAGTAATTATTATTTTTATTGATTAATAGGCGAGCAGCGCATTGCTGATATGCCTATATCTAGCTCTGGTGTAAAGTTCATTAATTTTTTTTTGGTTCCATTCTCCTCATGGATGATGAACGAGATGATAGGGAAGGCAAAGGGTCTAGCCCATACAGCCAAGTCTGGCTTAATATATCTTTATTTTTTTATGAGTTAATGAGGTCATCATCAAATTCCAGATGCTGCGGAATTTGATGCTTTTCTTGGAGTCACTCGCGGCACCATAGCTCAAACACGTCGGGTAAAACATGGGAGTTGACAGCGCGGGAAAACTGCAAAAATAAACTGCAACTTGTGCCCCATATTTAAAGTCCAATTTATCGTTTTCCATAATTATTCACATTGTAGCACATTATTAAACAAAATAACACCACTTTTGACCAATAATATCCACAGTATATTAATTTACAAAACAAAAACTTGCACTTGACATGTCCACGCAAAATGGCGCGAAGGACTCCCCATAAAGTTCATTAAATTGACAGTTATCACCATAGTCTATGTCTATTGTCACTAGCAACTTGTCCAGTTTGTTTTTGTGTTTACGAACAAAATACCAGAAGACATATCCAAGTCCCCAACTGTAAAAACGTTTAAAAACAAACTGGACAAGTGGCTAGTGACAATAGACATAGGCTATGGTGATAACTGTAAATTTTATGAACTTTACAGTGCTTAATTTAGGGATATCAGCAATGCACTGCTCGCCTATTAATCAATAATAATAAACTATATAATAAATAAATGATGTTTCATCATTGCATGTGTACACATTATGTTCAAAGCTAGACTTACATGCTAACACCTATCTATATGTTAAATTGAATATTTTAAAGCAGGACATGTGGTAATTTGGTTTTGGCTAAGTTTTAGAGATTTTACATTCAAAATAAGAAATGAGCAAGCATAGTGACTCTTAGGCTGTGTTGTACCAAAGCGAAGTCTTTAATTGTTAAATCGATTTCAGACCTTGTATTATAGCTGCCTCCGTAGTCTAGCGGTTAAGTCCATGCATTTAGACTCGGAGGTACCGAGTCCGATTTCTGGTCGGGACACAATGATATTTATTAATTTAAATAAATAAGATTGATTAATATTTAATTTATTTGTGATATTTCCCGAGTTTGGTACGCTAGAGACATCAACGAGCTTGCCACTTGTCATGATTGGCCTATAGTAAAGTTGGCTAAATGTG
Source organism: Tinea semifulvella (assembly GCA_910589645.1). Classification (NCBI taxonomy): domain Eukaryota; kingdom Metazoa; phylum Arthropoda; class Insecta; order Lepidoptera; family Tineidae; genus Tinea; species Tinea semifulvella. The sequence continues at coordinate 9,610,184 of OU342594.1, forward strand.
AATCCGCTTCTTTATAAGCGTGGTTTCTGACCACCCCATAGGTATAGGGTTGTGATGATACTTTACTTTTATTTTTTTACCTTGTATTATATAAATTGATTTTTTTTAAATTGGTAGTTTTAGTTTAGGCAGATACATGCTGTGTTCGACTTGAAAGCAAAGCAACGCTCGTTTTTGTTTACTGAATTTTGGTTAATGTGAATAAAGATGCAAGTCGAACTTTCAACGCTAAATAAAGAAAAAGCGCTTACAGCGACAAGTCGAACATGGTGACAGGTTCATTATGTTACTAGTAATAAAAAAATATTTTCAGATTGTGGCATAATAGCCCATATGAAATGTTCAGAACGCATTCCTAATTTATGCGTGCCAGACTTAAAAAAGCTCCGTGGAGTATTTGGCATAGATCTTACTACATTGTTAAATGCACATTCCAGTACTTTGCCTTTTGTAGTGAAAAAGTGTGTGAATGAAATTGAAGGGAGAGGTTTAGACTCTGAAGGCCTATACAGGGTCTCGGGATTTGCTGATGAAATTGACTCTCTCAAAATGGCCTTCGATAAAGGTTTGTTTATTTTATTCATTCCATTGCCAGCGACGCTAACATAAATTGCTAACATTTTAAAACTGTTCCATTATTTAAAAAAAAACTGACATGCTATGTTCGACTTGAAAGAAACTTTCAACGCTTTTTTTGCCTAAATTGTATGAAAACCATAGAGCAACGCCAAGTCGAACAACTTTCGAAGCGAACAAAAGCGCATAAAACGACAAGTCAAACACAGGGTAAGAGTTCCATTAATCAAAATAAACGGAATTGTCGGCATAAAAAAAATATATTGCTTTTTGAGAGATGGAAAATGGGGTGTATCACTAACTTTTTATCACGATAGATGGCGCATGATAGATGGTACCTGATGTAACTGTCAGTTGCATAAAAAACTTGTATTTTTATTACGAAATTTATTATTTTCTGAATATTATGCCGAAGTGAGCAGCTTTTTAGTGTACAAATCGAGATTTCTAAGCGAAATCAAAGATATGGCGATCTCAAAATTGCCGTTGTATTAATAAAACCTTTTTTTTTCTAAAGACGGTGTGCGCTTCCTTAATTCGTGTTTTAAAGTAGGTAACATTTATTTAAAATACATTTTTCTGTTATAAAACTAAAAACTTCAAAAACATTTAACAAATGATGCGACATAGGTGTAGATCAAGGTACCATCGCCGCTAGCGACATCTACAAAAAGCTTTGCCTGATACACCCCATTGCATGCATTAATAGGGCATAGACAATACCTACCACCTCATTTTTTTATTATGTCATTATAAAGATACAAATACCTACAAACAGTATTTTTATTGGTAATATGGGATTAAAAATTACAAATTATTCTTGTTTTTAGATGGAGAATCAACAGATTTAACAGTGTACAGTAATATAAACGTAATAGCAGGTACTTTGAAGTTGTACCTGCGATTATTGCCAGTTCCATTAATTACCTATGAAGTACATCCTTCCTTTGTGAAGTCTATACGTAAGTATCATTATTATAGCTATAGATCTTTACAGCCATCCTCCAGACTGTGAGGACTGTTTGAGAGGTCTCCGGGAACTTGATGGGTCTCCTGGACTTTCTAAGGAGATTGGATGGCTCCGCTGACAGAACAGACGAGACAATGGTCACAATCACCGTCTCCACTGCCGGGCCTCCAAGAAAATATTTTTAGTGCATTTGGCTTTTTCTCGCTATGATCCCCAGATTAAGCAATATTTTTAACTCCATTCTGAATGGTGCTTGAGTATCAGGTACACAGTAGTTTCGATCAGAAGTCTGAACAAGGGTGTCTGGGACAACTGGATGTCATACACTTCCGGTCACAATATTGTAAACATTAGTTGTTTGCTAGTAATTTTTTTATTAAGTATATATTTAAATTATATATGTAGGCAATGTATAAAAATACAAGGTAATAATGTGACAGCACGGCCCAAATAGTATAGTAACTAATTGGGAAAAGAGTGGGTACTCGGTAGTGTTCACCCAAACACTAGCATAGCCAGGTGAATTGTAGGATACCTATTATTGGTATATCCTCTATATAGTAATAGTATTATATTCGAAATTCGATATATTCTGTATTTTGTTACTAGTTTACCATAAGTACTAGTTTACCATAAGATACATAATCAGGTACTAAAAGTTACACAATAGTTCGCTTGTTGACAACAATGGCCGACATGTTGAATGACAACTGATTATTATCAAACCACAGACATTAAATGTAGTACCGTCTACTAGGCGACGCCATTTTCTATAAGAATCGAAATTTGTCATTTGGTATGCTAGACACAGATATAGTAAAGTTTGCTGAAAGTGAATCCTCTACTTAAAAAATGAGTGATTCTTTGGACAGATTTGATTAAATATGGCCAAAATGTTCCATGGGTGACATGTGACCCTAAGGCCACCTGTAGGTTTTTTCACGTTACCTACAGAACAGTACTTACACAGACTGCCTTCGTGGTCTAGCGTTCGTCGTAAGTTCGGTTCGCTTCCTGGTCTAGACACAAAAATATTTATTAATGTAAATAATGCTGGAGACATCGACGAGCTTGCCATTTGTCATGATTGGCCTATAGTAAAGTTGGCTAAATGTGAATCTGCTTATTTATAAGCGTGGTTTCTGACCACCACGAAAGGGATACGGTCGTGATATAACTTTACTTTTTTTTTACTTACAGAAGGCGCGACTCCCGACGAGCAGGTAGTAAGACTTCGCGAGTGTTTATACCAACTGCCACCCGCACATTTTAACTGTCTCCAGTACATTATACAGCATTTACACAGGTATTACATTTAATTTTAACTTCTTTATCACATCTGACTGACTTTTCTCCTTAATTGAAGCCCTCATAACGGACTGTGTATTTTTTTTCTGTCTACCCTCCTAACCTGTTTTTTTTTTCTAGGGTATCACAACAAGCTGAGGTTAACAAAATGAGTGCCCACAACTTGAGTACAGTATTCGCTCCGACTTTGGTAGCCACTCCACAAACTATTACTGACCTTTCATTTGAAATCCGCGCTTTACAGTCACTCATAGAAAACTGCCCAATGATCTATTATAATTGCTCCAAAGTTTAAGACTGAATTCGAATAACTACCTATGAATGAGGCTCTTAACACCCGTATTTAAAGAGGTTTTCTTAACAGTTACTCCACTTAACTTTTCCTTCCAGCTGGACATCGGCATTCTTGGCTGTAAACTCACCAAACCTCGAAAGGCATAAATGTTACCATTTAAAATATGCCCGGTTAAATATTTTAATTTTCTGGCTACATGCAAAGATTGCGTTTCCTAATTCCAAGGCCGCGTTTGTTTTAAGAAATGTTCGCATGAAAATACCACTTTTTTAGCACAAGTCGTTCGTTTAATGAAAATTCTAACATTTAATGCTAATTTCGTATGTCAGTACCGTGTTTAAAGGAGGGTTATTGATGTTACTTTTAAACATATAAAATGGTTTGTTTACCATATTTTTATATACTTTATAGTTTTCTATTATATTTATTAAAAAGCTATTTTAAGCGATTCTATGTAATAAATTCAAAGACCATAATAATATCATGTGTGTTGGATGCCATGGTATGATAAAACATAAACGAAAATCACCGCTCGTTTTATTTAAATGTTAGCATTGTTAAAAAAAGTGGTATTTCTTAACAAAAACATTTCGCGAACGCGGGGCAAGTATTAAATTTGTCTGAATGGGGTGTATCAGGCAAAGCTTTTTGTAGATGTCGCTAGCGGCAATGATACCTTGTTTAATACCTATGTTGCATCATTTTAAAAATGTTTTTGTAGTTTTTTCATTTTTATAATATAACACACAGCGCCATCTAGTTTCCGTGGTAAGCTACGAGGCTTGTGTTACGGAAACTCGATGGTTGATAAACTACATATTATCCTTTTTTTTTTGTAACATATAAACACCCAGACCGAGACAAATTATACAATGTACAACTTGCCCCCGGTGGGAATCGAACTCACGACCTCCCGAGTTCACGGCAACGTTTGTTACCACTAGACCACGGAGGCGGTCATTTGCAATCAAATGCCAATTTTCGATTCTAGGGAGAATTCATATTGTAAGCTTAAGACATATAGAATAAGTGCAATAGCATTAAGTATTACTATTATTGGCAATTATTTATGTGATATTATAGAATCTTATAAAGATCCTTTCCTAATTGGTCATTCCATTTATTAATTATTAAATTGTTTTTCCAAATTTTATTATATTTATGTTATAAGGGGTCGTCCATTAATCACGTGAGGCTTGACAAAAACCACGAATTATCACAAGGGGGGAGGGGGTGTAGTAAAATATCACGTGTATTTTTTTTTTGTATAATATAACTTTCTGTCTATCTGACATTTTTATCATGGACCTTAATTTTCTTGTTTATACTTTATACCTGTATTTTAACTTTGAAATACCAAGGGGGGGGGGGCAAAAAATGGTATTAAAAATCCATCACGTGATTAATGGACGACGGCCCCTAACTTTTAAAATAGCTTTCCAATATTTGCAAGTATTTATTCAATGAGAATTCCAAAAATAACATTTTTGGTTTTGGAATGCTATTTGAATAAGCTACTAGTAAAGTATTTTATACTATAGTAGGTTCGCTAAGAGTTGATACTATGATAACGTCCCGGAATAGCGACTGTCGCTTAATTATCGCAAACTGCATGACGGGCGTCGCTTATTGCCGCGCGTACTGAGTATCGTGGTACGCAGTGGTTCACGCGCGTGGAGGCGAGCGGCATCGGTAAAAACAATGGGGTGTATCAGGCAAAGCTTTTTGTAGATGTCGCAAGGGGCAATTGTACCTTGTTTACACATATGTCGCATCATTTATTTGTAGTCTTTTATTTTTATAACAGAATAATGTATTTTCAATTAATATTACCTACCTTAAAAAACGAATTAAGAAAGCGCACACCGTCTTTAAAAAGAATAAAGGCTTTATTAATAGATCGGCAATTTTGAGATATATCTATGATTTCGCTTGGAAATCTCGATTTGTACATTTGAAGCTGCTCACTTCGGCATAATATCCAGAAAATAATAAATTTCGTAATAAAAATACAAGATTTCTATGCAACTGACACTAGGTACCATCTATCATGCGCCATCTTTCGTGATAAAAAGTTAGTGATACACCCCATTGTGGAACGTAATTTGTTTTTTTTTTTATCAACTCTCTGTGAACAGACTGTTATCGGTTAGCTTAATATTTAATTTAAAAAAAAAAAAATGAATAACATTACATAATCAAAAAGACAGTATTATACTTTTTTTAATATAAAATGTAATCCATAACAGGTTTTTTATTTAGTTTCCATTTTTACTATAACGGAACGGAACGCTGGTGGCACGGTTGTCAATAAGTAACAGAATAAGGATATTATTATTATCATCTGCAAGTAGCAGATGACCCCGACCCCACCAGTTCCCTAATTTTGTTCAAGGTCCAGGCGCCTATCACCTGTATACTGCCAAAGATATTATATATTTTATCTGATGTTCCTACAGAAAAGCATTTTGCGATGTTAAGATAAAAAATAATAATTTTGTTCTCGTTTCATAGCAATTATCTTTTATTTTTTTGTCTCTTTCGCAGAACTGGTGTGGCTTTTTCTTCTTTTTCTGCCTTCAATTCTTCTTTTACCTTCTCTTCTTTGTGTTTAACAACTTTCTTCGATTTAATATCTCTTTTATTTCTATCGTTTTCGTTATCATACTTCTTGAAGTCGCCGCAGAATAACACCTAAAAGATTTTTAGCTTTAAGAAGGTTGTTAAGACTGTTTACGCTTTTGTATCCATCTCGCTCGCACAATCGAATATTTTCAAAGATGTTTCAAGCCTGTGTACTTTGAGACATGTAGTCTATCAACTTACTAGGGAATAAATTTACGGACGAACGAGTGCCTTCACTCCGTAGCCACGACTCAGACTTAGCTGAGGCACGCAGGGCCAACAGTGAAGGAGAGACGGTTTATAGGGTTTTAGTCCGTAGTTAGTTAGACCGGGTTCGATAAATACATTTAAATATTTAGTGTATTTGTGATATTTCTCGAGTTTGGTACGCTGAAGACATCGCGAGCTTGCCACTTGTCATAATTGGCCTATAGTTAAGTTTGGCTAAATGTGAATCCGCTCTTTATAAGCGTGGTTTCTGACCACCCCGAAAGAAAAACAGTCGTGATGGAACTAGTGCGTAGGCGTCTTGGGGGCCTCCTTATGAGGCCTCACGGTGATTCGGGCATGGGACCTCCTGCGGTGGCCCTTCAGGCTGGGGTCGCATTTGATTTGTGTTTAAAAATAAAAAAACATCAGTCTTGTTGCGCAATAAAAAAAACGGAGGCTTTATTTCCCTGTATTTGACTTGTCGCTTTAAGCGCTTTTTTACTTTATTGCGCTTTGAAAGTCGTTACACTTTGCTCTATGGTTTTCATACAATAATGGGTAATAATCGACGAGCTTGCCACTTGTTATGATTGGCCTATAGTAAAGTTGGCTAAATGTGAATCCGCTTATTTATAAGCGTGGTTTCTGACCACCCCGAAAGGGAAACGGTCGTGATGATGATGATGATGAATGGGTAAAATAGCAAGCTTTGCTTTCAAGTCGAACATAGCACAGATCCCATGTTTTGAAGCCCAGGGTACATTATTAGTTAAAGCACCAGCCTGCCCCTTACATTACTTCATTTTTATTTTAAAATAGTGTTGTATTTTGTTTTTTTATTTGTTATTTTATGTAACTAATCTATTGTGTATGTAAAGTATCATTACGACCGTTTCCCTTTCGGGGTGTTTAAAAACCACGCTTATAAGCGGATTCACATTTAGTCAACTTTACTATAGGCCAATCATGACAAGTGGCAAGCTCGTTGATGTCCCTAGCGTACCAAATTCGAGAAATTTACAAATAAATTAAATGTATTTATTTACCTTAATAATTATGTTTGTGTCTCAACCAGGAGTCTAAATCCACGGACTTACCCGCTAGACCACGGTGTCAGTCAGTTTTAAAATTTTATAGTACATCACTAGCCTAGTCAATAAAAAGTTTAGACCCTATAACTTACAATGGGCCTTGGCCCTAATAAATTCCGATTGTAATATTAGGCAGAACTGATGTCAGCAACATATAAATCAATTTTGATACTTACAGTCTGTGCCCAGCCTGCCATAGGTCCGAAAACTTTTTGGAAATGTCTTCCGATCTCCAAGTATGATTGTGGTGTGACATTTTTTTTCTCCTTCAACGCGGGTAGGTAATTTTTGGCAGCTATTTGATACACGTGGGTATCGACAGGTACCGCTTCTAAGTGGTTAAGAGCCATAAGACAGATGCAGTCTGCAATCTGAAAAAAAAAATAACTACAGGCTGCTATATAACCTATCGTATATATACATTTTTCAAACATTTATTCATTCACCTGTTTAGATTACTGTAAATGACTTGTCTATATTAACGTTTTAGCCATGTTCTACTCTGATACATCTAACTAATCACCGGAGGCAGTATCAAGACAACTCTTATCCCGGACTGACTTTGAAAATCCACTTCGCTTGCTAATATACGAATACTGCTATACTCGTGTATATAGTATAATTGTGCTCTTGCCTCTCATTCATTCATTTTGTTTTAGGTAAATAATCATTAACCTATTAGTTTTCACTTATTTATTATTATTATTATTTTTCTTTTACTTTTGCTAGTCACAGTTCAATTGCACTATTAATTTAAATCTAATAACTATATTTTACTCTTATTTCTGTTTTAATTGTATTGTCTAAATAATATAAAATCTCTTTGGCTTGTGTTCCACTATTGCTACTTTGTTTATATGTTTAATATAATAAGCTGTTTTTTTTTTTATAAATAAATAAAAGTTTGACTGTCAGAGAATGCCGGCATTAAGTCCGCCTTAGTACATAGTGCAATTAAGTTTTTAGTAAAATATCATCAAGAATATCACCTTTCGGGGTGGTCAGAAACCACGCTTATAAATAAGCGTATTCGCATTTAGCCAACTTTACTATAGGCCAATTATGACAAGTGGCAAGCTCGCGTTGTCTTCAGCGTACCAAACTCGAGAAATATCACAAATAAATTAAATATTAATTAAATGCATTATTTTTTATATACTGAGCACGACATGTGACACCGCAACCACCTGATGGTAAGCGGTACGCGAGGTGCAAGAATGGGAGCAACTGACGCCAGGCTCTGAGCGACCGACATCAGTCCCTACCACTATTCATTTTTCATTCATTACAGCCCCTAGAACACAGTGTCCTAGACATCCACTGCTGGAGATGGGCCTTCCAGAACATATATCTGGAGAATTTGGCCTACACTCGCCACGCTGGCCAGACGGCTTGGCACTATGCCGGCCTATAAAGATGCTTTTTTCACACTTTTGTTTGAAGGACTCCAGGTTATAGGAATGGGGAAACACACTGGCTGGGAGAGCATTCCACATCTTTATCGTGCGACAGATGTAAGAATCTCCAAATTTATTTACATTAATATTTTTGTGTCCCGACCAGGAATCGAACCCGGTACCTCTGAGTCTAAATCCACAGACTTAACCGCTAGACCATGGAGGCAGTTAAGCTTTTAAATATAAATAAGGCTTGGAATTGGATATAAAATCAAAATGTATAACCGAATGGCTTCAACGCCAAAGTTATCATGAGATGAAAGCAAATGATAGTCGTAGTGAATTGCACGATGGAAAAGTTGGAATCGACCTATTTGGTGGAGGCGTGGCACGAATCAACCAATCAGATACGACTACAAACTAATAGAAAGAGATGGTGATAGATATCCATCGTGATAAATACCTAAAGTCTGGGGAGTTATTATTAATTGATCTCGCCGAGACGAAATAGAGAAAGAATTACGTAAGTCAACGTTTCGCTACCTACTTGATTAGGCTCAGTATGAGTGGCGATATTTTTAGGATAACTTCTCAGCACCGTAACTTAAGATTTTATTACTGAATAATTAAAATAAAAAATACGTAGTACTTAATTTTTATTCTAGATTATAATATAAAAATATTTGCTCTTTAATAAATTCCATGCAGTATATATATATATATATATAGCGCGCGGTGGTGGCTCGGTTGTAAGTACGCGTACCTTAAATCCTACAAAGGTCGGTTCAAACCCACCCGGCATGTACCAATAAGAAATACACTTTTCTTACGTACATTTGTCGTAGATTTACAACACCACCGTTCCCGTGCCTCGGAGAGCACGTTAAACCGTCGGTCCCGGTTCCACTAATAACAACTTGTGGAATCGTTAATAAATTGTCATAAAAAATTGACATCATATTCTAGCCAGCGTGGCGAGTGTAGGCCAAATTCTCCAGTTCTGGAAGGCCCATCTCCAGCAGTGGAGGTCTAGGACGCTGTGTTCTAGGTGCTGTAATGAATGAATATATATATCAATGATATTTATAATCGTCATATAATAAAATAATTAATTAGAAAGTGCACGTCGAACACAACCATAATTCTGTTTATAAATCTTAATAATAAATATCCTCACCTTAGGACCCACACCTGTTAGTTTCATAAGCTCGGTTCTAGCATCCATATAGTTCATTTTCTCTAGCCTATCAAACCATTCCTTGTAACCCCACTCGACGATCTGTTTCGCCGAAACATTTATATACTTTGCCCTGTAACCAAAACCTAATTGGCGCAGGTTATCTTGTACCTAGAAAAATAACCTACTATAACATGACCAAGAATTTAGTTTTAGTAAAATTTAAATTATCGTTCAGGTATAAAAATAAATCTGTTTTGAAAATTTGGCCATAACTCCCACAACTCATAAAAGTTTTTTTGTGGTGGTTATTTTGTGATTAGTCACAAGAAGACATTTCTTAGCAGTTCATGGATTAACCAACCATTATGTGTGGGAATAACAGAGTACAAGATGGTGTCTCAGGCTTGCAACCGACTAGTCTGGTTTACAATAGTCTCCTCTTACTAACAAGATTACTATTTCCATGAAAACAAATAATTCGACAAGGTTCGAACAAATATTATGAACTCAAAGTTGCAAGAGGAGTTCCAGCTAAATCTTTGCACAACTTACTGAAGTAATTGGGTAGGTCTGCTGTCAATATATTTATGGAACAAGCTGTCAATACATTTATGGAAAAAGCTTTCAATACAGAAGAATCATACAATATTTGGTTGGGTAGGAAGAGAAGCAGAACGGATGATAGTGAGTGTCTTGTATAAAAACCTATAGTCATTTGCAAGCCTGTGACATCATTCTTCTCTTCTCTGTTTTTTGTCTTTTAATACCTACACCACAGTTCTTTTTAACCAAGTGATTTGACAATTAACATTCACCCATGGCAATTTTTTCTTCATAAAGCACAACTTTTTTAACTTCTCAGGCATTGGCGATTTGGTTTAAATAAACTATTACCAAAGTACGTAAGTAAGAAAGAAGGGAAGGGTACGAAAACTCAATCCATCAGATCAGACTGGAAAATTCTCATGGATACATTTGAACATCATTATAGGATCCCAGATCAGATGAACTAGGCCAGATATCTTAAAGTTATTCTTGTTAAACTTACTGTTCCGTGGGAATCAAACATTCCAAAAGACCACAACATGAAGTAAAACAAATATGATCTCACAATAGAAATGATCAGGAACGGGTTCAAGAATCAGCTTTATGCAGTCGAAGTTAGTGCGAGAGGACTTCCAGCAAAATCTTTGCACCACTTACTGAAAGAATTCGGCCTATGCAGGTCTGCCGTCAATACATTTATGGAAAGAGCATCAACAGAATCATACAGTATTTGGTTGGGTAGGGAGAGGAGTAGAATGGTATTATCGCGCAATAAAATAAAGAAGGGAGGCCTCGTTTTTTAAACCAGCTATTGTCGGTTGCAAGCCCGAGACACCATTCTTGGAATGATAAAAGTATCCTTACCGTGTCATCTGTTAGTTTGTTGACATCAGGGAATGCATAGTAAGTCTGATCATCACATGTGCAGATTTTATCACCGTAGTTAGAGCTCAATCTGTCCATCATCATTTCTATCCTGCAATATTATCCAATATTAACAAACTACCTATGCGGTCTAGCTGTTAAAGCCATAGATTTAAAGTCTGAAGTGATGGGTTCGATTCATGGTCAAAAATATTTTATTTTCTGTGTGTCACATCCCAAATCTCATACACTATACATTAACAAGCTTGCCACCTGTCATGAATTATCATGGCTTTTTCTTATTGGTGACTGACATCAGTCCCTAACACATGGGTATGACAGCAATTCAAGCCTGATCCCAAAACATAATACACTTTACTGAGTTTGTCGGCACAAACAGTGGATACATGCCCGCCCTGACAGTAAATTACCACCATCAATCTGCCTACCACCTATTTATTGTTCTTGTAGAAAGTATGTAATGATGTCAAATGTCAATTTTTACTTTCAAGGAGAACTAGCTTGCCATGGTGATATCTATAAAAATAACACTGCTTAAACATGACTTATACTTATGTTAAAGTTAAATGTAAATAAACCGGCCCATAGTCTGTCAGACGCCTGAGACACTGATCTCTCTTCCCCAGAATGAATTGTTGCAGGCACTATTGGCGACCCTAATAAATGAATAAAGCAACTTGGTGATTATGAGTTATATCATCATCAGCCTCGGTTGCTCCACTGCTGGCTGTAGGCCTACTCAAAGGCACAACACTTCAATAGAGCAAGTGAGTTCTTCAACAACCTGAGCATTGATGTTGATATGTTTAATGACAGTACCATATCTATTAGACGGCAATGACAAATGAGCACTTCAGGTAGGGAAGCGTGTTCAGCTTATCTGTGTAGAGTACTATTGGTTTATTTAGCATTGTTAGTTTATTTTTTTATTGTCTCCATTTTTCTATATATGTAACTGTGTTTACCTATATGTGAAAACTTGTCATTAGCTTAATTGTGGTTAATCTTTCATTTTATATATGTATAGCTGTAAGTATTCCTAACATAAATAAATAAATAAACTATGTTAGGGGGATTGTCCTGCTCTATGTCATCTTGTATGTGGTCGCTACTCTGGAACCCATTTGCCGGTTTTTGAAAGCTATGTGAAAGCTTGCTGAGCGACCTTGGATTTGTGGACCAAACCTACTGTCAATGTTATATACCTACATCATTAAAATCAATTGGTCATACTCTTGTATTAAGTTTAAAAAACATTGCCTGGTAACATTGCTTTTCAAGCATTGATATTTAATGATAATAAAACCCTTCTTACCGTGCAACTATAGTATTTTGGCTACATATAAAGCCAAACACAGTTTCCTCGGGCTCCTGTTTCAATAATCTTAGAGCTCTGAACTTCTTAGAAGCCTCTTTGAAGAGTTCATCTTTCTTCGCCCATTCATTGTACATTTCATTCACATTTATATCCAACCTAAAGTATTTTCTTAATTTAGACTCAAAATACTGCTCTTCAGATGATGGAGTCTCATTCTTAGCTTTGAGTTTCTTATTTGTCTGCTTTTTAAAGTCATTATCGGGAATTGCAAGGGAACCCATAACTTTATATTCGATTTTATCATTATTTTCTCGTAATTTCCAAACAGTCTGGGCAAAAACTCCTGTCCATTCATTGTTATCCATTGTATACTTCCATCTAAACATGATAAATCATAATTAAAACAGACAGGCAGTGAACTAGTCCAGGCCCAAATGGCTGTGTATGGAGACATTCTCCCATTTTCTTAGTATAACCTACCTGCTGATAATTTAATGCACTTTTAGTGCCGGGCGCCATTACTGGTATAAAAGCGCCCGTGTGGCTTACGAACTCAGGGTACGACTACTTCAACTCTACTCCAAAAGAACTCCTATAGAAATTGGTCACCCGTTGGGAGGCCGTGCGCAACACGGAGCGATATTCTGATAATGCTTGAAGTGTGAGTTGTCGGCCCGATAGAACATACGCAGTCAGGCCAACAACAGACTTCTCAAATAAATAAAAAACTTTTTCGTAATAGGTATTTATTTGTTTAAAGTTACCTGAAGCTTTGTCCTCCATCCAAAGTCGCAAGCAGTTGTAAATCGCTAGTATTACAAAGTTTACGCCAAGTATTATACATTTTAGTAATTATCACAATATTAAACTGATTATTTATTACCCATTTCATCGAAACACGATTTGTTTATATTTATTTGCCGCGAGCCATACGTCAAACCAAAGCCTTTTTGGTTTGACGTATTTTTTTTATATTCTATGTGGTTATGAAACTACCGTCCCTGATCCTATTACCATTTTAACTAGTCAGCTGTAAACTACTTGCTGTGAAGCCCCTTAATTTAAGGTTTCCTATTAATGTTAAAGAGGTATAAAAATAAAACAACAAATGTAAATAATATTTACAAAAGGTAAAGTAGGTTTTTATTATAGTAATTGTTTATGATTGATTATTTATGATTCCGCTGATCCAGGTTAGATATTTGGCTGCGTCGGTGAAGACTATGTACTCGTTAAGGTTGCAGGTGCTGTCTCCGTTGTCAGGTCTCAGGGACACGGACACGATCCCGCGGACTCGCCATCTTCCGCCGTCGAGCACGAATAGACCCCCTCCAGAATCACCATTGCAAGGGCCGGCGCCGTTTCTGTCGCCTAAAAAGTAGAAAAGAATGGTTAGAAAATACCAAATAAAATCGTATGCTGTTACATTTTACAGTATTAAAAGGTAAAACCATTACGTAATTTCTTGCAGGGTCAGAAACCACCACTTTTTAATAAGGAGTGGGTACACATTTCTATATTATATAGTTCAATGGGGGTGTATCAGACAAAGCTTTTTGTAGATGTCGCTAGCGGCACTGGTACCTTCTTTACACCTTTGACGCATCATTTTTTAAATGTTTTTGTAGTTTTTTATTTTTATAACAGAAATATGTATTTCAAATTAACGTTACCTAACTTAAAATACGAATTAAGAGAGCGAACACCGTCTTTAAAAAGAAAAAAGGTTGAATTAATAGAACGGCGATCTCACGCCATATCTTTGATTTCGCTTGGAAATTTCGATTTGTACACTTAAAAGCTGCTCACTTCGACATAATATCCAGAAAATAATAAATTTCGTAATAAAAATACAAGTTTTCTATGCAACTGACAGTTATATAAGGTACCATCTATCATGCGCCATCTATCGTGATTAAAAGTTAGTGATACATCCCATTGGACGTAGTTACGCAAAAAGGATCCAATCCACTATTTTTCAGAAATTTAATTACGAATGCCAATACAATAATATAAAAATAACCAGATAAAAATATCGTTTTTGACATATTCTAAATGTATTAAATGTTGGACTAATTTCAGTTACAACTTCAATAGCCTATACGTGTGGATTCGTACACAGAGTACGAGTATGTATACTTTTTCTTAATGTGGATTGGATCCTTTTGGCGTAACCAAGTCCAATTATACTATACTGTGGCAAGCTCTTCCACAACTACGGGGGAATTGTGACTAGGCGTGATATAACCACTATAAATGGTATTTATCGATAGTCTTAGGCATATATTTATATGTGTTTATTTATTTATTACAGATAAACTAACGACTAATGAAAAAAAAATGTAAACATAAAGGGTCAATTAAAAGTTACCACAAACATAAATTCAACTGTTGTTCTCATTTTTTTCTCTATTTTAAGTTTAGTTTATATTTATTTATTCCGGTATATATATACTTATCGATACATCAATGGATTAGTCCAGCACTTTATATTCGTACATTTAGACTATGTCAAAAACAGTATTTTTATATGAATCGTATTTACGTATGAATGATTAAAATTTATAATAAAAAAGTAAAGTATCATCACGACCGTTTCCCTTTCGGGGTGGTCAGAAACCACGCTTATAAAGAAGCGGATTCACATTTAGCCAACTTTACTATAGGCCAATCATAAATCAAATCATAAATAAAAAATCTGAAAAGTTGTGGATTGGATCCTTATTGCGTTACTGCGTCCAATTATCCTACATGTGGCGAATCGAGGGTCTCATGTACGGTCCTACAATAAATATTTCGCTTATAATTACCTGCACAAAGAGTTGTTGAAGATGTGAGGGTGTGGAAGTCAGGTTTGCTGGCGCGACAGTCTGCAGTACTTCTGATCGGCATCCTCACCATGCGGGGTTCACCGTGACCACTTGGACCGGTCTCAGTTTGACCCCAACCCGTAACCTGTAGGATAAATAATATTTTTTTACTTTCTGGTTCACCTCTAAAGTGGATGGAGCCTCAGGCTTAAGGTATACTATAAGAAATTCATGGTTTAACGCCTCTGCAGCCTTTTCGCTCTCACGAGTGTATTTTTTGAGAAATACAGTCTATCATTCATTACAGCGTCCTAGACTCCACTGCTGGAGATAGGCCTTACAGAACTGGAAAATTTGACCTACACTCGCCACGCGCTGGCCAGACAGCTTGGCGGGGATATGATATGAGGAATTTCATATGACAATTTATTAACGATTCCACAAGTTGGCATTAGTGGAACCGGGACAGACGGCTTAACGTGCTCTCCGAGGAAAGGGAACGGTGGTGTTGTAAATCTATGACAAATGTACGTAAGAAAAGTATATTTCTCATTGGTACATATTAACGATTCCACAAGTTGGCATTAGTGGAACCGGGACAGACGGCTTAACGTGCTCTCCGAGGCACGGGAACGGTAGTGTTGTAAATCTACGACAAATGTACGTAAGAAAAGTATATTTCTCATTGGTACATATTAACGATTCCACAAGTTGGCATTAGTGGAACCGGGACAGACGGCTTAACGTGCTCTCCGAGGAACGGGAACGGTGGTGTTGTAAATCTATGACAAATGTACGTAAGAAAAGTATATTTCTCATTGGTACATATTAACGATTCCACAAGTTGGCATTAGTGGAACCGGGACAGACGGCTTAACGTGCTCTCCGAGGAACGGGAACGGTGGTGTTGTAAATCTATGACAAATGTACGTAAGAAAAGTATATTTGTCATTGGTACATGCCGGGTGGGTTTGAACCGACCTTTGTAGGATTTAAAGTACGCGTTCTTACAACCGAGCCACCACCGCGCAAATTCTATCAACTTTCTAGAAAATAAAATTAATACTTATTTATTCAATCGTATATAATTGAGTTTATACCTTGGCCAAATTAGAAAACATACTTTATTACTGATACTTAGGTGTCAAAGATAGGGAGAAAAAACAGAAGAAATACAACCAAAAGATACAAAAAATCAATTTAACAAAAAACAAATAAAATTAGAGATATCCAATATAAAATTAAAAATTAAATAACTCTTGGCTGCCCTACCTACAGGAAAGTGTACCCTAACAGTGAGTGGGATGTGATGTAGCCCTGTAGAATTGACAGCAGCATTGCGGACAGCAACAGCAACCGGGATCTGCATCCGGAGTACCATCAATACTAATACTTTTATATATATTTGTCTATTTTCTTTATTCAGGAGACATACAGATCCCATAAGTAATTAACATTAATCAGACATAAAGTGATACATGTTTCATTGTTCGAAGTAGATACAAAAATATTAAAATAAAATAGATTATAAAACTAATTATAAATAAAACTAAACTAAAAATACCTATGAAATTAAAACTATTCTACAAAATAAAGTAAGGGATTACCACCAGGGAGGGTACAGTTCTCCCAAAGTGATAATGCGCATAGAAAATATTCGTCACTGTTCGGCAACGGTCGTATTCCCCGAGCGTCGGAAGACGATATGTATATAGAGTGGTTAAGTGCATTTTCTTTATGGATAATTTAGTAGAATTATGTGTTTTGTGCTAAAAGAGATAAATATTGATAAATTTGATTCGATAATTCCATGTAAGTAAATAGCGAGGAAAACCACACGAATATGCTACAATCTTTGTTGGATTGATTTACTTCGAAAATTTTATAGTACTGTAGTGACCTTTTTTAAATATAAAATCTCTGCCTGTGTCAGACAGACAAGCAATTGTCAAATAAACTATTTAAATAAGATAATTAAAGTTGAAATTAAATTCACCTTTGAAAACAAAACCAAGAAGGGTGTGTAATAGCAGCTCTATATAATTCCACACAGAGAGAACACGTGCAGTCACCGCCAAAAAAACAAAAACAAAAAAACACTGCCCGAATTGTTTTCGATTGTGTACTCATGATATTGACTTCTATTTCTTTCGCACAAGGTGCAAAATGCAAGTGCATTGTTTAGGGCTCTTACGATTCAATGATTCGGGTGTTTCCGGGAATACGACAATTAGCGAAGATCTGTATGTGCATTATTAATTTGGGAATACTGTACCTAAAACGCTCGCCGTAATAAGGGAAATATTCTGTTTTAGGTAGTTAAGGCATTTGGAGTCGCCACACTCTTGAAAAAGTCTTTTATGAATATGTGGGTCAAGAGAATATACCCCCATTGTTTCAACCCCAAAAGCCACAAAGTTATAATTTTGTTTAATGCTAATTTTAAATAATAATTAATTTCTTACTACAATTTGAAATAAATATATATTTTTAGCCAGAGCAAAAGTCTCGCGAGACTCTTCCGGAAGACCAAGATTAGGAGTGCAAGAACAAGACCAGCTGTTCTGATGCAAGACCAAGACTTGGCCAGTCTTACCAGACAACACTACTTACCACTCCAGTAGTTCCGACGATCCTGCTCAAATCATTGTTTCCTTCCCACAAGCAAGCCGCTCTGATATTGTTGTTAAACTGTACACTCCTTTCTAATGTAAATAGTGATATGTCATCTGTAATAAGAACAATGTAAGTTGTTAGAATACTGATCGTAGATGAAAATTTATATTAACGCCAATCGGCGGGCTTGAGCCACCACCGCGCATGTACAGTACATATCTATAGTGATTTACGAATATATAAGTTAAGTATCTTTTATATCATGTTTGCGTTATTACTCTATCCTTGTTTTTATTTTTATATCCAGTTTTTTTTTTCTTTCCTTTCCATAGTATTTGTGTTTAACTTCTATTATGTATAAAATATTTTGGCTCTCAATGTCTTCTTATTGTTATTAATTTATTACACAGATGTTCAAACTTGTCACGTGCCGGCAAAGCCTTTAAAGGGGCTCCTTAGTGGTTCATATTATTTATTAGTTTTCAATTTTAGTATCTTGCAGAGTGACAATTTTGTTTATCTGTGATATTGTTTGTTGCCTAAATAAATGAAAATAAAATAAAAATAAATATAGGTATAACCAGGTGACCCGGCGAACTTCGTACCGCCTGACAGTCAATAAATGTCATTATTAATAAAAATAAAATTACTAGTCACACAAAACACATACGATTTCGCAACGTAAAAGCCAATCAATTAAAAAAAAAGAGAGCAAATTTAATTAATACATTAGGTTATTTCTCATTTATTCTATATTATATAAATAAGCTAAATATAAATTTCTGAACGCACGCATAAATATTTGACAACCAACATTGTTTGACAGGTACGAAACCCACGAACATTTTGTATAGGAAAATGTTTTTCTTTTATTTTATTTTTTAGTCAATTTTACAAGGAAGTTTTTCGCGCCATTTTGCGTGGACATGTCAAGCGCAAGTTTTTGTTTTGTAAATTAATTTGCTGTGGATATTATTGGTCAAAAGTGGGGTTGTTTTGTTTAATAATATGCTGCAATGTGAATAATTATGGAAAACGATAAATTGGACTTCAAATATGGGGCATAAGTTGCAGTTTGTTTTTTGCGGTTTTCCCGCGCTGTCAACTCTCATATTTTACCCGACGTGTTTGGGCTATAATGCCGCGAGTGACTCCAAGTAAAGCATCAAATTCTGCAGCATCTGGAATTTGATGATCCCCAACTCGGTTATGAACTTTGTTATGAACATATATAATGCAAATAAATTACGTGTTTAGGACTGATGTATTCTGTACAATGTCCTTTAAAGACAATTAAAAAAAAAACAATTTTACAATATTATTAATATTTATTCTGTAACTCGGGACGGAAACCAAATCCAATAAATCGAAAACCATGAAAATCGGTCCAGCTGTTCTCGAGTTAAGTGTTCTAACAAACCCGACTTTGTTACTTATTATGCAATCTAATAAGTCAGAAACATTCCCTGATGTTCACACAACATATTCCCAAAGTTTCATCCCGATTGGTCAAGTAGTTTTGCAATGCATAGGGAACACACACGCAGACATTCACCTTTATATATATAGATAGGGTTCAGGGGTAAAAATATTGAACCCTTATAGTAGATGATTAAATATATTAATATCTCCAAAACTTTTCCGATGTGACCCTGACAAAGTCATTATGTTAAGCGTTATAGAATACCTACAGAGTTTTGTTATAACTTCTGTAAATATTTTTGGATTCATGTTGGTTAACAAGATATATACTCTCATCAAGATATGTACACATTTCAAATTTCAAGTAATCAGTCCAGTGCGGACAGACCCTAAAGTCTCCTTACTACAATTAGAAACAATGATATATATTCAGTCAGTCTTGCGCAAGACCATGACCGAGACCAGCTGTTCTCGTGCAAGACCAAGTCCATGGCCAGTCTGGTATTGATCCTCCTTTGGGCAACACTAGTGTTGGGAAAGCCTATATCCAGAGTAGAGATACACTAGACGCTGATTTATTTATAAATTCTTTATTGCACTTAAAAACTTAACAGTTGAGTAAAAGGGCGAACTTAATGCCTCTCGGCATTTTATACTAGCTAACCTTTGGGAGTGTGGTAGACGATTGCGGGTGCATTAGAAATAAAAACAAATACTTAAACAATAATTTACATACTAATATACAAATACCAATAAAAATACATAATAATAATATATACATTTAACTAAATTTATGTAAGAAATACATAACAAAATGAAGGAAAGAATACGTATAATTTGCACAACAAATAAAAAGAAACAGAAATAGATATCAGGTAGTCGGATTATTTTGTTTATTTAAGAAATGGGCAATGAGGAGATTTTTAAATATATTTATTGACGGCGCCCGTCTGATGACCAGAGGAAGTTTGTTCCACTCACGAGCAGCGGAGACTGTAAAAGAATCTGACAAATACTTACTGGATAGAGTTTTGTCATTGTAAGAATCATGTATATGCACGGAGATCAGGGTTCTGGTGAGGGCAATATCATCACCCCAGTCGTCAGGGTCGTACACTCCGACCCTTAAAACGATGTCACGCGTCGGTGTGCGCTTGCCTTTAAGCTGTACGCAGTGGGCAGCTGAAATAAGAATTATACTCAGGACAAGTTGATCATAATTTTTCGGGGTGGTGAGAAACCACGCTTATAAAGAAGCGGATTCACATTTAGCCAACTTTACTATAGACCAATCATGACAAGTGGCAAGCTCGTCGATGTCTCCAGCGTACCAAACTCGAGAAATTTACAAATAAATTAAATGTATTTATTTAGATTAATAAATATTTTTGTGTCCCGACCAGGAATCGAACCCGGTACCTCCGAGTCTAAATCCACGGACTTAACCTCTAGACCACAGAGGCAGTTTATTATTATTTCATTTAACCTCCATCACCATAGCCCCTAGAAGTCCTTCTCCTTGCGTCGTGTTTCCTGATCGATGAATTGGTGCGCGTCTTGATGATAGCACGCCACCCGTTCCTGTCTTCGGCGGCATGCACAGCATCATGGACGCTAGTGTTGGTGGTGGAGCGGATTTGGTCGGACCAGCATACCGGACTTCGGCCTCTCGGTCTCTTTCCTTCCACCTTGCCAGTAACAAAAAGTTTCTCCAGGTTATCCCCTCCTTTTCTGGCAATGTGTCCGAAGTATTGGAGTATCCGACGAAGGCATATGGTGGATAGCCTAAAATCGATACTTTAGTTCGATGCTCAGTCCACGAGATCCTCAGCACTTTTTTCTCCAACACCACATCTCACGCTGGAGACATCGACGAGCTTGCCACTTGTCATGATTGGCCTATAGTAAAGTTTGGCTAAATGTGAATTCGCTTCTTTATAAGCGTGGTTCCTGACCACCCCGAAAGGGAAACGGTCATGATGATACTTTACTACCCAACCCAGGCTCATTAGGCATCTGGGCCTGGACAACCCACTGTCTGTCTGTCCATCCTCGAAATCGGTACCTATTGTTACCCTATATGTAATCTATTTCCTTCCAGCTGTATATGTAATCTATAATATGTAATCTATTACCACATCTTAAAAGCATCGATACGCTTTCGGTCAGCGCTCTTTATAGTCCATGTCTCAGCGCCATATAGGAATATGGAGGAAACCAGTGATCTAACTAGCCTGGATTTCGTTTTAATGGAGATCGTCCTGTCCGTCCGTTTAGCTGAGGCATGGCATTCTTGGCCATTCCGATGCGTCGTCGAATTTCAGTGTTGCTATAATGTTAATATATGAAATCTACGTTTTATATAATGAAATACCTACGCGAACAAAAGCATGGCAAAAAAATGGTGGTTGCCTATGAATATTGTATGCTGATTTTTAGTTGAAAATGGAGTTATTTTATTATTAAATCGTTAGACTAATGTGTCATTAGTGTTATTTCCTTATCTTTAACTCTGACCTACTTATTACAAGGCCGGGTTGCACCAAAATTAATCAATAATAAACAAAAATCTCTTTTTGTAACGATTAAAGTTATAAATGGCTTCCAAAGTACCAGCTGACGGCATACCTTTGTAAAAAAACACTCATTCTTTCGACATTTTTAACTTTGTCGTTTTAGTACAACTCCGCCTAAGTATAAAGACATTAGTTTTTAGAATACAGAACTCGTAACAAACGTTGCCGTGAACTCGGGAGGTCGTGGGTTCGATTCCCACCGGGGGCAAGTTGTACATTGTATAATTTGTCTCGGTCTGGGTGTTTATATGTATAATATGTATATATTTACAACAAAAAAAGTATAATATGTAGTTTATCAACCATCTAGTTTCCGTAACACAAGCCTTGTAGCTTACCACGGAAACTAGATGGCGCTGTGTGACCTGTCTGAAAAAAAAAAAAAAAAAAAACAATTAAAGTCACATTATTAGGCCCGTGCCCAGAATATTTAATTACATTGACTATCAATAACCAGAGCGCTCTAGTTAGAAACATATCAACAGTGATATTTTTAACGCGGCGAACGAGTGCCTTCACTCCGTAGCCACGACTCAGACTTAGCTGTTAAGGCACGCAGGGCCAACAGTGAAAGAGAGACGGTTTATAGGGTTTTAGTCCGTAGGCGCCTTGGGGTCTCCTTAGGAGGCTTCACGGTGAGTCGGGCATGCGACCCCCATCCGCGTTGGCCCTTCAGGCAGGGGGCGTATCATTGAAGATATTTTTAGCTATAATATATTATATACGTGTATTTACGAGTCTACCCTATGCGGTGGTAGCTCGGTTGTAAAAACGCTTTTCTTAAATCTTATAAGCACGGTTCAAACCCCCCGGGATGTACTAATGAGAAATACAATTTTCTTAAGTACATTTGTCATAGATTTACAACACCACTGTTCCCTGGAATCGTTAATAAATTGTCATTAAAAAGTTGACAACAGATCCTCGCCAACCCGGCTGGCCAGCGTGGCGAATGTAGGCCAAATTCTCCAGATATACATATGTTCTGGAAGACCCATCTCCAGTGGACGATACTACTTTGTCTAAAACTCTCGAGTCGCTGCAGCTTCGCCGAGATGTGGCCTCCCTGAGCGTGTTCTACAAGCTATACTACGGTGAATGTTCTGAAGAGCTCCACAACCTTATCCCTTCTTTTCTATTCCGCAACCGAACGCACAGGCCAAAATATGCATCCACATACCATACCCACTATCCCTACGCGTACATACAAATTTGGAGATTCTTACATCTGTCGCACGCTGAAGATGTGGAATGCTCTCCCAGCCAGTGTGTTTCCCCATTCCTATAACCTGGAGTCCTTCAAACGAGGTGTGAAAAAGCATCTTTATAGGCCGGCATAGTGGTAGGGACTGATCTCGGTCGTCTGAGGCTAGCGTCAGTTGCTTCCATTCTTGGACCTCGCGTACCGCTTACCATCAGGTAGGCGCGGTGTCTAATGTCGTGCTCAGTATTTAAAAAAAAAGGCTAGGACGCTGTTATTCTAAGGGCTTTAATGATCTCCAACTCTGTATTCGACTTGTCGCTTTAAGCGCTTTTTTTCACTTTGAAAGTCTACGTCGACTAGCGTTTGTCTATGGTTTACACACACAATTCGGTAAAAAAAGCAATGCGTCGAACATAGCAATTAAATATAGCCTTCGCTTGCATCTTATTGCAAAAATTGAAAGCATCTCTACTGAAGATATCAAATGCGAAAATGCGAAACTTGGCTAAATCGTGCTCTGATTTGTAGGGCAGGGTAGGGAGAGGAGCAGAATAGTGGATGGTGAACGTCTTGTTGCGCAATAAATGGTCTCTCTAAATGATAAGAGAAACCACAACATTATTTTCAAATACCTATTCGATAATACCCCACTCAAAATAGTTGATCACTTTATTTTTTTTTATTTTACACAATATGGTTGCCGCCTTAATAAAATTCGATTAATGTCATATCTTCAGTGACACTCGCGTGATAAAGACGAATCGATACACGTGAGAATCATCAAAATCAGCCAATTTGATCGCCAGTGTGCCACAAAGGAACAAACATACATACATACATAGGCTGATAAACACATAACCCTTCTTTGCGTCGTGCAGTCGGGTAAAAATGAGGCCTCTTTTGTAAGCCAGCCTAATTCTCATCTCTCTTCTTGGACCCGGCACTATTGCTTAGAAATATCTTCTCTTCTATTGTTTTTTTTTTATAATAAAGATGAACTTACCACTCAAAACATGTCTATCGGAAATGAGCGTGGCTCCACATCTGAAGTTTAGTCCCCCTTCTCTCTTGGTGTAGACCGCAGCCACCCATGGCCAGTCTCCTCTAGGATAAGATTGGCCATTGTGGATAAGTGGTATGCGGTCATTAGCACCAGACACCATGCCACATTGAATAGGGCCTGATGGTGCTGGCTGTGACTGTGGCGGTGGGATACTAAAAAATATAGATAAATATATAAACAATTTATTAGTACATTTAGTTAATAATAAAATGCCAGTGTTTTGGGCACCATGCCACTGGACAATGGCCTGGAGGAAATTTTTATATTATAAGGTATGTATAATTTTTTTTTTATTATATTTAATTTGTTATATAGATTTAGTTTATTTTTTTAGGTTAATTATTATATTGTAATTCTTTTATATTGTTTGTATATTACTTCGAATAAAAATAACGATTTAAGTTTAAAAAAAAAAAAATATATACGAGTATATATATATATATTATTACACATTTATATATATTTAATACACCAAGTCAAACACTTTTCTTACGTACAATGACGATAGATATACAACACCACCGTTCCTGCTTCCACTAATGCCAGCTTGTGGAATCGTTAATAAATTATCATCAGATCCTGGCCAACCCGTTTGGCCGTAGCGAGTATAGACCAAACTCACCAGATATATGTTCTGGAAAGTTCTCCAGCAGTGGCAGTCTAGGACTTCGTGTTCTAGGCGACAAATGAATGATACATAATAATGAATTTGTGATATTTATTAATTCTGGTTCACATCACAGACACATCAAAGAGCTCACCACTTGTCATGTAAATATAAAGTTGGCTAAATATTAATCCGATTATTTTTAAAAAAAGCTTGGTTTCTGACCAACCCGCAAAGGATACGGTCGTAATGATACTTTGTTATAATAATTCATTAAAGACTCACGGTTGTGGTTGAGTTTGCCATTGAGGCGCTTCAGTCTGCCATTGCTGCGATGGTGCTTGCCATTGAGGCGGTCTTTGCTGTGGCCTTTGCTGCGGCCTAGGTGGGCGTGGTTTTTGGTCAAAAATCTGTATATTTGGTAAATCTGGCCTAGAGGTATTCGTCACGAATGGTAGTATTTCTGTAAATAAGTTTCCATCGGAGTAATAAAGCCGCTTCGTTATGTATGGGTTCCACTGGGCACCTACAAAGTAGGTTCTCTTGTAAAATGCAGTTACTTATTACGAATTTTTATATATTAGGTAAACTATACCTATGATGTACAGTTATCGCTAATTTTATATGCCTACATTCTTTCAACTAAATATGTAAATGAGAATGCCCATTTTTCTTAGAGAAATAAACCCAATAAAATGTTATCGTGTCATAATGATTTCTTTTTTATATCATAGTTAATATATTGTGATTTCATAATCTGTAATTAATTTTATTTATTTTTTCCTAGCATAACGACAATTGACTTGAATTACATAGTTTCGATCCTGCGCCGATTTAAAATCAAATATTTTATCTATAATAAAGTACCTGGTCATAATAAAGAACCTAATCGTATAAATAGTGTTTTGTAACTATTTCATACATAAATCTTAATCAATTGACTATTCAATTAAATAATATTTTAATTCTGGGGTAAAATAGATGTTGTAATTAAATTTTAAAAAAATGACAATTAATTGTTATGATTATTCAATTGTATTTAGTTGAGGCACGCTGCAAAAAAGTTGGGGCCTGGTTTTGGGTAATCTCTTTTGTATCTGATGCCACTGAAGTGACAGAATGCCACTAAGGCTGAGGCCCTAATGAAATTAAATAATTTATTTCTCAGAAACATTATAGGGATGTAAATTGTTATATGTACTTAATTATATCATATGCTTCGCTATTTCTAGCATACAAATATTTATTTAGTCACATGACTTTGTTAAGCTTAGTGTCTAGGTATTCTTTTGTTGAATAAAAACATTTATTAACTAGCATTTGTTCGATTCCTAATTTAACCATATTTATGGTAAGTCTTGTTGCAAGCGGTGTTATTTTTATATAAATTTCACCATGGCAAGTTTATAATATTAGTTCTCCTCTAAAGTAACAATTGGTATTTGACATCATTGCAAATGGCACATACTTTCAACGAGAACAACAAGTAGGTGCTAATAGGTGTATCCACACGTTTATCAGGCTAGAATTTCCCAGGCCCAGTCAAGCCGCCATAGTGTTAGGGATTAATGTCAGTCATGAGTGTCTGATTCCAGTGGCTAACATTCATGGAACTAGCGCGCCACTTATTCGTACCATCAGGTGGGTGACTAACCCTAGTCTTCATCAGTATTTTTTCCTAAATTTGCTTAAAATTAACATATTTTTGAGCCTACATTTATTCTACTTGTTACTATTTCGTGTCGGTCTTTTTTCGGGTTCAGAGGTAAAATTATCGAACCCTTAAATTAGTTGACTTGA
The DNA here is from genome assembly GCA_910589645.1 of Tinea semifulvella. Lineage (NCBI taxonomy): Eukaryota > Metazoa > Arthropoda > Insecta > Lepidoptera > Tineidae > Tinea > Tinea semifulvella. The sequence goes on from OU342594.1 coordinate 9,636,683, forward strand.
AATATCTTCAAAACTAACTCTCTCTAATGTATATTTTTGGATACATGTTGGTCAACAATATCATTCCAAATGTTAAGTCAATCAGCTAAAGATTCCTTTGGATTCCTCTAGCAGATATTCAGATTCAGATGTTGCTGCCGCTCGTCAGTGGAACAAGCTACCCCTGGCTATAAGGCGCGCATCAACGTATTTAAAAACCTTCTAACCACATTATTTCCTGAGAAACAGAATGTATGTCTCTCGAATTAACGAAGTTGTTTGACATTTTATTTATATACCTATTTATTTATAGTGTATGTTTATGTATGTATGTGTATTGTTTTTTTATATAGTGTTCGTACATGTATTTTTGAGTGCTATCAATGTGTAATTATGTTTATTTTACTAATTAAAGTTATTTTAATATTTTTCTTCATCCCATCACCTTACATGATCCCCAAGGTTAGCTGGTGGACGATGTCTTATGGCGTTATAGCTTGCCTATGTACTAGGTATTTAAGTGCAATAAAGTATTTAAAGAAATAAATCAGACCAGTAGTTCTAGGAATACTAGTTTGCGGACAGACACTAATTTCATAAAGTTTTCATACTACAATAATAAAGAAACAAATATACATTTCAGTCAGATTAATGGTCTAGAGCATTGTGAGACTCTTGCGCAAGAAAAACACCGAGACCAGCTGTTCTTATGCAAGGCCAAGACCGAGACCAGCTGTTCTTATGCAAGGCCAAGACCAAGACCAGCTGTTTTATGCAAGGCCAAGACCGAGACCAGCTGTTCTTATACATGGCCAAGACCGAGACCAGCTGTTCTTATACAAGGCCAAGACCGAGACCAGCTGTTCTTATACATGGCCAAGACCGAGACCAGCTGTTCTTATACATGGCCAAGACCGAGACCAGCTGTTCTTATACATGGCCAAGACCGAGACCAGCTGTTTTATGCAAGGCCAAGACCGAGACCAGCTGTTCTTATGCAAGGCCAGGACCGAGACCATCTGTTCTTATGCAAGGCCAAGACCGAGACCAGCTGTTCTTATGCAAGGCCAGGACCGAGACCATCTGTTCTTATGCAAGGCCAAGACCGAGACCAGCTGTTCTTATGCAAGGCCAAGACCGAGACCAGCTGTTCTTATGCAAGGCCAAGACCGAGACTTGACCAGTATTGGTCTTGGTCATGCTTTGGGCAACACTACATAGAGGCTAGTTGATTCCCTAAAATTTGTACCTTACGGAATGTGGCGGTCTAAAAGATCAACGACATATGATAAAAGGCTAATTAAAATAACTCTGTAACAAAAAATAATAATATTTGCACACATTTTCCTATACAAACGTGTTTTGTGCTGGTGTCCATATCTCGTAAATTATTATTTGAATGAATACAATGCTATCTTAGACGTTCTTTTGATGAAGGTCAAATATTTGACTATAGTTCAAATATATTTTTTTTAATAACTTATATGTCAAATACAAATTTAACTGCCTCCGTAGTCTAGCGTATACAGTAAACAGCCTCCGTATACAGTCTACATCGAATCCGATTTCTGGTCTGGACAGATTTATTTGTGATATTTCTCGAGTTTGGTACGCTAGAGATATCGACGAGCTTGTCACTTGTCATGATGGGTCTATAGTAAAGTTGGCTAAAAATGAATCTGCTTATTTTTTTTTAAAAGAAGCTTGGTTTCTGATCACCCTTGAAAGGATACGGTCGTGTTCAATTTACGAACTAAAATATATCTCGATTTTATATTAGTGTAAACCACAGAATTAAGATATACGCTGAAGACAGAAAAATGTTGGAAAGGAGAGAAGACATCACAGTAATGGAACTACAATTTAGCAGTTAAAGTAGTACAGAGTTTTTTTTTAACTTTGATGGGTTGAACCCACCTTTTTAGGATGTTAAGCGTTCTCATAAGCGCTGATCGGAGCGAAAAAATATCGAATACCCGACGCCGCGACGATTTTTAATAACACTAAATATAATTTTCTACATCTCAGTGCATGAAGTTAGTATTGTTATGTACTAGTAGGTATAGTTAGCCACGTACCTATATTAATATGTTTGCAATTGAAGAACACGTTTTACTATAAGGTAGGTAATCTTATTACTAAGTATTTACCTACTAATCGACTCATTAATTTTTAAGCTACCTACAAGAATAACAATGCAAGTAACAATTAAAACCTCATCTCCATTGAAAACTTGGCTGATAATGAGTTTACAAACATCTATAGTCTGTTCGCTGAGAGTAGATAAGAAAATCAGAGGTTCTACAAATTGCAGTCCGCTAATTATTTTTAACAATGTCTATAGCCAGTTCGGCGGTTTGCGCTTGACAACAACTGCGTGCCTCGTACCATGGTACTCAGTACGCGAGGCATTTGGTACAAAACTATTAATTGTGAGCCCCCTCGAGTGCCGTGGTTTTTTTTATTTATACATGCACGACATGTTATTCATATTCGAATGAAAAGCGACAGATCTCCATAGAAAACTGTCAGTTTCATTCGAGCGGACTGGGCATGACGGCAATTGGAGCCTGATCCCGAAACGTGTGGATACACTTTACTGGGTTTATCGGCACGAACGGTGGATACATCCCGGCAGACTGGGCAAATTACCACCACCATCAGTCCGGCTTCCACCTAATAAAGTTTGTTCGAACTAGGCTTAATAGAGTGAATTTCGTAAATGCTTTCAGGATTCGGGCCGGTCACATTCCTTCTAACAAATCTGCATACATGATGAAGAAAGTATCACCATTATCACGACCATTTCGGGGTGGTGAGAAACCACGCTTATAAAGAAGCGGATTCTCATTTAGCCCACTTTACTACAGGCCATGTCAAGTGGCAAGCTGTTCGATGCCTCTAGCGTACCAAAATCGAAACATCACAATTAAATACCTCCGAGTTTAAATCAAGTAGACTTCTCTAACTGTGAGACATGTCAGTCTAGGATGTAATGCATTTGTTATGGAAATGTGGCCAATAGTACTGTTGTCGAAGCTTGGCTTAAGATTGGGAGAAGTCGATGTAATTTATGACATTCTCCTAAACCACGCGGTGGTGGCTCGGTTGTCAGAAGGCGTACCTTAAATCTTACAAAGGTCGGTTCAAACCCACCCAGCATGTACGAAAGAGAAATACACTTTTCTTACGTACATTTGTCATAGATTTACAACACCACCGTTCCCGTGCTTCGGAGAGCACGTTAAGACGTCGCTCCCGGTTTCACTAATACCAACTTGTGAAATCGTTAATAAATTGTCATAATAAATTGACATCATATCCTCGCCAATCTGTCTGGCTAGCGTGGCGAGTGTAGGCTAAATTCTCCAGATATATGTTCTGGAAGGCCCATCTCCAGCAGTGGAGGTCTAGGACACTGTGTTCTAGGGGCTGTAATGAAAAAATAATAAAATAATGAACCTGAACCAACGTCTGCATCAGTTAGAAGGCTATTTACTATTAAATATTTATGTAGCTTGTCGAGTTGAGTAATTACATATAAGTCGTGTATTTAAGTAGCTTTAGGTTACGAAGTTTGCGACTGTTTCACGCGGGCCTCTGCAGGTTTGTGTGGACGGAGGGAGCACGCGGTGCCGTGGGTTGTAAGCTGCCAGGATCTTTCAAATCTAAACTGCGCAATTTGGTTGATTTGTATTTTTACTTGTAACTTCAAAAAGAAAACTAAACCCGTTCTATTCGAAGCTAACGGGGCTAAAAAAGTAACTGCCAATGAAACTGTTGGTAGCGTTATATATGTGGCTTATAACTGGAACGCGATTCTATAAATTAAACGCAGTGATGGTATCTGACTTGAAAGCAGAGCAAAGCATTCGATGCTTTTTTTACCGAATTTTAATTTAATTGGATGAAAACCATAAAAAAAATGTACGGAAACTCTAAGTCAAACGACATTTTAAGCGAAATAAAGTAAAAAAAAAAGCGACAAGTCAAACACAGGGAGATTATATTTATGCTATGTTCGACTTGAAAGCAAAGCATCGTAAAGCTCGATTTTTTTACTAAATTTTGCTAAAACTAAATGAAAACTGACATGTCATAATTCTATGATGAAAACGCTATTCGAACGACTATCAAAGCAAAATAAAATAAAAACAACGCTTACAGCGCAAAGTCGAACATGGCACTACTCAAATCAAATCAAATTGTTTATTTATTCGAAGTTTTTCTGACGTTGCTGTATCAATGTCAGTATGACACTGTGTGACAGCAATCGTTAGCTCTCAGGGCAACAAAATAAAACATGCAGCAGACAAATACAAACATACGTTAAATATTTTTTTAAAAATAACAAACCTAATTCTAATTTATAGTATAAACATTCATATACCTAATAAAAATCAAAACTTATAGTTACTAAATATGCTAGGGCGTATAATGCATAGGTATTGTGCTTATTTTGAGTTTATTGGGTGTATTTTATGTTAGTGTACTAATGTTTGTGTGATGTGAGTGAGTATGTATGTATGTGTAGTATGTATGTATGTGTAGTATGTAAGTGTATGGGGATTTGTGACTACTCGTTTTTTATTGTAGATACTTAAACTTACCATTCCAATCGGAATCCCTGTTGCTAGTAAATGGATCAGAATTAATACTTTCAAAGTCAGTTGATCCCGTGTTAGTGACGTCATAGATGTTAGGTTTGCTCGGACGCTGGTTAAAGTAATCCGTGTTGACGGATAAAGTACCACTCTTCAAATACAACGTGTGGTGGAGGCTAATAGTCGTCACATAGCTCCCAGGACCGGCTGAATCTGAAAATAAAATAACGTGGATATCAAGCGCTAAATCTTGTTTTTTTTTATTTAAAAAAATTATATTTAAGGCGCGAAGAACTAAATTTGGGTTTTTTGGGCCGACGACGTGCTATGATTACTTTGACTGCTACAACATTAATAAAACAATATATACGAATTACCAGTTACCACACACACTACCACTGAACAAGCAATACATATATTTCGACTACTAATCTTTCCTAATGTAATTTTGCCAAAATTGAAACGAATCCTGCTTGGAGTTGATGATAGTTGAGTTAACACCAGTGTCGCGGACCCAATGTAATTCCGAACGACTTGGGGTTACCTTTTACGAACGCAGCTCAGCTAATTTCGCGTTAAAACTGATAGTAGTTAAGTGTTTTAACAATCTAACACTGCCCCGCCTCTGATATAAATCAATGAAAAAAACGTTTATTATTGATTGCAATCGGACTGGTTTGAAACAAGTATTTTTCGTTTAATGAATTAGCATAAATTATGTAATTTCGGTGTGAGATACGCTGGTATTTTACGTATTAACAAAACGGCATTCTAAGCTTGAGATCTATACAGATGTAGCGCATAATGGTTTTCCCTCGTATTTTATCGGAAAAGTTAGTATTTATCGTGCTCTCTCAATTAGCTTCAGGATCATTTGACACTAAATAATACAGTTCCATATTAATGGATATGAAAATGTTACTCATTTAATACAATAATTAATTGACACTTTGGGTTTCGTCGTATTCCGATTGAGACCCGAGTTTTCCCGATGGAACTATATTATGCACTTTATTAGGTACTATTTTACGCGTTCCTTAAATCCTACAAAGGTCGGTTGAAACACACCCGGCATATACCAATGAGAAATACACATTTCTTACGTACATTTGTCATAGATTTACAACACCACCGTTCTCGTGCCTCGGAGAGCACGTTAAGCCGTCGGTCCCGTTTCCACTAATGCCAACTTGCGGAATCGTTAATAAATTGTCATTAAAAATTGAGCCGTCTGGCCAGCGTGGCAAGTATAGGCCAAATTCTCCAGATATATTTTTTGGAAGGCCCATCTCCAGCAGTGGAGGTCTGGGACGCTGTGTTCTAGGGGCTGTAATGATAATGATGACTATTTTTTTTACATATAGGTAATGCATTTCCATGCGTCTCCATGTTCGGCATGTTTCACTAATACCAACTTGAGAGAGCAATAATAAAAAATAACGAAAAGATGTAGAAGTGGGGATCAGAACTGAAAGCGATCTATAACCCTTTCAGCATGATGGTCTAAAATATCTCATGAAAATAGTGTAAAATTCCTCTCCTAACGAATTCCACAAACCCCCCGGTAATATAATTGAAATATAATCCATTTATGCATGTTTTTTTCTTAACTTCAATATAATAAAAAATAAAGTGACATTGGTGTGTGGAAGCGTGAGCGTCAGCGAAACTACCGAAAACTGTCAGTAGCACCTTCTAACGCACATACCTATGATCTCGGACTTAGATGTTGTATAAAATAGCAACTTCAATGAGCCGAAATCCTATAGACAAAGAAATGTAGAAGAGAAGAGAGGAGCAGCCTCATAAAGTGAACAAAAGGATTTGAAAATAAAAATAAAAAAAACATTTAGCCAACTTTACTAGACCAATCATGACAATTGGCTAGCTCGTTGATGAACGTACCAAACTCGAGAAGATAATATTTTTTGTTTCCCGGACCACCAGTATATTATAAAATATAATTACTAAATAGATAGATGAGTACACGAACTACAGTGGCCATTTTGAAGTGGTAAAAGAGACTTTGGCGACTCTATTTTTTTTTTTAAATACGCTTGGTATTGTCCGTGCTGAAAGGGTTATAGAAATTGTTCCAAGGCTTATCTCTGGTGGGCTGGCAGTTTTTATCTCAAAAATTAAGTACGAGTTTAATTCAGAGGGGAAATGCTGCCAGTGTATAGTGCACCATACCATGCCTCAGGACAGCGATTTCGAGGAGCTATTTTTTTGCAAATATTTTTTATTTATTTTCTAGGTTAAATTTTGTTTTTATTGTATATAATGTAGTTTGTTCAATAAATTGTCATTTAACCCTTGCTAACCTATTGTTGTCGGTTTAGTTCGCTGGGTGGGGTCTGCTTCGGAGTTCATTGATAGTTCCATAAATTCGAACACTGCTATTGTATTATCCATTATACCTGGCCAAGGTATACATATGTACTACTAAAGTATCTAAAAATATAAATGGTGCACTATTGTCCACAGTGGGAAATATTTTGGTGGCGGGTATAATTCTAATGGCTTCTACTGTATCGTTTCTTAATTGTTCTTATACTGCCTGTCTTTGTTCTTTCTCTTCAAATAAATAAATAAACCTATTTGTCCCGCGGCCATGGGCGTAGGCCAAATTCTCCAGAAATATGTCTTGGAAGGCCCATGTCTAGCGGTCTAGGACTATGTGTTGGGGGCTGTAATGATTTATTTATTTATTTATTATTTACTTATTCCACAGCTGTATTTTACAAATAAATATTTACATTCAAATGATTACCGAACACCTAGCCAATTACGGAATAACATTATTTTCACTAAACATATAGCATGAACGGATTATTAACAATTTAAACTATTAAAAATAAACATAAGAATAAAAATAAAGAGACAATATTTAAAAAATCCATCTACGCATCATTATGTAAGTGTATGTATATGTGAATGTGTAATGATGATCGAAATTAGTTACCTACCTCCTGGGCCGTAACAGATGACATTTCCGTTGACTTCCAGTTGTGTCAGTCGTGGTACAGGGTTCGATACCGGGAACAGAACTCGGTACGTGATCGGCTGACCCTGATTCGCTTCCTGAAGTACGTCCAACTTCGAGCCAATCGGCTCCAAACGACCGACATAATTCTGTAAAAGAAATATATATATTGTAAATGTGAAAGAAGCGTTGTATGTGTGTGTCTATTTGTCTGTCCTTTACGTCTATATTTATCATCACCCTAGAATACAGAGTCCTAGACTGTTTAGTAGATGTCGCTAGCGGCAATCAATGGTACCTTGTTTACACCTATGTCGCATCATTTTTTAAATGTTTTTGTAGTTTTTTTTTAGATAATTGCATTTAAGTTAACGTTAAAAAAGAGAATTAAGAAAGCGAACACCGTCTTTAAGAAAAAATTGTATTAATAGAACGGAAAGTTTGAGATCACCGATCTTTGGTATCGCTTGAACATCTCGATTTGTACACTTAAAAGCTGCAAACTCCATATTTAAAAATAATATATTACGTAATATAAATACAAGGTTTCTATGCAACTGACAGTTATATTAGGTACCATCTATCATGCGCCATCTATCGTGATAAAAAGGCAGTGATAGACCCCGTTATAATATGTACGTATATATATATATTATAAGCTAAAGAGGTTTGTCGTGATCGTGTCAAGTGGCGCTTAATTGTGTCTAACTAACCTAACCTACCCCGCAAGGGATCTAGCGTGAAGATATGTATAATATAATATATAATATATATATATATATATATATACTTATTTTTCATTGAGAATACCTTTATATATATATATATATAAAGGTATTCTCAATGAAAAATAAGTATATATATTTAAGTTAACATTAAAAAAGAGAATTAAGAAAGCGAACACCGTCTTTAAGAAAAAATTGTATTAATAGAACGGAAAGTTTGAGATCACCGATCTTTGGTATCGCTTGAACATCTCGATTTGTACACTTAAAAGCTGCAAACTCCATATTTAAAAATAATATATTACGTAATATAAATACAAGTTTTCTATGCAACTGACAGTTATATTAGGTACCATCTATCATGCGCCATCTATCGTGATAAAAAGGCAGTGATAGACCCCGTTATAATATGTACGTATATATATACACACATCAAAAAAGTCTAGGGATCAAGCATGTTTATGCGGATTTCTTGTGATTGAGATGTGGCTTTGTAATAAATTTATGATTTTATAAATTTATATGGATCCTTTTTGGTGCATTTCATAATTTAAAACAGGAACTGTCAATCAAATTCGAGTAAAAGATGAAAATCAGCTGTCAATATTTTCCCTATAAAAACATAAGACGCATTGAAGACATTATTAGTGCTACTGTTTCCCTACTACTGATTAAAACCAACGTTATTATGGAGCGGCGACGTCATTTAAGCAGGGAAGAAATGATCAGAGCCGTGGGAATGATAGAAGCTGGTTCCCGGCAACGTACTGTGGCTTTAGCTCTGAATACAAGTCAGAGTGTTATCAGTCGACTTTGGACACGTTACCGAACCACTGGTACCGTGGCTGAGCGCCATGGAGGACGGTATCGCTGCACCACACGGAGACAAGACCGATACATTCAAATCACAGCTCGAAGAACTCCAACAATAACCGCCATGATGTTAGCCGTGAGCCTTCATCGCTCTTCAGGGAACTTAATTAGCGACCAAACAGTCAGAAACCGCTTGCATGAAGTGAACCTTCATTCCCGAAGACCGCTACGGGTACCACCTATAGCAATGCACAATCGTAGGACTCGATATCAATGGGCTCTTGAACACAGAAATTGGACAGAAGAACAATGGCGTTTCGTGTGCTTTTCTGATGAGTCTCGTTTTGGTATGAGGCCGGATACAAGACGTATACGACACTGGAGAACCCCTGGACGCCAACAGCGATTAAAATCCTGCCAGGAAGTCCATCCTTATAGTGGTGGAACCATCATGGTATGGGCGGGTATTTCGATCGGCGGAAGAACTGAGTTGATTTGGATCAGAGGCAACCTCAACGCTCAAATTTATGCTGAGACGGTTGTATCAGACGTCATCGTTCCTCTACAAGTGCATATCGGTCCCTTATTTCAGTTAATGCATGATAATGCACGACCGCACACCGCAAGAGTTGTAAGACAGACTCTCGCCGCAGCTAACATCAATGTCCTGCCCTGGCCTGCTCAGTCGCCAGACTTGAACCCGATTGAGCATGCATGGGATATTCTTCAGAGAAGAGCTCTGCCGAATATGGAGGGTATCCAGTCGCAAGAAGACCTTTTTTTGTTGTTGCAACGAACATGGGCGGCCATTCCACAGCGTGATTTGGATGAACTCATTTTGAGTATGCCAAACCGATGTTCTTGTGTTGTTAGTGTTCGCGGTAGAAACACGGATTATTAATTGTTTAAGTTACCCAATAAAATTAAAAAAAAAACTGTTATTTCAGTCTTTTTTTCGAACTTTAATGTTAGTGGTTCAAATGTCAAAAATCCCTTTATTAGGAAAATGGCAATTTTTTTTACTAATGCAAAGGTGACTTGGTTTATCGTTACTGTAGACAAACGAAAACATTTTATTTGATCAATCCTTAAAGAAAATTTTAATGAATATCAATCAGGAGAAAAGTTATTGCAAAAATATATGTTGATCCCTAGACACTTTTGATGTGTGTATATTATAAGCTAAAGAGGTATGTCGTGATCGTGTCAAGTGGCGCCTAATTGTGTCTAACTAACCTAACCTACCCCGCAAGGGATCTAGCGTGAAGATATGTATAATATAATATATAATATATATATATATACTTATTTACTTATACTATACCTTTATATATATATATATATAAAGTATTCTCAATGAAAAATAAGTAAATAAACGGAATTTCACAAGTTATTTTTTTTGTTTTTTTTTTATCTTAATATTATATCTTAATAACAAAAACTTAAAACGTCAGTTTACAGACGATAATATTGACCCTGTGTTCACGTCTGTCAAAGCGATTTTCATTTAAAAAATGTGCTCAAAGCGCCAAGTTGAAGTCATGAAGTCTGATTAAAAACCAGCTTTTTTGGAAAGTACCGACTATTGTATTACGTACAGTAAAAAAGTAGATACTTGTACCTCTACATTTAAGTTACATGACGAGTGGGGGAAACCAGACGAATGAGGAAATTAACCGATGAGACATGGAAGAAAGTAAGTTATTGGTGAATGGTGGTGCGCTTTTATAGCAACACTGTTCGTAATCCTATATAATTATTGTTGTTTTTTTTTGTTTTTTTTTTTGTTCTCTTTTCCCGATGGATGATGAATGAGGTGATAGGGAAGGCAAAGGGTCTAGCCCATACAGCTAAGTCTGACGTAATATATCTTTCTTTTTTATGAGTCATTCAAATGCTGCAGAATTTGATGCTTTTCTTGGAGTCACACGCGACATTATAGCTCAAACACGTCGGGTAAAATATGGGAGTCCACAGCGCGGGAAAACCGCAAAAAAAATTAACTGCAATTTGTGCCCCATATTCAAAGTCCAATTTATTGTTTTCCATAACTATTCACATTGTAGAACATTATTAAACAAAACAACACCACTTTTGACCAACAATATTCACAGTAAATTAATTTACAAAACAAAAACTTGCACTTGACATGTCCGCGCAAAATAGCGCGAAGAACTCCCTTTTTTTAAAAACTTCAATGTACAAAGACAAAGGCAAACTTTAATGCCGCGGGACATTTTATCATAGCCAACCATTGGGACAACTTTAAACACTTAACTGAAGAGTAGGCATTTCCAATCATTTTAAGCAAAACTTAATAAAAAAAGCGATCTTTCTCATCTCAAAAAACCTTTGGTAAATCCAAGACTCCGCCAAAGAGATCCCACTAAGCTGTACGAGTTTACTGTGTAGTTCTAATTGCTATTGTATGGCTATAAAAGTCTATAATTTAGGTAATAATTTTATGTCTTTGGACATAAAATTATTACCTGTAAATACCTTTAAAAAAAGTTTATATTGCTGGCTGTCTGCTAAATGTTTCTATATATAGTGTTAAGGAATTTTGTGAATACAAATGTTGACATAATTTAAGGAATGACAAATTCTATGTAATGCTATTATTATTATGTTTAAACATTTGCATGCCATATTCTGGTGGATCATGAGAAACTATTTATTTATACCATGTATCCTAGCAAATAAACGATTTCATTTAATTTAATTTCATTTGCTTTGCTTTCTAACACAGAATTTGTTTTGCTTTTGGTAGCGTGTTTTCTATATATATATATAAAGGTGAATGTCTGTGTGTGTTCCCTATGCATTGCAAAACTACTTGACCGATCGGGATGAAACTTTGGGAATATGTTGTGTGAACATCGGCGAAGGTTGATATAAAATAAAATTGGGTTTGTTAAAACACTTATAACTCGAGCACGGCTGGACCAATTTCCATGGTTTTCGATTTGTTAGATTTGTCTCCGTCCCGAATAACAGAATAACTATTAATAATATTGGAAAAATGACGGTAAATAAAATAAACGAAAAATCATTTTCCTATACAAAATGTTCGTGGGTTTCGTACCTGTCAAACAATGTTGGTTGTCAAATATTTATGCGTGCGTTCAGAAATGTATATTTAGCTTATTTATATAATATAGAATAATTGACAAATAACCAAATGTATTAATTAAATTTCTCTCTTTTTTAATTGATTGATCTCACTTTTACGTTGCGAAATCGTATGTGATTTGTTTAGACAATTGTTTTGTGTGAGTATTATTATTATTAATAATGACATTCATTGACTGTCAGGCGGTACGAAGTTCGCCGGGTCAGCTAGTATTATATAAAAAGTGTATTTAATTGAGTTAACCTAATTCTGGCGCTTTCGACTTCCGTGTCGGTTTGAAGTATTCGAATGAAAAGCGACAGATCTCCATAGATAATTGTCATTTCAATCGAACAAATCGAGCGGACATGCATGTCGAAGGCGCGAGAATCTTAGACCATTATTATGTTATCAATTTTAGTGTATGATGATACCTACTCATAAATTACGATGTATATAAAGACTTATAAATAGGGATGAACCTATTTAAGGTTATCAAATAATGACTGTGTGATAACCTAAGAAATTATTTGTATGGAGAAATCGTGCGGATGCCGGTAGTGTTGCCCAATCTTGGTCTTGCTTTTTTTCAATTAGACTAGTCCTGAGCAAGGCTCTTGCTCAGTCATTTTTACCCAAATTTTGCTGACAATGTTTACTTTTTAGGGATTACAGTTTTTGTTTTCATAAATTGTTGTTGCTTTGTGTCCATCATTTTTACCGTCTGTCATCACGACCGTGGCTTTTAAAGAAGCTGATTCACATTTTGGCCAAATTTACTATAGGCCCATAGATATATATACTAAATCTATGTATAGGCCCATCAACAAGTGGCAAGCTCGTCGATCTCTCTAGCGTACCAAACTCGAGAAATATCACAAATAAATTATTCATTACATTATTTTATTAGACTCTTGCGCAAGTCCAAGACTAGTTAAGTATTGGTAGTGGTCTTGCAACCATATCGGCAACACTATCTGTGTCTTTCGAACGCCTGCCAAAACGATATAAAGTGAAAAAAAGCGCTTAAAGTTACAAGTCAAACACAACGTTTATTTCGCTTTGAAAGTCGTACGAGTTCTGTTTTTATGAAATTTAAGTAAAATACAGTAAAAAATAGCGTTCTTTGCTTTGCTTTCAAGTTGAACACGGCATTAACATTTGAGGAGGTAGGTACCCTTATCTGTACAATACTAAATACGTACAATAAATAATGGATTTTCCTATTTGTCTAAAGTATGTTATCAACGGGAAAATATGCCTACCAAAGTACCATTATACGCTTAGGTACCTACATGACACATGTTATAAATACAAATTATAAGAAAAAAATAAGGAATTCCAATACATTTTTATAATACGTAGGTAATAGGTAAAACATAGAAAAAATACTTAATCGTAGAGGGTTTTTTTTAGTATCATACGAGTACATACCAACGGTCATACCGTCGGGTCTCTTATCATCGCTCCGCATAATCTTTAGAGGGTTTTAGGATCGCGGGTACTCCAGCAGCCGCAAGAGGTCTCCGGATGACGAAGACGAGGAATGCGGCCGCACATCTAGCACAACAAAGCCCGTGGTGCTTTGATTTGTTGTAGATAAAAAAAGAAAAAAAGTAAAGTATCATCACGACCGTTTCCCTTTCGGGGTGGTCAGAAACCACGCCTATAAATAAGCGGATTCACATTTAGCTTTACTATAGGCCAATCATGACAAGTTGCAAGCTCGTCGATGTCTCCAGCGTACCAAACTCGAGAAATATCACAAATAAATTTATATTTTGTAAAAAAAAAATTTAAAATACGGATTCTCCTTTGTTAGATTAACTGCTTAGATTTGTACTACCTATTAATTTATTTATTTATTAATTTTTAGGAAAATTTACAGCCTCTACAATAAAACAATAGAAATATAGTAACTTAAAGCCTTACAAATTTTCACTGATAGCATTGAGTTAGTAGTAAACACAGCAGACAAAACGTGGTAAAATAATACAATTCATTCAATTCAATTCATAATTAAATTACACGGGCAAAAGTGTAGTATAGAATACTGCGGAATTTTCATATATTTATTTGTATTTAGTGTGGGTAAAACTTGGAAAAAATCCTTAAACGTAGGGTTTTTGTATTCCACATAATAATATATGTGACACGCATTTAAAACATAAGGATAAAAACAGTAATTAGTAAGTAATGCATCGCATTTAATAAATACCTAATAATAAAGGAAACTATACTAATTATAGTATTTAATGGTTTTTTTTATCCGTGTAGCTGCTGCCAGTATCTCAAATTAAAACTCGACCAAGCCTAGTTAAACGCCTGTCATGTGACATCACCGGCACATGTTTCGGGTACAAATAGTAAAAAACAATACATAAAGGAGTTCTTCCCGCCATTTTTCACAGACCTGTCAAGTGCAAGTTTTTGTTTTGTAAATTACTTTTCTGTGGATATTGTCAGAAGTGGTGTTGTTTTGTTTAATAATATGCTACAATGTTAATAATTATGGAAAACGATAAATTGAACTTTATGTGGCACAAGTTACAGTTTTTTTTCGCATTTAGCGGTTTTCCCACGATGTGAACTCGCATATTATACCCGACGTGTTTGGGTTATCATGCCGCGAGTAACTCAAGAAAAACTAATATGAATAAATTCAATTTTACTTTTTACTAGGGTTAATGCAGTAAAAATGAGGTCGCTGCGTCGCGTCGGTTATGCAGCGTCACATACGTAACGTCGAAATACGAAAAATGGTAGGTATAAAAGAAAGCATAGGCACAAAAATAAGGAAAAGCATGCTACGATGGTTCGGGCATGTTGAAAGGATGAGCGAAGAAAGATTGACGAATCAGGTATATAATGCGAAAGTTGTGGGTAAAAGAGGCCCTGGCAGACCAAGACACACGTATCACGATCAAATAAATAAAACACTAGCTAAAGGAGAATTAAAAAGCCTTCGTAACAAAAAGGCATGTATGAAGAGGTTGATGAATGTCGATGAAGCGAAAGAGGTATGTCGTGATCGTGTCAAGTGGCGCTCAATTGTCTCTGCCTATCCCGTAAGGGGTCTGGCGTGAAGATATGTATGTATGTATGTATGTAATTTTACTTAACTCTATGTATACCTACTATTTCGTTACATTGCGTAGGTAGGTAGGACCGGACCTAATAATAAATAATTGAAACAAACAATAAAACGTGTTTTATTAATTACACAGTCAAGCCGAGCGAGGTATTCATATTGATTTACATTACGTACTTATTCTACTTGTAAACTATATTTTACTACAAAAAAAATATTTACAACATATAAAATAAAATTAATATTAATATTAAGGATAGGGATATAAGTCCCGTCCGCGTGGAATGGTGGTAAGAACGCTGGCTGCATTTCCCCGCTGAATTGCAATACTGATTCTCTGGACGAAGAAAGAGCCAGCCCTCTGTCACTGGAGGAGACGACAAGACGCGGTGTTATGTCTTTTAAAAACTTTTTTGCGCTTGGACTCCATTGAGAGTTTCTACAGCAAACGGCACAAATATGTAATCTCTTAATATACTTACATACTTGCGTCGCTTGCTGGACTCCGCATTTTCGGCCGCGGCCCCCGCTTCATGCGCTGTCCCCCTGAGATGCGACGCTATCCCTTGCGGGGCAGGCAGAGAGATGGGAATAGGTACAGTGATGACTTGGTTGTAAGAACGCTTTCCTTAACATCCTACAAAGGTCGGTTCAAACTCCCAGGATTTACAACACTATTTCCGTGCCTCGGAGAGCACGTGTTCTAGGGGCTGTAATGATTGATGCTACGCACACTGCAGTAATATATTCTTTATGTAATAGAAAAAAAAACTATGTTTTCCTTGTAACAATATCTACAGTTTAAGCTAGATGTTATTAAGAAAACGAAATTACCGGTTGATTAGCGTAGGTACATTACTCAAGTTGGTTCAACCTACCAGGCTCGAGAAGTCGCCAAAAATTAAGTACAAACATATATGAATAATACGGTATTTAGTGGCGTTCCAGAAACACTGTTTACCTACACACGCTAATAAATATTTCCCTGTGCATTGTGTGCATTTTTTTGTATATTTTTTTATTTATACTAACATGTATGATCTCACTTATGATAATTAACGAGTAGAGAGCGAATTCCAAGAATGGGAGCAACTGATATGAGCTATCTATATTTTTTTCAGCGTATGTAAAATAAAAATACAGCGCCCGCAAGGCGTATTAATAGGTACCTCAATAGATATTTCTTAAAATCAAAGAATATTTGAATGTAAGTTCAGAAAGATGTTTATTTCGTTCAAAAATATTGTGTATTTTGTTACTAGTTTACACATAGGCACTAAAATTTACACAATACCTTTAAATTATTTATTTTACTAAGGTACTTTCCACCGATCGTCACTATTACCCTGGAATAGTACGTGAAGCGATCGAAATAAAGAAACACAAAAATTTCAATCCAGAGGGGGGTTATAAGCTATCTTCATAGTGGAATCCAGTAATCAATAGGTTTCGACGCCGGGAAAAATCGCCCGGTATCGCCAAGGATATCGTGTGTCGTGATTTCCAAAAACTTTTAAAAGTGATAAGTGGGTAGTTATACATCTACCGCTCAGTATGTACGAGACTACACCGCATAGCTCCAGTCGACCCGTGACCACGGCCAATGCAACTTGGCTGAAATGTCGGGAGAAATATGTCTCTAAGGTAAATCGCGTAAGGACCCGTTAAAATTATAAAAACTATTATGAATGTGCGCGAAAGTTTAAGGTTGTATAGTTCGCTTGTTGACAACAATGGCCGACATGTTGAATGAATTGAACGAACTAATTGAATGAATGAACAAACATTAAATTTAGTACCACCTACCGTCTACTAGACGGCGCCACTTTCTATATGAACCGATATTTGTCAATTGCTTGTTCTAAGTTACTACCAGTGGTTTCCACCCCAGTCTGTACTTGTTATGAAATATATTTTAATGTCTCTGCGGGGTGAGGTGAAGTGCACAATCGTCTGAAAACGTATCGTCTAAGATCGATTACGTCTGTCAGAAATGTCAAAATCTTGGGCATTCCGTCTGTGACATTTCTGACACCTCCACCTCACCCCGCTGGTAAAAGGATATTTGTAGGTAAGTATTCAAATCATTAGATACTCGTATTTGGATAATAAATTAACACATTTTATTTCACGAAAGTATGACTCGCTGTTTATTATTGTCAACATACAAAAGAGTTTTTACTAATAAGAAATACCTACACTTTTTTATCTACGTTCTGAAATCTGACGTAAACAGTTTATTGTGTACATTTTGATCTCGATCAGCTGTTCGGTGAGTAAAATGTGCACAATGAATCATTCTTAAAGCCGTTCGTTTAGGTCGTACCTACACTGTTCACAAAGCTAAACTAATTTCAACGCCACATATCTCGAGTGGAGGCTTTGTGTGTAATCTGTCAAAAAAATCGCAGTTCTTTTTTTTTTCAATGTTTGAATTGTTATATGATGTATATCATTTCGGCTTTGCATATTTATAATTGTATAGTTCGCACTAGGAAGTAAAAACAATCAACACCATTGATATTTGAAGCCGACACCGCTCCAAGCCCCAAGCCGTTCAGATAATTGAAGTGAGCGTTATATGCGAAATTTCTTTAGAAAACGGATGAGTTATAAATATGCGTTGTGAACAAAATGAAAAGCTATCCTGTTGTCATAAGTCAACTATCTATCCCTTTAAACACTTCCAGCAGATATTCAGATTCTCTCACAGTCTCGGCTGTAATAAACTTCCACTAGTGATCAGACAAGCCCCTTCTAACTCCATCTTTAAAAAGTTGTGGGGTAGCAAAAGATCGCTTGCAATTCTGATCCTCAGGGCCCTTTCAAATTCATACGGTTGCCGTCTAAATGGTTTAAACTTTTACATGAATACGGGGTTTACGACGGTCGCCCGATTTGTTTTGTCTCATTCCTATTTTAATAAGTCTTGTCCTATATGCTAGACACCTCACTAGAGAAATCAACACTTCAATGTTAATCTTAGGTCCATCGCGTAATTACTCGGTATAACGTCTGCAATACACAGGCGTGACGCCGCGGCGGATTACACCGGTTAATTATTTGAAAAAAAAAACTATAATGATGAAACTATAAAAAGTTTCATTTGGTGTTTGTCACACATTCTGCCAAAAACGTATGGGCCCCTATGATGTTAGCGGTCGAATAGCATTCCCCGCTCTCCCCGTGCCGTGCTCTTGTGTCATGTCAACGAGTCTATACAAGTCAATACATTACTGAATAAATGAAATCTCAATATAATTTTTAAATACCTATTCGATGATACCTACCCCACTCAATAAGGTTCATCGATTTTCATTTTTATTTTTCCACTATATGGCGTCTGGTTGTCGCCTTAATGAAATTTGATTAACAGTGATAAAGGCGAATCGATTGACGTGAGAATCATTCAAATCGGCCGACGCGTTTGGTCTCCAGTGTGCCACAAAGGAACAAACATACATACATACATACATAGAATGATAAACACGTAACCCTTCTTTGCGTCGAGCAGTCGGGTAAAAGGACGGTAGCCGCACCGAACAGTTATTATAGTGGATAAGCACTATAAAAACTGTTAATAGTAGATAAGCACAGGCGACACACTGTCTTGTGTCTTGCGTCTTGTCAAGTGCCGTTTGAAAGCTGTCTAAAGCTAGCTTCCCACAGTCCGTGATTCTACGGATCATCACGCACAGACGACGGCCACGGACGGCAACGCACACAGACAGAGCTCTTCCAACGGTGCGTGTCGGTCTGTGTAGATCTTTTGATAGCTTCATTTCAAAATGCAAAGTGAATGATAACGTATCGTCGCTGCAGCTGCGGCTGTGGTATTAATTAACAATTACCAAATTATGCGATCTAGTAAAAGTAAAAAGAAACCACGTCGCTGGTGGATATCAGCATACAACAAAAGTCGTTTAAGGTAAGTGTACCTAAATATCTAATTTTATTTTCTGTTTTGATCACGGTAGAAATTAACGAATGACATAAAATATTCCCTATCCTGTGATCCTATCGGTGGGATCATGGGGAATGATTCGGAAAAACTTATCATAATATCGCACCGCACACATTTGAAGTTACCGCCTCGCGACGGATACCGGCGCACCGCCACAGACGTGTCTGTGCTACTACGGACGAGACCCTTCCCACGGTGTGTCGTGCGAGCTGGTCCGCGTCCGTCCGCGATATCACGGACCGTGAGAAGCTAGCTTAAGCAGCTCATACATTAACTACAATACCGTATGCATGTGAAAAGGCCCTTAGGCTTGTTACAGTGCTTGACCGACCGTCTGTATGCCCCGAGACGTTTGGTCATGCTCTGTAACCGGCCTTAGGGAGACAGGCTGATGATAAAGCTCAAAAATCAACATCTCCTAAACCTAAATTTTTGAACTTTGTTGATAAACAGCATAATAAAATCTTAAAGGTTTTTGATTACATCACCGCTGAATATTAATTTGCATACCAAATAAGGTAGGTACAATATTAAAAAAACTGAACCGAATGTTCTTGTGTCGTTTTCGAAAACATACTTTGACTTAAAACAGCTTCGCAAGATTCAAAAAAGTATTCAGGTATAGGTACAGGCAGATAAAAAGAGCGCTGGTTACCTGTAGGCGGAGCACATTTGCACACGCGGTACATTCATGGAGAAAAGTTTATTAATTTCTTTATTTGTAAAAAAATCGATTGATAAGTCTGAAGAAATTGGGAATGTTTTCTGTCTGAATTATCACTCACTTTAGCACTTTTGAAAGTCTAATGTTTACCTATCTCTCTCTTGCAATGAATAGGAATAAATATTGTTAATTTTGGAACGCAATGTAAAATAGGACAGTTAATACTGGTTTTCGAATACACCTACAAATACCTACAAATAAATTAACAATCTCGATTGACGTCACAAATAATATACTCGCACAAGTATCAATGAAAATCAGGAAACTCGTTCAATTAGCATGGGTCAATTTTTTTACTATGTAGTACAAACATATCCATATTAACATAATATAATGTGAAAGAGCGTTTTAGGTACCCTCCCTGGTGGTAACCCCTTACTTTATTTTGTAGAATAGTTTTAATTTCATAGGTATTTTTAGTTTAGTTTTATTTATAATTAGTTTTTTAATCTATTTTATTTTAATATTTTTGTATCTACTTTGAATAAATATATATACGGATTTATTTTAAAATAAAAATATAAAAAAAAATGTGAAAGATGCGTGGAATTTATTAAATAGCAAATATGTTTATATTATAATCTACAATAAAAATAAAGAACTACGTATTTTTAATTTTAATTATTCCTTAATAAAATCTCAAGTTACGGTGTGTTTATTTATGTGTATGTCCCAGCCAGCTGAAAATGTAAAATGTTCAAATGAACAAATCTCAAGCCGTTCGTTTAGGTCGTAAACTGTTTACAAAGCTCCCGCTAAACTAATCTCAACGCCACATCTTTGTGTGCGATCTGTCTAAATATTCGTGGGTTTTTTTCAATGTTTAAATTGTTATATTTTATACATTCTCAAATACTATTTCAGATTTGCATATTCGCACTAGAAAGTGAAAATAAATACGATTTTAGCGTTACGTTACGACAAATTTTGACCGCCTCTGTGGTCTAGTGGTAACAAACGTTGCCGCGAATTTGGGACGATTCCCACCGGGGGCAAGTTGTACATTGTATAATTTGTCTCGGTCTGGGTGTTTATATGTATAATATGTATATATTTACAAAAAAAATAATAATAATATGTAGTTTATCAACCATCTAGTTTCCGTAACACAAGCCTTACCACGGAAATTAGATGGCGCTGTGTGACCTGTCTGGAAATATTTATTTATTTAATTAACAAAAGCAGTTCGGATAGCAAAATGATTGATATTGTTGTGTTCTCTTCTCCCGATGGATGATGAATGAGGTGATAGGAAAGCCAAAGGGTCTAGCCCATACAGCCAAGTCTGACGTAATATACCTTTCTTTTTTATGAGTTAATGAGGTCATCATCAAATTCCAGATGCTGCAGAATTTGATGCTTCTCTTGGAGTCACTCGCGGCACCATAGCTCAAACACGTCGGGTAAAATATGGGAGTTGACAGCGCGGGAAAACCGCAAAAAATAAACTGCAACTTGTGCCCCATATTTATAGTCCGATTTATCGTTTTCCATAATTATTCACATTGTAGCACATTATTGAACAAAACAACACCACTTTTGACCAATAATATCCACAGTAAATTAATTTACAAAACAAAAACTTGCACTTGACATGTCCACGCAAAATGGCGCGAAGGACTCGCAAAATGATTGAAGTGAGCATATGCGAAATGTCAAAAAAAAAACTGATCTGATCAAAATATGCTTTGTAAACAAAAGCTGTTTAAACAGCTTTCCGAATGCACCTTTGATCGCTAGCTTTCTGACCTTTCTACTGATTTACGAGTAAGTAAGTGCGTCGTACTTATTACACGTGTAATGTCTTCGTACCGCAAATTATCTTTTTGTTTTAATCTAAGGACTACACGGCCATTTGTCAGTTGATTTATATCAACATTCTTTGATTTGACAACAACATTTTCTGAAGCGATTTTAATGAAAGGACATCGTTTTCATCATTCATCTTGCATAGAGGTTTGGGCTAAATTGTATTCACAGTCGTATATGCATTTTTAGATAAATTATTCTAACAAGATTACAATTTAAGTAGAAAAAAACTTTTCATTTTATATAGTTAAGATGTGCAATACGTGAATTATTTTTTTATTATTTTTTAAATAACATATCATTATCAGCCCCTAGAACACAGCGTCCTAGACCTTCACTGTAGAAGATGGGCCTTCCAGAACATATATCTGCAGAATTTGGCCTACACTCGCCACGCTGGCGAGACGGCTTGGCGAGGATATGATGTCAATTTTTATTGACAATTTATTAACGATTCCACAAGTTGGTATTAGTGGAACCGGGACCGACGGCTTAACGTGCTCTCCGAGGCACGGGAACAATGGTGTTGTAAAGTTAAACAAATGTATGTAAGAAAAGTGCATTTTTCATTGGTACATGCCGGGTGGGTTTGAACCACCTTTGTAGGATTTAAGGAACGCGTTCTTACAACCGAGCCACCATCGCGCCATAACATAAATAAAATAATTGCACAGTAATATATATTAAAAATAACATCATCAATAAAAGAATCGAAACTACTATTTTTTAATCATTGTAACAAGTAAATAGTACAAAAAAAATCCCAAAATAGATA
Organism: Tinea semifulvella; assembly: GCA_910589645.1. Taxonomy (NCBI): domain Eukaryota; kingdom Metazoa; phylum Arthropoda; class Insecta; order Lepidoptera; family Tineidae; genus Tinea; species Tinea semifulvella. The sequence goes on from OU342594.1 coordinate 9,659,265, forward strand.
ATATCATTTGGTAGATATGTTGTTTGAAACCCAGGAATGGATATAAACGTAATAAGATCCTATGACTAACTGAAAGTTTTTTCTAACCACCTTATAACACAACAATTTAATTTTTACAAGTTACTTTTGGACTGTGGTAATATTATTCAATGAATGGGTTCTTAACATTCCGTAAATACCATTACAGTTCGAAGGCTAGGAATTTCCCCATAAAATAATCGCGTCCCCACGTAGTGATCAGATAACAACTTTTAAAAAATATCCGTTCGGATAGCTTTACATCGCTTTTTTTGATCTCGTCCGTTTTTCAACCACATTTCGCTCAATTCACTCACTTTGCTATCCGAATTGACTAGAAGCGGTGTCAGCTTCAAGTGCCATTTCTTAATTTGTCGTAACTAATGGTGTTAACGCTAAAATAGTATTTATTTACACTTCCTAGGTTTCTTTAAATACAAAGCCGAAATAGGATTTGAGAATGTATAAAATACAATAAAATCATAATTTAAAAAAACCGTGTATATTTTGACAGATCGCAGCTTAAGCCCTCACTCGAAAAATAGGGTGTTAAGATTAGTTTAGTTTAGCGGGATCATTTTAAACAGTTCGCGACCTAAACGTAAGTCTTTGAGATTCGTTCGTTTTAAACATTTTACCCACGCGAACAGCTGATCGGAATCGAAATGTACAAAATACACTGTTTTCGAATGCTTTCCGAACGCACTATATATAGCCTATAATATGTCGTCTCAGGCTTCTACAAAATCTTACGCTACGGACCATAGTCGTCGCCACGCGTTATGTGAAAAACGACGTCATCCTCCGCGATTTTCAGATGGAAACACTGGATGAATTCGTGCGTCGTCTGGCCGAAGGAATGCTCGCACGGGCAGAGGTAATATTTCCCACTCGTGAGAAATTTGGCACCTCTGCACGCTAGACCTCCCGACGCTCCACGGCGCATGACGCGCGTCTTGATAACCTGATGATGTTGGCATTTAACCTATAATAAAGGTTCCACACGCCCTGCCCGTAGTCACGTGCAGCGAATGCTATTTTTGTTAGAAGGCCAACACCTCGTTACAAATTCCCGTCTTCCCCCGTAAGGGAGAGGTCCTAGGTGAGTACTCGATCGATCAGGCTTCCAAGTCACTGTTCTGCCAAATTTCATCATAATCGGTTAATATAGGCGTGCAGGCGAGACAAACATACATAAATATATACACAATAGTATGGATTAACTTTTTATTTTATTTTTAAAATACGTAGGTACCTACACTAAAATTAATATATATAAATACAAATAAATAAAAAGTTGTTGCCCGGTCCTCACATTAAGTGAACAAAAATAGCTAATTAAAAAGCAGAAACGCAGGTTTCCTCGCAAATCGCAGTGATCAAACGCGCATATTACTAACATATTGCGAACGGTTTGTGGATTTACCGGTATTTACGTAACTCATCTAAGTTGATGTGTCAATCATTCATTGTCATCATCAACCTGTGTCTATCCTATTCTAGGCCTACCCTACACCCTCACAAGGTGTCCTTACTAAAATTTGAAACAAATATATATTTTCAGTCAGAGCAAGATTTTTGCAAGAGTCTTGCGAGACTATCAACAATCTATCAACTTTCTAGGAAATAAAAAAACTAACATTTTGGGCATGTTTTCACTTTACCTTATTTTTGACAGCGAAAAATAGAAAAAACATTTATACCGTTTTATTCTTAGAAGTAAAAATCATCACGACTGTTTCCCTTTCGGAAACCATGCTTATAAAGTAGCGGATTCACATTTAGCGAACTTTACTATATTAGGACAAACATGACAAGTGGCAAGCTCGTCGATGTCTCTAGCGTACCTACCTAGTTTAAACTCGAGAAATATCACAAATAAATTAAATATTAATTATTATATTTTTGTGTCCCGACCAGGGATCGAACCCGGTACCTCCGAGTCTAAATCCACGGACTTAACCGCTAGACCACGAAAGCAGTTTTTCTTACATTTTACTAAAACAAATATATGAGTAATATATCTCGAAAATATTGTATTCCCTAGTAAGTTGATAGACTGCATTTAGGTACACTAGCCTTGAAAAATCCTTGTAAATATTGGTTGTGCGAGCGAGAAGGAAGCAAAATCTTAATAAGAAAATAAATAGTTACTTACGCCAATCAGTTGTGTAGCTATCGTAAAGTTAACACTAGTGTGAACCGTGGTCGCTGGCCGTGATAGTCGAAAATTTAAATGCCCAACAACATCACCGCCGTCATATCTGTATTGAAAATTTTCTGGGCACGGACTTTGCGGTAAACCGAACTGACCACCAACTAAACACACTTTAATTAAAACTAAACAATAGCAAATAAATCTATACGCCATTTTTATAAAAATAAATATTTAAAACAGACAAAAAGCAATACTAATTTAGTATTCTCATTTTGAAAATGTCGTCCGCGAGCGTGTTTTGTGCTCGCCAGCATGCGTGCTGTGAATAACTGCTTGCCGTCGACTCACAACACATTTGTATAGATGGACGATGGACGAGAGAACAGGAAAATGGCTACTATAATATCAATATACATTTTATTTGGAAATACCATTCAGCGCGTGCAGCCACCCTAATATTAACTAAGTAAATCAAGCTAGTTTACGATTAGCCACATTTACTAGGCCCATCATCTAAACTGGTCGTTCGTGCCCCGGCATGTCACCTACATTAAAGTAGGTTGATCCTAGACTGAGATAGGTAAAGCACTTTGCTCAAAACTCCCACAACCTCGAACAACTGCAAAATTGAAAATTATAATTGGACGTACGCAAAAAGGATCCAATCTACATTGAGTTAATTTTGAGTTATATAGGCCATTGAAGTTAGAAATTAGATTAATACAGTAACATTTAATACTAGAATATACATATAATAATATTAATTATTACAGCCCCTAGAACATAGCGTCCTGGACCTCCACAGTTGGAGATGGGCCTTTAAGAACATATATCTGGAGAATTTGGCCTACACTCGCCACGCTAGCCAGACGGCTTGGCGAGCATATAATGTTATTTTTTATGGCAATTTATTAACGATTCCACAAGTTGGTTTTAGTGGAACCGGGACCGAGACGGCTTAACGTGCTCTCCGAGGCACGGGAACGGTGGTGTTGTAAATCTATGACAAATGTACGTAAGAAAAGTGTATTTCTCATTACATGCCGGGTGGGTTTGAACTGACCTTTGTAGGATTTAAGGAACGCGTTCTTACAATCAAGCCACCACCGTGCCATAAAATATACTTACCTACGTCAAAAACGGTATTCTTCTGAATATTTTCTAGTTAAAAGTATTTCCCACTTGTCCTTGACCTCTAAGGACCCAGGCGCTGCTGCATTACAAGCAGAGAACCTCAAGCGGCGGAAATACACTCAGCTTATTGGGAGATGTGTTTTTGCGCCGTTTGGAGTTGAAACTATCGGGCCGTGGGGACCAAGTGCACACGAAAGTTTCAAGGCGTTGTCAAAACAGCTCGTCAACACCTCGGGAGACAAAAGGGCTGGGCAATATTTGGGCCAAAGAATCAGTGTTGCCATTCAACGTGGCAATGCTGCCAGTATCCTTGGCACTTTGCCCATTGGCAGCGATTTGGAGCAAATTTTTTATTTATAATAATTTTTATTTTGTTTTTTCTTCATTTTAGTTTTTAGTTATATTTTTATTTATTAATTAGGTTTATTTTTAATAATAGTAATTTATGTTTTAAGATGTAAGTTGTTACTTTAATTAATATTTTATTATTTGTTAAAAGTTTATTAAAGTTTTTTAATTAATTTTGGCTTTGATTTAGTTCTATATAGTTTTGAACTATATAAAATCGCTTATAACTTAGACCCTGGTTAGTCCCTAACACTATACCTTAAGAGAGCTATTTCTTTATACTGAGCACGACATGTGAAATCGCGCCCACCTGATTGTAAGCGGTACGCAACAATGGGAGCAACTGACGCCAGCCACAGACAATCGACGTCAGTCCCTACCTCTATGCCGGCTTGTTTAACGTTTTTATAATACACGGCTAGTTAAAATGATTTTGGCATTCCTAACAAATTTTCTGTAAAGTTTAAAAATTTCTGAATTGTATCCTTTTTGTGTAACTACGTCTAATCAGTGAAAGATTTAGCCAAAAACAAAGCAAATAAGTAGCAGTATCTATTCACTGAAATTATCTCGTAGGTATCCGAAACTATCGGTGCTATGTTCGACTTGAAAACATATAACGAAGTTTGCTTTTTTTAAACGGATTTTGTATGAAAACCATAGTCGAACGACTTTAAAAGCGAAAAAGAGCGCTTCAAGCAACTAGTCGAACATAGAGCGATTAAAGGAAATACATTTCTAACCGTTTCGAATAATTTCGGATAGACATATCTCTTGCTATGTTCGACTTGAAAGCAAATAAAGCAAAGCTTGCTTTTTTTTCCCAATTTTGTATGAAAACCATAGCCAAGTGGAACGACTTTCAAGCGAAAAAAAGACAAGTCAATAATAGGGTAAATAAGACACGTTATGATAGGTTTATACCGGTTTAGTTGTAAGAACGATTTCCTTAAAATTCTAAAATCTATAAAAAAATGTGTGTCAATGAGAAACACACATTTTGTAGGTACATTTGTCATATATTTACAACACCACCGTTCCCATGACTCGGAGAGCACGAGTTAAGCATTCGGCCCCGGTTCCACTAACTTGTGAAATCGTTAATTATTATTATTATTATTTTTTGGTAGGCCCAACTCCAGCAGTTGAGGTCTAGGACCGTATGTTCTAGGGGCTGTGATAATGATAATAATAGGTTTTTGTTTTCGTCCAGCCAAAATACACTAGCCTTATCTATTTGGATTTAACCTACTACTACATATATACTATTCTTTACAATTCCTTTAAAATTGTTTATAAACACTGTTTTAGAAACAATGGAAGCAACATGTTTCGGGAACTTGGTCGTCCACACAGTTGTTTCAAATATGTCGCATGAGGAGGTAGTCTTGTTGGGGGCCGCGTATATTTATTTGGCAATGGCTAGTCGAAAGAAAGATGGTGGGTTAGGAACTATTTATTTTGCTTTCAACACCCTTTTTTGGAATTTCCAGAACCTTTGAAATTTCTTTCCATGCGTCGTTTTTCTTGATTTTGTTTTTGTAATCTGTGTGCTTAGTGTAAAAATCAAGTTTCGGAAAACGTAACTGCTGTAGTTACGTTTTTTTATTTTACATTGCGTGTTATAGTGCGTGAAAATTCAATAAAAAAACTACTACTATAGTTGCGTATACGAAACTTCACTGTCACACTAGGCATACTGTAGTCGAGCAATCCAATAATATCGGACTCGTTTTAAATAACTCTATTAATTTAAAAACGATGTTGTCGTCCCACACTACTGTCATGTTTATAAACAACTGAAACACACGTCCACACTTGTTAACACGTGTTGCGAAACTGATTTGTTTACGTGCTCTCCACTCCAATCGGTGGACACAAAACATGGTGAGAAACACGTAATGTTTACCGCAACAGTTTCACATGTTTCTGAAACATATTAAATTGTTTCGGAAACACGTATATTTTGTTTCTGAAACAGTGTTTGTAAACATGATTTGAAAGACAAGTGTGTATTTTAATACTTAATAAAGTTTTTATCGAAAAGAATTAGACAAATAGACCCGTGGCGTGGGTCCATTTAGCAGGGGGTGATTAACCCGAATAAGTCAGTTTTACTAGAATTGTCAAAAATCCAAAGGTCGAAGGGTCGAGGTGATCGAACTATAGTAGTAGATTAGGTACCATTTGTGTAACAGAGATGAAAACTAGAGAAATGTATACATATTTTTCTGTTGTCAACGTATTTTGACTTAAATGACTCATATGACATTTAGGTAGGTATGTCATCCTTTCGACGACAGCGGACGTTGGCAGCAAGGCAGGACGTTGGCAATACAGATGTCCACGTATAAGTCCACGTCAAACCGGAAATAAGTTATATGCCAGTGACAATAAATAAATAATTATAATAATGTACCCTAGAATAATGACAAGTCATGTACCCAACTACCCAAAGATGTATAGGTTTATTTATGTCAGAAACCACGCTTATAAAAAAGCGGATTCACATTTCGCTAACTTTGCTACAGGCCAATCGTGACAAGTGGCAAGCTCGTCGATGTCTCTAGCGATACAAACTCGAGAAATATCACAATTAAATTAAATATTAATAATAAAAATAATATATATATATATATATATATAATGATTACAAAATAAAAATTAAGGCAATAAAATTATATAAACTAAATAAAAATTAAAACTAAACTTTTAAATATATTCACCCATGACCTGATCATGTGGCAGTGTGCCAAGAACACTTGCAGCATTGCCCCGCTGCACAGCGATGCTGATTTGCTGCGCGAAAAAACTGCCAGCCCTGTTGTCACATACAGCATTAACCAGCCCCTTAGACAGTTCTTTAAAGAACTTCTTAGCACTTGGCCCCCACGAACCCATTGTCTCAAGGCCAAAAGGCACAAACACATAATCATAAGCAACAGTATACTAGTATTTGAGACATTTGATCTTTTCAGCCGAGTTCGCAGCCGCCCCAGCCCCTTGACCGATGTGCTCTGAGACCGAGCAAGGGTGTCGAAACAAGTAGCGTCCCACACCAATGCTTGACATAGGGACCACGGTACCAAAGTCAATCCGTCGGGTCTTTTACCATCACTGGTTCAAGAACCGAAGGGATCCCGGTAGTGATTGTGATTGTGATTTCGGTGGCTTTTCCGCACTTAGTCTCCATTGGACCATTGTGCGTGACCTTTACTCCTTCAGCGGAGCCATCCGATCTCCTCCAGGAAGGCCAGGAGACCCGTTACGTTCCTGCAGACCTCCGCAAGAGTCCTCGCAGTCTGGAGGAACCTCAGTCTAGGCGCAGCCACACTGTCGCACTCCATGAGCACATGCGCGGCCGTCTCCTCCTCCGCCATGCATCCTCTACACAGTGGGCTATCTGTAATGTTCAGAGTATGGAAATGTTTGTTAAAGACACAGTGTCCCGTCAAGACCCCCACCACTATTCGAAGCCTGGCTCTGTCAAGGCCCCTGGGGACATCTCCTGAGATGTCGTGTGAGGCGCCTGTCTGGTTTGGGAGGGCCTCCCTGGACTGTCTGCAGTCTGTGGTCGATGCCCACATCTGCTCGTGCAGTTTATCAGTTCTTTGGCGAAGCCAGCTTCGCATGAATTGGAATGGTAGGGGGATTGTCGGTCCTGGGCCTATCGGTATTGTAGATGACCCCCTTCTGGCCAGTTCATCAGCCGCATCGTTACCCAGTGAACCACTGTGACCCTTTATCCACTGCAACGTTGTTTTGTTGTCTCTGCACACTGCTTCCAGGGCAAGGTGGCAGTCGAGAATCAGTGCAGAGTTGATGTAATTGCTTTTGAGGGCCAGAAGGACGGCCATACTGTCTGAAAGAATGCGAATTCGGATCCCGGTAGTAACCAAGGCACGGTGGATCAAATTATTCACAGAACCGTGGTGGAAACGACGACCGGCACTTTTCTTTTTTGACAAGATAGGCCGTGGTGACCAAGCTGGTCAACGGTGCTGCCACATGAACAAATATGTTGAATACATATTAATATGATTTATTTATTTAAATTAATCGAACCCAGTACCTCCGAGTCTAAATCCCGGACTTAACCGCTAGACCACGGAGGCAGAAAAACAAGGAACCAGAAAAATGATATACCTATCTAAAACTCCTTGGGCTTCCTAAAATATTATTTTATTTTCTAAATTTTTACTTCTGTAAGGTTAAATCAAACCATTTAGGAATAACTCAACTAAGTGTGGGTGTTTCAGAAAAGGCACTTTTGATTTTTACATTGCGTGTTATTACAAGCTTGGCAAAAATAACGAGAAATGTATAACGATAATTTAGTAAAAAAAACTAATATATTCACACAAGTACCCCAGATAAAATGTAGTGGGCATGAAAGAAAGAAATAGACGGCAATTGCCAGGGTGCAATTATTAAATATTTTAATTAAAGAATAAGTAGGCATGATATACCTAGTTTAGGTTTACCTGTATGCACACACTGTTACCTACCCTATTTCGTATTCTTATTAGCTATATGGTCTGTGGTATTCTTTTTTAAATGGCAACATTGCATAATGCATCTGTCTTTTCTCGGCATTTTGTTTTTCCATTGTAATATTTATTTATTTTACTTATTATGGATATCTGAATTAAATAGTGTGTAAATAAGATTAGTTTGCAGTAATGGGAACAATTTTGGCAGAATTAGATTCATTGTCCCTCAGTGAACCTATATTTAAAGATGTGAAGTACTACGTTTCTGGTGATGTTCCCGAAAAGGTTTATTTTCTAAACATTTTTGGTTAGTCTTACTTGATATTCAGTAGAGAAACACTATTTTATAAACGCAATTGTATAATATTTCAGGTTATGCTTTTACTCTCTTCTGGCGCGGCGGAAAATACGAAATATTTTTCTGACTATGTCACCCATCTTATTTGTGGTACCAATGCCTCGGACACCGACGTGGAGGAAGCCCAGGAGATCTATCAGATCCCCGCCGTCACTATAGACTGGGTCATCGCTTGTGTCCGTTTAAAGAAGTTAGCCAATCCAAAACCATACAATGCTAATAGGAACAATATATTTACTAACATTGTTGCATGCCTGTGTAAAGTGAGCCCTACTGATGCCAAGGTGCTGCATGCCTTAATCACATATTATGGTGGAAAGGTGCAGCTTCATTTTAACGCAAGATGCACTCATTTAATATGTGGGTCTGCCTCCGGGAAGAAGTATAATACAGCCCTATCACTGCCTTCTTCAAGAGTTAAAATTGTTACCCCTGACTGGGTGCTAGAGAGTTTGAGGGCTAGAATACAGGCTGTCGCTGAAGTATTTCATCCAAAGTTATTGATTGTACCACAACCAAAGGTTATTGACACTCGAATTAGTGCTATAACAGGGTTTGATTTTGAAGAGGGGATTGCTAAAAACGAAGTTCCTACACAAAACATGGCAGAGAGTAAGGATGATAGTACACAAGCGCTTCTTGATAAACTAAAGCAGAGAATGCCTTGGAATCATCCTCCTTCAACAGTCGCAAGTATGCCGGCGGCCACATCTGCTCCTACTTCAATGGGCTACACAAATAGCCCTATACCCACCTCTAGCATTACTAGCAAGGCTGCACCCCAAGGCATGGTTTCTCAGAACATGCAAACTAGTACAGCCAATTCTCACATGATGCAGAAGTTTGCCCAAAACACTCAAACAGCAACATCCCAGCCAATGAATGTGCAAGGTCAAGTTATGGTACAACAGCAGCAAGCGTTCAGTCAGAACCAGCAGCAACCTCACGGAATGAGTGCTATTCAGATACAGCAGCAAAAGTTACTGCAGCAGCATCAGTTGCGGATGCAGGTCCTCCAGCAGAGACATCCCAGTCAGTTTCAGCAGTCACCCACCGCTACCATGCCACAAATGCCCCAAAACCATCAGAATATGCAACAACACATTCAAAATAATGAGCTGCACTTACAACAGAGTCAGAATATAAATCAACCAGCAACTTCATTGTCCCAAGCACAACAGATAGAAAACATCAGTCAGATGTTAAGTCAGAACACCAACAGTTTGCAGCAATCACCACTGGGGCAACAAAGCATGACATTAAAACGAGGTTTAACTCCGAGCCAGCAGACTGCTGTGCAAAATATAGCTCAGCAACTGGCTCAGTCAACACAGAACTTGCAAAATAAATTGAACCAGGGATTAGCACAGGGGCAATTAAATCAACAGTTGTTAGGTAGTCCTAACCAGATATCTCAACAGATACAACAATCTCTAAGCAGTCAGCATCAAAATATAAATGTTAACCAGGGATTGGTGACATCTCCACAGCAGCCAGTTCAACAGGTAGGCCAGCTCAGTTCTGGGCAGCAACTCAGCCAACAAATACAAAACATTCAACAAACCGTCCAATCCCAACAAGGTGGCAATGTAGTTCAGAATACATGGAGACAGCCAAACATACAAATGGTCCAAAATGCTCAAGGTCACATAATTAGAGGCCCGTTAGTTCAGCAGAGGAATGCTCAGGGGCAAGTAATATTGCCTCAACAAATAATGCAGAATCAACAGCAAGGGTTGTTAAGTAGTCAGCAACAACCGTCTCAACAGCATAGCTTGCAACAGAATCAACAAATACTGCAACAATCTATAGGATCTAACTCACAAGGGTTAGCTCAAACCCATCATCAGATTCTAGTTCAAAAACAGCAGATTTTGAATGGCAATCAGCAACAAGTTTTAATAAACCAGCATACGGGGCAGCAGCAGATACTGGTGCATGGAAACCAGCAAGTGACACTGCAGGGCGGGCAGCAAATTGTTTCTCAGAGTCAGATAATACATCAAGGTGGTCAGCAAGTGGCTTCTTCCCAGATGCCGCAGGGCCAGCATGTGATAACGCAACAAGGGCAACAACAGTTAGTTATAGCTCAATCTAATCAGCAGATAGTTAATCAGCCTGGGCAGCAGTTGATAGGGCAGGGACAGCAAGTGTTATCCCAAGTCCCACAGTCGCCCGGGGCTAACAGTGGAATTCAGCAGATTATAACCCATGGGGGGAGTCAGCAAATAGTTTCGCCAGCTGGACAACAAATAGTTCAAGGAGGACAGAATGTGTCATGGCAACAACAGCAGTATTTACAGCAACGACAACAGATTGGACAGCAGGGACCAGTGGGGCCAAGAGTAAGTATATTCAGATCATTACAACATATATATACATAATAATAATAATTATATAGCATTCATCGAGAACTGAGACAAAATCTAAACAATAAAACCAGCAGTTCCTATACTTCAATAAAATAAGAATAGTTTTAAAAATTGAATACATGGGAATGCTTAGAAATTTGTCTTCAGATGTTGGCCCTTGGAGCATTGTAAAACAATTAGTCTAGTTAGTGTTTATGATAAAAAGCTAGTAGCTTTATCGTTTTGTAATAATAATGCATGCTTTACTTACCTATACCACTGTTCTCTCTTACAATACTTACTAACACATTTCTATTTCCCAACTAATAACCCTTCAACGTTATGACTATGACATCAGAAGGTGTTGCACCAGGTATCTTGGACAGCTGGCGGTGGAGGTCGGCAGTTGATCCACCTGGACGCCCAGACTCATGCTCAATTGCAACAAATGGACCCACAACAACGGGTTATGTTTGTTGCTCAATTGCAAAAGCGACGGCAACTGTCTCTCCAAAGGGCTGCGGCTTTAGCTCAGCAACAAGCTCAGGTATGGAATAAACACACTTTAATAACCATAGACTCTTTTGTCATTATATCTTTGTTTTATTTTTTAACTATATTTTACATGTTTATTAACTATTTTTGTGACAATAAAAACTGTTTTTTTTTTTTTTTTTTCCTATTTAATATACCTATTTACAGACTATACCTACTTACAGATTTATTCAAAGAAACATAATTCAAAAGTAAAGTAAAGTATCATCATGGCCGTTTCCCTTTTGGGGTGGTCAGAAACCACGCTTATAAATAAGCGGATTCACATTTAGCCAACTTTACTGTAGGCCAAAGAGGCAAGCTCGTTGATGTCTCCAGTGTACCAAACTCGAGAATTATCACAAATAAATTAAATATTAATTTACATTACTAAATATTTTTGTGTCCCGACCAGGAATCGAACCCTGTACCTCCGAGTCTAAGTCCACGGACTTAACCGCTAGACCACGGAGGCAGTTTCAAATAATTCAAATAATTTATTTCCTTTGGGTTAGCACAATATTTGGATATTATCAATTAGATTAAGTGTTTTTATATTGTACAATTATTTAGAGGTAGAATTAAGAAGAAAAAAGTTGGTTGCCAAACGTGTGCGATATATTTAATTATTATTATTATTATTATTTTTATTCGATTAGTAATTGTGTTCAGGGTGAAATTAAAAATTGGAAGTGAAAGGAGTGATCAGACGTTATCATGTATCTCGATCCTCACGTTAGTCCGTTTAATACCTTTCTGTTGCGAGTTTTAGTGTTTATCGTCGTGTGAAATTAACAGGTGATTCAATATATATTTTATTTTCCAATTGTACTAAGAAAATCTCTCCGCGATGACTTGAGAAATATCACAAATAAATTAAATAATTTATTGTGTTCCGACCAGGAATCAAACCCTGTACCTTCAAGTTTAAATCCACGGATTTAACCGCTAGACCTCGGAGGCATTAGGTATAGGTAGGATTTAGGTATACTAAAATAAAATTATTTGCAAACGAGCTCTCCCAAGTTCCAAATACCTAAACGTTCATTTTTTTCCTTAGGAACAAATAAATATTAAAAATTACGGACACGACGTAATGGGGTGTATCAGGCAAAGCTTTTTGTAGATGTCGCTATCGGCAATGGTACCTTGTTTACACCTATGACGGAACATTTTTTAAATGTTTTTGTAGTTTTTCATTTTTATAACAGAAAATAAATTTAACTTAACGTTACCTACTTTAAAAGACTAATTAGACAAGCGAAAACCGTCTTTAAAAACAAAAAAGGTTTAATTAATAGATCGGCAATTTTGAGATCACCATAGGATTTCGCTTGGAAATCTCGATTTGTACACTTAAAAGCTGCTCACTTCCGCAATATAACCAGAAAATAATAAATTTCGTAATAATAATACAAGTTTTCTATGCAACTGACAGTTCTATTAGTTACCATCTATCATGCGCCATCTACCATGATAAAAAGTTAGTGATACATCCCATTAAAATTTATTGAAAACCTAACCCCAAAAAAAGTAAACACTTTAGCAAAATTTGGAAAAGAAATGTGTGCAAGAGTCTTGCGAGACTCTTGCACAAGACCAAGACAAAGACCAAGACCAAGATTGGGCAACACTACCCTTATCCTAAGACATTACCTCAACGCTTCCTCCACTCAACATTTCCTTCCAGCTGTCAAACGAAAATTAAGTCTTTGTAATTGAGACGATTAAAATTTAAAATGCCGTCTAATGTACTTACGACTGACGTTCAAAATAAAACTGTTGGCTCGGCTAACTTTAATCATAACTGTTACACAAATTTTCGTTTGACAGTTGGAAGGAAATGTTGAGTGAAGGAGGCGTGGAGGAAACGTCTCAGATTACGGGTGTAAATATTTTTAATTATTAACAACTTGTTTTAAATGCCATAATTCGTATTGGATTCAATTTAGATTTAAGTTGTGTGTGATATTGTTTAGGGCGGCGCAGGCGCAGCTTCACCAGTGGGTACTCAAAGTGTTAACTTCATAAGACAATTACCTCCTGGCCTTACTCAGCAACAGCAGGTTTGTGAACTTATTATTTATACAATATATTGGAGCGGTGGTGGCTCGGTTGTAAGTTTCCCTTAACATCCTGAACAAGTGGGTTCGAACCCCGGAATGTACCAATAAGTTATACTATTTATATACTACATAAACGTAAATTTAGGTACTACCTACTATATGATAACTGATAATGTAGGATAACAATAAGCAACAATCAATCCCCTTATTCCGAATCGCGCTCAGAGCGCTTGGAACGAATATGACACTGACCGTCGTTCCGAATCAAGTATCGCGATCAGAGCGTGATATCAATTCGGAACGGTCTAAATCACATTTTCATTCATAAAATGTTAGTTTTTTTTTTAAATGTAGGAAGATAAATTGCGGATTCCACATCTTTGAGTATGAATACTAACAAATATACATCTCTCGGTTTATTCATCTTTATATGTGTAAAGTTTAATATTATTAACTTAATTTAATCTTTTAAAATAAATTGCCGTGTTACAGACATTTTTTTTTCCACTTCCTACTTTAATATTAATTATAGATTTGTTTTAGAATTAATATACAAACAGTATAAACGAATTACAATATTAAATAATTTATAGGAAAACCTAATATTATATAAATTTGAAAATGGCGCGCGACATAATGACAAAAAACTGACAGCGCTCAGAGCGATCTACCTCGATATCGTCAGAAGTCTAAGCGCGAGGAGTAATGTCATTTGTGACGTCACATAGCTTTGGCAAAACAGTTTAAGCGCGTATCGGAACACCTTTAAGCGTGCGTGAGAGGTTACTATTATCGCGTATCGGAACGAAGGGAATGAAAATTAATTATTTTTCTTAAAACGAACGCAGCCCAATTTTTATCTACATTGCATGCTGAAGCATTCAAATAGTTGAATCTAAAAAATAATGTTTTTGTAAAGGTCCAATGGCAACAACAGCAAGTCGGCGCCCGCGCACCTTTACCAGCTTCTTCTCCTGCGCAACCACCGCAATCACCTGGTATGTAAAAAAATAATAATTTGCACAAGAACTTGCACTTGACAAGTCCACGCAAAATGGCGCGAAGAACTCACAAACAGGGTATGCTTCTGACAGTAATATAGATACCATCTATCATGCTGCCATCTATCGTGGCAAAAAGGGAGTGATACTCCCCGTTGTGATTGAACAAGTGTTTTTAATGCGAAATAATACTCCCATATCCTGTATGATTCTAATAATGCAGTGTTAGAAATTATAAACGTGCATTATGCCTGCTTATGCCAAAAGGAGCAAATATTTATCTAGGATTCTAAATTTAAATACGTCTGATGGTTGATGCGCGAAGTCGAAAAAAAGTATCATTGGGGAAGGCATACGTAGCAGTCGCTCTGATTGGCTCTCTAGTCGCACGTCACGCGCAGTAATCCCCACCACATTATATCATAGCTATATACCTCCTGCCGCCATCTATTCTATTATATTGTTGATTTTAAACATTATGGGTCTTAAAAAACGCATTAGTAAACAAAATTACAGTTTCAGAATTCAGTTAACCGTTATAAAATTCATGAAAGTTTTATCTTGTGTATGTTTGTATACGGCGTCACCCGTAAGTTTTGTCTCTCGATAAAAAACATACAAGTCTAAAATCTAAATTTTACTTTTTTCCCTTTTTTTTTTACAATACTCAAGCTACTTTAAATAGTCCGTAAATATTTATTTAAATATATTATTTCACAAAAACCTAAATTAGTGTACATAGGAGAGTTTAATGCCGGTTTAGTATTTTCTAAAAACATACCTTTGGGAAAGCGAGAAATCATGGGCAGGGCAAATAAATATTTTACAAGATAATATGAGCCAACTACATATTGTACACACTGAACGGGAAACGACTAGGCGGGTGAAAATACTCCTAAATTGAGCGAAAGAAATGAAATTAGCAGCAACTAACCTTTATTCCGGGTCTCGAACTAGTGACCGAATTCCTTGGTGGTTTTGATAGCCGACGGGTCGCGAAATGGATGGTTATGATGAGGATCACAGCCGAAATTACTGCAGGTCCACGGCACAATCACAGCGAATAATTACGAATTAATTTGGGGAGCAACGATATGCTTCGACCGGCGACCGCGCTTCGACTCTCCCGACAGAGAGCGTTGTTTTCGGCGGAAACGTCATCGACGCGAAGTGCGCCGGCGCACAAAGGCGTTACCGCAAATATTCAAATCAAACGACTCAATTAACGAAATATCGAACACACACTATAAATATATAATACTACATACGAGGGGCGTTCAAAATATTCTCGGTATTGATACGTTACAACCTCTTTTATATATATATTTGTTACTGGCCGCTAAGATTCATCCATTGACATTAAAAAAAAGTAAAATTGGAACCGAGATGTTCTTTTGTTTTTCTGCAATTGCCGAACAAACATGAACACCATGAGCGAATTAACAATTTTAACGAAATTAGAGCACCGATCCGTCATAAAATTCTTGACAAAACAGGGTAAAAATCAAAAAACCATAAAAGAGGAAATGGATTGTGTTTACCGTGAGTCTGCTCCTTCTTTATCTACTATTCAAAAATGGTCAAGCGAATTTAAGCGTGGAAGGGAGAGTATTGAAGATGACCCTAGACCTGGCCGGCCTGTAGTGGCTACCTCACAAGAAAATATTGATAAAGTGGAAAAACTTATATTGGAAGACGGCCGAGTGAAGGTAAAATCTATAGCTCAAGTAACCAATCTCTCTATTGGTACCGTACATGACATTATACATGACCATCTTAATATGTCAAAAGTAAGTGCAAGATGGGTTCCGCGAATGCTGACGCTTCTTCAAAAGGATATGCGTGTGGCTTGCTGTTCAGATTTTATCGACCTGTGTGGTGAAAATCCCGATGAGGTGCTGCAAAAAATAGTTACTGGAGATGAAACCTGGGTTCATCATTATGACCCAGAGAGCAAACAGGAGTCCATGCAGTGGCACATTAAGGGTTCAGCTCATCCCAAGAAGTTCAAGGTAATCCCGTCAGCTGGCAAGGTCATGGCCACAATATTTTGGGATTGTGAAGGAGTTTTGCTTATCGATTATAAAGAAAAAGGTGTAAATATCACAGGGCAGTACTACGCTAACGTTATACGTCAATTAAGAGATGCGATCAAAGAAAAGAGGCGAGGAAAGTTAACCAAAGGTGTTCTGCTTCTGCATGACAACGCCCCTGTCCATACTGCTCATATTGCCAAGGCAGCTATTGTTGAATGTGGGTTTGAAACTGTTACTCATCCACCCTATAGTCCGGACTTAGCCCCAAGCGACTTCTTTTTGTTTCCCAATCTTAAAAAGGATCTGCGTGGAAATAAATTTTCTGACGATGAAGCGTTGAAGACGGCCGTGGAGGAGCATTTTTACACCAAAGATAAAAAATATTTTTATGAGGGATTAAAAAAAATAATTGATCGATCTTATAAGTGTATGAACATAGGGGGGGAGTATATTGAAAAATAAAAATATCAAACTTTTCGTACTTGTTTGTTTTTATCCACATACCGAGAATATTTTGAACGCCCCTCGTATATTATGCCAAATATCTATATTATCATCTTGATGAGGTTAACTTCTGTTTATTGAGAAATAATATAGCAGATATGCGTTTATAGTAAAATGCTGATTTGGTCAATATCACTAGTTCCAAAGACTGATCATCATCAAAGCTCCGGCAACTCCATATAAACTATTTTCTACGTGTAATCGATAGACCACAATATTTATTCACTTGCAACAGTAGAAGCCGTCTGTCGAAATGTCATCCGGCTGCTGTCAGTATCAATAATTTTCGATAACTTTGCGGGCTGTAAAATTCCGTCGCTAAATAGTTTGCGAATATTATGACTAAAGGACACTGAAACATTCAAATAAATGCCCGTTTTCTGAATTGACGTGCGTCCAATGGGGTGTATCACTAACTTTTTATCACGATAGATGGCGCATCATAGATGGTACCTAATAGAACTGTCAGTTGCATAGAAAACTTGTATTTTTATTAGGATATTTATTGTTTTCTGGATATATGGCCGAAGTGAGCAATTTTTAAGTGTCTTCTTCTTCTTACGGTGCCATCTCCTATCGGAGGTCGGCTATCATTAAGGCGATTTTGATTTTGTTGGCCGCTGTCCGGAACAAGGATCTGGTGCTCATCCCGAACCACTCCCTGAGGTTCTTGAGCCAGGAAGTGCGTCTTCTCCCCGGTCTTCTGGAGCCTTGTATCTTGCCTTGCATGACGAGCTGCAGCAAGCTATACTTTTTATTGCGCATGATGTGTCCCAAATACTCCAACTTCCTTCGCTTTACCATTTTCAATAGTTCAACGCCTTTGTTCATTCTCTGCAAGACAGTTTCGTTTCTTACTCTGTCCTTCCATGATATCTTCAACATTCTCCTGTATATCCACATTTCAAAAGCTTCTAACTTCTTCGACATTGTGTTTGTCAGGGTCCATGATTCGACACCATACAGGAGAATGGAAAATATGTAGCATCGGACGAGTCGGCATCTTGTAGGAAGTTTAAGATTGCGATTGCAGAGAAGGTGGCTCATTTTAACAAAGGCGTTTCTAGCTTGTTCTATGCGGCATTTTATTTATATTTATTTTATTTATATTATATTTATTTAAGTGTACAAATCGAAATTTTCAAGCGAAGTCAAAAATATTGCGATCTCAAAATTGCCGTTCTATTAATTAAACCTTTTTTCATTGTAAATACGGTGTTCGCTTTCCTAATTCGTCGTTTAAGGTAGGTAACGTTAAGTTAAAATTAATTTTTCTGCTATAAAAATACAAAAACATTTTTCAAATGATCCGTCATATGTTAAACAAGGTACCAGTGCCGCTAGCGACATCTACAAAAAGCTTTGCCTAATACACCCCATTATTTAGCAGACTTAATAATCGATTATCACATCCACCGTTCGAGCCCACGTTGAATTAATCGTTAAAAAACCGAGAATAAAGATAATTTGATTATCAATATTTAGCTTGACAAATAAACATTAATTGCCAACTTACCTTGTCAACCCGGTCGGACTGAGCTGCGTTCGTTTTTAACATATTAGGATTATGGAAAGGGAAATAGTTTTAGGGGACTTTATTAGAATTGTAGGACACCTAAGTAATTAGTTCCTAGTTGAATGTAGTATGATAATATTATGACAATCTTTATATGTAGCGTCCTGTGTAGGTATGGGAAAGGCAGTTGGAAGATTATTATTATTAGAATAAGTATTGGATAGTTCGATTTAGGTAACCTTAGGTATTAATTGATTGTCTACAACTATGATATCGTCGCCTAGTTCTACGACAATATATAATTACGTTACGTCAGTGACGTTTTATTGTTTTTTTTTTTTTTTTGTAAATTGTAACTTGTTTATTGTAGCTTCAATAAATTATAACAATAATGGATAGCCTACAAAGCCGACGATGTGCTATGATTATATTAACTGCTATAACACTAATAAAACAATATATACGAATTACCACACACACTACCACTGAACAAACAATACATATATATATTAATAATAATTATTTATTATTCGACTACTAATCGTTCCTAATGTAATTTCGTAAAAATAATCTCCACTATCGTCATTTTACCAAAATTATTGTATGCCACTTTGACATTGAAACGAATCCTGCTTGGAGTTGATGTTAGTTGAGTTAACACCGGTGTCGCGACCCAATGTAATTCCGAATTGCTTGGGGTTACCACACCAAGGATTTACGAACGACCGGTGTTAAAAACCTTACACGGTGTTAATAGTGTCGCGTCCAAGACGACAGACTTGCCTCGGTCGACATGTTCACACAAAGCTGCAGCAGTTACAAGGTACTTATATATCACTAAGGTACTTATTGATGATCAGCAAGATTGTTGATTGAATAGTTTATTAGTGCAACTGGTAAAAAAAATATATAATGATAATTAGGTCCGTGTTGTACTCAAACCACCAAACTATCTTCCTATATAGTCTTAGTGAGAAATATCAAAGGAAGTGATTCGAATGTAACTTATGATTTTTGTTTTTGTATCCTTTGCCTATTTGTATGTATCATTTCTGTTTTTTTTTTTCTCCGAATAAATAAATAAATAATTTACGAACGCAGCTCAGAGTGGATAGTAGGCCAAAAAAAAAAAAAATGTCTAATTCAATCTACAGAAGTGGAGATTTAAGACTGTTCTGGAATCTGATGACATTATTTTACGACTTTCTTATTTACGGAATTTGTTTTTTTTTTTTTGTTTTCTGAAAATCGATTTTGTAGACTTGTACGGTTTCGTATGGTACATAATGTAGTCAACAAGTGGCCGCCTCATTTTAATTTCAATGTATTTTCTAACCGATCACAGCTTTAAAGCGAATCTTTTTAGATCTGTCCAGTACAGTGTTGTTTTGTGATAGCGTATTTTGTGAAAAGTGAGTGTTATTAGGTTTTAGTAAAACAAAAAAAATAATAATAATAACTTATTGTTACAACAAGCATACATGTAAATTGAGTGAACAGTATAGGGTGATATAGATGTTATACCTACACGAGGTTGCCCTGTGCGGAATATCTATTTTTTAGTTACAGATTCAACAGCGCTTAATATTCAATCTAGTCTACAAAATTCCTAACTAAAGCCAATTAATGAATTAATAATAATAATATATAGTGAGCGATACACAAAACATTAATTAGTATTGGTGTGTGTGTAGATGTGAATGTAATTTTTAATTTTGTGCGACTATGGATTTCTATGAATTTAACTTTTTTAAAGGAAAATAAAATATGTCAATATGAGATAAATGTTCATTGTAAGTCCTTTCCAATCTCGCAATGGGGTGTATTAGGCAAAGCTTTTTGTAGATGTTGCTAGCGGCAATGGTACCTTGTTTTACACCTAAGTCGCATCATTTTTTAAATGTCACGGGCTCTAACATTGAAATTCCATTCCTATTAATATGTATGGCACTTTTAGTATCCTGCCATCTACCTGACGGCGCTAGTGTTCCGATGACACAAGGGAAAGGCCCATTTTTTTTGCCGAGAGTTGCCACTCTTTTTTCTTCCAATGGGGTGTATCAGGCAAAGCTTTTTGTAGATGTCGCTAGCGCGTAGACTTCGGCATTATATCCAGAAAATAATAAATTTCGTAATAAAAATACTAGTTTTCTATGCAACTGACAGTTATATTAGGTACCATCTATCATGCGCCATCTATCGTGATAAAAAGTTAGTGAATAAAAAAAAATTAGGCATAAATAGTGCGCACTAGAGGTACATCGGTGCTCTTGTGATGTACAATAATAAATGATCTGTGTGTGTGAGTGTATATGAGAGGCTGAGTATGAGAAGACATGTTATTATTTTCAGTGTTTTTTTTAAATCATCAATGATACGACCCCAGCCTGAAGGGCCACCGCGGGAAGTCGCATGCCCGACTCACCGTGAGTCCTCATAAGGAGACCCCAAGGCGCCTACGGACTAAAACCCTATAAACCGTCTCTCTTTCCATGTTAGCCCTGGGTGCCTTAACAGCTAAGTCTGAATCGTGGCTACAGAGTAAAGGCATTTTTCAGTGAATAAAACCTTATATATCCGCTCGACTATACAAGTTTGCCGTTCCGTCTCTTAATAAACCATCCCTTCGCGTACGTATAAATTTGGGGACTCATACGAGCTTCCAAGACGGCATTAACGGAATCATACGGTATTTGGTTGGGTAGGGAGAGAAGTAGAATGGTGAGCGTATTAGCGCGCAATAAAATAAAAAAGGGAGGCCTGCAGCCTATTGTCGGTCGCAAGCCCGATACACCATTCTTCTCATCTCTTACCCACACACGATGGACCCGGCACGGTAAATCCATGGAATGCTTAGAAATTTGTCTTCTCCTCTGTCGCACGATAAAGATGTGCAATGCTCTTCCAGCCTCTGTGTTTCCATTTTCCTATAGCTTGGAGTCCTTCAAGCGAAGTGTGAAAAAGCATATATACATATCTTCACGCCAGATCCCTTGCGGGGTAGGCAGAGACAATTGAGCGCCACTTGACACGATCACTACATACGAGGGGCGTTCAAAATATTCTCGGTATTGATACGTTACAACCTCTTTTATATATATATTTGTTACTGGCCGCTAAGATTCATCCATTGACATTAAAAAAAAGTAAAATTGGAACCGAGATGTTCTTTTGTTTTTCTGCAATTGCCGAACAAACATGAACACCATGAGCGAATTAACAATTTTAACGAAATTAGAGCACCGATCCGTCATAAAATTCTTGACAAAACAGGGTAAAAATCAAAAAACCATAAAAGAGGAAATGGATTGTGTTTACCGTGAGTCTGCTCCTTCTTTATCTACTATTCAAAAATGGTCAAGCGAATTTAAGCGTGGAAGGGAGAGTATTGAAGATGACCCTAGACCTGGCCGGCCTGTAGTGGCTACCTCACAAGAAAATATTGATAAAGTGGAAAAACTTATATTGGAAGACGGCCGAGTGAAGGTAAAATCTATAGCTCAAGTAACCAATCTCTCTATTGGTACCGTACATGACATTATACATGACCATCTTAATATGTCAAAAGTAAGTGCAAGATGGGTTCCGCGAATGCTGACGCTTCTTCAAAAGGATATGCGTGTGGCTTGCTGTTCAGATTTTATCGACCTGTGTGGTGAAAATCCCGATGAGGTGCTGCAAAAAATAGTTACTGGAGATGAAACCTGGGTTCATCATTATGACCCAGAGAGCAAACAGGAGTCCATGCAGTGGCACATTAAGGGTTCAGCTCATCCCAAGAAGTTCAAGGTAATCCCGTCAGCTGGCAAGGTCATGGCTACAATATTTTGGGATTGTGAAGGAGTTTTGCTTATCGATTATAAAGAAAAAGGTGTAAATATCACAGGGCAGTACTACGCTAACGTTATACGTCAATTAAGAGATGCGATCAAAGAAAAGAGGCGAGGAAAGTTAACCAAAGGTGTTCTGCTTCTGCATGACAACGCCCCTGTCCATACTGCTCATATTGCCAAGGCAGCTATTGTTGAATGTGGGTTTGAAACTGTTACTCATCCACCCTATAGTCCGGACTTAGCCCCAAGCGACTTCTTTTTGTTTCCCAATCTTAAAAAGGATCTGCGTGGAAATAAATTTTCTGACGATGAAGCGTTGAAGACGGCCGTGGAGGAGCATTTTTACACCAAAGATAAAAAATATTTTTATGAGGGATTAAAAAAAATAATTGATCGATCTTATAAGTGTATGAACATAGGGGGGGAGTATATTGAAAAATAAAAATATCAAACTTTTCGTACTTGTTTGTTTTTATCCACATACCGAGAATATTTTGAACGCCCCTCGTACCTCTTTCGCTTCGTCGACATTCATTAACCTCTTCACACATGCCCTTTGGTTACGAAGACTTTTCAATGCACCTTCAGCCAGTGTTTTATTTATTTGATCGTGATATGTGAGTCTCGGTCTGCCAGGGCCTCTTTCACCCACAACTTTCGCATTATATATCTGGTTCGTCAATCTTTCAGTATAAATTCAATTCAAAATTCTTTATTGTATAGATTGCTTATTCTAATTACAGTTGTATGTACATGTCATGATAATGCAATCTGCCCATATTATGGGCATACAATATGCTTATGTCAATAGATATTTATTTGTATATAGTTTATATTTAATATTGTCCTTGTCAATTTATTGGAATACAATGTTAATATCAAAATTTGCATGCTAAAAATTCTTTTATTGAGTAAAAACAGCTGTCAATAAGAATTTTCTTTAACTCAATAGTAAAACGTTTTATAGGTAACTCTCGTGTCTCTCTAGGAATTTTATTATATACTCTAATGCACATTATGTGGCAGTTTATGCTGTAATATTCACTTACACATCTTGGGTAGATTAGTCGGGTATAATCTCTAGGTACAAATTTGTTCCAAGTATTATATTTTTTAAAGAGATTATAATGTTTATTGACAAATATTCCTATTTCAAGGATATACATTGAAGCCAATGTTAATAATTTTAGCTTTTTAAATAAGGGTCTACAGGAGTCAAATGGTCCAACTCCACAGATAGCCCGAACACACTTCTTTTGAGTGATAAATACCTTATTTACATCTGTTGAGTTACCCCATAAAATTAGTCCATACCTCAAGACCGAAAGTATAAAGAATAAAAAAGTAAAAAATAAATCGTCGCACTAGTAAATCATTACACATATTTCTTAGTGGGCAGTGCTGGGGGTCTATCGGTTGGCAACTCAGTGCCGTCCAGTCCAGGAGGAGCTTCAGAGAACCAGCTCCAACAACTCCAGCTGCAACGACAACAACACCTTCAGCGTCTGCAACAACTACAGCTGCAGAGGGATCATGTAGCTAGCCATCATGCACAGGTATTTTATTTTTTATTTATAACATATTCAATAAGGGTTGGCAAATATGATCTATTCATTTTACGACAATATAAATCCAATTTGGGTTACCACTCATCACTAAACTGTACATGTCGTCAATACAACATATTTTCACGAAAAAATAATGACAGTCTAGACATATTTGCTAATTCTTTGCATGTTTTTATGCGTAATGTATTGTCACTGCAGCGGATCCTGGCTGGGACTGTAAACTGAACTGCTGTTTAGCCAATTTTGATCCTTGGAATTGTGTTGCTTGATTGTGGTTGTATCATGTTGTATTGTGTTGTAATTTTTGCTTAGATTTAATAAGTTGCTGTAATTGTATTGTGTTTTCATTTTGGCTACTCAAAGGCCCAATTAATGGATACTGTAATAGCATGTGGTGGTTGCCTGTAATTGGTGCATCTGTTTTCTGTCTTAGTTGTAAGTAAAAATCGATGTACGAGGGGCGTTCAAAATATTCTCGGTATGTGGATAAAAACAAACAAGTACGAAAAGTTTGATATTTTTATTTTTCAATATACTCCCCCCCTATGTTCATACACTTATAAGATCGATCAATTATTTTTTTTAATCCCTCATAAAAATATTTTTTATCTTTGGTGTAAAAATGCTCCTCCACGGCCGTCTTCAACGCTTCATCGTCAGAAAATTTATTTCCACGCAGATCCTTTTTAAGATTGGGAAACAAAAAGAAGTCGCTTGGGGCTAAGTCCGGACTATAGGGTGGATGAGTAACAGTTTCAAACCCACATTCAACAATAGCTGCCTTGGCAATATGAGCAGTATGGACAGGGGCGTTGTCATGCAGAAGCAGAACACCTTTGGTTAACTTTCCTCGCCTCTTTTCTTTGATCGCATCTCTTAATTGACGTATAACGTTAGCGTAGTACTGCCCTGTGATATTTACACCTTTTTCTTTATAATCGATAAGCAAAACTCCTTCACAATCCCAAAATATTGTGGCCATGACCTTGCCAGCTGACGGGATTACCTTGAACTTCTTGGGATGAGCTGAACCCTTAATGTGCCACTGCATGGACTCCTGTTTGCTCTCTGGGTCATAATGATGAACCCAGGTTTCATCTCCAGTAACTATTTTTTGCAGCACCTCATCGGGATTTTCACCACACAGGTCGATAAAATCTGAACAGCAAGCCACACGCATATCCTTTTGAAGAAGCGTCAGCATTCGCGGAACCCATCTTGCACTTACTTTTGACATATTAAGATGGTCATGTATAATGTCATGTACGGTACCAATAGAGAGATTGGTTACTTGAGCTATAGATTTTACCTTCACTCGGCCGTCTTCCAATATAAGTTTTTCCACTTTATCAATATTTTCTTGTGAGGTAGCCACTACAGGCCGGCCAGGTCTAGGGTCATCTTCAATACTCTCCCTTCCACGCTTAAATTCGCTTGACCATTTTTGAATAGTAGATAAAGAAGGAGCAGACTCACGGTAAACACAATCCATTTCCTCTTTTATGGTTTTTTGATTTTTACCCTGTTTTGTCAAGAATTTTATGACGGATCGGTGCTCTAATTTCGTTAAAATTGTTAATTCGCTCATGGTGTTCATGTTTGTTCGGCAATTGCAGAAAAACAAAAGAACATCTCGGTTCCAATTTTACTTTTTTTTAATGTCAATGGATGAATCTTAGCGGCCAGTAACAAATATATATATAAAAGAGGTTGTAACGTATCAATACCGAGAATATTTTGAACGCCCCTCGTATGTTTTGTTGCTGTCACTGTTGGCGACCCTAATAAATAAATAAATAAATAACGGCTCCTGTCGAATGTCAATGACATTATCCTTTTTGGGCTATTATTGTATTTCCTGTACTGTTTCCGTGGTCTAGCGGTTAAGTCCGTGGATTTAGACTCGGAGGTACCGGGTTCAATTCCTGGTCGGGACACAAAAATATTGATTGATGTAAGTAAATACATTTAATTCATTTGTGATATTTCTCGAGTTTGGTACGCTGGAGACATCAAGAAGCTTGCCACATGTCATGATTGGCCTATAGTAAAGTTGGCTGAATGTGAATCCGCTTATTTATAAGCGTGGTTTCTGATCACCTCGAAAGGGAAACGGTCGTGATGATACTTAACTAACAATGTAATTACAAGAAGGCAAAGACTCTTTGCTGGTCGCTTGTATTAGCAAGTGTGTCAAAAATAAATAATTTGATTTACAGCAAGTGGGTCCTGGAGTGACACAGCATGTGGTGACAAGTCCAGCCCTGCCAGAACAAGTTGTGGAGGCTGGACTTCTAACACCCACACAGGATCATCAAGGTAATTTATCTAGTTTCATCACAGCCCCTAGAACAGTGTTCTAGGCCTCCATTGTTGCGAGATGGACCATACAGAAATTTCGGTAGAATTTGGCCTACACTCGCCACGCTGGTCAGACGGTTGGCGAGGGTTTGATGTTAATTTTGAATGACAATTTAATACTAGTGACGTGCTGAGGCGTCCCTCTGTTTGACATTTCTATTCCTTGAGCGTAGTGACGTGCCGAGGCGTCCCTCTGTCTGACATTTCTATTCTTCGAGTGTAGTGACGTGCTGAGATGTGTCCCTCTGTTTGACATGTCTGTTCCTCGAGCGTAGTAACGTGTTGAGGCGTCCCTCTGTTTCACATTTCTATTCCTTGAGCGTCGTGACGTGCCGAAGTGTCCCTCCGTTTAACATTTATATTCCTCGAGCGTAATGACGTGCTGAGATGTGTCCCTCCGTTTGACATTTCTAATCCTCAAGCGTAGTGACATGCTGAGGCGTCCCTCTGTTTGACATTTCTATTCCTTGAGCGTAGTGACGTGCCGAGGCGTCCCTCTGTCTGACATTTCTATTCTTCGAGTGTAGTGACGTGCTGAGATGTGTCCCTCTGTTTGACATGTCTGTTCCTCGAGCGTAGTAACGTGTTGAGGCGTCCCTCTGTTTCACATTTCTATTCCTTGAGCGTCGTGACGTGCCGAGGTGTCCCTCCGTTTAACATTTAAATTCCTCGAGCGTAATGACGTGCTGAGATGTGTCCCTCCGTTTGACATTTCTAATCCTCAAGCGTAGTGACATGCTGAGGCGTCCCTCTGTTTAACATTTCTATTCCTTGAGCGTAGTGACGTGCCGAGGTGTCCCTCCGTTTAACATTTATATTTCTTTGAGCGTAGTGACGTGCTGAGATGTGTCCCTCTGTTTAACATTTCTATTCCTCGAGCGTAGTAACGTGTTGAGGCGTCCCTCTGTTTCACATTTCTATTCCTTGAGCGTAGTGACGTGCCGAGGTGTCCCTCCGTTTAACATTTATATTCCTCGAGCGTAATGACGTGCTTAGATGTGTCCCTCCGTTTGACATTTCTACTCCTTAAGCGTAGTGACATGCTGAGGCGTCACTCTGTTTGACATTTCTATTCTCAAGCGTAGTAACGTGCCGAGGCGTTCCTCTGTTTGAAATTTCTATTCCTTGAGCGTAGTGACGTGCCGAGGTGTCCCTCCGTTAACATTTATATTCCTCGAGCGTAGTGACATGCTGAGGCGTCCCTCTGTTTGACATTTCTATTCCTCGAACGTAGTGACATGCTGAAGCGTCCCTCTGTTTGATATTTCTATGTCTCGAGCCTAGTGACGTGCCGAGTCGTCCCTCTGTTTGATATTTCTATGTCTTGAGTCTAGTGACATGCTGAGGCGTCCCTCTGTTTGACATTTCTATTCCTCGAACGTAGTAACATGCTGAAGCGTCCCTCTGTTTGATATTTCTATGTCTTGAGTCTAGTGACATGCTGAAGCGTCCCTCTGTTTGATATTTCTATGTCTTGAGTCTAGTGACATGCTGAGGCGTCCCTCTGTTTAACATTTCTATTCCTTGAGCGTAGTGACGTGCCGAGGTGTCCCTCCGTTTAACATTTATATTTCTTTGAGCGTAGTGACGTGCTGAGATGTGTCCCTCTGTTTGACATGTCTGTTCCTCGAGCGTAGTAACGTGTTGAGGCGTCCCTCTGTTTCACATTTCTATTCCTTGAGCGTAGTGACGTGCCGAGGTGTCCCTCCGTTTAACATTTATATTTCTTTGAGCGTAGTGACGTGCTGAGATGTGTCCCTCTGTTTGACATGTCTGTTCCTCGAGCGTAGTAACGTGTTGAGGCGTCCCTCTGTTTCACATTTCTATTCCTTGAGCGTAGTGACGTGCCGAGGTGTCCCTCCGTTTAACATTTATATTCCTCGAGCGTAATGACGTGCTGAGATGTGTCCCTCCGTTTGACATTTCTAATCCTCAAGCGTAGTGACATGCTGAGGCGTCCCTCTGTTTAACATTTCTATTCCTTGAGCGTAGTGACGTGCCGAGGTGTCCCTCCGTTTAACATTTATATTTCTTTGAGCGTAGTGACGTGCTGAGATGTGTCCCTCTGTTTGACATTTCTATTCCTCGAGCGTAGTAACGTGTTGAGGCGTCCCTCTGTTTTACATTTCTATTCCTTGAGCGTAGTGACGTGCCGAGGTGTCCCTCCGTTTAACATTTATATTCCTCGAGCGTAATGACGTGCTTAGATGTGTCCCTCCGTTTGACATTTCTACTCCTTAAGCGTAGTGACATGCTGAGGCGTCCCTCTGTTTGACATTTCTATTCTCAAGCGTAGTAACGTGCCGAGGCGTTCCTCTGTTTGAAATTTCTATTCCTTGAGCGTAGTGACGTGCCGAGGTGTCCCTCCGTTAACATTTATATTCCTCGAGCGTAGTAACATGCTGAAGCGTCCCTCTGTTTGATATTTCTATGTCTCGAGCCTAGTGACGTGCCGAGTCGTCCCTCTGTTTGATATTTCTATGTCTTGAGTCTAGTGACATGCTGAGGCGTCCCTCTGTTTGACATTTCTATTCCTCGAACGTAGTAACATGCTGAAGCGTCCCTCTGTTTGATATTTCTATGTCTTGAGTCTAGTGACATGCTGAAGCGTCCCTCTGTTTGATATTTCTATGTCTTGAGTCTAGTGACGTGCCGAGTCGTCCCTCTGTTTGATATTTCTATGTCTTGAGTCTAGTGACATGCTGAGGCGTCCCTCTGTTTGACATTTCTATTCCTCGAACGTAGTAACATGCTGAAGCGTCCCTCTGTTTGACATTTCTATTCCTCAAACGTAGTGACATGCTGAAGCGTCCCTCTGTTTGATATTTCTATGACTCGAGCCTAGTGACGTGCCGAGTCGTCCCTCTGGTTGATATTTCTATGTCTCGAGCGTAGTAAAGTGCCGAGGTGTCCCTCCATTTGAGAGCTGGTAGGAAATAATTGTGTGAAGTATCCGTTAAGGAAACCTTTAAAAATATGAGTGTAGGACTTTGTGCTAAGGAAAGGTTTCTTACAACTGGACCACCACTACTCTTTATTATTACATCATCATCATCATCATTACAGCCCCTAGAACACTGCGTCCTAGACCTCCACAGTTGGAGATGGGCCTACCAGAACATATATCTGGAGAATTTGGCCTACACTCGCCACGCTGGCCTTGCTTGGCTGGCTTGGCTGGCTTGGCGAGGAGTTTATTATTAAGGAGTTTTTAATTATTGTTGGGATATGTAGGAAACATGTAGTTGGATGAACAAAAACTTGTCGGAACTTTAGGTATAAATTTAAAGTATATTGAGATACGATACGATCAAACGAAAAAGGTTGACAACTGTCACTTAACAAAACGCCTGTTTTCTACAAGCGGCAAAGGCAGTGTTGTATATATTACATAGTATATTAAAAATTAAGGCGTAAACGCAATTATACTTAATTGTTTTGCTATTTAGGTGCTGGAGGAGCTTTGATTGTGAACCCTAAGACTAAGACAGCTCTTGCCAACATGCTTAGTATTCGTCTCCAAGGCACGGCACAACCACCAGATCATGAGCCGTCAGCAGCCGGCACTCTAAGGTAAAATATAAAGGGGAATTATAAGTAAAGTATCATTACGACCGTTTCCCTTTCGGGGTGGTCAGAAACCACGTTTATAAATAAGCGGATTCACATTTAGCCAACTTTGCTATAGGCCAATCATGACAAGTGGCAAGCTCGTCGATGTCTCCAGCGTACCAAACTCAGAGAAATATCACAAATAAATTTAATTTAATGTATTTATTTAGATTACTGCCTCCGTGGTCTAGCGGTTAAATCCGTGGATTTAGACTCTGAGGTACCGGGTTCGATTCCTGGTCGGGACACAAAAATATTTATTAATGTAAATAAATACATTTAATTTATTTGTGATATTTCTCGAGTTTGGTACGCTGGAGACATTGACGAGCTTGCCACTTTTACTATATTGGCCTATAGTAAAGTTGGCTAAATGTGAATCCGCTCATTTATAAGCGTGGTTTCTGACCACCCCGAAAGGAAAACGGTCGTGATGATACTTTACTTTATTTAGATTAATAAATATTTTTGTGTCCCGACCAGGGATCGAACCCGGTACCTCCGAGTCTACACCCACGGATGTTATATTATAAGTCTTTCTGTAATTTGTATATTTCAACTATATAACAATCGTTATATTTTGGTATGTCAGTTAACAGATTTTAAAATAATAACAATAATGCTATTAACACCATTCATCGTAGACAAAGGAGCATAGGAACACAATACAGTAGAAGGCATAAGACCACAAAACTATACAACTATTTAAAATAATTTTCCGTCAAAGGCATGTCAATAAATTCTGACAGGTTATAAAAAGCATTATTTTGGAAAAAGAGTTTCAATTTTGTTTTAAATTCACTTGGTTGTAGTCCAGTTATAATCTCAGGTAGTTTATTGTATAATGTAATTTTCAACGGCAAACCTTGTTTAAACGTTTCTCTCAACCTGGTTTGCCTTATATAGATTTCATTCTTGTACTTACTTGCATGCCTATTTGTATCCACAAACTCTTGCTGTCTATAAAGTTATTAGTTAGATGATTATTTATTATTGCTGTTATTTTTACTTATGACATAGATTTAGTTCCACTCGCTACTGACAATTTGTTTTTGTTTTGATAATAATTTTGATTTAATTTAATATTATTAGTTTAAATTTAATTTATGATTTGACTTAATTTTATTCAATTTAATTTAATTTGATGTTAGGTTCGGCTCAATTTTAATTTAAGTGCTGTCTATAAAATAAAAATCATTTTGGCTAATGTGTAACAAAATTCTTATCGTCAAATATGTAATTAATGCTGTTATTTTGTAAAACCAATAAATAAATAAATTGTTTCTTAGGTTATACTTAGTCAAACTAGATATTTTTGGAAGTTCATTAGCTTTCGCATGAAACGTGACTGTCATAATTGTACTAGTTTGAAGTTATTTTGTAATTGGTCTATTTTGTTTGATAAAATATTTGAATTTGTTTTAGACTGATGACGGCGGCGCACGCTGTGGGAGCGGGTGCACCTGGGGGGGGAGTGCGGGCCCCGCCCACACGGCTACTGCTCGGGCCAGCTCCACAACACCATCATGTTGTGCAGGTATTACAGTACGAGATACCTAGAAGAGCTACCTTCACCAATCTGTTATTCAAATGAAATCCACTTAAAAAAAAAAGAGTTTTCCAATTCGACTGTTTTTTTTTTGTATTTTTGTTACGCGATTATTCCTTCAATTATGAATTGATTTTTATGGTTCTTCTTTTCTTTGGTAGGACATATTTCAGAGGTTGTCCCATATACATTTTATCGCAATCGGTTCAGCATTTTTTGAGAAAATTTACTAAAACAAAAATATATACACAGATAATTGCTTTGTTTACCAAAAGTTTTTGATGAGGAACAAAAAAGATTGTATGTATTTGTAATAAGGGGGGGACTGATAATTATTATAAATTCATAGTACCTATTCTTAAAAAAGAAAGAAAACATTACTATTGTTACTACTACTGTGTACTATCATTTATACGATAAGGATTAACTAACTTAAAAATAAATTTAAAAATTAAATATCATTTGATAAAGAAACTGCATCATAAAATAAATAAAAATACTCTATTCTAGCCAGGAATCAGATTTGAAGATTTTGACAATATTAAGTTTGACAATTGACATTACTTCCCAAAATTTGACCCTTATAAGCGTTACACTTACATTTGTCATAGATTTACGTCTGTCCCGGTTCCACTAATACCAACTTGTGGAATCGTTAATAAATTGTCGTTGAATTAATTACTTTCTAGTCTCGGAACAGACCTTTTGTTATTTTTGAGCTGTCAAAACTACATCCATGGCGCCATTTTGTATCTATAGTCATTGGAAGTTCATAATTCATTTTTTTTCTTATAATATAAATAAATATTTTTAACAAAATGCCTATTTTTTACTAACAAATCTAATAAACAGTATATCTAAAGATTTCACTTGAACGACCATAGGGATGTCATGTCCCCAACCCCCATTTCAACCCCATTGTTTTTTTTCGTGTTTTAGTTATAAAATTTGTTTATTTCATACCCCATGACTCATTTTACATGACTAAAATAAATAAGTTTCCATACTCTTATCCTTTATCCTTCTGATGAAACACAGAAGCGGGAATTACACCCCTTTCCTTATAATTGACACATGTGCTTAGTACTCGTACATATATATATTTTTTATTTGACTTAATACTTTTTTTTTATTAGGGTGGTACGGTGACTCCTACAGGGGTGCCAACTGGGAAGGTGTATACTGGAACAGTTCGGGCGCCTCCACCTCGGGCACAGTTCTATGGACACAACCCTAACCTCAAACTACCGCCAGACCTCTTCCTTCTAGGCTGTGTCTTTCATATTGTAAGTACAACAAAATATATAAAATTTGCACCAACATCTTAGAAAATTTAATTAAATTTAACGTTTTTTTTTTGTTTCAAAAGCAAAGCAAAGCATTCAACGCCTTAATACTCTACTATACATTACTATTTCTCGAGTTTGGTACGCTGGAGACATCGACGAGCTTGCCACTTGTCATGATTGGCCTGTAGCAAAGTTGGCTATTGTAAATCCGCTTGTTTATCAGATTTTTTTTTTTATATACTTGCGCCCACCTGATGGTAAGTGGCGCGATAAAATGTTAGCAACTGGAATCAGACAATTATGACTAACTCTCTAACACTATGCCGGCTTGACTGGGCATAACGACAATTCGATCCTGATCCCGAAACGTGTGGACTTTACTGGGTTTATCGGCACGAACGGTGGATATTTCCCCGCCCCAGCAGACTGGGCAAATTACCACCATCAGACCGCCTACCACCTATATTATTCACCTAATATTATTTTAGGTGGAATACCAGCAGACCTGGGGAATAGATCGGATTACTCGTTGGACTGAAGTCATCCAGCGGAGAGGCGGGGAACTAGAACAGAACTACTGCGCGCGAGTCACTCATGTGTTGTGCGAAACACAGAAACACGGAGTTGTTATGCAGGTATGTATTAAATTTCTTTCTAGCTATAGTATATATGTAGTATGACATGCCTTTTTACATCAGCTACAATTTAAGTTATATCTTAAATTGTTTTTGTTCTAGCTATAGTATGACAATGCATCTTTACAGCAGCTATAATTTCTTTCTAGCTATAGTATATATGTAGTATGACAATGCCTTTTTACAGCAGCTATAATTTAAGTTACATCTTAAATTGTTTTTGTTCTAGCTATAGTATGACAATGCATCTTTACAGCAGCTATAATTTCTTTCTAGCTATAGTATATATATAGTATGACAATGCCTTTTTACAGCAGCTATAATTTAAGTTACATCTTAAATTGTTTTTGTTTTAGCTATAGTATGACAATGCATCTTATCTTTACAGCAGCTATAATTTCTTTCTGGCTATAGTATATATGTAGTATGACAATGCCACTTTACAGCATCTATAATCTTGAACGGCATCCTCACAATTGTTTTTGTCATAGGTTGTAGTATAGCAATGCCTCATTACAGCAACTATGATCATGCCTCATTACAGCAACTATGAACCTGAATATTCTAAGACGTAAAAAGCTCCTCCACTCAATTATTCCTTCCAGCTGTCAAACGTAGTTGATATGTATATTTTTGACCGTAGTGTCAGTTCAATATTAAATATTGGGATGTAATCATCCCAATATTAAATTCTTATAATCTTTATTTAAAAATAATTGTACTTACGTAATTTTCGATCAGGGGTCAAGCCCTACAAGGGTCTCTGGACCACTCGGATATCTGCTCTTCCGGTCACAATCAATATTGCAAAACATAATACGTTTGTTGTTTTCTTTGCTAGTAAAAACGTTTTTAACTAATTATTTAAATGGCATATATAAAAATACAAAAGATTGTAACGTGTCGACATTTGGCAGACAACTCACTGTCCACGCGTCGACATTTAGCAAACAACTCACTGTCCACGCGTCGACATTTAACAGACAACTCACTGTCCACGCGTCGACATTTAGCAGACAACTCACTGTCCACGCGTCGAAATTTAGCAGACAACTCACTGTCCACGCGTCGACATTTAGCCGACGTGGTTGGGTTGCGGAATAGAGAAGAAAGGATAAGGTTATAAAGC
Organism: Tinea semifulvella; assembly: GCA_910589645.1. Taxonomy (NCBI): domain Eukaryota; kingdom Metazoa; phylum Arthropoda; class Insecta; order Lepidoptera; family Tineidae; genus Tinea; species Tinea semifulvella. The sequence goes on from OU342594.1 coordinate 9,693,758, forward strand.
TCCTCAGAATACTTACGCTCATAGAGGCAACATCTCGGTCGGCGGAGCTGTAGTGATTCGAGAGTTTGACTGTCATAGGATATCTCATGCCATTATACTTAGTTTTATATATTTTTCCACGTTTCAAGGCACTTCGCGATGCTAAACGGTGTGTGACAGCTTACTGGCTATCGGACACTATGCAGCGCCGAGCCGTGGCCCCTCCCTGGCAAGCCATACACCTGCCCACCATGTACTCTGCCAGGGATAGACCTGCTAAACATCACAGGGTCTGCATTTCTGGCTGGAGAGGAGAAGAGAGGGAACGAATCATCTTCATGATAGAACATATCGGTGCTAAGGTATGATAGTTTTTATTTCTAAACTAAACTGTCCTAAATTATTTTCTCCTTCGCTTTTCCCTGTTTTGTATAGTAATATTGATTTACAGCATCAACATTCTCTTCTATTTCACGTTATAGTATCATCTTTAAGAGACAGTGACATCAGTACAGATAAATCAGTTGGAGAAGTTTTTGTGACTCCTTTTCAATATCAGTACAGATAAATCAGTTGGAGAAGTTTTTGTGACTCCTTTCCAATATTAGTACAGATAAATCAGTTGGAGAAGTTTCTGTGACTCCTTTTCAATATCAGTACAGATAAATCAGTTAAAGAAGTTTTTGTGACTCCTTTTCAATATCAGTACAGATACATCAGTTGGAGAAGTTTTGTGACTCCTTTTTAATATCAGTACAGATAAATCAGTTGGAGAAGTTTTTGTGACTCCTTTTCAATATCAGTACAGATACATCAGTTGGAGAAGTTTTTGTGACTCCTTTTCAATATCAGTACAGATAATTCAGTTGGAGAAGTTTTTGTGATTCCTTTTCAATATCAGTACAGATAAATCAGTTGGAGAAGTTTTTGTGACTCCTTTTCAATATCAGTACAGATACATCAGTTGGAGAAGTTTTTGTGACTCCTTTTCAATATCAGTACAGATACATCAGTTGGAGAAGTTTTGTGACTCCTTTTCAATATCAGTACAGATAAATCAGTTGGAGAAGTTTTTGTGACTCCTTTTCAATATCAGTACAGATAAATCAGTTGGAGAAGTTTTTGTGACTCCTTTTCAATATCAGTACAGATAAATCAGTTGGAGAAGTTTTTGTGACTCCTTTTCAATATCAGTACAGATACATCAGTTGGAGAAGTTTTGTGACTCCTTTTCAATATCAGTACAGATAAATCAGTTGGAGAAGTTTTTGTGACTCCTTTTCAATATCAGTACAGATACATCAGATGGCAAAAGTTTTTGTGACTCCTTTTCAATATCAATACAGATAAATCAGTTGGAGAAGTTTTTGTGATTCCTTTCCAATATCAGTACAGATAAATCAGTTGGAGAAGTTTTTTGACTCCTTTTCAATATCAGTACAGATACATCAGATGGAGAAGTTTTTGTGACTCCTTTCAATATCAGTACAGATACATCAGCTGACCACCTATTTATCGCCACACCTGTTTGTATGTTTCGGTATATAGAATAGGCTTACATTTAAATTTATTCCTTGCATATTTTAATTTTTTTGTAACCATTCTAATTGTTGTGATAAATAAAGTATTTTCTTTCTTTCTTTCTTTCAGTTGGAGAAGTTTTTGTGACTCTTTTTCAATATCAGTACAGATACTGATGTATTGGAGAAGTTTTGTGACTCCTTTTCAATATCAGTACAGATACATCAGTTGGAGAAGTCTTTGTGACTCCTTTTCAATATCAGTACAGATACATCAGTTGGAGAAGTTTTTGTGACTCCTTTTCAATATCAGTACAGATACATCAGTTGGAGAAGTTTTGTGTCTCCTTTTCAATATCAGTACAGATAGAGAATCAGTTGGAGACTTATGTTATTTAGAAGATGTCTGCAATCAGAAGTGGGATTATTATTTTAGGTTGATAATGATGATACGCGTTTATTTTCCGTTTACAGTTAACTCCATACTTTACGAGAGACAACACAGTGCTAATATGCAAGCGTGCTGATGGAATTAAATACCGACGTGCGCGGGAGTGGAGTCTACCAGTAGTCACCGCCGCCTGGGTTACCGACCTTCTGCTCGGGAATATGAGCGCCCTGTCTCAGGCACGTATTACCCACATTATAACCATTTTTTTTTATATACTTGAACTACATGTGACATGACCGCCTCCGTGGTCTAGTCGTAACAAACGTTGCCGTGAACTCGGGAGGTCGTGGGTTCGATTCCCACCGGGGGCAAGTTGTACATTGTATAATTTGTCTCGGTCTGGGTGTTTATATGTATAATATGTATATATTTACAAAAAAAAAAGTATAATATGTAGTTTATCAACCATCTAGTTTTCGTAACACAAGCCTCGTAGCTTACCACTGAAACTAGATGGCGCTGTGTGACCTGTCTGTAAATATAAAAAAAGACTTGTTTTGTTACTTATACATATGTTTCTTTGTTTATCTTTGAGTTTTATATTTAAAATATTTTTTTCCATGGCGCGTTGGCAAGTCGTAATTTTATTAATTAGTAGTAATTATTATATTATAATTGTTATATTTCCATGTTTGGCAGCCATAAGTCAAACAGGGAAGTAAGCAGGAGTCCATATTATAGTTACATTACATTATAGTTTGAGCCTAAATCGAAACATTTTAATATCTTCATTTATGTTTAGATTGACAACACCAAATATCAGCACTACAATTTGGGGAGTCCCTTCCGCATGGATTACAATCTAGTTTCACATTTAATGAGTAAGTAAAAACTGCATCTAGTTACATTAAGAAAAAAAAGGGCCGAGATATTATTTGTGGTTTTGCATTTTTTTTAAGTGAGAATTTTATTGCACGCGCTTGGTTGGCTTATTTCGTTGAACGTACGTCCGTACGTCAGATCAGCGCTCAAGGGAAAACAGCGCGGCGGGGAAGGGGAAGAGGGGCGGATAGGCGCGCGCGTATAGCCGCTACCTCTCTCGTTCTCTCCTGCTTCTTCTTTCTCTTATTTTCTTCCTCTCGAAACAGCGCTGCGGGGAAGGGGAAGAGGGGCGGATAGGCGCGCGCGTATAGCCGCTGCCTCTCTCGCTCCTTCTTTCTCTTTCTTTCTTTACGCGTCTGCAACTATGAGTGCGCACGCAGCCACGCGCATTCATTTAACCTCCATAATCCTACTAAAAACGAAATCAATAATCTGCAAATTTAGTTGATGACTGATGGTAAGTGGTGTGAGAGGTCCATGAATGTTAGCAACTGGAATCCGACACTCATGACTGACATCAGTCTCTAACACTATGCCGGCTTGACTGATACATCCCCGCCCCGGCAGACTGAGCAAATTACCACTATCAGTCCGCCTACCACCTATTAAAATTATGATGTGTATTGGCAACTCTAAAAATGATTATTTTTTTTCCAAAGGATAGGGTTCGATCCCTGGTCGGGATACAAAAATATTTATTAATGTATATAAATACATTTAATTAATATTTAATTTATTTGTGATATTTCCCGAGTTTGGTACGCTGGAAACAACGACGAGCTTGCCACTTGTCATGATTGGCTATGGCCTGACGGGCCTATAGTAAAGTTGGCTAAATGTGAATCCGCTTATTTATAAGCGTGGTTTCTGACCACCCGGAAAGAGAAACGGTCGTGATGATACTTATGAAAGTATTTTGTTCAATAAAATTTATCACTTTTGTATTAAACAGATGCCTGGAAAATGCCGATAAACATAACGCAAGAGTCTCACGAGCGGGCTAAACGGTCTGCGCTCACGGCTGGAGGTCGGAGAGCGAAACGTCCTCGACTGGAAGAGAACCCGGGACCTCCCCCCACCTTGCCCAATCAACCCCCAGCTCTCCCCCCACCCTTACACCTCGCACCCAAAGTATTATTCTCAGCAATTTCCCCAACAGAACAAAACAAAATGACCAATATTGTCAGGTTAGTATTTTGTTTTTTTTTTTCTTCTAAAACCTATCATGCTACATTTATTTTTAATTAATTTATTTATTATATATTTTATTTTATTATTATTTATTAATATAGGCTTCCTTTTAATGGGTCAAATATTGTACCGTAGAAGTATTCGTTATTAATAATTATCATATTGTATATTGTACCAATTTTTTTTTAATTAATAATGATTTTTACATTGGCAACACAAATGCTCACTTGCATAAATATATTTATATTTTCATAAATATAGAGCAACCTTAAATAAATAAATATAAAATCATATCATATCACGCCAATTCATAAGCGTGATATTTATAATCCCTAATACATTTATTTACTTATGTGGTTGTTTACTCGTGAAATGGAATGTATTTCGCATTTTCAAACGAATATAACCATGAACTGTACGGTTGGTTATATTAAATTACCCAGATTTATGGACCTCCCGCTAAACAATCTATCATTTTCAAAGATTTATCTCTTTTATTTTAAATAGAGAAAAATATTAAAAACATAACGTTTTTCCTTTATTTTACTAAACAAATATATGACTTATGGTGGTGAAAAGAAAGTAGACTAACTGCGGATTCTTTAATAGATCTAAGGTCACTGCTTGAAGGGCACGATACACCACCCTCAAGAGTTAGAGCAGATTTTATGAGCACACACAATTCACGTATTAAATAGTTATATTTGAATAAATATGGATTGAGTAGCTAAGGGTGGCGTTTTAGGTGCGTTCGCGCATATCACCATCTCTTTCACCCGTGTGTCTTAAGGACAGGGAATAAAAGGGATGGATATACATTAGGGTGGGTCAAAAAACACTTTTTAGTATGCATTCTAATAACGATAATATGTCGTAATTTGGGACTATTATGACATATTTAAAATATTATTGCAATCATAAAATAACTGCCTCCGGATTAGGTTTAAAGTTTCGGTGTTTTCAATGAATTAGCTGATTAATCAAAGTAATCTGAATAATAAATTTACACCATTTATACTTTAATAAATGCTTATGTATGTATCAGAATAACGTTACTGTTACAAACAATACCAAAAATATGCAGAAAATATTTGTGGATCAATCCAAATATTCAATTAAACTAACAACCGCAAAGTGATTGATTTAGTCGTTAAACAATAGTAGTAATTATAACTTTACAATTAATTAAAATTTATTTTTCTTACATAAAGTTTACTAATTACATTTATACTACAATAAAATAATAACAGTTATGAAAGTTTTAAGAAACATGTATTGTTTGGGTTCTCTTCTTCCGATGGATGTTGGAGGTTGTACGAGCTATCGTACATAATCAGCATTTCCTTTGTTTCCGTCACCTTTACTTTATAATAAATTAGTGTACAAACGGCACTCGCCTGAATCGTTTGTTTCATTACGCGATAACCTTTCCATAACTAACATTTAACCAACATATAAATGTTAACACAATGGTTTTTGGTCCTTCGAACCGGATTTGAATTATGTATGCCTTTGAGCTCCCAGTACTGTGACAAATTCGGCATATTATTTATTACACGTGACAATTGAACATTTTTACGTTGCCGGAATGGATCCAGCTAGTTTTGTCTGCTGGGCTATCGGTGCCACAAGAGGGACCTTTGATAGGACCACTGTCGATGATGTCTTAATATACACTAGCGTCTAAGATCTAGCCAATACAGCCAAGTATGACGTAAAATATTTTTCTTTCTAATAAGTTATTGAGGTTATCATCAAATTCCAGATGTTACAGAATTTGATGCTTTCCTTGGAGTTACTCGCGGCACCATAGCTCAAACACGTCGGGTATAATATGGGAGTTGACAGCGCGGGAAAACCGCTAAAAATAAACTGCAACTTGTGCCCCATATCTAAAGTCCAATTTATCGTTTTCCATAACTATTCACATTGTAGCACATTATTAAACAAATCGACACCACTTTTGACTAACTATATCCAGAGTAAATTAATTTACAAAACCAAAAACTTGCACTTCACATGTCCGCGCAAAATAGCATGTTTTTTTTTTTAATTCCAATGTTAATCCGGAGGCAGAGAGAGAAGGTAACACTAATTTTCTAAAAAAATAATACTTGGTTTTACCATACAATTATAAATAACGGTGTTATTAACTTATCCAGGTTTCATTACATATATTGTTCAAGGACAGCACTCTAGTCATGTTCAGAATAAAATTAATTGTTATTACCATATATTTCCAGAGAATTATTTGAAGAATGTGAAGTTGAAGAGAATAATGACAATTTTTGATTGTTCATTTGTGTCCTTTTGGTTAGATATCATTCATTATCCCTAATTTATATTTAAAGGGGGGGGGTAGCGGTAATTTGTTTGTAACGTTACTTAATTGATTATTTATTTATAACAAAAAAAATTATTACATGTACAAAAAATAGCAAATAAGTTGTGTTGTCTTAGAAGTTCTGCATGTATGTTTTTTGTGTAATTTGCATTATTATTGTAGTTTTTTTATTTATATAATATTAAGAAATAAACATCAGTTGTAAGTGCCAAACACATCGCCCCGGCGCGGTCCGAATTCCTCGGTCTTTGCAGTCTAGAAATATGTTGTTCTTTTTCGTTCGCACGAGTGAAACAGAGAACGCGTCATTCTAAATAGACATGTTGGAAAGAGGCAGATATATAATTATGCGTTCCGTTTTTGGCAAACTTTCCAATGTTATCTTGAACTGCTAGCGTATTGAAAATGGCACTCCGAGACCCGCGTTCACTTTGACCGCCGCGTATAGTTTAGGGTGTGTCTGGCTCAAAGATTTTGTAAGACGATGCGCGTGTTAGATATTCAAATGTATTAATTGTTAGATAATCAAACATCTATTTCCTTTGGTTATGCATTATTGATATAATTTATTTATTTAAATTCTTTAATGCACTTAAAAATAGTACTGAGGCGAGCTATAATGCCAGTAGGCATTCTTTACCAACTAACCTTGGGGATCGAGTAAGGGTGAAAAAATAATAATATAATATAATTTTAATATACTACACATTATACCTAAACACATAAACCTACATAAACCATACATACAATTATACATACAAGTACATCATATACATTATAACTTTAATAAATACACGGTTATTTATATAGTGTTTTATAATAATTGAAGCTACAATAAACAAATAACAATCTACAAAATAATCATTTAATTCATATGGCAACAATATTGTTTGACGTTTCGCAACACAAAATCGTTCGTAAACATCAGAACTTTCGCGGTGTCAGTAAAAAGTTTTACAAAATCTTAGGTCCGGCCCTTAGTATTTAGAGCGTGTATAGTCTTTATTTTTTTATATTATTTATCACTATAAAGACGGGAAAATACACTTTTCTGAAATAAGGTGATGAGTCAAATGACCATTAAATCTGTTTTAAAAATTATCAACTGTAAACATCATATAACGTCAAACGACTATCCTCGTCTTACTAGTGTTAAATGGTTGCATGTAGTTTTGTGGTGAGGTTAGGAATACAATTAATAATAATTTACACACGTAGCTATAATGTTCAACTATCTATATACATTAGCATTCATCGGCATTAATAATCTTTAAGGCCGATTGCCCCCGTCTACGGGACGTCATGGTAAGCGTTCCGGTGGTGGTAAATTGCCCAGTCTGTCGGGGCGGGGGATACTTCCCCTGTAAAGTGTATCCACACGTTTCGCTATCAAGCTAGAATTTAAAAAAAAAATCTTTACAAGATTATACACGAGATTTATATCTTGTTTACTTTAGATATTATCGAGTAAGATCATTTAACGTTTTTACCTTGTATGTTATAGCTACGTGTGTAAGAAGTTTAAAAGTTGTTTTAAATACTAATTGGTTGATTTATCTTTCTAGGCAACTTGGCGGTTTAGTCGTTACCACAGCGAAGGAAGCGACGCACCTCATCATGGATAAACTGGCGAGAACCCCGAAATTTGTCAGCTGTCTCGTCGTGGTCAAACATCTGCTCACCCCAGAGTGGATCCTAGAAAGTCAGAGGCTAAACAAATTCGCTGACGAAGCAAAATACGGCCTTCGAGACGAGGCTTTTAATAAAATGTTCAACTGTGACATCTCGGAAGTTTTACTCTGTGGCGAGCAGAGAAGGAAGCTATTCGAAGGAGTGACGTTTTACCTAACCCCTTGCGTCAAACCGTCTAGACAAGTTCTTTTAGAAATGATAGAGCTATGCGGTGGTAAGGTAGAAAAAAACCGACGTTCTTTCGTCTCCATACAAGAGATCCACAACCAAAGGCCGTATAGTTACTTAGTTCTGACGGCCTCCAATGATTTGCACTTGGTTTACTATCTGTTGCAATCGGAGAAGACTTTAAATGTAGTTTGCAGTACCGAGGTCGTTATGTCAGCCATAATGAGACAGCGGTTGGATGTCACTGACTTTCTTGTTAAAATAGATTAATGGACATCAGAAGTGGGATAATATTGTAACGCCGTCTCATATCAGGAATATAAATGGTAAACCGAACACTTAACAATAGAATAATGTAAAAGTACAGTATCATCATGAGCAGTGGTGGTTCGGTTGGAAGAACAAGAGATGGATTCAAACCCCGGCATGTACCAATGAAAAAATAGTCTTACGTACATTTGTCTTAGATTTACAACACCACCATTCCTGTGCCTCGGAGAGCACGTTAAGCCGTCGGTCCCGGTTTCACTAATACCAACTTGTTGAATCGTTAATAAATTGTCATTGAAAATTGACATCAGATCCTCGGCAACCCGTCTTTAAATTGAATAAATTATTACTCTATCTTCGGATATAATAATCGATAGTTTGATAATAACTATTGTTATTATAAATTTAAAATAATAATGAATATTATTGTTACAATTAAAATTTTGTAACTAAAATTAGCTAAAAAACTTATAGCCGAGTGATCAAGAAGTTAACTATCTAAGGTATATTCGCGATAGCAAAACAAATTATGTAAACAAACGGCTGGAAAAATAAAATAGGTTTATAATCTGTCAAACAAAATTGACAACATTCTGTGTAAAAAAAGGTATCATCACGACCGTTTCCCTTTCGGGGTGGTTAAAAACCACGCTTAAAAATAAGCGGATTCACATTTAGCCAACTTTACTATAGGCCAATCATGACAAGTGGCAAGCTCGTCGATGTCTCCAGCGTACCAAACCCGAAAAATATCACAAATAAATTAAATATATTTACATTAATAAATATTTTTGTGTCCCGGTCAGGAATCGAACCCGGTACCTCCCAGTCTAAATCCACATACTTAACCGCTAGACCACGGAGGCAGTTCATACTGTATATAAATATGAATTAATCGAATGTGTAAAAGTTTTTAAGTTATAAATTAGCTACTCCCGAATAATAAATACAATGGATATATATTAAATTATTTTGTAATTTCTTAACAACTTCATTCGAAAATTATATTCACTAATGAATCATAAACTACTTAAATAAAATTAAATAATCAAACCTAGTAAAAAATAGAAACTATAAATAAAAATGTCCTCAAGAGACGCCCCATCAGAGATAGTCTTAAGAAGGCTGGTAACATTTCTTCGCTGTATAACGAGGCTAATACATTGGCAGAAATAATTGCCAGTTTTCCTGTTTCGATTTCTCCGTCAGCCGTTTGGCCAACTCTTGGATCCTCTCCATGGTCATATCGTCTCAACCCAAACGATGTAAACTCGTAACAAAGTATTTTTTAATGTACTAACACTTATTTTTTATTACTAAATAAAAGAGTCAATAGCAAAAAGCACTTCAAAAAACAATGCTTTTTCAACTTTACATGTTATTATTATGAGGAGTTCTTCGCGCCATTTTGCGTGAACATGTCAAGTGCAAGTTTTTGTTTTGTAAATTAATTTACTGTGGATATTATTGGTCAAAAGTGGTGTTGTTTTGTTTAATAATGTGCTACAATGTGAATAATTATGGAAAACGATAAATTGGACTTTAAATATGGGGCACAATTTGCAGTTTATTTTTTGCGGTTTTCCCGCGCTGTCAACTCCCATATTATACCCCACGTGTTTGAGCTATGGTGCCGCGAGTGACTCCAAGAAAAGCATCAAATTCTGCAGCATCTGGAATTTGATGATGACCTCATTAACTCATAGAAAAGAAAGATATATTACGTCAGACTTGGCTGTATGGGCTAGACCCTTTGCCTCTCATTCATCATCCATCGGGAGAATAGATAAAAATATATATATATATATATTATTATGATAACAAATACGCTTATTTATATTTATTATATAAATATATTTTATTATACTTAAGTTATTTATTAAATATTTATTAAACAACAGTTTAGAACCAATTGTTTACATAATATTTTTTGCTATCTTAAATAAAGTATAGGTTATACAAGTGGCGTAAATAGTGGTCCAACGGTATTCACCTATCACGTAAAAAAATAAGCATTTTTAACCATAGGTTTTATTTAATAAAAAAAAAAATGAAAAATTCACACTGTCACAATAATGTTGCCATTTGAAAGTTTCTAAATATTTCGATTCTCTACTTTCATTAGCCAGACTCTAATTCGCATCAAAGCGAAATTAAAAAAAAACTGCAGTAGGTAATTAAAAACCCAGCGGAGAATAGATTATATATATTAGATAGAAACTACTATTATTATAGAATTATAATAATACTATATAGTAGTACTATATTTAAAAGTAAAGAAATAAAACTTAATTGTAAAAACGTAGTCATTTTTATGATTTGTATGTATAAGTATATTTATAGTAGAATGAAATGACAGTATTCGGGCAACAACGTAGGAAATGTTGGCTGACAAGGTATTTATTGTTATTTTTATTTCCTTTTTCTTTGGTTGTAAATTTTATTTATATTAAAATTTTGATAGTTTATTTTTGCATATTTGATAATAAAATTAAATCCTTTACTCCTAAAATTAAAAAAAAGAGTTCTTCGCGCCATTTTGTAAGAACATGTCAATTGCAAGTTTTTGTTTTGTAAATTAATTTACTGTTGGTATTGTTTTGTTTAATAATGTGCTACAATGTGAATAATTATAGAAAACGATAAATTGTACCTTAAATTGTGCCCCATGCACAAGTTGGAGTAAATATTTTGCGATTTTGCCGCGCTGTAAACTCCCACGTGTTTGGGCTATAATGCCGCGGGTAACTTCAAAGAAAAGCATCAAATTCTGCAATATCTGGAATTTGATGATAAACTCATAAGAAAGAAATATATATTATGTAAGACTTGGCAGTATGGGCTAGACCCTTTGCCTTCCCTATCACCTCATTCATCATCCAACGGGAGAAGAGAACACAACAAAAAAAAAATAGGTTTGTATCTTGATTAGACAAACCTAACATTTTTTTATAGCCAATAATGGGGTGTACTCGTATAACCCAAAACTTTTAGTAGATGTCGCAAGCGCCAATGGTACCTTGTTCACACCTTTGACGTTTCTTTTAAATGGGAAATTGTATTTAACGTTATCTGCCTTAAAAGACGAATTAAGAAAGCGTAAAACGTATTTAAAAGGAAAAAAGGTCGAATTAATAGAGCGGTAAATTTAAGGTCTATATATCTTTGGTATCGATTGGAGAACTATGAACACCTCTATTTGTGCACAAAAACTGCATAATGTCAAGAAAAAAATACAATATCTTTAGAGGGCTGTGCAATATTTGGGCCAAGGATCAGCATTGCCATTCAATGTGGCAATGCTGTCAGTATCCTTGGCACTTTGCCCTTTGGTAGTGATTTTGAGCAAGTTTTTTTACTCATAATATTTTTACTTTTTTTAGTTGTGTTTTAAAGTAATTTATATAAGTTTAAGATTTTCTTCGAAAAAGTTGTGATATTTAAATTTCGTTCTGGCAAGATAGTTACTTTTTAAATTAATCTATACAAACGTGATGTTGGCACAAATGCCTTAGTGGCGATTGCCATTACTAGTTTTACTAGTATTAAAAAAAAAAGAAAAAGAACTGGCAACTGACAGTCCGACTTGGTCCTCTGAAACGCTTTAAATGAAATCCTACTATCGCATTTCCAAGCGATATTCAGTAAAAAAAGCGCTTACAGAACCAAGTCGAACATGGCTTGCGTACCATGTATCGTACGCGAAGTGATTTCCCACTTGCTCGGATATGTCGAGTCGCAAGTTTTTTGTTTTATAAATTACTTTACTGTGAACATTGTTAGTCAAAAGTGGTATTGTTTTGTTTAATAATGTGAATAATTATGTAAAACGATAAATTTAACTTTTTATATGGGGCACAAGTTGCAGAATTTTTGCGGTTTACCCGCGTTGTGAACTCTCATACTATACCGTCGTATATACGTACGCCGTCTATAGTAACTCTAAGTAAAGCATCAAATTCTGCAGCATCTGGAATTTGATGATGACCTCATTAACTCATAAAAAAGAAATATATATTACGTCAGACTTGGCTGTATGGGCTAGACCCTTTGCCTTCCCTATCATCTTATTCATCATCCATCGGGAGAAGAGAACACAGCATAGAAAAAAAAACTATCATGTCATGTTTAGGAACCATAGAATGTAGTTCGCAGTTTTATATTTTTATATATATTTTTGTATTATGTAAATTAAATAAAATTAAAATGCATTTATCGTTTATAGTTCTGTTTTAGAAAGTTTATGATGTGTAGGTAGTTGATAAATTTTAAATGTTCTCAATGAATTTTACTCGACAGTAAGCAAGGTTAAGTTTTGTACATATTAATGGAAGTATGAATTATAAAAATAATATAAAAAATATATGTTTTTTATTTACCCCAAAGTCCTTATCGTAACTTTAATGAACGTCGTAGCGTTTTGTAGACATCGTTAACTATTTAATTTCTTATAGGCATCGTCTGTGAACTGGCAATTAGTCCTAATTTTTTTGCGTGTACGTGCAGCGTTTAGTTTAGACTTTAAGACAAAGATAAGTAAAGTATCATCACGACCGTATCCTTTCCGGTGTAGTCAGAAACCACGCTTTTTATTTATTAAAGCGGATTCTCATTTAGCTAACTTTACTATAGGGCCATCACGACAAGTGGCAAGTTCTTCGATGTCTAGCGTACCAAACTCGAGAAAATTAAATAAATTTAATAATTTATTGTGACCAGGAATCCGACCCCGGTATCTCCCGAGTCTAAATCCACGGACTTAACCGCTAGACCACGGAGGCAGTTTTATAACGACGTTTTACGTCGTCCTAAAGGTTAAATAAAATAAAACAAAAATATTTACCATAATTTATTAATACATCTCTAAATAGGCTATATTACTTAAATAATGGAATTAATAAGTCTGGCTATATATGTATATATTATATGACCTACTTAAAAAAATAATTTTAAAGTTTTAATTTTCTACTAACATATTTTTTTGACGTAAAATAAAGAATTAGAACAACTGACGTCATTAGTCTACTATACTCTGTTCCATTAAATGATTCTTTTGACACATGGACCTATCATGACACGTGGCAAGTCTAGCGTACTAAACTCACCTGAGAACTTCTAAACTATACAATTGAAACAATTTTATGATTCATGTGTATGAAACATAAAACAAATAATGAATTTATGATTCGTGTGTATGAAACGTAAAACAAATTTTAATGCGAAACATAGTGGCTTTAACAGTCGAGACCCATAGTTAGGAAGTGGGTCCTATCCCGTGTGGTATCCCCCACGATATCATCATCGAACCCATGACCTACGTGGTGAATGTACCGTTATATGTAACGCCACATGCTTACTGCTGTTGTAAGCAAGTAAAGTTTGTTTAGTTATTGAACAGGGTATAAGATATTAGTCTATTAGTCATCGATAAAGTATCCAAATGAAATCACTTTCTATTAAAAAATACGCAAGCAAAACCAACTGTGATGGGTTGTAAAGTATCATCACGACCGTTTCCCTTTCGGGGTGGTCAGAAACCACGCTTATAAAGAAGCGGATTCACATTTAGCTTTACTATAGGCCAATCATGACAAGTGGCAAGCTCGTAGATGTCTCCAGCGTACCAAACTCGAGAAATATCACAAATAAATTAAATGTATTTATTTACATTAATAAATATTTTTGTGTCCCGACCAAGAACCGAACCCGGTACCTCCGAGTCTTAAATCCACGGACATAACCGCTAGACCACGAACGTTTGCGACAAAATAACAAAATAGGACTTATGAAAATATTTTCTCTTTTGACAATTTCACGCGGGTATATATATATTTAAATACTACGCGGTATATATATATTTAAATACTACGCGGTATATATATATTTAAATACTACGCGGTATATAAATTTACTGTTTATTTGTGTGTAGGCTTTTTGTAGTTATATGTATGTAAATATTTATTATTGAAAATTTTTATGTATTGTAAGTATGTTGGTTGAAAATGCCCGCCTATGTACAATTTTGTATAATCTATAATCGGTTTAGTAGTTTAAGCGAGACAAAGCTTCTTCGTTTATAATATTAATTTGGATTTAGTGTCAATTTAAAAGAGATTACGAATTAATTATAGCGGAATAAGATTGGAATATACAATTAGCGACTTCGACAGTACGAGATTTGAGACTCAAAGTGGCTTCAGTACTTCCCGGCTGTAGTTTCAATTCAAGCAGAACCCAAATATTGTTCGTCAGTTTCAGCGACTGGTAGAGCATATCTTGTCCTTCGACGTTCCTTTTTGCGATTGTAAAGATGTTATTTTGTGACATCTTGTGTGTTATAGCATCGGCATCGGCGAGCACTCCGGTTAAAGTACGCTGTACCTCGTGAGCTGCTGGTATTTCCTTCCAAGTCGCCAAAAACACACGTTTGTCTAACTGGCCGTCTTCGGAGAACAACACGCTGGCCGGAACGAGGCAAGCGAAGTAAAATACATCCACGTTGTTCTTTATCGCTACCTGAAAGTTCATTTTATGTTAGAATCTTAAAGCTTATTTGGACAGTGAAGCTAATAGTCGACATGTGGACAGCGAGTTGTCGGCTAATAGTCGACATGTGGACAGCGAGTTGTCGGCTAATAGTCGACATGTGGACAGCGAGTTGTCGGCTAATATTCGACATGTGGACAGCAAGTTGTCTGCTACATGTCGACTATTGGACAGCGAGTTGTCGGCTAATAGTCGACGCGTGGACAGTGAGTTGTATGCTAAATGTCGACGCGTGGACAGTGAGTTGTATGCTAAATGTCGACGCGTGGACAGTGAGTTGTATGCTAAATGTCGACGCGTGGACAGTGAGTTGTATGCTAAATGTCGACGCGTGGACAGTGAGTTGTATGCTAAATGTCGACGCGTGGACAGTGAGTTGTATGCAAAATGTCGACGCGTGGACAGTGAGTTGTATGCTAAATGTCGACGCGTGGACAGTGAGTTGTATGCTAAATGTCGACGCGTGGACAGTGAGTTGTATGCTAAATGTCGACGCGTGGACAGTGAGTTGTCTGCCAGCTGTCGTCGCGCAGACATACCTATAGAGGTTTTCCATTGTTACTGTTGATACATTTGACTTCAGAATTCATTTAACTTCGAGTTGACCCAATACTCACAATGGGTCCTTAACTTTTTTGATTATAATGAATTTAGAATATCTTTATGACTTCATACCTGTAAATTGTCAAGAGGCTCCATTCTTTGTACAGGCCCGGCGGTGGCCAGAGTGAGAGCAGCTTCCACACTTTGTCCTGGCTGGAGAGCCCCCACTGCCAAACCACCCACAGGAGACAAGCCGAAACTAAAAACCATAAAATATATTGCATAATTGATAAATAATAAATCGTAACAACTAAATCCCACTAGCATATTTTTTATTTCAAATAGACATCTTATCAGGCGAGTTGAACTAAACGCCCAAAATGACATGACATTTTAATATTTTATTCTACACTGCAATTAATTTCCAAAATATTGCACTTTTTAAGATATACAATGATTTGGAAACATGAGACAGATATAGGCTACATGACGTCATCATCTGACCACGACGGCCTTATTATCTGCCTGTTTAATTCTCCTCTATACGTCTATATTGAGCAGACTTTGATGATTGGCAGAAATAATACGATGATTGCGGATCGAAGATGCCAATTACAATAATTAAGATGCAAATTAGTATACCAAACATGCTATTTACTATACTTAAGGTGCCAATTACTATAATTAAGATGCCAATTAGTGTACTAAAGGTGCCAATTACTATAATTAAGATGCAAATTAGTATACCAAACGTGCTATTTACTATACTTAGGGTGCCAATTAGTGTACTAAAGGTGCCAATTACTATAATTAAGATGCCAATTAGTGTACTAAAGGCGCCAATTACTATAATTAAGATGCAAATTAGTATACCAAACGTGCTATTTACTATACTTAGGGTGTCAATTAGTGTACTAAAGGTGCCAATTACTATAACTTAAGGTGCCAATTAGTATACTAAAGGTGCCAATAACTATAATTAAGATGCCAATTAGTGTACTAAATGTGCCAATTACTATACTTAAGGTGCCAATTTCTATAACTTTAGGTGTCAATCATTGTATAGTTTATAGATATATAATTTATTATTATCTGACAGTTTTGAAACTTGGGACTGGGGACGCCCTTTTACTGCAAGACCTTAAGGAGTAAAAAAATTAGAAAAAGGTTTTTGTTGTGAATATTTTACCTGTTCTTGTTGAGTTGTATAGCGAATCCGGACATGGCTTGCATGGCCTTGTTGGTGAAGGTCATCTCCATACGCGGCTGGCCACCTGACCGACTGAATGTGCCCCAGATCTCCAAACCTTAGAAGAACATTCACAAATTACTTGAAATCTTTCTGTGTCATTTATATGTGGTAATTTGACCAGTCTGCTGGGGCGGGGAAGTATCCACCGTCCGTGCTGATAAACCCAGTAAAGTGTATCCACACATTTGGGGATCAGGCTCGAATTGCCGTCATCTCCAGTCAAGCCGGCATAGTGTTAGGGACTAATGTCAGTCATGAGTGTCTGATTCCAGTTGCTAACATTCATGGATCTCGCTCCCCACTTACCATCAGGTGGTAGTATAAAAAAAAAAAAAATATAAATCCACTGTGAAGATAAATCAAAAAATCAATCAAAAAAAAGTACATAAAGCCAAGAAAATTTACAAAACTAAGACTTACAATAAGACGGAAGAAAATAGGTATTCATTCCTACCCATCAGCCATAGACACCAAAGCTACCTATCGTGCCACTGATTGATCAACACTAATTAGTCCTTGTACCTTTTCCCTTGTCTGCCGGCAGCCAGCACTGCCTGGGCGGCACGTAGCAGGCTGGAGAGGCGCCCACACCAAATATGTCTCCCAAAAGACCACTAGCTGCAGGAGCTTCGCCACCACCTCCCAACTGAAAACAATATAGGATTGTTGTGACTTGGTATCATCCTTCTGATTCCCATTTAGTCAACTTTACTATAGGCCCATCATGACAATTGGTAAGATAAATATCACAAATTAATTAATTAGTTGAGTGTGTACCTCCGAATCAAAATCCATACCGCTAGACTACGGAGGCAGTATATAGATATATATATATATATATATGTAAACTCCATGTAACGTCACTCGATTTAACGACAAACTCCCTAAAGCGTCGAAATCAATTGGCTTTGGTTGGTTAAGCTTTACTTCCAATACTGATAAATATAAATATATATAGATGAGTGAATTTGCAGAGTTGTTCCATCAACTAACAGCCGTTGCTTTGTGACTTTGTTTGGCGAGTGTAATTGAATAGTTTTATATAATTTTTCAAACTACCTGCATTTTATGTATTATTTTATATTTGCAGTTGCATTTGTTTGATAGTTACACGGACTATTGCTTTTAATTATTAACTTTGTTTATAGATATTTTGATGTAACTATTATCATAAATTGTAGGGAATCAACTGGTTTCCATGACGCAAGTTAACTTTTCATGGAGGCCAGGGAACCCCATATTTACAGTATATTTATTTGTACTTAGATTTAAGGTTTTTTATATTGTACTCTTTATTTTAGTTAATAAAAATTATTATTATTATTTATCTTTATTATTATACCGTGTGACTGTAAACTAATATATAATTCTATTGATAGAAACAAACTACTTTTCCCAAGATTCCATATGAAATAATATATGACAAAAAAAATGGCTTCTCCATACAAACCGTTAATTTTAAAATAGCCAACTTGTATGGAGAAATTGTCACATCTGACATATGATTTCTTAGGAATAGTTGAATAAAATCACATATTATTCTAACGTCATATGTGATGTGTTGGGTTTAAGGATAGATTTACCAGCACATCGAGTCCTCCAGCAAGTAGGTCCTGGCTGGGCGCAGCAGGTGGAGGAGCACCAATATCCATGGACAACAAGTCACCAATCAGAGATTCCTAAAAACATTTACACAACTATAAAACTACACACACAAAAAAAATATGCAATTTTATTTTCATCATTTATCATTACAGCCCTAGAACACAGCGTTCTAGACCTCCGCTGCTGGAGCTGGGCCTGCCATAATATATGTCTGGAGAATTTGGCCTACACTCACCACGCTGGCCAGATTGCTTGGCGAGGAATTTAATTTTATTGTGACATAATTATACCATTAGAGATGGGCCTCCACTTTGGAGAGGCCCCTTCCGGAACATATATCTGGAGAATTTCGCCTACACTTAAAAAAAATAATGTATTTTTTTTAATGATAAATCATTAACGATTCCACAAGTTGGTATTAGTGGAACCGGGACCAACGGCTAACGTACTTTCCGAGGCACGGCAACAGTGGTGTTGTAACTTTATGACAAATGTACGTAAGAAAAGTGCATTTCTCATTGGTACATGCCGGGGGAGGTTTGAACCGACCTTGTAGGATTCTTACAACCGAGCAAAATTAAAATTATAGCATATTATTATATAAATGGAAAATGGAAGGGATCGAAGGGCAAGAGGAATAAAGGAAGACGTAAGGAAAGATGGGAGGACATCACTGGATGGACGAGGCACAGGATAGGAAGAAATGGATAGAAAAGGAGAACTTTACCCAACGAGGGGTTCTTAATTAGAAAGAAAAACCGTATTATAGATATTATTACATATTTTTTAAATTTAATATTAATATTAAAATATAAGTACCTACATAGTTTTAGTCTAACTGTTATAAGAGTATTATTACTATTATTTGGGTTATATTTTAATTTGAAATTATTAATTGTGTCGATTATATAAACAAAAAAACTGTATATGTTAATTAATTAGGGAATTAACGGTTTTATTATTGTATAAATATTAGAGATGTGGTGCTGGAGGCGTATGTTGCGCATTCCAAGATATTATTTTTCTGACCAATGTACAAACTGTATTGTTCTGATCAATGTACAAAAACTTACTATTACTGACCAATGTACGAAAACTGACTCTTTTTAAACAATGTACAAAAACCTGACGCTGTTCCCACCGCTACAGTTTCGACCCTATACAAGCCGCACAGTAGAATATTAAGGTTGTCTAAGGAGACTATTCGCTTAACTTGCTTTTTGAATCCATTACTTACCTGGTTAGGAATGACGGTGGGTTGAGAAGTGGAGGTAGATTCTTCTGGAACGGCGCCGCGAGCTGGAAGGGACTTGCGTACTCCTGCACCACGACCTGCGTTATTATTCAAATTTATAATGGATTATTACACAGAATACTGGACGATATAGTGGAGTGGGTGGTCAGAAACCACGCTTATAAATAAGCGGATTCACATTTAGCCAACTTTACTAATGGCCAATCATGACAAGTGGCAAGCTCGTCGATGTCTCCAGCGTACCAACTCGAGAAATATCACAAATAAATTCAACGTATTTACATTAATAAATATTTTTTGTGTCCCGACCAGGAATCGAACCCGGTCTCTCTCTCCATGTACTTAAACGCTAGACCACGGAGGCAGTTTTATATATAAGATGTATTTATATATAAGTGTTAATTAATAAATTTACCTTCAACAAACGCTGTAGGTGGTTTATGGTAGACCGAAGCCAGAGAACTGATGTGACAGATGAGTTCATCCAGCAGAGTTGGTTCCAAGAGATCTGTTTCTTCGGAAATCAGTGGTTTTTCCGCAAGAACCACCTCTTTTGCTGCGGCAGGATCCGTGGAAAGAAGACGCCAATAAATAAAACCACGGTCCCTATAAAAATATATATATATATACTTTTTTCATTGTATTAACCTTTATTAATTTGATTTGATTTGAATTCAAACATTTATTAATTACATACTTTCTCAAAAAACAAAATGACACCTAATTTCCACATCTTGACATAGATAACTATACAATACAAAATATTTTATTGTTCATAAAAGTACAATTAACTAATTGATTTACACACTGACTCCTAAACTAAGTCTAAGTTAGACCTGTCATTTAGGATCCCAGTTACTTCCAAATTCAAATTTAAATTCATTCAAATATGTAAATAAATATTTAAATGTTTCAGTTTATTATAATTATGGTTTCTTTGCATTATTTTATCTATTTAATACATAAGAATAAATTTTCTGTTTCAGCATAACTCCTTTTTTGCAAGTATTATATATTATAATATTAGTATTTATTTAATTTAGGTATGTCTTATATCGTATGACATATTTATATATTGGTAAGTTATTTATAGTTACTATGGTATATTTATGATTGATTTTAACTATTATTATTATTCTTATTTCGTACTCTGCACCCATTATAATAATTTCTCACTCTCCCAAAGGTTAGCTGGTAGAGAATACCATACGGTATTATGCTCGCCTATGTACATTATTTTATTTTTTATATTTTGTGTGCAATAAAGAATTATATTATTATAATTGTTACTCCCTTATAGTACGAGATCAGTAGGAGAAGGTCATCCTTAAGCGGCGGTGATTTGTGACAGTTTATATTGTCGGTTTATAAAACTTACTTTTTCTGACCAACGAACGAAAAGTGTCTTTTACCAATGTACAAAAGTAACTTTTTTTAACCAATGTACAAAAACTACCTTTTTGTGACTAATATATACAATTAAACAACTTTTCCTAAGACACCATATGTCAGAAGTGACAATTTTTTCTTTGTCATTTCCATACAAATATTTATATCTAAAATTTGTATGGAGAAGCCATAAATGTTTGTTACTTGCGACTTACGGTTCCTTGGAAAAAGTTGTTATTATATATATTATGATCTCACAGAAGAAATGATCAGGAACGGGTTCAAGACTCAGCTTTACGCAGTGGAAGTTGGTGCGAGATGAGTTCCAGCAAAATCTTTGCATCACTTACTGAAAGAATTGGGCCTAAGCAGGTCTGGAACGAGCTTCCAAGACGGTATTAACGGAATCATACAGTATTTGGTTGGGCAGGGAGAGGAGTAGAATGGTGGATGGTGAGCGTATTATCGCGCAAAAAAATTAAAAAAGGGAGGCCTCCTTTTCTTAAACCAGCCTATTTTCGGTCGCAAGCCCGAGACACAATTCTTCTCATCTCCTACCCACACACGATGGACCCGGCACCCGCACGGTGAATCCATGGAATGCTAAGAAACTTGTCTTCTTTCTATTAATAGAATAACAAACGTTGCTGTGAACTCGGGAGGTCGTGGGTTCGATTCCCACCGGGGGCAAGTTCTACATTGTATAATTTGTCTCGGTCTGGGTGTTTATATGTATAATATGTAATAATATATTTACAAAAAAAAAAAGTATAACAGGTATGTAGTTTATCAACCATCTAGTTTCCGTAACACAAGCCTCGTAGCTTACCACGGAAACTAGATGGCGCTGTGTGACCTGTCTGGAAATATTTATTTATTTATTATGATTGAAATGATATTATATGAAAAGTTGATAGTTTTATTTGCCATTGTGAACCTTAGTAGATAGTTTAGATCTATGTTTTATAGCGCCCATCTCTATTTTAATATTTCACACTTACAATTTACACCTTCACACACCTATACTGTCAATACACATTCACATATACATACACTTACATAATGATGCGTAGATGGTTTTTTTAATAATGTATCTTTATTTTTATGTATATTTTTAAGCAGTTTAAATTCTTAATAATGCGTTCATGCTATATATTTAGTGAAAATAATGTTATTCCGTAATGGGGTGTGTCAGGCAAAGCTTTTTGTAGATGTCGCTAGCGGCAATGGACTTAAAAGACGCATTAAGAAAGCGCACACCGTGTTTAAAAAGAGAAAAGGTTTTATTAATTGAATGGAAATTTTGAGATCACCATATCTTTGATTTCGCTTAGAAATCTCGATTTGTACACTTCAAAGCTGCTCACTTCGGCATTATATTTAGAAAATAATAAATTTCGTAATAAAAATACAAGTTTTCTATGCAAGTGACAGTTATGTTAGGTACCATCTATCATGCGCCATCTATCGTGATAAAAAGTTAGTGATACACCCCATTGGCTAGGTGTTCGGTAATCATTTGAATGTAAATATTTATTTGTAAAAGACAGCTGGGAATAAGTAAATTAATAAATAAATATTTGGTGACATTTAAATATTTTTATCAATATTGTACCCCGTATACATTGAACTGCCATATGTTGGCTCTTAGAATAGAAAACTTGGAGTCCTTCAAGCAAAGTGTGAAAAAGGATCTAGTCAATCCGGCATAGTGTTAGGGACTGATGTCAGTTATGAGTGTCTGACTTCAGTTGCTAACATTCATTGCGCGCCACTTACCATCAGGTGAGCCCAAGGTCACATGTCGTGCTAGTATAAAAAAAAAATGTTTAATTTGTTTTTTTTTTAATATATCTCACCTGAGATCAGGATTGTCAGAGTCCTGTGTGGCCAGACTAAGGACGTGTTGCACCAACTCCTGGGTGTCGGCCGGACGTTTCAGGAACAACTTAACCACCGCAGTCAGTAATTGTAATTGCACCTATAAATGTACAATCGTCAACATCTAGTACTAAGAGCGACCATCACCGATCAAGTATCCGAATTAAATCTATTTTCTATAAAAAAATACGTTAAATATAAGCAACGTTGCCTAAAAACATATGTTAACACGGAACGCAAAAGTGTAACTCGTACAGTGTTTACTAAATTTAAAATAACTGTTCTATAATAGTATGTTTATTGTATTGTTGCATGATTGGGTGCAATTTAAAGTACTTTTGGTGATAGTGACTGGATAATTGTGTATTGTGTGTTTTAATGCGTAAAACAAAAAAATATACAAAACCTAATTGTTGACTTCTACCCTTTGCACCATATGTTTTTTTCAAACGATACATTAAATGCCTAAACTTATGTGCTCTTGACGTAATCGTATGTATACTTAAAGACTAATCCTATCAGGGTGTTTTTTTTTTTTCTAATTATAGTGGAAAAACAATTTTAAAACTCATTTGTCTGTCAGCGCCATCTTACGGTTTTTATTTAAACTACGAGTGGAATTTTCGAATAGCGGGATTTCTTGACATCGACTTGATTTATTTAAGCATGACAAAGTGTGGCGGCTGTGGTAAATACCTCTCCTCAACTGAAGGCGTGGCCTGCACAAAATGTAACAAGATTTACCACCGAGCTTGTGTAGTTATTACGGAGACCACGTCAGTATCTAGATCTTGGATGTGCCCGGCATGTAAATGTCAAATCCCTAAAGGAGACAATACTTTTACACCTGTGAAAGGCATCGAGGGGGCCACCGTAACTGACCAGTCTTCGACAGCTGCTGATGTAAGGTCAGACATCGCACTTGAACTGCGATCACTCCGGGAAGAACTGAGAGCGGCTCGGGTCGAGATAAAGGAATGTCGAGAAGAAATTCAAAATCTCAACCTTACGATCTACGGATGCGTACAAAAAATAGACGTACTGGACCAAAGAGTAACGTCCTTGGAAAACAACCCTAAACCAGCTCCCTCGTCGTCTGATTTTGCACAGACGATAGAAGACCTAAAAGCTCAACTGAACGACCGCGACCAGGATCTTTTACTGAACGATATAGAAGTCTCCGGCATACCGGAATCTAAGGGAGAGAATCTCATTAGCATCATCACGCTTGCTACGCGAATGCTTGGAGTGGACCTGGACCCGCGCGATGTTGTGAGTGTGGATCGTGTGGGTGCCGTGCGCCGGGATAGACCTGATGGGGAGGAGCTGGCTGCTGGGCCCCGTCGCATCGCGGTACGTCTAGCCCGCCGCGTTGTGAGGGATGACGTCATCCGCAACGCACGAGTTCGGCGCGGCGCCACCACCGAGGGGCTGGACCTGCCTGGCCCCTTCCGGCGTTTCTACGTCAATGAACGTCTTACACAAACCAACCGACGCCTGTTTGGAAAAGCGCGAGAATCTGCCCGACGCCTGGACTGGAAGTTTATTTGGACCAGGGACGGCCGGATTTATGCTCGGAAGGAGCAAGGTCGGGCGGCTGAAAGGATTCGGTCAGATGCTGATCTAAACAAAATTTTTGCTTAATGTTTTTATTTGATAAATGCTTTACATATATATTTTTAAATTATTTGTTTTCATTTTCTTCATGTGTGCTTACTTTTGTACTTTTAATTTGTTTATGTTTAATTTTGCTTTTGGTGGAATTGGGGGGGAGGTGTGCTGCTGTGATAGATGGGGTTTTTATTTATATAACATTTAAATATTTAGTGACATTAATTATATTTTCTTTTTATGTCTGGATTATTTACACTAGCAAATGTTTAAATCTAGTACATAAATATATTTTTATTAATGAAAATTTATTTATTTTCAATTTAGCAAATTATAACATTTACACTACGAGAGAGGGTCAGGGTTTTAATTTTTACTTCAAAATATTTATTACTTTATATTTTTTTCTTATTGTTGAGAGACACAGTTTTAAAGACATCGATTATAACATATATACTTATCTCATTTATATATTTACATATTTAGTGGCTTTAATTACATCTTATATTTGCTTTATTTACAATTACAAGGGTTTAAATCTATATAAACATGTTTTTAATAAGGAGTATTATTCATCGACCTTAGTAACTAATAACATTTACACTATGAGGGAAGGCCAAGATTTTACATTCTACTACATTTTTTTTATAATTTTAGACTTATTTATATTTGTTGAGGGACAAAATTCTGAAGACATCGATTATAACATAGATATTTATTTAATTTATGTACTCGTATGTATATGCCTTTCATTGAAAATAAGAATATTCGATGATTTCTAACAAATTCTTCAGTGTTGGTTTATTTAACGCGGGATCATTGGGGACTAGGCACGATGAGATTATAGCTGTCTTTTCGCAACACGGAGACGACATCGTAGCTGTGAATGAGACCTGGCTGCGGGAGGGGGAGGAGGGACGCGCGCCCGTCGTGCCGGGCTACAGACTGAGGCACGTCCCGCGCCCCGCCGAGGTGCGCTCGCGCGGAGGCGGGGTCGGATTTTATGTTAAGTCCGGGCTCAATGCGAGAACGCGACCTCACCCAGCGAGCTCCGTGGAACAAATGTGGGTGAGCACGAATGTTGGCGGATACAAAGTGATAATTGGAACAGCATACCGCCCGCCATGGCAAAACATAAAGACATTTTTTGATGCTCTAACTGACTCAGTTAGCTCCTTCTCGCATTATGACCGAATTATACTTCTGGGGGATTTTAACATTAATTTATTAATTATGGATAACAAAACAAATGACTTTCAGGCTTTTTTGAACTGTTTTAACCTAAATCAAATTGTGGCCGAATGTACTCACTTTACTGACACCAGTGAGACGCTCATAGACGTCGTGTGCACCGATATGAAGGAGCTTGGTGTTAACGTCATCCACATTCCAGCACTAGGTAGCCACGCTTATGTAAATGCTAATTTTAAATTAAAGAAAAACAAGCCTCTTCCTAAGTTGGTTTCGTACCGTCCTCTTAAAGATATTGTACCAGAATTGTTTGAACCAGACTTGTGTCGTATGGACTGGAACTTTATTAAATCTATAAACAACGTCAATGACATGGTGTCCACGTTTAATGCTTATTTAATCCGCCTTTTCGATTTACACGCTCCCCATAAGGTTAAATACATCAAGGATCGACCTACTCCTTGGATAACAGAAAATGTACGCCTTATGATGAGCCTACGCAACAAAGCACACAACAAATTTCGCATATCTAAGTCGGAGATGGATAGGGCAAATTATAAAAACTACAAAAAACTTGTAGAATCGGCCATCACTAGCGAGAAACAGGCTTATTTTCAGGAAAATGTAAACTGTCATTCTCGTAATTCACAGGAGCTATGGCGCAATTTAAAGTTGTCGGTACTACCGTCTCAGAAAGAACATATTGATTTGCCTCTTCACCTCAGTGACCCTACGATTATCAACAGGCACTTTTTAGATGTCCCCGGAAACGATGCAGTTAGCATATCGCAGTTGTCATATTATGAATTTCAGAGAAACCAACCAAATGCTTTTCAGCTTCAGCCTGTCGCAGAATCTAAAATACTACAAATCATTCAGGGACTTAAATCTAATGCGCAGGGGATAGACGGAATATCGCGGGACATGCTGCTGCTTACTTTGCCGGAATCGCTGGGCGCGATCACTGCAATTGTCAATAAATCAATCACGACCTCCACTTTTCCTGACATATGGAAAATTGCGGTTATCAAACCACTGCCCAAAAAATCTAACCCTCAACATCTCAAAGACTTACGCCCTATAAGCTTACTGTCCTGTTTATCCAAGGTGGCTGAATCTGTTGTGCGGGAGCAGCTTTCTTTTTTTATTGAGACAAATAACATCCTACCTGACAAGCAATCTGGGTTCCGAAAAAACCGAAGCACTGCAACCGCTCTAATCGATGTAACGGACAACATACTTGAAGCACGAAACAGAGGTGAAGCTACTCTGCTGACACTGCTAGATTTTTCGCGCGCTTTCGACTGTACCAGCACCGCTTTGATGCTATCTAAGCTGGCGTACTATGGCGCCGATGTATCAGCTGTAAAATGGTTTGACAGCTACCTGTCCGGTAGATCGCAGTATGTGGAGGTAAAGGACCGAGTTGGTGGCTCATCCAGATCTTCACGATCCTTTCTAAATCGCGGTGTCCCTCAGGGGTCAATATTGGCCCCTTTACTTTTTGTTCTGTACTGTGCCGACATTGGGGTTTGCGTGAAGAATTGCTCCTATCACCTATATGCAGATGATCTTCAAATATATACATCTTTTGATCCACGCGACACAACCGCAAGTGTAAATAAAATCAACCAAGACCTGGACAGGATTGTCAGCTGGGCAAATGACAACTGTTTAGTTCTAAACCCTTCTAAGTCAAAGTTTATGATTTTAGGAACCAGACAAGCTATCAAAAAGGTTAATTTATTTCCTATCGCAGTGCTTTTATCAAGTGAACCAATAATATGCGTCACGGAGGCTAGAAACTTGGGTCTTCTGGTGGATGCAGAGTTGCGCTTCGAAAAACATATTGCGGAAGTTGTACGTAATTGTTTTTACCGACTCAAAGTCCTCTACAAGGTCCGCGGCTATGCCAGTGTCTGCGTGCGGGAAAAGCTTTGCGAGGCCGTTGTTTTGTCTAAATTTAACTATTGTGACACCGTATATGGACCCTGTTTACTGGCAAGGACAGAACGCCTGATTCAAAGAGTTCAAAATGCTTGCGCGCGATACTGCTATCCTGTCCCGCGCTGGTCTCACGTCACCCCTTACCTTAATCAGCATAGATGTTTAAAAATGAGTGCACGGAGAAACTTACACCTGGCTTCTTTACTGTTTGGTGTGATAAAAAAATTGACTCCGAGATATCTTTACGACAAGCTTATATGGCCGCGCCGACCAAGACCCTTTTATACGCGTGGTAGCCTGAACCTCCTGTGCATTCCGCGATGCAAAGCATCGGCATTCCGTGGTAGTTTTAGGTATGCAGCTGCAAAAATTTGGAACGACTTACCCCCACCACTTCGCGATTTGCAATCAGTAACTGGGTTTAAGTCTAAGCTTAAGATGATTCTTCTATCTTCGCAGCTGCAGGCCTGAACTATATATTTTTATTTTTTATTTTTACTTTCAACCATAAATTCCAGAGTTATACCCGTCTATCTCTTACTCATTGTTTACTATATTGGTAATTAGAAAAATAAAGCTAAAAAACTAAATTACAAATATTTTTTTTACTTTATTATAGGTATATTTGTTAATATTCTGTTTTTTTTTTTTTTTACTTTACTCACACATATACATATATTTATTATTTATCCATTATATATTTCAATTTATTTTATTTTGGTTCCATGTTTCTTTATTATAATACTCAGAGTTACACTTATTGAATTTTTATTTTATTTTTTGGTTTTGTTAAAGGGTTCAGTGAAAATCAGCGCTGCAGCATCTACTGTTGCAGCCTTTGCTGACCTGAACACCTATTTGTCATAGCAGCTCATTTTCTTTTCTTTTTTTTTACCAAGTTTATATTATTTTAAGTTTTTTTACTATTACTTTTTTTTCTCTTTTGTAATTGTTATGTCTAAGCTGTTTTTTGATAAATAAATGTTTTCTTTCTTTCTTTCTTTCTTTCTTTCTTTATATGTTTATATTGACCGCCTCCGTGGTCTAGTGGTAACAAACGTTGCCGTGAACTCGGGAGGTCGTGGGTTCGATTCCCACCGGGGGCAAGTGGTACATTGTATAATTTGTCTCGGTCTGGGTGTTTATATGTATATATTTACAAAAAAAAAAGTATAATATGTAGTTTATCAACCATTTAGTTTCCGTAACACAAGCCTCGTAGCTTACCACGGAAATTAGATGGCGCTGTGTGACCTGTCTGGAAACATTAAAAAAATATATATATAAACATATAAACTTATGTTATACTTCAGATAGCGGGTGAATTTTTTAAGTGACTGAACGAGCATAAACACATAATGTTGAGTCTTAGTTTAGACCTTTGACGATAGCGGGGACACGATCAAAAAAAACAAATAAAAAAATATTACCATTTTGAATGTGAATTAATTATTTTCTAGTCTCGGAACAAAACTTTTGTTATTTTATAATCATCATCACGACCGTTTCCCTTTCGGGTGGTCAGAAACCACGCTTATAAATAAGCGGATTCACATTTAGCCAACTTTACTATAGGCCAATCATGACAAGTGGCAAACTCGCGACGTCTCCAGCGTACCAAACTCGAGAAATATCACAAATAAATTAAATATTAATTAAATGTATTTATTTACATTAATAAATATTTTTGTGTCCCGACCAGGAATCCAGAACCAGTCTAAATCCACGGACTTAACCACTAGACCACGGAGGCAGAAAATATTGACAATGACTAATAGCGATAATCGCAATTTGTCGGAATTACCTGAGCATTTTCATCATGGAAACCTTCTAGGAACGAGTCGAGCAATTCGTCGGCGTTGTCGATACGTTCTGCATACTCGCCCACAATCCAAACCTGTTCAACAAAAAATATAATTACTGATAAGCTTGACTGGTCTCTGGCATCATACATCCAGGAGATTGTCTTCACGGAGTCCAAACGGCTAACGAAAAAGTCTGGAGACAGGAAAGCTAGCAAATATACTGCCAACCTAATTAGTCTCGGTATACAGAATGGGGAAAGTTGCCAGTCTCCTTGGGACTATCCCTGAAGAGTCGTCTCTAGAGGACATTTTTACTTATAGTTTATTTTTAATTAGGTTTACATACATACATACATTATATAAATTATATATCTGGGCAGTGTTTTCACTGCGGATGGGGACTATGATAGGGATGTTGAAAGAAGAGTGAACGCGGGAAATAGTGTTAACGGTGCCCTGGGGTCACTGATCGGCAGTCGAAATGTAAGTGACAAAGCTCGGCTCGCCATACACAATGCCATGTTGGTACCAACACTTATGTATGGAAGCGAGACGTGGATATGTCAGAATATGCATAATGATGTCGCTGCGTCGGTTATGCGGCGTCACCTTGGCGGACCACCAGGTATATAATGCGAAAGTTGTGGGTAAAAGAGGCCCTGGCAGACCAAGACACACGTATCACGATCAAATAAATAAAACACTAGCTGAAGGAGAATTAAAAAGCCTTCGTAACAAAAGGGCATGTATGAAGAGGTTGATGAATGTCGATGAAGCGAAAGAGGTGTGTCAAGTGGCGCTCAATTGTCTCTGCCTACCCCGTAAGGGATCTGGCGTGAAGATATGTATGTATAATTAGGTTTAGTTTATATTTAATTATTTTTTTTACGTTTTAAGTAGTTTCAATTATATAAAAATAAAAAAAAAACGGTTATTGATTTATTGAAGTACAAGATGTATACTCAATAGCAACAAAGATATTTAATAAGCTTTGTAGCGATTATAATAGACAATGGCCAAGGATGAACGTTTTCGGCTGAAATCGACATCCTTTGCCTCACACCATTTTTAAGAAAACAACTGTCAGATTCATTCCAATTTTCTTTTTGCTAAAACAGCTACTATGCACAAGTTTTACTTATTTAGTAATTACTTAAGCTTTGGTATAATATCTTTACAATGTAATAATAGTAAACGTTACACATATAAAGATGAATAAACCGAGAGATGTGTGTTTGTTAGTATTCATACTCAAAGATGTGGAATCCGCAATTTATCTTCCATACATTAGAAAAAAAACTATTATTATGTAAATAAAAATGTGATTTAGACCGTTCCGAATTGATATCACGCTCTGAGCATCTAAATTGTGATATTTGATTCAGAACGACTGTCAGTATCATATTCATTTTAAGCGTTCTGAGCGTGAATCGGAACGAGGGATTGGTATCGCATCTCGTTGGCAGTTTAGTTGCCAGAGGGTTATGTCCGAAGCCGATCTAGTAAAATATAAGGTATCTGGGAAAATGACTCACCAATATTAGGTCGTCCAATCGACTGGACTGCCGATGTGTTCGATAGTTCTGGAGCAGGCCTGATCCAGATACAATTAGCTTTTTTATTCTCTCTTGCTCGTATGGCTGCGCAATTTCAACTGAACGAACTTTATGTGGTTTTGACACTTGTTGTTTCGTCTAACCGGTCGAGGCGAAGATTTTGCGTCCATGCATCCCTACTAGACTTCCAAATATGGCGAGGAAAATGATTAGGGATAAGGACGCAGGAATTTTACCAAATCAGCCCGAATAGGCAGTTCTTTACATCTCTAAAGAAGTCCAGAATTGTTTTTTTTTTAATGTATCAGTTTAAGATTAAGTTAAGAATATTTTATAATAAATTTGTCTTACCATAGAAGCTCGTGCCTCTGGTTCATCTAAAGTATCAAGATTTTCGCACAGAGTGCTAATGATACTTTCATACTTGTTGGGGTACTTTCGGAATATGTCCTTGATCACCACTATGGCTTCTTGCACCACATAGTTCACTTTGGTCTGGATAAGCTCAAGAAGAGTCGACACGCAACGTTCGGCTGATGGTTCCACCTGTTACAAACGTTAAGTTGATTTTAACCGTTACAAAAAATATACCAGATAATAAATACCACTTTTTTAACAATGCTAACATTTCTTAAAAAAAAAAACGAGCCGTGAGGCTACTTTTTGACAAGTATGACAAGTAACAAATAATAACAAATCAATTGACAATGTATTATGGTCTTTGAATTTATTACATAAAATCAAAGACTATAATACATTGTCAAAAAGTAACATCAACTCCTTTCAACACGGTACTGACATACATTAGCATCAAATGTTAGAAATTTCATTAAACGAACGACTTGTGCTAAAAAAAGTGGTATTTTCATGCTAACATTTCTTAAAACGAACGCGGCCTTAATAACAAACTTCAACATTTTAACATTGACAGTTTAATAGTTCGTAGACACATGCTCGATATGAGTTTTCTATATAAAATATTTAGAAACCAAACAGACTGTCCACAATAATTTAAATTCCAAACTGTCTCCGTGGTCTAGCGGTTAAGTCCGTGGATTTAGACTCGGGTTGGATTCCTGGTCGGGACACAAAAATATTTATTAATATAACATTATAGCCCCTAGAACACAGCGTCCTAGACCTCCACTGTTGGACATGGGATTTCCAGACATATATCTGGTGAATTTGGCCTACACTCGCCACGCTGGCCAGACGGCTTGGCGAGGATATGATGTCAATTTAATTGATTTTATTGACAATTTATTAACGATTCCACAAGTTGGTATTAGTGGAGCCGAGACTGACGACTTAACGTGCTCTCCGAGGCACGGTAACGGTGGTGTTGTAAATCGTACGTAAGTGTTAAAACATCCAACAGGATCCTACACCAATTTATCCCATCCACATTCATTCCTATATTCCCACCAAGCCTGGTAGAATCGTCTATGGATCGCGAGTAGCTTCGTGATCTACCGCTAGAGGCGCCCAAGTTGGCGCCAGTACAAAATCTACGCTCGACCCGTGCGGTTCGAAAATCACCGCGATTTTAGTGTGAAAGCTCCCAAGCCGGGTTGGACTCTAAATCGTGCCTAAAACAGTTCCGAGAAAGTGAAGTCGAAAGCGTCCCCGCAGTGAAAACCTGGCTTTTTTCCCGTGGTATGTCCTTTTTTTCTTGTCCACTTGTTGGTTCTAGCAGATCCTTGCCATTTGCTTTAGTGACTCATTTTCTAGACAAAGTAGCAGAGTGGACCGCCTGACCGATGGCTGGACCCGTGTTACCCAGTACGGACCATTAGAAAAGTGCATTTCTCATTGGTACATGCCGGGTGGGTTTAAGCCGACCTTTGTAGGATTTAAGGAACGCGTTCTTACAACCGAGCCTTACTGAATCTAAGTTCTAACAATAATAATAAATATCAAATCTTAATACTAGTTCGTGGCTGTAAAATAATGATACCAGGTTTTAGTACCTCAATCAAATAGCCAAAAGAATAGACGGGTTGAAGACCATAAGCTATGCGTTAGAGAAGTTGTAGTATACCTTAATAGCACATCTTCCGATAGCCCTGACAGCCTTCCTGACGAAGTCCACGTCGACCTCCGTGGCATACTCCTTCAGTTCGCCCAACACCTGAGCTATATTTGCTTGCGATGCCAAACGGATCATAATGTCTAGCTTTTCCAACTTAACATAGATGGGGTCGTTGTATTTTACAAAAAACACCTGGGGAATAAAGTTTAATTGTAAGTATGTCAATATACAGGTTACGCAATGAAATATATACAATTATTATTATTAATAATAATAAATATTTCCAGACAGGTCACACAACGCCATCTAGTTTCCGTGGTAAGCTACGAGGCTTGTGTTACGGAAACTAGATGGTTGATAAACTACATATTATACTTTTTTTTTTTTGTTAATATATAGATATTAGACATATAAACACCCAGACTGAGACAAATTATACAATGTACAACTTGCCCCCCGGTGGGAATCGAACCCACGACCTCCCTAGTACACTCCTCCCGAGTATTAATGTTAAATATTAAGTCCGCCTTTGTACATAGTGCAATAAAGTTTAAAAAAAAAAATGTACGTGCCATATAATATTTTTATTTTATTTTATTTGACCGCCTCCGTGGTCTAGTGGTAACAAACGTTGCCGTGAACTCAGAAGGTCGTGGGTTCGATTCCCACCGGGGCAAGTTGTACATTGTATAATTTGTCTCGGTCTGGGTGTTTATATGTATATATTTACAAAAAAAAAGTATAATATGTTTATCAACCATCTACACACATCAAAAAAGTCTAGGGATCAAGCATGTTTATGCGGATTTCTTGTGATTGAGATGTGGCTTTGTAATAAATTTATGATTTTATAAATTTATATGGATCCTTTTTGGTGCATTTCATAATTTAAAACAGGAACTGTCAATCAAATTCGAGTAAAAGATGAAAATCAGCTGTCAATATTTTCCCTATAAAAACATAAGACGCATTGAAGACATTATTAGTGCTACTGTTTCCCTACTACTGATTAAAACCAACGTTATTATGGAGCGGCGACGTCATTTAAGCAGGGAAGAAATGATCAGAGCCGTGGGAATGATAGAAGCTGGTTCCCGGCAACGTACTGTGGCTTTAGCTCTGAATACAAGTCAGAGTGTTATCAGTCGACTTTGGACACGTTACCGAACCACTGGTACCGTGGCTGAGCGCCATGGAGGACGGTATCGCTGCACCACACGGAGACAAGACCGATACATTCAAATCACAGCTCGAAGAACTCCAACAATAACCGCCATGATGTTAGCCGTGAGCCTTCATCGCTCTTCAGGGAACTTAATTAGCGACCAAACAGTCAGAAACCGCTTGCATGAAGTGAACCTTCATTCCCGAAGACCGCTACGGGTACCACCTATAGCAATGCACAATCGTAGGACTCGATATCAATGGGCTCTTGAACACAGAAATTGGACAGAAGAACAATGGCGTTTCGTGTGCTTTTCTGATGAGTCTCGTTTTGGTATGAGGCCGGATACAAGACGTATACGACACTGGAGAACCCCTGGACGCCAACAGCGATTAAAATCCTGCCAGGAAGTCCATCCTTATAGTGGTGGAACCATCATGGTATGGGCGGGTATTTCGATCGGCGGAAGAACTGAGTTGATTTGGATCAGAGGCAACCTCAACGCTCAAATTTATGCTGAGACGGTTGTATCAGACGTCATCGTTCCTCTACAAGTGCATATCGGTCCCTTATTTCAGTTAATGCATGATAATGCACGACCGCACACCGCAAGAGTTGTAAGACAGACTCTCGCCGCAGCTAACATCAATGTCCTGCCCTGGCCTGCTCAGTCGCCAGACTTGAACCCGATTGAGCATGCATGGGATATTCTTCAGAGAAGAGCTCTGCCGAATATGGAGGGTATCCAGTCGCAAGAAGACCTTTTTTTGTTGTTGCAACGAACATGGGCGGCCATTCCACAGCGTGATTTGGATGAACTCATTTTGAGTATGCCAAACCGATGTTCTTGTGTTGTTAGTGTTCGCGGTAGAAACACGGATTATTAATTGTTTAAGTTACCCAATAAAATTAAAAAAAAAACTGTTATTTCAGTCTTTTTTTCGAACTTTAATGTTAGTGGTTCAAATGTCAAAAATCCCTTTATTAGGAAAATGGCAATTTTTTTTACTAATGCAAAGGTGACTTGGTTTATCGTTACTGTAGACAAACGAAAACATTTTATTTGATCAATCCTTAAAGAAAATTTTAATGAATATCAATCAGGAGAAAAGTTATTGCAAAAATATATGTTGATCCCTAGACACTTTTGATGTGTGTACGAGGGGCGTTCAAAATATTCTCGGTATGTGGATAAAAACAAACAAGTACGAAAAGTTTGATATTTTTATTTTTCAATATACTCCCCCCCTATGTTCATACACTTATAAGATCGATCAATTATTTTTTTTAATCCCTCATAAAAATATTTTTTATCTTTGGTGTAAAAATGCTCCTCCACGGCCGTCTTCAACGCTTCATCGTCAGAAAATTTATTTCCACGCAGATCCTTTTTAAGATTGGGAAACAAAAAGAAGTCGCTTGGGGCTAAGTCCGGACTATAGGGTGGATGAGTAACAGTTTCAAACCCACATTCAACAATAGCTGCCTTGGCAATATGAGCAGTATGGACAGGGGCGTTGTCATGCAGAAGCAGAACACCTTTGGTTAACTTTCCTCGCCTCTTTTCTTTGATCGCATCTCTTAATTGACGTATAACGTTAGCGTAGTACTGCCCTGTGATATTTACACCTTTTTCTTTATAATCGATAAGCAAAACTCCTTCACAATCCCAAAATATTGTGGCCATGACCTTGCCAGCTGACGGGATTACCTTGAACTTCTTGGGATGAGCTGAACCCTTAATGTGCCACTGCATGGACTCCTGTTTGCTCTCTGGGTCATAATGATGAACCCAGGTTTCATCTCCAGTAACTATTTTTTGCAGCACCTCATCGGGATTTTCACCACACAGGTCGATAAAATCTGAACAGCAAGCCACACGCATATCCTTTTGAAGAAGCGTCAGCATTCGCGGAACCCATCTTGCACTTACTTTTGACATATTAAGATGGTCATGTATAATGTCATGTACGGTACCAATAGAGAGATTGGTTACTTGAGCTATAGATTTTACCTTCACTCGGCCGTCTTCCAATATAAGTTTTTCCACTTTATCAATATTTTCTTGTGAGGTAGCCACTACAGGCCGGCCAGGTCTAGGGTCATCTTCAATACTCTCCCTTCCACGCTTAAATTCGCTTGACCATTTTTGAATAGTAGATAAAGAAGGAGCAGACTCACGGTAAACACAATCCATTTCCTCTTTTATGGTTTTTTGATTTTTACCCTGTTTTGTCAAGAATTTTATGACGGATCGGTGCTCTAATTTCGTTAAAATTGTTAATTCGCTCATGGTGTTCATGTTTGTTCGGCAATTGCAGAAAAACAAAAGAACATCTCGGTTCCAATTTTACTTTTTTTTAATGTCAATGGATGAATCTTAGCGGCCAGTAACAAATATATATATAAAAGAGGTTGTAACGTATCAATACCGAGAATATTTTGAACGCCCCTCGTAGTTTCCGTGACACAAGCCTCGTAGCTTACCAAGGAAATTAGATGGCGCTGTGTGACCTGTCTGGAAATATTTATTTATTTATGTAAAGGATACAACGACGAGCTTGCCACTTGTCATGATTGGCCTATAGTAAAGTTGGCTAAATTTGCGCTTATAAGCGTAGTTTCTGACCACCCCGAAAAGGAAACGGTCGTCATGATACTTTACTGTAAATTTTTGCTTAAGTAATAATTAAAAAAAAAAAAAAGTAGAAATGAGGTCGCTGCGCCGGATATGCGGCGTCACATTGGCGGACCGCATACGTAACGTCGAAATACGGAAAAGGGTTGGTATAAAAGAAAGCATAGGGACAAAAATAAGAAAAGGCATGCTACGATGGTTCGGGCATGTTGAAAGAATGAGCAAAGAAAGATTGACGAACCAGATATATAATGCGAAAGTTGTGGGTGAAAGAGGCCCTGGCAGACCGAGACTCACATATCACGATCAAATAAATAAAACACTGACTGAAGGTGCATTAAAAAGCCTTCGTAACAAAAGGGCATGTATGAAGAGGTTGATAAACGTCGATAAAGCGAAAGAGTTATGTCGTGATCGTGTCAAGTGGCGCTCAATTGTCTCTGCCTACCCCGCAAGGGATCTGGCGTGAAGATGTGTATGTATGTAATAATTAAGTACCAGACATACGTTCGAGAAACTAGCTGTAAGTAATGTTTTATTGTAAATAAATATCTATTGACATAAGCCTATTGTATGCCCATAATGTGGACAGATTGCATCATCATGACATGTACATACATACATACATACATATCTTCACGCCAGATCCCTTGCGGGGTAGGCAGAGACAATTGAGCGCCATTTGACACGATCACGACATACCTCTTTCGCTTCGACGACATTCATTAACCTCTTCATACATGCCCTTTGGTTAACAACTGTAATTAGAATACGCAATCTATACAATAAAGAATTTTGAATTGAAAATACTTGAAGTTTTAACACTAGAGATTTCGAAGACGGCAGTAATTTTTTTTTTGTATTATTATAAAAAAAACTCTAACCTTCATCTCATGTTTAAGGATATCCGGTCTCTTCTGCACCACCAAGTTGATATTTCTCAAGGCCACATACTGTACTTCTGGTTCTGCACTTAGCAAGGTGACTAGAGGAGGAGCCAACTTCCGGCTTAGTGTGGACACTAGCTCAGTATCTTCTGCAAGCATCTCCATCAGTTTCATGAGGACCTGGTAAATAAAAAATCATCCATATAGCCCATATCTATATTATCATTACAGCCCCTAGAACACAGCGTCCTAGACCTCCACTGTTGAAGATGGACCTTCCGGAACATATATCTGGAGAATTTGGCCTACACTCGCCACGATATGATGTAATTTTTTTATGATAATTTATTAACGAGATCCATAAGTTGGTATTAGTGGAACCGGGACCGACGGCTTAACGTGCTCTCCGAGGCACGGGAACGGTGGTGTTGTAAATCTATGAGTTCAGTACGTAAGAAAAGTGTATTTCTCATTGGTACATGCCGGAGGGGTGTGAACCGACCTTTGTAGGATTTAAGGAACGCGTTCTTACAACCGAGCCACCACCGCATCTATATTATTACTGTATCTATATTATTACTGAATAATAAAAATAAAAAATACGTAATTTATTTATTTTGTCATATTATTATATAGAAATATTTGCTTTGTAATAAATTCCACGTAGTATAAAAATACTGTGAAGAATAAAATAAAAAAGGTGTTAAAACAGTGTTTTTAACAATTTTCACTTATAAGCACACAAATCAGAAGTAATCCCTTCGTTCCGATACGCGATAATAGTAACCAAAACACGCTTAAAGGTGTTCCGATACGCGCTTAAACGGTTTTGCCAAGCTGTGTGACGTCACAAATGATATCATTTCTCGCGCTTAGACTTCTCACGATATCGAGGTAGATCGCTCTGAGCGCTGTCAGTTTTTTGTCATTATGCCGCGCGCCATTTTCAAGTTTATTTAAATTAAGTTTTCTTTTAAATTATTTATTATTGTAATTCGTTTATACTGATTGTATATTACTTCTAAAACAAATCTATAATTAATATTTAAGTGGGAAGTGAAAAAAATAATGTCTGTAACACGGCAAGTTATTTTAAATTACCAAAATAAGTTAATAATATTAAACTTTACACATATAAAGATGAATAAACCGAAAGATGTATATTTGTTAGTATTCATACTCAAAGATATGAAATCCGCAATATAACTTCCATGCATTTAAAAAAAAAAACTAACATTTTATGAATGAAAATGTAAATTAGACCGTTCCGAATTGATATCACGCTCTGAGCATTCAAATCGCGATATTTGATTCGGAACGACAGTGAGTGTCACAATCGTTCTAAGCGCTCTGAGCGCGATTCGGAATGGGGGGAATCTTACCTTGACAGCTGACAGTACAACAGCAGCATTAGCATGGGCCAGTCGTGGAGTGATTCTCTCGCAGATGGAATGCGCCTCCCGCGAGTCTCGGGGAGAGTAGTTAGATAAAGCATCCAAAATGAACACTTGGCCCCATTCTGTGCACTCGTTCAAAGCTGTGAGAAGCTTG
Source organism: Tinea semifulvella (assembly GCA_910589645.1). Classification (NCBI taxonomy): domain Eukaryota; kingdom Metazoa; phylum Arthropoda; class Insecta; order Lepidoptera; family Tineidae; genus Tinea; species Tinea semifulvella. Next base: position 9,733,049 of record OU342594.1, read on the forward strand.
TTGATAGTTGGAGCGTTCATCTCTGGAACAAAACTTATGTTAAGGAGGGTTAAACGCTTTTCCATCTCTCTCGCTTGCACAATCCAATAATATAAAAAAAAGTGAGCTTCGCGAGACGTACCGTAAAAGTGAGAACTAAACTTGCAGGTTATTGTTTTCGTGCACACGTGTAAAGAATGAAAGAGAAAGAAGGAGCGGGAGAGGCGCGGCTATACGCGCGCGCCTATCCGCCCCTGTTCCCCTTCCCCACCGCGCTGTTTCGAGAGGAAGAAAATAAGAGAAAGAAGGAGCGGGGGAGAACGAGAGAGGCATCGGCTATACGCGCGCGCCTATCCGCCCCTCTTCCCCTTCCCCGCCGCGCTGTTTCCCCTTGAGCGCTGCTGACGTACGGACGTACGTTCAACGAAATAGATCCCCAACCAAGCGCGCTCAATAAAGTTCTCACTTTAAAAATCAACTATGAGTTTATATTTAAGAAATCTAAGCTATTACTTTCTAGGAAAAAAAAATACGGTCATTTTTCATATGAAATATAGATATGGCTAATTTTGGACGATTTTTGCATTCCTCCAGCTCAAGTACAATTGTCTCCGGCGTTGCTGAAATTCTACCTAAACGCTTTTCAAATGTCCCTCCCGGACCAGAGTAATCTGGTAAGGTGGGGAAAAGCTACGGAAAAGAACTGTACATTGTGTAGTGCTGCCATAGGAACTGCTAGACACACACTTGTAGGGTGCGTTACTCTTCTAGAAAAGTGCTAAAGGTGCTATCCGTGAAGCAGTAAGTATTTCTATTGCAAGAGCCAGAAAGGGACTGACTACAAAATCGATCCTTGGCGCATACATTTCAACACCATTATAGGATCCCAGATGAACTAGCTGTATCAGCCTATAGGCCAGACATCTTAGTGTTTTCTCAGAACTTAAAAAAAGTTATCCTTATTGAACTTACAGTTCCGTGGGAATCAAATATTCCAAAAGACCACAACATGAAGATAATATTATGATCTCACAGAAGAAATGATCAGGGATGGGTTCAAGACTCAGCTTTACGCAGTGGAGGTTGGTGCGAGAGGAGTTCCAGCAAAATCTTTGCACCACTTACTGAAAGAATTGGGCCGTCAATACATTTTGCTTAATTTGTATAAAAACCATAGAACAACGCCAAGTTGAACGACTTTCAAAACGAAAAAAAAAGCGCTTAAATCGAGAAGTCAAACACATGGTTAGGATTCTATGAATTCACTATGCGAGTGATGGGACCACTGTGTGTGGGAGAGAGAGAAGAATCTCGTATTTGCGACTGACTAATCCTCTTTTTATTATGCTCACCATCTACAATTGTGGTCCAGTCCTTACCCAACCAAATACTGTATGATTTACTTTTATGCTTAGTCTAGTTATTACTTACCAACAAGTGGATGTCCAGAAACGCTGGCCTCGTTAATCTCAGAGAGGGCAGCCACAGCATTGGCTACCACCATGGGGTTGGAGTCACTCAGCAAATCCTTCAGCTGGTCCAAGAAGCCCTATGAATATTTAATGTCAGTCAGTTTAAAGAGTCAGTATCATATTTAGAACTGTTACATTAATGGCCAGCCATAAAAATATAAAAGTATCATCACGACCGTTTCCCTTTTGGGGTGGTTAGAAACCACGCTTATAATTAAGCGGACTCACATTTAGCCAACTTTACTATAGGCCAATCATGACAAGTGGCAAGCGCGTCGATGTCTCCAGCGTACCAAACTCGAGAAATATCACAAATAAATTAAATGTATTTATTTACATTAATAAATATTTTTGTGTCCCGACCAGGAATCGAACCCGGTACCTTCGAGTCTAAATCCACAGACGTTACCGCTAGACCACGGAGGCAGTTTATATATTATAATATTTTCATTTAAGAGCTTGTCACTTTGCTTATTTCAGCCAATGACGTGCCTGATACATAATCAGCCTTTCTGCAACCGGCCATTAGAGTATAGTTGCTAAAAGCTATTAAACTTATTTTTAACAGTGTTCTAAATCACAGAGGACGGTTTATACCCAACTGTGCATCGCAAAAAAGGGTTTTGTGTGTATCAGCGTATGTATGTGTGTATGTTCCTTCATGGCTCTCTGGGCACCGAACACATGGGCCTATTTTTATGATTCACTATGCAAAACATAGTTGCTTTAACAGTTGGGACCCATTGTTGTGAAGATTCGAGCCGGTTGTGTTTTAAATGGGTCACAACTAAATCGCTATGTTTCTTTCGCATTATAATATATTATTTGTTTTATGTGTGTATCAATCATTACATTATTTTAATTTCGTAGTTCCGAGGTACATAACTTTTTTGGTGACGGAACCCTCGGTCTTGTTTTCTATATTCAGTTTTTTTTTTTTTTTTTTTTTTAATTTATTGTTTTCAAGATACACAAAAATACATCAACAATATTATATAGCCGTCCACAAAAACCTTTAAGGTTTATCTGGGTACGGCGCGGCGAGTCACTCACAATCTGTATGAGAAATAATTCTGCTATTGAGTCATGTAAAACTTTTTAAACTTATATTTATATTTGTTATTATCAATGTATGTTCTTTGGAGCTCGGCGGGCGTATCATTAAGATATGCTGAGGTTACATAATTCAGCATTCTTGTACCATAAACATTATTTGCCCCTGGAAGTTTAAACTGTTTTACGTAATTGAGAATCCTTAAATTACCCGACCGCTTGTATTTCGTTAGTTTTTGTGAGATATTAATTTCAGTGAGAATGGTATATTTAATTTTAAAGTTAATTTTTACTCAGATTGGTTTATTGATTTATTTATTTTTAGTTTTTAACGCAGTCGTGTTCTTTTATTTTTAAATTAACTTATTAATAATCCGAATATGCTATGTTTTTCATTTATTGTGCTGATCTACGAGTATGTACCTTAACAATATATTTTTATACTAGTACGACATTTATAGGAAGGTTTGTCAAAACTGTAATACACTTTCTTGGTCCACTGTAATTTCACTACTTACCTTATTTTTAATCTAATTGTGCATAGTTTTAATTGCACAAATCCTTAACAAGGATAAAGATTTTTTTAAATAATATAGATTTTTTGCGTTTGATAATTATATAGATAAAGACAGATTCTTACCTGATCCTCAACCATGCTAGATGAAATATCATAAAGCTTCGCTACACAGACCGCTGCAGTCTTCCTGACATACGGGTCATCATCTTTGAGGCACTTCCTTAGGGGTTCACACAGGTATTCTGTGATCTTGTCCACACGAATACAACCCATGGTCCGCACAGCCAAGGCGCGAATCAACGGGTTAGAATCCTCACAATCCTAAGAAATATGACTTTAAAGTGACTGTGAATGCATTGCAGGTGAAGGTATGTGAAATGGTTATGGGTATTTTTGAAAAACTTAAAGGAAAGGGATAAATCTGTGGTGTCAAGGAAAAAGGAGACAAGTCGAAAAAATTAAAAATAGATTTTTGAACCTATTGGTTCAAAACATTCATATGCGTCAATACAATAAGGAGATGAGTCTATAAACCGTACAGTTTATTTTTACACCCCTACGTACATAAAGGGGCTAGTCGTAACATTACAATGTATAAATAAGTAAAAAGTTCAATCAAGTTATCTCAGTATCGCGCTTTTACCGCCAATAATTATGTTATGCATAGTGAGATGAGTCGACTCGTACCTAAAGTATGCAACTAATTAAATTGAACCTTACGTAAATTACAAATTTCTAATTATAAAATTGAGTTGTTTTCTTAATTTGCCTTTAGTGAAAGTTCAAGTTATGTACTTATCCCCTTTTTCCTTGACACCACAGAAATATACTGCGTGGAATTTGTTAAAAAAGAATATATTTTTATATTATAATCTAAAATAAAAATAATGAACTACATATTTTTTATTTTAATTATTCATTAATAAAATTTTAAGTTACGATGCAGAGAAGTTTTTCTAAAAATATCGACACTCATACAGGCCCTAATCAAGTAGGTAGCGAGACAACGACCGCAGACAGACAGACAGCTGTGTATTCCAGGCCCGTATGTTCAATGGGCCTGGGATGGGGATGGGATAATCTCCCGTTTTCCCCAGCAGGATCTCGGCGGGTAACTACTCGCCGGTAATTCAACGCACCTTTGGTGCTGGACGCTGTTCCTACTACAACACCAACCGTGTGGCTCACGAATCTAGTCTCCTAGATTTGTCTACTTTAGTTTTTCTCCAAAAGTGCCTTCCTAGGTAGTGGCCTCCCCTCCGGGGGCCGTGCGAAATTAGGATCGATATTCTGAAGATGCTTGTAGGATCCGTTGTCAGCCTGGTAAAACATGTTTAGCTAGGCCTACAACAAATGCCTCGATAGTAGATCTCTTGCAATTACAGAACTTCACACGAACCACGGGGCTCAGGATACCACGGTGAGCTATATGTTCTGCTGACTTGTTACTACTTGTTCCTGCTGGTTTTAGCCAGAAGGTGATGCCAAGCTGGCGTAGCATAAGTCGAGAAGTCGGCAAACAGGAGTTCAGAGTTCAGTGAGTCCACAATGATCGCGCGAACCTTCACTTACGTAATTCCTTCTCTCTCTAATTTCGTCAATCAATTCGATCGTCGATCAATTAATAATAACACTCCTTTAGGTTTTAATTACGATGTTCAGACAAGGTTTTATTAACCATGCAGTAGTGTTTTGTTTTTCGGATAATGATTTTTATCTTTAACAAAGTGACCTTTATTATGTCAAATAGAGGTTCTACTATGACACCTAAAGTCTTGAAAAAAATATTTGCTCTTTTGACAATTACACGCGGTATATACTCGTATATATGTAGCTATTCTTCTAGTCTAGCAGTTAAGGCCGTAGATTTAAATGTGGAGATGTTAGGTTCGATTCCTGGTCGAGAATACGAAGATATTTTATTTGCTTGTTAGATTTCTGGTATGCTAGGGACATTGACAAGCTTGTGCTTGAAGCCTCTACTTACATAACATAGTTTATAGAAATTATAACACTATAGCCTTCTGTACAAGGGTAGAGTCTACTGTCTATCATGCTACTATACTATTTACTTTTCTCGTGTAGTGCTGCTTATTAGCTGGTGAAATGATACAGCAAGTTTTGTTAGGGTAATATTTATTTTCGAAATTTAATAAAGTGGCGGGTAATAGGAGTGGTCAAAAATTCTTCAAGGGTGTTATTTTTATATAATTGGATATGTTTTTATTGTAATAATGAGTATGAATGGTTGATATTACCTTAACAAGCTGGTAGCTTGGTAGGTCCTTCCACCCATCATGTTATGTTTTAGGACACATTAAAAAAAAAAAACAAATCACAACCAATAACTATATATAATTGCAGAATTTAGTGTAAAAAGAGGTTCTAGAAGATAGCAAAAAAAATATTTAAAGCGACCATACATGCTACAGTCTACCAGATTTTACCTGTTCAGTTCAACTAGACGTTGATAGCGTCGATGGGGACGTTCCGGTGTACCAGAGCGGTCTTTAGTACACCATACATACGGTGTCATTTAAAATAATTTATTTTTGATCTTGTACCAGTCGCCTGCACAGTTACAAAAAACTGCACAGGTCTATTCCCACACACGCTCCAGACAACCTGCACATGCAGACCTCTCCAGTGGACCGTAGTGTAAATGTGCACCATTAGAGAGAAAGTCAGTACAAAGGACTATATTTCTATACTTTTGTATATAAAAAGTCAATTAGAAATTACTACAAATGGACTACAAGACTAAATACAAGAGGAACCACACAACTATACACAAAATTTGGATTTGTTTGTATATATTTTCCAAAATGTATTTTACAATTATGTAAAATTCTTGGAAAACTGGTTACCTAAAATTACCTAGTTAAACTACCTAGCAAGCCCATGTCATGAACAGACCTCATATTATTATTCTCTATGAATTATTTCTCCTATTTCTCCTTTCCTCTCCTTAGACAGAAAAACTAAATTGTAATTTAGAATTCTTTTTTTTTTCATAAAGCTTTCTATTGCTTAGGTTCAATAGGAGCAGAATAGTGGATGGTGAGTGTGCAATAAAAAGAGAGGCCAGCCCTTAGGCTGACACTAGCCCAAGGCACCGGTCTTCTCCTCTGAGAGATGGATCTGCCACTAGAACAGTACATCCATGTATTGCTAAGATACTTGCCTTTATGAAAACATTTATATATTCTGTCTAAAGAGAGAAAAGGTAAAAAAAAATTGACAGAAAAGAGACTTAAAACTAAACTTTTTAAACCTCACCTTGACAAAAGTATTAACGGCCATTATAGCCATGTCCGGTTGTGACTTGGCATAATTCATGAGGTACAAGTACACCAGTTTCTTGAGCTCCAAGTTGTCCGTCTGCATACAGTTCACAACGTCAGGAAACAAGGCTGATACATCTTTGCCCACTGTCATTGATGCAATAACCTATAAAACATTAATTTGCATTATAGAGAATAATAGCTTTTATAGGACCAAGATTAAATTAATAAATTAAAAATATGGTGGGGTTGGCTTTTACAACATGAAGCATAATTAATATTAACTGGTGTAAATTTTACTCCTTTTAAGGCAAAGCTAATGTTGGTCAGTTCCCTCATTCTTCCCATTATTGACTATGCAGATGTTTGCTATTCTGACTTCACTGAATAGCTACTGAAGATCTACACATATCCTTAGTTCTCTTTACAATTTTATTTACATCTCCAAGCTCCTCTATACTTTAAGACACATTTCCAATTCCTTGGAGATAGTCATAACCTTCCTCTTCAGTCTGCTTCTAACAATCAGCTCAAAATCCCCCTCACACTTCTAGCAGATATTCAGATTCTTTTACTGTTTCCACTGCTTGTGAGTGGAACAAGCTTCCACTTGTCATTAGCTTGCTCACTTTTTAAATAAACATAATATATACCTGAGGTTTGATTCCTGGTTGGGACATGATAAATTGTTTAATTTATTTGTGATATTTCTCGAGTTTGGTAAGCTAGACATCAACAATCTTGCTACTTGTCATGATAGTATAGGTGGCTAAATGTGAATCTGCTTCATTAAAAAAAAAGAGAAGATTATGATTACCCCAGAAAGGATACAGTTGTAATAATATTTTATTTTTAAGTAATTGTATTTTTATTAATGTACCTGCAATCCTCTCCCACACTTTTAAAGTAATTTTTGTGCAATAAAGAGTTTATAAATTAATTAATAAATCAAAACAATTAAGCAAACGTAACACATGCACTAAAGATTTCGGTGAGCAAAAAGCCTAGTAAAAAGAAATTAAGTGAAAAATTATTTACTTCACATCTTTTGAGAATTGCATAAAAAAATATGACGCAAAAGATGCTATACTACTCTAGGTATTTAAAGAAATTCATATTATAAATATGGTGGGTCAGTATTATGTGTGGGTTGTTGCTGCTGCATATCTTTGTAGCAGCAAGGATCTAGCAGGCCGTAGACAAAATAAAACTGTCAATGATTTCTAGGGCTGTTACTTGCTTACGCTAATGTGATTTCGAAAAAATAATAATAATACGAATCCAAAATAAGATTTTACCTTTTTAACCGCTTCCTTTTTCTTTTCTTTCTTATCACTGTTTAGCTCGGATTTGAGCTCGAAGATTTCTCCCTTCTTCGTGGTAGTAAAGTACTTTGAGTCAGTCATTGTGGCGTCGACTCTTAATACACCTATTAACATAGAAACACAAAAAACAAAGATTGTAATGAGATCGATATTTTTACCGATAGAACACTTTCTACTATTGTAAAAGCAATAGAAATAACTTTACGTTGTGAAAATTTACCTTAGTGGATTGAATAACTCTGAATATGATCTATAATCGATAAGGAATGAATATTATTCCAAATTACGTAGAGAATTATGATTTTTCCCGATATCCCATTTTTTTGACAGTTTGACACGACAAGGGGCGTTTGCTCTTGCAACGTTCAAAAATAATTCGATTTCAAATCCTAATATTTCGGATAAGGTCCAAGCGACGTTAAAATAAAAGGTAAAAAAATGTAATTATAAGTTCCGGGACTAGCAGTAGCATTTTTTAGAATCCATTTTTTCTTTTGTAGAACACAATAAATATTGTAAACTATTTTTTTTGTAACTCTCAATTACTGACATAACTTAACTAATTTAAAGATAAGAAAAAAAACTTTTTAGTGTTCAATGAATAAAATTATATCTTTGCAATCCAATCCCACACAAATTCGCTTGGTGCTAAATAACATAATATTGTAATATTGTTAGCACGGCTGGTCCGGAAATGCACTCCATAAAATAATTCTTCGTTTTTATTTGTTAACTTTAAATTCAACTTTTATTATTAGCAAATATGGAAGAATCTGATAATATTCCAGGTGATTCAAAAGCGGGGTGCAGATTGTGCTTCAGTAAAGATAAACTTTGCAATATATTTGTCCTCAGAAACAAGAAATACAATCTGACGTGTGCCGATTTGGTAAAGGACTGTTTATCGATGGACGTAAGAATTTTTATCATACTGACTTTATTTGCAATATCCTAACTTTGAGCTAAAATATATTTCTTCATACTAAGCTTAATCTTGAGTTTGGTTCCTTTTTCTGTATAGCTCGGAAAATTTATTCTTGAAAAATGTACAGAATCTTGTCCTACAGCCGTCTCCTGCCTGTCAGTAGAATTAAACGCAGAGGTGCTGGGTTTGGTTTGTGGTTAAGAACACAAAAATATATATTTTATGTATGTAATTTTTTGAATCTGGTAGGCTAGAGAGATGGACGATCATGCCACATGCCATTAAGGGCCTACAGTTAAGTTGAGTAAATGTTAACTCACTCCTTACATAAGCATGGTGTCGGACCACCTCCCAAGGGATACAGTTGTGAAAATGTAATAATTATTTGGTTGCGTAGAGAGACGAGCGGAATAGTGAGTGTCTTAAAAAAAAGGAGGCCTCTTTTGTAAACCAGCCTATTGTCACCTAGACACCATTTTTCTCATCTCTTTCCCACACACGATGGCCCAGCACCCACAAGGTCAATCCATGGAATGCTTAGAAATTTATCTTCTTTTCCTTTGGGTAACTTGTAATAACTTGGATATTGTCAACACTAATAATATAAAGACTTTACGATAAAATAAACAAATCTCAGTTTGGCAATTATAATTGTACCATAAAATATAGTGACAGTAGTGGATTATGGGTGTGGTGTGTTTCTATTTCTAGGTATCTTCAACAGATGGTTTACCGGCCTGGGTCTGCTTACGGTGTTCAACTAAATTAAATACATTCTATACCTATAAAGTCAAATGTTATCAAAACATTGAAAAACTCCAAACAAGGATAGGAATAATAGATTCCGAGCCCTTGATAAAAATAGAAAATTTGGAGAATAATCAAAATAGTATTATTATAGAAAATATTGAAGATTTTGAAGTCTTAGAGGATGATAAAGAATTTGACCCTGAAGATTCATTTATACATGAAGAAATGGAAATTAAAATTAAAACTGAGGTAAAACCAAATAAGAATGAAGATATTGATAATGCTACTGAAATAATAATTAAAGATTTATTAAGGCCCAAGAGTGAAGGTATGTAACTATTAATAATTTACATTCAAGACTTGGCTTAATGCAGTGGAAGTTGGTGCCAGATCAATTCCAGAACATTCTTTGCTTATTCCCATATAAGGGCATAGCCAGAAAATCCTAGATTATATTGTTCAGATCATTGTTTTTAACATATGAGTTTCCAATGAGCAGTGGAGATAGTAATTTGAAAAAATAAATAAAAATCAGAAATAGCTTTATTACTTTACAATCAATCTACAAAGCTCTTCACAAGAAGGTCTTCTTCTACGACTGCTCTTTAAAGTGGATGCAGCTGCCTATCCCTGCCTGTACCTCGCGATGCCCATGCCCCCATCGACTTATGTCCATGGATTAAAGAGGTACGAAGTACACAATATTTTTGTTTGTGATATTTTTAAAGAAGCAGATATTTTGCCAACTTTACCAAGGATGGCGGGATCATTGATGTCTCAAGCATACCAAACTACAGAAATTTCACAAATAAAAAAACAAACTACAAACATTTTGTTCTAAATTACAAATTTATTTTTTTGTTAATTTTCAGTAAAACCAGATATACTGAAAGAGGAGCCCCCTGATGCAGTAGTGGAATTAGATGTTTTATTGACACAGATAGAGCATTCAAAGCTGAAAATATGTCCATTGTGTAAACGAAAGTTTACAAGACCTATATTTTTAGGAGATCATGTCAAATTTGTACATTATGGCATTCAATATTACTGTGATATCTGTGATAAATGTAAGTTTAATTATTTTTTGGATGCCATTTAAGCCACATAAAAACTCTAATTTAGGTATGTATGAGTATATTCAAGACTCAGCTTAATGCAGTGGAAGTTGGTGCGTGGTTGGTGGAGTGATTACAATAAAATCTTTGCAGCACTTTTAATCTTTAAGACGCTATAAGATTAATACAGTATTTTATTAATATTATAATTATAATAATTGTGTGGTGGATGGTGAGTGTGTTATTGCACAACAATAAATGTATAGAATTTACCTCACTGTACACATTTTTGTAAATAATTGATATTTCTCTTCACATATATTTCCTATTTCAGCATTTCTAGTAGCCATAACTTTAGGAATAATATATGAATCGTCTACGAAAAAATGCTTCATATTCCTAAATTCTCCAATAGGCTGTTAACGCCGTTATTGACAAAAAAGTTAATGTAAAGAATAAGTGTGAACTGAAAAAACTTACAATCCATTGTGTTGTATTTTTTAGATGTAAATCAAGAAACAAGACACAAAAAACTTCATTTACAAAGAAAATGGGAGCAATGTGATGATTGTGGAGAAACATTTGGTCGCCAAATGATGTATATAGATCATATTATTAAAGTGCATGACAAAGGAGGGTAAGTATTGATTCATTGGCACTGCAAATTCTATAGAGTTATTGAGAGTTGATGTGCCACAGAATGCCAACCAAATAGTGCACACTTAATTGGTAATTCTACCACATGTCCATTTTTCAAAAAAATTATTCGAAAACAATAATACAATTAAGATATGCTGTATTTTCGTATTATCTTATTTTTTACAGACACGAATGTGATTGTGGTCAGAGCTTTAAAGACCCCGAAACTCTAAAAGAGCATAAATTAAGTGAACACAAGAAGAATTACGCTTGCAACTTCTGTCCTCGTGTCTACACCAGGAAAGATAAACTAAAATATCATTTACAATGTCATATTCAAAACAAGGGTATGTATATGGGATGTTCCACAAGTCAACTAATGGTCAATTAACAATAATTCTGGAGCTTTCGACTTGCGTGTCGGTTCAAAATAATCATACGAAAAGCGACAGATCTCCATAGAAAACTGTTGGTTTCATTCGAGCAAATTGAGCAGTGCTTATTGTTATAAACAAAAAAATATATATTCTAAGAGTTTTTGTCAATGGCTTCTCCACTTAGCCATTTGTTCCAGCTATCAACGGGTTTTCCCTAAAACAATCGACAAAATTGGTATTTTTAGTTGTAAACTCTTCAAACTTCGAATAAATAAATGTTACTATTTTAAATAAGACAAGTTATTCTGGCAACACTGAAGATTCATTACAGCCAATAGAACACAGTCCTAAACTTATTTTTGAAAAATTGGGCCTACACTAAGTGTTGCAGGTAGGGTTAGCGAGGGTCTGATGTACTGCTGCCGACAGCTTAATGTTTTCTCCAAGGCATGGAATAGTGGTGTTGCAAATCTATGACGAATGGACGTAGATTTTTGTTTTCTCATTGGTACATTTAAATGGGATTTATTTTTTATTTTAAGGAAGTCAACTGTTCCACATAATATTTATTATTATATATTATTGTTTTTAGTAATGAGACCATTTGTAAAGGAGACTGTAAAAACATTGCCAATCGATAAAATCCCACTCCTTAAGGCGGATGATAGGGTCTGTCCAATTTGTGGAGAGCGTAAGGTCAACCATGATGGACTTATAGAACATATTAAATCTGCACACCTTGGTGAAAAGTACTTCTGTGAGATATGCAAGAAACGTAAGTATTTTTGCAATTTTATAGTATTATTTAAAGTGATAAAACTAAGTGCAAGGGAGAGATGCGAAGATATTAACCAGAATATCCTATTAATTATTTTGTAGTAGTAAAATTTTCAAGACATCATGAATTGGTGGTGGCAAAGATTAAATGTATATTTTTTGTTTCATAATTAATACCAAGATATAAAAAAAACCTATTAAGGAATGAATTTTCAGGATGTATTAAGAATAAAAAATCTGCTCAATTACAGATGTCACCGACAAAATAAGACACAAGACTAGATACCATTATGTGGCCGAATGGAAGAAATGTAAAGATTGTGGCCAGCATTTTAAACGACTAAAAGATTTCCAGGACCATATGAAAAGGGTCCATCAAACCGACTTCCAGAACAGACGATACAAATACACCTGCCATTGTGGGATAGTATTCCATGGAATAGCTAAATTAAGATACCACAAGTACAAGATACATAAGGAAACGGATTTTATATGTCAATATTGTTCTAAAGGATTTTTGAAGAAAGAAAAGCTAATGGATCACATCAGAGATGTTCATATTAAATCATTGTTATACACTTGTCAGACTTGTAACAAAGTGTACAATAACAGAGACTCATATCGCCAACACCTCTACGTTCACAAGAATGAAGTTTACATCTGTGACCATTGTAACAAACAGTTCAACACTAAAGAGTAAGTAATACATTAGGGTCAATCATTATTGTATGATGGAAAAAAAAGTTGTTGTTTTTTTGGTTCTCTTCTCCCGATAGATGATGAATGAGATGATAGGGAAGGCAAGGGTCTAGCCCATACAGCCAAGTCTGACGTAATATATCTTTCTTATTCATGAGTTAATGAGGTCATCATCAAATTCCAGATGCTGCAGAATTTGATGCTTTTCTTGGAGTCACTCGCGGCACCATAGTGCAAACACATCGGGTAAAATATGGTAGTTGACAGTGCGGGAAAACTGCAACTTGTGTCCCATATTCAAAGTCCAATTTATCGTTTTCCATAATTATTCACATTGTAGAACATTATTAAACAAAACAACACCACTTTTGACCAACAATACTCACAGTAAATTAATTTACAAAACAAAAACATGCACTTTAAATGTCCGCGCAAATTGGCCCGAAGGACTCAAAAAAAAAGTTTTTCTTATGACTTGTAATAGCAATAAAAGTATGTCTTATTGTGTTATATTAGTACCGGGTTCGATTCCTGGTCGGGACACAAAAATATTTATTATTGTAAATAAATACATTTAATTAATTTTTAATAATATTTGCGATATTTCTCGAGTTTGGTAAGCTGGAGACATCGACGAGCTTGCCACTTGTTATGATTGGCTTATAGTAAAGTTGGCTAAATGTGAATCCGCTTATTTATAAGCGTGGTTTCTGACCACCCCGAAAGGGAAACGGTTGTGATGATACTTTACTTTTTTATTGTTAGAAGATCTAACTCACAACATTTTAAGATAATCGTATATTATCTTCTGTCTCCGGGTTGTAATTGAAATTTTGACAAAATACATAATTGCATGTTTCTTAAAACTTTATTAATTTTATTTTTTTCCATTACAGCCCCTAGAACACAGCGTCTTAGAATTCCACAGCTGGAAATGGGCCTTCCAGAACATATATCTGGAGAATTTGGCCTACACTCATCACGCTAGCCAAAAGGCTTGGCAAGGATATAATGTTATTTTTAATGATAATTTATTAACGATTCCACAAGTTGGTATTAGTTGAACCGGGACCGACGGCTTAACGTGCTCTCCGAGGCACGGGAACGGTGGTGTTGTAAATCTATGACAAATGTACGTCAGAAAAGTGTATTTCTCATTGGTACATGCCGGGGGGGTTTGAACCGACCTTTGTAGGATTTAAGGAACGCGTTCTTACAACCGAGCCAGCCTTTATTTTATTACGGCAGCAAAATAAGGGTTCTTCCTGTTTTTTTTTAGTTTAATTCGCGCGCACATCACTCGTCACGACCCCGCCCAGAAAAAGCACGCCTGTGCCGTCTGCGGTAAGTGCTTCCGCAGAACTGATCACAGGAATAATCATCAGAAACTGGTTCATAAACTGACGTAACTTATGTTTTACCAAGGTTCGGCCAAATTGAAAACCTAACATTTGAAGTTAATGAAATATAATATACGGGGTATATAATACATGTTTTTAATTTGGCAGGCCGAGGTACTCTTTCGAATTCCAAAGAATCAAAATTTTGTAATATAGAGATTATCTGGCAAAATCGCATTTATACTTGAATCTATCAATGGGGTGTATCAGGCAAAGCTTTTTGCAGATATCGCTAGCGGCAATGGTACCTTGTTTACACCTATGACGGATCATTATTTAAATTGTTTTTGTAGTTTTTTATTTTTATAACAGAGAAATTAATTTTAATAATTAGGAAAGCGAAAACCGTCTTTAAAAACAAAAAAGGTTTAATTAATAGATCGGCAATTTTGAGATCACCATATCTTTGATTTCGCTTGGAAATCTCGATTTGTACACTTAAAAGCTGTTCACTTCCGCAATATATCCAGAAAATAATAAATTTCGTAATAAAAATACAAGTTTTCTATGCAACTGACAGTTCTATTAGGTACTATCTATCATGCGCCATCTACCGTGATAAAAAGTTGTGATACACCCCATTGTCAATAATTTTGCCATTTTTATTGTTTAAATATATTATGTTAATTAATCATTTCTTTTTATTCCAAATGTTACTCCCAAACAAATTCCCTTAGTCCGGTGTGTGGGGGTGTTGGAAGATGGAGTAGTTAGATGGCTCGCGTACTTAATCAACTGCCGTTTTTTTGGTAGGAACCTTAAGTGGTTAGGAGCCTTTAACCCTCTCTCTCGCACATTTAAAAGTTGTTAGGAGCCTTCAACCCTCTAGCTCGCACATTTTAAAGTTGTTAGGAGCCTTCAACTCTCTCGCTCGCACATTTTAAACTTGTTAGGAGCCTTCAACTCTCTCGCTCGCACATTTTAAAGTTGTTAGGAGCCTTCAACCCTCTCGCACGCACATTTTAAAGTTGTTAGGAGCCTTCAACCCTCTCGCTCGCACATTTTAAAGTTGTTAGGAGCCTTCAACTCTCTCGCTCGCACATTTTAAACTTGTTAGGAGCCTTCAACTCTCTCGCTCGCACATTTTAAAGTTGTTAGGAGCCTTCAACCCTCTCGCACGCACATTTTAAAGTTGTTAGGAGCCTTCAACTCTCTCGCTCGCATATTTTAAAGTTGTTAGGAGCCTTCAACTCTCTCGCTCGCACATTTAAAAGTTGTTAGGAGCCTTCAACCCTCTAGCTCGCACATTTTCAAGTTGTTAGGAGCCTTCAACTCTCTCGCTCGCACATTTTAAAGTTGTTAGGAGCCTTCAACCCTGGTTTGATTTCTGTGGATACAATAATATATTTAATAAATAAATTGTGATATTTCTCGAGTCGGAAGGAGTCGTGATGATACTATACTTTACATAAATTACTTGAAAAATCCTTGAAAAAGTTCGAGTGTGCAAGCGAGAGGGCTGCAAAGTTTAATAACACTTAACGTCAGAGGGTATGCAGTTTTAATAAACCGGTCACGGCTTAAACTGAACTGTTTGTAAAATTATTAGATTTTTTTATTATACTGAGCACGACATGTGACACCGCGCCCACCTGATGGTAAGCGGTACGCGAGGTCCAAGATTGGGAGCAACTGACGCTAGTCTCAGACGACCGACATCAGTCCCTACCACTATGCTGGCCTATAAAGATGCTTTTTCACACTTCGTTTGAAGGAGTCCAGGTTATAGGAATTGGGAGACACACTGGCTGGGAGAGCATTCCACATCTTCAGCGTGCTACAGATGTAAGAATAGAATAAAAATAGTCTCCACTATCGACATTTTTCCAAAATTATTGTATGCCACTTTGACATTGACACGAATCCTGCTTGGAGTTGATGTTAGTTAATAATAAATAATAAAATAATAAATATTTCAGACAGGTCACACAGCGCCATCTAATTTCCGTGGTAAGCGGTAAGCTTGTGTTACGGAAACTAGATGGTTGATAAACTACATATTACTTTTTTTTTTTTTTGTAAATATATACATATTATACATATAAACACCCAGACCGAGACAAATTATACAATGTACAACTTGCCCCCGGTGGGAATCGAACCCACGACCTCCCGAGTTCACGGCAACGTTTGTTACCACTAGACCACGGAGGCGTTGAGTTAACACCGCGTATGTCGCGACATAATAAAATTCCAAACGGCTTGGGGTTACCACAACAAGGATTTCTGAACGACCGGTGTCGCGACTCGGTGTTAAAATAGTAGTTTATCTATTCTCATATCGTAAAATACGAATTACAAACTTCAAAACGAATTATATTGACATACTTTATAAACATACTTTAAAAAATAATGTTAATTTCATTTTAAAAATAGAATCATACATAGGTATTATATAACACTGATTTCTTTTCCATTACAAAAAAGTTTTGATTCCAATTTTTACTTGTCTATGGTAGCGCCCGCCATAGCGCGGTCATAAACTAGGTTTTGGCGCCATTTTATTGTTTAGGACTTATGTATTCTGTCCATGATCATTTAAAAAAATTAAAAATTAAAATTGGCGCCATTCAATACGTTTTGTTGTATAGCATTTCGTGTGATTATTTTTATTCTTGCTTAAAATTCTTACTCTTTTAAACTTTTATCTTTTATTTAGTAGGTTCAATCCCAATGTATGAGAGTAGATAAATTAGTGTATGAAACTGCACATAACTAGGTATTAAAACACTCGTGTATAATACCCCTTATTATGCAACAGTTTCATAAACTAGGTACTATAATGAAACTGTTGCATAAATAACCAATTTTAATGGCGTTTTACACTGACAGTTCCGTTATTTAAGGAATTCCACTATATAACGTTGGAGCTAAGTAACAGAATAGGTTACTTTTTTCCGGTTTTAGGAAGAAGAAAAAAACATTATTTGTTTTGAGTTACTTTATTAAATAATTCAACTTTACAACCAGCGTTGAATGTCGTAACATATAAATCACATTATCATACAAATTACGCGTTTACATATTTCATGAATAAAGATAAAATAGACACATAGCTAATATACTACATACAATGTCATCTCTGTGGCTTAAGGTCATTTTTACGGCCAAAATATATATATATAAAATAAATATAGCAATAACAATAATTCAAATCATTTATTTCTCACTAAAGACATAAATTAGTTTACAGAAAATAAAATATAAAATCAGGGCATGAGATGCCTGAATTTGTATCTAAGGTTGCAAATTGCATCCCTACTACACTAAATATAAACTATAAATTGTGTTCTTTAAAAAAAAATGAAAATTAAAAAAAAACAGATAATAAAACAATATTATAAAGTCACTATATAAGTTATGAGAAAAATAATACTAATTATATAGTCTACCTTACAACAATGAACAATTAGCTCGGTTTATTTTTCATAAGTCATAGTTTTGGCCCTGGCAATTAGTAATACTACATTACATAAAAATATTACAATGAGAACTTTTTTAAATAATTGATTTTCTCTGAACACCAAAGTTATAGACTGCTGGAGATGGGCTACCAGAACATCTGGAGAATTTGGTTTGATGTTTTTTTGACAATTCCATACGACTCGAGCTCTCCGAGACAAGGGAACAATGATGTTGTAAATCTATGACAAATGTACGTAAGAAAGACTGTCCCAGTCTTCTAAATCTCTGTAAGCTGCAGGTTACGAAGTCGTCCAGAGAACGGAGATTATTTCTTGTCCCATTCTCCAAAACTAACTACCAACAGAATTCGTTCATAAGCAGGACATGCAGTTATGTTAATGATTATTGCAACGACTTGGATCCATTTATATTATCTCCGACAGCTACACGACGCATTCTTACAAAACGTTTCGCCAGTGGTTCTCATCAATAGTATTATATTTACATATATTGTAAATTTATTGTTTAGTTTATTTCATTTTTATTATTTTCCATTTTATTGTTTTTATTAGGTATCTATGTAGAATTGTTTTTAATTTTTTTTTTTTTGTTCTATGTTATGTAGTTTATTGTTCTTAGTTTTAAGTTTAGGTTAATTTTACTTTAGGTTTCGTGTTGTTATTGCAGCGAGCACCACCTAATCATTTAATTTTACCTATCGGTGGCAACTTGTCAATAGCCGTATGGCTACCCATATGTACTATATATATATTTTATGTATCTAGCTGTAAGTTGTCCTTAAACATTAAATAAAAAAAGGTATATTTCTTATTCATTATAGTATATTTCTGATATAAGGAGAGGGCTTAACACTTTTGCAACCCTCTCGCTAGCACAATCCAATATTTTCTTAATGTAGCCACAGAGATCACGCCGCACGTCTACTAATAGTTTTAAATAGTTAATACATGTAAGAAGTATAGGTAATAAAATTTGCTAACATTATTAATTACATATAAAAACAAACCAGTAAATTAAATAAGTAAAATATTTTATTTGGAATTGTTTTTTTTTTTCGTCAGATAAAGTTCAATATGGCAAATAGAAATGTTGACAGTTCTTCATACGATAACGGAAAACCCAATATTTTCTTATCTATGGTTTTGTTTGATATCCAAATGGGGTGTATCACTAACTTTTTATCACGATAGATGGCGCATGATAGATGGTACCTCATATAACTGTCAGTTGCATAGAATTTTTTTATTTTTATTACAAAATTTATTATTTTCTGCATATTATGCCGAAGTGAGCAGCATTTAAGTGTACAAATCGAGATTTCTAAGCGAAATCGAAGATATAGTGATCTTAAAATTGCCGTTCTATCAATAAAAGCTTTTTTTTTTTTAAAGGGTGTGCGTTTTGTAATTCGTATTTTAAGGTAGCTAACGTTAATTTTTTTTTTTTTTTTTTCTGTTATAAACATATAAAACTACGAAAACATTTAAAAAATGATGCGACATAGATGTAAAATAAGGTACCATTGCCGCTAGCGACATCTACAAAAAGCTTTGCCTGATACACCCCATTAACTAAGTTTCTCTAATAAGAAAATCAGAAGATTGGTTTTTGCTGTAACATAGATATTTTTTATCTGACGACTAAAAAAAACTGTCTATAGTTTATTATCTACGCACAGCATTTATATACGCAATTGTTATTTTTTTTTATAGATTTAGAACACACTTGCAATTAATTGCTGGGCTTATTTAGTTGGACCTCAAGAAGTATGGATACAATTGCGATAGTTTGACAAACGATTTTTTATGAAACTATCATAGCGCGCACATTAAGCCCTAGTTACACGCAACAATTAGCAGTATATACGATACATGTATGTATAACAAAATACTCGGAAATATTTTCAAAACTATTAAGTTGATTTTTTAAATTAAAAAAATAAATTATTTGTTTCTCTTTTGCATAAAATAGACCAAAAACAAGGTTAATAATTAGCGTGAACGTAGACACACCTCGGTCATTCGACTCGATGCGGACAGCTCGGCATTATGCAAAGTGCACAATGACGAAATACTTTATTCATATTTTTTGTATTGCTAGTGCCTTGTGAAAACATTTCGAGGTATTTTATCAGAACCTTATAGCTAGACATAGATATCACAAGTGGTATATGTGTGCTATAGTTGCACGATGACGCGCAGAACGATTAATTGCATTCGTGTCTTACAACTAATGTAAACTAACATTCAAAATGCGAATCAGTCATGTATACCGCTGTTTTTAACGCAAATAAAAAAAAAGTATAATATACACCCTTTGCGCTTGGATTCGCATTTTAAAGTTAAGCATACTTGTAAAATGCTGTGTGTAGCTAAAGGTTAAAGCGTTTGTCACTATTAACAGCCAACAGGATTCAATTATATTCTTTTCAAGATATTTTCTTTTCAAGTATTAAGATGGTGAGGCATGTGCTAAGCAATCGTTTTTTTACTGAAAATGATTTTGATTAATTCTTAACTACTTATTATTGTTTAATTGTATTTGTTTGTGGATGCAAGTATTCATTAGTAGTACGTTGTGTAGTGTTTATGTGTTACTTTGTATGTTTCAGTATGTTTTTTTAAATCTTTGTCATCTCATAGGCTTTTTGTTTTTTGTGTTTTTTACATTGTTAATATGTTTCTATTTGTGAAAACTTATAAATGACACTCTGTTGCTAACGTTTAGTTCTATTTGTTGTTGGATATTGTCAATAGTTTTCCTTAAATAAATAAATAATTTAAAATGTTAATTATTCACGAAATTCTATTGGTCTAAATCCTGTCCAAGGTGTTGTCAAAGCGGCTGACGGAAAGGTGACAGAAAGGCTTGCAATAATTTCTGCTAACGTATTAGCCTCGCTATACAGAGGGGAAATTGCCAGTCTCCTTGGGACTATCTCGGATGAGACGTCTCTAGAGGACATGCTTTATTTGTTCACAGCTAGTACTAGAGCCGGTTGCATTTGACTAAAACTAGACCTAGCCTTTTTCATACTGGCTACAACTAGTCGTAAAGTAAAACAATCTGCTTCATTTTTTCACTTGGCAATAGTTGACAAACGCTCTTTTGTGTAAAATTTGCCTAATAACAGATATGTCTCGAATGTTCTAGGATAAGCAACAACGAACTCTCAACAAAAATCATAGAATAACAGTCTGATCACACAATAATTACAAAATAAAATAATGTATTATGCTATACCAACTAAAATTATATACACAAAGTTAACTAACTAAATAACAAAGGCTTATTATTTATTTTGTATTCATACGCCATCTACATCTCATATCATATTAAAAATATTTTAAAATAAACTAATATTAACTTAGTCTGAGGGTAGTTTAGCAATTACATTTTTCTCGCATTAAAAAGGTATCAAAATCTGCAAAATATTCGTTAAAAGGAATTCCTCTAATAAAAAAAATATAACGATTAGTCCTAGTTTCGCAACGATTTTATGTAAAGTTTATTATTTGTCGAAAGTTTTTTTTTTTTTTAGATTTAAAACTTTAAAATTGTCGTAGTAGTAGTTGCTTTAGTTTCGCTACCTTTTGACTGACGAATTTACGATCATGGTTTTTGTTCGACTGTAAATAATTGATTGAATAATTGATAAATGTTTGATTTGCTAAAGGTGAACAAATAGAATAGTAGATTGGTGATTATTTAAATCACAACTAATGTATGGATCAATGGTACACTAAATAATGTATGGAATAACAAATTGTTTACATTAAAATATTTTTAATATAATATTTTGTCAATTACAATATATTACTCGCAACAAGACGATTTTCCACAGGAGTGGGGAATAGACCAATCAGATAGCTGTATTCATATTGCTAGTCTGTCATTGGTCGTTTGTCAACACCAATGGAAAATCGCCTTTATACTGGCTAAGTCAACTAAACGTATTTTTAATGCAGCATTTTTGACACTAGATTTAAATATAGCCTACTTTTAGGCTATAAAAGCTATTAATCAAACTCCCAAAACTGTGAAATATTCTCGCAAGTCATCCCGATCAAGAGAATCAGTTGCGACTTAAATATGTATATCTATTCAACATTAATCACGTGGCGTAGTTCCATATATTCCTGAATCTTGCTAAGCAATATATGTATATCGATTTTTTAAAGATTTGATCGGATCAGAATGACTTGGAGAATTTTTCCAGTTGGTTTACAAGAGAAATTCTAATATTTACTCATTGAATTTAAATCTAGTGCCAATAAGGCTTTTGTCACGTGACCACAACTAGACAACTACAGTTCCATAAATAGGGTTTAAGCACGATAGACATTTGCAACAATTGCAGCTAAAGCTTTGTAAATATTGCGGTGGTTAGGCCCGCGTCAATCAACACCGGAACTGTATTTCCATTATACATTAGGTATTATTTTTGCTCTAGTCTTCTGTTTAATTTAGCGATAACACGATCTATTATGAACAAAACCCAGTGTCGATTGAGAACGCAAGTCAGTGTGCCACTAAAGACTGGAATGCTTTTTTTAAATTTCAAACATATTTTTTAGTTGGCAACACTTACCCGCTAGCTACATTCATTTGGCGAAGATAAGAAATTGTGTAATGAGTAAATACAATTTTATTAAAACTTATTTAAATTTAGTAAAAGTCATATTTTAATAATTCTAGACTCTATAAATGAGCAGACTACTTAGGCTCACACGGTTATAATTTTAGGCAAAATCTATGTAGAAAAATGGTATAAAAAGCTGTAGGTATTAAAAATCAATTATTATCCCTAATTCTTGTGTATATATGCATAGAAACGCAAAATCACTTCACAAAAAAGTTTTGTCGAGTCCGTGTCATTTTTACTGTCACTACATTTTTTAAATATTTATTTAGGCATTGGATACAAAAATTTCTTAGCCTGTCACTTTGATAGTTTATTTTTTTCGGGGCAAAGGATGCCACTTTAGAGTCATTACTCGAGAACTCTGTGTGGACTTACGGAGTCGGATCTTGGCCGCGAGCAGAATAGAGCGCACAACACTGGGATGGCGCTGGTGAGAATGCCAGCGGCTTCGGCCGGCTGTTATGCGAACGATTCCTTCGTTGGACTTAGGTTCTTGCTTGAACTCACACTCGATCGACTCTGACGGCCTTCTGAGGTTTGAGATCTGTAAAAATACACAAAGAATATTAAATACAGAACACAATTCGCTCTGCAAATTAAAAACTAAATAATGAAATTGCAAATAACGTTTTTCTGCTCGTTCGTTGGTGATGATTATATTTGTACAAAAAATTTCTCTTACAATAAACTGATATCAAAATTACTTATTAATAATTCAACCTATTCGTAGTTAAGCAGGTTGGTTCCTAAAAAAGCGATTTTTAAGTATGGTTAATGATAACTCCGCTAGATCTCCAATTCATATTAATAAAAAAAAAATAGCGAATACAGAATTTGAGATAATCGAATCAACTTACTTTTGCGAGTCGAAATGAATACTGTTTCGTGAAGGCACTGAGGGGCTGAGCTTGTGGTTCGTTAGGAAGGTGCCGATAGACTCGTCAGAGCTGTAACTGTCGTTGTCACTAAAATAAAAAAAAAACCATGAGGCAACAAAATAATAAAGATTGTTTGAAAAGAACATCTACACAAGGAGTGAATTTCCGCCTTTTGTAGAGACATGTAAATTCCATTTTTGTTTTTTAAAATTATTTACTGTCCTGCGACAACGAATATCAGCCTCTTCAACTTAGGACGATAGTCAGAGATGTGGTCGCATTTGGGCAAATAATAGATTGCATTCAGTAACTGGCCTATTTTATTAAAAAAACATCTCCGACATATCAATGCTACACACGTCACCATAGTAGGAAGGAGAAGGCTTTGAACAAGGGTTACTTTAGCTTTTATAGACAGATTATTTTTAAGTTTATTAAGAGTAAAATTTTACAACTAGTTTTGGTAACCTGGGTTGTCCAGCTTAGAATTTACCTATCACAAGGATTATAAAGTAATGTTCCATGTAGTTTTACCTGTCAGTGTCCCTGGAGTCGTGTGGACTGGAGAGGTCCCCGGCGATGGCCTCCTGCAGCGCCGCCACTCGCCTGGCCGCCAGCCGCGCCTCGTCTCTGGCCGCGCCCGCCTCCGCCGCCGCAGCAGTCGCCAGCGCCTCAGCAGTAGCGCGCGCTCTCACAGCTTCACCCAGCTTCGCCGTTAAAGATGAATTCTCTTCTTTTAGTTCCCTAAAAAAAATGGTTGCATTAAATGTACACCACCTCCTATCCTTCAGTCTACTTGACTCTTACTCTATTCACTGACAGTCAAGTTTAAGTCAAAGTCAAAATATCTTTATTCACGTAAACCTATTACAGGCATTTGTGACACGTCATTATTTAAATTATTTAGAATGATCAGCGAAGTGGTCCAAGGAGTAAGCTGTTAGCAGAAGACTAACAGCTTAGCGAATTCCAGTGACCTGTTAATGTTTAATCTGACTGAGAAAGGAATATGCAAGGAAAACTCAGCTATAGCAGATTTACAAATGAAACAAATACAGAATTACACAACAACAATAAATAAATATCTTTCAAATTCACCCATGAGATTATAAAACCTGGTACAGTGGTACCCCACCAGGTATGTTAGAATTAGGAATTGCCTGTGTGCAACCCGAAAGCTGACAAAACGTAAAACCTCTGATAATTTAAGAATAATAAATTGAACGTGTTCGGCCTCGGTCCCAGGCCCCCACAGCAGCACATCGGGTGCTTACATAACGCATGTGCCAGTTTACATTCTCTACTCAACTCCTACAGTATCCACATAACCCTACAGCGTCCACTCAACTCCTACAGTCTCCACTTAGCATTACATTGTCCACTTGACTTCTACAGTCTCCACTCAACTCGTACAGTGTCCACTCAACTCCTTTACTCTCCACTTAACCCTACAGTTTAAACTCAACTCATACAGTCTACACTTAACCCTACAATGTCCACTTAACTTCTTCATTATCCACTTAACCCTACAGTGTCCACCGAACTCATTCAGTCTCTATTTAAACCTACAGTGTCCACCGAACTCATTCAGTCTCTACTTAAACCTACAGTGTCCACTCAACTCCTACAGTCTCCGCTTAACCCTACAGTGCCTATTTAACCGCTAATCGACCCGTGATCACGGCCAATGCAACTTGGCTGAAACGTCGGGAGAAGTATGTCTTAGGTAAATCGCGTAAAGACCCGTTAAAATTATAAAAAAACTAATATGAATGTGCGCGAAAGTTTAAAAAGTTTAACCCCTAAAGTCTGCAGTCGACTCTTTACTGTTTCCTCGATCCCTATAATCTCCCCTCGACTTCTTCAGACTCATATAGTCTACACTCAACCCTACTTTCGCACATCGCCTGTAGGTATTTTTACAGTCTCCACTCGACACTGCGATATCTTCACTCTTCTCTCGACTTGTAAAAAATCCACTGGTCATATATGTCTCTCTACTCCATGCTCCACCAGCCTCACCTCATCTGTCGAGCTAGTTTCCTGAGGTCGTCTGCAGCCTGCAGGTCTCGGGCGCGCGCCGCCGCGGACTCTCCCGCCAGCGCCTCGTGCGCCTCCTTCAATCGAGACAGCTGACCCTCGAGCCGCGCACGAGCAGTTGCCTCCAATTCCACACTTGATTCCAATTCCTAGAAATAAAATCCATGTTTAAATAAATAATAGGAGAGTAAGAAAGTAAAAAATACTCATTTTCTTTAATAATGATTTGATGCTTGTTTACTGGGTGGGCAGGTCAAATACAAAAATAAAATGTTAAATAAAACTAGGCAGCCGTAAGTATCTTCTAACACACAGATAACTTTTTTTGAAGATAAGGTTCACAAACAAATGTCATTTTTATCTCTAAAATAGACTGTTTTTACCCTATGTAATATTTATAAAATAACCGCCCCAGCCTCTCTCGCTTTCGCCTGAGACTCACCGTGTTCCTGAGCTCGAGCCCCAGCCTCTCTCGCCTCCGCCTGAGACTCACCTTGTTCCTGACCTCGAGCCCCAGCCTCTCTCGCTTTCACCTGAGACTCACCGTGTTCCTAAGCTCGAGCTCCAGCCTCTCTCGCCTCCGCCTGAGACTCACCTTGTTCCTGACCTCGAGCCCCAGCCTCTCGCTTCCGCCTGAGACTCACCGTGTTCCTGAGCTCGAGCCCCAGCCTCTCTCGCCTCCACCTGAAACTCACCTTGTTCCTGAGCTCGAGCCCCAGCCTCTCTCGCTTTCGCCTGAGACTCACCTTCTTCCTGAGCTCGAGCTCCAGCCTCTCTCGCCTGCGCCTGAGACTCACCTTGTTCCTGACCTCGAGCCCCAGCCTCTCGCTTCCGCCTGAGACTCACCGTGTTCCTGAGCTCGAACCCCAGCCTCTCTTGCCTCCGCCTGAGACTCACTTTGTTCCTGAGCTCGAGCCCCAGCCTCTCTCGCCTCCGCCTGAGACTCACCTTGTTCCTGAGCTCGAGTCGCCGCTCGGCCTCCTGCCGACCGTGGCTGTGTCCCGCCTCGGCCTGAGCGAGCCTGGCCGCCAGCTCCGCCAGCCGCTCCCTCAGTGAGCGCGCCTCCTCGCCCGCCTGCTCAGCTCGAGCCCCAGCCTCTCTCGCCTCCGCCTGAGATGCGCATAGAGCACTCGTGCTAGCCCGGTACTTCTTTAACAGCTGCAAGTTGAAAACAATATAGCTTATTCACAGGTCTTATAGGTAACAGGTCGCTGGAATTTGATAAGCTGTTGGTCTTCTGCTAACAGCTAACTCTTTGGACTACTTCACTGCTTAGTCTTTCCCTAGCAAGAGTAGAATCAAAATAATTTAAATAATAACATGTCACAAATGCCTGTAATAGGTTTTCGTGAATAAATATATTTTTACTTTGACACACTGTAATTTTTTGTGTAAATATCTATAAATGCCTTCGGAACAGAATTAATTAGTGTATGACAGGAACACATAAGGAAGTTGTCATTGGGAAATAGTTTCTTTAATAGTTAGAATTGCGCTAAAATAAATGCACACAATTATAGCCTTAACAAAACTAATCATAAGGTTGACTATGTACTATTAATATTTATTATCTAATGTTCCAATTATTGTTTAGATGACCATTAGACAAATAAGTTCATCCAGCTGATCATAGATGGCGCTATTATAGATGCATACAATTATAATCTTAAATATACCAGCCATAAGGTTGACATTAGCGTCATACACTATTCAATAAACTTGTTTTAAACTGTTATTTATAAAAGTTTGCTAGTGTTTGTTAGGTGGCGTAAAAAATATTGTAACTAACATTTTGTATGAAAATATGTTCGAGGTTTGCTTTATCTTATTTTTGTCCTTGTTGGGTGTTTCAAAATGTTGATCATCATCTATTCTGATTTATTTATACATACATACATATCTTCACGCCAGATCCCTTGCGGGGTAGGCAGAGACAATTGAGCGCCATTTGACACGATCACGACATACTTCTTTCGCTTCGTCAACATTCATTAACCTCTTCATACATGCCCTTTGGTTACGAAGACTTTTTAATGCACCTTCAGTCAGTGTTTTATTTATTTGATCGTGATATGTGAGTCTCGGTCTGCCAGGGCCTCTTTTACCCACAACTTTCGCATTATATATCTGGTTCGTCAATCTTTCATCGCTCATCCTTTCAACATGCCCGAACCATCGTAGCATGCCTTTCCTTATTTTTGTCCCTATGCTTTCCTTCATACCAACCCTTTTCCGTATTTCGACGTTACGTATGCGGTCCGCCAAAGTGACGCCACATATCCGCCGCAACGACCGCATTTCTACTGCATTAACCCTACTCTCATGTGTATTCTGACGTATCCAAGTCTCGCTTCCATACATCAGTGTTGGTACCAACATGGCATTGTGTATGGCGAGCCGAGCTTTGTCACTGACATTTCGACTGCCGATCAGTGACCCCAGGGCACCGTTAACACTATTTCCCGCGTTCACTCTTCTATCCCTATCGTACTTCCCATCCGCAGTGAAAACACTGCCCAGATATATAATTTCATTTACTTGTTCTAGAGTTTCATCATCAATCTTTATCGTCACGGTTGTCATCCTTCTTCTTTCAAACACTAGTACCTTGGTTTTTCTCGCATTCAAACGGAGTCCTTTTTCTGCACATCCCTCCTTCATTCTTGTGACTAGTGATTGCAGTTGTTGTTCGGACGATGCCATAAGAACAGCATCATCTGCATAAAGCAGGCAGTTCACCACTAGATCACTCATCTTTATCCCACAGTCACTCTCTCTCACTCTTTTTAGGCATTTGTCGAGATATAGAGTGAATAATCTAGGAGAAAGCACACAACCCTGTTTGACGCCCATTTGGGATTCAAAGCAAGGCGACATACCTCCCTCCACCCGCACACAAGCTTTGCAGCCCTTGTACAGGGACTGTATAGCTTGTAGCAGTTTGTCATTCACTCCATACTCCGGCAATATGTCCCAAAGCTTCTTTCTTACAACTCTATCAAAAGCCTTTTCCAAATCCACAAAAGCACAGAAAACCTTCTGGTTTAAGGCCATAAACTTCTCCGTGATATTGCGGAGCGAAAAGACTTGGTCAGTGCATCCTCTTCCAGGTCTAAAGCCTCCTTGTGCCTCCCATAAAAGACCTTCAGTCTTCTCTTGCAAGCGTTTCGTGAGAATCTTGCCATACATCTTGCTCGCCAAACTGATCAAACTAATCGCTCGGTAGTTGGCACAGTCCAATCTAGATCCCTTACCTTTGTATAAAGGAACGATGACTGATTGCCGCCAGTCCTCCGGTACTCTTCCCTCCTGCCAGCAAAGGTTGCACAGTAGGTGGAAAGCGTTCCAGACCGGTATACCTCCGTATTTGATCATTTCAGCGAGCACTCGATCTTTTCCCGCTGCTTTGCCACATTTCAGGCTTCTAATTGCCGATTGCAATTCTTGCACACTTATTTCCTCCTTAAAAGTGGACGTTATAGTTGTGGATAGCTCTGGAGGTAAAGTACCCGTCGTGACGTCGTTAGGAGTACCACTAGCATACATCTCGCTAAAATATTCATTCCATCGCTGCAACACCTCATTTGTGTTTGCAAGAATGTTACCGCTTTTTGATTTCACTCTGTTCATTCGATAAGATGACAAGCAACCTTTGGCCTTCCTAACTTCCCTCCAGAAAAGTTTGGAGTTCTCCTTAAAGTTGCTCGTCATCCTATTTTCACCTATTTCCTTACATCTTTCACGCTTCTCCTTAACCAAAGATTTAGTCTCATTCTTGCAGCGATGGTACAACTCTTTTTTTTCTCTTTTTATACTTTCATTCATATTCAGCGAAGCAACGTAATCTATCCAAGCTTTCTTCTTTCTTTCTACCGAATCTTTGACCTCTTGATCCCACCACGCGTCACCCTTGGTTGCTCGCTTTTTTGCTACTCCACATACTTCTCTTGCCGATTCTACCATACCATTTTTTAGGTACTTCCAACACTCTTCTACATCTTTGCTCACATCTTTCAAGTTGATAAGTTTATCTTTGACGCATTTCATATACTCCTCTTTCACACTATCATCTTGTAACTTTTCACTCTTTATTCTCTCTACTGCTGACAGATTGCCACCTGATCGCCAGTGGCGCCATTTTGTGAACAGGCCACTAATCCTAGTGATTACTAGGTAGTGGTCTGTTCCCAATTCTGGCCCACGATACGCCCTGGTATCCAGAGTCTGTGTTCGCAGTCTTTCATCAACTATTATTAAATCAATCATACTCTTTTCACTATTCATCGTTCTCGTATACATGTGAATATCTTTGTGAGCAAACATTGTGTTGGACACAAAAATATTCTTTTCTAAACACACGTCAAGAATAAGCTTACCTGCATCATTTACTCTCCTATCTCCAAAATCACCTAGGACCGTTTCGTAATCTGCACGACGTGTCCCCACCCATCCATTCAAGTCGCCACATAATATTATATTTTCGTTCCCAACTGCCAAATCTAGAACTGTCCTGACCTGGTTCCAAAAATTCTCTAGTTCCAGCTGTGGTGCTGAGCTAACAGGTGCGTACACCACGACCACAAATAACTTTTTAAGGCCTATTTTAAGACGAACCCAGAGTATTCTTGGGCTTTCCAGGCAGTACTCGTACATACTGTCGGCCAAGCGACCGGATAGTAAGATGCCCACCCCCTGACTACCGCGATCGCTATCTCCCACTCCCGACCAGAGCGCGATCCCCCCTCCCGGCAAGTCCTGCATCTCACTACCCCTCCGCTTGGTCTCGGTCACGCCAATTACATCCAACTTCATTTCATTCATCGTATCTAGTAGTTCACTCATTTTATCATTCATCCCCCCTCGGACATTCCAGGTGCCAAAACGGCACTCATCTGCCCTCAATCCGCGCTTTTTAGGCCATGCGTGATGGGTTGCGGATTTATTTATAAACTCTTAATTGCACTTAATAACTTAAAAAGTAATGTACAAGGGCGGACTGAATGCCTTCCGGCATTTTGTACCAGCTAACCTTTGACATGTGGCATAAAATAATTAAATACTATTACATAAATACTTATATGATATAACTAAAATAATATATATAATTAACATAAATATACTATATTATGTACGAATACATAAACACAACTAATAGATAGATATTATATTACATACAATAAGCATAAAATATTATAATGCATAGGTAGTCATGATAAATTATATTGTTTATTTAAAAAGTGAGCAATAAATAGATTTTTAAACACATTTACTGAAGGCGCCCGTCTGATGACAAGTGGAAGCTTGTTCCACTTACGAGCAGCGGAAACAGTAAAAGAATCGTGAATATCTGCTAGAAGTATGAGGGGGAATTTTGAGCTAATTGTTAAGAGGAATTCTGAAGAGGAAGGTTGTGACTGTCTCCAAGGAATTAGAAACGTGTCTTAAGAAATAGAGGAAACTATCCGCTATAGGTTAAGTATGATGTGTTCTTACCTCAGCAGCTTCCTCCTCCGCGTCGTCTAGTTGCGCACGCGCAGCAGCTGCGTCCCGAACAGCTCCCGCCGCGCGTTCGGCTGCTTCCGCCCGCGCTCGGGTCGCCTCTTCTAATGCCGCACTCGCCTCAGCTGCTTCGGCCTCAGCCGTCTGTCGAGACTTGGTAGCCGCTCTGACTGCTAACTCTAAATCTTCCACCTAATTGACAAATACAATTTATTTATTTGAGGGGAGTTCTTCGCGCCATTTCGCGTGGACATGTCAAGTGCAAGTTTTTGTTTTGTAAATTAATTTACTGTGGATATTATTGGTCAAAAGTGGTGTTGTTTTGTTTAATAATGTGCTACAATGTGAATAATTATGGAAAACAATAAATTGGACTTTAAATATGGGGCACAAGTTGCAGTTTATTTTTTGCGGTTTTCCCGCGCTGTCAACTCCCATATTTTACCCGACGTGTTTGAGCTATGGTGCCGCGAGTGACTCCAAGAAAAGCATCAAATTCTGCAGCATCTGGAATTTGATGATGACCTCATTAACTCATTAAAAAGAAAGATATATTACGTCAGACTTGGGATATCATCTCATTCATCATCCATCGGGAGAAGAGAACAAAAAAAGGATTGGAAGGTGATTGTGATTGTGATTTCGATGGCTTCTCCGCACTTAGTCTCCATTGGACCATTGTGCGTGACCTTCACTCCTTCAACGGAGCCATCCGATCTCCTCCAGGAAGGCCAGGAGACCCGTTACGTTCCTGCAGACCTCCGGAAGAGTCCTCGCAGTCTGGAGGAACCTCAGTCTAGGCGCAGCCACACTGTCGCACTCCATGAGCACATGCGCGGCCGTCTCCTCCTCCGCCATGCATCCTCTACACAGTGGTGCCAACAGTGGTAAAGTCTGTGAATCTAGACGCGGAGGTACCGGATGCGATAATCTATTTACACAATAATTTATTTGTGGTATTTCTCAAGTACGCTAGAGACATCGACAAGCTTGCGACTTGTTATGATGGGCATATAGTAAAGTTGGCTAAATGTAATACCGCTTCTTTAAGCGTAGTTTAGTTGTAGTTTCACAC
The DNA here is from genome assembly GCA_910589645.1 of Tinea semifulvella. Taxonomy (NCBI): domain Eukaryota; kingdom Metazoa; phylum Arthropoda; class Insecta; order Lepidoptera; family Tineidae; genus Tinea; species Tinea semifulvella. Next base: position 9,764,864 of record OU342594.1, read on the forward strand.
CACCCCGTAATGTTACCTTAATTATTATTGCTGTGATAGCAAAGACATTAAATATATTGCAAAATGAGGCAAGAAAAAGCGTCTCAGAATTAGATGACAGTGCATTGATGGTTCGGTCGTGTTTGCAGTTTGACGTGCACTTTCAAATTGATTTTGTTTTACAGACAATATATCGATCTTCTTTTCCTGTAAATATATTCCATTTTTAAGCTTATTTTCTACAGACATTGTTTTTTCCTTATCATTATTTTTAACAAAAAATATAATAAAAATATAAAGTAGGTATTTAATTTTATGTTTTAGTTGTATTTAAAATATATTGTAACATTATTGGTGGCGCCATCTGTGTAAAATTATTATCACTGTATATTTTTTTGGCACGCTTGCATCCTATTCCTTTTTTTTTCCTCGCCCTACGCACAGGGACCCGCAACGGCCTTACTGGCGAGTGTGATTTTGACATTCCCGCCGCGCGCACGTGTCATTCTTTGATCGTTCCGCGCATCGCACTCACCCGCATCCGCCGGCCTTCGAGACTACGCTGAAGCCTTGAAGAGCTGCCGTCTTTCCATGAGAGACACCCGCCACACCGTTTGGTTAAAGGTACGTGCGTTTCCCTTTGAGCTGTTTTCATTTCCGCCCCGCACCGGCTCAGAGCTAATCACCTCCTTTTTCCAGCAGTGTGCCAACCCCGCATATACAGTCCACTTTTATCACCATCATATTATTCACCCCGCATCACCCGCGACCGACAGGCGTCCAGAAAGACCGCGCCTCCAATTATAGTTATAATAATATTTTGTTTTTTAATTCTAATCATCATCTATGTTAAGTTGTTTTAGTGTAGATATTTGTTGTATTGTTGTTAATTCTTTGTTTCAGCTCCTTAAAAATTCGCATCTAAATTTATTTATTGTTATTTTTTTCTTTAATATTTACACTGACGTGACACTGGCTTAAATGGTATTAAGTAAACTATTGCCATAAAAAAAAAATGTCGATATGCATACTACGGAAGTGTAAACAAATATTATCACTTTAACTCATGTATGTATGGAAGCGAGACGTGGATATGTCAGAATACGCATGAGAGTAGAGTAATGCAGTAGAAATGAGATCGTTGCGTCGGATATACGGCGTCACTTTGACGGACCGCATACGTATGACGAAATACGCAAAAGGGTAGGTATGAAAGAAAGCATAGGGACAAATATAAGGAAAGGCATGCTTCGATGGTTCGGGCATGTTGAAAGGATGAAGAAAGATTAACGAACCAGATATATAATGCGAAAGTTGTGGGTAACTGAAATATGAACGAAAATACTTGTCAAAAAGTAGCCTTACCGTTCGTTTTATTTAAGAAATGTTAGCATTGTTAAAAAAAGTGGTATTTCTTAACAAAAACGACATTTCGCGCTGGTTTATGGAGTTGCTACGAGATGTTGGAAATGCTATAAAACGAACGCGGCCTAAGGAATGTTGTGATCATATTGTGGAATGAAAGTCGACGAACTATATTGAGTGAGGATGATCGAATAGGTATTTCAAAATCATTTGAGGTTTTACTTATCATTTTGAGTGACCATTTATAATGTATAACGATTTCAAGTTGATTAGCAACCATTATTTATCATACATATTCATTTTAACATACCTGGTTTTTAAGTTGTCGGATCTGCGCCTTGCCTCCTCCTTCCTTCTCTTTCTGTTCCAACATGGTCTGCGCATCTCGGAGAAGCGCGCGGTATCTCTTCAAATCTCTGGAAAAAAAAACAGTTACAATTACATAAGCATGTAGATACTCGAACAATTGGATGCGATTAATCAAATTCTCTAGAAAACAAATCCAAGAACTCCACTTTTGGACTGATGTTTGTCTCCTTACCTCTTAAGTCTCTGCACCAACTGCGCTTGCTCCTGGTTCTCAGTTCTGGCGGTCTCCTCGAGCGAGGCGAGTCGTCTCTCCAACTCGTGTCGCTCTCGGAGCAGCAGACTGCGCTCGGAGTGCTCGTTTTCTAACTGATTCTCTAACACTGAAAAAACGCAAATACAAAACTTATGTACCCACAAATAACCTTAGTGCACTCGAATAGGGAACATATAAGTAAGAGGTTAAATTAACCATACATATACCTTCAGTTCACTCTAGCTTGTCGATTGATGGATTTGTTATCCGTCAACCGACTAACACCAACTAGTGAGATCGTTCAGAAATAGACAAACAATTACATCAGATACTCGCTAACCCGTCTGGCTAATGTGGCTAGAGTATACTAATTCTCCACATTTTTCATTTTTTTTTCGTTCTGTGCTAGGCTCATCTTCAACATTACATATTTTTTTCGTTCTGAGCCAGGCTCATCTTCAACCATCATCATCATCACGACCGTTTCCCTTTCGGGGTGGTCAGAAACCACGCTTATAAATAAGCGGATTCGCATTTAGCCAACTTTACTATAGGCCAATCATGACAAGTGGCAAGCTCGTTGATGTCTCCAGAGTACCAAACTCGAGAAATATCACAAATAAATTTAATATTAATTAAATATATTTATATACATTGATAAATATTTTTGTGTCCGGACCAGGAATCGAACCCGGTACCTCCGAGTCTAAATCTACGGACTTAACCGCTAGACCACGAAGGCAGGCTCATCTTCAACATTACATATTTTTACGTTCTGAGCCAGGTTAATCTTCAACATTACATATTTTTTCGTTCTGAGCCAGGTTAATCTTCAACATTACATATTTTTACGTTCTGAGCCAGGTTAATCTTCAACATTACATATTTTTACGTTCTGAGCCAGGTTAATCTTCAACATTACATATTTTTACGTTCTGAGCCAGGTTAATCTTCAACATTACATATTTTTACGTTCTGAGCCAGGTTAATCTTCAACATTACATATTTTTACGTTCTGAGCCAGGTTCATCTTCAAGATTACATATTTTTTCGTTCTGAGCCAGGTTCATCTTCAACATTACATATTTTTTCGTTCTGAGCCAGGTTCATCTTCAACATTACATATTTTTACGTTCTGAGCCAGGTTAATCTTCAACATTACATATTTTTACGTTCTGAGCCAGGTTAATCTTCAACATTACATATTTTTACGTTCTGAGCCAGGTTAATCTACAACATTACATATTTTTTCGTTCTGAGCCAGGTTCATCTTCAACATTACATATTTTTACGTTCTGAGCCAGGTTAATCTTCAACATTACATATTTTTTCGTTCTGAGCCAGGTTCATCTTCAACATTACATATTTTTTCGTTCTGAACCAGGTTCATCTTCAACATTACATATTTTTTCGTTCTGAGCTAGGCTCATCTTCAACATTGGATATTTAGGACTTTGTATTCTAGGCGCTGCACTGTAATGATGAAGTTTTAATGTGATGAACTATTTTAATTAGAAATTATACTATTGCCAAGGTACTAACAAAAGTATTGTTTGTTAGGAACAAACTTCTAATATTGCACTTGCAGGGGAAATATTTTAAAAGGATCAATCATGATTTTGTCACATTTGCTAAAAAGGAAAAAAACATACGTGGGGTGTGAAATGTTGTAATCTTATGTTATTCCGTCCTAAAGTTAATGTTGAATAAAGTATTCTTCTTCCTAGTCGCTACACTCTTGGTGGCTTTAACCTGATCAGTCCACTTCATCGAGTTTTTCCTGAACTACCAGGCGCTCAATATATGTCAAATATCTATAAGAAAACTCACTCTTAAGTTTCTTGGCAGCGTTGGCCCTGGTCTCTTCCATTTCGTCATCCCTGGCGGCGGCCTCCAGTCTCGCTTCCTTACGCTGCTGTTCCAGTAACATTTCTAGACGAAGCTTGGCGCTTTCCAGTAACTAAAAAAAAAATTACTTTGATAATTAGTTCCGAGCAAAAATAACCCTGCTCTCGCAGATCACAGCCTAAACAGCATCCAGCACCCGTCTTAGTTGCATATTTGATGCGTTATTCTACAGGAGTAGGCACGGCAATGTCATGGGACATCCATGCTCCTCGCATAAAAAGTGTTAAGGCAAGTAACTAAATTCTTTCTTAGTGGCATTCGTTTACATAATGACCGCATTCCCATACAGATGTCTGTATTTAATACTTCAGTAAACAAATGCCACTAACGAAGGAGTTAGTTACCGGACCTTTTATTAGTTCGTTTTATTTATTATTGTATTGTTTTTAGGAACCAATACTATTTTAATTAATGTATAAATTTCTAATTACTTTAAAGTTAACTAGGTAGTAACCTCTTAACTCCTTTTTTCACTCTTCCTCTCTCGCTCTTTACCCTCTTTTCACTCCCTTCACCATCCCTCACCCTATCTCTCTCTCTTCACTTCAGTTACCTGTATCTGTCCCGCTAGATCGTCCAGCTCCTCCTCCTGGTCTCTGAGCCGCCGCTCTAGTTCAGCACGCTGCCTTCTCAGGGTCGCCAGCTCGTCTCCCCCACCACCTCCCTCGTCCAACTCCCTCATGGCAGCAGTAAGACGCTCTTCTTTCAGCTCCAGTTCCAGACGAGCTTCCTGCAATTGAAGAAACATTTTTATTTAAATTATACACGATTTAAGACGTGAAGTTTAAAAGGTTTTTTGGACATGATATTATTTTGAAACACAATGGTCGTCACCACTTCTCGCATACCGCTGCCTTCCTGGTAAATATGTATACGGGTATCTTATTGGTGACCTACCACGTATTCTCTCTCATCTCATATTTATTTATTTATTTATTTTTAGGAAAATTTACAGCCTCTACAATAATACAATAGAAATATAGTAACTTAAAGCCTTACAAATTTTCACTGATAGCATTAAGTAAGTAGTAAACACAGCAGACAAAACGTGTTAAAATAATACAATTCAAATACAAAGCCACCACCAATACAATTAAGAGAACAAGCTAGTAGAACCATTAATTCCATCGAAAAAAACAATAATAATATTAAAATTTACAAATAATATCAAAAATATGGTTGTATAATTCCTGAAGACGCAAAGACACAAAACCAACGAAACACAATCAGTAGTGAAGCAGACCTATCCAAACTTGATGTTAAATATAGTAAATATAGTAAACTGACACATAAAGCAAACAGTGTAATTTGCGTTGTCGAATCTACTCAAGATGCTCATCACAGTACTGGGCAGTGATCAATCGTCTAAGAATCAACGGAGAGGTATTATAGTGTTTATTTATTTATTACTGTATATATGTGATTATACGTATTGTATTATAGATATACTCGTATATATTAGAAAGTGTATGATATGTAGTTTATGTAGTATTAGTATAAATTATTATTTTTGTTAGTAAATACTTGGCACTCTGCCTGTAATCCGTTAAAAGTTCCAAAGTAACCTTGGTGGAAAATGCCTTACGGCATAAATCGCATTATTTTTAAGTTAATTTAGTTTTTGTGCAATAAATATTTTTATTATTTATTATTATGATCGTCCCCATAGAGCAGTGTTTTAATCTGTTACTAATTGAATGATCATTCTCGAAGCATTTGTAATTTTCTAACAACATCTACGAGTACATACACCTTTGTTATTGGAATATGCAATACAAAGTTTTTAAAATGGCCGTCACTATTTCCCGTAGACCGTACGTACCTTATGGGTTGACCTACCACGAATCCTCGACTTCCCCTACATTACTAATGGTAGATCATTTATCATACATCTACTCTATGGGTGGTATTGGTTTTTGTGCGTTGCGAAGTATTGTTGACTTATATGCGAGCGTGTCACCACTGGCGCACTGCGGCCTATGGGTTCTCGAGGACGACACGATGCACGATGCATTAAATTTCATTAAATTATGATTTGAACTTTGTGTGATCTAGGTGTGCAATATATTTTATTAATGGAATATTTATACATTTTAAAATAAAATTGTATCTACAGTGTAGATGCAGAGAAGACGATGACGGACTTAATGCCGCTAGACACTATCTGACAGCCAACCTTAAGGACATTGTGGACCATTTCAAATGTAAGGTAGGTGAACATTTTTATTATCAACTTATGGTTAATATTTTAATAATTAATAATAAATAAGTCTGTATACATATAAATACAATTTTATTACTAAAATACATAGTAAAGTAAAGTATCATCACGACCGTAACCCTTCCGGGGTGGTCAGAAACCACGCTTATAAGTAAGCGGATTCACATTTAGCCAACTTTACTATAGGCCAAACATAACAAGTCGATGTCTCCAGCGTACCAAACTCGAGAAATATCACAAATAAATTAATTGTAGGTATTTATTTACATTAATATTTTTCTATCCCGACCAGGAATCGAATTCTCCGAGTCTAAATCCACGGACTTAACCGCTATACCACGGAGACAGCTAAAATAAAGATTAAAATAAAACAAAATAAGATATTTTTTTAAATAGTCAACTACCCTATTAATGTCTATTGTGCGTTTGACATTGTCTTTTTATCGTCACCATAAAATGATTCACAGTTTGATACGCAAACAATAAATACTTATTTGTCAGAGTCTTGTAGATAAATTCGTCGCTGGCAGGTCTATTTCACTATGCATTGTTGGAGATTATTATTATAGCCTGAAGAGAGTTCCAGAAGGTCTCGATTAAAATATATACTAATAACTATTATATATTAAATATTAATAACATATTATTACATATGATACGATTACATAACTTATGAACTTTTTAAATAATGCGATGACAACATTTTTCAATATTGTCATAATTGATTTACTTACGGAAAGGCTCTGCTCCAGCGCATACTTCTCGGCGTGGGCTTGATCCTTCTCCCTGGACAGTCTCTCTTTGGTAGTCTTCTCTCTCTTCAGCTCCTCCTGGGCCGCATGCAGTTCGCTGTCGAATTTACGCTGACGTTTCTCCAGAAGATTATTACGACATGTCTGGAACAATGTTTCATTGAGTTGTGGTGTTTTGTCTTATCCTCTATCCCGTTCGCGTAGCTTGGTGCGGGTGAATCTGTCAGTATCACATGACTAGGAAAGTGATATTATGGAACACCAGATCGCTTATGTAGTTACTTAAACCTTAAAAGTATCTATGACTCAAGGTTGTTGTCACAAAGTATTTTAGTATATTTATTTTCTTATGTTTTTCATTTATTTCTTTATAAATTCTTTTTGGTATTATCATTTTTTTTTCATCATTACAGCCCCTAGAACACATCGTCCTAGACCTCCACTGCTGGAGATGGGCCTTTCAGAATTTATATCTGGAGAATTTGGCCTACACTCGCCACGCTGCTGGCCAGACTTACAACCGAGCCACCACCGCGCCAAAAAAATAGCAACATCAAGGGCCGAAACTCTACAGACAAAGAAATGTAAAAGAGAAGAGAGGAGAAAAATAGGATTTAAAAAAAAACTAAAAAAAAAAAAAAAGATATTGAACCAATAAAATACCTGTTCATCGAGTAAGGATCTCAGATCGGCCATGTCATTGGTAAGTTTTTGTAATTTGCGTTTCCATTGCGCTGCGACTGCACGTTGTTCTTCTACCTCTTCGTATGCATCTTGAACCTGCAAGCGATGTAAACATAGTTGTGAAAATTGGACATTGATGTCACTTTTAAAACCATAAAGATTATTATTATTATTACTTTAAAAGGTTTAACGCTAGTGCATACGTCTCGCTCGCACAATATTACAATATTTTCAAATATATTTGAGTGTACTTTTGAAAAATACTTTGGACATATTTTTACTTTCATATACCTAATGGGGTGTATCACTAACTTTTTATCACGATAGATGGCGCATGATAGATGGTCGTAACTCTCAGTTGCATAGAAATCTTGAATTTTTAGTACGAAATGTATTATTATGCCGAAGTGAGCAGCTTTTAAGTCAAAAGTGGTATTGATTTGTTTAATTGTAGCAATGTCAATAATTATGGAAAACGATAAACTGGACTTTAAATGTGGGGCACAAATTGCAGTTTATTTTTTGCGATTTTCCCGCGCTGCTAACTCCCATATTTTACCCGACGTGTTATGAGCGAGTGCCCCGAGTGACTCCAAAAGAGCATCAAATTCTGCAGCATCTGGAATTTGATGATGACCTCATTAACTCATAAAAATGAAAGATATATTACGTCAGACTTGGCTGTATGGGCTAGACCCTTTGCCTTCCTTATCACTTCATTCATCATCCAACGGGAGAAGAGAACAAAAAAAAAAGCAAAGCAAAGTTTGCTTGTGTTTACCGAATTTTGCTTAAAGTGTATGAAAACCATAGAGCAACACCAAGTCGAACGATTTTCAATGCGAAGTAAAGTGAAAAAAAGCGCTTAAAGCGACAAGTCAAACACAGGGTTCAGATACGAGTATGTGTCGGCGAGATTAGTTTAGCAAGAGCGTTGTAAACAGTTCACAACCTTGACGAACGACTTTGTGAATTGTTCATTGAAATACACCAAATGCTTTCCGAACGCATCAGGTCATCAGACGGGCGCCGCGGCGCCGCGCCGTCAATAAATATATTTAAAAATCTCCTCATTGTCCATTTCTTAAATAAACAAAATAATTCGACTACCTGATATCTATTTCTGTCTCTTTTTATTTATACGTTTTAAATTATACGTATTTTTTCCTTCATTTTGTTATGTATTTTTTACATAAATTTAGTTAAATGTATATATTATTATTATATATTTTAATTGGTATTTGTGTATTAGTATGTAAATTATTGTTATGTATCGTCTACCACACTCCCAAAGGCCGCACCTAATGCCGAGAGGCATTCGCCCTTGTACTCAACTGTTAAGTTTTTAAGTGCAATAAAGAATTTATAAATAAAATATAAATAAATAAACGCACTATAAGAATAATTTTATCAGCCAAAGTCTTGACTCAAGCTTTTCTACGTATAAAAGTTTATAAAATCTACATAACTAATTAACACAGATAATAAAACTTCCAACGCCATCATAACAGACAAATAATATATCATTTTGTAACAAACGCCGTTATAAAGTGACATCAATTTGGCTTTACTCCAATAAAACTAAGCTCCATTGATTTTATTGAGCTAACAAGCTTTTTTTCACGCTTCGAATGACACACAGACTGCTAGAGCATTCCACAGCTTTAGTCTCAAATAAGAGTCTTTACACACTTTTCTTACGTACATTTGTAATAGATATACAACACCACCGTTCCCGTGCCTCGGAGAGCACGTTAAGCCGTCGGTCCCGGTTCCACAAATACCAACTTGTGGAATCGTTAATAAATTGTCATTAAAAAAATTGACGTTAGATCCTCGCCAATCCGTCTGGCCAGCTTGGCGAGTGTAGGCCAATTCTTCAAAGATATATGTTCTGGAAGGCCCATCGACACCAGTGGAGGTCTAGGACGGTATGTTCTAGGGGCTGTGATAATGAATGATGATATTAATCAAATATTCTATATTTTTTTATAAAAGGTATGTAACATTTTTTATTTCGGATAACATACTAGGTGGTTGTAAAAAACAATTTATTAACGATTCCACAAGTTGGTATTAGTGGAACCGGGACCGACGGCTTAACGTGCTCTGCGAGGCACGAGAACGGTGGTGTTGTAAATCTATGATGATACAAATGTACGTAAGAAAAGTGACTTTCTCATTGGTACATGCCGAACGGTTGAACCGACCTTTGTTGGATGTTAAGGAAATCGTTCTTACAACCGAGCCACCAACGTTATACATATATCTTATAAATTAAATATATTATTATTATTTTTATATTATTATTGTTTACTCCATGGAGCGAAATAACTAAACCGAAATGATATTAATACAGTATTGCATGGAATTGGATAAATTAGCGGGTGCGGGCGTCTTGCCAAATGTGTCATTTTCGGATTACATATAAATTTCAATTCGAACTGCAACGATAAGATAAACAAACCAAAAACATTCGTATAAAATATAATATTAACCCAAATACAACGAGACGTGAACTATTTATAAATAAAGCTAAAAAATAATAATTTACCAGCAGCATGTGAATAAAGTTGTTAGCTGGGGAGCGTAAAGGGTCTTCAGCCCTTTATGGAGATGATAGGATGGCTCCAAAAAGAGTCATGGTATTCTTAGATGTTTCCTCAACAGCTCCTTTCAGCTGTCAAACGGAAAGACCCCTCGGTACGTCACTATGCTCGAGGAATAGAACTGTCTAACTCAAGGTACGTCGCGATGTACACGTCACGTACCTCCTTGAAGCGTGTTGGTGTTATTTTCGGCTAATATTTATATTACATACATATCTTCACGCCAAATCCCTTGCGGGGTAGGCAGAGACAATTGAGCGCCACTTGTCACGATCACGACATACCTCTTTCGCTTCTTCAACATTCATCAACCTCTTCATACATGCCCTTTTGTTTCGATGGCTTTTTAATGCCTATCTGATCGTGATAGGTGAGTCTTGGTCTGCCTCTTTTAACCACAACTTTCGCTTTATATATATCTGGTTCGTCATATATAATATATATATTATTCAAACTATATCACATCCAACCCCGTCCAGCGCGGGGAGTGCGGCGGTTTCTGCTGAGAACCTCAAGCTGCGCAAATACCTACACAATACCTCGCTACAGGTTACGAGTTTGCGCCGTTTGGGGTCGAGACGATGGGACAATGGGGACCCTCAGCCAAATGTCTGGCCAAGGAGTTGTCCAGACGGCTGACGGAGAAATCTGGAGATTATTTCTACCAACGTATAGCGTACCTATACAGAGGGAAAATGTTGCCAGTGTTCTTGGGACTATCTCTGATGGGACGTCTCTTGAAGATATTTTTTATTTATAGTTATTTTTATTTATATTAGTTTTAAATAGTTATTTAATTTTATTCTAGTAGTTTGTAATTATTATTTTATATTTAGTAAATATTATTTTTCGAATAAATTTAAATGATATAAAAAAAATATATTTTTTACGACATTATACTATGAAAGAAACAGATTATGGATGTTAAAAATGCTAGAGCGTGTCGTTCTTGACAAAATGAATCTTCAATGTTGCCAAAAATAAAACCGGATCTACTTAAAATGGTAACAGTCTTTCGACGTTTGGAGAGTATACAACTAAGAATGATTTTGAGGATCTCTTGACAGCTGGAAAAATGATCGAGTGGAGGAGCCGTTGAGGAAACGTACGAAAACCTTAGACATTACGTTATATACAGGGTGTTTGGAAGGGAGCTGTACATACGCCTAGGGTAGAAACTAGGGATAGTCTGCTACCTACCCCCGCCCAATATATTGACCTTGGCCTCAAGGTTTTTTTTAATTTATTTTTATTTTATATTTGACTTTTTTGTGATTTTTTTACTAAAACTACCTGTAGCTCAAAATCTATCCATGGGACCGGTCTGCTAATGGTCTTGTTTTAATCGTTAGAGTCTTAGGGTCCTGCAAAAAAATATTTTACACCAGAAAATTGTGGAGAAGAAAAGTTATGGGTAGTAGGGTAAAGAAATAATTTTAAGGGCAACTTTCTATGGGGTTTAAAAAAAACTAACAGGGTTGGAGTTTTTCTGATTTTTTTAAAACATCCTCAGTCCATGCCCTTTCTAACGATATGCTAAAAGTGTAATTATCACTTTTAGTTTTAAAGTTATTAATTAATTTCCGCAACTAGGGCACTTTAAGCAAAAATTTCAACTAATAAAAATTAAATGTGTTCGATCGTAAAAGGATGGCAAATGAAACAAAAAATTTGGTAATGACTAATGTTTTTCATTTGCCATCCTTTTACCAATGAGAAATACACTTTTCTTACGTACATTTGTCATAGATTTACAACACCACCGTTCCCGTGCTTCGGAGAGCACGTTAAGCCGTCGGTCCCGGTTCCACTAATGCTAACTTGTGGAATCGTTAATAAATGGCCATGAAATATTGACATCTACCTTATAGGGACTCTTATAGGGACTGACGTCAGTTTATACTTTGCCTTTTTCTATTAGGCAGGATATCACTATCTATCAATAGTCGTTTGTCATGCTCAGTTTAGAATATTTATTTCATTTATTATTAGTATTCTATTTTTAATCAATAAACCAACCTCCTCAATATTGCCTTCGTCCACCATTATCACGAAAGAATTATACTAATAACACATTATAGTTACATCATCTATTTAAAATATGATGTCACTTTAAATCTTACAGAAGACACTAAAAACATTCCAAAGGGTAAACATGCAGACAAAAGACAAAATTTAAAGATTTACATAAACAGAAATTTAGCTGTTATAAAACAACTAAGAACAGAACTGCTATCAAATATTCACGCACTACTATGTGTGCTCTAAGATATCTAACCACATAGCAAGATACAGTCAAGGATTATTTGAGAAGTTAAGATAAGAGATTGACTGATTTCATCACGCAATAGTCGATAAAAACTAAACGCAGAAGATTCTCACAGATGCTAGATAACCTATCTATCCTATCTGATAAGATAAATGTCAAAGTTAATGAGGAAAAATAAACAAGATCTTAAATACTTTAATATACATTAAATATAATTTAAAAGCTACCTAAATAATAAAATTAAAAATAAATTAAACTAGAAATAAAAAATGTCCTTTAGAAACGTCCCATCAGAGATAGTCCCAAGGAGACTGGCAACATTTCCTCTCTGTAGGTATAGCGAGGCTAATATGTTGGCAAAAATAATTGCCAGCCTTCCTGTCTCCAAGGAAATCGAGGAAGGAAGTTCTACTAGGTACTTTAATGTATATAATATCTAACAAAAATAAAGGTTATAAAACTAATAAAATAGACCTGACGGCATGTCCGTTGGGCCGTGGAAACTTGGCAGGTCCCTGGTGTGGGATGTGACATGTGTAGACACATTAGCCCCATCACACATCCAGGCGACCTCGTCAAGCGCGGGAAGTGTGGCGGTTTCTGCTGAGAACCTCAAGCTGCGCAAATACGCCAACCTCAGTACAAGTTACGAAATTGCGCCGTTTGGGGTCGAGACGATGGGCCCATGGGGACACTCAGCCAAACGTCTGGACAAGGAGTTGTCCAAACGGCTAATGGAAAAGTCTGGAGACAGGAAAGCTGGCAATTATTTCTGCCAACGTATTAGCTTGGCTATACAGAGAGAAAATGTTGCCAGTCTTCTTGGGATTATCACTGAAGGGTCGTCTCTAGAGGACAATTTTTACTTATAGTTTATATTTATTTTACTTTTTACTTTTAAGTAGTTTTAATTTATATTCTAATTCTTTTATATTATTTGTATATTACTTCAATATAAATAAATAAAATTATGTGGATTTATATGTAAAATAAAATAGTTGTCGCATCAATTATAAGGACACAAATATGTATGACACTAATAAGTATTTTTTTAAACTAGATGATCACGATAACCAATCAATTCAAATAGTATTAACGAATTTTGTCGCAGTCGTAGAAAATCGGCTTTGGAAACGCAGAAAAAGATCCAGGTCTGTCCAATGCTCATACAACTCGTACTTATAAAAATACGAGTGCAATATACAAGAACATATATTTGTTCCAAAATTACAGTTTCATTTTGATGTAACTCCAATCCCTCGACTAGAATTCTCTGGGTTAAGCTGAGTTTTAATTTCTTCCTTGGTTACATTTTATTAAGCTATTGCATAGCTTTTATCGCAGGCTTTGAGCGCGGCGACCGAATCAAGAAATTTCGTAACGAAAATAAACCTAACACCCCCCACTCCGACCGGCGCAGCGGTGCGGTCTTGAAAGCCGTGCATCGTCTAAAGTCGTTTCAGTTCGGCAGACGGTGTTTGTGTGCGTGCGACTAGACGTATGCGTGTAGACTAGCTGCTAACTGCTCATAACTGATTCTATCTCTTTTAGACACAATGCTAGGTGAGACAGCGTGCTTTACGGCTGCGTCCACGAGTGAGTTCGAGCCCGCGACTAGTAACTTTAATTAATATCAAAGAAAAAAAAATACCGCATAAATAAAATAAATAAATAATTATAATGGGGTGTATCAGGCAAAGCTTTTTGTAGATGTCGCTAGCGGCTACCAGTGCCGCTTGTTAACACCTATGACGGATCATTTTTTAAATTTATTTGTAGTTTAACATTTTTATAATAGAAAAATGTACTTTAACTTAACGTTACCTACCTTAAAATACGAATTAAGTAAGCGAACACCGTCTTTAAAATAAAAAAAAACGTTGAATTAATAGAACGGCAATTTTGAAATATTAAGCTGCTCACTTCTGCATAATATCCAAAAAATATAAATTTCGTAATAAAAATACAAGTTTTCTATGCAACTGACAGTTATGTTAGGTACCATCTATCATGCTCCATCTATCGTGATAAAAAGTTAGTGATACACCCCATTGCATAATTTGATGAAAAAATGCCATGCTTTACCGCTGCAGTCCCCGAGTGCCACACGTATTTTTTTTATTTATAAATGTTAGGGCCTCAATATCAATTTTGGTTTTTAGTTATTGAAAACACATTGTTGTAAAACAATAAATAAGTTAAGTATTCAAAACCTGCAGTATTATCCTCAAATGATACACACGATACCTAACTCAAATGAAACCACCGCCATTAGAGGTAAATATGCAACTACCCCCATTAGATTATAAAAATTAACAGTGTTTGTGTTCTATAATTACCTTCTTTTCCAATTGTTTCTTAACATTAACAAGCTGTTCCAAGTCGTCCTCATGTTGTCTTCTTAACTGGGCCCTCAGGAGTTGTAGCTCCCGGTGTGCCCTTTCGTATCTTCGCCTATACTTCTCCGAATTGGACCCGGCTTCCCCTTCTGACCCTTCAGAGTCCGAAGGATCACCGCCACCATTGTCAGCTGATCGCCAGTGGAGAAGCTCAAGTTCTAGACGTTCTGATGCCTGTAACAATGTTTTCAGTTTGTTTACCCAAAATAGGTCACGAGAATAACAACGAAAAGGTAAAGGTATGGCTGTCAGAAAATGCCGCGGCATTAAGTCCGCCTTTGTACATATTGCAATTAATATATAATAATAATAAAATTCTTTATTGCACACAAAATATACAAAATAAAAATATGTACATAGGCGAGCATAATACCATGAAGGTATTCTCTACCAGCTAACCTTTGGGAGAGTGATAGATTTATATGATGGGTGTATGAGATTTTTTAAGTAAATGTAAATATAAATATATACATTATTATACATATGTATATAATATAGAATAATAAGCTAACTCCCATAACACAAGTAGCTTGGTGTGGAGTTAGAAAGTAATACACCCTTTGTACAACTAACAAATAGCCTTAAGTACTGTACTAACAAACTGTATCGTTATAAAACTGTTGTACTTATGCAATAAAAAATATTATTATTATTTATATAGGATATAGGCATCCTTCGAATTCGCATGACAGTTTTTGCTCCCTCAACCAACCTCCACAGCGCCCTACTTTAGGTCAGAAATACTATCAATAATTTAACTTTTTTTACAATAGTCACGTACTTTTGAATGAACAACGTTGCTACAATGAGGCCGCTATCTACTTCATCATAAAATATCTTATCCCCATTCCAACCTTAAAAGTTAATCATACTACTGACCTGTTGTAACCTCTGGTTGTTTCCGATGAGGTCTCTGTTGTCTCTCTCTACCCGCAGTCTCTCTGCAGCCTCGGCATCAGCTCGCTCGGTCGCTAAGGCAGCAGAAGCTCTCTCCTCAGCCAATTCTCCCCCACATTCAGACAACTGTAGACAATAAAACAACACATAAAGAAAACTATAGCATTATAGCAGTACTCGTTTCACTAACATCAACTATGGATTCACGATAAGAAACTGATGATAAGCCACATACATGACACCAGGTCAAAAATAGGGTCTGTTTAGCTGGGGCTTTAATGGATAAATAAATAGCTTTAAATAACCTACTAAAACCTAACATCTTTAACATATTATATGTCATTTAATCTTATCCCTTAAGGCTTCAAATTTATTTACATTTAAAACATTACATTTACATTTACATTTAAGAGATATGTTGTGCTGACCCAGAATAATTTTATTAACGCCATAACGCCATAAGCTCCAGCACATAAAATAATAGTAGTGCAAAAACTTAATCCCTATACACATTGATCACATATAGGTACACACCCACACGCATACACACATACACACATACACGCATACACTCATACACGCATACACACTCACGCGCTCATACATACACACTTTATTTACAGTCCTTCAACCAATTTATTGTTTATGTTACAGTTTACGATAGATAGCTTTGGTGTCTGTAGCTGATGGGTAGGAATGAATACATATTTTCTTCCGTCTTGTTGTATGTTATTGTTTTCTTTGCGTTTTTGTTGTATTTTGTAAATTTCCTTAATTTTATGCACTATTTGTTTTTGTTGATTTCTTAATCTGTCTTCACAGTGGATTTATATTTTTGTGTATAATTTGTGAACCCATTCATGGCCTTATTTATTGTGTAAAATTTTATAATATTGTATTTTTGGTTATGCTGTTGGAGTTCCAGATAAATAAATAAATAAATAAATAAAAAACTACAATAGGTACTTATTTAACTATCGTTGGTAAAACTAGCATTTAGTAAATTAAAAAGTAAATATTTAAAGCTGATAATGTCAGAAATAATCTTAATATATGTACTTGTTACAAAATAGACTTGAGAATGTTTATTGTTCATATCAATTTGCGTTCCTGTAGCCTTATTCTGTTACTTAAGCGCCAACGTTATATAGTGGAATCCCTTAAATAATGAACTGTTAGTGTAAAACGCTATTAAAATTGGTATTCTCGAATAAAGGTTTCCACTACAGATGACAGCAAAATAACGTTACGATGCGTTCATTTAAAAAAAAAACTATTGTATATTTATTTTAGTATTTTCCATATTTTTGATTTATTACCTAATGTGTGTTATAAAACTATGTTTAATGTAAATATATAATGCTAGTTAAATTATTATAAATGTTGTTAACTTGAATATAAATTCGCGGCTCTCATTTTAAGTATTTAATTCACGTTTTCCCAATGATTTTAAAGTTGCAACCCCATGGGTGACCTTTGAAATAGTAGAAAACGCTATTTTAACGTAAGATCGTAAATGATGGGAGAAACTCGGGCTAAAATAGGTAGTAAATAACAGAATTCACTATTTTGACAATCTAACGTTTGCGACTAAGTACCAGAATAGGGCTGCTGTACTGTGTACCTTACAAATTATCAGAAAGCAACATTCAATTATTTGGGAGAAAAAAATGTCTTTATAAACAGATTTATTATTACTACAAGTATGATGATATAATCAAATAAAAAAGTTAGACGGATGTGCTACCAAAGAAGAAATTCCAATACACAGTGTTCATTGCCAAGCATTATAAGAATTTCCGTTCGAAGAATATTATATAGAATCGGTAGGAACTTGAAATTGCTGAACGAGAAACTTGGAAAATAAACAACAATCTTGGCATACTAGTGACAATAATTTCAAAAGTGCTGCGATGACAAACAGCCAAGAATCTCACGTATTTGTAAAAGCAATCGTAGAGAGTCAACAAAAAGAAAAAATAATTGGCAACGAGTGCCGAGACGGCAATAGCGACTCGTGGCTCCGAGACCGCCGCAAGCGCCATTTGTTTGATCGCTCGTAATAGTTACCAAACACACTCGACGGTTATTTATTGCTTATTGTAACATCACAAACGTTTGTACGAACACGAGTAATTTCTCTATGATTCACCAACCTCGTCCATTTCTGAAGCTGTTGTCCGGTCTTCTGACATTCTACTATTGGATCTGCAGATGCTGCTCGCCCTGCTTCCGTTTCGACTGAATAAAGTAAATCCCTTTATCATAATATTTGTAGCTGATTTTGACCTTCCAATCCTTCGCTTTTTACCGTTAGCGTAATATTCCTCTATGTCAGGATCACCTTTGTGTCCGAGGTTACGCCACTCATCCATAACGTGATCTGTTCTTCTCAAGAAGTTATCTATCTTATTGCTTAGGAAATTTGATGCGGTTCCTTCGTCGAGATGAGCTGCTACCGGTTTAAAGTTTTGTCTCACAGGCTGCCGGTTACATCCGAGTACAAAACTCAGATTTGCATCGAATACTACTGGAGCCTGTTCTTTAGCCCTCAGTTCTCTTAAACTCATGTTTTCATTGGAATTGGATGTTTGAGGGAATTGCCTTCTCGGTGTTGGTGTTCTGTTGTACCTTGAGGAAACCATGCTTGTGGATCTTGATAACGGTACATAAGTGTTAGAGCTGCTGCAAGTAGTGTATTGGCTTGCTGAACTTCTGAAACTCAATGACGACGGGCTGGGTGATCGAGACGTGAGGAAGTTGCTGCTGGGAATATGTCTTCTAGCCAGCTCTGCTATAGAACCGGTCTCTACTGAAGCTGAAGACACACTCCTTTTATACAATGGACTAGGTGATCGTCCCACTATCGATTTTCCATTTTCAATCGGTGTTGTTAAAGTCTGAACTTCTTTCAATGGTTTGGTAACGAATAGGCGTTTGCCATTAAACAGTGCTGTCGGCGGTTTGGGCGGTACTCTCTCATCAAAATTAATGGGTAAAGTTTTAGATTTTTTGACGGGTAATATGTTGCGGGCCACTGGCGGTTTCTTCGGAGTTGCGTCAATAGTTGGAGAGAGCAGCCCGCTTGAAGTTGGTGAGAGCAATCCGTTTGTGCCATTTGAACTTCCATTAGTATGATACGTTCCATTGACTGGTATTTGTAGATGTAGAGGAGCGATCCCAGTACCATTGGTACTGGGTCGGATGCTTGCAGCGGTGTTCGGCATGGTCACAATACTTAAGAAGAGCGTTTGCGTTTCCTATCGCAACGGAAGTTGCTGTAGTAGAAGTCCAATGCCATTTCAGATGTGTCCGGTTTAATATAAGTGTCACGAGATGTGGAGATGCGTTGGTTGTAAATAGAACCGGCGCGTTAGGGATCCGCGTTTGAACTGCGCTGGTTATGTCGGTCGCCGGGCTGTCGACGCAGACTGCTCGACTATTTTCGTGAACAGGCTTGTCGAAGTGCAGCTATCACGGACGCACACGCAGACCTTCGCATATTGAGATGGTAAAGCCACTTGAAAAGGTATAATTAGGTAACTAAAGGAAAACATTCAATGCTAATCTTAAATAAGACATTGATTATTAAACCACGAGCTTGTAGCAACAGCTTACTATTCTAATTCAAGACAAAAACAATTAGGTAATCGACTTAGTGGTAGCAGCTGTAAGATTTTACTGGAAGGTAAAAATATGCTTTACAGATATATTTTTTTAAGCATGTATATTATTATTTTATTTATATGACATTCTCTGACAGTCGACCTTTGGGACAAGACAAAGATCAATAATAAATCTAGGAAAAATAATTACAAAAAGAGAATAAGTTAACTTGACGTAACTTAATATATGATAATATATATATATATATACTGATAAACATACATAATATGATAAATATATAAATAACTACTACACAGTAAAAACAATAACGTATATTTAAAATAAACATAACCATAAAACAAATAATATAAGCATATAGCAGTGATAATGTTTTTTACGTCAATTAGTCAATCTTTTGCAATTAACGCATATTTTATTTAACTAAGCAGCAGTAAAAATAGTTTATTTCATAATGTTAATAAATAGGTAACGACAGACGTGCGCATGAGTCGGAAAGACGTAGGCCGTCCGGAAGCTGCGAAGGCCGAGAAAGACATCCCCGTTGTAAATTGTATTTCATTCAACGATACACATATTCTACTATTATTGTTAATTTAATATGACTTATTTATTTATGTAAATTTACGCTCGGAAAATTATAATTTATTGAACTAATGGATTAATATTAATACTATTATTTTTATATATATTTATTCATCCTTATATGCTTACTATATATATTATATAAATACAACATTATTCTACCAAACTATAACATAGTTTATCAGCAGATAGCTCTCATTACAATAATTTACCACAGTTTAGTTTACAAAAAAACAAAAATAAATTCCACTAATAATAGATTAAATAATAACATAAATTGATTCTAATCAGACACAATTTTTTACATAATCTATCGATTTTACTACTCAGTTGTTCGAGTGGTTCTTTCTTAATTTTAAATGTCACATTGTAATTTTTTTTGTCATATTTCTTGACCATTTACTGTTCTGGGAAGTAGATACTCTCGCGTCCTTCTGCCGTAGTAGTTACCCCGGATGTTCCCTTCCACCAGTTCCTTTTTTGTGTGTCTCCTAGTAATAATATGTTTAGTTTTTTTTTTATGTGTTATTATTCTGTTCCTCTAATGTTATTTATTAATTTACTCTTTCTTCCACGGGTAGTGTTTTTTTAATATATAACTAGCTCTTTAACCCAGCTGTGCTCGTATGGCAATAGGTTGTATAAAATGTTTTTCATGTATATACGTATAAATAAAAGATTTGTTTGTGATCTACCAAGTTAACTTTTACATACCTATTAAATTATTTATTCATTCATAAATATGATTTAATCTAAAGGAATATTACCAATGATAATCTTAAATGCTTTGTAATTACTAGCAGTCTGTGGACCAACTTTACGCAGGCATCGATCAGCGCCCTACGTGTACAGTACAATAATAGCTTCAGGATATTGTTGGGGCTGCCACGCTACTGTAGTGCGTCCGCAATGTTTGCGCAGGCTCATACATATGACTTTTTTGCTATAAGACGCAAAACCACTGCATCATTGCTTAACAGAGTGAGGACAAGCACTAACAGTATCCTGAAGATGATATCTGAAAGATATGATTCGCCGTGCATTGGCTGCTTCGTGCGGCTGCTGGTCTGGCGGAAGTGAGGTGCATCCTGTCAGACTGGTGGGGGGCGGAGTGGTTACTGCACGGACATATTGTTAATATTGCCATATTTTATTTTCTTTTACTTTTATTTTCATTTTTATATTAACATTAGTTGTAAGGATTTTGTAACTAACAAGTGAGCCTAGTTGCTTTAAATAAACGTATATTATTATTATTACATGGTATCATCACGCGGTCCCTTTCGGGGTGGTAAGAAACTACGCTTTCACAAGCGGATTCGCATTTAGCCAACTTTACTATATCCCCCATCATGACAAGTGGCAAGCTCGTCGATGTCTCTAGCGTACCAAACTAGTGAAATAACACAAATAAATTATATAAATTATTGTGTCTCGATCAGGAATTGAACACCGGCAAATCCGCATCTAAATCTACAGACTTTAACCGCTAGACGACATTATGCTACTAAAAATCATATTATTATAATTTAACAAGGCATACATCAGAGTAAAGAAGAGAAGCGGATTCACATTTAGCTAACTTTGCTATAAGCCCATAAATGCTTAATATAGCCCATATTTGCTATAAGCAAATAAATGAAAGCTTGCAAACAACACGAGTTTCCAAAAATCCCAAGTTCATGATCACCTTAACAAGGACAGCTGTTGGGTATAGCTATATGGTGTAAACCAGAGAAACAGATTGTTTTGACGCAGAAGAGGCGTTTATTTCAATTGAACGCATTACTTGCTTTACGATTTTGGCACCGACCGATGTAAACGATTACCACTATCTGTTGATACTAAATTATTGTACAATGCTACTGTAAATATATATTTATTTGAAGTATTTATTTGAAGTAAAACTAAACCAAAATATACCTATGAAATATGTTATGGCATTTGGGATCGCCACACTCTTGAAAAATTCGTTTACCCAGTTCTTTTATGAATTTGTGGGTATCATACCCACATTGTTTCAACCCCAAATGCCACAAAGCTATAATGCTACTTATAATATACATGTAAAAACTGTCTGTATGTATAAACTAAGAGTATGTATGAGAAAATTAAATCTCTGAAATTAGATACATACATATCTTCATGCCAGATACCTTGCGGGGTAGGCAGAGACAATTTCTGTAATTATTACGATTAAAGTTCAAAACGGCGTCATACTAAAAAATCTTAAAACAAGACTGCCTCCGTGGTCTAGCGGTTAAGTTCGCGAATTTAGACTTGGAGGTACCGGGTTCGATTCCTGGTCGGGACAAAATAATATTTATTAATGTAAATAAAAATACATTTAATTAATATTTAATTTATTTGTGATATTTCTCGAGTTTGGTACGCTGGAGACATCGATGAGCTTGCCACTTGTCATGATTGGCCTATAGTAAAGTTGGCTAAATGTGAATCCGCTTATTCATAAGCGTGGTTTCTGACCACCCCGAAAGGGAAACGGTCGTGATGATACTTCTATACTTTACTTTACCTTATAGAATAGATAAAGTAAGCCATAATAAAATTAAAAATAAATTCATATGAATTCATGACAAGATTTTACTTTTCGTTTATAACTAGATATTGTAAATCTAGGTTAAAGAATATTGGAAAAAAATAATAAAGCAAAATTATTGGCGGCAAATATTATTGTTATGATTTGAATAGCTGTGTTTGCATAGAAATCTGATTCAGAACAATATTGTTATATCAACAAATCATTGTTAGACGCAGTAACGGAAATGTAGGTTATATTACACAACGTCTAGTTAATGCTTCTAGAAATAGGATTAGGTTTTATCATCGATGAGTTTTATGTAGTGTCTTATTCATGTACGTACCAACATTAAATGTCTACTGCCATGTAATACATAATAACTTCCTGCGTACTCCAGCGGTTAAATCTATGGATTTAATACTGGGTTCGATACCTGGTCGGGACACAATTGTTTATTCAATTAAATTGTGTTATTTCTTGGGTTTGCAAAGATAAAGATTGGGCAACAGTAATTACCCAACTCTGGCATATCCACTCATCGTCCATACCACAATGTTTGAAGACGAAGGTCTTTTACCAGTGCGTTCTCCCAGTAATGTCGTACGGAGCAGAGACGTGGACACGGATAGTGGGTTCGGTCCATAAATTCAAGGTCGCTCAGCGAGCTCTATGCTTGGTATGTCAAATTTAAATTTCTTTATTGTATAGATTGCCTATTCTAATTACAGTTGTATGTATATGTCATGATGATGCAATCTGCCCATATTATGGGCATACAATATGCTTATGCCAAGAGATATTTATTTATAATATTTATTTATATATAGTTAACATTTGTTATTGTTCTTGTCAATTTATTGGAATTACTATAATACAATGTTAGTGTCAAAATTTGCATGCTAAAAATTATGTGTTTACTTAAATAATAATGCAAACAAATACTTATATAAAATAATCACAATAATAATATTAGTACATAAATTTACTATGTCAAAGCGTGAATTGGATCATTTTGCAATTTAAGGAAATGACTGTAGACCAAGTTTTCAAATCAAAGCTGGAGATAGAAGGAGCTTGTCTGATTACCAGCGGAAGAGATACAGGCTGATGTTAATGATGACGAATTACCATTTATATCTCACGTCAGTAAAATACTTCACACTAATATTCCGTACTTTAGTCCATATTTCACACATTAGTTTTGACTAACTAACTAGTGTACACAACTAAACACTATAAAGTGTCAAGGAGAACTACATACTGAATTATCTCGATCCAGATCATTAATTATACAACCAGTCGACTTATTGTTAACGAGTACGTAGGTAATCGTCTCCTTGCATTAGTGATGAATTTACATACAAATTATAAAATACCTATAAAGGCATCATCAGAAGCTATAAATAGGTGGTAGGCGGACTGATGGTGGGAACTTGGCCAGTCTGACGTGGCTGGGAAGTATCCACCGTTCTTGCCAATAAACCCAGTAAAGTGTATCCACACGTTTCGGGATCAGGCTCGAATAGCCGTCATGCCCAGTCAAGCCGGCATAGTGTTAGGGACTAATGTCAGTCACGAGTCTTTGATTCCAGTTGCTAGCAATCATGGACCTCGCACGCCACTTACCATCAAAAAATATATATAAAAAAATCGGCCTGTATCTCTCCACTGCTGGATGTAGGCCTCCCAAGGCTCAAATTCAAATTCAAAATTCTTTATTGCATAAAAACATCTTAACCTAATACGAGTATGGTACAACAGTAATAAATTAATATTAACATTTTTATATGTTATATATAGGCTTTGTGATAATTTCTTACTGAGCCTCAGCATGCAATGTAGGTATGACTTGATGTCAGCACCATATATGAGTACATTAAAGGGTACTTATGTCAGAGAATTTATGTAATGCCAAAACTTAAATCTAAATAGCTATACAATGTCAATATTTCATTTTAGTTTTTTAATTAGGAATTCATTTGATGAATATAAACAAAACTCGCACAACCAGACGTAAATCACTTTTTAAAATTTAATTGTAGGCAATTCTTGAAATGTAGTAGGTATTTTATTGTACAATTTTATTGTACAATTTTATTGCCATATTGTACGAGTTGTTGTCAAAAACTCTGTTCGGTCTTCATTCGGTCTTTTGCAACTCTCATCCAACTTCCGCCAGTTCAGGTCATCTGTCTATCTGGCGGGGGATCGTCCCACTCTACGTCGCCCCGTACGTGGTCTCCATTCTAGAACCCGTTTGCCCCATCGGTCATCGTTCAGCCCACTGCCACTTTAGCTAGCTAATTTTTAAAGCTATGTCAATTACTTAGGTAAAGTATCATCACGACCGTTTCCCTTTCGGGGTGGTCAGAAACCACGCTTATAAATAAGCGGATTCACGTTTAGCCAACTTAACCATAGGCCAATCATGACAAGTGGCAAGCTCGTCGATGTCTCCAGCGTACCAAACTCGAGAAATATCACAAATAAATTAAATGTATTTATTTACATTATTAAATATTTTTGTGTCTAAATCCACAGACTTAACCGCTAGACCACGGAGGCAGTTACTTTGGTTCTCTAACGAATATCAACGTTTCGGATTCTGTTCATCAGAGAAATACTAAGCATAAATATGCTGTCACCATAGCTCGCTGAGCTTCCCCACGGAGGCAGCTTCCAGTAGCAATTCTTCTGCGAACTCCTATCTCACGAGATGAGTGTCTACTATCAGCAGACTTTCCATGTAAGCGGGTTATTTGCCGAATTTTGGATAATCAAGCACGTTGTCGGCGGTCGCAACTGTATTCCCGCTCCGTGGGGAAAAGTGGAAAAAAAAAATGCTAATCCGTATTCATATTCGCATAACTTATTTAGGTATCTTGTGTCTTGTCTGGACATTTTAAAAAGTGGCAACTTTAAATTGTAATGACGTCAAACTTGATCGGTAGGTATTTTACGAAATAATTTTCATGGCAAGGAACTTGGAATTATTTATTACAAAAAAACCTGTTAAAAACAATATTTAGGTAATTTGTGAGAAAAAACTCTAAACAATGAATTTAAAATATAATATTATGCATGAGCAATGAGTATATATATAGTAATACACAGAGGAGCAATGAAAGTGTGCGACTACCAAAGTTATAAAAACACTAGTTGTTAAACAATCGAACCCGGTACCTCTGAGTCTAAATCCACGGAGTTAACCGCTAGGCCACGGAGCTGGTCATTTTAATAAGTCTTCTTTCAAGCGGTGTTAGTTTTATATAATTATCACTATGGCAATCTTATAGTATTAGTTCTCCTTGAAAGTAAAAATTGGCATTTGCCATCATTGCAAATGGCACATACTTTCAACGAGAACAACAAATAGGTGGTAGGCGGACTGATGGTGGTAATTTGCCCAGTCTCCCGGGGCGGGGAAGTATCCACCGTTCGTACCGCCCAGTCAAGCCGGCATAGTGTTGGGGACTGATGTTAGTTATGAGTGTCTGAATCCAGTTGCTAACATTCATGAACCTTGCGCGCCACTTACCATCAGATGGCCACAAGGTTACATGTCGTGCTAGTATAAAAAAGTGGCTAAATATGCATATAATACTGTTTCTAATGTATACGCTTAAAGATAAAAATATTATTGTAAAGGCATTACATTAATATTTTATCATCAATACAGGAATTTTAAGGAAAGCTTTCTCACTACCAAGCTGTGTAGAGGATGCATGGCGGAGGAGGAGACGGCCGCGCAAGTGCTCTTGGAGTGCAACAGTGTGGCTGCGCCTAGACTAAGGTTCCTCCAGACTACGAGGCTTTAAGGCAGGTAACGTTAATTTAAGATACTATAATCTAAGATATTATAATCAACTGTTTTAATTATGTCTTTGTATTTTTTTTTAAATCTTTTTGGCCTATGTTCTACTAATGCTATATTGTCAATTTGTGTAATAATAAAGGCTGTGATTTTTCTTGAAATTAAATATTAAAATAAATACACCCTATTAACGGGATATCATACGGGATACGATTTAGAACGCCAAAGCTTCCGCCAGCTCACTTTAGTTTTAAAGATTTATTAGTGATCCTATTTCATTGCTTCCGAGTGTATTTTATTTGAGTTACATTACGGATTGGAATTAAAAATGCTGACACGACACAATGAACTTGGTTAAGGTAATTACTGACAATTAGACGTGGGTGTTAAATTAGATGAGCACACACTTCGCATGAAGGACTGTAGCCAAATTATGTTTCCTTAAGTCCACCATCAGTCCGCTTTTGTTGTTCTCGTTGAAAGTATGTGCCATTTGCGATGATGTCAAATGTCAATTTTTACTTAACTAATACTGTAAGCTTGCCATGCTGATCATTATATAAAAATAACACCGCTCGAAAGAAGACTTATTAAAATGACTAGGTACCTCCGTGGATTTAGACTCAGAGGTACCGGGTTCGATTGCTGGTTGACACAATGATTTATTTAATTTATTTGTCATGTTTGCCGAGTTTGTTACGCTAGAAACATTGACGAACATGCCACTTGTCTGGGATGATGGGCCTATAGTACAGTTGGCTAGATGTGAATCCGCTTCTTTAAAAAAAACTATATACCTATGTATATATGATTTATTATTTGGTATTGCATATATTGACATTTTGAAGCATATTATCATTTTCTATTGTTTACGAAAATATGATCATATATCTGAGTATCGCGCTAGGTTGAAGTGGCTACCAATTCGGTGTCGCAGGAATTTTAGAGTACTTTGCTTACTATTTTCTGTTCTGAATGGCTTTCGGCATTAAAGCCCACCTTTCGCTTTGTGCAATAAAGTATTAAATAAATAAATAAATATTTTTGGAAATTTTAATGCATATGTCGACTTTGTTATGTTGAAATAATCCAGTCGCAACCACGTGACACAATTCTCCATTTTTCGTAACACACAATGGAACTGGCACCTGCACGGTTAATCCATGGATTTCAAGAAAAAAATGTCTTCTTTACATAATTTAGTTTTATTAAAATTTGGTACTACCTTTGTCTCGAGTCGCTCGTTTTCGTTCTTGTAAATCGATCTCTCGTGGTCCACCTTCTCGAGCTTAGTCTTCAAGGTCTCCAGCTCATCCTGTGAACAATGGATAAAATACATCACTATTATTAACCATAAACTGTCAACATGGCGTAAAGAACAACACTATTAACGATTGTTACGGGCAGGTACAGTGAACAGGCATACATTTAATGTATGTTTGTTTCAACCTACCTATAAAAAATACACTCTTCTTACGTACATTAATCATAGATTTACGTGGGAATCAAATATTACAAAATACCTTATGATCTCACAGAAGAAATGATCAGGAACGCATTGAAGCTTTACGCAGTGAAATTTGGTGCTAGAGGAATTCCAGCAAACCTTTGCACCACTTACTAAAATTATTTGGCCTAAGCCTAGGTCTGTCATCGCGGCATTTATGGAACGAGCTTCCAAGGCCTCACGCATTAGCGGAATCATACAGTATTTGGGTGGGTAGGGAGAGAAGCAGAATGATTGATCTTAGGCATGAAGTAGGGTTGAAGGAAGCCTCCATTGTAAACCAGCCTATAGTCCGTCACAAGCCCAAGACACCATTATTTCTATCTCTATTTTCCACGCTCGACGGACTTGGCAACTGCACGATGAATCTATGGAATGCTAATAAAAATGTCTACTTCTTCACCACCGTTCCTGTGTTCCACTGATACATATCAATCATCAGACCCTCGCCAACCTGTCTGGCTAAAGCGTGGCGAGAATAGGCAAAGTTCTCAAAAAATAAATTTTTGAAAGTCCATCTCGAACAGAGGAGGCCTAGGACTTTTCTAGGGGTTGTAATAAGGGAATACCATACATACTGGCATAGATAATTGTAGAATAGTTGCGATTACGCGAATGTCATTATTAATCCTTATTATATTTTTAAAAAATAGTTTTAAAAAATCTACCTCAGATTTAAAGCTAAAATTTACCTAATTTCAACTGAATCACGGCGCGGCGTAAAAACCCAATAGCCAGTTAAGGTAAAACAATATGATTGAATTATTTTGAAAGTTAACGGTTGGAATTCGATTCAACTGAAGCGGGTGAAATCGCGTTTTCCATACAAACGGTCTAAAATTGTACGGAAGAATATTTTGGCAGTTTTGCAATCAACTCGATCGGGCATATCATTTCAGCCCCTAAAACACAGCGTCCTAGCCCTCCACTGCTGGAATTTGGCCTACACTCGCCACGCTGGCCAGACGGCTTAGCGAAAATAAGTCATTTTTTTATGACAATTTATTAACGATTCCACAAGTTGGTATTAGTGAAACCGGGACCGACGGCTTAACGTGCTCTCCGAGGCACGGGAACGGTGATGTTGTAAATCTATGACGAATGTATGTAATAAAAGTGCATTTCTCATTGGTACATGCCGGGTTGGTTCAACCGACCTTTGTAGGATTTAAGGAACGCGTTCTTACAACCGAGCCACCACTGCGAGGCTTAATCGCAACTTAATTAAGCCCAATTAGAAACTACAAATATATGGGATAACTTTGATTGATCTTGGGTGTCGTTTACATAATGTAGGTACGAAAAAAAAAAAATTTTCTAAAAGCTTCAAAAGTTAAACAATTGCATTACGCTGAATGCATTTGACAGGCCGACTTAACCTCTGCCACTCAAATTATCTACACTTTCAACTTATCATTAGTAGGTAACATTTAAAATCAACTGAACTTTGATCTAACTTGCGAATAATAATGATGGCCGAATATATAGTCGGATTTAAGCACGTAAATTGTTATATAGAACAAATGTCACTTTTGATCTTAAGTTTGTTAATCAAGATTTTATATGGGCAAATTATTATTATTAAATAATAATAATGGAATTGTTTGTGGAATTTGTTGCGAGAGGAGTTCCAGCAAAATCTTTGCACCACTTACTGAAAGAATTGGGCCTAAGCAGGTCTGCAGGAGATACATTTATGGAAAGAGCTTCAAAGACGGCATTAACGGAATCATACAGTATTCGGTTGGGTAGGGAGAGCAGAACAATGGTGGATAGTGAGCGTATTATTGCTAGTGTTGCCCAAATCAAGACTTAGCCAGTCATGGTCTTGCACTCCTAATCTTGGTCTTGGTCGTGCATCATAATAGGTGGTCTTGGTCTCGGTCTTCGTCTTGCACTCCTAATCTTGGTCTTGGTCGTGCATAATAATAGGTGGTCTTGGTCTCGGTCTTCGTCTTGCACTCCTAATCTTGGTCTTGGTCGTGCATCATAATAGGTGGTCTTGGTCTCGGTCTTGGTCTTCACTCCTAATCTTGGTCTTGGTCGTGCATCATAATAGGTGGTCTTGGTCTCGGTCTTCGTCTTGCACTCCTAATCTTGGTCTTGGTCGTGCATCATAATAGGTGGTCTTGGTCTCGGTCTTGGTCTTCACTCCTAATCTTGGTCTTGGTCGTGCATCATAATAGGTGGTCTTGGTCTCGGTCTTGGTCTTCACTCCTAATCTTGGTCTTGGTCGTGCATCATAATAGGTGGTCTTGGTCTCGGTCTTGGTCTTCACTCCTAATCTTGGTCTTGGTCGTGCATCATAATAGGTGGTCTTGGTCTCGGTCTTCGTCTTGCACTCCTAATCTTGGTCTTGGTTGGCGCAAGAATGACAAGAGCAACACTGATTATTGCGCAATAAAATAAAAGGGGAGGCCTCCAATAGTCGGTCGCAAGCCTGAGACACCATTCTTCTCATCTTTTACCCACACCCGGACCATGGACCCGGCACCCGCACGATGAATGCTTAGTAATTTGTCTTCTTCGAGTCGAACTCGTGTTGTGCATAAAATATTTAATATTATTACTCCATATTGAAACTGACGTTGTTCTATATTTATAACTCAAAACAGCTATTATAGTACAGTATCGTAATAAATCAATAAAATTTAACAAGTACCTACTTATCACACCGTTTAACATCTCGTTACACAAGTAAATAAAGAAGTCGTTAAATTGAGCGTGAGAATTACACCACATTGAAAAAAAGTGGGTGGTGTGCGGTAACTCTAAACGATCGGCACTCGATAGTGAAAGTGGCGAATATTGAAACATCGTTAAAGTGTTATTTTTATGATACAATATGACATGGTAGTTTATATAGCCTGGGAAATTGCGCAAGATCATGATAAGAAAGTTTTTTTTTGTAACACCACTGTGCGCAATATCAAATACTACTTAGTCATGATCTGTATAAAAGCGATATTATAATGATACTCTTGTTAGACAATAGACATCTAAACCTACTTGAAAAATTCATTCTGTATACATTTCTTTAGACAACCCATCACCGCCGCTTTTGTTATCGTATTGTTTAATATAACTATACCTTCGTTAAACTGGGGGTGTATCAGGCAAAGCTTTTTGTAGATGTCGCTAGCAGCACTGGTGTTTACACCTATGACGGATCATTTTTTAAATGTTTTTGTAGTTTTTTTATTTTTATAACAGAAATATGAATTGTAACTTAATTTTACCTACCTTAAAAGACGAATTAAGAAAGCGAACACCGTCTTTAAAAAGAAAAAGCGTTAAATAAATGGAACGGCAATTTAGAGAATACCATATCTTTGATTTCGCTTAGAAATCTCGATTTGTACACTTAAAAGCTGCTCACTTCGGCATAATATCCAGAAAATAATAAAATTCGTAATAAAAATACAAGTTTTCTATGCAACTGACAGTTCTATTAGGTACCATCTATCTGCGCCATCTATCGTGATAAAAAGTTAGTGATACACCCCATTACTGGACATTTCAATTATAGTATCAATGACTAAACTATTAAACTAAACTGCAAAAAAAAAAAATGTTTTAGATTGTAAGCGGACATGTAATTTATCAATTTATTTGACATTAATATTATACTTGTGTAGTTGTAAGCTGACACGGCTTTTACAGCCACGAATTAATATTTATGGACATAAATATCATTATTTTTAGATTGTAAGCTGACATGGCCTTTTTACAGCCACGAATTTATATTTATATTTATGGACATAATTATTATTAGATTGTAAGCTGACATGGACTTTTTACAGCCACGAATTTATATTTATATTTATGGACATAATTATTATTAGATTGTAAGCTGACATGGATTTTTTACAGCCACGAATTTATATTTATATTTATGGACATAATTATTATTAGATTGTAAACTGACATGGCCTTTTTTCAGCCACGAATTTAATATTAAGTATCTAGCTGTAAGTAAAAACAAATTCCTCGTTTATGGCAACAATGTTTTAGTTGTAATTATTGTATTGATGTTGGGTTCGGTCCAGCCATGTCCAATATATATTTTTTATTTTTTTTTATTGGCTTGTATGTATTGACAATATCCAAGTGTTACGTGCTAACCATACGGAAATAAATTATTTTGATTGATTGATTTGATTTTGATTGAAATTGCGTTCCGAAATATTAATTAGGAGCCCACTAGCTAAGAGATACATTTAACAACGACTAGGCGTCCGAACCAATTCATGCCTAGATATTCCTTTCCTAACCTGAGTTAAATTTGAGACAAAAAAATGGTGTGGTTTGTACCAGCTGACGACTGACCTTCAAAATAAAACTGATACTCGTACATTCGACGCCTCGTTAACTTTAATTGTTACAGAGAATTTATTCTGGTGCAACTTTTTTATATATTTTTTTGTACTAGCACGACCTGCTGGTAGGCGCGTGGTCCTTGAAATTTAGTAACTGGAATCAGACAGTCATGACTGACATCAGTCCCTAACACTATGCCGGTTTGACTGGGCAAGCCTGATCCCGAAATTAATGGATACACTTTACTGGGTTTATCAGCACTAACAGTGGATACTTCCCCGCCACGTCAGACTGGGTAATTACCACCACCAGTCCGCCTACCACCTATTTGTTGTTCTTGTTGAAACTATGTGCCATTTGCAATGATGTCAAATGCCAATTTTTACTTTCAAGGAGAACTAATATTGTAAGCTTGCCATGGTGATTTACATAAAAATAACACCGCTTGAACAAGACTTACCAAATAGTTTTTCTTATCAAAAAACTCAGCCTTAGTAATGAAATGTTATGACATTTTCTGACTTCCAGAACCTTGTGATTGTAATAACATAAATAAAATAAATAAATTTTCCGTGGTAAGCTACGAGGCTTGTGTTACGGAAACTAGATGGTTGATAAACTACATATTATACTTTTTTTTTTGTAAATATATACATATTATACATATAAACACCCAGACCGAGACAAATTATACAATGTACAACTTGCCCCCGGTGGAATCGAACCCACGACCTCCCGAGTTCACGGCAACGTTTGTTACCACTAGACCACGGAGGCGGTCATGAGTTACATGAGTTAGTATGACGTCATTGTATTCGAATTTTAATTAAATCAAATATCAATTTGCATATAGTGTATTTCTTTGCTTGCTTATTTAATTTACTGTTATTTAATCTAAAAAACATTAGCAAAAAGTCCTTAGTTAATGAAAACCCATTAATTTGCGAGAATTGTATGATTTTATGCGTATTTTTTCACTTGTCAGTCTCCGGAGTGTCGAGGCGTAACGCTGCGTGATTTCTTCTGGCAAGAATGCTAAATGATTTCTGACTATACTGTTAAAAATGTATGTATTGTGTATTTGTGATATTAATGGTAAAGTAATGCCAATTTATAATATAACTTATGCATATTTCTATTCAGATTTTTACGTATTCTTTTAGTTTAGTTTATTTAGATTTTTATTGAAATTTTAAAACTTACAATAAGTCCTTGTCTGTTCTCTTCAAAGATGTTGTAATGTAGTGTAGTATATGTATGTATGTATATGTAGTTAGATATGTATGTATATGTACGTCGTACTGCCTCCGTGGTCAAGCGGTTAAGTCCGTGGATTTTTTTATTTATTTATAGGAAAATTTACAGCCTCTACAATAATACAATTGAAATATAGTAACTTAAAGCCTTACAAATTTTCATTTTTTAGACTCGGAGGTACCGGGTTTGATTCCTGGTCGGGACACAATAATATTTATTAATTTAAATAAATAAATTTTAATAACATTGAATTTATTTGTGATATTTCTCGAGTTTGGTACGCTGGAGACATCGACGAGCTTGCCACTTGTCATGATTGGCCTATAGTAAAGTTGGCTAAATGTGAATCCGCTTCTATATAAGCGTGGTTTCTGACCACCCCGAAAGGGATATGATCTTGATGATACTTCTATGTACGTCGTATATGTATATTAACATATGCAATTTTATATTCAAGGTAATTAGGTATTTTTATTCTTGTTGTTTATTTGCTAACCTTACCTCTTACGTTTTCATTGTCCCGAAGGTTGATCGGAATAGAGTGCCTATAGACATTATGTTATTTTAAATAAATATTATATAAGATGCTTATATCATTTTGCTCGTATTACTTTTAGTCATAGCTTTTATTTATTATTTTTGAAATTTTCAAATTGTTTTGTTCTCATTATTATTTTAAAATATTATTGAATATCTTAACCTTATAATGTATTATAAAAGTAAATCAATGTATGATAATTTTAAAATATGTTCCCTTCTATTAATATAATTAGATTCAATATGTACTGTTGGTGATCCTATTAAAATATATAATAAATTATTTTTGTATGCTGGATTGTGTAATCATCAACATCAACAGCGCTTAGAACACACTATTGGGGGTGGGCCTTCCAAAATACATTTCTGAGGAATTTGGCCTACATTAGCCATTGGCGAGACTGGTTAGCGAAGATCTCATGACAGTTTTTTAAGACACGGCTTTACGTGCTCTCCGAGGCACGGAGACCAATCTATAGTCGGTGGACCCGGCACCTGCATAGTAATTTGGCTTCAACGGCTCTCGAAGAAGCGTGCGGGCGGCGCGGCGGTGGAAGATCATTCCATATTTTGACAGCGTCATGTATGAAACCCCAGGTGCCTACAAGGCTGTACATGTACTTTATTTTGTTCTGAATAATTTAAATATTTAATTTTAAAAACGTCGGATATGTTGCAGAAAAGTCGGAAGTAGGCCAGTTATGTTATGTCAAAAGAAACATCAATTACATCGCAACGCGGAGAACCACTGCACGATAAAGAATGCAAACAAAAACTACATGTTACGAGTATGTTCAGTTTGTGCATTACCATAACTTACTCGTATAAATGTAATTTATTTTTTAATAAAAATATAGTTTGTGGTCATTTTATTTCACAAGGATGCTTTTCAGGGATTTTAGACAAGTTTAATCAAGGGTATAACATATCCTAATAATATAAAAACAAGGTCGTATTTAACTAATACTATTTATAATAATAATAAATTATTTATTGTACAAAACCAAAATAAGTGAGTACATAAGCGAGCTTAATGCCGTAAATGCATTTTCTACCAACTAACCTTTCTATAAACAACAACTTAATACTTTCTTTTAACAAGCAGAACAGTTTATTTTAAATTAAAAAAATCTTCTGATTAATATTATATTATCTTCATATATATCTATTATACGTTAATAAGTATTTAATAGTCTATGTATACATACTATTTATGTAGTTTATTCAAATTTAAAATAAGGTTAAAATTGCACCCCACATATTATACTGTCTCACTCTCCCAAAGGTTAGCTGGCTTAAAGTCGAAATGGCTTTAAGTTCGCCTTTGTACATACTTTTAAGTTAAAGTGCAATAAAAAAATAATAATAATAAAGAACTCAAGAACAGTTCCTGTGCGATACGCACAACCTTCCATTACGTTCTTCCTATAATAATCAACTGAAAATCCCATCCCACTCCACTAGCAGATATTCAGATTCGTTTACTGTGTCTGCAGCCCACCAGTGGAACAAGCTGCCACTGGCTATTAGACACGCACCGTCAGTCCACATATTCAAAACCTTGGTTACTGCATTATTTTTAGACAAACAAGCATCGGGTTCACAATAAATATTTGGCAAATATATACTTTTATACTATGTATTTATTAGGATTTAGTGTATGTATTTATTAGTATGTAGTGTATGTATGTCTTAGTATGTAGTATATTGTTTGTTATCCTAATATTTTTTATTTTTTATATCAGCACTACCCTTCATCTCATACTCTCCCAAAGGTTAGATGTTAGAAAATGCCTTGTAGGCATTAATCTTCGCCTTTGTACATTTTTTTCGTGCAATAAAGAATTTAATAATAATAATAATAACAGATGTATGGAAGCGAGACGTGGATATGATACAATACGCATGATAGTAGGGTAAATGCAGTAGAAATGTAATCGCTACGTCGGATATGCGGCGTCACTTTGGTGGACCACATATGTAATAATGAAACATGGAAAAGGGTACGTATGAAAAAAAGCATAGGAACAAAGATAAGAAAAGGCATGCTCCGAAGGTTCGGATTGTTGATAGATTGATGAACCAAATATATAATGCGAAAGTTGTGGGTAAAAGAGGCCCACGACCCAATAAATTAAACACCGGATTTTTTATCCTAGCTATTTTATTTTAGCCTACGAAACAAAATAGCATGTATGAAGATGTTGATAAATGTAGAGAAAGAGAAAGTGTTCTACCGGCTATACTATGGTGAATGCTCCGAAGAACTATAACCTAATCCTTCCCTCTCCATTCCGCAACCGAACCACACGCACAGGTCAAAATATGCACCCACATACCGTAGTCACCATCCCTTCGCGTACGTATAAATTTGGGGACTAATACATCTGTCGCACGATAAAGATGCGGAATGCTTTACCAGCCTCTTATGTTTCCATAACTTGGAGTCCTTCAAGCGAAGTGTGAAAAGCATCTAGTCAAGCCGGCATAGTGTTAGGGACTGATGTCAGTCATGAGTGTCTGATTTCAGTTGCTAGCATTCATGGACCTTGCGCGCCACTTACCATCGGGTGGGCCCAAGGTCACATGTGCTAGAATAAAAAAAAAGAGGTATATGTATAGATCATGGCAAATGTTGCTCAATTGTCAGCCTACCCCGCAAGGAAGCTGGCGTGTAGATGTAAATGTATCTAACTCAAGATCTGCTGAACGGAATTTCATGATTCATTGGATTTAATTCAAAACATTGCAATATTCAATTTAGCGGGTACAACGTTTAAATGTTTTGTATCCAATACCACGAACTTCTCGCAGTCCATTTGACCTCTAACCACAACGTGTGGAAACATCATATCAAGCAGAATTCTTCGGTTCTTTAGTGAAACAGTTTTGCTTGTAATCGTGATAGTGTGTTTTGGTTATTCAATTAATAAGCTACATTTTATGAACTACAATAAAATTGTAAGTGACTTTATTTCTAGTTGACGGAAATCCGTAAGTACGAGTCTACTCGTTTAGCTGGCTCTGAAAGGCGTTAGTACTTCCCTCGTACCATACAAGTAAACGGTACACATTGAAAAGTATAAAAGTATACATATAACATAAAGTGCAGGTACATAGGCGAGCTTAATGCCGTAAATGCATTTTCTACCAACTAACCTTTGTGACTGAGATATGTAATAAGCGGATGCAGAAGGTTACGAAGAAAATAGATAGTAGAAATTATTTATTACTATATAAAACAATAATTAATTACATAAGTACTATACTTATACCTAAATAAATATTAATAAATAACAAACCAAATATAAAATAAAATATAAATATTTACAAAATATATTTAAATAATTATATTTAAATAATATATTAACAACAATATGTTATAATAATAAGAAATTCATTAAGGAAGGTCATCCGGTATCTTATTAATTAATTATTTTTTACGCAATCGAAAATCGAATCGTTGTCGAAGAATAACGTATTTTGTTTTACCTTTTCGGTAGCATTCAGGTCGGCATATTGTCAGTGTAACGACAAAATCAACTTGTGTCAATGTGTTTAAATTAGTACTTGGCCATTTGGCCTAGTAGTGTAGGGCAGTTTTGGTTAGATGGCGCTGCGGAACACAAATAAAAAGGGGTTGACACGTCATGTTGGCGGGAAGTTAATGACCGGCATAGGATGGTGGTGGATCGTAATTAGTGTCGTAACATATATTTTTTTTAAATAGTTATTTAATGTCTAGGACTGTTTATAATGAATGCATTCCCAAGCTTACGCTTTTTTACCCCTTTTTTCTGGTAATTATTTCCATCTGGCAACCCTAACCCTGACCTGTCGGTCGTGAGAATTGTGCTCCCCGTTACGACGTTATTTGTTGAACTATTCTTTCGACTTTACACACATTTTTTTTATTTTACAGTTAACCGACTCCGCGATCTGATTGTCTAATTAGTTGCTTTAGCGTAAAGTAAACAAAGCCATTTAAGTGTGTTATTCCTATGAAATCGAGAGTTAAGTGATTTTGGTCTAGTTATGTACGTGTTACAAAGTAAAAACATTGTCCCAAAGTACTTGGAGCCATATTAAAAAATATCTGCCAACGTATTAGCCTCGCTTGGGACTATCCCTGTAGGGTCGTCCTAGGGATAGTTATTTTTTTACTAGGTTTAGATTATATTTAATTTAACTTTAATAATATAAAATAAACGATTATAAAAATATAGGTATATTTGTTTTAGTAAAATAAAGGAATTTAGATTTTTTTTTGCATTTTTTGTCTAAAATAACATAAAATTAAAAATATCGACGAGCTTGCCACTTGTCATGATTGGCCTATAGTAAAGTTGGCTAAATGTGAATCCGCTTATTTATGGTGGTTTCTGACCACCCCGAAAGGGAAACGGTCGTGATGATACTTCTATTAAAAATATGTCTAAAATGACAGAAATTTTACAAGTTACAAGTACTTCAGATCATTCCATTCTTGGACAACTCCTTGGCCAGACACTTGGCTGAGTGTCACTATGGGCAAGATATGATTAATATATCTTCAAAATGTCCTTTCCCTATATATAATTCCCTATTTCCTAATAAGTTAATAGACTACATTTCTTAAAAGCACACTTAGACTTAAAAAATATTGCATTTTGCGAGCGAGATAGATGCTAAAGAGTTAAATCCGTTAACCCCCTTATAATAAAAAATAAAAATAAAATAAGAGTTAATAAAAATGTAAATTATATGTATAACTGCCTGCGTGGTCCAGCGGTTAAGTTAAGTTAATGTGAATAAATACATTTAATTAATATTTAATTTATTTGTGATATTTCTCGAGTTTGGTACGCTGGACACATCGACGAGCTTGCCACTTGTCATGATTGGCCTATACTAAAGTTGGTTAAATGTGAATCCGCTTATTTATAAGCGTGTTTTCTGACTACCCCGAAAGGGAAACGGTCGTGATGATACTTTAAAAAATGTAAAATATAGTTAAAAAATAAAACAAAGATATTGTGACAAAAGGGACTATGGTTCAGAAAATGGTTTTGGAAGCAGGTTCCAACAACCTCTGTTATATACCATAGCCGACATTGAAATTCAGTGGAACAGTAATATAAATAAAAGTTATAAAAAAAATGAAACAAAATTCATTAAAAAAAAATATTCAAAAAAAAAAAAAAAAAAAACAGAAACCTAGACGGGAGCTGCCCCAGCCTGCATGCTGCACACATTTTACGAACAGTGGGTAACGTTCTAACTTATATTTAACATTTAAGTTTTTTATGCAATAGGTTTATAAATAAATCTATTAAAATAAAATAATAATGGATACTGTAATAGCATGTGGTGGTTGCCTGTAATTGGTGCAGCATCTGGTTTCTGTCTTAGTTGTAAGTGAAAATCCATGTATGTATTGTTGCTGACACTGTTGGCGACCGTAATAAATAAAAAACAAAATGTAATAAACCAATAACTTTAGATAAGTTTATGGACGAGTTTCCGCGTGAGCGCAAACGCGTGCCTCGTCTCAGACGATCGATTTCTTGCGACCGACAGTGGCTAGGTACCTGCTCTTGCCAATTATGGTGTGCCAACTTCTTAACGAGGAACTGAGCCCATTCTGTACTTTCTATGGCACTCAGCTGCCTACCTTTCGTCGTTCCTATAAATTTTATAGTAAACTAGCTGTTTTACCTGGCTTTGCCCGTGTAAATGGCGACCCGAATATTTTTCGTTGCGTATTATTTCGATTTTGCTATATCTCCTAAGATGTTCATTTAATTTGCATGGTCCAAAAAGAAAAAATAATTCTTATGAAATGCTCAAGCGAACTAACGTATTTAAAAAGATAAGGACTAATCCCGTATTTATGTAAATAGCTTTCCAATTATAACCCATTTTTTTAAGTATTAAAATGGATATAGTATGTTATCCTTAAGAGATAGATATATGCCATCGCGGACTTTTCTGTAGACATATATAAGATACACAATTCCACCATACATTATTTTGTTATATCTCAAAGGGTTTAGGCAGCGTTTTCGTTGAAAGTTCCTAGACGGCTTTTTTTTTCTCACACCTCCAACAAATATCGTTAATGTATACAAAAACTTAACTTATACACTACTAATAATAATAAAACCTTCCTCGAGAACCACTCTATCCATTGGTGAAAACAGCTTGAAAATCGAAGCAGTAGTTTTTGAGTTTATCGCGAACAGACAGACAGACACGGCGGAGGACTTTGATTTATAATATGTAGTGACTTTACTAAGGGCGCGCTCAGATCGATCTTGATACGATTTTATATCGTACGTACGTTTCTAACTGTCATCCCACACTGTTACGTTTTTCTCAATTTCAAATAAATTTATTTATTCGTAGTTTTTTCTACAATAAGGTCTTATTAGCATTGTGTTCTCAAAAAACCGACAAATACTTCTGTCTGTCAATTTAATTTTATTTCTTAGAAAGGTGATAGACTACATTACTCAAAAATATTTTATTTATAAGCGAACTGAAGATAAGTGGCGCGCGAGGTGAATGAATGTTAGAAACTGGAATCAGACACTAATGACTAACATTAGTCCCTAACACTATGCCGGCTGGACTGGCATGGCGGCAATTCGAGTCTGATCTCGAAACGTTTGGATACACTTGACTGGGTTTATCGGTACGAACGGTGGATACTTCCCCGCCCTGGCAGACTGGGCAAATTACCACCATCAGTCCACCTACCACCTATTATACCTATATATTTTTCAATGTTGTGTGCAGTACTCAAGAATTACAGTCTGATTTTTCAATTCATAGTCATACTCGTAGAAATGTAAAATGTAAATGTTCGCATATTATTGTGTATAAGTATATATTTCCCGTTTACGTAGTGTATGTATATAATTAGTTATCTAGTCTATGTAGTGTATGTAAGAATATATATATATATATATATATATATTTTATGTAGTTTAAGTATTATTATTTTTATGATGTTTATCGTATATTTAATTTAACTAGTACTAATAAGTGTTTTTTTTTTTTTTTGTGTTTTTTTATTTTGCCATGCCTAAACTTCGATTCCTTGTCCCGAAGGTTAATGGTAAGAGAATGCCAAGCGGCATTACATACGCCTTTTGTATTAAACAATAAAGTTTTTAATAAATAAATAAATAAATGATTGTAATTTGTTTGTTGCATCATAAATAAATGAATAAATTAAAATACTTAGACTTAGTCTATGACTCTGTGTTCTAGGTTCTGTGATGATAATAAAAAAATGTTCAGACTCCCGATAAAATATCGCAGCCTTATGTTTTAACGTCTTTAACCTGACGTGGGAACAGTCGAGTGTGAATAGTCTTTAAATAACCGAATATAGAAGGGCAGACCGGAAGCGACGAGCAACTTGTGTCAACCTAATATTATCTACAGTGAAGACTCCTTTATGTGAATCAGGCAAGTTTATTAATTATTTAATAAATAAATCAAATTCAATTCAATTTTGTAAGTATGCATAGTAGAAAAACAGATGTAGTCTGCGATTTTGAACGTATTTTTTTTACAGTATAGATACAATACAGTATATTTGTATAGTACATATTAATGTACATGGAGCAACATTTGGGAAGAGAAACAATAAAATTACATAAACTTTATAAAATTTAATTAAAAAATATAATTTACATAAAGTGATACGAATATGGTGCATCAGTTTCATCTTTATATTTTTTTTTTATGCCTCAACAGCAAATTAGCTCGGCATGATAAGTGGCAGCACTCTCTAACGTACAGGACTCGAGAACTGTCACAAATAAATTGCCTATATTTTTGTGTTCTTGATTAGGAATCGAATTCGAAAATTAGTTTTTTTTTCTGAAATAGATATATTTAATTACTTTAAGAGATTTAACCATAATAAAATAGAAGCTGTGTAACTGTTTACATTTGTTTAATTATTACTACAATTACCTAGTTTAACTCAAATATTTTTCTTTTAAATACTACGATACTAAGATAATATTTTATATATTATACTCTTTTTATAATGATATATAAATAAAAGTCTACGATTTTAACCGCTATTAAACCATGGATGTGCATGCATTTGGTTAAATGTGCTAACATATTTTTTATTATTACTATCACATAATTAGTTATTATTATTAGTATTACATATTTGTGGAACGACTTGCCAGTTGAAATTCGCCAAGCTCCCAACAAAACACTATTTAAAAAGATGGTTTACTCTCATTTCTTAAAGAGCTCCTTATAGCGTATGTAAGTAAATGTTGTATGTAGTGTATATCTATGTATGTATATAGTTTGTAGTATATGTATTTTTATTTAATATTTGAATGTATGTGTATTTGTAGTTATATATATATTGTATATATAAGAACGATTTAATTTATTATGTAAATGTTTCATATAGCCAGTTGCACCTACCTTTCAACGTTAATGCTCTGTATTGTCCCAAAGGTTGGCTGCTAGAGAATGCCTAGCGGCATTAAGCCCGCCTCTTGTACATAGTGCAATAAAGTTTTAAATAAATGAATAAATAAATAAATATTTCTGGAGAATTTCGACTTCACTGGCCAGACGCGGCGAGGGTCTGATGACAATTTTAATAACAATTATCGCTAATCCACAAGTTTGTATTAGTGAACCAGGACGAACAGCTACACGTGCTCTGCGAGACGGAAACGGTTGTGTTGTAAATATACTCGTATGACAAATATACGTAAGAAAAGTGTTTTTTCCATTGGTACATGCCGGGGTTAGAACCGCAACCTTTAATGATTTTACAGAAAGATTTCTTACAACCGGATCACCACCTCATTTTTTAATTACCATTCCAATTATAAAATTATCAAAGTTACACACGCTAGTTTAATCAAAATCGAAGGGGCGGGGAAGTATGTTCGTACCGATAAACCCAGTAAAGTGTATCCACACATTTCGGGATCAGGCTTGAATTGCCGTCATGCCCAGTCAAGCCATAGTGTTAGGGAGTGATGTCAGTCATGAGTGGCTGATTCCAGTTGCCAACATTCATACATACATACACTCTGCGCCATAGGTCACATGTCGTGTTAGTATAATAAAAGTATCTTGCCTCTCTCATTCATTTTGTTTTAGGTAAATAATCATTAGCCTATTGGTTTTCACTTATTTAT
The DNA here is from genome assembly GCA_910589645.1 of Tinea semifulvella. Taxonomy (NCBI): domain Eukaryota; kingdom Metazoa; phylum Arthropoda; class Insecta; order Lepidoptera; family Tineidae; genus Tinea; species Tinea semifulvella. Next base: position 9,807,874 of record OU342594.1, read on the forward strand.
TATTATTATTATTCTTTTACTTTTGCTAGTCACAGTTCAATTGCACTATTAATTTAAATTAATTATTATATATTAATTACTATATTTTACTCTTATTTCTGTTTTAATTGTATTGTCTAAATATTATAAAATCTCTTTGGCTTGTGTTCCACTATTGCTACTTTGTTTATATGTTTAATATAATAAGATGTGGTTTTTTTTAAATAAATAAAGAAAAAAACCAATTAAATCTTGGTTCTACTGTATTCCAAGATGCACTAAATTTAACTACACTCTTGTCTTTAGTGGTTGTGGGAGGTTCAATTTATGCTCATTGTGGTGTGTAGGGAGTAATATAAAAATATATATTCGAAAAATGAACAATCTGTACCTGTATCTTTTGTGCGAACTAGTATTAAAAGTTTAACTCATTTTTTTATTGTATTGTCGATAGTTCTCTTTAGAATAAATAAATAAAAATATTTGCACTTCGCGATTATATCTTCGGCCTTAACCGCTAGACCGCGTTCGTGATGACACATTACTTTCAGTGACGTCAATATGCGTTGGGCCTTAGTCGCGACCACAGCGACATTATTGTTGCTCGGCCAATACCACCGTTGGATCGGTGGCCAGCGCTCCGAGCGGCGCCCACGAGAGTGGAATCAATCCGCGCACCGAGCGGTCACACGTATTTTCTTTCTCACATTTCATAGCCTTAGTTTACTCAAGTAATTAACTTATATTTCTTCTTCTACAATAAACCATATACAGTCCGCTAAACAATCTTTAATTGAGCCATCGAAGACCCGCAGCAGTATCCCTACGTGGTTACGTGGCACGTGGCAGCACAAATAGGGACTGACGATTTTATACAGCCTAATACTTTTACACGTGTTTAGTTAACGTAAAAGCTTTGGTTTGAAAGTAAATTTTAACACCCAATGATAATGAAATAGATAATTTATTGTAAGTACTATTTAAATTTATATTTTATTATTATGGCGCGTCGTATCCTAGCGGTGCGTTACTCGTTAATAGGGTCGATTCCCGGTTACTAGTACATTTTTATGTTAAGTTTCTTCCGTGATCCTGACTAAGATATACACTTTAGTGACGGTGTGACCGATTCAAAATGTTCGGGACATAATTATTTATTTACCTAATATATTTGTGATATTTCTCGAGCATGGTACGTTAGACACATCGTCCAGCTTGCCGCTTGTCATGATTATAGTGCCTCCGTGGTCTAGTAGTTAAGTCCGTGGATTTAGACGCGGAGGTTACCGGCTTTGATTCCTGTTCGGAAAACAATCATTTATTTATTTTTATTTGTGATATTTCTCGAGCTTGGTACGTTAGACACATCGTCCAGCTAGCCGCTTGTCATGATTATAGTGCCTCCGTGGTCTAGTAGTTAAGTCCGTGGATTTAGACGCGGAGGTTACCGGCTTTGATTCCTGTTCGGAAAACAATCATTTATTTATTTTTATTTGTGATATTTCTCGAGCTTGGTACGTTAGACACATCGTTCAGCTAGCCGCTTGTCATGATTATAGTGCCTCCGTGGTCTGTCAGTTAAGTCCATGGATTTAGACGCGGAGGTTACCGGCTTTGATTCCTGTTCGGAACACAATCATTTATTTATTTTTATTTGTGATATTTCTCAAGCTTGGTACGTTAGACACATCGTCCAGCTTGCCGCTTGTCATGATTATAGTGCTTTCGTGGTCTAGTAGTTAAGTCCGTGGATTTATACGCGGAGGTTACAGGCTTTGATTCCTGTTCGGAACACAATCATTTATTTATTTTTATTTGTGATATTTCTCGAGCTTGGTACGTTAGACACGTCGTCCAGCTTGCCGCTTGTCATGATTATAGTGCCTCCGTGGTCTGTCAGTTAAGTCCATGGATTTAGACGCGGAGGTTACCGGCTTTGATTCCTGTTCGGAACACAATCATTTATTTATTTTTATTTGTGATATTTCTCGAGCTTGGTACGTTAGACACATCGTCCAGCTAGCCGCTTGTCATGATTATAGTGCCTCCGTGGTCTAGTAGTTAAGTCCGTGGATTTAGACGCGGAGGTTACCGGCTTTGATTCCTGTTCGGAACACAATCATTTATTTAATTTATTTGTGATATTTCTCGAGCTTGGTACGTTAGACACATCGTCCAGCTAGCCGCTTGTCATGATTATAGTGCCTCCGTGGTCTGTCAGTTAAGTCCATGGATTTAGACGCGGAGGTTACCGGCTTTGATTCCTGTTCGGAACACAATCATTTATTTATTTTTATTTGTGATATTTCTCGAGCTTGGTACGTTAGACACATCGTCCAGCTAGCCGCTTGTCATGATTATAGTGCCTCCGTGGTCTAGTAGTTAAGTCCGTGGATTTAGACGCGGAGGTTACCGGCTTTGATTCCTGTTCGGAAAACAATCATTTATTTATTTTTATTTGTGATATTTCTCGAGCTTGGTACGTTAGACACGTCGTCCAGCTTGCCGCTTGTCATGATTATAGTGCCTCCGTGGTCTGTCAGTTAAGTCCATGGATTTAGACGCGGAGGTTACCGGCTTTGATTCCTGTTCGGAACACAATCATTTATTTATTTTTATTTGTGATATTTCTCGAGCTTGGTACGTTAGACACATCGTCCAGCTTGCCGCTTGTCATGATTATAGTGCCTCCGTGGTCTGTCAGTTAAGTCCATGGATTTAGACGCGGAGGTTACCGGCTTTGATTCCTGTTCGGAACACAATCATTTATTTATTTTTATTTGTGATATTTGTCGAGCATGGTACGTTAGACACATCGTCCAGCTAGCCGCTTGTCATGATGGGCATATAGTAAAATTGTCTAAATGTGAATCTGCATCTTTAAAAGCGTGGTGTCTCACTCGTGACGATACTTTACGTTTTATTACATTATGGCACCATTATCGAATTGATAACTCAATAGGCATTCAGTGGTGACACAAATAAGCAAAGGTTATCTCACGGCCAATTTCGTTCATAAGTTCGTCTCAATGAGAATTTATATTGTATTGCACTTCCTTATTAGATTCGGGAAATAGAACGGTGCCCCTTGGTCAATTACGACGCTTATCAGATAATATATATATGTGTAGGTATATTCAAATTCAAATAGTTTATTAATCAAAAATACTTATTACTAGGGTTTCACAATAAAATAATTCTACAGAAGATGTAGGTAGGCACTTTTACAGATAATATCTAAACTAGTAATATTAGACAAATGTGTCGCTGCTAGCTAAACTAATAGTCTTTCAACTACTGTTAAATATAGCTAGCAGGTCTCTTTCAGGGGCACAACATTTTCGAAAGTTACATAAAATTTTTATAAATCACTTATAATTCATCATCATCATCAATCACCATTTCATTCCATTTGCAGTTGAAACGATGGGCCCGTGTGAGGCTCTTGTGTTCTCCCGCGAGCTTGGTGAGAAACTCCACTTGGCGACGGGTGACCTTTTGAGTAGAGAATATCTTGTTCAAAGGGTCAGCCTCGCTGTTCAACGGGGGAATTCAGCGAGTTTCCTGTACGCCTATCGAATAGTCGTAATTTTATTTATTAATTTTTAGTTTTTATAATTTAGTTCTTAATTTATTTTATTTTTTAATCTTTGTACTTTACTCCGAATAAATAATTATTGCTTTTTTTAAAAATCATTATTTAAAGAAACTGAACTTATTAAATTCATGCAATAATAATAAAGAAGAATAAAACTTATGCTTTAAACCGAGAGCATGCATATTTTTGTATTTGTGTGTAATAATAGAATATAATATAACATAATATATATGTATATTGATTTAAAAACTTTATTGCGCAAAAGTACAAAAGGCTAACATAATGTCGTTAAACATTCTCTGCCTGTTAACCTTTTAAGGACAATAAGAGAGTTTTAGTGACAGGAGTAGGTACTATCTTAATCCTAAGATCTAATATGTAATATACTTATATAATTATAATAAATATACATATATACAAATACATACTAATAAAAAATATAAAAAACGACACAATGTTATAAATACGATACAATAAGTAATTAAAATTATATGGAAGTCTTATTGTGGCTGGAAAAAAACCTAATAAACTTGTATCATGATGGCAAGTATGTTTGTTGTATGACGGATGGGGACTGGAAGATCGTTCCAGAGGGATGATGCTATGACGGACAACGAAAGACTTGGATAAAGTGCAGTGCAAGCTGGAAATAGTGTGCTTCGAGATCTGTGAGTACCTTTTGTTCCCCCAAGTCGTATGCCTTTGTCTACTTATTTCAGCACGTTCATCATCTCCTAGCTTAAATGTAAATCAGGGATATAGGGCAATATTTGGGCCAAAAGATCAGCATTGTCATTCAACGTGGCAATGCTGCCAGTATCCTTGGCACTTTGCATATTGGCAGCGATTTGGAGTGTTTTTTTTTTTTAGTTGTATTTTTATTTGTTAATTAGGTTTTTTTTTTTTTTAATAGTAATTTATGTTTTAAAATGTTTTTTTTTTTTTCAATATTGTACCTAGTAAACTGAATAAAAAAAGGGATATAGGGCAATATTTGGGCCAAAGGATCATCATTGTCATTCAACGTGGCAATGCTGCCAGTATCCTTGGCACTTTGCACATTGGCAGCGATTTGGATTATTTTTTTTAGTTTTTTTCTTTATTTTAGTTTTTAGTTGTATTTTTATTTATTAATTAGGTTTATTTTTATTAATAGTAATTACTTAGTATATTATGTTTTAAAATGTTCGTTTTTTTTTTAATGTTGTACCTAGTAAACTAAATAAAAAAACAAATAAACTAAAACATTGTTGCCATAAACTAAAACATTGTTGCCATAAACAAAAAAAAAGTATGGATTAGGATTGTAAAACCAATAAAATATTTTTACGTAAGTAAAGAATGTGGTTGTTATTTGAAACGGGTCGTTGGTTCACTGACACACTGATAGAAAGAAATTCCAACTTGTATTGTCTCTTACGTCATATTTATAGAATACTTTCACGACACCAAACTCGCAGGGAAACACGTAACGTTAATTTGTGACTTATGTAAACATACTCGAGCTTCGAAGATTAATCCGATACCGTTTTGTACTAATAACAGGTGATTAAATGCTATCGGAAATAGACGTGTTTGAAAATAGGTACAGTTATGCTGTCTACTTTTTCCAGCCTTTTCGCTCGCACAATCCAAGATTTTTCAAGTCTGAAAGTACTTTTGTATATAGTATTAGTATGTATAGTCTATCAACTTTTTTTGACATATACTTTACTGTGGATATTGTAAGTCAAAAGTAGTGTTATTTTGTTTAATAATATGCTATATGAATATTTTTATTAACTGCTTCTGTGGTCTAGCTTCTTAATTTATTTGTGATAGTGTCGAGTTTGGTACGCTAGAGACATTGACGAGCTTGCCACTTGCCATAATTGGCCTATAGTAAAGTTGGCTAAATGTAAATCCGCTTATTTATAAGCGTAGTTTCTGACTACCCTGGAAGGGAAACGGTCGTGATGTGAATATTTTTGGAAAACGATAAATATGGGGCAGAAGATACGGTTTATTTTTCGAGGATATTTTTAAAAAAAGTAGTTTGTACCAACAGATTTCAGTGTATACACTAAAAATCTGACGTTTGAATACCTCAATGGCTCTCTCCATTCTATAACAAATACATTCGCAATATTAGCAATCTACGCGTACGATCTGATGCACTTAAATCAATAGTAAGCTAACTATTACACGTTGCACTTTTTTCTATTCCATTTCTTAACGACATCGTCGGTGAAACAACTGTGGATGAGTTTGCGTGTAGTTGTTTGACTATTCCGCAGTTTGTAGTATAGTGCGTGAAGAAAACGATCTTCTCGTTTTAGCAATCTTCACCGATCTGTCAAGGTCGCTCTTCCGCGTATATTGTTTTAATAAAAAGTTTGAATAGCGCTGTCTGTGAATAAAACAATAATAAAAAAACATACCTGTGCTTGCTTAAGTCTGTGTTCAGTGCGATGTACAGCTAACAGGGGAGTGACTCGCACAAGTAGTCTCCACCAGGGCCAGTCTCGCACGGCCAGGAAGGCTCGCACGTTTCTCTGCACGCATCGTGCTGCGAGGTGTTGCGTGCGGAGTCGAGTCGCTCGCCGTCGTGCGAGTAGGCCTCTAGCTCTCGCCTGTAAAGGACACGGGAAACAAAAGTATCGATGCTGTATTCATGAGTAGTAGTAGTAGCCTGAATAGTGGTAGGGTTATTTCTATTCTTCGACCACGCGTACCGCTTACGATCAGGTCAGTAAAAACAAAATGTATTCATTATGTTCGACAGAGAACACTTCACGCATTTTTTAAATATATGCGAGTAGCTCCGCTCCGTCTTGCGCACGGCCTTACACTCCCTAGAAAAGTGCACTTGGAGAAGGACCTGAACTCATAGGTTCGTAACCCAAATGGGTTTGTTATATCAGTAACGGTGGCCAGCACTAGAAGTGCATTAAATTACCTGTGGTTACCTGTTCAGAGAGCGGTCTCAGAACGCTTTTCTTAAATCCAAAAAGTTACTGTTTGAACCCCGGCATATAGCAATGAAAACTACGCATTTTTGAAGTATTCGCTGTCGGTCTGATAGAATATAATAAATAAATGACATGTAGATTATAATCAAGATATTTGTAAGTATTTAGTTTTTATATTAATTAGGTTTATCTTTTAGTTTATTTAATTTAAGGTTTTGTTTAGTTTATTTTTAATTTTATTGTTTAGGTAGCTTTAATTCTATCTTTGCTTTACTTTGCTTTTAAGTTAATAAAAAATAAATAGTAGAATTGATATAATATTCTCATAGTTTAAAATATTCTTAATTATAAAAAATAAATAAATTAATAAAATCAACAAAACATCGCGTTCACCTGGTGGCAAGTGGTACGCGAGGTCCAAGGATATGAGCAACTGACGCCAGCCACAGACGACCGACGTCAATTTATTTATTTAATAAAATAAATATATAAATTATTAACTAAAAGAGTTGGTATTCGGAAAGTAAAATACTTAATATCAATAAGTATTGATCCTACCTGCAATCGGACGAGGACTCGAGCAAGAGCAGCGTCGCGGCGGGCGTCAAGTCCACCCACGACACCGCCTCTGAACATAATCTGGAACAATTACAATTTATCTCGTTAATTACGTAGTTAAAACTGTTAATTAATAAAGACTGCCGACTGAAAACCAGAAATACGTCAAATGGCATCTGAAACAGGGTTCGGAATCGTTCGCCATAGGCATGAAAGCTCGTCGATGTCTCCTACTAAACTCAAGAAATATCACAAATAAATAATATAATTTTTATGTTCTCGAAAAGGAATCGAACACAGCACCACCATGCTTAAATCTACTGTCTTTAACCGCTGTCAGGTGAAATGTAATTAATTCCTGGGATATTCTTAATTCTAGGGCTCTACACATAGTGCGTATTTATTTAAAATAAATAAATAAAATAATTATACCCGTAGATATCAGTTCCTAGAGGCTAGTTTTATTAAACCCCTACCCTACCTTGCGCGAAATAAACTACAGGTACAAAAACAATACATTTCCAGAATTGCGACTGAACAGCTTATAAATTAGCGGAAACGGAGATATTATTCTAAAGGAAATCGTAATAACAGTAATTAAATCACACACAACTGAAACTAATAAAATATGGCTGACTGACATGGCTGAGAACGACAGCAAGCACGATAATAAAAATATAACAAACGGTTCTGTAGTTAATATAAAAAAAATATAAAAATCTTATTAAGTTTATCGTCATAATTTTTATTGTCACTAAGCTTATGCAATCCTTATATCTATATTTTAAGGATTAGCACACGTATAATATTCCTTTCTTTGCTACTTACTACGTGCACGATTTTTTGCACTTACGACATATGCACTAATTACAAAAAGCTAACAATAACCATATTGAAATTATGAGGGTCGTATGGGGGGGCACAGCTGTGACTTAATGTCACACACATTGTAAATGACCAATATTTCTTATATTTATATTGTTTTAACTTTTGATTAATGTGTATTTCTACTAACATAGTTTTAAGTTAAATTGTTACTAACATATATAGATCGAATCCGAAATAAATGAATTATTATTATTATTAAATTAATATTTAATACAATATTTTATAATATTAATATGGTTATTTAATTAATCGTAGACTACAACACTAATATTAAACACGTCACCACCTACGGCTGTCGAATCTGCCGGCTTGCGTTTGGATTTTGTGTTCCTTATAATAAAAGTCTTTTAGAATGTTTAATTTCTAAACTAATACAGTGCGTATCATTTATTACTTCCAATTAACCTTCGGAACAATGATACATAAGGTAAGGTTGTTATATATTATTTCAAAATATTGATATAATTGACTGAAACAAAACCTTCGTTCGTTTAAGGTCGGCTGTTTAATGATTACTATAAAGTTTTTTTTTCATTCATTCAGAAATGTCGGCTTAAAAAATATATTGCTAAAATTCATTATTATTAATATACACATTTTTAATTAAAATATATTAAAAAGCGATGGTGGCTCGGTTGTAAGAACGCTTACATTAAAAAAAACCTTATTAGGTCGGTTCCAACTCCGGCATGTACCAATGAGAAATACACTTTTATTAAGAACATTTGTCATTTATTTACAACACCACCGTTCCCGTGCCTCGAAGAGCAAGTTAAGTCGCCGGTCCCTGTTCCACTTATACCAACTTGTGGAATCGTTAGTAAATTGTCATTAAGTACACAGTACAGTCAAAAATGACTAATGACATCAGAACTAGCCAAGGTGGTGAGTGTAGGCCAAATTCTCCAGAATTTACTGGAAGGCTCATCCTCAATAGTGGAGGTCTAGGACCTTCGGCTGTAGGGGCTGTGATAATGAATTAATATGTATAATATATACATTAGTTTTTTTTTTTTACATTTATATCTATTAAGTTATTAAGTTTATAAGTATCTTACTTTTGATTCTTAGTTGTATTCCTTACTTAATTTCTTCATCAGGCTAAAAATTAAAATTTGGCATAATATATATGTGTATATACGTTTATTTATAAGTATATGTGTAATTTATATAACAGTGTAAGTATCTATTAGTATGTAGTGTGTGTAGTATATTCTATATTGTTAAAGTTGATATCGGCACTAAGGTTAGATGTTAGAAAATGCCTTGTAGGCATTATCTTCGCCTTTGTACACTTATTTTGTGCAATAAAGAATTTAATAATTAATAATAATATTTTAAAATCCATTTTGTTATTTTATTTGTATAACACTTCATCATCTGTTTAATTTAAATGTATTAGCTGTAAGATAATAAATAAATAATGTTGAGTGCGGAACCCTAACAGTTTCCCTAGCTCTTTGCAAGTGGAGCAAACCGTTTGTTCTACCAGTGGTCGGCATAATCACGACACCGCATGCAATGTTTAGACGAGCAAAAAATCTTCATGACCACGAGATAAGTATTCAACTGTAGGTAAAGTTGTATGAATCAATAATGACGAACGGTGTTTCTGCTTTGACAAATGTAGAAGTCAAGTTATACGCGTTTTATTACCTACATTTAGTTAATTTAAGACGGCATTACAGCAGGGCAATATGAACTCCCTAATACGCGCAACGAACGCGAACGCGTCTATAATCTGAACAACTCGTAACCTCTGTCTTGCAGTACCATGTACGACATTACTTCAATCAAAGCTTTATATTGGAATACTATATAACTAAAAGAGTAATTTAAAGATTTATAAAGATAATAATATTGAACTTACCGTTCCGTGGGAATCAAATATTCCAAAAGACCAGAATATGAAGTCGAATAAATATTATAATCTCACAGAAGAAATAATCAGGAACGGGTTCAAGACTCAGCTTTACGCAATGGAAGTTGGTGCGAGAGGAGTTCCAGCAAAATCTTCGCATCACTTACTGAAAGAATTGGGCCTAAGCAGGTCTGCCGTCAATAGATTTATGGAACGAGCTTCCAAGGCGGCATTAACGGAATCATACAGTATTTGGTTGGGTAGGGAGAGAAATAGAATGGTGGATGATGAGCGTATTATCGCGCAATAAAAAAAAGGAGGCCTCCTTTTCTTAAACCAGCCTATTGTCGGTCGCAAGCCCGAGACACCATTCTTCTCATCTCCTACCCACACACGATGGACCCGGCACCCGCATGGCATCCATGGAATGCTTAGAAAATTGTCTTCTAGAAAAGTATCATCACGACCGTATCCCATGCGGGGTGATCAGAAACCAGCCAACTTTACTATTGCCCAGCTATGACAAGTGGCAATCTCAACGATTTCTCAAGCGTACCAGACACGAGAAAATTCGCAAATAAATTAATTATTGCGTCAGGAATACTTTCTCTCTGGAATACTCGAATCCAAATCAACAGTCTTAACCGCTAGACCACAGAGACAGAAAAACATATTCTCAATCATAAAATACCTTGTTATTTATATTTAAAAAAAATATCCGATATAATCCGAACAGAAAAAATAAATTAGGTGTTCGGATTATCGAGACCCTGCAGTATAAGAATCATAAAGTAATTAACTGGGTAGAAAAAGATGCCAAGAATAGATAGGGAATGGCAACCTATGTCGCGTCGATCACAAGCCAGAACCACTTCGCCACACACGATGGACCCGGCACCCGCTTGGTGAATTCTTGGATTGCTAAGAAATCAATCTTATTTGATTTACTTAATAATAATGAAACCCTTCATTGAAGTTATAAAAATAGAGAATATTGTAATATTTTAACTCATGAAATAAATCCGTTTTTAAATGTGTGCTTCTTTCTCTCAGGCGCCTGTTTATCTTTTCTATGGTTAAGTAATAAACCAAATATAATGAAAAATCTTTACGCCAGAACCCTTGCGGAGTAGGCAGAGACAATTAAGCGCCACCTAACACGATCACGATACCTCTTTCGCTTTGTCGACATTCATCAACCTCTTCAACATGCTCTTTTGTTACGAAGACTTTTTAATGCCCCTTCGGCGAGTGTTTTATTTATTTGATCGTTATATGTGAGTCTAGGTCTGGTTCGTCAATCTTTCTTCGCTCATCTTTTCAACATACCCGAACCATCGTAGCATGCCTTTCCTTATTTTTGTCCCTCTGATTACCCTAGGCGCGGTGGTGGCTCGGTTGTAAGAACGCGTACCTTAAATCCTACAAAGGCCGGTTCAAACCCACCCGGCATGTACCAACGAGAAATACACTTTTCTTACGTACATTTGTCATAGATTTACAACAGCAATGTTCCCGTGCCTCGGACAGCACGTTAAGCCGTCCGTCCCGGTTCCACTAATACCAACTTGTGGAATTGTTAATAAATTGTCATACAAAAAAATGACATCATATCCTCGCCAAGCCGTCTGGCCAGCGTGGCGAGTGTAGGCCAAATTCTCCACTTCTGGAAGGCCCATCTCCAGCAGTGGAGGTCTAGAATGCTGTGTTCTAGGGGCTGTAATGAATGAATGAATAAAAAATGATTATCCTTTTCCGTATTTCGGCGTTATGTATGCGATCCGCCAAAGTGACGTTGCATATCCGACGCAACGACCTCATTTCTACTGCATTAACCCTACTCTCATGCGTATTCTAGACATGTCCACGTCTCGCTTCCATACATTAGTGTTTGTATCGACTGTCGCGTTCACTCTTCTTTCATCATCCCTATGTATAAATTAAGTTTATAGCAATAATGAAAACAAACAAAATTAATCTAATTTACAATAGGTATTTTATCTTTAAATAATAACGATGACATAACGATTGCAATTACTCATCATGGAAAATAATAGATTGTTCGTCAAGATACACCAAAAAATCACAAGTCCTCACAATGAAATTAATATGACATTCCTTAAATGGAAGGCGCCGCGGCCGGCGAAAACGATGTCAAAGAACTCAACGGGTAAACAAATTACATAATCCCTTATACAACTTAAACGATCCCATAAACACACAACCTGTCAAATTGACTTGTATTGCAAGGACCGGATTATAAATATTTGACTGATCAAAACATGTAAGGTTTTTGCCCATGTGATACCGCCTGATGTTATATGGTTCATGTTTTGATATTGACGTCAAATATTAGTTAGAAGACATTTACGCTATCGATCCCAAATCTATAGTGCAGAGACCAGAACATGTCATGTAATAGAAGAAGACAAAGGTAGAACTAGGAGAATAAAAATAGGAGCTATGTTCTGGGGCCAAAAGTTGTTTTTTTTCTAATAATCTCTAACAGTAAAAAATTGTAATTTAACATATATGTTTTGTATACAAAGGGACAGTTGCAGAAAGTCTCATTGATTGCCTTTTGACATGTTTAATGTATGCCTGAGGGAGTATGCCTCCCTAACGTATAAGGCACGTCATTGGCTGAAATAACCAAAGCTAAAACCTAACTACCAATCACGTGGCGTATATCAAATATTTTAATCATCATTTTTGCAACTGGACGATAATATTGTAAAGGCTGTAAATTTTCCTAAGAATAAATAAATAAAATATATGCTGGGGAAATTCAAGAAATATTAATTGTTGTACCTGTCTGTTCTATGGGCTGTAATAAAACAGAATGCGAAGGATCTCAGCCTAAACACCGACATATCTACGATTGCTCAGAACCTACTGCTCTATGGGCTGTATGTAATAAAACGGAATGCGAAGGATCTCAGCCTAAACACCGACATATCTACGATTGCTCAGAACCTACTGTTCTATGGGCTGTATGTAATAAAACAGAATGCGAAGGATCTCAGCCTAAACACCGACATATCTGCGATTGCTCAGAACCAACTATTCTATGGGCTGTATGTAATAAAACAGAATGCGAAAGATCTCAGCCTAAACACCGACATATCTACGATTGCTCAGAACCTACTGTTCTATGGGCTGTATGTAATAAAACAGAATGCGTAGGATCTCAGCCTAAACACCGACATATCTACGATTGCTCAGAACCTACTGTTTTGTCGGTTTATCGGCTGTATGTAATAAAACAGAATGCGAAGGATCTCAGCCTAAACACCGACATATCTACGATTGCTCAGTATTTTATGGGCTGTATGTAATAAAACAGAATGCGAAGGATCTCAGCCTAAACACCGACATATCTATGATTGCTCAGTATTCTATGGGCTGTATGTAATAAAACAGAATGCGAAGGATCTCAGCCTAAACACGGACATATCTACGATTGCACAGAACCTACTGTTCTATGGGCTTTATGTAATAAAACAGAATACGAAGGATCTCAGCCTAAACACGGACATATCTACGTTTGCACAGAACCTACTGTTCTATGGGCTGTATGTAATAAAACAGAATGCGAAGGATCTCAGCCTAAACACCGACATATGTACGAGTATTTACGATAGCTCAGAACCTAACAAAGATGCTAACAAGAAGCAGGTTATGTTAATGCAACTTATTTACATATTAATCGTGTAAACTGTTCAAAGAAACTATACAATAGTGATGTATCTAATTGAAGATTAAGTACTTGCCACGATTTAGATAAAGATAGAACTCTAACAATTGTAGGTAACAATAATTAAGTATATAAAGAATCAAATTCTTTATTGCAATAAAATTGAAGCATTTCGAGTGTCTACTAAGCCTAATGTCTAGATATTATTTTCTTTATTTATTCATTCATTTCCACATCACATTACAGTACATAAAGGTATATATATATATAATTGAGTGTATACATTGGCCGAATACGCAGTGGTGGCTCGGTTGTAAGAACGCGTTCCTTAAATCCTACAAAGGTCGGTTCAAACCTCCCCGGCATGTACCAATGAGAACTACACTGTTCTTACGTACATTCATCATAGATTTACAACACCACTCGGAAAGCACGTTAAGCCGTCGGTCCCGGTTCCACTAATGCCAATTTGTGGAATCGTTAATAAATTGTCATAAAAAAATGACATCATATACTCGCCGTCTGGCCAGCGTGGCGAGTGTAGGCCAAATTCTCCAGTTCTGGAAGGCCCATCTCCAGCAGTGGAGGTCTAGGACGCTGTGTTCTAATGGCTGTAATGAATGAATGAATTGGCCCAATTAGGAAACATACTTTATTACTCCTTACACCCAAAAGATACAGAAAATCAATTTTATAAAATAAAAATTAAAACAAATGAAAATTTAAATATCCAATTTGAAATTAAAATTTAAAAAATTCTAAATTGATATTAAGTAACACCTAGTTAAATACATATTATCAAATAGTTTTTTATGGCTGCCTCTGTGGTCTAGCGGTTAATTCTGTAAACTTGGAACAAAATATATTTAATTTATTTGTGATATTTCTCGAGTTTGGTACGCTGGAGACATCGACAAGCTTACTTGAACCATCAGCAGGGCATGCGCACTACTATTCGTTACTAATTGGGCATAATGAGGTAAAACTTTGTAAGTTGAGGTTATGCCCGCTCGAGCTCGACTGCAAAGCTGTCAAAATATTACGCGTAGTACCAAATCTATGATTTACATAACATATAGTATAACTTATTTATGTAGTGTATACTCGTATATGTATGTGTGTATATCTATGTATGTATTATATTGACAGATGCTTTCAATGTCCTACAGAGGCGAGCTGTTTGAATTGTGGACGATGCCACTATATCTGGAACTCTCGAATCCCTGCAGCTTCGCCCAGATGTAGCTTCTCTGAGCGTGTTCTACCGGCTATACTATGGTGAGTGCTCTGAAGAGCTCTATAACCTAATTCCTTCCTCCCCATTCCGCAACCGAACCACACTCACAGGTCAGAATATGCACCCACATACCGTAGTCACCATCCCTTAGCGTACCTATAAATTTGGGGACTCATAAATCTGTCGCACAATAAATATGTGGAATGCTTTTCCAGCCTCTGTGTTTCCACTTTTCTATAACCTGGAGTCCTTCAAGCAAAGTGTGAAAAGGCATCTAGTTGAGCCGGCATAGTGTTAGGGACTGATGTCGGACATGGGTGTCTGGTTCCAGTTGCTAACATTCATGGAATATGCGCCACTTACCATCACGTGGGCGCAAGGTCACATGTGCTAGTATAAATTTAAAAAAAATGTAAAACGAATGTATTACAGGCAGAGAATGTCAAGCGACATTATGTCAACTATTGTATATTTTGTCCATCAAAGATTTAAAAAAAAAACTTCGGTCTAATTTAGAAAATATCTTTTTGTATGGAATTACGGATGTGGTTTTGATAAGGTTGCAGAGCAGTCTCCAGACAATCTAGTTAGACTTATTTTTTTTTTATATTTATATGTTTCTAAGGTAAATCGTATAAAGACCCGTTAAAATTAAAAAAATCTAGTTAGTTATTTAGAGGTTTGGTCAAAAAGCCTTAAACTCATAAATCTGTGTGGAATTTAGCATTAAGCTATATAATCAATTATTATTCTATGCAATCTGCGTTCACTTCGGACTTATAGCTTAGGCTGTGACCTATAAACTCGTACTTTACAACGCACACTGAGCGGTGGGGTCCGGTTGTAAGAACGCTTTCCTTAAAATATAGAAGATAGGAGTTCGAACCCCGGCATGTACCAATGAAATTTCAACTGCTGGAGATGGACCTTTTAGAGCTCATTTCTGGAGAATATTTCTGAGAGCCTACAATCGCCACACTAGCCAGATCGCGAGGGTCTGATGTTAATCATCTAGTTTCCGTAACACAAGCCTCGTAGCTTACCACGGAAACTAGATGGCGCTGTGTGACCTGTCTGGAAATATAAAAAATAAAAAAAAAATAAAAAAATGACAATTCATTCTGATATTAGACAAGTTCCTAATCGTGCAATATTCAAGAGTAATGTGTACAAATACTATCTTCTTAAAATTTATCTGTACTTTTTTTTTTTTTGCTTCTTTGTCTTTTTCCTTTGTAACCTTTTTCTTTAGCCACTTCTTCACATGACAGGTTTTATTTTGTTTATTGTTATTATATTATATATATATATATATATATATATATATATATATATATATATATATATATATATATATATATATAATCCATAATGAATAATTTATATATGTACTTGTTTATGTATTAGAATGTAATTATTAAGTATTATTAGTATGTATTTGTTGTTATGTCTACATATACCTACATATATCTTACAAATTGTCATTTAATAATATTGCACCTACTTACTGTCTAAATGTCCTAAAGGTTTGGCTGTCAGAGAATGTCTAACGGCATTAAGTCCGCTTTTGTACAAAGTGCAATGGGGTGTATCACTAACTTTTTATCACGATAGATGGCGCATGATGGATGGTACCTAATATAACTGTCAGTTGCATAGAAAACTTGTATTTTTATTACAAAATTTATTATTTTCTGGATATTATGCCGAATTAAGCAGGTTTTAAGTGCACAAATCGAAATTTCTAAGCGAAATCAAAGATATGGTGATCTCAAAATTGCCGTTCTATTAATAAAACCTTTTTTATTTTTAAAGACGGTGTGCGTTTTCTTAATTCGTCTTTTAAGGTAGGTAACGTTAAATTAAAATATATTTTACTGTTATAAAAATACAAAACTACAAAAAACATTTAAAAATGATGCGATATATGTGTAAAACAAGGTACCATTGCCGCTAGCGACATCTACAAAAAGCTTTGCCTGATACACCCCATTAAGTTTTTAAATAAATATATTTACGATTCCAGAAGTTGAAATTAGTGCAATGACGACGTAACACGCTTTCCGAAGGGTACGGTGGTGTTGTGAATCTATGACAAATGTGCCAGGTGCCAGGTTCTTTATTATGACTTTTATGTTAGAGTTTAAGATTCTTATTTTATAATGACAACGCCTATTTACAGCTGCATTCTTTTAGTTATTCTGTGTTATCATTGTTATTTATTATGACAAACACAATTTAATACTTTTTTTTTATTCATAATTTTTTATTTTCTAGATTTTAAGTGACAACGCCCTTGTACAGCAGCATCTATGTAGGTAATGATTGTTTGTAGCGTTAAGTGGTAAATGATGATGGCTGTTCTTTGCTATTAATGGCATTCTTTTGCTATCCTGTCATGATTGGTAAACACTAATATGTATAACTGACAAAACCGAGTGTACTTAATGTATCTTATGGTTAATAAATGAATTGAATTCGAATTCCACTGATTTCAACTTCTGGAATCGTTAATAAATATAGTACATAAAATGCGAAGTGTAAGCACTGTCTTAACTATCTTTTTAAAGATAAATGTTATCGTTGTATGGGCAAGTTTAAGCAAGTGCTTGTAGCACACTTAATCGATCTCTGCCTAAGTACCAGAAAGTGGTAAGACCGCTACTTGCAAGCGATAATTTACTACGAGAGAAGCCCATTAATCTGTAGGTGTCCTTCAACGCATTTTATGTTTTGTATAACTGCGTAAATGCTTAGCTATAACCTGGGTGTTACCCATTAAAACCTGCTTTAGTTACTGGAAAGTGGAATAAATTTAATCAAGTACATAAAGCAAGCAATAACACAAATTAAAACAATTATTGCCTATTATTACTGCCTCCGTGGTCTAGCGGTTAAGTCCGTGGATTTAAACTCGGAGGTACGACGAATAGACGAATGTCTCATAGATGTCTGTGAGCTTTAATTTTTTTTGGATTGCCCCATCTCGTCATATATTTAATGTCTTTAGTAATAATGCACTTTTTTATATATATATATTTTAATACTAGCACGACATGGGCATGACAGCAATTCAAGCCTGATCCCGAAATGTGTTGATACACTTTACTGGGTTTATCGGCGCAAACAGTGGATACTTCGCCGCCCGGCAGACTGGGCAAATTGCCACCACCGATTTAAATTATGTGAATTAGGTATTTGATTTATACAAATTCAGCGTATTTATACTCGCTGTAGCATCGATTATTATTGTTTAATTAATAATAATGCTATACAATAATAGTTTCGATATCTTGTTAGGCACTATGATTAAGATCAACCGTGCTTATCTGATAGTTAGGTATACGATACGTATAACTCTAAGATAATTTACTGTTTAGATCATAGACGTGTATAGAGAAACATGACGAGTCCATTTGACAAAAACATAAAAATACTAATATAACAAGACACATCTATTTTACTAGGCCAAATTCTCCAGATATATATTCTGGAAGGCCCATCTCCAGTAGTGAAGTGACAAGGACATGATGTTATTTTTTTTGAAAATTCATTAACAAATCAACAAGTTGGTATTAGTGGAACCGGGACCGACGGCTTAACGTGCTCTCCGAGGCACGGGAACGATGGTGTTGTAAATCTATGAGAGATAAATCTATGAGAGATGTACGTAAAAAAACTGTATTTCGCATTCTCTAGCAGCCAACCTTTGAGACAATGCATAGAATTTTGATTATGAAACATAATAAAAATATGAAATAAACCTAATCTAAGATAAAACAATACCTATTAATAAACACACCAATACATACAAATATGTACGCAATAAATATACTACACACTATATATGTATATATATACTACATACAATATATCTTCCATACACTGTTGAAAGTCGAAGGCAAAAACCGCGTGGCCGAAGCCCCATACGCTGGTCTGGCCAGATCCGCACCTCCCTAAATACCCAGATGCACGATGCCCTACATGCAGCCGTAAACAGACCCGGATGGCGCAGCATCGTCCGGGACAAAGTGATCCGAGGAGGGGGTCACGACCCTCAGCAGTGAGGAGAACGACGCAAGGAGGAGGATACTGTTAGGAGCTGTTTAAGTAATGTAAATATACAATTTTCTTAAAGGATAAACTATTGGGCGCTTGGCGATGTAATTAAAATATTAAAATTAGTATTCAATTAAAATACACGGAACATTCTACAAGTTGTCATTATGAAATAGTTTCGCTACTCGATTATTGATATCGTTATTGCCTCATTATAGATGCAAACAATTATAGCCTTAAATACGCTAATCATATGGTTGACATTGCCTCTAGTTATTGTTCAGTTGACCATTAGACAAAAACGTTTTTCTAGTCAAAAATAGTTGCATACAATTATAATCTTAAAAACACTAGCCATAATGTTGCCATAAATTATTACGATCTGATTTTGTTTATGTGTCTATGCCTTAGATTCTTACCAACTTGTGCAGTTATAAAATGTGCGTGTGGGTAATTTTTCGCTTCAAATAGTTACCCAGAACTAGGGTAAATGCATCTCTCATACCTCACAGGAGTAAGCACGGTTACACGCGTTATCTTATCGACTACATCATTTTACATTATTATCACGTCACGTGACTTGATGCGACGTGAGTAGTTATTATATATATGAGTTAAAATGTTTATTATGGGCATTCTTCATCATCATTACAGCGTCCTAAAGCTCCAGATCTTCCAGATCTCTGGCCAGACGGGTTCGTGAGGGTCTAATGTAAATTTTAATGATAATTATTAACAACTCCACAAGTTGGTATTCGAGGAACCGGAACTGACGGCTTAACGTGCTCTCCGAGGAACGGTGGTGTTGGTTTTCTATGACAAATGTACGAAAGGAAAGTATTTCTTATTTGTACATTCCGAGGTTCAAACCGCAATTTTTTTTGGATTGGAAATCTTTCTTATAATCGAGCCATCGCACAAGGGCCATTAGTTATCTTAAATTAATCATTTTATTGAAAATACCGTTTGCAGAAAGAATAATAATAATTAATTATCAACATTGATCATTTCAGCCAATGACGTGCCTCATAGGTAGGGTTGCCATACGTTCCATACATACGGGACTGTCACCATATTTGACCATTCCGTCTCGTATACTACAAGTTCCGTAATTCGACACGTATTCTTACACATGTGTGCTATGTATGGTTTAGTTGAAAAGCCCAAAATTTTTTTATTTAGTCCCCAATTGATTCCTTTAAGTTATGGCAACCATACTCATACGTTAAACACCTTTCTGCAACCGGCCGTAAGTTTGTGATCGATAACAAAAAAGCTGGTTAATAAATGCTTTTATTCGACAAAAGAGTAGCTAGACACTAAGCTCGACAAATTCATGTGACTAAATAAATATTTCTATGCTAGAAATAACGAAGCATGTGATATGTGTTTCTGACAAATAAATTATTTCATTTCAATTCAAAAAACGCTGTAAACCGTGTTTGACTTACAAATTACAACATGCACAACGTAACAACAATGGTTATTTACTAAATCCACAGTGCCATCATATTTCAGCAATAAATAGAAAATAAATGCCATGTTGACATATTTTTATAACTTGGAAAATATGCAACATTTGCACCTAGTCAACAAGACATGAAGAAATATTCAATTATTTACAAATATTATTGTGAAAAATAGTATCATAATCATCACGACCGTTTCCCTTTCGGGGTGGTCAGAATCCACGCTTATAAATAAACGGATTCACATTTAGCCAACTTTACTATAGGCCAATCATGACAATTGGCAAGCTCGTCGATGTCTCCAGCGTACCAAACTCGAGAAATATCACAAATAAATTAATTATTTAAAGTTATTAATTGACTATTACTATTAATATAAAATGACTGCCTCCGTGGTCTAGCGGCTAAGTCCGTGGATTTAGACTCGGAGGTACCGGGTTCGATTCCTGGTCGGGACACAAAAATATTTATTAATGTCAATAAATACATTTAATTATTATTTAATTTATTTGTGATATTTCTCGAGTTTACGCTGGAGACATCAACGAGCTTGCCACTTGTCATGATTGGCCTGTAGTAAAGTTGGCTAAATGTGTATAAGCGTGGTTTCTGACCACCTCGAAAGGGAAACGGTCGTGATGATACTTTTCTTCTCTTTTCTATTAATTTAAATTAATAATTTTTACTGTGACGTCACCAGGAATCAAACCGGGTACCTCCGAATTTAATAAAAGTATTGTTAAAATACTTGAATTAAAAAGGTATAGTTACATGTATAGATATGAGAATTAAAGCTAGTACAATCGTCTTAGAATTAATTACAGACCATTGCCGATTATTCTGCGTGCACTTTTAAATACATTGTTGTTTTACGGACAATATGTCGATCTGCATGCTAAGGAAGTATAAAACACGTTCTTTTAGGGCAACAGAAGAAATTATATGGCGTAAAAAACAAAGTAACAAACATTTTGTATAAATTATTTTCAATGCCAACCAATCAACAAAAAATCAACCAATGCCTGGTCTATCAAATATTTGATCTTGGACGTTGAATTGTCTTTTTGGAACTGAGACAAGCGATTGTTTCAATACAATTTAATTCTCTGTGACAAGTTTCCATTCTTGGGATCGCATAGTAAAGAAGAGCTATATCAGAAGAGCAGATCATTGTAAACAATTATATCATAGCATGGGGCGTTTCAGGGAATTATTTATTTAAATTCTTTATTGTACAAAAAAAACCTAGTACATCAGGCATTCTTCACCACCTAACCTTAGGGATCGTGAAAGGTGAAATCAATGAAGCGGATTCACATTTAGCTAGTTTTACTATAGGCCCATCAAGACAAGTGACAATCTTGCGTACCAAACTCAAGAAATATCACAAATAAATTATTGTGATCCTACCAGGAATCAAACCCGCTACCTCCGAGTCTGAACCACGGACTTAACCGCTAGACCACGAATATTTATGGCACACAATACATACATATAAATAAATATATAATATAATATATCCAAATAGCCAAACAAGTTTGTTACTATACATTCTGTTTGTAGGTTTTTAAATACATTGACAGACGGTGCGCGCCTGATAGCCAGGGGTAACTTGTGCCAGCAACAGTGAATTACATTGGGATTACAATGAACTGATGGGATCAGAGTAGTAAAACCTTTCGTCAGTCACACAGCTCTGTGTTGTAACCAAAACTAGATGCATAATATAGTCAGTCGTCGACTTGCGTAAGGACTGGGCATTGAACAGTCAAAAGGAGTCGCCCCGTTTATGGACTACAAAATAATGTTGAGGTTTTTCGAGGATAATGCGAATCTAGGTAGTTGATGTTGGTACGGGTACCGGCAGGTAAAAATAACGCTGTATAGTTGTGGGTGGCAAAATCTGAGCATCGGTACACAGTAGACGTGGTTATGAATTGGGATGTATGGCTATGAAATTTCGGATAATTTAAAAAATTTTTCGATATATCCGATAGTTTCAAGAGTAAATGTCGACTCGGCCAGGTAAAAACTATAATCTATTATAACAATGCTCTTTTTCCTCCGCCCTTATCCGAAATTATAATTTTATATCAGATTCGGTTACAATGACAAAATAAAAATATTTCGAATATCTGATCGTTTTATTTTTTATCTACTAGCTCGACATCCTTTTCCCACCTGATGGTAAGTGGCGCGCAAGGTTCATTAATGCTACCAACTGGAATCAGACACTCATGACTGACATAAACAAACTCTATGCCGGCTTGACTGGGTATTCACGGAAATTTGAGCCTGATCCCGAAACGTGTGGATACACTATTACTCTATACTAGGTTCATCGGCACGAACGGTGGATACTTCCCTGCTCCGGCAACTGGGCAAATTACCACGATCAGTCCATAACATACCTAATTATAAATTACTGGTCTACAAATATTGGTCAACGCTAATGGTGTACGTATTTCAGTCGACAATCAGTCTGACTACTTAGAAACGCATTTACATCAGTAGGTAGGTCTAACGATTGCAGGATTATGTGAATCTTAAACACAATGCAGCCTCCATCTATACCACTCGTAAATCTACTGCCGCTGAACAAAGTTAATTTTCGATTAGTCTAATAATAATGCTGTAATAAATAAATTAATTAAGTGGGTAGTTTCAAATTTGTCACCCATATTTAACCATGGCTACACTTAAATACGCATGCTGCAGTCGCTATCGTGTTCACAGTGGATGCAGATAAACCGAAACGTTCGTTTGAATTTGATTTTGAAAAATAACTAGGAAGGGTTGCAGCAAAAGAAGTATCTGTAATTGTTACGATTAAAGTTAAAAAATTACGTCGATTGTACCAGATTTTATAATAAAAAAAGGGGTTACCTTTTCTTAAACCAGGCTATTGTCGGTCGCAAGCCCGAGACACCATTCTCTCATCTCTTACTCACACACGATGGACCCGGCACCCGCACGATGAATCCATGGAATGCTTAGAAATTTGTCTTCTCTTCTATATTTTTCATTTTAAATTCTTTATTGCACCAAAACTTAAAATTAGATACATAGGCGAGTTTAATGCCTGTTAGGCATTTTCTGACAACTAACCTTTGGGATGGTGAATGATTATGGGCAGGGTGCAACAATCTAATAATATTAGTCTAATTTATAAATACACTACATACCAAGCAATTACATAAACTACATGCAAGTATTATGAACATATACATACATACATAAATATATATATATACAAATAAACATACATAAACATATTGCGTGCCAAATATTCAATGTGTATGTACTGTATGCAGTGTGCTCCTGCTTATCAAAAAACAGATGGTGCCCGTCTAATGGCCAGTGGTAGTTTGTTCCACTGGCGGGCTGCAGACACAGTGAAGGAATCTGAATATCTGCTAGAAGAGTGGGATGGGATTTTGAGTTGATTGTTGAAAGCAGAACGAAGAGGGAGGTTGTGCGTATCGCACAAGAACTCAAACAAGTTTTGAGGTAGGAGGTGCACGAGGCTTGTTCAGGATACCATACAAATGAACAAGTAGATGGGCAGATCTGCGAAAGCGGATATTGAGCCATTTCAACTGAGTTCGAAAATGAGATACATGATCATACTTACGCAAGCCAAACACATAGCGAATGCATAAGTTGATAAAATATGGCTATAACTAGTATATATTTATTTTTATTATATATATATATATATATTTAACAGGCCTCCTTTTGTGTCTCACAATTGTTTTTCTTGCTTTATGTCAATTGTCGTGAGTTAAGGTGTTGGCATATCAACAGCGTCAGTAAGTGCTATGTAATGTGCAGCTGACTAAAGTTGAGCCAAGACCCTCGCCACATCATTTTAAGTAAATTTTAAATGTATTACTTTTATTTTGTCTAACTGTAACTTGTAGTAAGTTTTATATATGTATGTTTGTTTATGTATAATATTGTGTAAATATTTGCATTTATTATTGTGTATTGATATTATAATATATATAAAGGTATATAAGTATGTTATATAATATTTTTAAATTATCCTATAATTATATTATTGTTACTTTCACTTTCATTGCACCTATATTTGTTTAAATTTGTCCCTAAGGTTTGGCTGTCAGAGAATGTCTACGGGCATTAAGTCCGCCTTTGTACTTTGTGCAATAAAGTTTTTAAATAAATAAATAATATTAAATGATGTGGCAATAAAACGTTGTTTTATTCTTTATTCAGATGACGGTTAACCATCAAAATTAAATTGATAATTTCGACGTTTATATTATACTTACAGTACGTGTAATAGTTGACTTTCGAAACGTATAAGTGATTTTGATTCAAAATCGTGGTTTAAATTATCTAACCAATAAATATTAGTTTAATTTGAGAAAGCTTTTTTCTAGAATCTTCATCTTTCTTTTAACTATCAATTAGTTGCATCGTTCACTGCTTTTTAAATATAAATTTACATATAAAAACAGTTTTTTTTTAAATTAAAGTGAACAGACTATAAAAAATATATGTATAAAGATAATATACCTAAACCTCGTATTTTAAAGCACTTATGCTGACTTTCTAAGGAAATCAACTTATTTTTTTTTCCTACTTGTAGATAGATACCTAAGCATTTCTTATTTGTTGTTGGAACAATTCTTATGCTGGGTTATACCAAAACGAAGTTTCTGTATTATTATTTATTTTATACTAGCACGGCATGTGACCTTGCGCCCACCTGATGGTAAGTGGCGCGCGAGGTCCATGTTTTTTTTTTTAAATTAACAACTGACAGCATTTATTTATTTATTTTTATTTATTTAAAATCTTTATTGTAATTTACAATCGGCGAACATAATGCCGTAAGGCATTCTCTGACCGTTGACCGTGGGGACAAATGAGATTTCTTTGTTAGATCGAGGATAGTGAAAATTATATTTATAAATTATTTTTATTCCAATAAATATCATAAAAGTAAGCAATTCCTATATAAACATACATATACTTAAATACTATATACATAACATTAATACATACACATATACATAACATATAGATAACATTAATACATAAACATATATTATAAATACTATACATAAAAATAACTACTGGTTTTAAGATAATCATATTTATTATACATAACACCACAAACCACCCACCAGGGTCTTCAGGTTTGACAGTGACAGTGAAAGAAATCTACAAGGACTTAATAAAGTGAGTGTAAACTCTCCTTTTAAATAAAGCTCTGTTAGGAGCCTGTCTAATGCTGACAGACAAGCTGTTCCAAAGAGAGGAGGCAGTAACGACAAAGGATTTAGAGACATAGTTGGTGTGATGAGAAGGTATAGAAAGAGCGGAGTTGAATGAGGAGCGAAGTGTTCTATCGTGACTGCATGACTGATATCAGTCCCTAACACTATGCCGGCTTGACGAGGCCTGACGGCAATTCGAGCCTGATCCAAAAACATGACACTTTATTTATTTACACTTTACTGGGTTTATCGGCACGAACGGTGGATACTTTCGCGCCCGGCAGACTGGGCACTTGGAATAAATAAATATTTAAAATGGATAACATACGAGTATACGAGAAAATATATTCAATTCAATTCATTTATTACCCATAAGATACATTAAGTACACTCGGTTTTGTCAGTTATACGTATTATTTTTTACCAATCATGACAGGATAGCAGAAGAATGCCATTAATAGCAAAGAACAGCCATCGTCATTTACCACTTAACACTACAAACACCTATTATACCTATTATATAAAAGAAAGATATGTATAATACGTCAGACTTGGCTGTATGGGCTAGACCCTTTGCCTTCCCTATCACCTCATTCATTATCCATCGGGAGAAGAGAACACAACAAAAACAAATTACCTACTGTCATTTTTTAGCGAGAATTTATAACCAGTTGTGAAAGGCCAAAGTATATTATAGTGGAGGGTGATGATGATGATGATGATGATAGTTCTCCCATAGTATATAGGTACATTGGAAATTGACGGATTATTTTTTTGTGTGTGCCAGTCATGGCGAAAGTTATTGTGTCCGGCACTCCTTTCTATCGGCCATTAATTTCTGCATGTGCCGTGTTCGTTATAACTATGTATTTGATTTTAATGTCTATTAGATATGGAATTTAAAGCACCCTGTAGCCCGATTCTGTTACTTAAGCGCCAACCTTATATAATGGAATCCCTTAATAATGGAACTGTCCCTAACGAACCCTATACGGCCAGTTGTAGCCAATTCCTCCATCGGGGACAACATGTCGTACAGAAGTATGATTTTGTTCTCAGATGTGCGAAAGAATGACGCAACTCTTTGCCTCATAATAGCATCGAATGCATTTACCCTAGTTTCTAAGAACATGCCAGCCAGAATAATAATAATAATAAATATTTCCAGACAGGTCACACAGCGCCATCTAGTTTCCATGGTAAGCTACGAGGCTTGTGTTTTTTTTGTAAATATATACATATTATGCATATAAACACCCAGACCGAGACAAATTATACAATGTACAACTTGCCCCCGGTGGGAATCGAACCCACGACCTCCCGAGTTCACGGCAACGTTTGTTACCACTAGACCACGGAGGCGGTCAGAAGCGCTGCATGATCGTTTTAGACCTAAGGCAGTTGTTGTATTCAACACGGATGTCATTATGAGCTACAGCTGCATATATTTATTTATTTATTTAAAACTTTATTGCACTATGTACAAGGGGCGGGCTTAATGCCGCTAGACATTCTCTGACAGCCAACCTTAGGGACAGATAAAGCATATAAAGTGAACGGTAGGTGCAAGTAAAAATCCAATATATTATAACTATGATCGTTTAGTTATAATATATTGGATTTTTACGTATATTGTAAGCAATAAACAATATGTTAATTATATACACACATAAACACAATATATATACATACAATATATATACATACACTACGTAGGTCTCTTGTTAGGAGCCATTTAAGAAATGCTACCCTTGGCCTGCACGTGCACGGTATATCAGCCACATCTTTCCAGAATAAATAACTGTGTATTTATTTAAGGTATAATGTGTAAGGTGTACAAAAAAATTCCCATAATGGATGATGGCCTTGTTCCCTGCTCTCTAGCGCACATCTTTTTAATTCTGAGTTATACCTACTCGTAGAACGTTTGAGAACAAAAGAGCTGCAGTCGGTAGAACGTACATGGATGATCGACAGGCTAATCGCAAACTAATAGTGTATAATAAAAGTAAAAGTAACTCTGGGCTTCCACTCTGAACTTACGAATCAGAGAACGTACGACCTCAGCGGTGTAGGTATATTTTTTTATTTAATATTTTATTTATTTTACAATTATTTATTTAATATTATTATAATGGCTAATAAAGCGGACCTAATGCCTTTAGATATTCTATGACGGTCAAACCTTCGGGACAACGAGAGCAGTAAGTACATAAGGTAAGTACATAATATGTGGTAGGCGGACTGATGGTGGACATTTGCCCAGTTTGCTGGAACGGTTATCCACCGTTTGTTCCGATAAACCAAGTAAAGTGTATCTATACGTTTCGAGTTCAGGCTCATGCCCAGTCAAGCCGGCATAGTGTTAGGGGCTGATATTAAGTGTGTGGTTGCAGTTGCTAACATTCATGGACCCCCCGCGCCACTTACCATCAGGTGTCGTGCTAGTATTAAAAAAAAACTTAGATTGTCAAAACAGTGGATTCCATTATTTACTGTTAGTGTTAGCGCGAGTTTAGCCGAGATTATACACATAGAAAAAAAGGAAATAATAAATGGTCCATTTTTCTTAATTTTTCCGACTGATCATGGTTATTTAATTATGTTTGTATTATTTTTAGTTTTTTTTTTTATTAATCTAAATTGCATGTTTTATATTATTTAATAATTACTCTGTATAGTACCTATTTTAAAAAGTTGTGTACATTTTTAAGGCTTAAAAACCTGACATAATTGTTTATCTTATAATTTTTAAATAGCCAGTAGGTATGTATTTATAGACTAGGTTTTAATTAAATGAATTCAATAGAGTAACAATACTGGTTGAGAGGACAGCACTACCCATGGGACTCAGGCGGAAGATGGTGACGTGATGTTTTGTTGTTATTTTAATTAATGTGAATATATTATTTTTAATTTAATAAAGACTCTTCGGTTCTATCAATAAAATCATATATTAGTCTAAAGTAAGAGCGTACAAATTTAAGTATAATCGTACGTATACAAGTTTTTTTTTTTAAAACATTTAACATATTTCGCTCGATATTTTTATTTAGAATTTAAATAGAATAATTTTAAAATAAAACTTTTAGCTAATAATAATAATAAAAATCATTTATTTCAATAAAATCCTATGTACCTACATGTTTTTCTATTGGAGACCCACACTAGGAAGGCCGGTATTACGGAGTCTCAATTAGCTATTACGTGCATATATGGTCTTCGGGCCATTTTTTTATTAATAGCTTTAATAAATTCTTTATGTAGAAAGTCACACAGTATATGTTATGTACGTCTTTTGTTAGCACCCATCTAAAGTTTGTACCATGTTATTTCAAGGTATACCCCCTTCCTGATAGAATTTCAAAATTATCGTATATAATAAATATTTATTACATGTCGGTTAACACTTTATGAAACGTGACGATTATAAAATGTAATTTACGTAAATGTAAATTACAACAGTTACAGTAACCTAGTGAAGAAAACTGATTGCACGTTGTCAGTACAAATTTTAATGAGTTTTTTATAGACACATCATTCATATAAATCAGTACTGCCTTCGTGGTCTAGCAATTAAGACTAACTAGATGCGCAGTACCAGGTTCGATTCCTAGTCGGGACACAATAAATTATTAATTGAGAAGTAAAATTTCTAGTGCAGCACGGCCAATGATTTGCTCGTCTGTACATAGTGCTGTGGAGCTCTACGGGAGTATCAAAAACCCATTATCTGCTATAGCTAAGTTTTTCTAAGTTACTGGAATCTGCTAAGCTGCTAGTCTTCTGCTAACAGCTTACACTTAGGATCATTTCGCTGCTTAGTCTTTCACTGCTATAGGAGTATAGAATCAAAATAATTCAAATAAATATATTTTGACTTTGACATTCTTCAGTTTTATGGAGGCGTCGTACTTATCAGATGTCAGAGATGCCTGGCTAGTAGCATGCCTCAATGTTTCGGTGACGAGCCGCTCTGCAAACTGGTAATGGAAGTGGTCCGTATTGGGTAACACGGGTCCAGCCATCGGTCAGGCGGTCTACTCTGCTACTTTGTCTAGAAAATGAGTCACTAAGGCAAATGGCAAGGATCTGCTAGAACCAACAAGTGGACATGAAAAAAGGACATACCACGGGAAAAAAGCCAGGTTTTCACTGCGGGCACGCTTTCTTCTCAAACTTCACTTTCTCGGAACTGTTTTAGGCACGATTTAGAGTCCAACCCGGCTTGGGAGCTTTCACACCAAAATCGCGGTGATTTTCGAACCGCACGGGCCGAGCATAGATTTTGTACTGGCGCCAACTTGGGCGCCTCTAGTGGTAGATCACGAAACTACTCGCGATTCATAGACAATTCTACCAGGCTTGGTGGTAGGAATTTTTGAATAAATGTGGATGGGATAAATTGATGTAGGATCCTGTTGGATATCTTAACAGGAAGATATTTTATCTTCCAGTAACATGCAAGAGCGGGCTCGCCTAATGGACGTTTTATCAGGTTTTTTTTTGCAGGCGTTTTCATCATTGGTTGATATCTATATACTATATAATACTTGATCGACACTGACCATGGAGGTAATAAAATTTATATAATATTTATAAAAGTTTAAATAATTCAGTTAGCGATTTACATTTAATGAAATAAGGAACCTATACTTACAAAAAAATATATTTTAAAATACATATTTCAGGATATTAAGAAGTCTCATATTTTGGTAGGAACATAAAAACAAGTGGCAAGCTCTCTTACGTACCTACCAAACTCTATAAATATCACATTTTGTATTATCAAACTCGGTAATTCAACGTCTGATTCTACGGTCTTAACATCTAGGCAGTAAAACACAAGCTAATAAAAATAAAGAAAATGTTGTTTTAGTAAAGGCATTAGAATTAAATAATCTTATAACTTGGCAATAAAATCCATTTGAATGGTAATCGCCGTGGAATTAAATGACATGTCCGTGAGTTTACGACAGAGCTTGATCCTGCAGCTTTCCCTACACATATGAGGCCCGAGAAAGGTCTAGCCACACCGTGGATGTTTACTTGGGACAGTACGCCGCGTTCTTAATCAACCCTAGGTTTTTGATTTTCACTTATTGCTAAACTAATCACCAGCTTAGTACAAAATAACTCGCAATTTTAATTTTGTTTTTTTTTTTTGCTTTTTTATATCTATTGTTTTTTTTATTTATGTTATGTAGTTTATTGTTCTTAGTTTTTTAGTTTAACAATTTTTTTAATTTAAGAATTCGTGCTAACATAACAGCTAACGCCACCTACTTATGTAATTCCAGATATCGGTGGCAATATGTTAATGTGCATACAATACTCAAATGTACCTACTGTATATATACATATGTTATCTATCTAGCTGTAAGCTGTCCTTAAACACTAAATAAAATAACAAAATTTATAAAACCCTGAGAAAAAGGACGGCGGCCTGATCCTGCAGTCCAAAATACGAAATGCACTGAAACTACCAAACTCCGAAAAAAGGAACGGCTATCAGACGATGCAGTCGAAATTGCTAATACGTTTAAAGTTCAGCCGTCAGCCGGTTCAATCGACGCCATTTTAAACTTTAATTGTTTACAACAATTACAGAGTCTTCGTTTAGGTACAACCCAGCCGAAGGCACGAAACGCAACTAAGTTCTGCGGTCAGAGTTCAGTGTTCCGCATACACTGTAATATATGCGATGGCTTAGAAAAACATACACAAGCAATAACATTCGGACCGCGGTCAAAGTGAATGCACGTGTAAGTTTCTATAGGTTACACAGGTGCACTTAGATTATACAGATGTATAAAATGCGATGACTGCGTCTGGTGCGCTTTTACCTTTAGTAACTGTTACGTGTTTAGTAAGTGTCTACTGTTTCCTCGTTCAAATAACCTGGAGTCCTCCAAGCAAAGAATAAAAATTTGTTAAGCCAGCAAAGTGATTGATGCCAATAATCAGTGGCTAGTGTCACTAATGTTAGTTGCTTCGATATTTCGTTTCGCGTTCCGTTTACCACCAGATGACACACATCGTACTCACACTGAATAGTAAAATTGATACATTGTTTAATAATAGTGTAAGTTTAGTAAGGAACTTTTTATTTGTTTTATCTATTTACATATGTATTGACCAGCTACCGTTGCCTATTGTGTTTGTGAAACAAAATTTTTTAAACTAAACTGTGGAATTATTATTATTATAAGAGAAATCTGCTGATAAACAATTTAATTGTTGTTTAAATGTAATGATATATGGATAAATAAATAATAAGCTTACGTTTCGCAGTGTCTAGTGTGGCCAAGCCTAAAGAGGGGAAAGTGAGGAAAGACGCGTGCGCCGAATAGACACAAGTACCCAATACTTGTCAGGATATAATATTAGCGATAGATAAAACTAATAGGGAAGCAATAAATAACTTTATTTATATTATCCTATATATCCGGCGATCCTAGAACCCTCAGGGATTGCGCGTAGCGATGGCAAGACCCGACAGTAGAAACGTGGGTCGTGGAAACTTGGCAGGTCCCTGGTGTGGGATGCGACATGTGTAGACACATTAGCCCCATCACACATCCAGGCGACCTCGTCAAGCGCGGGAAGTGCGGCGGTTACTACCTCGGTATAGGTGACGAATCTACGCCGTTTGAGGTCGAGAAGATGGGCCCGTGGGGACACTTAAGTTGTCCAAACAGCTAACGAAAAAGTCTGGAGACAGGAAAGCTGGCAATTATTTCTGCCAACGTATCAGCCTCGCTATACAGAGGGGAAATGTTGCCAGTCTTCTTGGGACTAATTCCTGAAGGGTCATTTTTTACTTATAGTTTATTTTGTATTAGGTTTAGTTTATATTTGCCTATCCACCGAATATGTGCAAGAAAAATTAGCTTCACGTCACGCGAATAGAATATTCATTAATAGTTACCTATCACTTTTTTTAAGGTACCTACCATTTTATGTTTTTATTTAGTTATATTTTGATAGTATCATCACGACCGTTTTCCTTCCCACTGGATCAGAAACCACACTTATACAGAAGCAGACAATTAGCCAACTTTACTATAGACCAATCATGACAAGTGGCAAGACGATGTCTAGCGTACCAAACTAGACAAATATCACAAATAATTTATTGTGTCCCGACAAGAAATCGAACCTCCGGTACCTCCTAGTCTAAATACGGACTTAACCGCTAGACCACGTAGGCAGTCGTTTAATGGGTATGGATATAAAAATGTCACTTATTTAATACAATAATTAATTGACATTTCGGGTGCCGTCGTATTCCGATTGAGACCCGATAGATATACATTATGCACTACATCTGTAAACCAAAGTAATTGCTAACATAATGAAGAATACGTGTCCAGATATTGTTTATCATTATTGAATGAAACGATGAAATATTTACAATAAACACGAACATTCTCGTCGCCTCCGCAGCTTAAGTGATACGCAAACTTGCTAATTGATTTGCAAATAGGCGATAAAATCATAAACTAACTAGAAAGTTAAATAATAAGTTTAATAAAATTGACAAGAAACGATGCGAAAGTGTCGTAAATGGATGTACAAATACTATTAATGGTGCTTGTTCACTTGTTACTGCTACATATGAAATGGTCAACTAACTGGTGCTAATAAATCTAAAAGTTTCTGTAGGCCGCTTTCCTGTGTTACTTTAGTAATTTAAGCACCGATATCACCGATATCACACTACAGGGCAACCTCGTGTAGGTATCACAAACACATCACCCTATATTGTTCACCTATTTTACATCTGTAAACTTTTTGTGACAATAAATGATTTTATTATTATTATTATTATTTAACGCCGGTATTTTTTAAATTTATATTATTATATATATTTATATTTATACTCACAGCTACTATACAAGATGATATTAAAGTTTTAACACAATTAAGCTAATGACAACTTATAAGAAAATACAACTATAGCAAAGAGAGAAAAGTAAAGTATCATCACAACCATTTCCCTTTCGGGGTGGTCAGAAACCACGCTTATGAATAAGCGGATTCACATTTAGCCAATCATGACAAGTGGCAAGCTCGTCGATGTCTCCAGCGTACCAAACTCGAGAAATATCACAAATAAATTAAATATTAATTAAATGTATTTCTATTTACATTAATAAATATTTTTGTGTCCCGACCAGGAATCCAACCCGGTACCTCCAAGTCTAAATCCAATTAACCGCTAGACCACGGAGGCAGTTACAAATATTACAAATACAAATATGTAGGTATATAAAATTTAAAACATTAATAACTAATAAACTACTTATCAATCAAAAATAATAATAATAAATAATAATAGACACACGGATCGTGCAAAAACTGAACCTATGACTATTATGTTCCTTTGATTAAAGACACTTTCCTTACCCGAAGTGCTCATCTCTCATCGAACCTCTATCTAATGCAGAGGTTTTCCGTTTTGTCGGCTTTCGAGTTGCACATGGGCAAGTAGTCTATCTTAATTCTGACGAGCCTGGTAGAGTAGCTAAATTTAAAAGGTTATTAATTGATAGTTGTGGTGTAGTTCTATATATGTTTAATTTTGAAAATCTGATATAGCTGATTTTTCCTAGCAGATCCCTTTCTCAGTCAGATTAAACATTAACTGGAATCTGCTAAGCTGCTGGCCTTTTACTAGCAGGAGTAGAATCATTCAAAATAATTCAATGACGTTTCATAAATTACTGTAATAGGTTTACACTCTAGATAATAGGTTTAGACTTTGACTTGACTTTGGCTTTGAAAATGGACATGTTGCTATTATTAAAAATATCAACATCCATGCTCATTAATTGCGTTCCAAAATGAGCCCACTTGCTCTGTTAAAGAACGCCGGCATCAAGAACTTAAGTACAGAGATTAATTTGGCTAGTTAAGTGAACGAAACCACTAAGGATGCATGGAGTTACTGGCCATTAGATTTTCTTTTCATCGAATGCGAAAGATAAATATACACTGAGTAAATAGACCTCCACTATTGAAGATGGTCCTTTCAGAAATTTCTAGAGAATTTGGCTGGCGAGATGGGTCTAGAGCTTATGTCCATTTTTGATGACTTAAACTTTGAATTTAACGATTCCACAAGTTGGTATTAGTGAAATCGGGACCGACGGCTTAAAGTGGGCGGTGATAGAAGCGTTGCAACCTAGCCGCCACCGCTCTGAGAAAAATAGTAATTTAACGTAATTGAAAATTAGTCAATAAATTTGAATTTTTCACAAATAAGATCAGTCTTTAAAGAAAGAAATAAAAAATCATCAAGTCTATGCAATGCATTGCCGGTTATTGTAGTGCTAAATTTGAATCCGCGTTTTATAAAAAAAGCGTTTCTGATCACCCCACCCCACAAATGATGAAACATAATTGCACAAAGTAAGTTACGAGTACCTATATATTGCGGACCTAATGCCGCTAGACTTCTATGACGGCAAACCTTCGGGACAACGAGAGCAGTAAGTACATAAGGTAGGTGCAATACTAAATAAATTTGAAGAGTTTTAATGCAGAGAACATATACATACCTATTAATAATTACATACATATAACCTACATAAATAAAATATTAACAATACAATATAATATATACACAATACTATACCCAATAATGATAAATCACCAGTGAATCAACTGAGCTAAAACAAATATAATAAACAGTATAGTATCATCAACACCGTTTACCTTCCGAGGTGGTCAAAAACCACGCTTATAAAGAAGCGGATTCACATTTAGCCAACTTTTCTACAGGTAATCATGAAATTTTATTTAATTAAATTAATAAACATTATTGTGTGTGCGACCCGAAATAGAACCTGGTACCCCAGAGTCTAAATCGACGGAATTGACCGCTAGACACGCAGACGCAGTTGTTATACTAAATATATGATATTTGAGTTCAGTTAAAATGGTATTTAATTGACATTTGACCTATTGAATTGCACTGCGACGAAACACAGTTTTCGATAACAAATTGATCATAGAAAGCAAAAGGAGAAATTGGTTGAAGCAAAAAACCGGAACATACAGTATTATGATAAAGAAATGGATCACGCAATGCGTAAACAAAACGCTGTACGTATACTCGTAATAAACCAATCAGTACATACACGTAACATTATCGTCTCATAAATAAATTCACATTGCGATGTGAGAAAGTCGAAAATGAAAGTCCAGGCGACTTAACTTGCAAAGCAAAGGGTGAGATTTGAATTACAAAACTTCGGTTTGTAGAACGATTTGATTATACATTCGTTGATTTGTATGCTTCTGCAGATATCTGAGAAGGCTTTATTGTACTTCTAATGTTTAATTTAATCTATGAATTGTTTCTGCTGAGAACCTCAAGTTGCGCAAATACGCCAACCTTGGTACAGGTTACAAATTATATTTATTTCCAGACAGGTCACACAGCGCCATCTAATTCCCTTGGTAAGCTACGAGGCTTGTACTACGGAAACTAGATGGTTGATAAACTACATATTATACTTTTTTTTTTGTAAATATATACATATTATACATATAAACACCAAGACCGAGACAAATTATACAATGTACAACTTGCCCCCGGTGGGAATCGAACTCACGACCTCTGGAGTTCACGGCAACGTTTGTTACCACTAGACCACGGAGGCGGTCAAATGTATATAATATGTATGTAAATATATATATATGTATTTTGACTTATCTTTCTAATTTAAAACGATTTCAAAAGAAAAGTCATGGATTGAATAATTAACATTTTGGTGAAGAAGGATACAAAAAGTATGACCATTGAGCAAGCGGTGAGCATTAACATTCGGTGAAAGTAAAAGCGTAAAATAAGCTTCGTCCAAGATATGACCCCTGCGGTGCACCTGTCGCGACTTACAACAGCAATGG
Organism: Tinea semifulvella; assembly: GCA_910589645.1. NCBI lineage: Eukaryota > Metazoa > Arthropoda > Insecta > Lepidoptera > Tineidae > Tinea > Tinea semifulvella. The sequence continues at coordinate 9,844,340 of OU342594.1, forward strand.
ATTTATTGCCCCGATTTCATACATTTTATACGCTGTTAAAATTAAGTAGTTTGTTTTTCTGCGACAGTGGGTACATTCCATTTACATAATAGTCCAAGATTCGTAGAAGAGCGATTTTTATATTATAAAATACGCTTACAAAAACAATGTAAGGTAACACGGCCATTTAATAGCCACGAATATATAATTTAATTTAATAATATATATTAATTTATTCGAAAAATATTGTATAGGAATTAAAATATTTTATTTTAATTTTGAAATGGTGATAGGTTGCCTAACGAAATATGGTCAAGGCATTTTATATATATATATATATATATATATATATATATATATATATATATATATATATATATATATTTTATTGTTATCAAAAATAAACATCCTGTATTATTACACGTATAAAATTTTGGGAAGTAATACCAAACGTAAAACTTAACTGCAGGAATCGAGTCCAATTGACAAAATCTTCAGGTGTGATGTGATTCCTGACTAGAAGAAAAGTTTTTTTTTTATATATGATACAGTTTAATTCTTTTACAAAATCGGCCCGGACACGCCTTTCAGCATTTTTAAATATTCCTATTAGTTTAGACAGTAGCCATCAACGACTACTTGAAAAATTTACCCTGCTTAGCCTTCACCATATACCATTATTTTTGTTAGCGTACCTACTTTATTATATAAAAAATATTATTATATATTATATTCGGAAAACATATTGATGAAAATAGTATACGAATTTCCAAGACGGCATTAGCGGAATCATACAGTATTTGGTTGGGTAGGGAGAGAAGTAGAATGGTGGATGGTGATGGTATTATCGCGCAATAAAAAAAAGGAGGCCTCCTTTTCTTAAACCAACCTATTGTCGGTCGCAAGCCCGAGACACCATTCTTCTCATCTCCTACCCACACACGATGGACCTGGCACCCGCACGGTAAATCTATGGAATGCTTAGAAATTTGCCTTCTATGTATCTTGTACTATAAGCATTAATAAAAATTGCATAAGAAACATCCTGCGAATAAAATTAATGGCGTTTTAATTTTACGACTATTTTTAAGTTTAAGAGCATAATTGCTACAGAATTAATTTTGTTAAGCACTAAATTATGGATAGACCGAGTTCAATGGTATAATTATGTAAAGTTAATATGTGGGTGACGTTAACCGTCTATCATTATGTAACTGTCGTAATAATGCAAATACTATGAACTAAACAATGCATGACACTGTGACACCCAGGAGCTTTCAAAAACTTAAATTCAGCACGCAGTAACCAGTTCATTACAGCCCCTAGAACACAGCGTCCTAGACCTCCACTGTTTGGGCCTTCCAGAACATATACATGCAGCTGCAGCATGACTCTGGAACTCCCTTCACCATTACCTTCGCACTCTTCAAACTGCAGTCTCCTTAAAAAATAATCTTTACTCTCACTTTTTATCCATACAAAATATTCGTAGTTGACCTCATTCCTATTCCGTATTGTAGTAAAAAACATTTAAGTGTATGTATTCTATGTAAATATTACCCTTTCAGTAAGTATTATGTGTAGTGTATTGTGTGTGTGTATTATGTATGTATAGAATGTATTGTTGTTTATGTAGTTTATTGTACCAATATTATAATTATTTTTGTAAGTATTAGTATAAGGCGCGGTGGTGGCTCGGTTGTAACCCACCCTTCTTACGTACATTTGTCATAGATTTACAACACCACCGTTCCCGTGCCTCGGAGAGCACGTTAAGCCGTCGGTCCCGGTTCCACTAATACCAACTTGTGGAATCGTAAATAAATTGTCAATAAAAATTGACATCATATCCTAGCCAAGCCGTCTGGCCAGCGTGGCGAGTGTAGGCCAAATTCTCCAGATATATGTTCTGGAAGGGGCCTTCAAACAGTGGAGGTCTAGGACGCTGTGTTCTAGGGGCTGTAATGATGATGATGATTAGTATAAATTAATATTTTATAATATTTCTCATTATCTATCATTTATATATTTTTTGCACTCTGCCTGTAATTGGTTACATTTCACAAAGGTTAACTGGTAGAAGATGCCTTAAGGCATAAAGCTCGCCTATGCGCTTAGTTTTAAGTTATTTAACTTTGTGCAATAAAGATTTTTTATTATTATTATATATCTGGAAAATTTGGCCTACACTCGCCACGCTGGCCAGACGGCTTGGCGAGAAACCAGTTATAGACTTAAAAGTCCAATGAAAACTGGTAAAAAAATATTTCTAATTAAACATAAAAATTGTTGCTATTTTAAAATATATACGATTGCTCACTTGGCTTCCAATTACTTTCACGTAGAAAATTAAATAGCTGGCATTGGTCATGGATATTTAGTATGCCTACAGCGTATTGTTTAGCATAATATTCAAAACGTGTAAAAGAATTCGATTCTGTATGTACAATATGCGGGTATATTATTGTGAACACGCACTTATAGTGATGTGAAATATGAACTGAATTACTTCATTAGTTAAGTACATTTTTTTTTATAGTGAAATAGGGTGGAATTTTTTTTTATAATCACAATACGACCCCAGTATTGTTTACAGTATAGGTCAATCACCCGCACGTGCAGTACATATTGGCACCAAAAGCTTTCATGTCTCGTTAGACTAGTTAGATAGGTTCGCGCTAGATATGGTATCGCCTACGATCTAAATAGCTCAAACGTCCACGCCTCGCCACTGGGAAAACACCTGCGGAGATAAATGGTAGGCACAATTTGTTGATATCGATATGTAAACAGAGTCGCGTACCTGCTCGTCCACTTTCGGAGCGTCGGTGCCGCGGGTACCGCTAGCGACCTCGTTGCTGCGACCGCTCCTCCGCGCGGGTCGAATGGGAGCCACTGCTTTCGCATTTTCCGAAACGTCGATCCCGAATTGTTTTGGTTCATCATCATAGCGCACGCGGAGTTTACAATCGACCTCGTCCACGCCCGCCTGGACTGATGTCATATCGTGCACGTTATCGAAAACTGTGTCATTATCGTTGGCCGCATCGTTAGAGACATGACCCGAGTCGTCGCTGCAGTCGGAGTGTGCGTCCGATATCTTCTCATCAGATTGCTTGTGAGAACTTAGTTTCTCGTCCTGGGAGCACGTTTTGACATCGTCTATAGACTCCACGTATTTGACTTGGCGGCCGACAAGTGTGCTTAAGTGGTTGTGAAACGTCGTACTGGCCACGCATAATTCCTTATGCACCGGTGGTATAACTTTACAGCTAACGAATTGGGCGGCCTCGGCCTTCGATTCCAAAGCTTTTTTCAGTTCAATTTTTTTTACGATACTCTTAACAGGTGACAATGTCGAATCGATTATCTGTGATTCGTTTTCATTTCGCTTGGAGTCTGGTGTTACCGTGACGGATTCTCTTTTGTTATTGATTTTTCGCTGTTGAAGTTTGGCTCTTATGGCGTTCAGTTCATCTGAGTAATCTTTCATTGACGCCTTGGGAGAAGACACGGGTTTTTTGTCAAGAGATTCTTTTCGAGTTTTATCGGTTGACCGTTTAATATCCGACTTTAAATTGAGCTGAGATTTTTGTTTTATTGGTTTGTTTATATCAGTTTTTTCAGAGATTTTTCTCGTTACGTTAATCTTTTTCTTCTGAGCACACTCGCTGGCCTGGTCTACATTATTTAGATCAAGAGGAGTGGGAGAAAACAACGCTCTAGTGCTGGTGAATTTGTTCTGTGACATGACGCTCCTAATCACCGGGATCTTACTGGGAGATGCCGCGATAGAAGTGCTGGACCGAGTTCTTTCTAAATTACCTGATATTAAAATTTCATTTCCAATTTCCCAGACACTTTTAGCTTTTTGCATTTGTGATTTAGGAGTTTCCTTATAATCTGAACGGTCCTTGGTAATTGGTGATGCAGAATCAGCATTTTTGTTTTTCATCTTTTTGTCACTTACTTTTCTCTCAGCTTTTTTTGCTACCGATTTTGGTTTGGACACAACAGGCACAGGAGTGGAGGGCGGATTTGATAAGGTTTTTTTTAGTATTCTAGTTTTCACATCTAATTTCTTTAAATCTTCTGTTTTTATTGAACTAATACGCGAGATATTTTGCTTTGACGATATCTTATAGGTAGCAAATCTATCCGTAGTAGATTTTTCATTGGGTGTTGATGTGAAAGGTACCAACGGAGACGTGAGTTCTTTCCCCTTCATGTCGTCAAGATTCCACAAACTAGTTGTCTTATCAATAGAATTATTTCGGACTACTTTATTTGATGTTTTACTCTCACTTCGTGGGTCGGAAATAGTTTTCTTTAAAATGCAACGTGATTCGATTATGCTGCAGGTTTTGGACTTTTGTAGTTTCGGGGGAACAAAGTTACTGCTAGATACGAGTGAAGTCGAACATGTAAACTCAGATAATATTTTATCAAAAGATTCCAAAGCTTTGTTCAATTTAGAGTCGGCAGAAACAGTTTCTTTAGGAATATTCGGTTTCACACCAACAATTGTTATATTTTCGTAAATTGAAGAATATCCTTTATTTTCTTCAATTGATTCTTCCGTTCTCGATTTTCCTATACTGTTTATATTCACATTTTCATAGATAGGGTGACGAGTGTTTTTGTTATTGTCTACAGACTTACGAACTTGAGAGTCATTAATTTTTAATTTATTTAAAAACTTTTGCACATTATCACTGTTTATTTTGACAAGAGACTGATCACTATCACCGATTTTCTTCTCGAGACAGGCGGCGATCGCGGTTACTTTTCCCTTCTGTTGATCGTTCGAGCTTTCGGGACCGACTGAGAAAGTCCTGTAGAACTTTTGCATAGCCCCCTTCGGAGCGGGGGATGCTGCGGCCGAATGTTTCTCCGACGGCTTCTGCCCGCCGAATATGTTGAAAACTTTCACTGCGGGCATGACTGCGCGAGGCAGTGCGCATGGCCCGGCGCGGGCTCTCGCGGTATTGTATGCGCGCGCGCGTGTCGACGGACGGCGTGCATGTGCCGAGCGCCGCCGCTATCAGCCACCCCGCGACAAGAAAGTCAATGTCATGCGCTTGCAGATGCGACGATGAACCCATTAACTTCAATGGAGATTATGTCGCACTGATTGATTACTAAAATAAATCGATTTTATAGATATTTACGAGTATGTTAAGTTCGTGCGAAAGTTTTAAACAATTTGTTTAGTATTTAACGTTTTAATGTAATATGATCGGAGTTGGCCTGAAAACATAATTAGGTTGTGATTTCACGCTGCTCGCACGTGTCAGTAGCAAAAAACAAATTGCCGATACGGAGAAAAGGTTAACCTAATTAATTATTTAAATACAGGTTAGTGGAGAAATGGATTATCTAAACATCAAAGACACGAGTTGGCCCAAATTTATATAGTTTTACGCGCTAAATAATAAATAATTGGGTAATATTGGAAGCACAAAGTTACTATAAACAGTCGTTACATAAAACTACAAGAAACCAAAACGAATCTGGAATTCCTTTATCGCGGTGTCCTAACAAAGGTTACAAACAATGCCGACATTTGAAAATAATTTCATGTTGACGTATCTATACAGTGCATTACTGCAATTGAATATTTCTGAAGGATACACAAAAAATTTGATTTACTTCTTTGATCGCCTTTTTAGTACGAATACTACGTGGACGACCAGATCTTTTTTTTTTTGCCACAAGGAGACGACATTTCGTTATACCTATCAATACCCAAGCTGATGGACAATTTTAATAATTGCATTTGGCTTCTTACCTATTTTGTGTAATGCTATCACAGAAATTCGGTTCTCTTTATCACCCCAAACCATTTTAAAAACAGAAGAACAATTAATACACAATAGAAAATCAAGAGTAACAGGTTCCATAATTAAAAAAGTCCGTAAGACCGTATCCCTTCGGGTGGTCAGAAACAACTTTTTTATTTTATTTATCGATGTGGATTCACATTTAGTGAACTTTACTATAGGCCCATCATGACAAGCGGCGAGCTCATCGATATCTCTAGCGTACTAAACTCGAGTAATATCACAAAAAAATTATTGTGTCCCGACGAGGAATCGAACTCGATTCCTCCGAGTCCAAATCCACGGACTTAATCGCTAGATTACGGAGGCATATTCCATTTTAAAATGTAATATTATTGTGTATGTAATATAATGTTGTTCGACATATCCTCTCATCGATCGTCCATACCACAGTGTTTGAAGACAAAAGTATTCAACCAGTGCGTCCTTCCCGTAATGTCGTACGGAGCAGAGACGTGGACACTGACAGTGGGTCTGGGTCACAAATTCAAGGTCGCTCAGCGAGCTATGGAGAGAGCTATGCTTGGTATTTCTCTGATGGATAGAATTCGAAACGTTGAAATTCGTCGGAGAACCAAAGTTACTGACATAGCATTCAAAATTAGCAAGCTGAAGTGGTAATGGGCCGGACACATCTGCCGCAGAACTGACGACCGATGGGGCAAACGGGTTCTGGAGTGGAGACGAGTGGGACGACCCCCGCCAGATGGACGGATGACCTAAGGAGGGTCGCTGGTGGGGGTTGGATGACGGTTGCAAAAGACCGCGTGCAGTGGAGAGCCTATATCCAGCAGTGGAGAGACACAGGCTGATGATGATGATGAACATAATGTTCTATCGAGCGCCTGGTAGTCCAGGGGAAAGTCGATGGCAAGAAGATGCGTGGTAGGTCTCCGATGAGATGGACTGACTAGGTGAAGGCTGCAATTCCTACATGAGTGCACCAGGAAAGCTGCGGTCCGAGAGGAGTGGCGGCGGCTTGTTAGACTAGCACTTAAATGGCGACCATGACCATTCTGCCAAGAGTGTAGCGACTAAAAAGAAGAATATAATGTAACAGTGTTTATGGCCAGGCTATATATATATATACACAATGCTTTAGGTACGTACTATTGATTATTTGAAAAGAAGTTATTTTTAAATTTAATTTAATTATTAATTTTTTCCTAACCAAAAAATTCGTGATGTAAGATGTTAAAATACGCAATGTTAGGTAGTACCATAAAATTGCAATTTACATCGAGGAAGACCCCTGTCATTTACAATTAGCACCAAATTGCCATTTCTCGAGATGATGAAGACATAAAGTGGTTTTGATTAAGACATTCGAATTATTAAAATTGATTTGATTGTCTGCGAAATTGGCCGCAACAGCCATTAGTAAATCAATTTAAGACCTTAATGACCATGATGTCATTCGTGCTAATAATGCTTAATTAACAGTTATTTATGGTTAAATAGTAGGTAATAGTAATTAAAAGGCAGTTTGTCCACCGCCATCATCGTTTGATGAGATGACGGCGCCGAAGTAGCGAGAGCTACGACGAAGAAAGAAAACATTTTTTTTTCTTTATTAGGGTCAACAAAGAGTAGGTTTTTAACATTAATAAGATACATTAAATAATGCAGTGGCTACCATGTTAACTACATTTTTATATATGCATGAAGTTTACAGTTAAATAAAAAGAATAATTAACGTAAGCTAATAACTCACAGTACACTTAAAAGCTGCTCACTTCGGCATAATATCCAGAAAATAATAAATTTCGTAATAAAAAAAAAAAATCTATGTAACTGACAGTTCTACTAGGGACTTGCGCCATCTATCGTGATAAAAAGTTAGTGATACACCCCATTGATATTGCAACAAAAATAAATACACTTCTCTTACGCACAGTATGTTTTTTGACTGAAACACTGTCGTCCAATTTATATTCGACTTATCGTTAAGGTTTTTTTTTTATTAAGTAATTATGGACCTAACGATTAGTGAGCCCAAAGGTAGTCTGACAGAAAAAGCTGTTGATTAATTTAATAAAGTATAAGTTCTGACATTATGATGAATGTGTATTTAGAAAAAATCGTTTAATATTGTATAGTTACATACATATCTTCACGCCAAATCCCTTCACGGTCACGACATACCTCTTTCGCTTCTTCGACATTCATCAACCTCTTCATGCCTTTTTGTTTCGATGGCTTTTTAATGCACCTTCAGCTATTGTTTTATTTATTTGATCGTAAGTCTTGGTCTGCCAGGGCCTCTTTTACCCACAACTTTCGCATATATATATGGTTCGACAATTCACTCATCATCATGCCTTTACTTATTTTTGTCCCTATGCTTTCTTTACTAACCTAACCTACCTTTTAGCATATTTCGTATGCAGTCCGTCAAAGTGGCGCAACGACCTCATTTCTACTGCATGTATAGTTTCAAACGTAATAAAGCAAGTTGTAAGTGTACAGGATAGTATTTGTTCAGTCTGCATAGAAATTCTGGAAGTTTCAATGGCTGTTTAAACATGCTTGTCGTAATGAACAGCCCTTGTAACATATGTGTTAGCTCTAAGTTGTTAAATTCCATTCCTGCTTTGACCTTTGAATTACGTTTTACTTTTCAGGTAAAAGCTATTTAATCCCATTTTTTTCTTTCTTTAATAAAAATTGCCTCAGTAGCATAACCGTCAAATAGTGTTACGACGCCTCCTGAGCCTTGACAGAGCCAGGCTACGAGTAGTGGAGGGGGTCTTGACTGTGCCTTTAACAAACATCTCTATATCCTGAACATTACAGATAGCCCACTGCATGGCGGAGACGACCGCGCATATGCTCTTGGAGTAAGACAGTGTGGCTGCGCCTAGACTGAGGTTCATCCAGACTGCGAGGACTCTTCCCGAGGTCCACAGGAACGTAGCAGGTCTCCTAGCCTTCCTGGAGGAGATCGGATGGCTCCACTGAAGGAGTAAAGGTCACGCACAATGGTCCAATGGAGACTAAGTGCGGAAAAGCCACCGTAATCACAATCACACACAATTATGTAAACCAAGACCAATACTTGGCCAGCCTTGGTCGTGCAGGTTTTAAACAAGATTAAGAGTGCAAGACCAAGACCAAGGGCAACACTACCGTCAAAGCAATACAAACTTACAAAAAAACGACCGTGTTCATCTGGCGTACTACGATTACGTCATACTACGTCCGTCCCAGGATTCCAAGAAACATATCTGCAAATTTTACCTAAATCAGTTCAATGGTTAAGCCGTGAAGGCAAAATAAAGATACATACACAAAGCTTACTTTAATATTAGTATGGATTATTGTTTTTTTTGTAAATGAAATAGTCGTTGGCTATGTAGTTTAGGTTAGCGAACAGCACAACAAACCAGTCTGTACAAGATATAAAACATTACATACGTACTTGGTCAACAGCGAAGAACATTACTATTAGACTTAAACAATGATAACCTAATTAATGAGCATTAAGTATGGACCCGAAGTAAAAATGATAAAAAAAACAGGGGAAATATAAGGTAAATCGTGTAACGACCCATTGATTCATCTTCGAGAGTACCTACTAGTTTTAGAAATATATTTGTTTAGTGCGTCGACATTCCCCACTGTGCAGTGTTTACTTGTTCCTGCAACCGGTTCGTCTTTGTTAGCTCTCAGCGGAAATGCACTTGAATACCGTCGCACCAAAGATTAAATAACAAGACGGGAACGAAGCCAAATGGTATGAGAATTAAAGCTAGGCTAGTCGTAGAAAAATAATTTCAATTTTTTTTTTGTTTTACCGACTGCCTACTTGCGTGCTACGGAAGTGTAAAACACATTCTTTTTCGACAAGAGATGAATAACAAAGTAGATGACATATAAAAAAATGTAACTAACATAAGGTACAGGCGTGTAGATATGTATGTAATAGAAAGAAAGAAAAATAATTTTATTGTCGTCACAAAATAAAAAAATACAGAGTAGGTTAGTAGAAAGTTGTTAATAGTAGTATCATCACGACTGTTTCCCTTCCGGGGTGGTCAGAACCCACGCTTATAAAGAAGCATATTTATATTTGTATATTTATATTTAAATACTTTTTGCACTATGTACAAAGGCGGACCTAATCCCGCTAGACATTCTTACTCGGTCAACCTTAGGGACATTACGAATATAAAACATAAATATATATAATAATACTAAATTTAAATAAATAATAATATATACATACATAAATATATACAATATTACTTACAGTAGGAACTATTCAAGAAGTGTGTGAAGACCATTCTTTTAAATAGCATTCTGTTGGGCGTTTGTCGGATATCTAAGGGCAGGTTGTTCCACAGATTTGAGGCAACAACTGCATATAGTCGGACATAAAACTAGAGTGGTGAGATGGTATAGCAAGTACAGCGTTATAATAATAATAGTTCATTTATTTCGGATTCGATCCATATATGTTAGTAACAATTTAACTTAAAACTATGTTAGTAGAAATACACATTTGTCAAAAATTAAAACAATGTAAATATAAAAATTATTGTTCATTGTGTGTGACATTAAGTCACAGCCCCATAACATTGGGTAACGCAAATGCTGTACAGATTTACACGTTCCCAGTTACAACTCAAATCCAGCGCTTAACAAAAGCGCTGTCAAAACGCGACGATATCATCTTCAGAAAGCCGTTGTCACTACCTCTTACTCTATGCAGTATCGACGCTCCCTTTTTGCGGATTATAGCCAGAAATCTATCCACACGAGCCTCCGCAAAAATGCCAGAGAGAGACATAACTGCCACCTGTCATGATGGGCGTGTAAATGTGAATCCGCTAATTTGAAAAAAACGATCGTGACTATACTTAAAGAGTATCATCCTTTCGGGGTGGTCAGAAACCACGCTTATAAATAAACGGATTATTCCCATTTAGCCAACTTTACTATAGGCCAATCATGACAAGTGGCAAGCTCGTCGATGTCTCCAGCGTACCAAACTCGAGAAATATCACAAATAATTTAATATTAATTAAATGTATTTATTTACATTAATAAATATTTTTGTGTACCTCCGAGTCTTAATCCATGGACTTAACCGCTAGACTATGGAGGCAGTAACCATACTTATTATTTTTTACAATACCTCCTACACCCTAAAAGAAAGCTGCAGTAATAGAAAATTAATGATCATTTATGCGTACTTCTTAATTACCGATTTGCCTTCATACACATCAATGTAGTTTTTAGAAAACTTTTGCTTTTGTTTACAAACAATGGTGTCTCACGGTCTCGACTAATGAAAGTGATCACGCGTGAAAAAGACATGAAAAACCCATACCATTGATGGGTGAAATTATAGTTTTCTGTCTCCAAGCAGAGCGATTGGAAAGAAAGTTAATACATAGGTAGACTCATTTATTTATGATGAGATGTCAATTTCTCTAGTTATCAGAGACATTCAATATATAACAAGACAATATAACAAAACCAAACGGTATGAGAATCATTTTTTTATGTATTTTTTTTAATCTTTAGAGGACGTTGTACAGAATACATCAGCCCTAAACATATGTTCATAACAAAAAAAGAAAAAAACACGTTATACGTGATTGTTTATAATACATGGCTGATATTGTGTACACATGCTTTGAGTTTTAGCAATGTCTATACACTATATCCATTATTTTTAGAAACTGTAATGCTAAAATTTGTTTTGTGTGCCCACTTAATAAATAAATAAATAACAGAGTTCATAACCCAGTTGGGGATCATCAAATTCCAAGTGTTGCAGAATTTGATGCTTTTCAAGAATTCAACGAAAACCCTTAAACCCTTTGGGATATCACAAAATAATGTATGGTGGAATTGTGTATTTTATATAGCTCTACAGAAAAGTCCGCGATGGCATATGTCTATCTCTTAAGGATAACATACTATATCCATTTTAATACTTAAAAATTGGGCTATTGCGGTAAATCGAAAGCTATTTACACATTTCCATTAATTCTTATCATTTTAAATAGTTGGCTTGAGTATTTCATGCACATTATTTTTTCTCTTTATGAAAGAAAGAAGAAAGAAAGAAAGAAATAAAAAAGTTCATTTGTCACAAAAAAAAACACAAGCAGTAAAAAATAATAATGATAATACAACAAACAAGATAGTGTGGTGACAAATAGGGAATCAGCTCAGCAAATTAAAATTAATATTAAAAGGCAAATTAAATGAATACCTTAGAAGATATAGCAAAATCAAAATAATGCGCAACAAAATTAATTACGTGTTGCCGTTTACACGGGAAAAGCCGGGTAAAACAGCTAAATTAAATATAAAGAAAAATAATGCTACTTTAAAATCTAAAATATTATACGAAAAGCCTTAAATGATTTGCGTGAATAATACATACGTAGATACTATAATAAATAAATAAATAAATATTTCCAGACAGGTCACACAGCGCCATCTAATTTCCGTGGTAAGCTACGAGGCTTGTGTTACGGAAACTAGATGGTTGATAAACTACATACATATACATATAAACACTCAGACCGAGACAAATTATACAATGTACAACTTGTCCCCGGTGGGAATCGAACCCACGACCTCCCGAGTTTACGGCAACGATTGTTACCACTAGACCACGGAGGCGGTCGTAAGACTATCATGCGTAAAGTGACTTAAATAAAAATAAAGAAGACATTACATGTTAATTTACAATAATATAACCATTTCATTAGCAATACATTACAGCGGGCTACAATTTAACCAGCGGGAGTGATATTCGATGCCTGCTGTGAAGTACTATTCCATCACAAATACACATTACACCAACCATCCGACACCATCCGATACCACAGATATACAAGCAATAGATACCTCTCTTAAAAAAAAGGTACTGTTTCGCAGGGCTGGGATATAGGTACGTGATATTATCGTTAACCTACAACATCATGGTACTATGCTTGAATAACAGAAGGTCAATAATTCACCATACAGAATTTTCGAGTTAGATTTTAATGAGGAAAACTGCTATTAAAAAAAAGAATTATACAATTACGAACATTTGGCCTCTCGCCTATGTATCTATATCTACTTTTGTTTTGGGCCTAAGCAGGTCTGCCGTCAATACATTTATGGAACGAGCTTCCAAGACGGCATTAACGGAACATACAGTATTTGGTTGGGTAGGGAGAGAAGTAGAATGGTGGATGGTGAGCGTATTATCGCGCAATAAAAAAAAAGGAGGCCCGAGACACCATTCTTCTCATCTCCTACCCACACACGATGGACCGGCACCCGCACGGTGAATCCATGGAATGCTTAGAAATTTGTCTTTTTCTTCTTATGATAAATCTAAAGAAGCGTATATGATATGTATATAATAGCTTTGGCAACAGAAGGGACCTTTATGCGGCATCACTAGGTTCATTTATCTGTGGTAAATGTCTACAGAACACTGTGTGTTTAAACACACAACAGACAAACAAATGGAACTTTATGTCCTTGATAACTAAGCTCAAAGCTTTAGCTTTCTAGATGTGTCGTAACTGTTACAAACTGTGTAATTTTGTTTCTTTCTTACATTGCTTTTTATTATTTCGTACGCCAACGATAAGCCAATAATCATTATTTAGTCAATGTAATTTACATACTCTTCGTGCAATGTCAGTCTTTAAAATTCCATACTAATTTACCTACCCAATGTTTTGTCTCAGTCTATTGAAAGCTATTTTACAAGTGGCAATATCGTCGATGTCTCTGATGTACCAGATTAAAAAATATAATATACCTACATAATAATATTTAAATTCTCAAACAAAAAATGTCCGTAATTTTATTTCCTAGAATTTATCATTATCATTACAGCCCCTAGAACACAGCGTCCTAGACCTCCACTGCTGGAGATGGGCATTCCAGAACATATATCTGGAGAATTTGGCCTACACACGCCACGCCTGGCCAGACGGCTTGGCGAGGATATGATGTCAAGTTATTATGACAATTTATTAACGATTCCACAAGTTGGTATTAGTGAAACCGGGACCGACGGCATAATGTGCTCTCCGAGGCACGGGAACGGTGGTGTTGTAAATCTATCACAAATGTACGTAAGAAAAGTGTTTTTCTCATTGGTACATGCTGGGTGGGTTTGAACCGACCTTTGTAGGATTTAAGGAACGCGTTCTTTCAACCGAGTCACCTATAAAAATGTTACGATGTTCTAAAAAATCTCGATATGACAAACATTAAAACATTATTATTTGTAAAGTGCTTTGTTCACATCCGAGTTAAATGCAATGATTAACCAGAAGAAAACAGGTAGAAAGCAATCGCGTGTATGTAACAGTCCACCACACAACTAAATATACATTAATACCACTTTACCGTTCTAAAGTAAGCAACCGATCTTGAAAAATATCGCAGAATATTCGCGACATATTTTTCATTTCATTTTTAATTATTATTTTTTTTTCGTAAAAAGATGGCAAATGAAAAACATTAGTCATTACCAAATTTTTTGTTTCATTTGCCATCCTTTTACGATCGAACACATTTAATTTTCATTAGTTGAAATTTTTGCTTAAAGTGCCCTAGTTGCGGAAATTAATTAATAACTTTAAAACTAAAAGTGATAATTACACTTTTAGCATATCGTTAGAAAGGGCATGGACTGAGGATGTTTTAAAAAAATCAGAAAAACTCCAACCCTGTTAATTTTTGTTTAAACCCCATAGAAAGTTGCCCTTAAAATTATATCTTTACCTTACTACGCTACTTCAGGCCTCATAACTTTTCTTCTCCACAATTTTCTGGTGTAAAATAATTTTTTGCAGGACCCTAAGACTCTAACGATTAAAACAAGACCATTAGCAGACCGGTCCCATGGCTAGATTTTGAGCTACAGGTAGTTTTAGTAAAAAAATCACAAAAAAGTCAAATAAAAAATAAAAATAAATTAAAAAAAAACCATGAGGCCAAGGTCAATATATTGGGCGGGGGTAGATAGCAAGCAGACTATCCCTAGTTTCTACCCTAGGCGTATGTACAGCTCCCTTCCAAACACCCTGTATATATATGTTTATGTATGTATGTATGTGTATTGTTTTTTTTTATATTGTGTACGTATATGTATTTTTAAGTGCTATAAATGCGTAATAATGTTTATTTAAGCTATTTTAATATTTTTCTTCATCCTGCCCATCACCTTACATGATCCCCAAGGTTAGCTGGTGAAGAATGCCTTATGGCGTTATAGCAGGTTTATAAGTGCAATAAAGTATTTAAATAAAATAAAAAAAAGCCGTCTGATTACATTTTTCAAAAGTAAAATTAGTCTCAAAAAAAATAAATTTTACGAATCGGCAATTTTTTTCGCTAGTTACGACACGTGTGTCTGCGACCTAAGTCTGAAATGGATAGCCTTTTATGTGGCTGGGTACTGCCAAGTCTTCTGGCCGTTACATTTACATAAGGCGCCGTGACGAAGCGACTACAAACACGACAAGACTCAATAGTAGATGGTGCAAATTATAAGAGGAGCGATAGGAGTAGCGGCGAGAGTGAAGGGAGTAAATGCGCAGTTATTAATCAGTTATTAAATGGCATGCGTTGCCTTTTGGATTATGTATTATAACATTACCACGTTCATAGCTTATTTTAGCTTAATGCTTTACTTGCTTAATGCTATATTATATTCCGTATAATTTTATGAGTTTTATTAAACCCATAATTTTCCAATGATAACATGTGCGAATTTCTACCGAATAAATCTAATTTCATTTGGCAGTGTTTTAATATTTAGCTTTTAGTCACACTTTAATAAACAAAGGTTAGATGAGGAAAATGGTTTAAAACAAAATGTAGTAGTCACATATATATCTGATATAGAGCAAGCTAAGGTTGCCATTTTTATACAAAATTAAAAAAAAAAAAATTCATATAATTATTAGAATTATTTTCATTAAAAACATTAATTTAAAAAACAATTGCTAAATAAAACTGACATATTGCAACAACAAAATACCATGACCATAACCGGCAATGTACTGTTATAGAATAATTCATTATGTGATGGCTTAGCTTTGATTCTCATACGGTGTGGCTTCTTGCTCCGTCTTGTTATACATTTTTGATGTCTTTGGTTACTTGCTTTGGAAAGTTGAATTTGTTTACACTCGTACGCTTATCGCTTCTTCTCATGACAAACTCGCTACCAATTGGTAAGCATAGCATAACTGAATGAACACAAGTAACAAACACAGACATTGTATTAGCAGACGGTGACTAGGATGAATATACGAGGGGCGTTCAAAATATTCTCGGTATGTGGATAAAAACAAACAAGTACGAAAAGTTTGATATTTTTATTTTTCAATATACTCCCCCCCTATGTTCATACACTTATAAGATCGATCAATTATTTTTTTTAATCCCTCATAAAAATATTTTTTATCTTTGGTGTAAAAATGCTCCTCCACGGCCGTCTTCAACGCTTCATCGTCAGAAAATTTATTTCCACGCAGATCCTTTTTAAGATTGGGAAACAAAAAGAAGTCGCTTGGGGCTAAGTCCGGACTATAGGGTGGATGAGTAACAGTTTCAAACCCACATTCAACAATAGCTGCCTTGGCAATATGAGCAGTATGGACAGGGGCGTTGTCATGCAGAAGCAGAACACCTTTGGTTAACTTTCCTCGCCTCTTTTCTTTGATCGCATCTCTTAATTGACGTATAACGTTAGCGTAGTACTGCCCTGTGATATTTACACCTTTTTCTTTATAATCGATAAGCAAAACTCCTTCACAATCCCAAAATATTGTGGCCATGACCTTGCCAGCTGACGGGATTACCTTGAACTTCTTGGGATGAGCTGAACCCTTAATGTGCCACTGCATGGACTCCTGTTTGCTCTCTGGGTCATAATGATGAACCCAGGTTTCATCTCCAGTAACTATTTTTTGCAGCACCTCATCGGGATTTTCACCACACAGGTCGATAAAATCTGAACAGCAAGCCACACGCATATCCTTTTGAAGAAGCGTCAGCATTCGCGGAACCCATCTTGCACTTACTTTTGACATATTAAGATGGTCATGTATAATGTCATGTACGGTACCAATAGAGAGATTGGTTACTTGAGCTATAGATTTTACCTTCACTCGGCCGTCTTCCAATATAAGTTTTTCCACTTTATCAATATTTTCTTGTGAGGTAGCCACTACAGGCCGGCCAGGTCTAGGGTCATCTTCAATACTCTCCCTTCCACGCTTAAATTCGCTTGACCATTTTTGAATAGTAGATAAAGAAGGAGCAGACTCACGGTAAACACAATCCATTTCCTCTTTTATGGTTTTTTGATTTTTACCCTGTTTTGTCAAGAATTTTATGACGGATCGGTGCTCTAATTTCGTTAAAATTGTTAATTCGCTCATGGTGTTCATGTTTGTTCGGCAATTGCAGAAAAACAAAAGAACATCTCGGTTCCAATTTTACTTTTTTTTAATGTCAATGGATGAATCTTAGCGGCCAGTAACAAATATATATATAAAAGAGGTTGTAACGTATCAATACCGAGAATATTTTGAACGCCCCTCGTAGATGACCAACAGGCCAATTCTGAAGATTTTACGACTTGGTTTTTATTTAAGATGGAATAAAAAAAAGTAAATTATCATCACGACCCTTTCATCATCATATATCTCTTTAAGGTGGTTAGAAATCACATTTTTAAGAAGCGGGTTCTCATTTATCCAACTTTTCTATAGGCCCATGAGAAGTGGCGCTCGTCGATGTCACCAGCGTACCAAACTCGAGAAATAACACAAATAAATTGTTGTGTTATTTCTCGACGACTATGAGGAATCAATTTCACCGCTAGACCACGGAGACAATTAAGATGCAATTTTTATTATAGTTTGGTTTTTCTGAGAACGTTCCTATGACAGCTGTCACATATTCTTTACTTTGCTTGTTATTGTAGACAAAAAAAAAATTTAAAAAGTAATAAGTGTTTTCAATTTTCAATGAATGAAGTGTTTTCAATTAATGCCAGTTACTTTTACAAATCTCTGATAAAAAGGTGGTTGTAAATCTATGACAAATAGTGATCTGGCGGTTAAATCCGTGGATTTAGACTCAGAGGTATCGGGTTCGATAATATTTATTAAATTAAATGAATAGGTTAATTTAATTTATTTGCAAGCTTGCCACTTGTCATGATTGGCCTGTAGTAATGTTGGTTAAATATGAATCCGCTTCAAAAGAAACGGTCGTGATTATACTTTATTTTTAATGTATGTAAAAAAAGTGCATTTCTTATTGGCAAGGGTTCTAACCCCAAGAACCGAGACACCTTTTTTTTTACTTACCCCAGCCTGAAGGGTCACCGCGGGAGGTCGCATGCCCGAATCACCGTGAGGCCTCATAAGGAGACCCCAAGGCGCTTATGGGCTAAAACCCTATAAACCGTCTCTCTTTCACTGTTGCCTCTGAGAGCCTTTTTTTTTTTTTAGATGCTCAATACAAGATACCAAAATATAAACAGATACAAACAACTAACCAAGATCTGGACTTCATCTCAAAAATTTGAGAATACAGCTTGCTATTTTTACAACCATTCCAATGCAAATTCCATTCCAAACTGCCTCCGTGGTCTAGCGGTTAAGTCCGTGGACTTAGACTCGGAGGTACCGGGTTCAATTCTCTCGAGTTTCGTACGCTGGAGACATCGACGAGCTTGCCACTTGTCATGATTGGCCCATAGTAAAGTTGGCTAAATGTGAATCCGCTTATGTATAAGCGTGGTTTCTGACTACCCCGAAAGGGAAACGGTCGTGATGATACTTTACTTTTTTTTTTACTTTTACTTTCCAATGGTAAGGTTAGGAGGTGGTTTATTAATCATATTGCAGTAATATATTATGAGAATTATTTATATAAAAAAAATGTCAATAGGTAATTAATGTCAAAAATCAAAACAATATAAAGGCAAAATTAAATTATTAGAAAATAATAGTAATATTTCTAATAGGTATATGTCCAATGATTTATTTCCTTTACAGCTAAGTCTGAGTCGTGGCTACGGAGTGAAGGCACTTGTTCGCCGCGTAACCGAGCCACCATGCATCGGTCTCTGTGTCTATATCAAACTCGATTTCAATGTCTCAAGAATTACGCCTCCAGCTTCTGGAGTGGCGCACGAGATTGCCACCGCTCAACAATCATACATTATTGCTCACTGACAGGAAGATAATGCTCACACAAAATTACTTTTAAATTATTCATAAGCTTTACATGGAAAATGGTAAAGCTTTGTAATATTATGTAGATCGTAGGCTACTCGATGAATGAAGGCGTTAACCGTTATTAATCCTAGTAAATGCTATGCCAAAGTATTTGACTATATATACATAGGATATTGTATTTATCAGTGACATACATACTAATAAAATTATGACATAAAGATATTACATATTCGCATAATTTATTAATCTTAGACAAACCCCTATACAGCAGCAATAATTTAATTTAAATAAATTGTCAAATTTATTATTTATTGGGTACTCTTATTAATTAGTATTATTTAGTTAAGTTAATTGACATATTTTTAATCATTTATTTTTTAGGTACTTATAAGTTATTGACAAAGCCTCTTTACAGCCGCAATAATAACCTCTATTTATTTAAGTGTTTTTTGTAAATGTTTCAACCTCCAGTTCTGTTATTTGTCAGGTACCTATCTATAGTGATAATATATAAAAAAAATATTGAAAATTACGAGACGAATGTATGTGTTAAAAAAAACTTAAACTAAAAACTATATACTATCTGACTTTGAAGAAACCATATGTCAGAAATGACTTTTTTTGGCTTCTCGATACAAATTGGCTATTTAAAATGAACTGTCTGTATGGAGTTTTTTTTTATTCGACATATCCGACGTATGGTTTCTTAGGAAAAGTTGTTTGTTTCTACGCATAGATTAGTCTAGAGTAAGAGCAAATAAAATCACACAGTATATATACATATATATATAAAATAAAAGTCGAATATCTCGAACACAGTTAAGTTTGGGATAGGGTGTTCCATAGTCAAATCAGTCAGAAAAGATGCAAACTACACGCCCTTAACGGATCTAGGTCGACTTTCCCTGTAACCCTGTATATATATTTACTTCATTCAGAAATTCATAAAAATATATATACTGTGTCATTTTGTATGCTATTACTCTAGACTATATAATATAAATTTCTGAATTAAGTATATAGTAACAAACTATAAGCGTTATTGCAGTGCGTCCGGAATGATTGCAGAGAATCGTGTTGATAGTTTTTTCTGCTATCATGCGTAAACGCACCGCATCTCTAGTCAATAGAATTAGAGGCAGCACCAACAATATGCTTAAGGTCATATCGGATAAAGGGGACTGTCCAATACAGTGTCACTTTATTAAGATTCACTATGACCGACAAATTGACACACAAACAAGTATAAATAAGGCCCTACATAAAATTTTAGTTTCCTAACTTTAATGTAAGCCATTTTTACTAACATGGTGATAGGTATACTGACAAAAATGGATTGTAATTATCTATTAAATTAAATATATTATTATTATATATATATATATATATATATATGCGCGCCACTTACCATTTTTACTTTTTAATTTTATTGTGTTAGTGTTTCTATGACACTATACTACCCTCCAGTTCTGTTGATTGTTGTGTGCCTTCACATTGCACTCTCCAGGCAAGACATATTTTAAAGTCACAATATTTATGATGACCAAAAATTATTACTGCAATATTTTTTATTTATATTTTGTATAAATTATTAACTTAACCAATTTTCGGTAGGAATGTACGGTGATATATAAAGAATAAAGAATATGTATACATAATAGTGTATCATCACGTCCGTATTCCCTGCGAGGTGGTCAGAAACAACGATTTTTTTAAGAAGCTGATTCCAATTAGCAAACTTTTCTATTCTTCATGACAGGTCGCAAGCTCGCGACGTCTCTAGCGCCCAAGCTCGAAAAATACTACAAATATATAAAATAAATTGTGTCTCGAACAGAACCCCGCACCTCTGCGTCTAAATCTGCGGTCATAACCACGAAGACAATACGAGTACATACAAGTAATAATTATGTTACTAGGTTCCAGCTCTTCTAGAGCCTCTTGGAGTTATCCGAGATGATGGCAAGAGACTCGATGGTATGAGGTTGGTCTCCTGGGAACGGGGACGTGCTCTGGTGTGGGACGCCATGTCGCATCTTAGGGGGACAGCGTATAAAGCGGGAGCCGCGGCGGAAAATCAAGTCCAGCAAGCGGCGCAAGTATGTAAGTATATTCAAAGATTACATATTAAGATTGCTGTAGAAACTCTGGGCCCATGGAGTCCAAGTGCAAAAAAGTTTTTAAAAAACATAACACCGCGTCTTGTCGTCGCCTCCGGCATCCATGCAATTCAGCGGGGAAATGCAGCCAGCGTTCTTGCCACCATTCCACGCGGACGGGACTTATATCCCTTAGTATTAATATTAATTTTATTTTATATTTTGTAAATATTTTTTTCGAATAAATGTTTAATTTTTATTATATTAAAATAAATTCACACATAGGTTTAAGAAAAGTAGTTTAGTTTCAATAAAATTCAAGAAATTCATACTTTGAATAAGCTTTGTATGTACGAGTATGTATGTCTTTATTACTAGACAGATTGTATATTATAATAATAATACAAGTAACAGAAATATAAATAGATTTCATAGAACGGACCAGTTTTCTCCATTACGGCGGTTTCTGCTGAGAACCTCAAATACGCCAACCTCGGTACGGGTTACGAGTTTACGCCGTATACGAATCCTCGGGCGTGTCCAAACAGCTAACGGCGAAAAGTCTGCCTTCGGCCCTAATCACATGGGTACAACAAAATAAAGGCAGAACTCGCGAACAAATACTTTGAATATATTTCCTAATATTACCATAGTAAAATACGCATGATAGCATACATTTTTACGAAAAGTACAAAAATAACGCCCGAATTTTCTTAACACGCAATATTTTGTATGGTGAAAGTGTCTTGCTATTTTGCTTTAATGTAGGCGTTTAGGTAACTTCTTCACGCTTTCGTGTAAGTAAACGCCTGAATTTATTGCAATGTTACTAATGCAAATACGATAGAAATATATGCAATGTTAATATACAAAGTGCAATTAACTATGAACAAATGAAAATTATTTCACTCAGATACAAAAAAAGAAGCTATTTTATATTTTAGTGATGTACCTACTACAGTTTGCTATCTCAATATATCGACAACGAACTTATAAATTTTTAGAGGTAATTCATAAGCTATTTATATTATTGGGAGTAGGTACTTCACACATGTCAAGTGCAAGTTTTTGTTTTATAATAATTTACTGTGGATATTGTTAGTCAACAGTGGTGTTTTGTTTAATTATATGCTACAATGTGAATAATTATGGAAAACGATAAATTGGACTTTAAAAAGTGGGCGCAAGGTACAGTTAATTTTTTGCAGTTTTCCCGCGCTGTAAACTCCCATAATATACCCGACGTGTTTGGGCTATAATGCTGCGAGTGACTCCAAGAAAAGAATCAAATTATGCAACATCTGGAATTTGATGATAACCTGACCTCATTAACTCATTAAAAAAAAAGTTATATTACGTTAGACTTGGCTGTATGGGCTAGACACTTTTGCCTTCCCTATCACCTCATTCATCATCCACCGGGGGAAAAGAACATAAACAACAACGATGTTATTTTAACACAAAATAGTTTTGAATTTAGAAGACAGACGACGACAACAAAAAAGAGACCGCTGACGCAATTAATGAAGGTGTTATTTTTTTATATTTTTTATTAAAATCAAGTATAATACTTATCATTTTCAACGTCTAATCATTTATTAAACTTTGCCCTTCTCGTGCTCTTTTGTTTTGTCACATTACATTATTATAACTATAATTTTATTTTTTACAATACAATATAAATTGACCTAAATGTAAACAACACAGAAACAATAAAAGTGCCCAAAATATAAAAAATACATTTACAAATTTACCAGTAATTTTTGTCACTAATTAAGTCATGTAACTTACAGAGCTATTCAGAGACGTCTCTTTAATCTTATCTTGGGCTAAGACAGGATTAAAGTGTACTTTTGTTACATGCCGAAACGTTTCAGAATAACTAATATTTATGGTTGTACAAAAAAGTATAAATAATAGCATAAGCATATAATAAACCAAGCATAACCTACATCATTGTGCCGTTGATACTCTGCATCGTGTCCCCAGCAACAGGCAGAGTATGAAGAGTGCTGCAGCGAAGTAGTGCACCCATTCTGGTACTGAGAAGTCCACAGGCGCGGTGGTGCATCTGCGTAACCCACGACGTGACAAGCGGACCCAACGAGTGCTACACTAGCTCCTGTATGTTTCGTGTGTGTGTGTGTGTGTACGCATACTAATGACATGCGAAACGATAAGCCCAGAAATGAGAGAAACTGACGTCAGACACTACCAACCGACATCGCTAGCACTATGTCGGTCTCGGTTAGTCATAAAAGTAAGCGTGTGGGGTTTTTTTGCGCTAGTGTGTAACTAGATATTTTTTCGTTATTGTAAAGTACATTTTCTTGATATCATACAAATTGGCAGTACCTAGAGATTTTCGATGGTAATAAAACTCGGTAAGTACCTAGGTAGTAATAAATTAAGAGATTAAAATGAGAGAAAAAAGCCTACAAGGACGCACATAAATACAGGAAACTTGAATAACTACATCTTGTTACATAAATATTACCTAAAAAAAATGCATATTTAAGATTTGTATCGTTCCTTCCTCAAATCCTTGAGACAATGAAAATACATTTTTATTAAAAAAATGTATGTCATTCATTTAATTTGCATATTGCTGCGAAACAGGCTGCGAAAATTATCACTTTTTGACATTATAGGGTACCTACAGCCAGTATATAAATATTTATTTTCAGGCAATGGAAAAATCTAAGGTTAGATATTAAAGGTTAGATTTTATTAATTATTATTTATTAGTTAGTAGATTATAAACAGCTTTCTAGATGGACGAGTCTTGATTATCGAAATGTTTGGATTAAACCAACCTAACCTAGATTGAAATATAAACTTATAGGTGTCATTAAAAAAACAGTCTAAAAATCTAAAAAAATATAATTAACAATTTTACTTTAACTACGTATTTTGTATAATATCCACTGATTTAGAATAACTCTACGCTGGGGTAAAATAAAAAAAACGTATCGATAGCTTAGATGGATCAACACTAAAATGATTTTAATGATGGCAATTTCTGCCAACGTATTAGCCTCGCTATACAGAGGGGAAATGTTGCCAGTCTCCTAAGGACTATCTCGGATGGGACGTCTCTAGAGGACATTTTTTATTTATAGTTTAGGTGTTTTTTAATTTTATTATTTAGGTAATACTAATTATCTTCGAATAAATTATTATATAGATATTAATATAGATTCTTAGTAATAATAACAAATAGACATACATACACGTAGGTATAAGCAAACAATACATATCATAACACCTATGTAGATAGAGTATTCAGAAGAAAAGATTAGTGTAAGGTAAATACTCGTAGGTACTTAAGAAGCTAATGTAAATAAAATATTCCTAGACGCGTCATTATTTAAATGAGTTTGTCAATTAATATTCACTGTTTTCTACCACTAATCAACACAAACAAAATTATTGTTTGTTCTTAAAATTAATTGTTTATTAACTATTTTTTTAATTAAATTTGTTTTGATTAAGCACGCGATTTAAAGAAAACTTTGTCAATTTTTCCTTATTTTTTATTTAGGTACGATACTATTATTATTATACACTATCGATGACATGTGACTCGCTCGCACACTCCAACATTTTCAAAGTTTTTTCATGTACTTTTAAGAAATGTCAATTAGCTTTCTAGGAAATAAAAAAAACTGTCTTTGTCAAAGATTTGCACTTTCTTAACGGTAAGTAATTTTAGTAAAAAGTAAGTAAAGTATCATCACGACCGTTTTCCTTTCGGGGTGGTCAGAAACCACGCTTATAAATAAGCGGATTCACATTTAGCCAACTTTACTATAGGTCAATCATGACAAGTGGCAAGCTCGTCGATGTCTCCAGTAAATATCACAAATAAATTAAATATTAATTAATTGTATTTATATACATTAATAGAGTCTAAATCCACGGACTTAACCGCTAGACCACGGAGGCAGTAAGTAATTTTAGACAGAAAAAAAGGAACTATCTATTAGCATTCTATGATTAATATACCTCTTTGTAAGTGTCCGTAAGTTTATTTCAAAAGTACACTAGAGCTTAAAATATATTTGAAAGAAAGAGAGAGAGCTAAACTTAATTCATTAATGAAGCTGTCAAAAATATGTATAGGGAGTGGGTATTATTTTCTATGCATAGAAATAGACAGGATTTATAGATACTAGTCATTATAATACTTGTATCTCTCCACTACTGCGTATAGACCCCCCACTTAAAACGATCTCTCGCTACACTCAACCAACCCCTATTCAGGTCATCCGTCCATCTGGCGGGGGATCGTCCCACTCTGCCTCTTCCCACACGTGGTGACCACTCTAAAACTCGTGTGCCGCATCGCTCGTCGGTTCAGTGGTAGATGTATCCGGCCCAATCCCACTTCGGCTTGCTAATTGTTTTTTTTTTAGTATTTACTAGCACGACTAGACAGACAATCATGACTGACATCAGTCCCCAACACTGTGCTGGCTAGACTGGGCTAGATACACTTTACTGGGTTTATCAGCACGAACGGTGGATACTTCCCCGATCCGGCAGACTGCGCAAATTACCACCATCTGTCTGCCTACCAACTATTTGGAGTTCTCGTTAAATGATGTCAAATGCCAATTAAGACATACCAAGAAGAAAAATAGAATAAAAAGCAAATCTATCCCCATAGTCCTAGTCCTATATCCATAAGTCCCCGAGCTTTGGGAGGTAGCCAACTAGAGGAATCACGGCGTATTATGACGGCAGAACTGGACGACACCCTTCACAAAATATATTTGTGGGGTGTCCAAAATCTTGTCCAGTTCAATGCCAACAAGACCCAGGCATGCGCGCTGACGGCCAAGAAGTCCCCCTTCTCTCCTCCCCCCACTCTTCAGGGCACCACGCTGGATCTACAGCCCAGCTTCAGCATCCTCGGGGTGGAAATACGCTCAGACCTTAACCACCGGAACTACATTGAGAGCATCACCAAAACAGCGTCAAAAAAGCTCGGAATACTGAACAAGGTGAAGCGGTTTTTCCCGCCATCAATCAGACTGTTGCTGTACAAAGCACAGATCAGATCATGGGTGGAATACTGTTCACACCTTTGGGATGGTTCAGCCAAGTACCTCACAGATGCTCTCAATGTCCTACAAAGGCGAGCTGTTCGAATTGTGGACGATGCCACTATATCTGGAACTCTCGAATCCCTGCAGCTTCGCCGAGATGTAGCTTCTCTGAGCGTGTTCTACCGGCTATACTATGGTGAGTGCTCTGAAGAGCTCTATAACCTAATTCCTTCCTCCCCATTCCGCAACCGAACCACACGCACAGGTCAGAATATGCACCCACATACGAGTACCGTAGTCACTATCCCTTCGCGTACCTATAAATTTGGTGACTCATACATCTGTCGCACAATAAAGATGTGGAATGCTCTTCCAGCCTCTGTGTTTCCACTTTCCTATAACCTGGAGTCCTTCAAGCGAAGTGTGAAAAGGCATCTAGTCAAGCCGGCATAGTGTTAGGGACTGATGTTGGATATAAGGGTCTGATTCCAGTTGCTAACATTCATGGACCCTGCGCGCCACTTACCATCAGGTGGGCGCAGGGTCACATGTCGTGCTTTTTTTTTTTTTTTATATACTAGCACGACATGTGACCCTGCGCCCACCTGATGGTAAGTGGCGCGCAGGGTCCATGAATGTTAGCAACTGGAATCAGACCCTTATATCCAACATCAGTCCCTAACACTATGCCGGCTTGACTAGATGCCTTTTCACACTTCGCTTGAAGGACTCCAGGTTATAGGAAAGTGGAAACACAGAGGCTGGAAGAGCATTCCACATCTTTATTGTGCGACAGATGTATGAGTCACCAAATTTATAGGTACGCGAAGGGATAGTGACTACGGTACTCGTATGTGGGTGCATATTCTGACCTGTGCGTGTGGTTCGGTTGCGGAATGGGGAGGAAGGAATTAGGTTATAGAGCTCTTCAGAGCACTCACCATAGTATAGCCGGTAGAACACGCTCAGAGAAGCTACATCTCGGCGAAGCTGCAGGGATTCGAGAGTTCCAGATATAGTGGCATCGTCCACAATTCGAACAGCTCGCCTTTGTAGGACATTGAGAGCATCTGTGAGGTACTTGGCTGAACCATCCCAAAGGTGTGAACAGTATTCCACCCATGATCTGATCTGTGCTTTGTACAGCAACAGTCTGATTGATGGCGGGAAAAACCGCTTCACCTTGTTCAGTATTCCGAGCTTTTTTGACGCTGTTTTGGTGATGCTCTCAATGTAGTTCCGGTGGTTAAGGTCTGAGCGTATTTCCACCCCGAGGATGCTGAAGCTGGGCTGTAGATCCAGCGTGGTGCCCTGAAGAGTGGGGGGAGGAGAGAAGGGGGACTTCTTGGCCGTCAGCGCGCATGCCTGGGTCTTGTTGGCATTGAACTGGACAAGATTTTGGACACCCCACAAATATATTTTGTGAAGGGTGTCGTCCAGTTCTGCCGTCATAATACGCCGTGATTCCTCTAGTTGGCTACCTCCCAAAGCTCGGGGACTTATGGATATAGGACTAGGACTATGGGGATAGATTTGCTTTTTATTCTATTTTTCTTCTTGGTATGTCTTAATTGGCATTTGACATCATTTAACGAGAACTCCAAATAGTTGGTAGGCAGACAGATGGTGGTAATTTGCGCAGTCTGCCGGATCGGGGAAGTATCCACCGTTCGTGCTGATAAACCCAGTAAAGTGTATCTAGCCCAGTCTAGCCAGCACAGTGTTGGGGACTGATGTCAGTCATGATTGTCTGTCTAGTCGTGCTAGTAAATACTAAAAAAAAAACAATTAGCAAGCCGAAGTGGGATTGGGCCGGATACATCTACCACTGAACCGACGAGCGATGCGGCACACGAGTTTTAGAGTGGTCACCACGTGTGGGAAGAGGCAGAGTGGGACGATCCCCCGCCAGATGGACGGATGACCTGAATAGGGGTTGGTTGAGTGTAGCGAGAGATCGTTTTAAGTGGGGGGTCTATACGCAGTAGTGGAGAGATACAAGTATTATAATGACTAGTATCTATAAATCCTGTCTATTTCTATGCATAGAAAATAATACCCACTCCCTATACATATTTTTGACAGCTTCATTAATGAATTAAGTTTAGCTCTCTCTCTTTCTTTCAAATATATTTTAAGCTCTAGTGTACTTTTGAAATAAACTTACGGACACTTACAAAGAGGTATATTAATCATAGAATGCTAATAGATAGTTCCTTTTTTTCTGTCTAAAATTACTTACTGCCTCCGTGGTCTAGCGGTTAAGTCCGTGGATTTAGACTCTATTAATGTATATAAATACAATTAATTAATATTTAATTTATTTGTGATATTTACTGGAGACATCGACGAGCTTGCCACTTGTCATGATTGACCTATAGTAAAGTTGGCTAAATGTGAATCCGCTTATTTATAAGCGTGGTTTCTGACCACCCCGAAAGGAAAACGGTCGTGATGATACTTTACTTACTTTTTACTAAAATTACTTACCGTTAAGAAAGTGCAAATCTTTGACAAAGACAGTTTTTTTTATTTCCTAGAAAGCTAATTGACATTTCTTAAAAGTACATGAAAAAACTTTGAAAATGTTGGAGTGTGCTCTGAGCGATCTGGATCTATTTACCAGACCAAGCAGTGTCCACGTCTCTGCTCCGTACGACATTACCGGGAGGACGCACTGATTACATACCTTCATCTTCAAACATTGTGGTATGGACGATGAGAGGATGTGCCTAGTTTCCCGAATACCGCCCATCCTAGCTGAATGCGTCTGTCGTCTTCTTTGCTGAACTAATACTCATAGGTATAAAATTATTTTGAGATACCTATAACCAGCTCTTACGAAATACTTAAATCTACGTGACGACTTGTTCAATTTTTTGAAATAAAATTAAAGTTTTAACACATTTTAACTGACAATACATTACGCAAATAAATACCAAATCACAAGCAAAATGAATTAATTTAAATGTTTAACTCAAACACTCTTTGAAAAATCTATTGAATTTACAAAAAAGCAAATGTGAAAAATTTGCGTTTATTTGCAAAATATACGGCATCAATTTAAGTTATTGTTAGTTAAATGAGTACTTATTTAACAAGTAAATTAATAAGCGTTGTGCTGCATATCCTAATCTTAATTGTGTAAATTGTATCTGTATTGCGATGAATAAACGTATTTCTTTCTTTCTTTCTTTCTTTTAAATAGGATGTGGGATTTTCGGATACCAACACTTTCTTAGGGCAAGTCATGATGACGATTTATCTATTCTATTTAACATAATAAATTTAGCTTTCACTTACACCTTATTTTAAGGGTTTTAGGATGTGTATATTTTTCCGATGGAGAACACATCTAACACCTCCGATTCGCTGATGACATAGTCATCATGGTCAGCTCGCTCATGGATCTTAGCGGGATGTTAAACGGCTTAAATGTGGCATCCCAGCGGGTTAGTCTGGGAATGAACTTGGACAAGTCGAAAATCATGTCAAGCCGAGGCCAATTTGTGTGGGAAAGGCCACTCTTGAAGTTATGCAGGAATACGTCTATTTTGGACAGACTGTTCAGCTAGGCGCTGCAAACTTTAGCAAAGAAGCCGACAGATACATCCAACTAGGTTGGACAGTATTCGGGAAATTCGACACTCACATAGTCACGGTGATTAAAAACGAAGGTCTTAAACCAGTGCGACAGTCACTCTGCGTCCTCCCCGTAATGTCGTACGGACACGTGGACACTGAGTGTGGGGTCTTGTCCACAAGTTTAAGTTCGCTCAGCAAGCTATGGAGAGAGCTATGCTTGGTATTTCTCTGATGGGCAGAAAACCAACTACCGATGGGTTCTAGAGTGGAAACCACGAACGCGACGACGCAGAGTGCAATGATCCCCTGCCAGATAGACTGAAGAAGTTCGCTGGTGAGGGTTGGATGCGGGTTGTAAAAGACCGCGTTAAGTGGCGAGCCTTGGGGGAGGCCATATATATATATATATTCAGTTTTTCAATATTATTACGATTTATTATTCTATTTATTTGCACCGTACTCAAATGATCCCAATGTCCCAAAGGTTAACGGGCCTAGCGGCATTACGTTCGCATTTTGTATTTTTACAATAAATAAATATTGACCGAATCGTATATCGATGCTTTCGAGATATTGCGAGAAAAATGTTAAAGATTTCGTGGAGAGTGTCGGACTAACGTGTCGATTTTAAAACATTTAGACATGTCGACTAGGCTATCCGCCATACGTCGCCGCGTCGTCGTCGGATACTCCAGTACTTCGGACACATTTCCAAAAAAGGAGGAGGTGGAAGGTAAGAGACCGATATGCAGACCGAATTCGCATTATATAAAAATATGTCTAAAAGTCAATGGTGTTATTTCCTATAAAAAGTTGATGGGCTACATTTTTCAAAACTCAATCTTGGCAGACCAAGACTTGCCTATCACGATCAAATAAATAAAACATTAGCTGAAGGTGCATTAAAAAGCCATCGAAACAAAAGGGCATGTATGAAGAGGTTGATGAATGTCGAAGAAGCGAAAGAGGTATGTCGTGATCGTGACAAGTGGCGCTCAATTGTTTCTGCCTACCCCGCAAGAGATTTAGCACGAAGATATGTATGTATGTAAGCTATTTATATAGTCGATGTAAATGATTTTAATTAAATATTAATAAATTATATACAAGAAGGTTGTTAGACAGTTAATCAAATCAAAATCGATTACAAGCACGTTTGACATAATAAATAATTCATTGAGATGATCGCAGCGCAGTACAGAAAACAATGGAAAAATACAATTATTATTGAAATATTGACACATTAACATGACAATAGTTCACTAGATTTATTTATAGTTACGTTTTGTACTTGACACAAAAAAAATGCATTATTGAGCTAAGTTGCTAATTTAATTATTTCTGTTAACTTCTTGGGTTTTGTTTGTGCTGAAGCTTATACTAATAAGAGGTGTTGGCTCGGTTGTAAGAACGCTTTACTTAAGGACCATAACGTCGCTGTTCAAACCACGGCATGTACCTACCACCAATGAGAAATAAACTTTTCTTAAATGTATACTACGTGGAATTTATTTAAGAGCAATTTTTTTATTGTTATGATCTAGAATAAAAATAAAGAACTACGTATTTTTTATTTTAACTATTCAGTAATAAAATCTTAAGTTACCGTGAAGAGAAGTTTTCCTAAAAATATCGCCACTCATACTGAGCCTAATCAAGTAGGTAGCGAAAGATCGACGATCGTACGAACGTTGACTTACGTAATTCTTTCTCTTTCCTTTTGGGCTGTCGGCTGTGGGCGAAATCAATTAACAATAACACTCCCCAGCCTTTAGGTATTATTATGATTATTAAAATACTTTATTGCACTTCAACTTCACTTAAAGTATGTACAAAGGCGAACTTAAAGCCTTTTCGGCTTTTTCTACCAGCTAACCTTTGTTAGAATGAGACAGTATAATATGTGGGGTGCAATTTTAACCTTATTTTAAATTAGAATAAATATTCATGTGAATATACTTCTTAAATACTTATTAACATACGAGTATAGTAGATATATATAAAGATAATATAATATTATTAAAAAGAAGTTTTCAAATTGTTTAAAAAGAAAGTATTAAGTTGATGGATATCACGATTTTTTGACGCGGCCTTATTCACCATGCAGTAGTGTTTTGGTTTCCGGATAAAGTTTTTTTTCTTAAAAAAAGGACCTTTTTAATTTCAAATAGAGGTTCTACTAATGACACCTGAAGCCTAAAAAAAATATTTGCACTTTTGACAATTACACGCGGTATACAAGATGTCGACGTCAAGTCGTAATCGCGCCCAATCATAACAGTCATCAGTAAATTTTATGCGTGAATTCTGCTTATCGTAAGCTAATAGAAAAAAATTAAATGAAAGCAGACCGTGACCTAGTGACAAAAAAATATATAACAGCTTTCGAACAGCCCTCAAAAATAAGGAACATTTTTAAAGAAGGACAACAACTCTTCGCCCGTTTCGATACTGAACTGACACCGCTTCAAGCCAGCGTGAAGGTGTGTGGTCGCTTGAAAGATCATGCCAATTTGATTAAACTGTTTGAACCAGTCTGTTTGATCAAATTACTTCAATGTCTATGGCGGCTCTTATCTTAACCCAAGGTCTTCAATTATAAAATTTCTGCCAACATTTCCTTGACCGGCTGCGGCATTGCGACATACGAATATTAACGTTATTGAACTGTACGCAAGTATCATACACGAAAGAGGAAAATTATTTAGACTAGATGCAAGTAATTCACTACTTCCTTAGTAGCTTCCGTGAATTAAAAGCCTTAGGCCGTTAATTCATCTCTTTCCTAAAATTTAAGTGTCCCTTCTTCTTCTTCCCTAACTTGAAATCCGCTTTATCCATACCATTTTTGATAATAGTTATCCTTAAATGATTCTTTACGCGATTTACCTCGGAAACTTCCTAGTCGAGCCGTGACCACGGTTAATCGAATTGAATTTCTCTCTAATACGCACAACTGTGCCCTTCGCTCCTCTTACAACAATCAGCTAAAGATTCCTTCGCATTCCTTTTTTAGCAGAAATTCAGATTCCCTGACTTGATCGTTGTGGTGCAGTTCTGTATATGTTTTATTTTGTAAATCTGATATAGCTGAGATTTCCTTGCAGATTCCTTTCTCAGTCAGATTAAACATTAACAGGTCACTGGAATCTGCTAAGCTGCTGGTCTTCTGCTAACAGCTTACTTATTGGACCACTTTGCTGCTTAGTCTTCTACTAGCAGGAGTAGAATCATTCAAAATATTTAATTAATGACGTTTCTTAAATGCCTGTAATAGGTTTACGTGAATAAAGATATTTTGACTTTGACTTTAACTGTTGCTGCCGCTCGTCAGTGGAACAAGCTATAAGGCTCGCACCGTCCGTCAACGTATTTAAAAAAAACCTTCTAACCACACTATTTCTTGAGAAACAGAATGTATGTCTCTCAAATTAACGAAGTTTACATTGTACATTTTATATATATACATATATATTTATTTATAGTGTATGTTCATGTATGTATGTGTATTATTTTATATATTGTGTACGTATTTTTAAGTGCTAAATGCGTAATTATGTTTATTTTAGTAATTTAAGTTATTTTAATATTTTTCTTCATCCTGCCTCGTCATCACCTTTCGTGATCCCCAAGGTTAGCTAGTGAAGAATGCCTTATGGCGTTATAATATCACAAATAAATTAAATATTAATTAAATGTATTTATTTACATTAATAAATATTTTTGTGTGCCGACCAGGAATCGAACCCGGTACCGCCGAGTCTAAATCCACGGACTTAACCGCTAGACCACGGAGGCAGTTAAGTATAACTACTTAATATATAAAAATACAACTAGATACTAAAACAAAAATAAGGGCCTAATATCCAAATGTTAATGTAAATGTATTCGTCAAATAAGTTGATTAAATCGGCCCTAAGTTATTATGAACTCAAGACATGTTTAATGCATGTCTGGTCTGTGATGAAAAGGGCAATAACCATGTGTTAGTTCTAATACATTATAAACATGATTGTACCTTTTGTTGTTAGTTCATTGAATGATTGACCCTTTGCCATTGCATTGGGGCGGATGACCTGAAGTATGTAAGTCACAGCTGGTGTTTGCATAAGAGTGACAAAAGATCGTGTGCAGTAGCGAGTCTTCATGACAGATCCTAGAACACACAGTTCTAGACATAGAGTTTCCAGAAGATTGGAAAACTTGGCAAGGGTCTGACCATGGGCTTGGTAGAAACAGATAAGTGCAGATTCTGTCGCGAGGTGTCTGAGACACCTGTCCATCTCCTTTGCGACTGTTATGTCCTGCACCACAAGCGTAGCACCATCTTGGGTGCTCACAGTTTAAGCCCCGAGGAGGTGCGATGCCTCGCTCCTAAGCCCATACTAAGGTTCCTTGAAGCCGTAGGGCTAGTGAACGAACTATAATCTAGGGAGGTCACAATAGATCACTACTGGTCGCAGTGACTTGGAGACGAATAGTCCCACCCTATTTCACAAATAATAATAATAAAGGGTCTGAATGTCATCTTTAATGGCAATTTATTAACGATTCCACAAGTTGGTATAAGTGGAACCGAGACCGACGCCTTAACGTGCTCTCCGAGGCACGGAAACGGTGGTGATGTGAATCTATGACAAATGTACGTAAGAAAAGTTTTTCTGATTGGTACATGCCGGGGGGTTTAAGATTTGAAGGGAAGGGTTCTTACAACCGAACCTTATCTAGCAGTAAAGAGACGGTGATGATCAAACATAACCGAAGCTCTAAAATAATGTTTAATTTATATTATAGCTTTGACCAGAAAGCTATTGCAAATTAGTTCTTATACCACTGTAATAGAGCCTACTTAATCCTAATCTTAAGCCTAACTTGAACCCACCTATTTACTGCAGAACTAAGAGCAAAAGATCAAGAATTACGTAAAACATTACAGCAATAACTGTGTTACTTTTCTAATTATGTGTGTTATATAATGTGTAGTAGTGTGTGTATAAAAAAAAATACTATAGTCTATTTCTTTTAAGAGACGAGTAACAGCAAGTCTGGGTTTGTTGCTATTGGTTAGAAGAAGATTTACGAAGCCAATGAATGGATTCATTACTTTGAAGCTAGGTCTATCGTGTGTGGGAGAGCCTTTCTTTTCGTAAAAAAAATCTATCCCTTAATTTAAGATGGTTTAACACTTTTGCATTCCTCTCGCTCTAAACACAATATATATATAGTCTGAGTGTACTTTATAATATAACGATCAATAATTTTTTTCTATTTAAATTTTAATAAAAATAGCATAGACTCATTCACATAATGTTTTTGCTCTATTTTATGAAAACAAATACTCGTATGTTTTAAATATATGTATTTCCAAAATATCCGTAATTTTATTCACTAGTAAGTTGTTAGACTATATTTCTTAAAAGTACACTTAAACTTGGATATTATTTGAAAATAAATCTTAGAAATATACTGTGCGAGCGAGAGGGATGCAAAAGCGGTAATAATAATAATTATTATTTATTTCAGGCAACTACGAGGCACATACCTCATTATAAAATACATTTATAAAACGTAACCTACATTTATATTTAAATTTAATATTGTTTTTTAGTGCTCGTGTGTCGAAAGAAATAGACTATAGTCAAACTTATGTTATCCCGTACTTCCTAGTGTAGCACTCATTGGCCGCGGCACGAGAGGCCTGTCTCGATAAATTCAAGACAAACCGAACTCCCATAAAAGCAAATATAATCATAGTCCTAGAAAAAAAACACTAAAAAATCACTCTATTTACAGCTCACTGAAATCCACCAATATTTATATACACAGTCACAAAGCGCTTTTATCAAGCTTCTTTTATTTTTAAGCGCTTTATTGCTAAGTTAGCAACGAACCGGGAGGGATATAGCCCTTTTCATGATTAGGAAACGGTAGCACGGAAGTGTTCGCGGAAGCACGCTGGCTAAAAGCGAAAGTATACGGCCGAGTGGCAGGCGTATCAAACAGAGACTGCGTCAACGCAAAGGCTCCGACACGGAACACATTTCGGCTACGTAATATGGTACCGAAATTCAATAGCACTTTTTATTTACATACAACTATTTAGTTAAGAAGATGAACTAGGTTTTTGGCAAGTTTTTGTTTGTCAAATGTTTGAGTAGGTACAGTTTAACGTAGAAACAGCTCGAATATTATCACACCGTCTTTCTTAGCAAACATAATTGTGTAACCTAGTCAATAATATTATGTATTCAGCATTGTTCTTACAATCGTAATCACTTCTAGGTTTATCATTTTATTAAAGCACGTGTAGTATTATATATCATCAGTCCTAGACCCGTACCTACTGCTGTGACACCAATATTTTTTTGCCAATTTCTTATAGAACACCTAGACAACATATCTGGAGAATTTGGCCTACACTCGCCACGCTGACACACTGACAAGAGAGTCTGATATCATTATATTATGACAATTTATTAACGTTTGCACAAGTATTAGTGGAACCGGGACCGTTTGCACAAATATTAGTGGAACCAGGACCGACGGCTTAACGTGCTCTTCGAGGCACAAAAAATAGTGGTATTGTAAATAACAAAAGTGTATTTCTCATTGGTACATGCCGGGGTTCTAACCTACCTCTTTAGGATGTTAAGGAAAGCGTACTTACGAACGAATTCACAAGTTGGTAAATAGTATTACAGTATTGGGACAGCTTACTGTGCTCAGCTCACACGGGAGCGGTTGTGTTATAAATGTATGACAAATTATTGTATTAAAAAAAAAGTTATGTACAAGGTCGAACTTTCGGCATTTTATAACAGCTACCCTTTGAGAGTGTGGTAGAGGATTGCGGTAGGTACAAATGTATGTAAATAATTGAATTTGTATTTGGTACATGCGAGGTTCTAATTACGGACTTTTTCGGACCACCACCACTCAAATATATATTTTTATACAAATAAAACTACTTAAAAATAGAAATATATATATATATATATAAACTTAACCGAATAAAAAATAATTATAATTAAAAATGTCCTCAAGAGACGACCATTTAGGGATAGTACCAAGAAGGCTGGCAACATTTGCCCTCTGTATAGCGAGGCTAATACATTGGCAGAAATAATTGCCAGATTTCCTGTCTCCAGACTTTTCTGTTAGCCGTTTGGACAACTCCTTGGCCAGACGCTTGGCTCAGTGTCCCCATGGCCCACCGCCGCACTCCCCACGCTTGACGAGGTCGCCTGGATGTGTGATGGGGCTAATGTAAACACATGTTGGATGCCACACCAGGGATCTGCCAAGTTTCCACGGCCCAACGGTCAGGGTTCTAGGATAGCTGGTTTTCCAACAGTGAAAAAAGCCCTTCGAAAAATGTCCTTCAGAGCACTCAAATATGTATCTTAACTAAAGTTTTTTTTTATTATCAGTCCATGACTGTCTCCACAGCTGGATTTAGGCCTTACCCAAGGTTCGCTACTGTATCGATCTTTCGGTCATACATCCATCTGAGTGTCGACCCACTTTGTTTTTTATATTATTTTATTTGTTAATATGCACTAGGTCGTCATGATCGTAGAACAGTGACGGATCTGCTATATTTAAATTTTTCATGGCGGCCATTCAACTGTCATTTCGACTGTTTTTTTGTTACTTTTTAAGTCTCATAATAAGTGCAAACCTTCTAGATTTTATTTTGGAACCCTTTCTAATATTTGCACTATAAATTACAGACCACAAACAATATAAAACTATATATAAATATATATGCAAAATTATGGGTATTTTTTTAAATCCGACACTGTTCTACGATCATGACGAGGTATTTAGTACGATTGTTGAGTGGTTGACCTTTATTCCTTACGTTTGATAACAATTACAAAAGAAGCACACTTTAATAATTAAAAAGATATTAAATAACATTTTACTATTGGAAAAGATAGATAAACGCAATTTAAGTAATTCAAGAAATACTTTGAGTGTTGCAAGGTAAATATTACTGCTTCTGTATAATAATCGAATTTAAAGGCCTTGTTACTTGCAACATAAATAAAATAACTGCTTCCGTAGTCCAGCGGTTATGTCCGTGGATTTAGAGTCGAAGGTACAGAGTTCGATTCCTGGTCGGGACACAATAATTTATTTAATATATAAGTTTTTTTTAAATTGAATTATAATAATCCCGGATAATAGGCAGCCCATTTTAAAACGACACGGCTTACATTAAAAACACGCAACATTAAAACCCCAATGGGGTGTATCAGGCAAAGCTTTTTGTAGATGTCGCTATCGGCAATGGTACTTTATTTTACACCTATATCGCATCATTTTTTAAATGTTTTCGTGGAAATATATGTTTATAACAGAAAAATGATTTTTAAATTAACGTTACCTTAAAAGTCGAATTAAAAAGCGCACACCCCGTCTTTAAAAAGAAAAACGGTTTTATTAATTGTACGGCAATTTCAATATCACCATATCTTTGATTTCGCTTAGATTTGTACACTTAAAAGCTGCTCATTTCGGCATAATATCCAGAAAATAATAAAAACTGTAATAAAAAAATTCTATGCAACTGACAGTTATATTAGGTACCATCTATCATGCGCCATCTATCGTGATAAAAAGTTAGTGATACGCCGCATTGTAACAGAGCTCTAGTTTTAACAAAGACTTCTACGTTTCAGGATTTAAACCGTGAAACTAAAGTGCGTGAAGACATTGAAAAAGGTCTATATGTGTAGGTAGGTGTGTGTCATGAACATCTTTAAAAAAAAACAACATAAATAAAAACTGCACGTGTAACTGAATCTTATCACTAAATTATTGCGCGAAAATGGCGATAAATATGTAGTTATGCTGATGTAATTAAAAACGTAACCTACTTCAGATCGGGGCTGCATTTTGTTCAGCGGTAATGCATCGACCTTGCCCTTTATGTAACACTCAACAACACAAGTGATTACATTAACGGTTCCCTTGAAATTAAATGCATTACGACAGCTGACGACAAATTATTTTTTGGCGAAGCAATAATTTTGATGGGATTCCAAAGGTGGGTTTAGACCAAACGAACGCATGCTGCTTCTTTTATTTATTTATTTAAAAAATTTATTGCACTATGTACAAGAGGCGGGCTTAATGCCGCTAGGCATTCTCTAGCAACCAACCTTTGGGACAATGAAACGATTTGTGTTGTGAGGTAGGTGCAACCATTAAATAGATTAAAAGGTAATTCAGATTAAATCTAAGTATTATATCTATATAGACAGATACATACTAATATGTACACAATACTACATACTATATATATATATATTATATTCTTTCTGCTCTCTATCAAATTATATTTATTTATTTATTTATTTATTTATTTAAATCTTTATTGCACAAAGACAAAGGCGGGCTTATAATGCCGCTAGACATTCTATCCTAGCCAACCATTGGGACAACTTGAGTATTATATTGAAAGGTAGGTGCAAAATTGTATTAAATTCTACGGTTTAACTATATACTAATAAATATAGTAATACTAATACATATATATAAAAATACATATACTACATATACCCATACATATTATTACATACACTACATATTATATATCAATGACAACAATATACTAAATTCTAATAAATAAGTTATAGTAACTACATACACATACATTTGTGTAATTATAATTTATAAGTTTTTTTACAATCACATTAAGGCCTCCATATAATTGTATTTACTTTTTGTATATATAGTATTCATACGACAAACTTTTTGTACTCTTATATTTTTTTTTTAGTTTGTATTTATTATATAGTAGTTAACAGGCAGAGAGTGTGCTATAATTTAAAAAAAAAAAAAAAAAGTATCATCACGAATATATTCCTTGCGTGGTCAGAAACCACGCTTACATAGAAGCGGATTCACATTTATTCAACTTTACTATAGGCCAATCATGACAAGTTGGAAACTCGTTGGTGCCGATAAACCCGGTAAAGTGTATCCACATATTTCGGGATCAGGCTCGAATTGCCGTCATAGCCCAATCAAGCCGGTATAGTCTTAGAGACTGATGTCAGTCATGAGTGTCTGATTCCAATTGCTACTATTCATGGACCTCGCGCGCCACTTACCATCAGGTGCAAAAGTAAAATATATAAAAAAGTATAGTAATAGGTATTCTTCTCATCACACCAACTATGTCTCTAAATCCTTTGTCGTTACTGCCTCCTCTCTTTGGAACAGCTTGCCTGTCAGCATTAGACAGGCTCCTAACAGAGCTTTATTTAAAAGGAGAGTTTACACTCACTTTATTAAGTCCTTGTAGATTTCTTTCACTGTCACTGTCAAACCTGAAGACCCTGGTGGGTAGTTGGTTTGTGGTGTTATGTATAATAAATATGATTATCTTAAAACCAGTAGTTATTTTTATGTATAGTATTTATAATATATGTTTATGTATTAATGTTATCTATATGTGTATGTATTAATGTTATGTATATAGTATTTAAGCATATGTATGTTTATATAGAAATTGCTTACTTTTATGATATTTATTGGAATAAGAATAATTTATAAATATAATTTTCACTATCCTCGATCTAACAAAGAAATCTCATTTGTCCCCACGGTCAACGGTCAGAGAATGCCTTACGGCATTATGCTCGCCGATTGTAAATTACAATAAAGATTTTAAATAAATAAATATACTATAAGTTGGTACTCAATGTATGTAAATCACATTAGAAATAACTGGATACGTTGCTTTCACGAAGTTTCTAGCTACGACAGCTATAAAGGACTAGTCTATAAATCAGGAAAACTCTTAAGAGACATAATTCTAAACTTATACCCGTTGAATTTCACGGCCAACATACGATTTACGAGTAATTTTTTAATGACAAAACTTAGTGAGGTCTTGATTTTTTTTCCAGTTGCTAACATGCACTAAATAAAAAATAAATGATAACGTCGAGTCCATTTTTACTTAATTACTTACATTACTAACTACGCTACTAATTTGCGTTTTATTTGATTTTGATTTGATATAACGTTTTTTTTTTTTTTATTTTATTGTC
This sequence comes from Tinea semifulvella, assembly GCA_910589645.1. Taxonomy (NCBI): domain Eukaryota; kingdom Metazoa; phylum Arthropoda; class Insecta; order Lepidoptera; family Tineidae; genus Tinea; species Tinea semifulvella. The sequence continues at coordinate 9,885,210 of OU342594.1, forward strand.
GCTATAAACATAGGTAAAAAATGTAAACATCCAAATTTAAAAATGGAACAAAAGACCGCCTCTTGACACAGAAAGCCACTTCCAAAAGTGACACAGGTTACATCATTTTGTAACAATCCGCAGTCATGTTGTGATGTAAGCAACTTTTGGCGATGACTCGTAGGACCGTGTAGCAAGTGGACTTGGACGAGAGATTATGATGTCTTGATACTTTGACAATTTTTATTTTTATTTTTTTATAATATATATTTTTGATTGTATTGTATAAAAGTCAAGAGGGCGAATTAATATTAAGAAGTTCTCTAAATAACTGTCTAAGCGGCTGGTTAATGCTGTATGTGACAAGAGGGCTGGCTCTTTCTTCGCCCAAAGAATCAGTATTGCAATTCAGCGGGGAAATGCAGCCAGCATTCTTGCCACCATTCCACGCGGAATTATATTATATCCCTATCCTTAGTATTAGTATTAATATTATTTTATATTTTGAAAATATTTTTTCTAATTATATACAAATATGTATTGACCATATCAAAGTGTTGCGTACTAACAATAAGGAAATTAAATTATTTGATTTAATAATAATAATAATAATAATATACGTTCATACAAAGCAACTATGCTTACTTGTTAGTTACAAAATCCTTACAACTAATGTTGGTATAAAAATTTAAATGAAAATTAAAGTAAAAAAAAATATATGATAATAAAAAAAAACAATATGACCGTGCAGTAACCACTCTGTCCCCCACCAATCTGACAGGATGCAACTCACTCCCGCCAGACCAGCAGCCGCACGAAGCAGCCAATGCACGGCGAACCATATCTTTCAGATATCATCTTCCGGATACTGTTAAGTGCTTGTCCTCACTCTGTTAAGCAATGATGCAGTGGTTTTGCGTCTTATAGCAAAGAAGTCATCTGTATGGGCCTACGCAAACATTGCCGACGATTTAATACAAGGACCATTTTTTCTAAATCACGCTATAATGTGAGATAAGTATTACTCAACGGCCGAGGTTACTTTCACATGGTCGTTCTATACAATAAGTTGTCGAGAGGAAGTGGGACAAACTATTAGATTTGATCCATTCAATATTGAATTGCATTTAGATTATTTATAGATTCGATTATTTAATATTTGTTGTACTTATATTTCGAACGAGTACTTTAATCGTAGTTTAATTATAAATTTCTTTCTCTCTGTCACTTGTTGTCAATGTGATGGTAGTTTTTTTAAAATTTATTTTGAATAATTTATATAGTTAAAATGTTCAATGTTCTGGTGGTTTTTTTAATTTATTTTCAAAAACTGCCTCCGTGGTCTAGCGGTTAAGTCCGTGGATTTAGACTCGGAGGTGCCGGGTTCGATTCCTGGTCGGGATCCAAAAAAAAATATTAATGTAAATAAATACATTTAATTAATATTTAATTTATTTATGATATTTCTCGAGTTTGGTAAGCTGGAGACATCGACGAGCTTGCCACGTGTCATGATTGGCCTATAGTAAAGTTGCCTAAATGTGAATCCGTTTATTTATAAGCGTGGTTTCTGATCACCTTGAAAGGGAAACGGTCGTGATGAGTTTTTTTTTTTAATATTTTATATTTTTATTTTAGTATTATCATCAAGACCGTATTACTTACGGGGTGGTCAGAAATCACGCTTTTATAAGGAGCGTGTTCACAAGTAGCAAGCTCGTCGATGTCTCTAGCGTAGAAATATCACAAATTAATTATCGAGTCTAAATCCACGGGCTTAACCGCTAGACTACGCAGAATTTTTATTTTATTTTTCTTATCACCACCTCCGTGGTGGCGCTTAAGTAGATTAAGTTGTTATTATTGTTATTTTTCTTTTACTTTTGCTAGTCACAGTTCAATTGCACTATTAATTTAAATCTCATTACTATATTTTACTTTTATTTCTGTTTTAATTGTATTGTCTAAATAATATAAAATCTTTTTGGCTTGTGTTCCACTATTGCTACTTTGTTTATATGATTAATATAAAAAATAATATAATAAAAGCTGTGATTTTTTAAAAATAAATAAATAAATATTAAAAAAAGGCTAAATTACACCAAAATTTAATTTTCTGTAAGTGTAACGATTAAAGATTAAAATGGCGTCGAATGAATCAGTTTTATTTTGAAATTCAGCCGCCAGCTGATACAATCGCGACATTTTTTTTAAATTTTTTGACAATTACAGTGATTTCAATTTGGTGCAATTTGCCGTGGTACAGACATTTTTTATTTACTTCCTACTTGAAAATGGCGCGCGATGTAATGACATTAATGACAAACAACTGACAGCGCTCAGAGTGATCCACCTCGATATCGTGAGCAGTCTATGCACAAGGAATGATGTCATTTGTGACGTCACAAAGCTTTGGCAATACAGATTATGCACGTCTCGGAAGCGTTAAATACGTGTCTCGGAACGAGGGGATTATCTTATTATTATATGTTCTATTTATTCAGGCCTTTATAGCGTGCGAAAACGGAATAAAATAATAAATAGCTTGAGTAGCATTTTAATAGTAAAAACCTTGAATTTAAGTTAAGTATTCATTTAATTTAATATTTATCTACTAATAGCCGCGTACTCAATCTATAAATGGTTGGTACATGTACAGGTATGATGTCGCAATATGAAATTAACTTAAGACCTGTGGAACTATTTCGTCTTTCATTGACTACCGGCTGAGTGAGCTTTTACACATCCATTGCGTCTTAAACATAAGTTACACATTATGAAGATTCATAAAGGACGCAATGCATTGGTTGAACCATAACAGATTGCCGTTAGAGACACGGAATAGCCATGAAAAGTAGGGGTATAGGTAGGGTTGCCACCTTTAACTTCTTGATTAAAGGGTTGCCAGGATAAAAATCAGGTTGTTAGATTATTTTACTGGATACAATTAAAACGGATTAATTTTATGACTCATACTTATATTAGTTAGAGGAAAGAGCTATTTATTTTGTAAAGCAAATGTGTAAAATAAAAATAGTAGAGAGCCGAAAAATAAACAGTAGTGTTAAGTATGGATATTTAATTTTTTATGCTTTATCGTGAAGCATAAAAGATATTGTCAAGAACAAGAAGCCAAACGGTATAAGAATTAAAACCAAGACAATCGTCTCATAATGAATTGGTCTAGTCTAGTCACTAGTGAAATATGCCGATATGCATGCTACGAAAGTGTAAAACAAGCTCTTATTCGGCAATAGCAGAACAAAATTAGCGTTAATAAATGTAACAAAATTTAGCCTTTAAATTTAAATAAAAATACACTAAGACTGACCTCCGTGGTCTAGCGGTTAAGTCCGTGGATTTAAAAATGGAGGTACCGAGTTAGTTTCCTGGTCGGGACACAATAACTTTATTTGTGTAGCGTACTACGCTAGTAAATCTATGACAAATGTACGTAAGAAAAGTGTATTTCTCATTGGTACATACCGGGTTAGAGCCCACCTTTGCATGTTTTGGAAGGCTCAGCTCCAACAGTGGAGGTCTAGGTAGGACTCTGTGTTCTATTACAGCTATAATAATAATAATTTAAAAAACTATCATGTTGTGACGTCACAAAGCTTTGGCAATACAGATTATGCACGTCTCGGAACGGCTTTAAGCGTATTTGGGTTACTATTATCGTGTCTCGGAACGAGGGGATTATCTTATTATTTGCGAAAACGGAATAAAATAATAAATTAAACAGGATAAACAAAATAAATAAGCAAATTAAACTTAATATAAATAAATACACAAATAAGATATAACAACCACATTCGAGTGTTGCAAAACTAGGACCAAGAAACTATACTTCCCTAATCAATCTGGTTTCTGTGCCTTGACAGAATTATCTAGTGCAGAAACCAGGGCACTCACTAACAGTTCTGCTAGCCTGTCCTAGCTCAATGTATTATAAATAAATAAATTATATAATTTCCTAGTTTGTAATTTATGTATATAAAATGTCAATTTATTCTGAGTAAAGTACAAAGATTAAAAAATAAAATAAATTAAGAACTAAATTATAAAAACTAAAAATTAATAAATAAAATTACGACTATTCGATGGGCGTAGTGTGCCGAGGACACTCGCTGCGTTCCCCCGCTGAACAGCGAGGCTGACCCTTTGAACAAGATATTCTCTACTCAAATGGTCACCCGTCGCCAAGTGGAGTTTCTTACCAAGCTCGCGGGAGAACACAAGAGCCTCCTCGGACCACGGGCCCATCGTTTCAACTGCAAATGGAATGAAATGGTGATTGATGATGATCTCCGCGTACTTGTTGCGCTTAAGGCGTGCGGCTGATTCTGCATTCTTATGGCTGGATGTCACATGTGACTGACAGAGTGTGTCAACACATGTGGCATCCCAAACCAGTGCGCGGCCTCTAGTATATGGAATGTTATATATAATATAGAATGTAAAAAAATTGTGTCAATAAATATTTATTATGATGCCTTGCGCCCACCTGATGGTTATTGGCGCGCGAGGTCCATAAATGTTAGCAACGGAATCAGACACTCATGATTGACATCAGCAGACAAAATCATATGAATGATGATGATGTGACTTACAAGTTACGAATTGTATAAGTCAACTCAATTAAAACCTGTTTTGAAGTCTTGAAATATTTAACAGACAATAAATTATTTATAACATATTAAAAAGGCGGTAAAGTAACGGATTAACACACATTTGTATGCAAATTAAAACAATGTCAATAACAGTTATTCAATTCGAACTTGTCAAGCGAACGAATGCATTTTCGCTTCGAATTAGCAATATCTCTAGGTCAGCAAGTAAATAGTCCCAACACGGGCTTTACTGATGCTGGCTTGTCTTTTTAATAAAATTTATTACTAATTTTCGGCAGTACATACATACATACCTTCACGCCAAATCCCTTGCGGGGTAGGCAGAGACAATTGAGCGCCACTTGTCACGATCTCGACATACCTCTTTTGCTTCTTCGACACTCATCACCCTCTTCATACATGCCCTTTTGTTTCGATGGCTTTTTATTGCACATTCGGCTATTGTTTTATTTGTCGTGGTAGGTAAGTCTTTTTTTTTCGGCAGTCTCGGTAAGAATCTATTTAATTTATAGAAAACAATAAAGATCATAATAAAGAACCTAATCGGATATAAAAGTAAAAAAGTAAAGTATTCCGGGGTGGTCAGAAACCACGCTTATAAATGAGAATGCCAATTTTACTTAGAGAAATGTGCCCAATAAAATGTTCTCGTTTCATAATAATTTCTTTTTTATTTCATAGTTAATATATTGTGATTTCATAATCTGTAATTAGTTTTATTTCTTTTACCCTAGCATAACGACAATTGACAAAAACTTTTTTTTACCTTAATAACTACATAGTTTTTATCCCGCAAATTTGAAATTCAGTGTTTTATCTGTAATAAAGTACCTGATCATAATAAAGAACCTAATCGTATAAATAGTGTTTTGTAACTATTTCATACATAAATCTTAATCAATTGACTATTTAATTTAATAATATTTTAATACTGGGATAAAAAAGAAGTTGTAAATAATTTAAAAAAAAAACACTATTTATTGTTATGATTATTCAATTGTATTTTGTTGACGCACGCTTTTTTACATTTATTGTCCATGTCTCTAGCGAACCAAACTCGAGAAATATCACGAATAAATTAAATAATAATTTAATTTATTAATTTAAATTTATAAATATGATTGTGTCCCACCAGGAAACGAACCGTTCTGGATATCTTTACGACAAAATAAACCAATCTATATATATATATGGAATATTTAAATATTTCCCGACAGGTCACACAGCGCCATCTAGCTTCCGTGGTAAGCTACGAGGCTTGTGTTACGGAAACTAGATGGTTGATAAACTACATATTATACTTTTTTTTTTGTAAATATATACATATTATACATATAAACACCCAGACCGAGACAAATTATACAATATACAACTTGCCCCCGGTGGGAATCGAACCTACGACCTCCCGAGTTCACGGCAACGTTTGTTACCACTAGACCGTGTACTAGGCGATCAATATACCTACCGTGCACTCGGAAGCAAAAATAAATTTGGTTGTAAAACATTAGACTATAAAGCTACAGAATAGCTAATGCGTAAATATACATATATGATTATTATTATAAATACATATTTATTATATTATAGTATACTTTTTATTACTATATGATTTCCTTACAACAGTTTATTGATGATAAAACCATTTAAAATGTGTTAAAAATTACTATACTATAAATTGTATTATTAGCAATATAGCGTTTTCCACCATTTCAAAGTTCACCCATGGGGTTGCAACTTCAAAATCATTGGGAAAACATGAATTAAATACTTAAATTGTCCGCCGCGAATTAATATTAAAGTTAATAACATTTATATTACTTAAACTAGGATTATAATAAATCATCTCTATTCTTATTTGTTATCTATTCAAAATAACTGACGATTATTTATGTTAAATTGATCCTTGTTTGTACTCTCGATGCAACTTTCACTCCAATATCTTTAGTATGTGTTTTATTTTATTTATTTATTTCATGAATCCTGTATATATTTAATTATATGTATTGTATTATAGATATGTATTATTATATGTATAACATGTATTGTATATGTAGTATTAGTATGTATTGTTTATTTAATATTTACTTGGCACTCTGCCTGTCACATGCTTTCAAAACTCCCAAAGGTTAGCTGGTGGATAATGCCTCACGCCATAAAGCTCGCCTGTGCACATTAATTTTAAGTTATTTTAGTTTTTGTGCAATAAAGCTATTTTTATTTATTTATTTATTATATATTGAACATAGTTTTAAACCACACATTAGGTAATAAATAAAAAATATGGCAAATACTAAAAGAAATATACAATAGTTTTTTTTTAATGAACGCATCGTAACGTTATTTTGCTGCCTTCTGTAGTGGACACCTTTATATGAGAATACCAATTTTAATAGCGTTTTACACTTACAGTTCCGTTATTTAAGGGATTCACTATATAACGTTGGCGCTTAAGTAACAGAATAATAGGGCTACTGGAAGGAATAGTTGAGTTGAGGAGAGGTGACATCTATGAGTACGAATACTTACAAACTTACCGCTGCCAGCATTTTCAGCTTCTTCTGGTGTAAAGTTTAATATCAGTTAACGACATTTACATTTATATTTTTTGTAATTGTGTCTGTCGTAGCTTATAGTGTGACAATGCCTATATACAGCAGCTATAATGTTAAGCGTTATTCTGTATTTCTAATTTTGTTATTTTTAATATTTTATTGTTTTTCTTCCCAAATGATGATTATCATGTACTGTTCCAGATACACCAATATGTACTATAAAATGATATTGTTCTATATTAATATTGTAAAAATTGACGTGTAAAAGTGCAGAATACATCTCTTTTTGTCCTATGCCTTCTTGCAAAATAAACAAATTTATTTTGGTCTTCTAAAGAACTCGCAGTGTTACATAAATTTATTTCGTGCGACACAGTGAGATTAATGGCAAACGACTGACAGCGGTCAGAGTGATGTACCTCAATATCGTCTGAGCGCGAAGACAGTTTATGCACGTCTTAGAATGGCTATAGCTTGGGTCACTATTATCATGACTATTGTATAAACATTAACTTTTTTAATAAATTAAGCTGAAATAAACATGTAAAATGATAATAAAATTTGACTGACCTGTGACAGACCAAGTCTGTAGCTGGTGACGTCGAGGTCTAAGGTGAGCAGCATGTCGTCTACTATCTGTCGGTCAGATAGGGTGCCTTGTTGGGGAGGCTCCTCACCTTCCTCGGTATGGGCTAGGAGACGATACCTGGACGGATAAAATAAGATTTTAATCAAAGATTTTGTAAGACGACGCTCTCGCGTCCACTAGATGTGTCACGTGCATTACAACATCGTGCCGGAAAGTTGTCAAAGACGACAGCTTGCGTGTGACAATTGCACTGTGTACAATTGCAAATTAAAGTTGTGCAAGTGTTTTTTAAAATCCTAAACAGTTCGGTTCGAACTCAGGCATGTACCAAAGCAAAAATATACCTTTCTTACGTACAATTGTCATAGATTTACAACACCACCTTTCAGCTATCAGTTCCGGTTCCACTAATACCAACTTGTGGAATAATTTAATTGCCATTAAAATATATATATATCAGACCCTCGCCAACCCGTTTGGCCAGCGTGGCGAGGGTATAATGATGATTCCACAAGTTAGTATTAGTGAAACCGGGACCCCGAGGCACGAGTACGGTGGTGTTGTAAATCTAAGACTGTACAAATAATATAAAATCTTTCTGGCTTAAGATCTAATAATTTATATTTTTTTAATTTTCTGAAAAAAAAATAAAAAAAAAGACACAACAAAGAAATCATTTTAGCACGAGAACTTTTTATTGGGCCCATTTCTCTAAGAAAAATGGGCATTCTCACTTGGTAAAGATATTTTAGTGTTCTCAACTAGGAATCGAAACCGGAACCTATCAGCATTTATCATGTTCTATAGCTCTAGGATGCACAAAATCCGTTATTAAATAGGATTAATAAATATATCATACAATCGAGTTAACAATTTGTAGTTCCGTTACTTACCGTCATTACCTCGTAGCGCTGTCTAAAATTCCATACTTAATGTTGAGTTTGTATAGCTACTGAACTAACCTTCTAGCAAACTCGGCCAGCGGCATGTATTCAGGGAATCCTTGCTTGTACAGTCTTGAAGCATCCAGCAGTTGGAATCCACGCAGCTAAAAAAACAGAAACATTTTTAGCGTCTCTTTTTTAACCTAACCCATGTTCTAAATAAATAAAAATATCTGTCATAAAATATCCGTGGTCTAGCGGTTAAATCCGTGGATTTAGACTCGGAGGTACCGGGTCCGATACCTGGTCGGGATACAAAAATATTTATTAATTTAAATAAATACATTTAATTTATTTGTGATATTTCAAGAGTGTGGTACGCTGGAGACATCGACGAGCTTGCCACTTGTCATGATTGGCATAGTAAAGTTGGCTAAATGTGAATCCGCTTATTCATACATCCGAAAGGATGAAAGATGATACTTTACTATAAAATATGCGCCATTTTCGACGGGCATGTCAAGTGCAAGTTTTCGTTCCGTAAATTACTTTACTGTGGATATTGTTAGTCAAAAGTGGTGTTTTGTTAAATAATGTGCTGACAACTGAATAAAACTGGTACATACGACGATTACTTCGTTACAATTTCAGAGAATTTGTTGGTGCTACCCAGGCTAAAATTGGCCTTAGTAGTTACCTGAGACCGAAGGAGTGGGACATTAACATCGTCTTTGTCCTCTGCCGGCTGGTGAGCGAGAAGGCAGCATACAAACTGGACTCCGCCGGCTCCGCAACGCCTTAACGTATCCACTACTCCATCAGCTACAAACTTCGCTTGCAGAGCTGTTGAGCGACGCTTCATGCCTGCTGTACCTAGGTTAGACAATAATAATGTCAACTAATAATTTTGATTAAGACTTCTACCTGATTGCCGAGCTCAGCAGCATGCATGTCGGATGTCATATTGATAATGTTTGTGTTAATAATATTAGTTACGCGGACGACATGGTGCTGCTGAGCCCGACAATTGGGGGGCTGAGAAAACTTTTAAAAGATGCAAATGAGCACGGTCTCAGTTACAACTCCAAAAAGAGCGAGGTGCTAATATTTAAGGCTGGCAAATTGCGGCCACAAGATGTGCCACCTGTTGTTTTAGATGGTACTGAGCTGCAGATCGTAAAGTCCTTCAAATACTTGGGCCATATGGTAACAGAAGACCTGAAAGACGATATTGATATTGAGAGGGAACGCAGACCGTTGGCGGTGCGTGGGAACATGCTCGCTCGCAGATTTGCTCGATGTTCAGACGGTGTAAAAATCACGCTTTTTAAAGCGTACTGCACGTCTTTTTACACCAGCAGTCTGTGGGTGAGATACTCTAATCGGGCCTACAACGCTCTGCGCATCCAATACAATAATATCTTCAGAATGCTGATGGGACTGCCTCGACGCAGCAGTGCATCGGGCATTTTTGCGGAGGCGCGTGTGGGTGGATTTCCGGCCATAATCCGCAAAAAGGCAGCGTCGATACTGCTGAGAGTGAGAGACAGTGACAACAGCATTCTGAGGATGATATCGTCGCGCTTTGACAGCGCTTTTGTTAAGCGCTGGATTGGACTTGTAACTGGGAATGTGTAAATTAAGTATGTACAGCATTTGCGTTGTATAAATCGCTACAAATATTTATTAATTAATATTAATTAAATTAAGTACTACGTATTGTTATTATTATTATTGTTTTTGCTGTTTGTTTTTGACTTTTTAATTAATGTGTATACCTACTAACATAGTTCTAAGTTAGAATGTTACTAATAATTATGGAATTAATTCTGAAATAAATAAATTATTTATTATTATTATATACCTACTACCTCCGTGGTCTAGCGGTTAAGTCCGTGGATTTAAATGTACCGTTCGATTTCTGGTCGGAACATAATAAATCTTGCCGACGAGAATCTCATTAGTAATACAAGCGTCACCATCACTCATCATGATACGAAAAAAAATTAGGAAAAAAGTTAGGAAAATATTAATTTCATACACCGTATAATAGCTTTTATAACGCATAAATCTGTATAACATAGGCCCTTTTGTAAACATACAACAGCTGTATAAGCGCTTATCCAGCCTTAGTACTGCTCCAATATGCAGCTTTAAGTATCAAAATGAACTCAAATACAGTTTTTATACAGCTTGTAACTAGTATAGTTGGGAGGCATCTCCAGCGGGGTGAGGCGAAGTGCATATTCGTCCGAAAACGTATCGTCTAAGATCGATTACGTCTGTCAGATATGTCAAAGGCTTTCCGCCTAGCTTTTGACGTTTCTGACAGATGTCATCGATCTTAGACGATACGTTTTCGGACGTTGTAATTAGTAACACAATTACTGAGAGAATCGGCCTAAGCAGGTCTGCCGTCAATTAATTTATGGAACGCGCTTCCAAGATGGTATGGTATTAACGGAATCATACAGTATTTGGTTGGGTAGGGAGAGAAGCGTAATGGCGAATAAACTTTATAAAATAAACCAGCCTACTCGTATTGATGGTATTTCCCACACACAATGGACTCGACACCCGCACGGTGAACCCATGGAATACTTAGAAACTTTGACAATTAACTTACCCGTAGTAAGAGTTCTCCTGATAGATGAAGCTCTCCTGAGAGTAGAAGCGTCCCCAACAGCGACGCTCCAGGCCCCCACTCCACAGGCGCCCCGGGCCCAAGAAGATAGGCGAGAAACTTCCTCACTAAAAATTACACACAATTTAATATATAAAAAATACAATTGAATAGGAAGCTAATATATCTGGAAATCTAATATAAATAAATAAAACGGGCTCTTGCCACCATTGAGGTTCCAGCTATTCTGGAACTCACTGAATTAGACCGCTGATCCCCTGGGAGGGGGGATGGGCCTTAGTGTGGGATGCCCCCTGTGTCGACACCTTGGCTTTGTCCCACCTCAGGGGAACAGCGGTAAAAGCGGGAGCCGCAGCCGAAAGCGCAGAGTCTAGCAAGCGGCAAAATACGTATCTATAATCAAAGACTACGTATGTGTGCCGTTAGCTATAGAGACTTCAGGCCCGTGGGGTCCAAGTGTTAAAACATTTTTAAAAAAACATCACCTCTCGTCTAATTGTCTACTCTAGGGACAAGAGGGCTGGTTCTTAACTCGCCCAGAGAATCAGCATAGCGATTCAGCGAGGAAATGCGGCCAGCGTTCTTGCCACCATGACGTGCGGATACGATTTACATTTAAATTAGGTTTTGTAAGTAGGTTATTTTTTTTGTTTTAGTTTATTTTTTATATCATAATTATTTTTTCCAATTATTTAAATTTCACATATAAATTAATAAAAGTATCATCACGACCGTCTCCCTTCCGAAGTGGTCAGAAACCACGCTTATAAAGAAAGCGGATTCACAGTTATCCAACTTTACTATCATGAGTGGCAAGCTCGACAATGTCTCCAGCGTAACTAATCTTGAGAATATCACAAATAAATTAAATATTAATTATTTTTTTATTTAAATTAATAAATATTATTGTGACCCGACCAGGAATCGAATTCGGTGCCTACAAGTATAAATCCATGGACTTAATCGCTAGATCACGGAGGCAGTTATAAATAAAAAAAACTTGCTCCAAATCACTACCGATGGGCAAAATGACAAGGATACTGGCAGCATTTGTGATCATTTGGCTCAAATATTGTCCAGCCCTCTTGTCCCTGTGGTGATGACGAGCTGTTTTGACAACCTCTTAAAATGTGTCACGTGTTCCAATAAGCTGTGTTTCTGCCGTTTGTACTTCTCTCGTTATTTAATACTTGATTGCACAAAGACAAAGACATTTTATCATAGATAAATAAAGTATTATCACGACCGTATCCTTTTCGAGGTGGTTACTGCCAAATTTCATCAAAATCGGTCCAGCAATTTGTTTACTATCGATGTTTGAAAAATATACTTACTTCTGGCTTTCTTGTAGTAAAGTAAGAGCTTTCCTAGTGACAGGATTCTCTCGACTCGCCTTCACCCAACCGCTCACATCGTACAGTACCGGGTTCGTGCCCTGAAACAAAATACATACCTCTTTTATGGAAATATACGACTAAAATAAATCAACGGATCTGGTTATCTATAATATGATCTTTCTGTAAACATAAGACAAGCAACTACCAGATCTTTGTTTAAAAAACGCGTATATCTACACTACCTAAAAAGCTCACCACAATATTAGCAAGTGTACAGTACTCCCAAATTAATAATAATAATAAATAAATAAATAAATATATATAGACAAGTCACACAGCGCCATCTAATTTCCGTGGTAAGCTACGAAGCTTGTGTTACGGAAACTAGATGGTTGATAAACTACATATTATACTTTTTTTTTTGTAAATATATACATATTATACATATAAACACCCAGACCGAGACAAATTATACAATGTACAACTTGCCCCCGGTGGGAATCGAACCCACGACCTCCCGAGTTCACGGCAACGTTTGTTACCACTAGACCATGGAGGCGGTCATAAGCGGTCATAGGCGGATAATGCGCATGCAGATCTTCGCTAATTGTCGTATTCCCGGAAACACCCGAATCATTGAATCGTAAGAGCACTAAACAATGCACTTGAATTTTGCACCTTGTTCCAAAGAAATAGAAGTCAATATCATGAGTACACAATCGAAAACAATTCGGGCAGTGTTTTTTTGTTTTTGTTTTTTTGGCGGTGACTGCACGTGTTCTCTCTGTGTGGAATTATATAGAGCTGCTATTACACAACCTTCTTGGTTTTGTTTTCAAAGGTGAATTTAATTTCAACTTTAATTATCTTATTTAAATAGTTTATTTGACAATTGCTTGTCTGTCTGATACAGGCAGAGATTTTATATTTAAAGGAGGCCACTACAGTACTATAAAATTTTCGAAGTAAATCAATCCAACAAAGATTGTAGCATATTCTCAATCGTATGGTTTTCCTCGCTATTTACTTTGAATCAAATTTCGTTACTGATAAATCAATATTTATCTCTTTTAGCACAAAACACATAATTCTACTAAAAGAAAATGCACTTAACCACTCTATATACATATCGTCTTCCGACGCTCGGGGAATACGAGCGTTGCCGAACAGTGACGAAGATTTCTATGCTATCTATATTTACATTACAATGAAAATTTCAGTGATATTGATTTGTTCAGTGTTAGTGTTGCTAGGTTAAAAAAAGAAATTAATAATAGGTTATGCTTGTAGAACGTTTAATTAATTTCTTTTTGATTACTATTTTTTTTTCTCATTTTCCATTATTTTACTATATACTTATATGTATATTATTTAGTTGTGTTTGTTTATAATATTTTTTTGCAAAATCTATGTTTGATATTTAAGTGGAAACTTTGCTGGATTGTGTAACTTTTAGAATTGTTGTAATTATGATTTAAGATCTGTATGTTTCCTGAATAAATATAAAAAAAAAAAAAAAAAAAAAAAAATATCTCTTTGGGAGAGCTGTATATATGTATGTTTATGTATAGTATTATTATTTAGTATATTGATAGTATAGTATATATAACAATATAATATGTAAGTGTATAATTAGGCTGTTAATTTTTTTGCTATTTTTTTATATTTCTTTCATTGCACCTATAATAGTTCAAATTTGTCCCCAAGGTTTGGCTGTCAGAAATGTCTACGGGCATTAAGTCCGCCTTTGTACTTCGTGCAATAAAGTTTTAAATAAATAAATAAAATAAAATAACGTAATTACTTCTAGTACTTAAATATCCTAAAATGTTATGGTTCTAACCCCGGTTGTAGCAATGAGAAATACACGACGAAATGCCGAAACGCCGCCGGCGCTATCTACTGAGGCTTTCCGTACACGGAAAGATACCTTATACCTAAAGGTAGGTCATTTCAAAGATTTGCAGCAACAACAGCAAACGAATTATAGACAGAAGAGGTGTGACGTGTTCTATAAATAAATAAATAATAAATATTTCCAGACAGGTCACACAGCGCCATCTAGTTTCCGTGGTAAGCTACGAGGCTTGTGTTACGGAAACTAAATGGTTGATAAACTACATATAATACTATTTTTTTTGTAAATATATACATTTTATACATATAAACACCCAGACCGAGACAAATTATACACTGTACAACTTGCCCCCGGTGGGAATCGAACCCACGACCTCCCGAGTTCACGGCGACGTTTGTTACCACTAGTCCACGGAGGCGGTCGATATATGACCACAAGAAGATAATATTACGAAAGATTTACATTTAATATTATTATTATTATAAACGTTTAATTTATTATTAACTACGTTTTCAAGATTTGAACGCACCTGTAGATGTTGTAGAACAAATTGCCTTGTATGTGGAGCCTTCTTGATGAGATACTGCGTGTGGTTAGGAGGGCCGTAGTGAGTCATCACTCTTTCTAGGAACGTGTCGTCTGATGACCCTGGATACATCGACTCCTCGTCCAGTAACCTAGAATATAAATATCCTAGCATTAAATGGATTCAACGTGCGGGTGCTGGGTCTATTGTGTGTAAAAGAGATGGGAAGAACTGTGCCAGGCTTGCTACCCTGGTTTCCAAGCAAATTTTATTAAATTCGTTGATGTAAGATAGGCATGAATGCAAGATAAAGAAACTGGCAGACAAATAGCTGTGGGGTCACATGTCGTGATCAGATAATGACGTCATATAGCCTATGTCGGTCTCATGGTTTCAATGTACAAATCTGCACAATTTCCTTAAAATCGGTTCAGTAATGTAGACGGTGGAAGGTCGTTTCCTTATCCCCAAAAAGGTCGATTTAAACCCCAGCATTTTGCAATAAGAAATTCATTTTTCTTATGTACATTTATTATAGATTTACAACACAAGCGTCCCCGTACTTTGGACTCGTTATGCCGTCGGTCCAGGTTCCGCTAATACTAACTTGAGATTAGGTAATGTCATTTTAAAAAAGACACCAGGACCGGCAGTCTCGACAGAATGCTATCTTAGAGATTTCAGTAAGTCATAAAAAATGTTGCCACTTACAAAACCAAAAAGCTGATTTTGTCAATATCATTAGTTCCAAAGGACGGTGATATTTTAATATGAGAACTTATGTCATTAAAAATGATGCAAAGATTTTGCTGGAACTCCTAGCGCAACAACTTCAATTAATATATGTATCTCTAAAACGTTCGTAATTTTAAAAGAACACTCAGACTTGAATAATATTTAAATATGTTGTGTTCGCGCCGATCGCGGTAATTCGACCAATTTTGGATGGTTAGGCGTTAATGTGATTCGTCGGTGCATAAACAAACGTCCTAATTTGTTACACCTATACCCTTGTCCTGTCTCTTTCTCGCCGCTTCCTTTCTATATTACCCATCCCGCTCACTAGTCCAAAGGCGCACGGAAGAGAGGCAGCGCCTATATAACTGGCCGCGCAGCATGCTAGAATGAGTCGCCGAATCGAAAAATAGTCGTTGTCCTACAGTCGTCATAGAAGACACTGAAGAAATCGCCGCGATCATTGTTATCACCCGCATTCGCAAAACCCGCAAAATTTGTATAAGAACAATTTATAAGTGCTGGTGCCGAGGACTTTACCAGTTTCCTTTGTTTCTAGTTTGTTTATTGCACCAAATATTATAGTGTCGTCTAATTTGAAGATCCCCGCACCTAGATACAGTGTTTTTATATTTTGACTTACCATAACAACCCTCGTCTATCGCATTCACGGAGATCAACCTGAGAGCTCCGAACTATGGCGTTTTGCGGTGATTTGTCCAATAACTCCACCATCGGACCAGGATTTACTGTTTCGGATAACCAATCTAAAAAAAAACCGGATTAAAATTAGTCTAACCGGATGCATTTACAAATTACAGAGAGTCATTAAAAATATAATAAGATATGACAAGAAACCAATCGGTATGAGAATCAAAGCTAGACCAATCGGTACCTAGATAATGGATTAGAGAATGATTTTCAGATTGTTTTTTTTTTAGACATTCATCAACCTATTCATACATGCCCATTTGTTTCGATAGTTTTTTAATGCACCTTCAGCTATTGTTTTATTTATTTGATCGTGATAGGTAAGTCTTGGTTTGCCAGGGCCTCTTTTACCCACGACTTTCGCATTATGCATCTGGTTCATCAATCTCTCTTCACTCATACTTTCAACATGTCCGAACCATTGAAGCATGCCTTTCCTTATTTTTGTCCCTGTGCTTTCTTTAATATTCTTCTTTTGCGTATTTAACCGTTAACACCATTTCTCGCATTCACTCTTCTTTCAACATCCCTATCATACTTCCCATCCGCAGTGAAAACATTGCCCAGATATATAATTTCATTTACTTAAGTTTTTGGATATCTGTATTCATCCTTCATTCGTCACAGTCTCTAGGACACAGAGTCCTAGACCTCCACGTTGGAGATGGGCCTTCCAGATAATTTGGCCTGCACTCGCCACTCTGGCCAGACGGGTTGACGAGGAGGCCTATTATTCATTTTAAAAAAAAAACCTATTGGTTCACAGGTAACACTCGGATATTGTCAATTTTTACAAATAATATACAATATTATTAAAATTAAATTATGGATGGACCGAAATAAGTAAGTGACATTGCTGCCATTAACAAGCAGCTTAACCTAAATTCGAGTCATTATAGCCATGTCGACTTATAATCTAAATAATGATTATAGGCCTTATCTGTATTAATAAATGTTACGCTTTGTAGGAGAAAATAAATACCTTTTTTATTATTATTATTTATTTATTAAAGATAAATTAATAAGTTTTACCTTCCTCTGCGCCATCTTCTAAAGTGATACCCTCTTGTGAATATCGTTCTCGCGGCGCTACCAAGGTGGCTTCATGAAATACTGTTTGAAGACGTTCCTAGAAAAGTAAATGTATTATAAATGTGAAAGAAAGTTTGTCTGTATGTATGTATGTTTGTTTGCCTTTCACGCCCATATTATTAATCCATTTTTTTTTAAATTCTTTAATTCAATTAAATACTTAACACTTATGTATATGCAAGGGCGAACTTAATGCATCTCGGCATTTTATACTACCCATCCTTTGGAGTGTGGTAGACGATTGCGGGTGCATAAAGGAATAAACACAAATAATAATAATGATAAATTATTTATTGTACAAAACCAAAACAAGTGCAAGCTTAATGCCGTAAATACGTAAACATACATAACTACTTTACAAATATCAATAAAAATTATATAAAAATGATATATATATATATATAGATTATATATATATATCATAGATTATTTATGTACAAACATATAAACAAAAAAAAAGATAAAATTACCCATCCTTTTTGTTTCCAATCTTACAAGTATTTTAATAGCTATTTTTAGAATTTTTACGATAATTTAGAAAAAGTTATAAATCTGTATGTACAACAACAACTATGAAACAGCCTTACCTGTAAATAATTGGAGAGAAGTTTGGACAATGATGCTCCACTTTGCTGACCAGAGCACATTGGATTGTCAGCACCAGGTGTGTCCAGGAGTAGAATCGACGCAGATGTACGAGCTGACGTTGACAGACTTCTATAAAGATATTTTATTTTATGTATAAAATATATAAATAACAAAATCTCATGAAATAAGTATCAATAATATATAAGTTTATAACAGCAAAATATTAAGCTAATAAAAATATATAAACTAAATATTAATTAATATTAATATATAGGTTTTTATATTAATTAGGTTTATCTTTTAGTTATTTAATTTAAGGTTTTGATTGGTTTATTTTTAATTTTAGCATAAATTAATTTAAATATACATAAATAAATTTTATTTTAAACTAAATTAAAAACTAAAATGGAAACTATATATAAAAATATTCACCCATGACTTGATCATGTGACAGTGTGCCAAGAACACTCACAGCATTCCCCCGCAGCACAGCAATGCTGATTTGCTGCGCGAAAAAACTGCCAGCCCTCTTGTTACCTACAGCGCTAACCAGTTCTCTAAAGAACTTTTTAGCGTTTGGCCCCAACGGTCTCATTGTCTCAAGACCATAGTCATTAGCAACAGACTCGTATTTGCGACATTTGGCCTTTTCAGCCGAGTCCGCAGCCGCCCCAGCCCTGACAGATATGTCCTGGACAAGGGTGTCGACACAAGTGCTTGACTCATGAACCACGGCACTAAAGTCAATCCATCGAGTCTTTTACCATCACTGCTAGAGATCCCAGACGGTTCAAGAACCGACGGGATGCAAAATATTGGGTATATAATAACAAATGACAAACTCGTCACTGTCTCAAACGCATCTTAAATAAGTCATATAAAAAAAAGTAAGATATAATTACGACAGTATCGGGGTGGTCATAACCACATTTTTAAAGAAGCGGATTTATATTTAGCCACTTTACTATAGGTCCTTCATGACAAGTGGCCATCTCGTCGAGACGTCTCTAGCGTACAAAACTCGAGAAATATCACAAATAAATTATTGTGTCCCGACCAGGAATCGAACCCGGTACCTCCGGTAATAGTATTCTTACAAATACTGCCTATCTTTTCACTGTGTTTTAGCAATATCAATATATACTTTTATACACAATATATATATATATTTTTTCTTATATACACAATAGTATGTGAATTACAATACACTCACTACAACCAATAAAACGAAATAGAGTAACACTATTGCAATTTTAAAAAAGGGAGTATACTTGTTCGTTAAATATAAATAAATATATAAATAAATAGATAAATAAATAAATAAATAAATGAATAAATAAATAAATAAAACCCTGTTTGGAGCTTAGGAAGGACCTACTGGTTGAAACTCAATTATGCGTGCTTTTAATTGTTAATTTTCACGGCGCAATAGATCACTTGCAGCTGTCAGATTTTCGATAGTGGTTTACCCTTCAATTACGTAATATTCCTAAAATGTTATGGCTACCTTTTGAAACTGCCCAAGACTTAATTCTACTTCTCTCTATCCCACACACCATGGACGACATACTTCCATGGATTAGTAAAAAAATGTCTTCTATGTTACGCAAAATATATGTATATAAAAACAAATTGATACTAACCGATTAACAAGTGCTGCAATCATGTTAAACGTTTCGTTATAAAGTCCATTGACAAAGGCATCCAGAGCATCCGGACCTGTAACCTCCCTCTCGTGAGATGGCGATGGAGTCCTGGAAAATTTGGTAGAAAAAAATAATTTAGTATATATTTTAAATACAAAATAAGGATTTAAAGAATGTGGCAAGCTGCGAGATATTAATTGCAAGAACAAACTTAAGGCTCCGTCACCATTTTAAAATAGCAAATTTATGTGAGTAAATATATACTGTAGCATTAGGAAGCTGATGTTATTCGAAATAGAGGAATAAATAACGAAAAATGAAGTTTTTTTGTTGTTGTATAAAACCAGATAATTAGAAATTATAGACTTTAATGGAAAAGTGGAAGAATGAACTTTGTTAAAAACATATTAATGCAAATTACCTGAAATTAGACCTTGGAGGGACAGGAGGAGGTTGTGGAGAAGAAGGTGCAGCTCCTAAGAAGATAGCTCGACTCAGTTCATCTGTAGCCACTCCCAACAACCTTGCAGCTCGCTCGCCGCTGCTTACTGTCGCAAACTGGTATTTTAAAGTTCCAGGACCTGAAAAGAATTAGTCTATAAAATAATTTGAACAAATACTGGCCATTACAACTATTATTAACAATTGGTAAAGCTTATTTATATAAGAAACAAAACAAAAGTCATAGACGCCTTACAACACTCACAAAGATTGAAATGGAAATGGGCTGGTCACGTGGCACGTCTTAAAGATAACAGATGAACTAAAGTAGTTACTACATGGACGGGAACGAAGGGCAAGAGAAATAAAGGAAGACCTAAGGAAAGATGGGAGGACGAGATAGTAAAAGAAGCAGGACAACACTGGATGGACCAGGATAGAAAGAAATGGATAGAAAAGGAGGAGAGCTTTACCCGACGAGGGGTCCTTAATTAAATTAGAAAAAAAAAGACACTAGTATTTAAATTGTGACATTGAAATGAATAATTTTAAAATAAATAAACATTGAATTTATAATTTAGATATAAGAACATAGTTTTAAGTTACATAGTTACATATGTTAAATTAGTATTATCATTATTTTAAGCTTATATTTGAAATTATTAATTGATATGTAAATCTTGACTATGTAAAAACTGTACATTATTATTAATTAATTAAGGAATAAATGGCTTTATTATTATTATTATAAAGCTTATTTTACCTGATCCTAAAAAACGTAATGGTGTGTATCACTAACTTTTTATCACGATAGATGGCGCATGATAGATGGTACCTAATATAACTGTCAGTTGCATACAAAACTTGTAATTTTATTACAAAACTTATTATTTTCTGAATATTATACCGAAGTAAGAAGCTTTTAAGTGCACAAATCGAGATTTCTAAGCGAAATCGAAGATATGGTGATCTCAAAATTGCCGTTCTATTAAAAACATCTTTTTTTCAAGTCGGTGTTTGCTTTCTTAATTCTTCTCTTAAGATAGGTAATGTTAATTTAAAATACATTTTTCTGTTATAAAAATAAAAAAAACTACAAAAACATTTTAAAATGATGCGACATAGGTGTAAAATAAGGTACCATTGCCGCTAGCGACATCTACAAAAAGCTTTGCCTGATACATCCCATTGATCTTATAAAACCATAAACTATACACTAAAAATTGCTAAAATTTTTATGTAATCTTGAAGCGCAAGCCGTTTTGTATTCTATATTGCGGTATAGGCAACTAATTTGTATGGTTGGGCGATGTTATAATCCGGCAAAAAAAAATGATCATTCCAAATTTGTCATGTTTCTTTCGCCAGTCTAAAGGCCGGCAATTACGCACTGAAGAGCTGCATCGTCAATATAACCACCTGAGCAACGCTGATTAAGCGGTTATCATAGAAGTCGTTGTGAAATTTCCGCTGGTAGTTGTTGTAACCTCATATTCGAAAAAACCCAATAAATTTGTGTAAAAGAAAAAAAAAAAACAAGTTCTGGTTCCGAGGACATCAGGTGAGTTCCTTCACCATCAGTACTGTAAATATAAATAAATGGGAAGGTGATACAATTTTATACTTACACTTATTAGCCCCAGCCCATCCCAAATGGCAGATAGCGGCTAATATTTTCCACACCGCATTTTGTTCTTGTTCAGTAACTCCAAGTAACTGAAGAGCTTCTTTTAAAGCAGAAAACTCTGCGGGCGCTTCAGCTTTGTCACTGGTACTGATATAAGGATTTGGGGTACTTATTGGTGCTTGATCGAGGTATAAATCTCGACGAAGACGACCATCGCAACCGTGGAGTAAACTGAAAACAAGACACAGTTATAAACAGAAGTATCATCACGACTGTATCCTTTTCAGGGCACTCGGAAGCCACGCTTTTTTTAAAGAAGAGATTTAACTTTTAGCCAACTTTACTATAGAACCCATCATGACAAGTGGCAAGATCGTCGATGTCTCTAGCGTACCAAACTCAAGAAATATCACAAATAAATTAAATATTTTATGAAACACATAGTTATAGTATAAGAATGCTTGCAAGTTTTTATATAGCCTCCATTATTTCATTATTTCCACATTACTAGAGTCGTGGTCTCCCGATAAATTAGTGTGCGTCTTGACGATCTGCGACACTCATTTCTATCTTCGGCATCATCGATGCAATGTTGGATTTCACCGCGCTTCGGCCTATCAGTCTCTTTATTTCTACCTTGCCAGTAACAAGCAGTTTTTCTAGGTTATCTCCTTCCTTTCGGACAATGTGACTGAAATGCTGGAGTATCCTATGAAGACATATTGTTCAGACAGATTCAATCAATATTGTTGGTAATCGGATGTAACATGAAAGAGCGGACTCGCCTCATGGCCGTTTCTACTAGAGAGTTGGGTCATTAGTTGCAGGCTTTTCCCTCGGCATCGGTTGGCACACTGACCATGGCGGTGTGCCTTCGTTTCGAAGCCCGGACTGTCTATCTACAACAGTGCCGATGCCGAGAACAAGTTGATCATCTCGGACACCATGCTTTCTTGTCCTAGAAGTGCTGGCCGCATTCCACGTCACGCGGCTCCCAACGACTCGATCGGATGATGAGCCGAAAGGGCTCTTGTCACTGCTGGTAAACCCGCAATCTAAGAACCCTCTGATATTGTGCGGAGCGATGGCAAGAGACCCGACGGAATGACTGTTGGGCCATAGAAACTTGGCAGGTCTATTGCGACGTGTGTAGACACATTAGCTCAAGTCGAGTTGCTCGAACACGCCAACCTTGGTACCGGTTACGAATTTGCGTAAGTTTGGGGTCAAAACGATGGGTCCATGGGGACCTTCAGCAAGGTGCCTGGCGAAGGAGTTGTTAACGCGACTGACGGAAAGGTCTGGAAACAGGAAGGCTGGCAATTATTTTCTGCCAACGTATTAGCCTCGCTAGACAGAAGGGAAATGTTGCCAGTCTCCTTGGGACTATCTCGGATGGGACGTCTCTAAAGGACATTTTTTTAGGTTTTAATTTATATTAATTTACTTCGTATATAACTTTAAAAGACATCGATATATAATCGGAACTGTAGGTGGGAGATCCAAGTGTCCCAGAGACCCTTGTTCAGGCCCCTAATCAAAACTAATGAAAAATGTATTATTATTATAGCTATAGTTAGTTAAAAATAGAAAATGTAAAAATTGTACGCTCTGAGATTTTAAAATAATAGAATTACTCATAGCGTACTAGAGTGATTATGAAAAACGATTCGTCACTTGTCTGTTCTTCGATTATTTTAAATAGTAATGCATTTAGCTTTTTACTTATATATTATTGTTTAGTTTAGCAATGAAACGGTAGGAAACAATAAAGTAAAACTTACTTGTGAAGAGCTCGAAGTGATGCTGAAGTAGGCTTGAGATCTGGTAACAATGTCTGAACTGATGCAGACACTAGAGTGCCGCCGCCATCAAAGTCCAGGGACGTTAGAGAAACAAATCGCGATGCATGAGTATTTGATCCCGTTCTGAAAAGCAATATTAGTTTATTTTAGTTTAGTTACGAGTAAATGCTAGTTGGTGCAAAACATATTACAAAATACTATTTAAATTAAAGGCGACCTCGTTAAGCGCGGGAAGTGCGGCGGTTTCTGCTGAGAACCTCAAGGTGCGCAAATACGCCAACCTCAGTACAGGTTACAAATTTGCGCGGTTTGGAGTCGAGACGATGGGCCCATGGGGACACTCCCAAGCGTCTGGCCAAGTAGTTGTCCAAACGGCTAACGGAAAAGTCTGGCAAATAGGTACACTAAATTCTATATTTGTAAAGCATACCTGCAGCTGCCGAATGCATGTAAAACATCGAAGGCAGCATCCAACCGCTCAGGAGTAAGTCTCGATGATGGTGTAGAATACGCCGTGGCTAGGTACCAAATGCAATGACGCATGGCTGATGTTTTGCCAGAACCAGATCTGAAAATTATTTTAAATAAAGCGTAACCAAAACCACCTGGGAGGGTACCTAAATCGCTTTGTTCCCTAAATAATAATCTAGATATTTTGTTTTAGGCAGTTATGACATTTGGGGTCGCCACACTTTTGATAAATTCTTTTACCCAGCTTTTTTTGTTTAAAATAAATAAATAACTTGTTATGTTGTTCAACCAACAATATCATAAGCATCAAGCGGGATGTTTCATTGGTTTAAATAGTCATTTAGGTTTCGCCGTTGGGAAACATCATTATTGTTCTATTTTTTTCTTCCTAATCCTAATATAAATTGATGTTTTTTTTTATTTTTTAAGTGATTCGTTTTAAATTTGTAACCATTACAAAATAAATATTTTTTATTAAGATTTATTTAATACAGTGGCAACTCTAGTTTGCTTTTTGAACGAATATGATAAGGTACGTTCATGCGGTGAATATTCGGATTTTTCTATTAAACTTCTAATAATATAATGATTTATTGTGGGGCCTTTTAAGATAATAATAATATTATGAAAAATCTAACCGATTTTCAAAAAAAGTAATTAAAGACGTTTGTCATTTTATCAGGTAATATATATATCGCCATTGTTCTTTTTAGTAGGTATATAAACCATCAAAATGGTGTTTTGGCAACAAACCCACGCTTTTATAAATTTAAGAATGGAAGAATAAGAAAATCACGTTATTTCTTTTATATCAAATAGAATTATCAGAGATCGAATCGCTTCTGATATTCGTATGATAATTCACAGTCATATAATTTTACAACTTTTTTATTGATACATTCGTAGAAGTGTAAGCGGAGATAAAGATCAACGCCTTCCCACAACTTCCACATCGGAAGATCTGATGGCCATGTATTAAAATAATGAAGACATTAATTTTAAACCTATCGGCACGTTTTGATGAATTATAATTAGGTAATGATGTGATAGGTGCTGTTAAAATTAAATTGATTTTAAAGTTTAAAATTAAAGACGAATGTACGCTCTGAGTAAATCATTATCCTCAACAAACTAAATTTTGCAGAAATACAACTTTACTATAGGCCCATCATGACAAGTGGCAAGCTCGTCGTTGTCTCTAGCGTACCAAATTCGAGAAATATACAAAATAATATATAGAAATAGTCGGTGGTAGCTCGGTTGTAAGAACGCTTTCCTTAACATCCAAAAAAGTACGCTGTTCGAACCCAGGCATGTACCAATGAGAAATACACTTTTGTTACGTATATTTGTCTTAGATTTACACTACCAGTTCCCGTACCTCAGAGAGCACGTTAATGTCAAATTGACACTAAAATTGACATAAGACCCTCGCCAACCCTTCAGGCCAGAGTGTGGCGAGTATAGGCCAAATTCTCCAGAAATATTTATTTACCATGAAGTGTAAATGTATTCCATTGGAGTGCTAGGACTCTGTGGTCTAGGGCTGTGGTATGATATGATTTTATATTTTTTGTTCTCTACTCAACGATAAATTATTGTAAGCGTGCATATTTAGGTTTAGCAGAAACACATCGTTATGACCATAAAAGGTGCTCCCGTCATGGTGTGTCTTGTCATAACTATCGAGCCGCTTAAGGGAACTGATAATATCTCCGAAACCAGAAGCAATTTACGACAAAAATGATTATCAATTAACTGTGCATAAATCTTTAGCTATTGGGGTAACCATTCACACGCTATTTATATGGAAACACTAGCTGTTTTATCTGACTATGCCCGTGTAAACGGCGACACGAAATTATTTAATCAAAGTTATTTATTTTCTATAATTAATTAACATAATGCCATCGCAATTTTTTCTGTAGACCTATACACAATTCCACCATACATTATTTTGTTATATCTCAAAGGGTTTAGGCAGCGTTTTCGTTGAAAGCTGAGAGCTTATTACTTATATGGATTATTTGTTTCCGATACCCCCAACAGCCAATCCATTGGTGAAAACAACATGAAAATTTGTGCAGTAGCTAGAAACAGACGCGGCGGAGGACTTTGTTTTTATAAAAAGTGTTTGTTCAATGTTTTAAAAATGTCTTAACAAATGGCTGAGTGATTTGGTGATTCAGTTTAATTATAAGTGCCGGCCCAGGGCGATAAACTTTCTTTTCATGCTCTTTTCTGCACTGTTTTTAAATGTTATATGTGAGTGTATTTTTTACATATGTAGTGATAGTGATAGAGTTTAACTTCGAGCAGTTGAGGAGGTCGAAACCTTAGAATAATGACAGTCGAAACACAAAGTTTTTTTTTATTATTTTCTATGGCATTGGTAAAAAAGGCAGTGAATAAAAAATAAAAAATCAGATTTAGGTAAATTTCAACGAAATGGATTTTTAAAATAAATCCATAATGGGACTGTGGGGATCAATTGGTACTCGTAACAAGTTCTTCAAAGGATTGTCTAAGCGGCTGGTTAATGCTGTATGTGACAAACGGGCTGGCAGTGTTGCAGTATATTTCTTCCGGTTCTCGGCGAACACCCATATACACGACATGAATTACTCCGTGAAAAGCATCACATTCTGCAACACTTGGAATGTGATGGTCCCTAGCTCGGTTAGGAACAAATGTTATGAATAAATTACGTGTTTACGGCCTTAAAGGTATTAAAACTAAAACTAAAAAAATACAGGTAAGAAAAAAACATTCTGGCTAAAAAAAAACGAAATATTGGAACCAGCGAGAGCGATGAAACTACCGAGTTCGAAAATAAAATTACTTGTACTTTTTTAAAAGCTTTCTCCTGCAGCCCTATTCTGTTACATAAGCGCAAACGTTTCATAATGGAATCCGTTAACTATTAGCTATTAAAGTTCATATTTGCACGGACGCCGCCGTCGAGGTCGAGCGCTTATAGAGTTGAGAATTGAATAATATTTTGTAATTATGTCGCAATCTCTGACATAAATAACGAAATCCACTAATAACGTTTGCGACTAAGTAACAGACTAGGGCTACTGGTCTCTCTCATTAATTAGAGGAATTATTAAATATTTGTTATTATCGAATCAAGCTCCAATTTTCCAAAATAATGGCTACACGACAACAAACGCAGCTCGCAGAGATGGCGCCGCTACGATAACGCTGTACGGTGCCGCAAAGAGCTTGCCCTGCTCATTTACTGGCATATTATCTTATGATTTGTGCACTAGATCCCATCTAATCGGAGAAACTAATTGACCCACTGTGCACTTTACGAAAATATTTTATTCAATTATAATTAAATATAGATTTTATAGGCAAATAAGCTTTATCTTTGTATCTTTTACGGTTAAAGCTTTTTATGAGTAAACTAGCGATACAAGTTTTGCTAGAACTAGAGAAGAAGAAATGTTTTAAGGCCTTTGCAAAACAGCTCGTCATCACCTCAGGAAACAAAAGAGCTGGGCAATATTTGGGCCAAAGGATTAAAAGGAAAGACATTAAATATAAAAAAGACGGGGCAAGAAGCCAAACATGTACGTTGTGCATGTACGTTATGTATTACATTTCTTACATTAGTATATATTATTATCCGTTATGTTAAACGTACAAATATTATAAATAAAAAAATTGCTCCAAATCGCTATCAATAGGCAAAGTGCCAAGGATGTTGGCAGCATTAACACATAGAATCATTCGCTATAGTTGCTGCTAATCTATGGAACAATCTGCCCGTTGAAATTCGACAAGCGCCTAACAGAAACTTTTTAAAAGAATGGTCTACTTGCATTACTACAACAGCTCCCTACAAAGTATATAAGTACTTATTATATGTAGTATGTGTATGTATTATATGTAGTGTGTATATATATATATATGTATATTGTATGTAGTATATGTATTCTTGGATGTAGTTTAGTATGTAAGTATATCTTTTATCTAGAGCCTAATTATTTATCATATCTATATTACATGTTGCACCTACCTCACACCTTGAACTTACTACATTATCCTAAAGGTTGGCTGTCAGAGAATGTCTAGCGGCATTAAGCCCGCCCCTTGTACATAGTGCAATAAAGATTTAAATAAATAAATAAAAAAAAGAAAGGTAATGGTGATCCCTTCAAATAATGCCCCCAGCCCTCTTGTCACTTAAGGTGTTGACGAGCTGTTTTGACAATGCTTTAAAAAATTCCAGCAGGGTGAGGCTGAGTGCAAAATCGTCTGTCATAAATGTCAAAGCTAGGCGGAATGCCCAAGCTTTTTGACAGTCGTAATCGATCTTCGACGATGATCCGTCTCACCGCGCAGTCATTTTCAAAGCGTTGCCAAAACAGCTTGTCAACATCTTAGGTGACAAGAGGGCTCACCGCTGTACACTTGGTCCCTACGGCCTTAGAGGTTCAACTTCAAATGAAGCAAAAACAATAATTAAACATACATTTATTTTACTACGCGTATACTATAGCATGTATAGGATTATTAATCACAAAGGTACAGTTTTCTTTTTAACCTTTATTGAATAATACATACCTTCCGAGGAATACAATGGCTCGGTCCCGCCTTGATGCCAGCATACACCGGTGAGCTGACTGCGCAGCGGCGTACACGTGAGGTGGCATATCATCAGCCCGACAACCTCTGAACATAGCCGCCACCTAAAACAGGATAATACATTTAATATTCGCTGCGTTTACAATAGTTCATCATAACATAGTGTAAATAAATAAATTACATTTATACTAAACTAGCTGTTTCACCCGGCTTTACTCGTGTAAACAGCGATACGAAATTAATTTCGTTGCGCATTATTTTGATTTTTCTATATCTACTAAGGTATTTATTAAATTTGCATGGTGTTAAGGGAAAAAACAATCTTCATGATTTTCTCAAGCCAACTAACGTAGGTATTTAAAATGATAAGGATTAATATTTCCGTATCTATTTTATTTTTTTACATGTATATATTTATTAATGTTTATATATCTATAATATAATATTTAATTATTTATTATAAATTGTATATGTATGTATCTAAATATATTATATTTATCTATCTATTTATTATTCCACACAACACTGACACAATTCGTATAAAAAGAGCGGGGCACCCTGAGACACAGGCATCACGCTAAGTTTAGGGGCCTTCGTAAAATGTAAAAAAGTTCTATGAAAAATAAAGGTTTATTTTATTTTTTATTATTTATTTTTATATCGTATTTGTTTAAATAGCTTTCCAACTACCGCTTTATAATTGCCCATTTTTTAAAGTATTAAATTGGATATAGTATGTTATCCTTAAGAGATAGACATATGCCATCGCGGACTTTTCTGTAGACCTATATAAGATACATAATTCCACCATACATTATTTTGATATATCTTAAAGGGTTTAGACAAGTTTTCGTTGAAAGCTAATTTTTTTCCGATATATATATATATTGTATTGTATGTATTATTGTGTGTATGTATGTATGTGTTTATGTGTGTATAACATTTATATATTGTTTATTACTTACAATGTGATCGTTTAGTTATAATATCATACAGTATTTGGTTGAGTAGGGAGAGGAGTAGAATGGTGGATGTTGAGCGTATTATCGCGCAATAAAATAAAAAAGGGAGGCCTCCTTTTCTTAAACCAGCCTATTGTCGGTCTCAAGCCCGAGACACCATTCTTCTCATCTTTTCTATTTAATTTTTACTTGCACCTACCGTTCACTTTAAATGCTTTATCTGTCCCTAAGGTTGGCTGTCAGAGAATGTCTAGCGGCATTAAGCCCGCCCCTTGTACATAGTGCAATAAAGTTTTAAATAAAAATAAATAAATTAAAAATAATAATGGCTACGTTTATTTAATTCTTTGAGGTTTTTACGTACCTTTTCCGTATACACAGGAGTTCCTTTTTTTGGAGGTCCAACGACGAGCAATGCATGACCAGCTCTAGCGTGAGGTAGACCAGCAGCATAGCGAGAGCGCAGTAAATGGAGAGCACCGCACTCGTTCAGACAACGTAAAGACGATACATCCTCACAACGCTCTAGTTGAGGAGGATTGGCCTGGAAGACAATTTAAATGCTATCAGTAAGTTCATCACGATAATTTGTACTATTTTGTTAATAAGCTGGACGCGAGGTACAATAATGAAAGCAACTGATACCAGCCACTGATGACTGACATCATTTCTGCCACTATGCCTACATAACTTGACCACATACGTGGACGAGGAGAGTCCGAATCCGTTATGGAAATCACCAAGCTGGTCTCGGAATGGCGAGACACAAAATTTAAGGCTTAACGCATTCTTGTGCGGTCGGAAAAAGTAAAAAAAATCTTGAAGAAAGATTTCTGGCCGCAGGGTGTTGTGTTTCGTCGATACATAGGTTCATTTGGGCCTACGAAATGCACCACAGAAGATGCGACAAGGCCTACCGCAGCACCGAACCCTCGTGAACCATCTAAGAGGACCCCGGCGCCGACCCCCACTGCAGCAGTCAGCCTTCGTCAGAAGGTGGTCGCCGTACCCAAAGTAATAACTTTGACCACAATAAGATGCGGAAGCTGTAGAGCAGTGTATATTTATATTATATATATTTTAGTTTTTAAGGTCTATGTGCCTTTTGTATATTCATTTTGTTGCCTGAAAAGAAAGATTATTATTATTATTATATAACGGTTTTGATGCCGCGTAAACTTAACTTGAATCCAAAGGCAACAATTTAAATTCAGAAATCTTTTGCTCTATTTATGCATTTTATTTATTTAATTACAAAATTTGAGTAAACATAAATTTAACAACTTAAACCACTTTAAAGTTTCCGCAGAAACAAACAAACAAACACTGCACTAAAGTATTTTTCTTATTAAAAAAAATAATAATAAAGCAATCATTCACAGTCGTGTAATTGGAGCACAAAAAAAAAAGTGTAGTGACATATTAGAACTGAGTGCTCGCCTAGGCTCCTTATAGATTGTACAAAATAGATCAAATTTAAAATCACGCAAAAGCTCATTAAATCGACTGCAGCCCCTTCAGATGAACAAGTTCTGACGATAGCTTGTGTCTGCGTGTGCTAGTAAGCCAAAGGTCATGTTGAGACGCAACGTTCTTCCTGGCACTCGGATATCAAGCTTTCAATGGACTATCAATGGTACTATTGGCTATTTTAAAAAGAAACACTAGGTCAGCAATCTCGCGAAGATTGAAAAACGGTAGAATATGGTAGCGTCTACATGAAGAATTATAATCCTCCTTAGTAATATTAAATCTATAATTTTAATTAATGTGAATTAAGTCCGCATTTTATGCTTTGTGGAATAAACCAAATAAATTACCGAGTACTTAGTACATCATAGCTTGCAGAGCCAAACCTAATAAAAATCTTAACAAACCTTTTCCAAATCATCTTCATCAACAGTTAGGACTTCACCCGTATGCAGGACTCGAACTTTGACCCGTCCGGCGTCTGCGTCGCCTTCTCTCCTGACCGCAGTGAATCCGCCTCGGTGGGCGAGCCACATCCGTCCTGCTTGAAGCCATTCCTTTTCGACAGCTAACTGCTCCTCAGATTTGGCCTGCAGGCAATAAAACTACGATTTAGAAACAGGAACCGCTTTTATCGTTACATGCAGTTTTTACGATTGTAAAATACTAAAAACAAGCGATTTCCTTAATAGTAATAGTTGTCCTAGTTTAGTTGAATGTTTTTCTTGATACTTGTAGGCTAAACGATTGCGATTAGTTTTGTCTTGTTCTTCTGTTTTATTGATCTATTAAAATGTTGGTTCTGACTTTTACCGCTAAATTATCACTTTAGTAATCTAATGTTCAAAATTTTATTTTATTATGAAGTGTGACCAACTTCATTATAGTAACTACAGTACTCCACGTCTAAAGATGTAATTCCTTAACGATTCCGCAGGTTTCAATAAATGGGACCAGGACTGAAAGCTTAACGTGTACTCTTACTAAGAACCGTGCCTCCAGACCTGTGGTGTTGAAAACGTATGTAAAAAAAGACCTTCGCGTAGACTTTAAAATGTAGAAAATATAATCGTCAGTACTTATAATGTATATAACGGTGATTTGGATACGTAAAATGATATATTTACTTATAATAAAAGTGCACATGACAGTGTAAACACCAGATACCTATATTATGCAATCAGTGTTAACATAATAATAATAATAGGAGCCGCGTAGATAGTGAAGAGGATTACTGTAATAGCAAACACTATAGTCTAGGAGATGACGATAAAAATAAAGGTGAAAAACGATAGGGGAATACAGTGAAGCCTCTACACTACAATAAGATAAAGACAAAAATACAATTATTACAAATTGTGGAGGCATACGAAATATGTATGGTCAAAAATCCGCGTAACAAAAGGGTCATGTATGTAAGGTTAATGAATGGCGATGAAGCTAAAGAAGTAGATGTGTGGTGAAAGTAACAAATGTCGTTCAATTGTTTCTGCATCTGCCTCAATTGCCTCTGCAAAGGGTAATGACGTGAAGATATGTAAGAACTCCTATGTATTTAAAGTGTATTTTTCAAAGAAGAACAGATTTATTTTTCCATAAAAATCACATATACATTAAAATCATTATAATCGAAACACTCAAAGTTCAGATTATAGAAGCTGTAAAGTGAATTGTAGGGCCTGATTCAAAAGTCGTTGCTTAGCTGGTACCAGATTATTTTTGTTAAACTAAATAATATCGTAGTAGTAGATACATACTTAATTAAATAAATATAATTGAAACTGTAAGAAACACTATTTTGAAAATTTATGATATTATAGTTCGCGCAACACTTTTAAAAAGACTTTATTACGAGAGATATCATCGTCAGCTTCTGGCCTATCAACGTCATGTAATGATGAGAGATGAGGCCAACGCTCCCTACATGTTGTGCAATTTATGAGAAATACTGTCATTTAGAAGACATCCAAGGAAAAGGGAGATGTATCGTAGAAAAGGATAAACTATTTAAGTACAGGCCAATAGTATATAATATTAATTTATTCAATAACATAAAACGAATAAGTAATTATAACCATTGGGAGTTCAGCAGAACAGCGTATCGAGCTTCGGGCATGATTTTTTATTATTATTTAATTTTACAGCCTTTTCAGATTGCCAAATATGAATAGATGCAAGATGGAGAGCTGAAGCAAGCAGATGGAATAGAGACTGGTAGAGACTTTTGTATAATTATAATAGATTACTAAACTATACTAGTAACTCGTAATACAATTTGTTATTTAAAATAAACTATTCCAAAAGCTACCACAAAATGTTTAACTTCAATGAATAATGCACCCACAAAAAAAAACACAGAACCTAAGGGTAAAGGTCAACTTAAGTAGGAAATAAAACAATACTACATTTAAACAAAGCAATGTGACACCAAATACAAAAACTAAAAGTTTTAATGAATGTGGCATTGGTGGCATTAGTATTAACTGTAAAGAAACGCAGCTTTATAATAACAGAGAAAAGAGCTAAATATCATAATATAAATATTGTGAAATTAAATTACTTGCTGATTGTACCTTAAGAGTACCTATAAATATAGATAGATAATGCTGAAACTAGATCTCAATATCTGAAGACACGATCTTATCTTCTCATAACAACATTAACGATAGCAAACCACGTGAGCTTCGGATATTAATAACAACAGTACAGTGTATTAGAAGAACAGGTTAAAGCATCTTGATCTTATCGCAATTTGGTCACAAGTTGCTAACGATGATTAATATTTGACTCACTTTTCGCAATTTTTTAGGAGAAAAAAGTTCACAATATATTTTGGTACTAACTAATTGCTTCTACTCTATTGCTTTGTTCTTATTCTTCTGTCTCTGTTACTTCGTTTTGAATAAATAAGTAATTGTAGGTACTGCTTTAATATCGATATCAGTAGTAACAAATTATTTTAAAACTCTATGATGAATTGATGACCAATTAACTATTTTGCATACCCCGAAGATATTACACAAATGATTCTTCACAATGACGCGGCTCTTTCACGACGCATGGCTCATGATGGCTTTAAGCTATTCTCGGAAATTGAAGACAAGTCGTTTCCAAGTGTGAAATTACATTATGAACGCCTCTGACATGACATTATCCAGTTAATGGCGTATTAGGAAAGGATGATGAACATAACACTAACACCTAAGAACATGAAAATTTATACAGCGTTTCAGACTGGTCCCAAAATTTTAAATTTCTAGTTAAAAATTGCAGCAAAGTCTATCATAATTCGTAAGCTGCTAACATAAGACTAGGAGAATAGTAGATTTTAGTGATCTGTTGCATATGACTAATAAAGGAATTGCCGAGGCAAAATCATTATTTACTAATTAGTTCTAAAATAAGTACCGAATCACTGTTTTCATCTATAACGCAGTTATTTTTGGAAGTCATAAAGTATAACTTATACAGTGTTAATCATATATTAATTTGATTAGAGAAAACAAACAAAAATGTCGAGAGGCATTAAGTTTGCTCTTGTACTAAACTGTTAAGTTTTTAAGTGCAATAAAGACTTTATAGTTCGAAACCAAGACGTTGTTGATGTATGTCTATGATGTTAAACGTTTTGTGCGAAACAGAGTGTTTTGATTGATGACACGTTACTGAGATGCTAAGTGAAAATGTTATTAAGTTTATTAGAAAATAGGTACTATAATGTTAAAAGATTTCTTTTCTAGTTCCGTAGACTAGCGGTAAAGCACGTTTTTAGTCAATTGAGGCTCTGTTTCCGGTAGGGTCACGTGTTGATACATTCTGATGTTTGGTTTCTTAAAGAATCAGCGATAAAATGTTTTAGAACGATCCTCTGTACTGTCAATGTTTGTGTTATTAATAAACTTGTTGCTTTAAACACAAGATGATTAATGAACAGATCAATTTATTAAGTTATATTACCTCTCATGATTTCGCTGTTAAATATTTTAACATTGTTAAAATTTAATATTTCATTGCTAAGTCTAGCACTCTGTGACAGTCAGAAGGGATCAGAATATACTTCAGGCTATACTTTGATTGGTTTGGAAATTTGTTTTAGTAAAAGTATGTAAACGTAATTTAAATACGTAGAATTATATCCTGGAATTTCTGGATTTAGAATTCTGGATACTCCATTTGCAACTGTCATTCAAATACAAAAAAATACTTACTCGTAAATGAAGAATCTACTCGTATTAAATATTGTACGTATTTAGTAATACATAATTGTGGTCTCAAGGCTTAGCTAAGTAAATAAGTTGTTAAGATTTGAATACGAGTAATAATTGTGATTGAGAACGTCAATGATTTTAAAATATATTTCAGTAAATTGCTGCTAATTGTGGTCTATTATTTTTAATAGATACTTTATGTTAATGTAGTTGATACTTTAACTACGTCTCTAAGTTTATTATTAGCACTGCTTTGTTATACCAAAGTGACTGAAAAGATCTCAAAACAAGCAAACTGAAGTGAAAGTGGGTCTGCTACATCTTCTGCAGAATCTACGAACGATGAACCAAACTGGAGGAGATCACCATAAGATGTCTCCCAGATGGACGGCTGACTTAAATAATTTCGCTGTGTTCTGACATGAGAAAATTTCCTGGTTTAGACCAAAGTTTTTTTTAATGGTAAATGGCGCGCGAGTTCCATTAATGTTAGCAACTGGAATCAGACACTCATGACTGACATCAGTCCCTAACACTATGCCGGCCTGACTGGGCATGACGGCAGTTCGAGCCTGATCCCGAAACTTGTGGATACACTTTACTGGGTTTATTGGCACGAATGGTGGTTACTAATACGTAAGTTTAAACAAACTCCGAATAGCATGATCATTAGTCGTTATCCAAAAACTAATGTAAAGTAGATGTCACTTTTAACGGAACATTTAACCTGACAAGTAATGAGCATTAATTATGTTTACCTTGTAAATAACCTAAAATGCATTTACCTATAGCATCTTCTTTATTACGTATTTGTAAGTAGATTTTTAATATGAATTCTAGTGGTTTTAAATCAACTAATTTATTATTATTAAGTGAGTAATAAATGTTCAAATACTATTGTTAGTTCCATTTTTTTTATTATTATTATTTTAAATAAATGGTAATACAATTTAATTGTTAAGAGTGTTACCGCTTTTGCATTCTTCTCGCTTGCACAATCCAATATTAAGACAGATTTTCAAGTCTGAGAGAGAAAAATGTAGTCTATCAACTTAGTAGGGAAAAAAAAAATCGGATTTTTTGGAGATACATATTTCAATCATAAAATAATTGTTTGAGTAAAATCATTATAAATGATTTTGTTATTTTTCTCTGTCTAAAATTAGGTAACTGATCCACCGATCGTCACTATTACCCTAGAATAGTACGTGAAGCCATCGAAATAAAGAAACACAAAAATTTCAATCGAGAGGGGGGGTTATAAGCTATCTTCATCGTGGAATCCAGTGATCCAGGTTTCGACGCCGGGAAAACTCGCCCGGTGTCGCCAAGGATATTGTAAGTGTCGTGATTTCTAAAAACTTTTAAAAGTGATAAGTGGGTAGGTTTAAATCTACCGCCTAGTATGTACGAGACTACACCGCATAGCTTCAGTCGACCCGTGACCACGGCCAATGTAACTTGGCTGAAACGTCGGGAGATATATCTCTCAAAGGTAAATCTCGTAAAGACCCGTTAAAATTATAAAAACTATTATGAATGTGCATAATTAAAGTTTAAAGGTAAAAATATGTCCGAAAAAGTTTGTAACTTTATGTCCTAGAAAGTTAATAAACTCCATTTCTTTAAAGTACACTTTGACTTGAAAGATCTTTGAAAATATTGGATTGTGCAAGTGTGTGGGATGCGAAGGCGTTAAAACCTTTTACAAGTATTAAACAAACTATACGCGTTTGAAGACCATATGTCCTAACATCAGTTAACCGACCACGGAGAGGAGCCTCTCTTTTTTGTACAGTCGCGTCGAGTCATTGTCGGGCATTCGCTATACGTACACACACTGTCTCAAATAAACACATAAAAAACGAAATATACAGTCCATTTTTTGATACTTCACCAGCCAGGGTACCCCAACAACGCGTTATTTAACAAATTATACTTACAATCAAATTATTTTAGTTAACATAAATAATAATAATAAAATACTTTATTGCACAAAATTACAAAAGTTGTGTACAAGGACGAACTTCATTCCGTAGGCATTCTCTTACAGCTAACCTTTGTGATAGTGATAAGTGAGGTTATAGGGTGCTTATAAATAAGTCAATAGAACTAGATGTGAATATCGATACTTAACAATAACAATAAATAGCTAAAATATATACATAAAAGCAAACTAAATAACCTGTTCTGATTATGATAATTAAGCAATTAATCATCATCAAAGCGATCTTAACAACCTATGACATGACGTCGCAGTTAGCGTTGGTCTGGTTTTAAAATTAGACACAGATATGCATTTAGAGCATGGAAATGTTGTTGGAGATAAAAACGAAACACCATAAACTGAGCTTACGTAAGATACGAAAAATCGAGTACACGATGCCCTACAAGATATATTTAAAACCATATAGAAAAGATTACGGTTCACTTTGCTATGACAAAAAAGTTTGTTT
Source organism: Tinea semifulvella (assembly GCA_910589645.1). Classification (NCBI taxonomy): domain Eukaryota; kingdom Metazoa; phylum Arthropoda; class Insecta; order Lepidoptera; family Tineidae; genus Tinea; species Tinea semifulvella. The sequence goes on from OU342594.1 coordinate 9,923,024, forward strand.
TGTGTACTGATTTGGGTAATACTTCCTGTAGAAAACCCAAATTTTGGTTTAGGTTAAATATTCTCGGTAACAAGTGAAGTAGACAATTATTTGTTGAAAATAATTTTACGATTACTGTACAATTAGAGTGCCCTTCGTAATTACTAAATAATATTTGATTTATTGGCCGCTGTTTCGCATGTCTGCAGTTTGTCTCTTCTTCTTAAGAGAGTTATTAAGCTTGGAATTGCTTGCACATTTCAACATTTTCAGATCATTTTAAGCCAGAGAGCAATTTAAAAAAATGTAGTCGATTTGACCTGGATATGCAATTACTGTAATTTTATATATATTTTGACTTTCGTGTACCTAATTTTGAAAAGTAAAGTATCATCACGACCGTATCCCTTCCGGGGTAGTCAGAAACCACACTTTAAAGAAGCCAAGATTACTATAGGCCCATCATGACAAGTGGCAAGCTTGTCGATGCCTCTAGCGTACCAAAATCGAAAGTTAATAAATGTATGTGTCCCGCCGACCAGAAATAAAAGCTGGTACCTCCGCGTCTTACCACGGACTTAACCGCTAGACCACGGAGGCATTTCCGAATTATAGGCAAGGGAAAATTGCAAAAAAAAAAAAAACTATTTTTCTCTAATTAATTAAAACTAATCTATGAATATATCTTTAACATGTCCGTTTTTTTATTTCCTTCACCTTGCTAATTATTTATTTATTTATTCGTAGGAAAATTTACAGCCTTTACAATATTATACAAAAAATATATGTCATCTAAAAGCGTTACAAATTTTGACTGTTAGCTATAATGAAAAAAAAATCAGTACAATAACAATGAGATATGAAATTACATTTGTATACTGATCCCTTTTTACAACTTAAGAATCATACAATATAATAAAAGTAATTAAGTGTAACCAATCACAAGTATTAGTAACAATAAGTAGGTACTCAAAACAACAAACTTTACAAATTTTGACAAGAAACAAAAATGAAACAATAAGTAATAGAAAAACATATAAAATAAAAAACTAAAACAAGGATCAAATAAATAATTTAAAATTAAAATAATAATAATGTAATATTTCAACATTTTAATGGACTCAATATACATATATAATACTCAATATGCTAATCACAGTCTCTGTAGTCAATAAACATTATGCAACCTATATCAGTTACTTTGGTTCTCTAACGAATATCTACGTTTCGAATTCCATCCATCAGAGAAATAAATAAACAAATATTTCCAGACAGGTCACACAGCGCCATCTAATTTCCGTGGTAAGCTACGAGGCTTGTGTTACGAAAACTAGATGATTGATAAACTACATATTATACTTTTTTTTGTAATATTATACATATAAACACCCAGACCGCGACAAATTATACAATGTACAACTTGCCCCCGGTGGGAATCGAACCCACGACCTCCCGAGTTCACGGCAACGTTTGTTACCACTAGACCACGGAGGCAGTCCAATACCAAGCATAGCTTGCTGAGCGACCTTGAATTTATGGATCAGACCCACTGTCAGTGTCCAGTCTCTGCTCCGTACGACATTACCGGGAAGACGCGCTGGTTAAATACATTAAACACGCCACCGTGTATATAGACTTTGAGAGGATGTACCAGTTATGACGGATGTGTAAGTTAACAACCCTCTTAATTACCTCTACATTGCTTTGGAATTAACATTAACCTGTGTCTTTACTGCTGATTATAAACTTGTCCTCCAAGCTTATTTCGCCTTTTTTGCTACCCTTATCCATCCCCCACAGCGACGAGTAGACTCTGATGTGCCTTACCATTTTACAAGAACCCGTCTTCTCCATAGCTTGTCGGTTTTACGACATTAATTTATACCCTCCCATAAAGTATTTTACCACCTACTTAACTTTTTAAACTTAAGACCATAACACAATCCAGTTCATTATAACATAAAAGGACAATTTCGTTTCCTTATTGCCGCTTGTTTCATTGAGTTACTTTGTTTTAAATGTGCAAGATAATAGCAATGATTACAGTCGCCCACAACTTAAACAAAAGACCAGTGACGACGCGACGTTTTATGGGCTAAGATAATAAATTAACTACGCTTTATAGAACCCAGCTAGTCCCGTATAGTGTCATTACAACTGAGTTTCATGTAATCAAGCAAGTTTCGAAAAACAGCCTTAGTTACGTTTCTACATTGCGTATTATTGATATATTTTCGTAATCAAAGCATTAACAACCTTAAGCGCATAATAAGCTTGGCATAAAAAAATCTACTGAAGAAGAAAAGGATGATTTTTTTTTGGATTCACCGTCCAAAGTTTGTGGGAAAGAAGATGAAATGACAAAAGAGGAATCCTTTTCATTTTTTATTGCTTCTAATGTTCACTGTAGTTGCATTTCCGAAACTAACTCAAAGCCTTAAGTGTTGTTAATATAGGATTTACAGCGTGCTTAGAATCCATTTATGACGTCATGTAAAAGGTAGTGCACAAACGCACACTAACGCAGTGACATGTCAGACATATCGTTTCTAATCGCAAAACATTTGTAAAATGGAAAATAATATGGCGACCTCGTCAAGCGCGGGAAGTGCGGCGGTTTCTGCTGAAAACCTCAAGCTGCGCAAATACGCCAACCTCAGTACAGGTTACGAATTTGCGCCGTTTAGGGTCGAGACGATGGGCCCATGGGGACACTCAGCCAAGCGTCTGGCCAAGGAGTTGTCCAAACGGCTAATTGGTCCTATCACTGAAGGACATTTTTTTCTTAGAGTTAATTTTTATTAGGTTTAGTTTATTTTTATTTTTAAATAGTTTTAATTATTTATACTGTTTGGAAATTAAATTACATTCCGAATTTATAACGATAATAATAATAATATCATTAAATAATATAAATAAATAAAATAAATAATAAATATTTCAGACAGGTCACACAGCGCCATCTAATTTCCGTGGTAAGCGGTGAGCTTGTGTTACGGAAACTAGATGGTTGATAAACTACATATTATACTTTTTTTTTTTTTGTAAATATATACATATTATACATATAAACACCCAGACCGAGACAAATTATACAATGTACAACTTGCCCCCGGTGGGAATCGAACCCACGACCTCCCGAGTTCACGGCAACGTTTGTTACCACTAGACCACGGAGGCGCCAATATGTCTGTGACTAGCTAACCATGGGATGGGGGTTGTTTTAAACATTTCCAAATTAAAATGGAACAAATATATAATCAAAACGATCAAAACAAATGCATACTAACGTCATGAGATGTCAGTTTTTAAATGTAACGCTGGCCCCGTGTTCACGTACTAAGCAAGGCGCGCTTTTTTTAGAATATTTCTAAAAAATAAAGGAGTCAATACTTAAGAGCACCAATTTGAACACGGCATGGCTGTTCATGTATGTACGTATTTTATGCTTAGAACACTTTAAGCACCGAATGCTACTTAAACAGGCACTTAAAGCATTCGCAAAAGAGAAGCACTCACAGTTCCTATTACGTGAACAAGCCCCGGAGGCTCCGGGTTTTACTATTAAAGCATATACCTATAGTTTATTATGTAGTGTTATACACGACCTACATATCGTTGTTATCTCAAAGCATAATATTACACGCGGTTTTTAAAACGCTTTAACTTCCCACGCTAATTGAACCTTATAATAAAAAGAGCGAGTTGTTTCCAATTTTTATGACATCGAGTTTGAACTAGAAATCATGTTTTATAGTAATTCGATATAAGTAATAAAATCCATAGTAAATCGTAGACAGGTTATATACTAATTAAAGCTTGATATATCCACTAAGTCCCGTTTCTTTTAACAAACTTTTTTCTTGCGATTTGTAGTTTATGTAAACAAGTATTTTATTATAATGTAAATATTAACGTATTTTTTACTAGAATTTTAATCAGACTTTGATAAGCTGAGATCTTAAAGTTAAACTATAAGATAGTAGTTTTTTTTTTTTGTTCTCTTCTCCCGATGGATGATGAATGAGGTGATAGAGAAGGCAAAGAGTCTAGCCCATACAGCCAAGTCTAACGTAATATACATTTCTTTTTTATGAGTTAATGAGGTCATCATCAAATTCCAGATGCTGCAGAATTTGATGCTTTTCTTGGAGTCACTCGCGGCATTATAGCTCAAACACGTCGGGTAAAATATGGGAGTCCACAACGCGGGAAAACCGCAACTTGTGCCCCATATTCAAAGTCCAATTTATCGTTTTCCATAACTTTTCACATTGTAGAACATTATTTAACAAAACAACACCACTTTTGACCAACAATATTCACAGTAAATTAATTTACAAAACAAAAACTTGGACTTAACATGTCCGTTCAAAATGGCGCAAAGGACTCCTAAGATAGAGTAGTATAGAAAATTGAAAACAGGTTATTTTAGGTAGACAATAAACTAGATTGGAAACTGGTAGAAATAACAGAAAGTAAACAAACACCAGCCGGCTCGCCAGCTACACCATAAAGCACCTTATCGAACTTTTGCTTTTGTAATGAGCATACTGGCAGTTATGTAGTTTAAGTTAAGAATTTATACATGAAACTAAAAATAATTCCGGGGAAACTGATTGTTTAAAATTAGAGCCTTGCTAGAATCATATCAGCAGTATTTGATTAGGTAAATAGAAAAGCCAATTAGACATATCTAACTCAATAAGTATTTGCGCAAATACGCCAACCTTGGTTACGAATTTGCGCCGTTTGGGGTCGAGACGATGGGCCCATGGGGACCGTCAGCGAGGCGCTTGGCCAAGGAGTTGTCAAAGCGGCTGACAGAAAGGTTTGAAGACAGGAAGGCTGGCAATTATTTCTGCCAACGTATTAGCCTCGCTATACAGAGGGAAATGTTGTCAGTCTCCTTGGGACTATCTCGGATGGGACGTCTCTAGAGGACATTTTTTATTTATAGTTTAGTTTATTTTTAATTTTATTATTTAGGTAGCTTTTAATTTATATTAAATGTACATATATTAATTAACTTATAATAATATTTTATAAAATTATTAAATATATACCTATGTATAAGTATTTAAAAAAACTGTCTAAACGGTTGTTTAATGCTGTATGTGACAAGAGGGCTGGCATTTTTTCCGCAGTGGGGTAATGCTGCAAGTGGCACATTGCCACATGATTAAGTCATGGGCGAATATTTTATTTAAAGTTTAGTGTTCTTATTTGTACCGTCCTTTATTAAGAACCCCCTCAGTTACTAAATAAATTATACATTATAAGACTATTAAAGTAATCAAATGGCTGATGGCACACAGGCCGATAACCATGACGAACAAAATTTTAATTAGTATCATCATCATCACGACCGTTTCCCTTTCGGGGTGGTCGGAAACCACGCTTATAGCGGATTCACATTTAGCCAACTTTACTATAGGCCAATCATGACAAATGGCAAGCTCGTCGATGTCTAGCATACCAAACTCGAGAAATATCACAAATTAAATATTAATTAAATGTATTTATTTACATTAATAAATATTTTTGTGTCCCGACCAGGAATCGAACCCGGTAACTCCGAGTCTAAATCCACGGACTTAACCGCTAGACTACGGAGGCAGTTTTATTTAAAAAGTCAATAATTAAAAAGGTCCAAAATTATTGATTAAAGAAAACGTTATTAAGCCAATAACAACATTATAATTAATGCCAAACGCCGCAAAAGTCATTTATATGCTGGTTTTAGATAAATTTAAATATTTAATGCGTATTATAGAGGCAAAAGTCGTTGATAGTGTCGCATTTGAACAGTTTTATAAGCCTTTAGTTAATAGGGTATCAAAAATTCAAATAACTTTAACGTAATTCGAAGCTTGGGGAGAGATTTACTGATAGTTTATTGATCTATAGCAAGATGATAATAGTATATTAAGCCCACACACAAATACATTAATGATAAATGAAAAAAAAACGATGACAAGACCAATAGACTACAAACTGTATTGCTCTTTTTATTTTTTGTCTATTATTGTTTAATTATATTTTGATAAAATACCATACTATGGTAGAATTTGTTGAGAAAATATGTTGTAAACACCATTGTTACACAAAGAAAATATTTTTTTTTTCTTTCAACTGGCCGTAAGACACGAAGACCTTCAACGATCTGTTATCCAAATAAAATCTACTTTTTATATAATAAAATACGCTAACTAAAGCAATAATATTATTATCATTGCTTAAAGTTCATTAAATATCTATTTATTCCATCATAGTTTCTTAGGTGTATAAATACATGTATCGAATCATACTCATTCCGCACTCAATGAATACTGCTTCCCGGAACACAGGTACTCTTCGTTCGGGTTGCAGGGTTTTACAAATACTGTGGTGGATAGTTTACGTCACTCTATGATCTGCGTTAAATATTTGTTTTATACCTACTTACTTATAAAATGTAAACTTGAACTCTTTGACTTCGAATAAAGTTATTTTTTATTTTTTTATTTTTAATGGTGATTGGTTTCCTAACGAAATATGGACAAGTGTTTTTTTTTTATTTTGCTTAAATAAAATAATTATACATATATATATATATATATATATACAAAATAATATTAGTTAGATTTTCTAGTGTAATGATTATTACACTAGAAAATCATGCCTCAACTTTGTTTCAGCGTGCCTCAACTAAATATGATTCAATATTTTCTGTGTTTTTTTTTAAATTTTAATATCAACATCTGTTTTACCAATTGTCAATTGGTTAAAATTTATCTATGGAATAATTACAGTAGTAAAATAAAACAGAGCGCTATTTATACGATTGGGTACTTTATTATGATCAGGTTCTTTATTATAGATAAATCACAGGATTTAAAAATGAAAATAATTGTCTGATTATATCGGATGGAGAAGACACATTTCTAAGCATTCCATGGATTCACCGTGCGGGTGCCGGGTCCATCGTGTGTGGGTAAGAGATGAGAAGAATGGTGTCTCGAGCTTGCGACCGACAATAGGCTGGTTTAAGAAAATGAGGCCTCCTTTTTTTCTATTGCGCGATAATAGCTAAACTATTTAATTATTAACGTAAAAAAAAGTTTTTTTCAATTGTCGTTATGCTAGGATAAAATAAATTAATTTATTTACAGATTATGAAAACACAATATATTAACTATCAAATAAAAAAGAATCAATATGGCACCAGAACATTTTATTGGGCCCATTTCTCAAAGAAAAATGCCCATTCTTATTTACTTTGTACAATAATTTCATAGTTTCGTGTTTTCAAGTGCAAGTCCATTTGGTACCGCTACGAAAAGGGCATTGTAAGCCTTATACGACATAATGGTTGTCGCCTTTCCACGCGCCAGCGCCGTATCTGGCTGGGAAAATAAATCTTCCTATACTAACACTTTGTCAAAGAAAATTGCAAATCAATTTTTGCTCCGTGGGTGGCACTTGTTCAGTTTTATGTCTTCCTGGTATTTTGCATAGATAAACGTTTAAACTGACTTTACTTAGACCAACTCCTTACTTATTATGATATCAGTGTCTCAAGTAAATTGCTAACGTAAGATAAATTAATTTCTACATTCAATTGATGATTATTAAAGTTGTTAAAAAAATGCGCAAATTAATTAAATTTGAGTATCAAATAATACTCAAATTTCATTATTATTATTTATTTTAGGAGAAAGATTAACTTGTAGAAATTTTATTTAATAATCTTTTTAGTCGCTACACTCTTGGCAGAGATGTCTTGGTCGCCATTTACGCGTTAGTGGCATGCTTAACACAAGTCGTTGTTCTTTACAGACTGCAACTTTCGTGGTGCACAATTTGATTCAACTTTATAAATAAAGGGTCTGAATAAACGTTTTCGTAGATCTGTACATATCCTGTCCTTTCTTATGGTATTCTAAACAAATCCGAAAACACCCCAATCGTTTCCAATTTCTCAAGACTCTCACGCCCGTTCTCTTCGTTCTTCGCATAACAATCAAATTGCAATTCCTTTCCAAAACATTTTCGAAGATTTTTCTTTGAGTGTACTTTATACCTATTAAATTTAAAACTACTTAAAAGTAAAAATTAAATTAAATATAAACCAAACGTAATAAAAAAGAAACTTTAAGTAAAAAATGACCTCTAGAGACGACCCTTCAGGGATAGTATAGTAGTATACATTGACAACATTTCTGAGCTCTTCCAGAACATATATCTGGAGAATTTGGCCTACACTTGCCACGCTGGCCAGACTTGGCTTGGCGAGGATATGATGTCAATCAGTCGCTTTGACAACTCCTTGGCCAGACGCCTTGTTGAAGGTCTCAATGGGTTTCATTTTCGAATTTATTTGAAAGAGTTAACTATTTATTGTTTTAATTTAGCTCTTTGATTTTTTCGAAAAAAAATCGACTTCATAGCCTGAACAAATGCTCATAGAGTCAATATGTGTAAGTACGAGTATATGTGGTAAACAAATAGTAATACTCGTATAGTATATGTTTTCGATTCGGCTTTAGTTATACCTAAATGTAGGTTACATACTATACGTAAGTATATGTTGTATAGTCAATAGATATAGCACAGCTGCTGCCAGTGTCACGAGTTATATGCACAAGTCATTAGCTTGGCCAACTATAATAAGCCAATGTTTATTTTGTTATCGATACTGCTTATTTTGGAGATTTTCGTTCGTTACTTCGTAATTTTCACAAATCATTGGTTATTCAAAGAGTGTTTTATACAATTCATTTCAACAAAGTGGTGGTGGCTCGGTTGTAAGAACGCCTTTCTTAACATCCTAAAAGGGCTCGAACCCCGGCATGTACCAATGAGAAATACACTTTTCTTACATACATTTGTCATGGATTTAAAACACCACCGTTGCCGTGATCAGAAAGCACGCTAAGCTCGGTTCCACTAATACCAACTTGTGGAATAGATTATTAATTATCTTTTTTAGGGACCTATTAACCAAGAACACTTGGTTAATTCTTAATTCACATTAAGTACAAAAACAATATAAAAAGTGAAGAAAAACATTACTATAAAACAATATATACCTGGCCAGATAATGATAACATGATAAAGTCAATCAATAGAGTTTAATTTTAAGGTAGCATTGGCCGTAAATGGGCCTCGTCATTAATATTATTTAAAACAATAAAATGACAATTTGTAATATTGGATGTCAATAAAAACTAAAAATATGTCACTTAGACTAAGAATATAAATGTTAAACAATATATCTATTTAATGTCAATAACTAAAACTAAAATTATTATTAAAAATAAATAAATAAAATAATACACGTGTATTGAAAAATATGCTGTATTTAAAAAAAATACAAACACTTGCCAACCAGTCTGGCCAGTGTGGCGAGTAAAAGTAAAAAAGTATCATCACGACCGTTTCCCTTTCAGGGTGGTCAGAAACCACGCTTATAAATAAGCGGATTCATATTTAGCCAACTTTACTATAGGCCAATCATGACAAGCGGCAAGCTTGTCGATGTCTCTCAATAAAATATTAATTTAATGTATTTATTTACATTAATAAATATTGTTGTGTCCCGACCGGGAATCGTACACGGAGGCAGTTCGAATTTCATGTCACATCTTAAGAATAAATATTCTTTAGTTTCTTATATAAAGCGTTATTCACCATAATCTATAACAATATCCCAACCAATAACTCAACAATTCTGAACCAGATACCTAGAGAAACGCAAGAATTTATGTCAGATTTGAACAATAATTATTGCACAGGATAACGCGGTGTCGTGGCGCCTGTGAAATGTTAGCAGGCTCGTTGTTATTTCTGGTAAACAACCCAATAGGAATTTAACCTCATTACAGACAACAGAACCTTGTTGTCTTAACTCTTATCCCGGACTGACTTTGCAAATCCACTTCGCTTGCTAATATACGAATACTGCTATACTCGTGTATATAGTATAATTTTGCTCTTGCGTCTCATTCATTTATTTTGTTTTAGGTAAATAATCATTAACCTATTGGTTTTCACTTATTATTATTATTATTATTCTTTTACTTTTGCTAGTCACAGTTCAATTGCACTATTAATTTAAATCTAATTACTATATTTTACTCTTATTTCTGTTTTAATTGTATTGTTGTCTAAATAATATAAAATCTCTTTGGCTTGTGTTCCACTATTGCTACTTTGTATATATGTTTAATATAAATATAAAAAATAATAAGCTGTGATTTTTTAAAAATAAAGAAAAAAACAGACTCTAATTTATAATACTTTGCTAGCTTTAAATTGTAAATGATATTTATTTTTTTATTATTAGGTGTGCAAACAGATTCCAGTCAGTTGCAAATTTGAGTTCATTTAATTTATACATGGACTAGACTGGAATCCAAGCAGCACACACAACATGTAAATTATAATAATTATTATTAAAATTAGAAAATATTATTACACAAATTAAATTCAATCATAATTACAATTCAATAATATCAGTTAAATAATTCCTTACACAAATACAATTTACAACAAAATATACATCCACAATAATAGGTACAGGTAACATAATAATAATTTAACAAAAGATAAAAGTCAATATGAGTCAAAAGTGTGTTTCCCCACTCTTATAACCTGGAGTCCTTCAAGCGAAGTGTGAAAAAGCATCTTGTTAGGCCGGCATAGTGGTAGAGACTGATGTCGGTCGTGGTGACCGGCGTCAGTTGCTCCCATTCTTGGACCTCGCGTACTGCTTACCATCAGGTGGGCGCGATGTCACATGTCGTGTCCAGTATAAAAAAAAAAATAAAAAAAAAAAAAAAATGGCAGAGGAGGTCTGTGGTAATGGACTTTTTATACGCTGCAAAACCACTGTCATATATGCTGACGTAACAATACAATAAGTCCCCTTATAGTGTAAGATACGTAGAAGAGCGACCTTAGCTGTTATCTGAATAAAATCGACTTTTTACATAAAAAAATCAGCTACAAAAAAGTAGTGGTGAGGTCGTCTAACGAAATATAGTCAGATATATACTGGCCACATAGATAAATATTATACGGAATTAAAGTTAAAAAAATCATAATTTTAACCGGCATCGTAAGAGCGTGCTCAGAATGAATGCGATCTAGGGGCTGTGATGATAAAAAATGATCACGTATTTAATAAAAATCGTTGTTCTCACATCTTATGAATAAATATTATACAAAATACCCCGTAAAAAAATATTGTCAACCCTAGTAAGCTGTCATGTCAGGGAAGATTATTTAACAGAAAGGCCTACGTACCTATTTTACCTAATAATTGTCTACTTTAATAGTTTTTCTATTTTTCATTCATAAATGTTTGCTACCTCAATACAAGGATGTCATTATACTAAAAAAATGTTCAAAAAAATTTCAAATCTTCTAATCGATATCCGTTTCGAGATTTTTTTATCAACATATTTTTTTACAAAATAACGATGCTTTCTAACTCGGAATATTACTTTTTTATTTTTTTTATTTATTGGTTTTACAAAATCACAGTATTAAATTAATACATATTTGACGATAGGAATTTTGTTATACATTAGCCAAAATGATTAAAATTGAGCCGAACCTAACATCAAATTAAATAAAATTAAGTCAAATCATAAATTAAATTAAATTTAAACTAAACTAAACTAATAATACAATAATATTAAATTAAATCAAAATTATTATTAAAACTAAAACAAAAACAAATTGTCAGTAGCGAGTGGAACTAAATCTATATCGTAAGTAAACAAGTAAAAATAACAGCAATAATAAATAATCATCTAACTAATAACTTTATAGACAGCAAGAGAGTTTGTGGATACAAATAGGCATGCAAGTAAGTACAAATCGAGTATTTTTTAGTAGTAATATTTGACCAATCGACATAAATTACGATATGATGTTATGCGTAGGCCATGAAGATAGCATTTTAAATCGTGCTCGCGAACTGTATCGGCAACGATTTATCGATGGTAGACCTCCCATTGAACAGCGACGGACGGCTACCTTCGCACTACTCGTAGTCTGCGTAGTTTTCTTTTTAATTTTACTGAAATAGGGTTTGCACAAAAGTGAAAATAATAATTTATTTATTTATATTTGGGTAACTTACAGCTATGATACATTTATGTAATAATGTTTAAATTGCAATAAAGCCAATTAACAGTTTCCACATTTAGGATAAAAAACTTCTGCGCACCGCAATATTTTTTTATTTGTATGTTATACAGCGTTACTACGGTTCTTAAATATTGTGAATGGACTCGTTATAAGGCCCCATTTAACCTCATTTCGTCTTAAGGGGGTATTTTGTAACACGTTCTATATTTATTTAAAACTTTATTGCACAAAATATACAAGATCAGACCTTCGGGACAACGAGAAAATTTATGTGAGGTAGGTGCAATATTGTTGATGATATATATAAATATTGATGATGATGTACAAGAGGTAATTATGTTATAGGAAACTATGATTAAAGACATTCATAATTTTAATTGATTCTCTAAACTTGCTAGAAGTTTTTGCTCCAAGAAGAGCCCAGCGCCTGGCAGAACGAAGACTAGCAAATAAACCGAGCCTTGTTTCTGATAGTATTCTTCATAATTTAACTTATATTATCTATTGTCCAAAAGAATATCTAGCTTTATATTCAATAAATAAATAATAATTTAATTTATTTTAATTTGTTGGTATCCTGAACAATCCTCGTGCACCTCAAAACTCGATTTGAGTTCTTGTGCGATACGCACAACCTCCCTGTTCGTTCTGCTTTCAACAATCAACTCAAAATCCCATCCCACTCTTCTAGCAGATATTCAAACTCCTTCACTGTGTCTGCAGCCCGCCAGTGGAACAAACTACCACTGGCTATTAGACGGGCACCATATGTCAATGTTTTTAAACAATTAGTCACTAACTTGTTTCTTGATAAGCAGGAGCACACTGCATCCAGTACACATTAAATATTTGGCACGCAATAGGTTTATGTATGTTTATTTGTGTATATATATATATGTATGTATATGTTCATAATACTTCCAAGTAGTTTATGTAATTGCTTGGTATAAATTAGACTAATATTATTGGATTGTTGCACCCTGCCCATAATCTCTCACCATCCCAAAGGTTAGTTGTCAGAGAATGCCTAACGCATTAAACTCGCCTATCTACCTAATTTCAAGTTTTGGTGCAATAAAGAATAATCAAGAACTCATCCTATAATAGATTTATGGAGTACCTACAGATATCAGGTTTTCACACAAATTGAAACCTCGAAGGAAGCTTTCACACGTGAATACACGATACGGAGGTGTTAGTGCTATAAAGACACTTCTAAGTATATGGTGGTAAGTAGCCACTTCCCAACGACGACGGGTTTGTTTCTATTTTACCCCGCAACCAGTTCCAATTGATTACAGATATAGCGAATTAAAATTAAATCGTATTTATAACATTGTGTAGTTTAAAAAAACAATAAAATATAAATTTAACTAAAAACTTACATCTTAAAACATAAATTACTATTATTAAAAATAAACCTAATTAATAAATAAAAATATAACTAAACTAAAATGAAGAAAAACAAAATAAAAATTATTATAAATTAAAAATTTGCTCCAAATCGCTGCCAATGGGCAAAGTGCCAAGGATACTGGCAGCATTGCCACGTTGAATGGCAATACTGATTCTTTTACACTACTGATTGTATAGTTTTATTTTATCTATCTTTTAATTAGTATGTATATATTATTTAATATTTGTATGTAGGTATATGTATGTTTATTATAACTATATAAGTATATTACCTACATATTAGGTCCTAGGATTAAGATAGTACTCGTAGATGTAAGAATATTTCAAACATTATCTTTTTTTTGTGCACAGTAGGTGTCAATAAAATCTCTTATTGTCCGTAAAGTTAGCCCTTTGTACATCAGTGCAATAAAGTTTTAAATAAATAAAATAAAAACATACTTTCAAAAACAAAAATATTATGATTACTTTTATTTCCATTCGTTAAGTTCCGAGTAGAAAAACTTTTTCCAAGTTACGTGGTGTAACTTTAAAATACCCAAAACTATGTTTTGCGAAATGGATAATTTATAACTAGTTACAGTTGCAGGAAAGATGATTAAATTAATCCATGATCACTATTTTGTTATACCACGTGATCGGTAGCTTGTCACTTTGATTTTGCAGCCAATTACGATTTAAAGATTATTAAAAATCTTTACTTAAAGTAGTTACCAAAGAACAAAATAATAGGTCAAAATGAGAAAAAGCTTGCATGTGAACATCCTGTTACCAAGTACACATATTATTATGATATATTGAAGGTTCTCGGAAGATAATAATAAGTTACTTCTCTTAATTTAACGTCTGTTAAACGACTCCGATTATATTTCTGCGTCTCGGTGAATATTCAATAACCAGATCATGCAATTACACAATTTTTATTAAAAAATATTACTGCTTCTACCATTGATTTAAGGCCGGTAACTAAGTGAAATTTATTTACTTAAATACAAAAAAATATATGGATACTCAGGTATTTGTAAAGGAAGAGCAAAATATGAAAACAATGCAAGCCCACCTCAGTCCTTGGTGCCGCACCAGACTGTAACATTCTCATGGTATCCATTTGAACATCATTATAGGATTACAGATGAACTAGCTATATAAAATATAAACGAAATCATACAGTATTTGGTTGGCTCTACCTAACATTCAAAAGAGGAGCAGAATGGTGGATAGTGAGCGTCTTGTAGCGTGATAAAAAACAAAAAGACGGCCTTCTTTGTAAAACATTATATAGTCGGTCCCAAGCCTTTCTTCCCCAGCTCTCTTTCCCAAACACTATGGATCCGGCACCCGAAAGGTGAATCCATGGAAGGCTTAATAAATAGTCTTCTCTTATTTAACCTTTTTGGTAGTTATTTTATATCTAGGTATTTATTCGAAGAAAGTAAAGTTAGTACAATTTATATATATATTTTTGTCAAACTAAAAACTAACATTTTAATACATAAACTACTATTAATATAAAAAAAACATACTTAAAAAATAAATTTACAATTAAAAACTAAAATAAAGAAAAAACAAAATGAAATCGGATATGTGGCGTCACTTTGATGGACCGCATACGTAATGACGAAATACGCAAAAGGGTAGGTATTAAAGAAAGCATAGGAACAAAAATAAAGAAAGGAATGCTCCGATGGTTCGGGCATGTCGAAAGGATGAGTGAAGAAAGATTGACGAACCAGATATATAATGCGAAAGTTGTGGGTAAAAGAGACCAAGACTCACATATTACGATCAAATAAATAAAGGTGCATTAAAAAGCCATCAAAACAAAAGGGCATGTATGAAGAGGTTGATGAATGTCGAAGAAGCGAAAGAGGTATGTCGTGACCGTGACAAGTGGCGCTCAATTGTCTCTGCCTACCCCGCAAGGGATTTGACGTGAAGATATGTATGTATGTACGAAATAAAATGATTATAAATGAAAACATTGCTCCAAATCGCTACCAATGGGCAAATTGCCAAGGATACTGGCACTTATATCTTTATATATAGTCCTAGAATTCTATTACTGCTGAATATGGAAAATATTTCTCAAAAATTTGAACTTTTCTCGCCAAGGAAGCTAATTAGGGTTGGCAAGAATAATAAATAAGTAATCCCACTAATTACCAATTGGAGAACAAACACTTCGAGAAGCTATTATCAATAAATCTTGTAACGTTATAATCCACAAAGGCGCTGACAAATGGCCCTCCATAGAAAACTGGTATTAACTAAGCAATAACTAATTAAGTATAATTTATAAGGCTTCTTTTACTACAAACCTGCTTTAATATTTAAGATTTATGCCTATTGTACAATGATTTTCACACGAGTTAATTATTCGTATCTTGCTACTTTTTGAGTAAACAAGTTCCCAATTTTATTATTCTCAAATAAGAATAGTTATCGTGAAGCGATAGTTGAGAAGAAAATAATTTGGAGAAGGAGCCTATCTAAGAAATATGAATTAAAAGAAGATATAAGTTATATACAATATAAGTTTATATATAGAAATAAAAAGTGAAGTACGGAGAATAGTTGGGGTCGTTTCAGTAGGTCGACGGCGTTCCCGGAGGCGAAGTCGGTAATGAATTTTAGCGTTGCCGACTTCGTAGACACCTGGGTTGAGCAGAGCAACTCGTATAGTGAAATCCATGACTAATTCTAAGCGAAGCTCGTGCTTAAGCTAAGCACAAGTCGGCGGCCATAGAACGGACTATTATAGTAAATACTGTCACTTTGACAGTCGGAAGCACGCCTTTGGCTTAGCTCGCGTCTTAGAAGCGACTATTAATCCGGACCGTAGAGATGAGGCAGCGTTAGTTAAGAGTGCGTGCGTCCACACTTATGAAATGCTCCTTAGTTGTATGTTACGTTACACAAGTCTGTACCCATCTTAAGGCGTAAATCTTGAAACTTTTCTTTTAACTATTATTTTCCATTATATCAAATATCCATTTTTCTTTGTGATGCATCCATTATGCAAAAATCAAAATTCAAATAGTTAATTTCCATTGTTTCGCTTAAAACAACTTGGATACAGTCAGAACTAATAAAATCAATACAATTATTAAAACATATGTACTAAACAAATTGGTAATAATGGTTAGACCGTAAACAGGCAATAATCCATATTTATGTATGTTAGGCACAACATTAATTACTGCTTCAAGCAAGTGAAACTAACTAACTTAGAAACTACTTAAATAAGATCGTGGCTGTAAAGAGGCCGTGTCAGTTTACATTCTAAATACTTAATAATTATGATGTACACAAATTATATACATATGTCAGATAATTAATAAATGAATAAAACAAAAACCAAAAAGATGTCTTTAAAAGTAGTCGACATCCAAACACTATTGCCTATACTAAGACACCGAAAAGCAGAGTTTATGATAATAACTCTTACGTTATGTGCATTCGTATTTATAACAAGTTACCAGAGGTTCTCAAACAATTACCCAATAATCAGTTTAAATCTAGAATCAAGAAGCTATTGATGGAGTATTGATTTTATTCGTTAAGCTAGTTTTATTCATACAAATTTAGAAATTGTACTGATTTGTATTAATCAACTGACCAAAATCTCGCATACGAGTATTATCTTATGCGTGATTTCTTAAATTCATGACATTTTATCCATTACATAAATTATTTTCATTGTATAAATTAGTAATTAATTAAGTTAGTATAAATTTGTGTGCCAGAAATGGCGGAGTATGTGAGCTATTTAAAAACTATGTACCTATTTACCACATTCCATACAAATAAATATTATTTAAAAAAAAGACGTGTCATCTTATAATCTAAATAATAATATTGATATGTCAATTTAAAAAAGCCAATGATTAGGACCAGCTAGTCCTAATTGGGATCCGAATTGTGTAGTCCTTTGTATCCTTCAAACTATTCATCATTTATATATTTATTAAGGTACAAAAACAATTAAAAGACAAAACATTTAACAAAATACAGTGACATAAATAAGTAGTAACCTAACATTTGTACACAGAATGCAGTAAACAATATCAAGAATGAATATCATCCTTATTACCATGTGTTCTGTGATCTTTTACCACCCTTATCCAACCCTCAACAGCGCAGTGGCGACCTTCTTTAGGCCGAATGTCGTCCCACACATGGTCACCACTGTTTATATGAATACAAGTTATTCAACAAGCTTCAAATTAACAAAACACTCCTATTAAAACCAATTATCAGATATAAAAAGCTTGTTAATAAAGATAAAGATAAAAATAAATCTTTAATTGGCTCTCATTACTCACAATTTACCATTTAATTGTAATTTTCTGATAATTGTTGACATAGTGAACTCATTCTTTTTAAAGTGGTTAAGTGTTCAGTCGAACATATGGGATCAGATCTCAAGCTAACTTTGAATTTTCACATTTATTTGTTTATTTTTAATAAATCACAGCTTATTATTTTAAACATATAAAAGATATAGCAATAATGGAACACTGCCTGCCTGCGCGCGGGAGGGGTAAGACGTGTAAACAGTGGCGGCCCGTAAAAATATTTCTAAAAACCGATTTAAAAATGATTTTAGCACCTAAACTAAAATTAAAGTAATATGTGAAAAGGTGTTTACTATTTAAAAGCTAATAATATAGTGAATTCATGAAGATAAGTGAAAAAATTGAAACAAAACGGCGGGAGTGTTAAAGTGACTTGCAAATAAAGTTTGCTCGTTCGAGAACCATCTACGTGTGCCCTGCTGCCTACGAGTATAGTCACAATTTACGTAGATCGCCTGTGAACGTCGGCAGCTCGGCGGTTAAGACGGCGCACTGCAGTGCTTCGCTGACCGGTTCAAACCTCCCCGCATATAGACTTTATTTTTATTTTTAATTTTAATTTTTATGTTTAATCTTTGACATTTATATAATTTAATGTGTTTTTTATTCCTACGACATTTATTTATTTATAATTGAATTTAATTTTTTGGGAAATTTTGGATTATTGTATAATGTCATACTTAAAAAAAACTTGGGTTTTGTATGAGCTCTAGGTATAATAATAATTCAGTCTCAGCCACTGGCCACAGCTTAATTTATAATGCGGGGTAGGCAGTAGAATGAGCCGGAGCGGCGATGGGGTCCGCAACCCATCACGCATGGCCTAAAAAGCGCGGATTGAGGGCAGATGAGTGCCGTTTTGGCACCTGGAATGTCCGAGGGGGGATGAATGATAAGATGAATGAACTCCTAGATACGATGGATGAAATGAAGTTGGATGTAATTGGCGTGACCGAGACCAAGCGGAGGGGTAGTGAGATGCAGGACTTGCCGGGAGGGGGGATCGCGCTCTGATCGGGAGTGGGAGATAGCGATCGCGGTAGTCAGGGGGTGGGCATCTTACTATCCGGCCGCTTGGCCGACAGTATGTACGAGTACTGCCTGGAAAGCCCAAGAATACTCTGGGTTCGTCTTAAAATAGGCCTTAAAAAGTTATTTGTGGGCGTGGTGTACGCACCTGTTAGCTCAGCACCACAGCTGGAACTAGAGAATTTTTGGAACCAGGTCAGGACAGTTCTAGATTTGGCAGTTGGGAACGAAAATATAATATTATGTGGCGACTTGAATGGATGGGTGGGGACACGTCGTGCAGATTACGAAACGGTCCTAGGTGATTTTGGAGATAAGAGAGTAAATGATGCAGGTAAGCTTATTCTTGACGTGTGTTTAGAAAAGAATATTTTTGTGTCCAACACAATGTTTGCTCACAAAGATATTCACATGTATACAAGAACGATGAATAGTGAAAAGAGTATAATTGACTTAATAATAGTTGATGAAAGACTGCGAACACAGACTCTGGATACCAGGGCGTATCGTGGGCCAGAATTGGGAACAGACCACTACCTAGTAATTACTAGGATTAGTGGCCTGTTCACAAAATGGCGCCACCGGCGATCAGGTGGCAATCTGTCAGCAGTAGAGAGAATAAAGAGTGAAAAGTTACAAGATGATAGTGTGAAAGAGGAGTATATGAAATGCGTCAATGATAAACTTATCAATTTGAAAGATGTGAGCAAAGATGTAGAAGAGTGTTGGAAGTACCTAAAAAATGGTATGGTAGAATCGGCAAGAGAAGTATGTGGAGTAGCAAAAAAGCGAGCAACCAAGGGTGACGCGTGGTGGGATCAAGAGGTCAAAGATTCGGTAGAAAGAAAGAAGAAAGCTTGGATAGATTACGTTGCTTCGCTGAATATGAATGAAAGTATAAAAAGAGAAAAAAAAGAGTTGTACCATCGCTGCAAGAATGAGACAAAAGTTTTGGTTAAGGAGAAGCGTGAAAGATGTAAAGAAATAGGTGAAAATAGGATGACGAGCAACTTTAAGGAGAACTCCAAACTTTTCTGGAGGGAAGTTAGGAAGGCCAAAGGTAGCTTGTCATCTTGTCGAATGAACAGAGTGAAATCAAAAAGCGGTAACATTCTTGCAAACACAAATGAGGTGTTGCAGCGATGGAATGAATATTTTAGCGAGATGTATGCTGGTAGTACTCCTAACGACGTTACGACGGGTACTTTACCTCCAGAGCTATCCACAACTATAACGTCCACTTTTAAGGAGGAAATAAGTGTGCAAGAATTGCAATCGGCAATTAGAAGCCTGAAATGTGGCAAAGCAGCGGGAAAAGATCGAGTGCGCGCTGAAATGATCAAATACGGAGGTATACCGGTCTGGAACGCTTTCCACCTACTGTGCAACCTTTGCTGGCAGGAGGGAAGAGTACCAGAGGACTGGCGGCAATCAGTCATCGTTCCTTTATACAAAGGTAAGGGATCTAGATTGGACTGTGCCAACTACCGAGCGATTAGTTTGATCAGTTTGGCGAGCAAGATGTATGGCAAGATTCTCACGAAACGCTTGCAAGAGAAGACTGAAGGTCTTTTATGGGAGGCACAAGGAGGCTTTAGACCTGGAAGAGGATGCACTGACCAAGTCTTTTCGCTCCGCAATATCACAGAGAAGTTTTTGGCCTTAAACCTGAAGGTTTTCTGTGCTTTTGTGGATTTGGAAAAGGCTTTTGATAGAGTTGTAAGAAAGAAGCTTTGGGACATATTGCCGGAGTATGGAGTGAATGACAAACTGCTACAAGCTATACAGTCCCTGTACAAGGGCTGCAAAGCTTGTGTGCGGGTGGAGGGGGGTATGTCGCCTTGTTTTGAATCCCAAATGGGCGTCAAACAGGGTTGTGTGCTTTCTCCTAGATTATTCACTCTATATCTCGACAAATGCCTAAAAAGAGTGAGAGAGAGTGACTGTGGGATAAAGATGAGTGATCTAGTGGTGAACTGCCTGCTTTATGCAGATGATGCTGTTCTTATGGCATCGTCCGAACAACAACTGCAATCACTAGTCACAAGAATGAAGGAGGGATGTGCAGAAAAAGGACTCCGTTTGAATGCGAGAAAAACCAAGGTACTAGTGTTTGAAAGAAGAAGGATGACAACCGTGACGATAAAGATTGATGATGAAACTCTAGAACAAGTAAATGAAATTATATATCTGGGCAGTGTTTTCACTGCGGATGGGAAGTACGATAGGGACGTTGAAAGAAGAGTGAACGCGGGAAATAGTGTTAACGGTGCCCTGGGGTCACTGATCGGCAGTCGAAATGTCAGTGACAAAGCTCGGCTCGCCATACACAATGCCATGTTGGTACCAACACTGATGTATGGAAGCGAAACGTGGATATGTCAGAATACGCATGAGAGTAGGGTTAATGCAGTAGAAATGCGGTCGTTGCGGCGGATATGTGGCGTCACTTTGGCGGACCGCATACGTAACGTCGAAATACGGAAAAGGGTTGGTATGAAGGAAAGCATAGGGACAAAAATAAGGAAAAGCATGCTACGATGGTTCGGGCATGTTGAAAGGATGAGCGATGAAAGATTGACGAACCAGATATATAATGCGAAAGTTGTGGGTAAAAGAGGCCCTGGCAGACCGAGACTCACATATCACGATCAAATAAATAAAACACTGACTGAAGGTGCATTAAAAAGTCTTCGTAACCAAAGGGCATGTATGAAGAGGTTAATGAATGTCGACGAAGCGAAAGAGGTATGTCGTGATCGTGTCAAATGGCGCTCAATTGTCTCTGCCTACCCCGCAAGGGATCTGGCATGAAGATATGTATGTATGTAATAATGGAACACAATTCAAAGTCATTTTATATTATTTAGTTAGACAATAAAATTAAACCGAAATAACAGTAAATTATCTTTTTTTTACGGTGCCATCCCATATCGGAGGTCGGCGGCTATCCTCAAGGCGATCTTCATTTGTTAACCGCTGTCCAGAACAAGGACCGGGTGCTTATCCTGAACTGCTCCCTGAGGTTCTTGCTTAAGACGTGCGTCTTCTTCCCGGTCTTCTGGAGCCTTTTATCTTTTCTTGCATGACGAGCTGCAGCAAGCTACACTTTTTATTGCGCATTATATATACACTACTCTAAACTGCCACTCTAACTATACTATTTTAAGGAGTTCCGCCGTTGTTCAGTTCATCCTCTGCAAGACGGTTTTGTTTCTTTCCATGATATCTTCAACATTCTCCTGTATATCCACATTTCAAAAGCTTTTAACTTCTTCGACATTGTGTTTGTCTGGGTCCATGATTCGACACCATACAGGAGAATGGAAAATATGTAGTATCGGAAGATTCAGCATCTTGTAGGAAGTTTAATATTGCAATTGCAGAGAAGGTGGCTCTATTTGACAAAGGCTTGTTATATGGGGCATTTAATTTTAGTATTGTTTGGTCTTCTTGTTGTAAAATATACAAATTGGTTTTAAGTAATTTTTTTTACTTCACCTTTTCAAAATAATAATAAATAGGTTTGATTGTTTACATAAAAATTAAAGGAATGAGAGGCAGGACCAAGTACAAAATTATATTAACATTAGTATATTAGCCAACTTCTGAAAGAAAAGCAACAAAGCAAATACCTAACGAAGAATAAATAGAACAATATCAACATTAATAATGACCAATGTAATTATTGTTGAAAACAAAGTATGAATGAAAGAATAAAGGGATAATAATAATTTTATTCAGTATAGTTTACAAGTATCGCTATACAGAGAGGAAATGTTGCCAGTCTCCTTGGGACTATCTCTACTACGTCTCTAGAGGACTTTTTTAATTCATAGTTTAGTTTATTTTTAATTTTATCATTAAGGGTTTTTAATTTATATTTAATGTATATTAATTTAATTTAATCAAAATATTTGATGACTAAATTTCACTTAAATGCGTATATAAAATAACTATTAACTTGGCATGGGATGAAAAAATATAGATTAATTTTATTAATTCGTCAATGTATTGTAGACATGATTTGGTAGCTCTAAATCAGCATCATAAACTATAAATTGATGTTACATATATTTTCGAACATGCAGTAAAAATCAGCCCAAAAGAGCTCAATAAAATGTAAATTAAATTTAAGACCACAACATTAGTACATCGGAAAGCCAAATGCAATAAATCTGTTGCTGAGTAAATTCGTCGTCGGCAACCTCACTAGACATCGTAATTTCATCAAGTATCCAATGAAATCATAAATCACTGTTTTAAAGTTACTGTAGTAAGAGTACCTACTATATAAATTAGGGACGGTATTTTTAAAGATTCATATCTGAAATTAGAATGCTAAGGGTAAGACCACAAAGCGTATCTAAATGGTAACTAATGAACGGTAAATAAGAAAACAGAAGAAATAATCCTAAATAGTTACACCAGTAACGGCGCTAAAAGTGCAAGAATTACTAGCGGTGTGCCCATCCCCAACCCAGGCCCATTGCCCATCCGGTCCTGGACGACTCCACTGTGTCTTTCTGTTGCTAAGTTTAGCTATATATGTTGTTGGATATTCTCAATAGTTTTTCTTGATTATATAAATAAATAGACATCATATCTGTATTTGCAAATACATTGTCAATTACTTACGTTAAAAGTTATTTAACCTAAGATAATCTTGGATGATGAACCGGTCTACGTAAACATTAAAGTATTAAAGAGTTGTGAACTTTTTAAGGCGGATGTTACCAAATTTCACTAAGAGATAGATAGCCAATAAACTCATGGCGATGCTCTCTGTATTGATATTCCGACATATTTTATTAGTAAACCATTCATGAATGTTGTTTCTCGAATTGAAGAATGTCTTGATATATATATAAGAAGCACGTGGACCAGTCCCGTCGGTCCCGGTTTCACTAATACCACTTATCGTTCGTTTCGTTATGGTTCGTTTCGTTATCGTTCGTTTCGTTATCGTATCGGAATCGTTAATAAATATCCGAAAGGGCGGATAAATTAAAACACAATAAATATTCAAGTCTTTAAAATGAATATAATTTCCTTTCGCAATAGAAACATTAGGTCCTTGGTAACTGGAAAATAAATTGGTTGATATTTCTAGGGTCTAAAAATTAATTATTTCAAACAAAAAAATCTATAGCAATGTAATGTGGGAATACAACCAGTGAGTGTACTTCTGGAATTTCAATCAAATTTCCAAATGGCCCGTCTTCAACAGTGGAGGTCTAGGAAGTGCTCTAGAGGCTATGATCAAGTGATAAAGTAGAAAAACACAGGTTGATGATAATACTCTCATCAGCTTTTCCACCATATAAGTCGGGGACAGCAGCTGGTAGCGTGCGCCTTTACATAGATTCATGTCAACATACAATAATCACCTTAACCTAGTAGACATATTCGCACTATCTGCAGGTTCATATAAGGAGACACATATCTGATCTCCTAAAAACTTTAGATTTGACACATTAAGTGCAATTGTTAAATTCATTGTTTTTTTTTTTTTTTGTTTTTTTTTTTTTTCTTTTCCAATTTTTTTTTTCTTATAATCACTAAATGTTGATTGCATAAAATAATGTGGATAATATGGTTGGTACTGTTGTATTACTTAATTAGGTAATGTTTAGTTAGTAATCTTTACTATACTATGTCTGTTTTTTATCCAAAATAAAATAAAATTAAAATACGACCTGTTAATAATAATGCATAGCGAATTCCGTGTTTATATATCTATGAAAAAGCAGTATTCGTCCGAAAGTAACCAAGCCTCTTTAAAACGAACGGAGAAATGGGTTACCGAGGTCAAAGATACAAAGACAAACATGTACCCCATCTCAACGCTTGGAGATTTACTCGAAAAATTGTTACTGTATGGCAATTAAAATATTTAATCATTTGCCATCTGATCTAAAAGCATTAAATGTAAGGGATTTTCAAAAAAAGTTATTTAAGCTATTGGTACTAAAGGTATACTATTCAAATAAGGAATTTCTTAGTGATGTACTTGAGTAGGATAATTAAATTATTATCATTACCTATCCTTTGAATAAGTAGGTAATTGACATGTAATATATTGTTCCATTTTTTTTTTTTTTTTTGTATTTAGGTGTGTTGAAACTATTGACTGTAAACTACTATATAACTGTAAATATTTTCACGCTGCATGACGGCAGGATACGCCGGAAAACTGTACTACTACTAGCCACAATATGTACCGTATTCTAGAAAATAAATATTTTGATTTTGATTTTTGATCTAAAACTAAAGTATAAGAACATGCAGAATAACAAGAATAATTTCTACCCAGAATAATCGTGTACTCAGATATTAGATAGTCGTATAATGCACAGGCCTTAGCAAATAATATAATGCGTAGTAACTTCGCGATTGAATGCCCTAATCAGTTGGTTATAAAAATCAGTTCCACTAGCGCTGTAGTCACCTTAAGCGGTATAATTACAGAATTTCACTACAGGGATAAAGCCTTAGGCGTATTAGTAGAAATGTAATGTTAATTTCTTTGGCCAGTTGGTTATAATATATATGGAAACTTGCTAGAGTATTCTGGATATTTTTCCAAGATTTTTTATTTTAGTTTTGGAATGTACAAACAAAACATACTTTGGTTAGCACAAGTATTTAACCGTACTAATATATATTAGTGTATTAGATTTAGTCGTTTGAAATAGGTACATTTTTAGGTTTCTTTATATTTACTTTTTAAATTAGTTATTTAATGCACCAACAATCCTTGCCCTATTTTGTTACTTAAGCGCAAACGTTATATAATGGAATCCGTAAACAATATATATATCACGCTATTAAAGTTGATATTTTCACGGACGCTGTCAAGGTCGAGCGCTTTTAGAGTCGAGAATTGCTAATATTTTGTAATTATCACGCAAGCTCTGTCGTAAATAACGAAATTCACTAAAAACGTTTGCGACTAAGTAACAGAATAGGGCTGCTGCTCACTATACATAAATAAATAATAATAAATATTTCAGACAAGTCGCACAGCGCCATCTAATTTCCGTGGTAAGCGGTAAGCTTGTGTTACGGAAACTAGATGGTTGATAAACTACATATTATATTATTTTTATTTTTTTGTAAATATATACATATTATACATATAAACACCCAGACCGAGACAAATTATACAATGTACAACTTGCCCCCGGTGGGAATCGAACCCACGACCTCCCGAGTTCACGGCAACGTTTGTTACCACTAGACCACGGAGATAGATAGATAAATTGTTGATTGCACAATAAACAAAAACACATTTAAATGTACATAGGCGAACTTAATGTCTAGTGACATTTTCTAACAGCTAACCTTTGGGATAGTGAGCAGTGATTGTGTGTGCATTAAATCACTTAATTAAAATCGGGATTTTAAAAAAAATCTTAACCTATTACTAGCAACTAAAGCTAAAATACTTATATACAGTAGTAGTACATATATACATAATAAATATATATAGAATACATACATTATTATACCAATTTAGAGAAGTTATGTCGACTCGTCTGCTTTTTGTGAAGGTGTAAGTCATTTTTTAAATTATTTATTAAATAGCTATTGGAAAATGTCACTAGTCTCAATATCTCTATCGAATATACAGTCTGGATCTTGTCACTTTTATAATATTGCTTAGAAGTTACATCAAATCAAAATAAATCAAATTAACTATTGGCCACATTATACCTAAATAGCGTGTCTATTTATTGTCTGAAAATGTATTGTACATGTGAAACAACATTAAGCTTACCACTGGTCATTGTTGGTCTAAAATGTATGTACTATTTATTAATTCATTACAGCCCTTAGAACAGAGACTATTAGACCCCCACTGTTGGAGATGGGTCTTCCGGAACATATATCTGGAGATTTTACCCTACGCTCGCCACGATGACCAGACGGGTTGGCGAGGTATTTATTTATTATATCGTGTTTATTAATTATATTTATTTTATTAGTTTTGGTCCACCGAGCGAAGATCGTAGTGATACTTGTATATAACTGCTCTTTAGATGCAATTACAAGTATATCCTTATTTACGTTCGAGTTTGTAATCGAATCCGTATCATTTACAATGATAACACCATTATTCCTAAATGGTCAGTGCGTGTTCCATGAGTCACGTCCAAATGCATTTGTATTTACAAATATTGAAGCCCTTAATTAGAAATGTGTTCGATGGATCAGTAATCGTGAGGGTCAATGAAATGAACATTACAAAGAAGGCTAATAATACGATTCTTAGAAGGTACTTTTGTTGCATTAATCAACAATGTAACTACTAGCTACGTTTAAACGATATTTTGCTTAAAGTACTTTTTTTAAACCATTATAATTATTCTTTTCAAAGTCAGCAAAATCTTCGCGTATGAAATAGGTCGCAAATATTATCTACAACCTATAAGTGAGAGGAATGTAACAAATTTAAGATGATCTTTGAAATAATAACCTTAATGATATTGACGAAAATAAATCATTAAAGAAAATAAATAAAAATAATGAAGGAGGACGAAACGAATTGTGGAAAATATGCATTGCTAGATTGAACCTCATCTTTATTACGGACATGGAAATATCTTTAATATAATAACATTTCAAAATATACCGTTTTGAAGTTTAAAGTTTTAGTAATAGGATTATAATAAGTAAAATCTATAAAATTTTAACGGACTTTAAAAAAGAAGGAGGTACTCAATTTGACTGTATGTTTGTTACGGGATTTCTCCGCAATTATGTATTGATTCTGATGACTCTTTTTTTGTTTGGTAGGTTATACTTCAGAGGTGGTCTCATAAAAAATATATTCTATAACAAAATATATCGTTTTTTTTTAATTAGAACCAAACTTTGTGTAGTTCCGTTAGTGATTTAAAAATATTTAACATTTCTCAATCATTCTGCATACTTAACTCTAAACATTTGATTTCAGAGATGTTCCGGTATAGAATTGGACCGACGATATTATCTAATATATCTTTTTAGTTCTCTGCAAAGACCTAAGGCGAGTGAAGTAAGACTTATGATCTAAACAAGATACGAGTATATGCCTTATATGTCATCAGTTCCTCAAAGTGTTGACAGTTACCATACTTGTATACAATAATCGCACTTTGAAATCCGCCTAGAATAACAAGCATGCCATGAATACTAAATCCAAGAGACAGGATACAAAAAGCATTCCAACTAGCAATATTATCGTAACACTCAAACATTCATTATATTCCATCGAGTCATAAGAAGCCCTATCCATTTAAAACTTGAAGTATTATAAAAGTGTCGTCGGAAATACCAGAGAATGTTGAGTCCGGAAATTGGAGGTAAGTGTTGAATGTCTAATGAATTTAAACCGAGCATTATGGTTTCATTATCTGTGTAAGTTTTAACTTATCCTTTAATACATTTGTCATTGTCTTGCTCATTGAGTAAAGCTTTAATTTCTCTGATATATTTATTTTAAGCCTCAATTAGAACCCATACATTTAGCTATGCAATGCAGTATTGTTATTTTCTATTACTAATAATATATAAAACTTGATTTCATTTCGTCACGAACAATCTCACCAAATTACCAATAATCATCCTCAAGTAATTGAGATATTATAATAATATCGATAGGTAATTTTGTTACGAGTGCGTTATAGCAAGACCTAAATACTTTGCCATAACTAATTGTCTTTCATTGTATTAAATATACTACAATCAAGAAACACGAATAATCTACGAGAACGCAGGAAAATTGATCAAATAACAACAGTACAGTACATAATGACTTACTATACCCATTTCCATTAGCAAAACAACTTCTTGTCATGTTTTATTACGCAACCCATTTGACGTTATACCCGGCAGTAACACTATTGCGTTCAGTTCAGTTTCTGCATTAAGATCTATGCCCGAAATAAACAATAACATATGTGTAAGTGTCTGTTTATCGACAATATTATGTTCGGCTCAATTATTGGGTTCAATAAACGATGCAGTCTGCTTGCGGGCTATTTTCATATTGTGTTAATCTTGCTTTGCCATTAATCATAGATTGTTTTAGCTTAAACTGAAAGCGTTTTAAATTTTCTATTTACCAGTTTATAAATACATATAATTTATCTTATTTGTTATTTAGAATATTATATCTATATTATATTAATCACAGCTGTAATTGTATATCATCCATTCCTTTATTTCAAGTCAATCTTTCTTTAGTTATGTCTTTGGTAGTATTTTATTCGTGGGTAAAGTTTCAGTGTCCCAGATTCGTAATGGTATGTAACCAAATATTTAAATAACTAATGTGTTAATTTCTTCACATTTATGTTGGAGCATAAAATGAATGCTACGTTCTAAATTGTTTCCACTATTTATTTACTTTATGTCAAATGTTATGATTGTTTAATTATTATTTTTTGTATTTATATTATTTGTATTTTAATTAATATTTTTACATAATTATATCTCGCCAAACTATTAAGGATTATTTGCGAGAAAGTTCGCTCATTATTGCTCAATTTATGTTATATCAGAGTTATATTATATTTATGTATATTATAATATTAATTGCCTCCGTGGTCTAGAGGTTAAGTCAGTGGATTTAGACTCGGAGGTACCGGGTTCGATTCCTGGTCAGGACACAAAAATATTTATTAGTGTAAATAAATATTTTTAATTCATATTCAATTTATTTGTGATATTTCTCGAGTTTGGTACGCTGGAGACTTCGACGAGCTTGCCACTTGTCATGATTGGCCTAAAGTAAAGTTGGTTAAATGTGAATCCGCTTATTTATAAGCGTGGTTTCTGACCACCCCGAAAGGGAAACAGTCGTGATGATACTTTACTTTTTTTATAATATTAATTTAAATAATATTATATATGATATATATATGATAATAATATTATATATATATAATACTTTATGATGTATTTTTTAGTTAGTTTAACTTAGTCAACCCAGGTATTAGCCAACCGGTGCAGCTCATTCCAGATTTTAGGAATCATGTATAGTGATGTTCTCTCTCCATAGTAGTTAAAAGCTGTGGGTTGCAACAATCTATCCCAAGCTACAGTTCTAGTGTTGTGTTTGCTTTGAGCTTTATGTTTATAATTTTCTTTATGTTTGTAATTTCCGCGTTGTTATGCTATTACAAGTTTAAAATTAAGAATGCGGTCAATATTTACAACCAACAATCTGTTAAAATGGGTTAATTTTTAAATTAAGAAGTAAATGTTGGGTATATTTTAAGTTGTGTCAGATTATATTGATTTAGCCGTTACTTGCGACACCTTTTGAGTTGTAACACGCGCCTAAATCAGGTTCCAAAACGCAACACCGCGTGGGCGTGTATGGCAATTTCGTACCAACGGCCCTTTGGACGCATACAGATTTATTTTATTGTTGCACGCTAGTGTGATGTGAGGTTTGAAAAGACTTCGGCGTGGGCCATACATGGAGACACAACTGTGAATTGAATTATACAATCCCATTAACGAGTTATAACAAACACAACAACCATCTATGTTGGCCCTAAAGACATGTATTATTTTAATAACTTAACTTTGTAGTAAACCAACTACTTACTAGTTTGTTTAGATAAACGTGAACTAATAGCTGCGAATAATATTTTCTGATCGTTTTACCTTCATTAATTTTGATTTAATGCCCGCGTATTAATCGATCTCAAGATCCGACACTCACTCAAGTATGATTTGTCCCTTTCATGATTTGACTATGAAAACAGAATATATAAAACATAGTGGAACACAAGCCAAAGAGAAATATATTATTTAGACAACACAATTAAAACAGAAATAAGAGTAAAATATAGTGAAGTGAAGTAAAAGTGACTAGCAAAAGAAAAATGTAATAATAAATAAGTAACAAAATAAAATGATGAGAGGCAGGACCAAGTATAAAATTATATTAATATAGTAGAATCATAACAAGTTTGAGACTGAATGTGACGTGCGAAAAATAAGTGGTTCATAAACGAAAAAAGGACAAACTTATGAAAGACTTATGAAATGTTACCGGAAAGACAAAAATAGTCTCAATGGCATTGCAGATGGTAACATAGAGTAACGGATCGTGCTAAAGTAAACCGTGATGATACTGATCTAATCTCGTCAATTATCCGTGTTGATTTATCTGACGGTTACCTAAATAGGGAAGACGGACCGTTCGCAGCGGGATTCCTGATGAGGAATCCTGATCACCTATGGCGACTCAAAGCTTCTTCTGCACATTAAAAATGGTTTACACGTTTCCACTGTTTAATTAACGTTGATAGCACAGCTAGTCAAATACAAAGAATAACCAAAATAATAATTCAAATAATCGATGATGACACGCTGGCCAGCAGAAATATTCTGTTTCTGTAGGTGCAAAAATTATGTAAGGCAACAATTATTAGTGATTAAAAGAACGGACATTAATTTTAAATTTTGTGTATCACCATTTTTTATTATCCAAGTTTTAAATTATTATTTTTTATAAGTAGTTTTATATGTCCCTAGATGTATTACCCGCATCGAGTGATGTCCCCAGCCAGTCCAGCGACACTTCATTGTATGTAAGATGTGAGCAGTGTTCTCAGCCCCGTTTTTTTCGAGGAAGCAGGGGTTTAAAAATACATATTGGCAAAGCACACAAACAAAATTCTATTGAAGCTTCCTCGAATACCCTCTCGGACCAATTAGATTTTAGTCAAGTTTTAGGCCGTTACAAAAATTCATTACCATTAATAAAAAGAATTCCGCGTGGCGCACGGATTACAGTTGCTAAGTCGCTGACAAAATTAAT
This sequence comes from Tinea semifulvella, assembly GCA_910589645.1. Classification (NCBI taxonomy): domain Eukaryota; kingdom Metazoa; phylum Arthropoda; class Insecta; order Lepidoptera; family Tineidae; genus Tinea; species Tinea semifulvella. The sequence continues at coordinate 9,954,776 of OU342594.1, forward strand.
CAATAATGTAGTAAATGAAAATTCTAAAAAATGCTGGGAACTTTTGCTCACTTTTGCATACCGGACTCTATATGTCAAGAGAGGAGAGGGTCACAGTTCCCTGACACAAAAAATCAAGGATAACTGTACCCAAATGTCAGAGTTAGAAGACATCATCGCCCCACCCCCTTTGAAACACCATACAAATAATATTAGATTTAAAAAAATTGAGACTAAAATGAATGACGGTGACTTAAAGGGAGCTGCTGACCTTCTTTTCTCTAATGATGTTATCGCTCCCGACTCCTCAGAAACTTTGGCTGCCCTCCAGAGAAAACACCCTCCACCTGCGGCAACACTTCTTCTCCCCGATCCACCTATAACATCCACAGAAGTGCAAAATGCCATTTTGTCCTTCAAAAACGGATCGGCGGGTGGCCTTAATGGTCTCACGCCACAACACTACAAGGACCTGATCAGCGGGACAGCAGGTGACGCCGCTGAACCTCTACTTGCTGCTCTGACCTCACTTGTAAACATTATGTTGTCTGGTAAAGTATCCATTAGCATTACCGACATACTATACGGCGCAAACATATGCGCACTTGAAAAAAAAGATGGTGGTATTAGGCCGATTGCCGTCGGCTGCACTTTGCGCCGTATAGTATCCAAAATCTGCAGTAAGAAGGTATTACCCACCCTTACCTCTAAATTTCAACCATTACAAGTGGGGTTTGGCTCCAAGGGTGGCTGTGAAGCTGCTGTCCACGCTGCTCGGAGCTTTGTAGTGAATCACGGGGGAGATGTGCTGTTAAAGGTGGACGTCAAAAACGCCTTTAACTCGGTTGATAGAGGTGCCATGTTGGAACAAATAAAACAACACACCCCAGAAATTTACAGTTATCTTTGGCAAAACTATAGTACACCTTCAAAATTAATTTACAAAAACAATACTTTACTTTCGGCAGTCGGTTGCCAACAGGGCGATCCACTCGGCCCTGCCATCTTCAGTTTGGCAATTCATAAGATAATAAGCAGCCTAAATTCAAAATTTAACATATGGTATCTTGATGATGGCACGATTGGAGGAAATGTGGATACGGTTCTCGGCGACCTTCAAAAACTTATAAAAGATTTTGGCACAATCGGTTTAGAACTAAATTTCTCGAAATGTGAACTGTATATTTCAAATTTACTAACATCTGGTAAACAATCCGAAATTATTTCTCTTTTCAACAGTCTGGCACCCAATATTAAAATTTTAAACAATGAAACCCTTCGACTTCTAGGATCACCAATCCTAGATGAATCGATCCAAATTTACGTTCAGGAACAATTAAATAAATTTAACTCAACTTCAGAACGCTTATTCCAAATTCAACCCCACATGGCACTTTTTATCATCCGATTTTGTTTGTTTGCACCCAAATTTACTTATGTACTCCGCTGCTCCCAACTTTGGAAATTTCCGGACGAACTTCTTTTACTAGATAAACTTTTGCAAAATTCACTAATTAAAATTCTAAATTGCCCCATGAATGACCGTACTTGGGCCCAAGCTTCACTAGTGATTCGGTTCGGAGGTCTGGGTACTCGCAAAATTTCTAGTGTAGCACTGCCAGCGTTTCTGTCGTCTGTACATAGTACTGTCGAGCTCTACGGGAAAATCACAAACCCATCCTTGGGTTCCGTTGAGCCGTCGTACTTGTCAGATGCCAGAGATGCCTGGTCAGTAGCATGCCCCAATAAATCTGTTCCAAATTTAACAAAATTTCAACGACTATGGGACGAGCCGCTCTGCAAACTGGTACTGGACGATATTTTATCTTCCAGTAACACGAGAGAGCGGGCTCGCCTCATGGCCGTTTCCACTAGGGAGTCGGGTCTCTGGTTGCAGGCTTTTCCCTCAGCATCGGTTGGCACACTCCTTGATCGAAATACACTGACAATGGCGGTGTGCCTTCGTCTCGGAGCCCGGACTGTCCACCCACACCAGTGTCGGTGTGGAGAGCCCGTGGAACATCTCGGACACCATGGGCTTTCTTGCGCTAGAAGTGCTGGCCGCATTCCTCGTCACGCTGCTTTAAACGACATCATTCGAAGGGCTTTTGTCACTGCTGGAGTACCCGCGATCCTAGAACCCTCTGGGATTGCGCGGAGCGATGGCAAAAGACCCGACGGCATGACCGTTGGGCCGTGGAAACTTGGCAGGTCCCTGGTGTGGGATGCGACATGTGTAGACACATTAGCCCCATCACACATCCAGGCGACCTCGTCAAGCGCGGGAAGTGCGGCGGTTTCTGCTGAGAACCTCAAGCTGCGCAAATACGCCAACCTCAGTACAGGTTACGAATTTGCGCCGTTTGGGGTCGAGACGATGGGCCCATGGGGACACTCAGCCAAGCGTCTGGCCAAGGAGTTGTCCAAACGGCTAACGGAAAAGTCTGGAGACAGGAAGGCTGGCAATTATTTCTGCCAACGTATTAGCTTAGCTATACAGAGGGGAAATGTTGCCAGTCTTCTGGGGACTATCACTGAAGGGTCGTCTCTAGAGGACATTTTTTACTTATAGTTTATTTTTTATTAGGTTTAGTTTATATTTATTTTTATTTTTACTTTTAAGTAGTTTTAATTTATATTGTAATTATTTTATACTGTTTGTATATTACTTCATTAAAGCAACTGAAGATGTTAATAATCGATGTATATTTTTTTATAATACGTCATTGGTAGTTTAAAAGTGTATTTTGATTAAAAGGGGTTTAACGGGTTTGCGTCCCATAGACATATTTTTATTTTCATATACAGAGAAAATAGCAAAAACATTTATAACGATATTCATATATTTTACTAAAACAGATAAATCATTAACATATTTCTAAAATTCCCTTAATTTAATATTGTCAAAGTCAAAATATCTTTATTCGATAAACCTATTACAGGTATTTATGAAACGTCTATAATCAAATTATTTTGAATGATTCTACTCCTGCTAGTGAAAGACTAAGTGCAAAGTGGTCCAAAGAGTAAGCTGTTAGCAGAAGACCAGCAGCTTAGCTGATTCCAATGACCTGTTAATGTTTAATCTGACTGAGAAAGGAATCTGCAATGAAAACTCAGCTATATTAGACTAAATAAAGCATAAATTACACCACAATGATTAATTTATAACCTTTTAAATTTGTATTTGTGATAAAAAATCGGTAAACACTCTTACTCGTAAGAATAGAAAATTAAACATTACGAAGCTTGATAGAGCTTAGATAAGTATTTGTGTAGATCGAATTTATGTAATATGTATATTTAATTCTAATATATTTACATTTACTTAAAAAATCTCATACACCCATCATATAAATCTATCACTCTCCCAAAGGTTAGCTGGTCTTTATGGTATGGTCTCGCCTATGTGCATATTTTTATTTTGTATATTTTGTGTGCAATAAAGAATTTTATTATTATTATTATTATAGAGGTTATTTTTCTGTTGCTATATCTGGATACAGATGTGTTTTATATAATAGTGCACACTGTGAACACTGTTTACACCTTTCAAGTATTTTTAGACTTGCATGATATAGGTATATTACACATTGGAAACGTGTAAACACGATCCAGCAGTCAAACATGGTTAACAGTATTTTTTCTGTTTTAATGAAGGCATGTGTAATGAAAATGTCTTTACGAACTTAGGCTGCTTATCCACTAGAGAGCTGTGTGAGAGAAATGAGGAAAATATACATACACAAATAGTATGAAGACGCGATAAGGAAGTTATGATGGTGGATATTTTCATAGCACATCTCTGGTGGATAAGCAGTTTTATCGGTAACATATGGTCCTCCAATACGGTAGGTTAACTGATAAAAAATCTATGACCTGATTTATAATCTTCTGATGAAACGTATGATCTCATTTGATCTAGAAAATCTGTATTTACTCGTAAAACATTGGATTATATTTGAAGGATTGTCCCATGAGCCGAATTTGACAAATATACCGAAGATTTTTTGTGCTATTTTACCAATAAATTAAATGTAAATATTACTGGATCAGTTTGGTCTAAATTGTGCCATGTGTTAGATTCGCTTTCACGCCTAAACTACTTAACCAATTTTAGGAATAATTACAGAAATTATCCGTGTAGCAGATTTGGACTTGCTGTCAACATCTGAACAAGACATGCGACCCTACAGCCATCTGAGATTTTTTGGCTGACCACTATAACAAACCAACACGCCCAGGTCAAATAATTCGTAATAGATTTGCTCTTGCGATCCCTTCCATGTCTTCTGCGTACGTACAATAGCTCCGCGCACCTGTACAACGGATGTGTGACACGTACAACAGGCAGCTATTCAGTTTCTCCCGCGCCCGCCTTCAAAGGCTGAATCAAGAAGCTGCTACTTTTGTTTGCTCCGGAGTTCACCAAATTTTAATGCATTCAACATACAATGCAATTGTATTCTTATATACCTCTACATGGCGCGGTGGTGGCTCGGTTGTAAGAACGCGTTCCTTAAATCCTACAAAGGTCTATATACGGTATGCGTTCGTTGAAGCGTTTCCAGAATTTCATTCCATTTAAAACGAAGCTTACGTTAGTCAGTTCGCTGCTCCTTCCTATTTTAGACTATGCCGATACCTGCTATCCCGACATCACTGAAGAGCTACTGAATAAACTCGACCGTCTGCTTAACTTATGCATTCGCTACGTCTTCGGCTTGCGTAAGTATGATCATGTCTCCCAATTTCGCTTTCAGTTAAAATGGCTCGATATCCGCTTTCGCCGGTCTGTCCATCTTCTCTCTTTACTTTATAACGTTCTCAATCACCCTAAAACACCTTCGTACCTTAAATCCCGCTTTGAATTTCTCTCTAATACGCACAACTGTGCTCTTCGCTCCTCTCACAACAATCAGCTAAAGATTCCTTCGCATTCCTCTAGCAGATATTCAGATTCCTTCACTGTTGCTGCCGCTCGTCAGTGGAACAAGCTACCCCTGGCCATAAGGCGTGCACCGTCCGTTAACGTATTTAAAAACCTTCTAACCACATTATTTCTTGAGAAACAGAATGTATGTCTCTCGAATTAGTTGTTTGACTTTTTATTTATATATATATCTATTTATTTATATTGTATGTTTATGTATGTATGTATTATATAGTATGTATGTGTGTTGTTTTTTTTTTTTTTATATTGTGTATGTATATGTATATTTAATGAATGCGTAATTATGTTTATTTACTAATTTAAGCTATTTTAATATTTTTCTTTATCCTGCCCATCACCTTACATGATCCCCAAGGTTAGCTGGTGAAGAATGCCTTATGGCGTTATAGCTCGCCTATGTACTAGGTTTTTAAGTGCAATAAAGTATTTAAATAAATAAATAAATAAAGGTCGGTTCAAACCCACCCGGCATGTACCAATGAGAAATACACTTTTCTTACGTACATTTGTCATAGATTTACAACACCACCGTTCCCGTGCCTCGGAGAGCACGTTAAGCCGTCGGTCTCGGTTTCACTAATACCAACTTGTGGAATCATTAATAAATTATAATATTGCATATTTATTACGTAATCATATTTCTTTAATTGCACCTACCTTACGTCTTTAGTGTTCTACAGTGTCCCTAAGGTTGGCTGTCAGAGAATGTCTAGCGACATAATTTACCTTTTGTATCCACTATTTCTTCATAGTGAGAAATATTCTGGTGGCGGGTATAATTTTAATTGCTTCTACTCTATTGCTTTATTCTTGTTCTTATGTTGCCTGTCTCTGACCGTTAACCATTACCGTTCCCGAAACGTCAACCCGTGCCAAGGGAAGACATTTTTAATTATCCAGAAATATGGTCTGTAAGGCCCTACTAATCATCATTAGAAATAGAGTTCTAGGACTCTATATTCTAGAAGCTGTTATTAAGATATTTAATGTTTAATGTTGTTCATGTATCTTTATCATAAAGTTTGATTTAAAAATCAATTACGAAGGTTAGAGATAGTTATTTTCTTTATTAGGTTTAGTTAGATTAAACTCGTCTATGTACACTAATTAAAGTTTTTGTGCAATAAAGAATTTCAATAAATAAATAAACACAGAGTCCTAGACCTCTACTGTTGGAGATGAACCTTTCAGAAATTCCTGGAGAATTGGCAGATGGGTTTATTAATGTTTCCACAAGTTGGTATTAGTGGAAACGGGACCGACGACGCCTTAACGTGCTCTCCGAAGCACGGAAACGGTGCTGTTGTTAATGTCTGACAAATGCACCTACTTAAGAAAAAAATGTATTTCTCATTTGTATATTCCGGGGGTTTGAACCGACCTTAATGTGATTTTAATTGGAAGTAAAATACAATCAGTATAAAAGAATTACAATATAAAAGCTACCTAAATAATAAAATTAAAAATAAACTAAACTATAAATAAAAAATGTCCTCTAGAGACGTCCCATCCGAGATAGTCCCAAGGAGACTGGCAACATTTCCCCTCTGTATAGCAAGGCTAATACGTTGGCAGAAATAATTGCCAGCCTTCCTGTCTCCAGACCTTTCTGTCAGCCGCTTTGACAACTCCTTGGCCAAGCGCCTCGCTGACGGTCCCCATGGGCCCATCGTCTCGACCCCAAACGGCGCAAACTCGTAACCGGAACTAAGGTTGGCATATTTGCGCAATTTGAGGTTCTCCGCAGAAAAAGCCGCTCTCCCCGCACCTGACGAGGTCGCCTGGATGTGAGATGGAGCTAATGTGTCTACACACGTCGCATCCCACACCAGAGATCTGCCAAGTTTCCACGGCCCAACAGTCATTCCGTCGGGTCTCTTGCCATCGCTCCGCACAATCCCAGATGGTTCTAAGATTGCGGGTACACCAGCAGTGACAAGAGCCCTTCGGATGATGTCGTTGAGAGCCGCGTGACGAGGAATGCGGCCAGCACTTCTAGCACAAGAAAGCCCGTGGTGTCCGAGATGATCGACTGGTTCTCCGCATCGACACTGGTGCGGGTGGACAGTCCGGGCTCCGAGACGAAGGCACACCGCCATGGTCAGTGTATGTCGGTCAAGGAGTGTGCCAACCGATGCTGAGGGAAAAGCCTGCAACCAAAGACCTGACTCCCTAGTGGAAACGGCCATGAGGCGAGCCCGCTCTTTTATATTACTAGCAGATAAAATATCTTCCTGTACCAGTTTGCAGAGCGGCTCGTCCCATAGTCGTTGGATTTTTGGTGAAATTGGAACCGAAACATTTGGACATGCTACTGACCAGGCATCTCTGGCATCTGACAAGTACGACGGCTCAACGGAACCCAGAGATGGGTTAGTGATTCTCCCGTAGAGCTCGACAGTACTATGTACAGACGACAGAAAAGCTGGCAGTGCTACACTAGAAATTTTGCGGGTTCCCAGGCCTCCGAACCGAATTGGTAGTGAAGCCTGGGCCCAAGTACGGTCATTCATGGGGCAATTTAGAATTTCGGTTAGTGAATTTTGCAATTGTTTGTCTAATAAAACTAGTTCTTCTGAAAATTTCCAAAGTTGAGAGCAACGGAGTACATACATAAATTTGGGAGCGAACAAACAATATCGTATGATAAAAAGTGCCATGTGGGGTTGAATTTTGAATAAGCGTTCTGAAGTTAAGTTAAATTTAGTTAATTGTTCCTGAACATAAATTTGGATGGATTCATCTAGGATTGGTGATCCTAGGAGCCGAAGGGTTTCATTATTTAAAATTTTGATATTGGGCGCTAGACTATTAAATTTGGAAATAATTTCAATTTGTTTGTCATGAGTTAATAAATTTGATAAATAAAGTTCACATTTTGAAAAATTTAATTCTAAACCTATGGTGCCAAAATCATATATAAGTTTTTGAAGGTCATCGAGAACTGTATCTGCAAATCTTTAAAATTAGAATTTCAAACACATTAAAAACACAAGCATCAATTACAATTCTGGACAAGCAACAATGATTTATGCTCAGAAGTTGTCGCAGTCGACGAGTGAAGTAAATTTGTTGCATCCAAGTCTATCTTAAAACTAGATCTTGAATTTCAAGTGATTGCCTCAAACGGCTGCCGACATGGCTTAACACTTTTTGAAAGCGTTTAACGCGTATAAAATATATTAACTTTCGCTTTAGATCATGACAATTCATCTTGGATACGTTTTGCGTTAGTTATTCAATATCCATGTTTAGGTTAAAACCTTTCCTTTTCGCTTTTCCTCCACTTTCTTCGGAGACATCTTAAAAATCGTATCACAATTGCATCGTAAGCTAAACAAAAAACATGTCAATAAAGAGAGCCATTTCTTCGAGGCATAAAAAGTAGCAAATCACAGTTTTAATTTAAGACATTGTGAAAAGTATAGCGCCCTAGACTAACTAATATGATTTTCATTTTATAGACTCGTGTTCATATAGTTTGTATAAATATTAGGCAAATATTACAATTGAGGAAGGAAGGTGCAGAGTTTGCTGCAGACAAAATTTACATATTCATTAAATCGTCAAGTTTAGGCACGCAATTTGTTATTAGATGTTGCACAATAAGCATTTGTTGTGTAGGAGACACATACTGACTTGACTTCGTCCTTGTCATAAATATCATATCCCTTCTAATTTGCATCATCTGCTTATTTATCTTCTATATCAGCAATTTTGGACTTCAGATTTGCTGTATCATCATAAACTGGTTCCTGCTTATATCAATATTGTGTAAAATCTATATTTGCCGAATTGTAGAGATGTAAAATTTACTATGCCAACCTTCCTACGCAGCATTACAACATTCAAAGTCAAGTTATATCTGTTATTGATCGTCTTTCTAAAACTAAGCAACCAAGAAAATATATACTAAATTTTAAAGCTGAAGGTCGATTTGTGTACTTGGAATTTATTTAGCACCACGTAGTAGATATACTTATATTAGTAATTAGCATTGATAAAAAAATCCTCATTTATTGGTAATTGGATGGTTATCGAGTCAAGAACAACAGCCAATGAATAATGATGAATTAAAAACTAACTGGCATGTAAGCATGTGAAAGTGGGCAAAAAATCACAATGCTAATTTACTATAATGCGTAGGAGACAAATTATACATGATATTAGCGACACATTATAAGAAGATTTCGACATTGCTATTGTCTGCAAATGCCAGAGAGCTACTACAAATTAATTCTACATTTGCGTATCTGACAAGTTAGTCATTGCATTGCTACGTACATACTCTTAAATCCATTTCCAATTATCTCATTTAATAATGAATTTAGCTTTTGTTTTATAAAGTAAAGTTACATTTATACTCGTAGATCTTTTAAATATATTTATTACGTATTTATATTATTTTAGTCTGTTGTAGGTCTCCTAGCGACGGCTTGTTAAGCGTACCACTAACGCTCATATGGACTCCTGAATTATTATTGTCAATAGTGTAGCGACTCAGAACAAGAATATGTAGTATAGCTTGTGTTGTTTTATTGAAAACTAAAATTATAGTTAAACCTTGAAAACATTTAAGTGTACAAGCTTCTGCATTTGTTTTAAATTACCACGTTATCAGTCTGGTTGTACTTGGAAGTCGACAAATCACTGTACCCACGCTCGTCGTCTGTGTTCTTAGCACTGACAATGTAGTTTGTTTAATATACAAGTAATTTGTCTTCAATGCAGTTCGTTTGCATTTACAACGCAAGGCTAAAGTAGTTGCTTAAACGTTACTTCTATAACGCACTCTTATATGTGTGGAACGATTATTTACTTTAAGTACCCATAGAATGTACTACCACTAATAGCAACTTGTAGAATCATATGAAATTTACATCCTACTAACTCACTAACACGCAGCATCTTTAGCAGTAGACTAGAGAGTCTAGAACTCTGTGGCTCTAAGAGGATATAATAATGAAGCTTAATACTTAAGGCAAAATTTAAAAAAATGCTTGAGTATTTAAAACCAAGTAAATATATTTACTTTTAAATCAAGTTTCAATCGATGATATCTAAAGAAGAAATCGCAGCATGCTCCCTAAGCTCACGAGCACCCCGCCCACTTTCGAGTGCGCCGGCGGCTACCGACACGATAGTAACAACCAGTAATTGTAACGATGTTACCTCATATGGATTGAAGATATTACGTGGCGAAAAAACAGCGAAGGTAACGTTTGATTTTCCCTGGAAGCCGAAGAGACCTTATTTGGCTATAAACAATTGATCGGTTTCACTTTTTTTACATAATTTTGCTCCTTTATAATGGAAAAACATACAGGTACCAACAAAGGTAATTTATCATTTTAAAGCAATTATTATCAGATTTTGCACGGCATTTCAAAAAATTTAATAAAATGTTATTCAATACAGTTTTATTATATATTTTAAAATAAAATGCTATATAATTCTACACTAATTCAGGATCTACACAATATTATAGACAACATTACCAACACTGTCACAACAAATGAGTAACATAAAGATCAGTCGCAGCCTAAGGCCTGCGTGTGATTGACGTGTATGTGACTTACCGTGTGCTCGTCAAGCGGCTGTGGTTGTGTAGACAGCTCGCTCCAGGGCCGCAGCAGTGCACGCTCGGAGTCTGCGCCGACGGCAGAGAAGCTCACTCCGCACTTTCTCCATAAAGAAAGTTCATAGAGCCTCTTCCATGGCACTCCGTCCTTCCTATTGTTTGTCTTCTTCCTAATACTTCCTCGAAGTGATGGAGAACGAGATAAGTTTGATGTTTCACAAACTACATTTTTACCCGTGCATCGCCAAGGTGGTTTTAACCCATTTGTTTTACCATTAACTATGTGATTTCCATTTGTAAGCAGCTTACGTGATGGATTCGATTTTATATTGGGAGTTTTCTTCTTCTCGTCAAACAGCACTGAATTAGCTAACTCTTCATCATTAGCGGAGCCGTCTGATTTGACTTCTTCGATTGTTACAACAGCAGTTTTTCTTTCTCTAAAGCTCGCTCTTAGTGGCGCTCTGTTAAATGTTTGTTTGGTTTTGTCACCATCTACTTCGTCCTGCCATGTGGAAATTGCTGTATCATCAGCGTAACGCATGCGGGCTGTTTTAGCAAGGGAAGCTTTCGTATTTTGAGAGAACAGACGTTCACACGGATCAGAAATTGATTTATTAAATTCTGGCCGTGTCTTTGATGTGCTTTCAGAATCAGTATCACTGTGTCCCTCATAGGAACTCGTGCTATTACTGAAACTTTTGGAAAATGGGTCACTATTTTTCAATCCATTTTGTGTGGCTTTGTCTGGTTCTTTTATTTCGATTATGCATTCGCCTCTGAAAGACTTCCTCGAATTTATACTGGCGTTGGAGTCCGACTTTATTAATGAGTTTAGTTTGGGCGAATGATCGATGCATCCGTTGGCGTGCGCTTTGCCGGTGCAGTGTTTGTGGATCTTGGCGAGAGCGGCGAGGGTTTTGTTTCCAGAAGGAGATATGTCGTCGCCCCCCCGCAGGGACTGCTCGAAGGAGCCTTGCAGATGGAACATGGTCTATCTGAAAGTAATTGCGTTCTCACGCAAACCGATGCATACAACGTTTGGCATTTTCCGAGGTCAGAGTTTACACTGAGTGATCTAACCGTTCGTGGATAATGTAATGTCACTGCATAACAAGAGCACTTTAATTTTATGGTTGCAGATCGGTGATCGTGTGTCGATATTTTGTTTTTGATATTAACAGCTAAGAAGTCCGCTAAGCAATACTAATGAATTTCAATTATATGTTACTTATATTTAATAAATATTTTGTTAAAAATAGTGGTTTAATTCTTCGTTTTTTTTTTTTTTATTAACCAGCATAAATAGAAATACGTTCACATGTCATAGCTCATGAAGATAGGATGATATTTTAAATATAAAAAGTGAAGTCCTATAGCGGTTTGTCTTGAGGCGAAAGTGTTTTCAATTCAAGTAACAACCCTCGCTATATCCGGCATAGTATATACGTAAAGCATGCATGAAATGTTAAGATAATGCAGTACTAAGAGCGACAGTACCCTTCACCCAAACATCAGAGCCAGGGCGTGACCTAAGGATAATAATCATAATGTAAACTCTGCCACACTTCAGGCTATACATATTAATTCTAATAAGGCAACGGTTCTTATTCATCATGGTTAAAATAGACTCTATTATCGAAGTGTTATAAATGTTTATTTTTTCAATTATGTGTGGATAGCTAAATCCGAAATATCAAAAAAATTTAATTGAGTCTCAGGGCCATTAAGAACTAAAATGAAAAAAATCTGCCAATACAGTATTATTGTACCAGCCGATAGTGTCGCTTACAATGATAAAATTTTGGGAAGTAATATATGACGTCAAACTAATTATAACTTGTTATATTAACTGAAGAATAAAATAAATTAAAACAATAAATTATTTAAAACAATATATTTTGAAATACCTCGGTGCCTTTATGTTTACAATGTAATAGTGTATAGTATAGTGTGACGAAGTACATGAACCATGTAATTTCCTCACGAACTAATCGTGTTACATGCTTCAATAAAATCTAATGCAACTGTCCGTTAGATTGTTTACGAACGTATTGACAATAACTTTGATCTAACACCCGTATTCTTAGTTGTAAACTCTCCATATCTTGAAAAGCATAAATGTTACCATTTAAATATTTCTGGTGACATAAGTTTTGATTCTGGAAACATTAAAGATTGCGTTCCCGTATTCTAAATATTAATTTAATTCATGCAATCAACTACTGCACGCTCTATCACTTTTGACTTCCATAAGTTTGTCTCTTTCATATTATAAATATTAAAGTGTCACGAATTTTATTTTATATTTTTGGAACGAAATCTGAATAAGTTTGACAATTTGTTTTGTTTAAAATGTGCTCTTTAGCTCAATAACTCATTTAACTAATTATTAATAGGAAAATAAAAGTGTAAATAATATAAATATAGCCAAAAATTACATAAATACGCTTTAAGGAGGTTCCAAGGTACGTCGCGATGTACCTTGAGTTTGACAGTTCTATAAATAAGTTTAAATAAGTTTGACAATTTGTTTTGTTTAAGATGTGTTCTTTAACTAAAATAACTCATTTAACTAATTAATAATAAGAAATTAAAAAAATAACCTTAAATCTTTATGTGCGACAGATGTACGAGTCCCCAAATTTATACGTACGCCAAGGGATGGTGATCATGTGTCAATCAAGAAATTAGCAAAGGACAGACGTGAGATAGTTCGGAAATTTATCAAAATCGGTACAATAATATAGACTAGTTAACATACATACAGATATATATAATAGTATAGATTCTGTGTCAACAAGAACTCATGACTAACGCAACCCACTCTTAAACCTAAATAATCTCCTTGGACACCATAATACGATAAAATTACTACACTCAATGAAGGAGGCTATAAATCTATCATTAATAATAAAGTATTATTGCAATTATTGTGGAAATTGCGTAAATAATGATACATTACCTACTGGCAGATATTTAATATATCACAAGTTGGGGCAAGAAGCTAATAGTTATGAGAATCAAAGCCTGGATAATCGTCTCAGAATTAATTAGTCTATGACAGTGCACTGGTTATGGTCATATTCGACGTGGTGCACATTAAATTGGTTTACGGACAATATGCCAAAGTGTACATGTTGTATTTGGTTGGGTAGGGAGAGGAGTAGAATGGTGGATGGTGAGCGTATAATCACACAATAAAATAAAAAAGGGAGGCCTTCTTTTCTTAAACCAGCCTATTGTCGGTCGCAAGCCCGAGACACCATTCTTCTCATCTCTTACCCACACACGATGGACCCGGCACCCGCACGGTGAATCCATGGAATGCTTGGAAATTTGTCTTCATATTCTTCTTCGACAAGTGAAGAACAAAGTAGATGGCGTTAAAAAATAATGTGACAAAAATTTTGTATGGAAATAACAACTATCTTACATTTACTTTGTATTGACTGCCTCCATTTAGCGGTTAAGTCCGTGGATTTAGATGCGGAGGTACCGGGTTCGATTCTTGGTCGGGACACAATAATATATTTGTGTTATTTCTCGAGTTGGGTACGCTAGAGACATCGACGAGCTTGCCACTTGTAATGATGGGCCTATAGTAAAGTAGGCTTATAGCAAAGTAGCTAATCTAATTGATCACCAGAGACAGTACCAAGACAACTCTTATCACTAACTCACTTTGCAAATCCACTTCGCTTGCTCCTGCCTGTCATTCATTCATTTTATTTTTAATTAAATAATGGTTAAACCTATTTTATAATTATTTATTATAATTTTATTTTTCTTATCTTGCTAGTTTCTGTGTAATTGCCACTATTATATCTCAAATACAAATCGTTTATTAGCACAATAAGAATATTGATTCGTTATGGTGAACCCTGTCTCCTGCATGAGCTGAGCTGTATAACAGGAGCCAGTGTCTTCCAACAATGAACATACAATTTAGAAGAAAAATAGAATAATGTGTGTGTTTGTGTGTGTGACTGTGTGTGTGTGTATAGGGGAGGGAGTGGGGAAGGGAGGAGAGGGAGGGTAAGCTTGTGTGTTTGGGAATTATAATATTGTCTAGTGAGTTGATAATTGTGTATCTTTTTATTTATAAGTGAATTTACATAATGTCATGTCATCATCTCTTCTGTACTGTCATAGTCATGAAATGAAATGAAATAATATTTATTTGTATGGAATATGGTAAGTAGGTACATAGTTTTTAACTAACTTAATTAATTACTAATTTATACAATGAAAACAATTTATGTAATAAATAAAATGTTATGAATTTAAGAAATCTCGCATAAGATAATACTCAAGGACAAGTCATATTTTTAAAAATATAAAATCTCTTTGGCTTGTGTTCCACTGTTGCTAATTTGTTTATATGTTTAATATAATAAGCTGTGAATAATGCTAATTGTGAATACGCTTTGTTTTTGACAACCCTGAAAGGGATACGGTAGGTACATAAAGTAAATTTTAGTAATTATAGAAGTACAGTTTCAACACAATTAACAATTCGTTAACAAACGTTGCACAAAAAGGGCATATTTACTTTATAAATAAAATCAAAGCTCAGAACTGTCACATGGAATACAAAAATAGATTTGATTGTTCAAATTGAGTTATCACCGGTAAATGTCAATGTTTATTTTGTGCCTATAAATGGTAGTGCTTCGTGGGAATAGAACCTACAACGTACGACTATATGTATAGTATGCCGAGCACCTGTTAGCCGCTGTTATCACACACACTGATTGTTTAGGATTAATACTTAAGCATTAGTGTGTGTAAAAAGTGGATCCACGTTCGTAAAATCACCGCTCTTGTGTCAACGATCCACGACGAAACCGTATAAAGGTTGACTCTTTAAACGAAACTTTCTGTTATGCGTATTTATTTATTTATTTGTAAACTTTATTGCACAAAGTACAAAAGCGGACTTAATGCCCGAAGAGATTCTCTGACAGCCAAACCTTGGGGACAAATTTGATCAAATGTAGGTGCAATCATAAAGATAATACGAGTAATAAATAACTATTTAAATTAACAGCAAATTAATACATGCCTTTGTACTTTGTGCAACAAAGATTTTTTAAATAAAATAAATAATAAATATTTCCAGACAGGTCACACAGCGCCATCTAGTTTCCGTGGTAAGCTACGAGGCTTGTGTCACGGAAACTAGATGGTTGATAAACTACATATTATACTTTTTTTTTGTAAATATATACATATTATACATATAAACACCCAGACCGAGACAAATTATACAATGTTCAACTTTCCCCTGGTGGGAATCGAACCCACGACCTCCCGAGTTCACGGCAAAGTTTGTTACTACTAGAGTCTTTTTTTTTATAATAAATACTTATTTCCAGACAGGAGAGAAATGAAAAATATGTCGGTAAATACGAATATTTTTTAAATCTTTGAATTTGGGTTGTGCGAACGAGAGGAGAAATAAATCTACAACTTTCGGAGTTTGGATTTGATGTTATTAAAATTTTCATTTTCCGACATTAAATTACGATTAAGCGATGTGTACGCAGCCTTATTTAAACACGCGTGTTATCTCTACCACAAGGATCTGAGGTAAGAGGTTTAATATGTTACTAAATATTAAGTATAAGCCGGGATTATTTTGGTATCCGAAGGTTTATAAAAAACTTTGTTAGACCGCAAAAATGCACCAAACTTTTTTTTTTAACATAAGTAAACGATTTAAAAAAAAAAACATTATCGCGATGTAAGTATACATTTATTATAATCGCCTGGCCACTGCACGCGCGTCACCCGAGCGCTGTCATCCCGTATGCCGAAGACTTCTAGTTTTAGTTTTTAGTTTAGTTTAGTTTCATAAACCAATATGTACTATTTATATAAAGTAAAAGCATGTATGGCCAATATGTTACTTATAAAGTATATCTATGTATTGATTTCTGTAATGAGCTGTGGTTTTTGTAATAAATAAAACTCAGCCTGGGCCGGCAGTCTCGACAGATCGCTATCTTGGCAATTTCGATCAGTATCAGTATCAGCGTTCGTTCTATAGCATTTCCAACATCTCGTAGCAACTTCATAAACTAGCACGAAATGTCGTTTTTGTTAAGAAATACCACTTTTTTTATCAATGCTAACATTTTTTTAAAAAAACGAGCGGTGAGGCTACTTTTTGACAAGTATAACAAGTGACAATTAATAACAAATCAATTGACAGTGTATGTCTTTGAATTTATTACATAAAATCGTTTAAAATACATTTTAAACAAATATAATATAAACAATAAAGTATAGAACAATGTAAACAAACCATTTCTTATGTTAAATGACATCTGTCAAAAAGTAACATCAATAACCCTCCTTTCAACACGGTACTGACATACGAAATTAGCACCAAATGTTAGAATTTTCATTAAACGAACGTCTTGTGCTAAAAAAAGGGTTATTTTCATGCTAACATTTCTTAAAACGAATGCAATAAGAAAAATGTTGTCACTTACAAAATCAAAAGGCTGATAATGGACAATAATATTTGTACTTTTGCAACACTAAAAGCAAAAGCCAATGTCAGCTAGCTGCTGAATTATTTAGCAGATTGTTGATCAATTTATAGCATTCAGCGTTCGCGATGCCATTTTCAACAAGATTATAAAGCTGACGTCGTCACTGGTGGCGGCGAAACGCAAAATAAATTAAATGGACGTAGACGTAATCTAAGGCTGTGACGTCGTTTAAAAAACAATATACGTTTTCAACAATCTTGAACAAATTTTGGAAAGTGACTACGAGATTCGGTCTGATGGAAGGGACGTCAATAGCCACCTTAAATTAAAGTATCTGATGTCAGTCGTTTTATGTTATGTCAGTTGCTCTCACTATTTTAAATATTCTATTAACATTCTGACGTAAAAGACTCGATAACATACACATGTTTTGAGACCTTGACTAAATCTGCGTCTATATCTACAGCCATACAGACAGCGGCATCGTCCAGGAATGGGCTTTGTTTGGGTATTAGGATTATATAGGCGCAGTTCCTAGTATAACACGGGCTTAAAGCTGCGCATAGTAGTTCCTAACCAAGAGCGCTCAGTTTGGTTCGCCGCTCCCTAGTGAACTAGATCGCTCTTTTAGTTCCTCAGTTAGTTGCCCCTGTCTCAAACCAGAGAAAAGGAGCGTTCAGTTCTAGGGTTATTTATTTATTTAAGGCAGTTCGTTCGCTCGCTTTACTAATAAATGGGTTTTAATATGTTCTATTCATAATATTTGGAATTGTAGATCTGGTAAGGAATTAGTTCCGTTAGTTCCTCTGTGGGAACGCTCTATGGAACTAATTCACTCGCGAACTACACAAACCTAGCGCCCATATCTAGATTCAGCTACTCAATCTACGGCTCTAATCGCTAGACCACAAATGCACCCAATTTATGTATTAATCAATTAGCCAATAATTAATTGTATATTTTGCAATAGTATTGTCACCCACAACTATAAAAATACTAGCCGTTCTCTACGCGGGGCTTTGAAACCGATGTCTGTATTTACATTGTACATTGCGTGTTATTTTGTACTAAGCTTGTTTTAAGTTTAATGATAGCACGCAATGCATTATGAAAATACAAAACCTAGTATTTATTAAGAACACGTAGATCCTTCAGACGATCGGTGTCACGATCAGTCGACAGATTGATCGCTCAACTAGTCACTCGTTTGTTTATGCAATACTGTACAATATTATCGAATAGGTGGAATCTGTGTCGCATGTCGGATTTGCATTTAGAATTGGCCAACTTTGGAGGGCGTCTACTTCGAAGTAGACTTAAGACTTTAGCGACAATGTATTATATTATTTTTAGGTAGAAAGGTATCATCACGACCGTTTCCTATTCGGGCTGGTCAGAAACCACGCTTATAAAGAAGCGGATTCACATTTAGCCAGCTTTACTATAGGCCAATCATGACATGTGGCTAGCTCGGCGATGTCTCCATCGTACCAAGCTCGAGGAAACATCACAAATAAATTAAATGTTTTTATTTACATTAATAAATATTTTTTGTGTCCCGACCAGGAATCGAACCCGGTACCTCCGAGTCTAAATCCACGGACTTAACCGGTAGACCAAGGAGGAAGTTTTTTTTTATGTAGTTGCAATGCAATGTACATGGCTGACGATGGATCGTATTCATTAAATATATATTTGAATTTGAAAAATTAAATTAAATTAATCATTATATCCCGACCAGAATCGAACACAGAATCTCCGCGTATAAATCCACGGAGGCAATTAACTGAAAACTTAGCTTTGTCTTAGTCTTTATAAAAATATTCAAGTACCTAGGTACCTACATAATACATTATTACAGGTGTCTGTGGCATTTGTGTGGCATTCAATATTTGATGCTTCTGTTGTGTTAAATAAAAAATGTCGCACAGTTCAGAAGTGCACCTTTGCAGAAGCGTACAACGATGTGAATTTACATGGCAAGAAGATGCACACTATTTATATAGGAGATGTGAGAATTTCCTGGTTTCTTATATGGTTGTGTTATGTTTCGAAATACGCAACTGTTCTTATTAAACGCACTTTAGTCATGTTACTCGAAGACAAAAAAAAACTACAATTAACCGAGCGTATTGATATTCTCACAAATTTGGGTTTGTTTTGATTTAGATAATATTGTAAAAAAAAAATAGTGGCTTTTAAAGTCGGGATCTATTAAGAACTGAGACCGGCTTGTCTCTTCCCAAGAATGGGTCCCGACTGTTAAAGTCGCTATGTTCCGCAATAGAATTTATTATTGGTTTTATGTGTGTATCAATCATAAAATTATTTCAATTGTGTAGTTCAGCGGTTCTCAATCTCTTCGGCGACGGAACACCTGGGCTTATGTTTTTCTTTTTCTTTTTATTTATTTAAAATCTTTATTGTAATTTACAATCGGCGAACATAATGCCGGGCATTCTCTGACCGTTGACCGTTGGGACAAATGAGATTTCTTTGTTAGATCGAGGATAGTGAAAATTATATTTAGAAATTATTTTTATTCCAATAAATATCATAAAAGTAAGCAATTCCTATATAAACATACATATACAATACTATATACATAACATTAATACATAAACATATATTATTAAACTATACATAAAAATAACTACTTTTATTTTAAAGTATCTTTTACTAAGTTTGGTTTATTGTTTATTTTAGTTCTTTTCAGTTTTTATTTAAAGTTAATTTTATACGCGGTCGGGGATTTTTGTTTTTTATACAGCATTCCAATCTGTGTGGGAAATGCTACTCTCGAAGTTGTGCAGGAATACGTCTACCTTTGACAGACTATTCAGCTAGGCGCTGCTAACTTCAGCAAAGAAGCCGACAGACGCATTCAGCTAGGATGGGCGGCATTCGGGAAACTTCGACATATCTTCTCATCGTCCATACCACAGTGTTTGAAGACAAAAGTCTTCAACCAGTGCGTCCTCCCCGTAATGTCGTACGGAGCAGAGACGTGGACACTGACCGTGGGTCTGGTTCACAAATTCAAGGTCGCTCAGCGAGCTATGGAGAGAGCTATGCTTGGTATTTCTCTGATGGATAGAATTCGAAACGTTGAAATTCGTCAGAGAACCAAAGTTACTGACATAGCATTCAAAATTAGCAAGCTGAAGTGGCAATGGGCCGGACACATCTGCCGCAGAACCGACGACCGATGGGGCAAACGGGTTCTGGAGTGGAGACCACGTACGGGACGACGCAGAGTGGGACGACCCCCCGCCAGATGGACGGATGACCTGAGGAGGGTCGCTGGTGGGGGTTGGATGAGGAACTGCAAAAGACCGCGTGCAGTGGCGAGCTTGGGGGAGGCCTATATCCAGCAGTGGAGAGACACAGGCTGATGATGATGATGATGATACAGCATTAGGCGGGAAAAATCGTTTCACCTTGTTTAGTGTCCCGAGTTTTTAAGACGCTGTACTTTACATAATATTAGCGCTCAATGGGGTGTATCAGGCAAAGCTTTTTGTAGATGTCGCTAGCGGCGCTGGTACCTTGTTTACACCTATGACGGATATTTTTTTAAATGTTTTTGTTTCTAGTTTTTATTTTTATAACAAAAAAATAATTTTAACTTAACGTTACCTACCTTAAACGAAGAATTAAGAAAGTGCACACCGTCTTTAAAAATAAAAAAGGTTTAATTAATAGAACGGCAATTTTGAGATCACCATATTTTTGATTTCGCTTGGAAATCTCGATTTGTACACTTAAACGCTGCTCATTTCGGCAATATAACCAATAAATAATAAATTTCGTAATAAAAATACAAGTTTTGCATCACTTACTGAAAGAATTGGGCCTAAGCAGGTCTACCGTCAATACATTTATGGAACGAGCTTCCAAGACGGCATTAACGGAATCATACAGTATTTGGTTGGGTAGGGAGAGAAGTAGAATGGTGGATGGTGAGCGTATTATCGCGCAATAGAAAAAAAAAAGAGGCCTCCTTTTCTTAAACCAGCCTATTGTCGGTCGCAAGCCCGAGACACCATTCTTCTCATCTCTTACCCACACACGATGGACCTGGCACCCGCACGGTGAATCCATGGAATGCTTAGAAATTTGTCTTCTGCAACTGACAGTTCTATTGGGTACCGTCTATCATGCGCCATCTATCGTTATAAAAAGTTAGTGATACACCCCATTAATAAAGTAGCGTAGATAGGATATGTGGCAGCCTTCCAAAAGCAAGGTACTTTATTTACAGCCAGTTAAAAGCCAATGAAATTCGCTTAAGGACATAAACTTTATTAACGTATAACAAACAAGGACATCCCATTCAACTAGGTGGCAAAAGCCTCGTTAAAATAACATCGATGGCATAGACGTATGATAAAAACAGGTTCGAAAATACAAATTATTCGTACCCACGTAATGACTCTAATGTGCAAGGTACATGTGACTAACTAAATATTAAGAGGTCACTGGAATCTGCTAAGCTGCTGGAGTACAGCTAACAGCTTACTCTTTCGACAATTTTGCTGCTTAGTCTTCCACACATCCTAGACTAGACGTCCTAGATATATAGAGATAGGCCTTATTACATATAAATATAGAATTTGGCCTATACTTGCTGGCTGTGTCGCATGTCGGATTTGCATTTAGAGGCCAACTCTGGAGGGCGTCTACTTCGAAGTAGACTTAAGACTTTAGCGACAATATATTATATTATTTTTGGGTAGAAAGGTGTACTGACTAGTACAGATTGCAGAAATGTATCGTGCAATCATTGCAATGCAATATACATGGCTGACAATGGATCGTGTTTATTAAAGATATATTTGAATTTGAAAAAAATAATTAAATTAATTATTTTAAAACATTTTTTTAATACATTTTCAAATCATATACATTTTGTTAAGACTCGTCCGTAACTACGATGTCTATTGGTAAAGATCCTTGAAGCGACCTGAAGACAACCCGTTTAATTTATTCAACGGATTCTTCTCAAATGCGAATTGAAACGGACAGACGTGACTTGCATGGCTTAAGGCTTTGCCAAACACCAGGCGTGGCGGGCTGCAATTTTTTTAGTTTTTTGATTTTATTTGTCTAAATAAATTATCCTCGCAAAGAAAAACAAAATGACATCAGAAAAAAAAATGCCCAAAACCAGGTCCCAACTTTGTTGGAGCGTGCTTCAACAAAATATAATTCAATAATCATATCTATTTATGGTGGTTATTTTTAATTTAATTTCAACATCTGATTTCATTAGATATTATGATAACCCTCTCCTATGTAAGAAAAAATAAGAATAGACCGACTCCCTCCCACCTATTAAGACATGGTCGCGTTACCCCTAAATTGTCTTACATTACGTATAAATATAAAATTACCTATTACTATATTGAGTTTTTTTTTTTTCATTCATTACAGCCCCTACAACACTAGCGTCCTAGAGGTCAACTGTTTGAGATGGGCCTTCCAGGACATATATCTGGAAAATTTTGGCCTACACTCGCCACGCCAGACGGCTTGGCGAGCATATGATGTCAATTTAGAATGACGATTTATTAACGATTCCACAAGTTGGTATTAGTGGTACCGACGGCTTAACGTGCTCTCCGAGGCACGGGAACGGTGGTGTTGTAAATCTTTGACAAATGTACGTAAGAAAAGTGTATTTCTTATTGGTACATGCCGGGTGGGTTTGAACCGACCTTTGTAAGATTTAAAGAACGCGTTCTTACTACCCAGACACCACAGCACCAATTTTACCTTTAATACTCTTAATTTTAATTAATTTACGATAGTCAATTCAATACTTTGCCCTAGCCGTCAGATTATAAACTCTTTCATCTGCGACCACAAGTGCCTGTGTGAACAAGCCTTAAATTATTCAAGAATTTGAGACGCTTGACTACAACTCAATACGAAATTAGTTGTTATGACAATTGAAAGAAGAACATGAAAAACGAACATGAAAACATTAGGAAATTTAAATACTTTTTCAAATTATTATGTAATAAAATCATATTTCTTATTTCTAATATCCGTACTAATATTATATTATTACATGCACACACGAACTCAAATAATCTGCATGATTATGTTTAAGAATTGTTTTTTGGTCGTTTTTTTGTTTAAACCATGTATTATTTAAATTAATATTAAGGTTATGTGGTCCAATATGTCTAACTATCCTAAAATCATTTGGAAGGCAAATATGGCTGTAACCCAATTTGGTCTTGGTTACAGCCATATACTTGGTGGTCTAGTGGTAACAAACGTTGCCGTGAACTCGGGAGGTCGTAGGCTCGATTCCCACCGGGGGCAAGTTCTACATTGTATAATTTGTCTCGGTCTGGGTGTTTATATGTATAATATGTATATATTTACAAAAAAAAAGTATAACATGTAGTTTATCAACCATCCAGTTTCCGTAACACAAGCCTCGTAGCTTACCACGGAAATTAGATGTGACCTGTCTGGAAATATTTATTTATTTATATTGCTAAAAGCCATCTACGTCATAATAAAAAATAAATAAAAAAATAAGATAATAAACGATTTGATTTGGTTTGGATTGGTTTGGTTGCGTTCATTTAGATTCGATTAGATTCCATTCGTTTTGATTTGAATTGAATTGAATATTATAAATGTGAAAGAAGCTTTGTTTATCTGTATATTTTTTTAACCATCATCGGTACAGAAACGATGTTAATTTATCCCATATTAATTTTATCGTAATTGATTACACATATAATGTTTTGGTAAACTGTTAATAAATATTAAATAAAGTAGTAAAGTATAATCACGACCATTTCCCTTTGGGGGTGGTCAGAAACCACGCTTATAAATAAGCGGATTCACATTTAGCCAACTTTACTATAGGCCATGGCAAGTGGCAAGCTCGTTGATGTCTCCAGCATACCAAACTCAAGAAATATCACAAATAAATTAAATGTATTTATTAACTGCATCCGTGGTCTAGCGGTTAAGTCCGTGGATTTAGACTCAGGGGTACCGGTTTCGATTCCTGGTCAGGACACAAAAATATTTATTAATGTAAATAAATACGTTTAACTAATATTGAATTTATTTGTGATATTTCTCGAGTTTGGTACGCTGGAGACATCGACGAGCTTGCCACTTGTCATGGTTGGCTACATGTGAATGTGAAATATATATGGATCAATAATTTTGTTAATAGGCATTTAAGGCTCTTGCTTTGAAGTAATTAATACATTATTTTATAATTAATTGTATTAATCTACAAAATGATAGTATCTCTGTTTCTTATAGACTTCAATTACTCGTAGAATAAAGTGATCTTCTGACCGGGCCCTATATGAGTCTACTATATTTATTATTATGTAGGTACAAAACAATACTTCACCCGAGGTGGTTTATTATCTACGAGTATGCATATAATTAGTATGCCGATGTCGAGATGACGAGATTTGCATGAAAATTACAAGCGCAAATGTCTTTGTATTATATAAACGACATAAATATACATTAATATATTCATTTATATAAATATACTTCAATATATTCATTTATAATTATGTATGTATATAATTTAGGTACCTACTTTACCTACATATCGGACTTTGCTGTCCCATCACAAATTACCAGCTTTTAATTTTAACCTCAGTACAGTACAGTAACCCCTAGAACACAGTGTCCTAGACCTCCACTGCTGGAGATGGGCCTTCCAGAACATCTAGAGAATTTGGCCTACACTCGCCACGCTGGCCAGACAGCTTGGCGAGGATATGATATCAATGTTTTAATGACAATTTATTAACGATTCCACAAGTTGGTATTAGTGGAACCGGGACCGACGGCTTAACGTGCTCTCCGAGACACGGTAACGGTGATGTTGTAAATCTATGAAAAATGTACGTAAGAAAAGTGTGTTTCTCATTGGTACATGCCAGGTGGGTTTGAACCGACCTTTGTAGGATTTAAGAACCGCGTTCTTACAAACGAGCCACAACCGCGTTTTAATTTTAACCTCGCCAACTATTTATTTAAAACTTTCGCTTGTCTCTGAGCGATAAACTAATGTAACCATAATATAACTCAACCCTTGACACGTCTATTCAAATATTGGTATTGTATTACGAAGAGACAAAACAACTGCCACAATCGCCCGCGCGCGCTCCCACACTTAGAAAAACATGCAACTAATAATAAAATTTATGATCAAAATCTTATATTATATAAGAAATACGTAGTTATAATAGAATGAAAAAAGGTGCGACGGATACCAGCAAAATTTTTGCACCACTTACTAAAAGAATTGGGCCTAAGCAGGTCTGCAAAATTTACAATTAACATTAATGGAAAGAGCTTCCAAATCGGCATTAACGGAATCATACAGCATTTCGTTGGGTAGGGAGAGGAGCAAAATGGTGGATGGTGAGTGTATTATTGGGCAAAAAAAAAGTACCAGCCTATAGCGGTTGCAAACACCATACTTCTATCCATAATCCATAGAATGCTTGGAAATTTGTCTGCTTCGTCAGGCGTTGTGACGACAGTGTTTTGTTTGGATTTTGATTTAAAAAAAAAGTATTTGATCTGGTGAAAAAAGCAAACAATCTTTCATGTTTTCAAAATAAATTTATTTTATTTAATATATTTTTTTTGTAAGTAGGTCTCCGATGAGATGGACCGATCAGGTAAAGGTTGCAATGGATCAACCCCTTCATGAGTGCACTAGGAAAGCCGGCTTCCGAGAGGAGCGGCGACGGCTTGTTAAGCGTGCCATTAGCACTCCAATGCGACCACGACCACTCTGCCAAGAGTGTAGCGACTAAGAAAAAGAATATATATTTTTTAATTATTATTTATTTAACCAACATAATTAATAATTCAATTTGTCTTATTTAACAACATGACCTCGCACATTGGCTCGTTCTGAAATTCATTTTTTACACTTTTCTGACAATCACATTTAAAAGTCACAGTTCAACGTTAAATACTATTTGAGTAACAGATTAATTGCTCTTACGTTAAAAGCTACCTACCTGTTTTTATTTTGTCGTCTTGTTGTTTTTTATCACTGTTAACGTGTAGTTACGTATGGAAATAAAAAAATAATACACTAGATTCGATAGTGGGAAAAGTCACATGTCATGCTAGTCTTGTATTTCCACCTATAAATCCCCTCAACCCTCTTAAACAGTATAGTTTTTACTTTCGTAGTTTTAAACAATGATTCAATTGACATATCGTTGTAAAGTCGTTGAGAGCCGATCTCGACTATCACGTATCCTATAGCCACCAAACCGTTGTAACCAATCCGTTGCCTCTTGCTATTGGCATTCTTAGAATACACTCTCAGGGTGCAATAGACTGCTGGGAGCTGACAGATAGTTCGGTAGCTTATTGCTGTTGAGATACGTAATTGCCTTCAACATCATCAATATGACAATAGTTATTACTGGAACGAGTTAAGCTGTCGTTAACGTAGGGATGTGCGATATTTATCGATATTGGTGAAAAAGCGATATTTTTAACAAGACATCGTTATTGTTTTTAACATGGTTGAAGCGGCCATTTTTAAAGACCTACACTGTATCAGCAACGGAACTGACTTACAGATAATTAACAGAAAACTACGGGAATCTTAGTTAACACTAGCCTAAATACAGTGATAGGACGTCGGCAGTGGTCTCATAAGTTTTGAGTACTGACAGTACTCAATATCTTCAATCTCAATTTGTTCTTTATACTTTTTAATAAAAAAATTAAAGTATCATCCCAACCGTTTCCCTTTCGGGGTGGTCAGAAACCACGCTTATAAATAAGCGGATTCACATTTAGCCAACTTTACTATAGGCACAATCATGACAAGAGGCAAGCTCGTCGATGTCTCCAGCGTACCAAACTCGAGAAATATCACAAATAAATTAAATATGAATTAAATGTATTTTTATATTATAAAAATGATAAAAATATTGTGTCCCGACCAGGAATCGAACCCGGTACCTCCGAGTCTAAATCCACGGACGTAACCGCTAGACCACGGATTTTTAATAGATTCTGATGATGAAGTAAGATGTCTATTATTTTTTAGATTATAATTTTAAGTACCATAATTTACAGTTAGTTATAGTTTTCTTTTAAAAGGGTTATTCAATCATCGATATTTTGTTGTCGATATATAAATATTTTTGTGTCCCGACCAGGAATCGAACCCGGTACCTCCGAGTTTAGACTCGGACGTAACTGTTAGACCACTGATTTTTAATAGATTCTGATAAAAAGTAAGATGTCTATTATTTTTTAGATTATAATTTTAAGTACCATAATTTACAGTTAGTTATAGTTTTCTATTAAAAGGGTTATTAAATCATCGATATTTTGTGGTCGATAATATCGATATTTTCTTAATATCGCTCATCCCTAGGTTAAAGTGCTTTACGAGGTGCGGGCACGGTAGTGTTGTAAATCATCCAACATGTGTACGTAAGATAAGTCCATTTCTGATTGATCCACATGCCCAAATTCGAAACTGCGTCTTAGGATTGCGTTTTAGCAACTCGACCACCATTGCTATATAAATATAGTGTCCTCATAAGATATTTGTTAGATCTGTCATAAGTGTAAATGGGATTCGTAATAGTCCAGTCGACTTCCGACTCGAACCAGCGTGGGCAGCAGACCAAGTGAAATTGAAATACTCGTATGTAAAGAGACCATCCTCTTGAAATCTGCCACTCAAGCTTGTTTAGAGAAATTTCACAGGTTACCTAGTTGCACTGTTAAAATGTACACTAATATATTTTTTTATTATCATTATCCTAATAGTGTCTCTCCATTAATAAATAAATAATAATAATAAATAAATATTTCCAGACAGCGCCATCTAGTTTTCGTGGTAAGCTACGAGGCTTGTGTTACGGAAACTAGATGGTTGATAATACTTTTTTTTTTATATATACATATTATACATATAAACACCAGACCGAGACAAATTATACAGTGTACAACTTGCTCCCGGTGGGAATCGAACCCACGACCTCCCGAGTTCACGGCAACGTTTGTTACCACTAGACCACGGAGGCGGTCAAAGCAGCTGACAGAAAGGTCTGAAGACAGGAAGGCTGGCAATTATTTCTGCCAACGTATTAGCGTCGCTATACAGAGGGAAAATGTTGCCAGACTCCTTGGGACTATCTTGGATGGGACGTCACTAGAGGATTTTTTTATTTATAGTTTAGTTAATTTTTAATTTGATTATTTAGGAACCTTTAATTTATATTTAATGTATATTAATTTCCTTGGAATAAATCGACGGAAAAAGGTAAATGTGTAAATGTAGTAAAGAAATAAGTACACTAGACCTAAATTTTAGTTTTGTTTATAAGATAATGGTTAAAAACTACAATAATCAAACGGCATAACATCGACAACAAAATAAGATGGATTCTTAGAAATAAATATGTGGAGAAAGAAAAATGAAAGTCAATAATTTGTCTTAGGATAATACTACTCAATATATCAACAGTTAACACCTAAAACCACTTAATATGGTGAGAAAGCATCGCGACGTCCACATACAGAAATAGTGTGATTGCTTAGTGCAACAGTATCCCTTTTTAGAACGAGGGAAGCGTTCTTCGCATACTTTAGGACAAGAAGTAACTCTTTTCAAAACAAAGTAGGCAAATTAAACTCAAGAATACTATAATACTCAAAAGTTGCACCAAGTATTTTTAGAATTTGTACCTACATTTATTTTTTGAATAAGCTGCGATATTAAAAACTGCTGGTACACAAACCATTTTGTAAAATTGTAGGTAAGTTATTATTAATATTAAGGTATATTTATTTATTCGGAGAGAAAGGACAGCCAGGCAACATGAAAACATATAAAAACAGTGTAGAAACAATTAAAATTAAACATTAGAATATTTCTCGCTGTGAAATAAGGTATACTGTAGCCCAATTCTGTTACTTAAGCGCAAACGTTATGTGTTATTTACGTCGGAGCTTGCGTCATAATTACAAAATATTATTCGATTCTCAACTCTATAAGCGCTCGACCTTGACAGCGGCCGTGCAAATATTAACTTTAATAGCGTGATATATACATAGATAGTTAACGTATTCCATTATATAACGTTTGCGCTTAAAAGTATCAGAATAGGCCTACTGGTAAGGTAAAACAAAAAAAAAATGCATTAAAACGATTCATACGTTTCAAAACTATATAGACGACAGACAATTTCAAAGATTTCCCAGTTAGTGTACTTTGAAAAATGTAATCTATCAACTTTTTGGAAATAAAATTACGGACATTTTGGACATAATTTCACGTCCATATACTTCATTTTAGACAGAGAAAAATAGCAAAAACATATATAACGATTTTCCTCTATTTTACTATAACAAATATGTATAATGAGAGAAAACAAATTACTAAGGATTCCATGGATTCACCGTGCCTGTCCATCGCGTGTGTTAAGAGATAAGAAGAATAGTGGTAATAGCTCTTTCCATAAATGTATTGACAGTAGACCTGCTTAGGGGCAATTCTTTTGCTGGTACTCCTCTCGCACCAACTTCTACTGCTTAAAGCTGAGTTGTTGAACCCGTTCCTGATAATTTCTTCCGTGAGATCATAATATTAGTTTGACGTCATGTTGTGGTCTTTTGGAATATTTGATTCCCACGGAACGGTAAGTTCAATAAGAATAACAATTTTCAGGTTCCGAGAAAACACTAAGATGTCTGGCCTATAGATTGATACAGTTAGGTCATCTGGGATCCTATAATGATGTCCAAATGTATTCATGAGAAAAGAAGACAAATTTCTAAGCATTCCATGGATTCACCGTGCGGGTGCCGGGTCCATCGTGTGTGGGTAAGAGATGAGAAGAATGGTGTCTCGGGCTTGCGACCGACAATTGGCTGGTTTAAGAAAAGGAGGCCTCCTTTTTTTTCTATTTCGCGATAATACGCTCACCATCCACCATTCTACTTCTCTCCCTACCCAACCAAATACTGTATGATTCCGTTAGTGCCGTCTTGGAAGCTCGTTCCATAAATGTATTGACGGCAGACCTGCTTAGGCCCAATTATTTCAGTAAGTGATGCAAAGATTTTGCTGGAACTACTCTTGCACCAACTTCCACTGCGTAAAGCTGAGTCTTGAACCCGTTCCTGATCATTTCTTCTGTGAGATCATAATATTTATTCGACTTCATGTTGTGGTCTTTTGGAATATTTGATTCCCACGGAACGGTAAGTTCAATAAGGATAACTTTTTTCAAGTTCCGAGAAAACACTAAGATGTCTGGCCTATAGGCTGATACAGCTAGTTCATCTGGGATCCTATAATGGTGTTCAAATGTATCCATGAGAATTTTCCAGTCTGATGCGGCGCCAAGGATCGAGGTGGGCTTGCATTTAGTTTTCGTGCTTTGCCCTTCCTTTACAAATGTGGTCAAAGTTTTATTTGTAGTCAGTCCCTTTCTGGCTCTTGCAATAGAAAGACTTACTGCCTCACGGATAACACCTAGGACTTTGTCATGTCGGCGTGAGTAATAGCCCTTTTCTAGGAGAGTAACGCACCCTACAAGTGTGTGTCTAGCAGTTCCTATGGCAGCACCACACAATGTACAGTTCTTTTCCGTAGCTTTTCCCCACCTTACCAGATTACTCTGGTCCGGGAGGGACATTTGAAAAGCGTTTAGGTAGAACTTTAGCAACGCCGGAGACCAATCGTACATTAGTGTGCGCCACTTTAGGGCTGGAGGGATGCAAAAATCGCCCAAAGTTAGCCAGTCATTTTGAACTTCTAGAGTCATCGCGTGCACTCTGTATTCATGCTCTTCATCTTTCCTAAGGAAGGATTTTATAACCTCTTTGTCACTTTCTTTTTTCTTCCAGCCAATGCCTCTTTTGTCAGTCTGGGCACCTGTCATGAATTTCTTGAAGAATAGTAGTCTCGGTTCCATATCTGAGACCAGAGGGTCTTTTGGAAGGGATGAAATTGTATTATCCTGGGAGCTGGTTAGAATTTGATATTTGCTTATACGTAGATGTTTGTATAATTCAGATGGTCTTTTCAGATCCATTCCGAAGTTTCTCCGTCCTCTAAAGAATGTTGAGGAGTCAGCACCCTGGGCTAATCCAAGCCAAGACTTCAATGTTCTTATGACGTCCGCGTCCAGACTTGATAGTAGGCTTTTGTTGAAATCATATACTAGGAAAGGCCAAGTGAGGCGAGATGCTAAGTAGTTGTCATATATCCAAGCTTTTTTGACATTGCTTATAGGCTGTTGAGTAACCCTATTCATGTCGTCAGTGAATTGTTTTACAACTACTTCTAGGGATGGTGTTTTTCCCTGAAAATTTATCCTTCTGCCAAGAAATTTAAAGGGCATGGTTTCATTTACCGGAGCTATTCTCTGCCCTGCTATACTCAGTCCAGGATCATAAGACGTAAATGTAGTGTTTCGCCTAGCCAGACATAGGCTGAAGCATTTTGATGGTTTCGTTATTATATCTTCAAAATGTCCGTAATTTTATTCCCTAGTAAGTTGATAGACTACATTTCTCAAAAGTACATTGAATTGAAAAATCTTTTAAAATATTGGATTGCAAGAGCGAGAGAGATGATGGGAAGTCGACATAAAAGTAGGGACTTTTATATATATGATGTCATTCATATAACAGTCAGTTGTTTTTATATACATTCTCGTTTATACAGGTATGTACCTAGACAAAAATCGCATAGGAATGAAAAAAATTACATTCTGCAACGCCAATGATTGCATTTATCAAATGGTCTTTCGTTCTAAAGAAAATTCCTGTACGTACGCTGGCTCACGCGCAATGTATAATGTATTGTGGGTGGCACAAAAACGTGTCGGCTGTTGGACAGCTTGACATCTGAGAGCTGGACTTGCAGCTGAGCTTTAGCGAAAGTGCACTATTAGCATTTATACTAAAATCTACCACTCTAACGCGTACTTAACTTATGATTTGGTTAATATATTAATTGAGTTATTATTAGGCCAAACTAAGGCCGAAAGCTTTATTTAGAGGTTGCTCAAACATCCCTATTAAAAAGTTTTTTAAACGTTTTTTTTTTTGTAAAACTAAGTTTTCATGGCTTCATGACATCAGTCTTGGTTTTTTGCAAGACCAACCCTAGTCCTAATTCAATTCATTGATTACAACCCCTAGAACACAGCGTCCTAGACCTCCACTGCCGGAGATGGGCCTTCCAGAACTGGAGAATTTAGCCTACACTCGCCACGCTGGCCAGACGGCTTGGCGAGGATATGATGTCAATATTTCATGACAATTTATTAACGATTCCACAAGTTGGCATTAGTGGAACGGGGACCGACGGCTTAACGTGCTCTCCGAGGCACGGGAACGGCGGTGTTGTAAATCTATGACAAATGTTCGTAAGAAAAGTGTATTTCTCATTGGTACATGCCGGGTGGGTTTGAACCGACCTTCGTAGGATTTAAAGTACGCGTTCTTACAACCGAGCCAATACCGTGCCTAATATATTGCGTGAATAGCAGAGGTTTTGCGTTTTGTCGGCTTTCGGGTTGCTCACGAGCAAGTAATCTATCTAAATTCTAACTTACCTGGTAGGGTACCAATGTACCAGGTATTGTAGTCTCATAGGTACTTACAGGCGAATTTTAAGATGATATACATATATGTATATGAATAATTATGTATTTCTTTTAAATTGCAAATCTGATATAGCTGAGTTTTCAAACTAGATACAAATATATATTTTGAGTCAGAGAAAGAGTCTTGCGCAAGACCAAGGCCAAGACCAAGACCAGCTATTCTCATGTAAGTAAATTTCAGGAGAATTTAGCCTACGCTGGCCACACTAGGGTTACCTTATTTATAGTCTAACAATAATATATAACATTAAAATGGAGAAAAAAAAACAGAATTCTACGGTTACTTTTTTCAACATGTAAAATGATTTTTATAAATCATTTATGACTCCATACTTTTGCTGTAATTTCATCCATCGATTAATTTTCTGAATGTAGGTAACTACGTCCAGCGTAGATAGAATAATAAATAACAAATGAAAGTTTTAATTAAACTGTCCACGTAATAGATTAAGCAATTTTATCTTCTTGGAAATAATGTTGGATTTATCTGCGGCGGCAATTTGATCGTGGGAATCATATTTTTCAAGTGCTTTTTTATTTGTGTTATTACGTTAAAATGCCTATAAAATTTTAAAAAAAAAAACAAATGGTCTCAAAACTTATTTTTGCAGTCCTTCGCGCCATTTTGCGTGGACATGTCAAGTGCAAGTTTTTGTTTTGTAAATTAATTTACTGTGGATATTATTGGTCAAAAGTGGTGTTTTTAATAATGTGCTACAATGTGAATAATTATGGAAAACGATAAATTGGACTTTAAATATGGGGCACAAGTGCAGTTTATTTTTTGCGGTTTTCCCGCGCTGTGGACTCTCATATTTTACACGACGTGTTTGGGCATCCAAGAAAAGCATCAAATTCTGCAGCGTCTGGAATTTGATGATGACCTTATTAACTCATAAAAAGAAAGATATATTACGTCATACTTTGCTGTATGGGCTAGGCCTTCTCTATCACCTCATTTCCCTATCACATCGGGAGAAGAATACAAAAAAAAATATTTTGCGGTCGGTGCCAGCCAAAAAAGAAAAGAAACATGTAGGCTAATTAAGAATCTCCTCCTTTTTTTTAAGCCAGTTAAAAAATAAGTAACAATCCCTTTCAAGGCCAAGAAATCATTGATATTTGTAATTTTTACGAAAAAAAAATGTTTAGGAAACTTTAAGGCCGGTAACTGAATACTTTCTTAGTGGAATTTAATCACTTAACTACAGACAATTGTATTGAAACAGGGCCATTTAAGTGAACGAATGCTGAGTGTCTGAGACTTCGTTTTCGTACAACCCACTCCTCACACATCTTACAACTGTATATATGTATTGTATTTATGTATATTAAGTATTGTTTGTGTTTAGTATATTAGTATTATTTAAAGTAAAGTATCATCACGACCGTTTCCCTTCCGGAGTGGTAAGAAACCACGCTTAAATAAGCGGATTCACATTTAGCCAACTTTACTATAGGCCAATCATAACAAGTGGCAAGCTCGTCGATGTCTCTAGCGCACCTAACTCGAGAATATCACAAATAAATAAAATATTAATCAAATTCATTTATTTAAATTAATAAATATTATTGTGACCCGACCGCCAATCAAACCCGGTACCTCCGAGTCTTAATCCACGGACTTGTAATTTTTGAAATTTTTGTTGGTCTACCATCTAATCAAATCTGTAGATTTGAAATATTTATTTTAGCTGTTAACTTATCTGTAAACATTATGTACTAGGTATTTTTTATTATTAAATAAAAATATATCTTCAAAAAAATGTGATAGAAATAGAACTAGGTATGTTCATTTCTTTAAACTGTCTAAACCAAGTAACAAATGTGATTTAATTTCAAAAAGATAGATTTAACCAAGATTAAATATATTTTATTTCATGGGTATTTTAAGTATAATTTTATTTAAAATTCGTTTTTACTCTATTTTTTTTTTATTATTTTTGTATCTGACTTCCAATAAAAGTTACTTTACATGTGAAGTCAAAATAAAAACGAATATATCTTACTTAGTAACTTAGTGGACTTGCTTAGGTAGGATTAAAATAAAATTATCATTGCTAATCATGCGTACGCCGCAATGTGGCAGATCTGTCAATTGCATTAGCAACTGTCATGCAGCTGTCAGCTTCTTACGCCTGTCAAAGATGTCAAATCACATTGCGCATGAGTCGCTTGACATGCCCATTTCAAGTTTGACAACAAATATCGGTCACATCACCGATCTGCAATCACTTATCACTAACACTTATGTCGCCACTTTTTGTAAGTTAAGATCTATTTTTAAAAATTAACACAAATTATAAGTATAAATTTTAAATTATTATTTAGTAAAAGGAAAATTGTTACGTAAAAAAAATCACTTCAACCAAATACTAACGATTCAAAATTCAAATTTCGAACACAGAACGCGCGGATGTCAAGTCTCGCGTAGTGACAAGCGACGCGTGCGCACGACTGGGCGGCAAAATTCGACTGTTAGCGCTCCGTTGTAACCTCGTATCGATCTAAAATGCATTACAAAAACATAGGTGCGGTGCTTTAAGATACAATAGGTACAAGATTTTTCCTGAAGATTTTTTCCATAAATTGGCATTTATTTGTTAATAAGTACTTTATTGCACTTAAAAACCTAGTACAAAGGCGAGCTATAAGGTATTCTTCACAAGCTAACCTTGGGGATCCTGAAAGGTTATGGGCAGGGTAAACAAAAACATATTAAGGTACTAAAATAAATATAATTACTTATTTACACACAATGCATATACATAGGTAACCAATATAAATACAATACTTACATACACCTCAGGGGGACAGCGCATAAAGCGGCGGAAAATGCAGAGTCGGGCAAGCGGCGCAAGTATGTAAGTATATTAAAAGATTACATATTTGTGCCGTT
Source organism: Tinea semifulvella (assembly GCA_910589645.1). NCBI lineage: Eukaryota > Metazoa > Arthropoda > Insecta > Lepidoptera > Tineidae > Tinea > Tinea semifulvella. The sequence continues at coordinate 9,990,378 of OU342594.1, forward strand.
TGCTGTAGAAACCTCACACCGCGTCTTGTCTTCTCCTCCGGTGACTCTCCTCTGGCTTTTTCTTCGCCAAAAGAGTCATTATTGCAATTCAGCAGGGAAATGCAGCCAGCGTTCTTGCCACCATTCCATGCGGATGGCACTTGTGATTATGGTTATTATTATGAATTATTTTTATTTTTATTCAATACTTAGTAAATTTATTTTTTAAATATTTTTTTTATAAAATACATATTAGGTCCTTACATATGAAATTGACGTTTTGTCGAAGTTGCCACTTTGGTCTCAAATATCTGATGTTTGGCTAGGAATTCAAATTTAGGATTGTGTATTAAATAAAACTAAAAAAAAAAACATTAAATATAAATTAAAAGCTACATAATAAAATTTAAAATAAACAAAACTACAATTAAAAAATGTCCGACTAAAAAAGGAGACTGGCAACATTTCACCTCTTTATAGCAAGGCTAATGTTGGCAAAAATAATTGTCAGCCTTCCTGGCATCATCTCGACCCCAAACGGCGCATATTCGTAACCGGTACCAAGGTTTGCGTATTTGCGCAACTTGAGGATCTCAGCAGGAAACGCCGCACTTCCCGCGCCTGGTGACGTCGCCTGGATGAGAGATGGAGCTAATGTGTCTACACACGTCGCATCCCACACCAGAGACCAGAAGTTTCTACGGCATTGTGTATTTGTGTTTCGAATATAGTGATTCCTATAAAATGTCCTGAAGAGACGTCCCATCAGAGACTAGAACAAGAACACTGGCAACATTTCCCCTCTGTATAGCATGTATATGTAATAATACGTTGGCAGAAATAATTGCCAGCCTTCTTGTCAGCCGTTTGAACAACTCCTTGGTCAGACGCTTGGCTGAGGGTCCCCATGGTCCTATCGTGAGTATCATCAAACGGCGCAAACTCGAAGTACCGAGGTTGGCATATTTGCGCAGCTTGAGGTTCTCAGCAGAAACCGCCCCGCGCTGATCGAGGTTGCCTGGATGTGAGATGTGGCTAATGTGTCTTATATACACATGTCACATCCCACACCAGAAACCTGCCAAGTTACCACGGCCCAACGGTCATGCTGTCGGGTCTCTTGCTATTGCTCCTCGCAATCCCAAAGGGTTCTAGGATAGCGGGTACTCAAGGAACAGTGACAAGAGCCCTACGGATGATGTCGTCGAGAGCCGCGTGACGAATAATGCGGCCGGCACTTCTAGCACAAGAAAGCCCGTGGTGTCCAAGATGTTCCACTGGTGTCCCACACCGACACTTGTGTAGGTGTACAGTCCGGGCTCCGTGACGAAGGCACACTGCCATGGTCAATGTATTTGGTTCAAGGAGTGTCCCAACCGATGCTGAAAGAAAAGCCTGCAACCAGAGATCTGACTCCCTAGTGCAGACGGCCACGGAGGCGAGCCGGGTCTTTCAAGTTACTCGAAGATAAAATATCATCCAGAACCAATTTGCAGAACGGCTTGTCTATAGTCGTTGTAATTTTGATAAAATCACCCACGTAATTTATTTTGATGTGTTTTTATTTATTTTAACGCACCTCGCAACCCTTCCACCACACAAATTATGAAAGCACCAAGTTGAACACGGCCTATGTCATGCATTTAAGCTTAGAATAATAATAATATTAAACTACCTATTTGTAGTTCCGTTACGTCGCACTTTATGGCACTGTCTTTATTACATAATTCATGTTTTCGATTAATACCTACCGGAGTTTGTCCTTGCTTGAGCTACAATTTAGACACAATCGGCCCAACGTTGATGATATGGATTGTTTCCAATTTATTTTTAACATAATTGATGATGTCAACATGTCATCACATGGGATGCCACATGTGTTGATACACTCTGTCCGTCACATGTGACATCCAGCTATAAGAAACCCGGCGCGCGCCTTAAACGCAACAAATACGCGGAGATCATCATTAATCACTACTTCATCCCATTTGCAGTCCAAACTATGGGTCCGTGGTCCGAGGAGGCTCTGACATTCTCTTGTGAGCTTGGGGAAAAACTCTATTTTGCTTAAAACGGGGGAATGCAGCGAGTGTCCTCGGCACACTACGCCCATCGGACGGTTATAATTTTTATTTTTATTTTTTTAGTTTTATTTGTAGTGTAGTTTTTTTATTTATTAATTTAAGGTTTTCTTATTATTCAATTTTATATTGTAAGTCTTTTATACTGTTTGTACGAGTAAATTACTTCGAATAAATATTTGGTATTCTTTACTTATTTATTTATTTAAAAACTTTATTGCACTATGTACAAAGGCGGACTTAATGCCGCTAGGCATTCTCTGACAGCCAAACCTTTAGGACATTTAGACAGTATAGATGGTAGGTGCAATCATTAATTAAGTTATTCTTAACATTATACTTCTGTATCTTAATACATACATAACAATATTACATACAAATACATAAATACGTAATATATATACATATATATAAACATAAATTACATCATAAATAAACAATGATATAAAAATAAAACTACTTACATGATGAGGAAATTGAAATATGATGTTGCTTCAATTGAGGACAGTGAGGAAATGAAAAAGAGACATAAATTTGGGACAATCTAGTTAGAAAGAAAGTGTTTGTAAACCATATTTTTGAAGATGACTCGATTTGGAGCTTGCCTAATACCTAAAGGTATTCCAAAGATTTGCAGCTACAACAGCAAACGAATTAGAGACAAAAGAGGTGTGATGGGAAGGGATGGAAAAGGTGGAGTTAGAAGAAGAGCGAAGAGTTCGATCATGGATTGAGCCTAGAAAAGTAAAGCTGTCTTTCAGGTATTGCGGTGTGTCCGGTTCGTTAAGGATGCTGAATAGTAAGCAAAGCAGTCTGCGATCTCTACGCTTACGGATAGGTAGCCATTTAAGTAAAGAACCTGGTATAAATGAGGCATGATATCGGCACTTGTGGTAAAGTTTTCCACAATTTACAAGTTCAAAGTACGAGTTGAATGCTTTGACACCAACCAATTAGGAAGAATTCAATAATAAAAACAAACTAAGAAGCTTTACAATTTGACATTACCGTTTTAAAAGCTTTCGCCGAAACAAGTACTCATTTATGTTGTGTGTATTCGTATCTAATAGAAAATAAAAACACTATCGTTTCTTTTTACCCGATACCATATAATATTAAAATATTATAATTCGTTAATTTCATTTTAATATTTTCGTATCTACTTCGAATTTTATTATTTAGGTAGCTTTTAATTTATATTTAATGTATATTAATTTACTTCGAATAAAATATTAAAAAAGATCAGTCCGTAGGGAAAATAGGAACGAAACCCCATGTAACTGAAAATCAGAAAAAAAATAAGAACTAATTTAATCCGTTACTGATCATTTTTTCAATAGGTATCTTTTGGAATTCGTAAACTGATGATAGGAATTCTACAAATATTTGCCTAATTTAAGAACCTTTTTGTATCACTATTTAGTCGCAAATGTTATTAGTGGATTTCGTTATTTACGACAGAGCTTGCGTCATAATTACAAAATATTATTCAATTCTCAACTCTATAAGCGCTCGACCTTGACAGCGGCCGTGCAAATATAAACTTTAATAGCGTGATATATATACGAGTTAACGGATTCCATTATATAACGTTTGCGCTTAATTAACAGAATAGGGCTGGGCTGCTGAGCGTGTTCTACCGACCATTTCACTTTCCTAAAACCTGCAGTCCTTCAAGCGAAATGTGAAAAAGCATCTTAGAAGAAAGCTTATAGATGTCAGCCTATGGGAAAGCTTATGCTATTGTTCCCATGCATACCTAATAGCTCACCTATCATTTGGAGTCATAGTTACTTTAATTGCATGTACATTTTAATGCCTAACTTTAGTGCGTAGTAAAATATAATATTGTACAGCTACACAATACAGCCAGTGAGACGTAACCATTGATTTGTACGGATGTATGCATCGCCGCGTCTCACCCTAATTTTATTCAAAGATAAACTTACTCCCAAATGACATAATGTAATAGGTATATTAATCCAGCCAAATTAAGGCAATGATAATAAAAAAAAAGTTTTATTTCTCAAAATCAAAATAATTTATTTCCATTGGTTCTCTCAAAACAACTTGGATACAGTCAGAACTAATACAATCAATATAATTATCAAACATATGTACTAATCAAAGTGGTACTAATGGTTAGACCGTAAACAGGCAATAATCCATATTTATGTATGTTATGCACAACATTATTGCTACAAGCAAGTAAAACTAACTAACTTGGAAACTACTTAAATAAGATCGTGGCTGTAAAGAGGCCGTGTCAGTTTACATTCTATATACTGTAGTCAAAGTACATGTTTACATTTTACGAAGGCCCCTAAACTTAGCGTGATGCCTGTGTCTCTGGGTGCCCCGCTCTTTTTATACATTTTACATAATTTTAGTTAATACATATTTAGGAATGGAATTTATTACAATTTATATTAAAACTGTTTATGGATAGGTTAACAAAAACAAAAACTATTTAGCAACAAATACTCATAAAAATAAAGAAATTGTGTGAAAATAATGTAATAAGTATATTGAGCCAGCCAACTTGAGGCAATTATTATGTAATAGGTATATTGAGCCAGCCAATTTAAGGCAATTATAATGTAATAGGTATATTGAGCCAGCCAACTTGTAGCAATTATAATGAAATAGGTATATTGAGCCAGCCAACTTGAGGCAATTATTATGTAATAGGTATATTGAGCCAGCCAATTTAAGGCAATTATAATGTAATAGGTATATTGAGCCAGCCAACTTGTAGCAATTATAATGTAATAGGTATATTGAGCCAGCCAACTTGAGGCAATTATTATGTAATAGGTATATTGAGCCAGCCAATTTAAGGCAATTATAATGAAATAGGTATATTGAGCCAGCCAACTTGAGGTAATTATTATGTAATAGGTATATTGAGCCAGCCAATTTGAGGCAATTATTATGTAATAGGTATATTGAGCCAGCCAATTTGAGGCAATTATTATGTAATAGGTATATTGAGCCAGCTAACTTAAGGCAAATATAATGTAATAGGTATATCAAGCCAGCCAATTTAAGGCAAATACACTTTATCTTTAACAACGTCAACCTAAGCTAAGGGCTAGCAATTCACCACTAACATAAAATGTAAGTGCTCTTACAAACATGTATTTGTTTGGGTGCTTTCACTTAAGTAGAGGAATCCACTAAAGTGTTGGGTTACTTGGGTTTTTACCATTATAATTTTAAAAAATCCTAGTTTAAAAAAAAAAAACTTCCAGTAACCGGACTATATTTTTAACGTTTTTGACTTTGCTTTAGAAGCAAATAGCTTACGTGAAATAGACTGTTTTACTGCCTTGCCAATACGTCTGGCCAGCATGGCGAGAGTTGGCCAAACTCTCCAGAAATATGTACACAAAGGCCTATATCCAAAAGTGGAAATAGAATAGTAAAGAAATCACCTGATATTGGAGTTGCCATCCGTCCGTCCGGGTTTCTCTGGATCTGTCCTAGTTTAGAGGGTGTCCGAGCGGGGTTTCATTTGAATTTCAATTTTATTGAGATACGAGTAAGACGTTTCTTATAGGTACTAAAAGTTTTTTTTTTTTCGTTTTTTCAATTAATAAAAGTTCGATTGCAGGTCGGGACACAAATATATTTATTAATGTAAATAAATACAGTTAATTAATATTTAATTTATTTGTGATATTTCTCGAGTTTGGTACGCTGAAGACATCGGCGAGCTTGCCACTTGTCATGATTGGCCTATAGTTAAGTTGGCTAAATGTGAATCCGCTTATTTATAAGCGTGGTTTCTGACCACCCCGAAAGGGAAACGGTCGTGATGATACTTTTTTACTTTAAAAAAACTGTTATTTAATTTTTAAGCATGTTCTCTTTGTTTTATAATAAGATTCAAAATTTTAAAATTGTATAAAAAAATATAATTATAAATTATTAAAAACATATTTTAATTTGATTACACCCAACAACAAACAAACGTCGCGTCGTCGTGAGAAATTATTTATTAAATAATTAAATTAACTATGGGTTGCGCGGAAATAAAACTTTTTTCTAAAAAAAAAAACTGTTGACATGTCCAATTTCTAAGCTCCAAAATCCGGGGTTTTCACGCTTCTTGTCCTGATTGCTAAATATTAGAGATAAGATGGCAACCCTACCTGAGATCGAAGCGCTTTGGAAACCCCATGTTTTATGATTTCGAAACGTTTTTTGATTTCTTTTCGTATGTTTCTCGGTGTATATTACTAGTAGTTAATATGTTTAAACTCTCAAGTTTTCACCATGCATACACACTGACTATCAATGTTGCATCTTACACCGTATATTTTTCGTCACACTCGTAGGTACCTACCTACCAAAACCTTATCAAAACAGACAAGCGCAACAAGAGGTGAAGCAGCTGTAGTGTTATCTAATCAGTAAGGCACTCATCCTTGTTGCAACACTTGCCTACTGGAATACAATATATCATTCTTAAATTTAAGATTACCCAAAGATTTTGTCAACATCTTGTGTGTGAAGCTTTCATGGGACCGATGATGTTAGGAAACTGTCTTATATCTTATAGTAAACTATGCAATTTTATGGAGCGGAACTACTAAACTATATGTTTTATAGTTATACAATATTTTCTTTTTTTATATTATTATTTTCGCTCGCCAATGGTGCTAAATAGTTGTGATATATTTATAGGTCTAATACTGTATAGTGGTTCAAATTATTGTAAATATTAAATAACTTTATTTATACAATCCATTTTTACATATTGTATGTAATAAGTGTGACTAAAATTATAAATATAATAATAAGAATTTAACATTGTAAATAATGTTTAACAAAATTTGTGTGCCAGAAATGGCTGAATGTGCAGAACTAACTTACTATTAATATTTACTATTACCATGTTCAATGCAAATAAATAATTTCATTTCATTTCATTTCATTTCATTACATATTGTCAAAATAATTTTACTTTTGGAGGATCTTTCACTATTATTATATTTCACAATAAATTGTTCTACGACCCAAGGCCTATAAAACTTCGCTCAAAACTATATTGTTATTAGATTTATTAGATATATACACATGTTATCTATGGGACTAGTAAGCAGTAATGTGACTTGCGATGTTAAGTTGGCACTACTCCTGCTGAAAGATGTAGGTATTATTTTTACGTGTGCTGCTATCTGTTATTGGATTGTAGAACTACAAATACAAACAGTAATTTAGGTGCTGCCATCTGTTATTGAGTAGCAAAACTACATAGAAAGCTACTACTCGAGCAACTGAACACAGTTAAGTTAACTGTCGATAGATGTCGTGCAAATCTAACCCAAAAATAGGAATGTTTTTAACGTCACAAACTAAACCGACCAATGAGAAATAAGCTTACTTGTTGAAACGCAATAGGCAACGATCTTTTGCAACGTTGTGCTGCGCAGCGCGTCTATTTTCGTTCGTTGATAGGCGGACGACATTTTGTGCATGTTTGAGGAAACAACTTGGAGAAGTTAGAAAATGCCATTGAATGCTGCCGGGTGGAGCAATGAAGAGGATGAGATTTTGGTAGATTTGGTGAAACAGCAAACGTGTCTTTACAATATATCGGACCCCTCAAGGAAAAACATATTGATTCGTCAGAAAGCATGGCTAGAAATAGCTCAAATTATACAAAAACCAGGTGAATAAGAATTTCATTTTCATACAAAACTAGATTATTTCGAACTCATACAATGCGCTTCGTCATTGTTTTGGGCTTCTTACAGGCATAATTTTTACTAAAATTACATTTTACTTGTGAAAGCTTAAAAAATATATAATAGAAAGGTTTATTCATAATTTTAGTGCTAATCAGTTTTTAGATAATAATACAAAATGAGTTCAGAAAATGTAAAAATAATTCTTTATATTTTATAAGATAGTTTTAAAACAATAAAGGGCATGTTTATTAAGTGATTGACAAACCAAGATAACTATCATATCACAGCCCCTGGAACAGACCTAGGCCTAGACCTCCACTGTTGGAGGACAATTACTTTCCTATACTGTCTTCAATCAGAGTATATTAGAAGGTCATTTTAAAACTATTCATGTATTATTTACAAGTTTCAGTGGAGGAGTGCAAGAAGCGTTGGCGTGGTATAAGAGACTTTTACATGAGGACTAAGAGAGTTGGATCAGTTCACAAAGCTAAGGCGGGAATATTCAGTAAGCTTGGCTTTCTGGATACCTTCACCACAGACATGAGTGAAGATGAGACCTTTATTGAAGATGAAGAAGTTGAAGAGACGGAGCCTCAAGGGATAAAGGAAGAACAAAAGGTTATTACTGATAATCAGGAGTATTATGAAGTAAGTATACCATACCAGTGCCTTAGAGAGCATACTCCTTAGAGAGTATCGCTAATATAATTATTATTAACAACCTGTTTTACCCCGGCTTTGCCCTTGTAAATGGTGACACGAAATCAATTTATTTGCACTATTATTTTCATTTTGCTAAATCTACCAAAGTATTCATTTAATTTGCATAATGTAAAGGAAAAAATAATCTTCATGAAATGCTGAAGCCAACCAACTATGTAAATAGCTTTCCAATTCCCACTTTATATTAACTGCCTCTGTGGTCTAGCGGTTAAATCTGTGGATTTAGATTCAGAGATTCCGGGTTCGATTCCTGGTCGGGACACAAAAATATTTATTAATGTAAATAAATACATTTAATTAATATTCAATTTGTGATATTTCTCGAGTTTGGTATGCTGGAGACATCGACGGGCTTGCCACTTGTCATGATTGGCCTATAGTAAAGTTGGCTAAATGTGAATCCGCTTATTTATAAGCGTGGTTTCTGACCACCCCGGAAGGGAAACAGTCGTGATGATACTTTACTTTTTTTTTTAATTCCCACTTTATAATTGACTAAGTACTAAAGGGTAAGCTGTTAGTAGAAGACCAGCAGCTTAGCAGATTCCAGTGATCTGTTAATGTTTAATCTGATTGAGAAAGGGATCTGCAAGGATAATTCAATACAATAATTTATTTATGATATTTCTTGAGTTTGGTATGCCAGAGACATTAACAAGGTTGCCACTTGTCATGATAGGCTTATAGTAAAGTTGGCTAAATGTGAATTCTAAAGTAAAGTGGTTTATCTTTCTACCTATCTTTAGTTTCTCTTAAAACACAGCATCCTAGACCACAGCGTCCTAGACCTCCACTGCTGGAAATATGCCTTCCAGAACATATATCTGGAGAATTTGGCCTACACTCGCCTCGCTGGCCAGATGGCTTGGCGAGGATATGATGTAAATTTTTTATGACAAAATATTAATGTTGGTACTAGTGGAACCGGGACAGACGGCTTAACGCGCTCTCCAAGGCACGATGTTGTAAATCTATGACAAATGTACGTAATAAAAGTGTATTTCTCATTGGTACATGCCGGAGGGGGTTTGAACTGAACTTTGAAGGATTTAAGGTACATTTTCTTACAACCGAGCCACCACCGCGCCTTTAAAATATGGCTCTTTATAATAGATTGTAAACTAGAGGATACATTGTAGTATGTATAACATCATTAATTTTACTAACTTTTGACTATATCTTTCCAGATAGAAGTTGTAGATGAATCAAGCAAACAGAAGGCGACGAAAGCTCCAAACAATGGAAAGGAGCAAACAATGCCCATTAAACACCGTCGAGGAAGAAAAAAAAATCTACCAGTACCGGCCCAGGTAGTGCCACCTATCAAAATCCTACCCAAACCTATTATGATAAGTAACTCCAAAATAGTGAGATACAGTACTATTGAAGAAAACAGAACACCAGCCCAAAGGTCACAAGTCATAGATAAATTAATAGAAAAAACACTTAAAGAAAATACAAATGAAATTGACGTGTTTTTCCGCAGTATGGCGGCTAGTGTCAAGAAACTTCAGCCCAATTTAATACCCAAGGTCAAAATGGAGGTATGCAACGTCATAGCTAAGTATGAAATGCAAAGCTTTGACAAGAATATGCAAAATATTTGAGCTGTGATATTATTTTATGGATACAATCTGTGCCAACTTATTTTCCGTTGAAATTCTAAAATATCTATCAATAGAAAATATATAAGCCATTGTTATTTTATATTTACAATTAACGGCCAGTTGCAGAAAGGCTGATTATCTTTTGACATGTTTAATGTATTCCATTAGCTGAAATAACCATAGCGATAAGCCAATCACCAATAAATATTGATCATAGATTATTTTTTCTTTCTGCAACCGGCTGTAAGTATAGTTATACACAAACGAGAGCGAGGGTACATACAAAATCCCCCATGACCCTTTTTCTATTGGAAAAAGTATCGTCACGACCGTTTTCCTTCCGGGGTGGTCAGAAACCACGCTTATAAAGCGGATTCACATTTAGCCAACTTTACTATAGGCTCATATTGTCATGATGACAAGTTGCAAGCTCGTCGATGTCTCTGCAAACTCGGGAAATATCACAATTAATTTAAATTAATAAATATTATTGTGTCCCGACCAGGAATCGAACCCAGTACCTCCTAGTCGAAATCCACGGACTTAAGTAAAAACACCTGTGCTTACGTTCATATTCTCGTAGCTATGAAGGTAATAAGAAATCGTTAAATGTAAAAAAAAGTTAATGTAGGTACCTTCTTCGGCTACTTAAAAAAGCAGTTGTACAAAATTACTTAAATATTTGTTATGGGTTTGTGAAACACTAAATTGTCAACTTCCCATACATTTATGTAAATGACAGTTCTCTTCTTGATTATTTCCTAAGTAATAAATAAATATTTCCAGACAGGTCACACAGCGCCATCTAGTTTCCGTGGTAAGCTACGAGGCTTGTGTTACGGAAACTAGATGGTTAATAAACTACATATTATACTTATTTTTTTTGTAAATATATACATATTATACATATAAACACCCAGACGGAGACAAATTATACAATGTACAACTTGCCCCCGGTGGGAATCGAACCCATTACCTCCTGAGTTCACGGCAACGTTTGTTATTGTGTATTTCTTTAGATATGTTTGTGAAACGCATTTCTTGCAAAACCTGTAAATTTTCACTTAATTTTATTACTTAAGTAAAAATTTACAGGTTAAGTACCAAAAATACATTCGAGTAACTGGCTGATAGACTTGGTTGGCGATGTATTTAGGGAATATTTTTTATTTTGCCATGTGGAATCCGCAATTTATCTTCTATTCATTTTTTTTTTTTAATTTTTTGAATATAAATGTTATTTAGACCGTTCCAAATTGATATCACACTCTGAGCATGCAAATCGTGATATTTGATTCGGAACGAGACCGTCAGTATGCTATTCATTCTAAGCGCTCTGAGCATGATTCGGAAAACTACAACCTATTTGATTTAATTCAGCGTCTACTTAGTAACTATTTTCAAAAACGAAAGAGAATAATACTAACATAAATATAATCCATACATTTTAGTGGCTAATCTGTATTATAAATAAATTATTTTTAATTTTTCATTGTCAATAACTGTATCAAGTGGCCAATTGTTATGGTTTTTGGAAGTTTCTATTGTTATTACTTATTAATAATAATATTTATTTGGTAAATAAATATTATTATTAATAAGTAATAACAATATATAGGTAGAGGGCTGGCTCTTTCTTCGCCCAAAGAATCAGTATTGCAATTCAGCGGGGAAATGCAGCCAGCGTTTTTGCTACCATTCCACGCGGACGGGACTTATATCACTATCCTTAGTATTAATATTAATTTTATTTTATATTTTGTAAATATTTTTTTCGAAAAAAAAAAAAAAAAAAATTTGGTAACTCGATAAATCAAATTTAAAGTAAATAGGTGCAATATATGAGTAGATTTTAACATAAATATAAAATGTGAGGAAAAGTATATGTCAGTAAATATTGTAACGAAATATATAATAAGTACGTTAGGAAATTATAACATTATTATTATAATTACTATAATAACTGCCTCCGTGGCTTAAGTTAAGTCCGTGGATTAAGACTCGGAGGTACCAGGTTCGATTCCTGGTCGGTACTCAAAAATATTTTATTAATGTAAATAAATACATTTAAATAACATTTAATTTATTTGTGATATTTCTTGAGTTTGGTACGCTGGAGACATCGACGAGCTTGCCACTTGTCATGATTGGCCTATAGTAAAGTTGGCTAAATGTGAATCCGCGTGGTTTCTGACCACCCTGAAAGGGAAACGGTCGTGATGATACTTTACTAATATTATAATTACTTAAATTTATGTAATATTCTTACAATATTAATGACAGGTATTTTGTTACATAGGACTTTTATTTGAGCTTAAAAAGTGTTGAATTTTATTGAATAAAGATGCGTTGCAAGGACTTAGGTTGTTCATAGGAGATAGCTATATAATTTACCCGATGTAAGATATTATGTATTTTATTTGCTTTTGTAAATTAAGATACAAGTTTGTGGACTAGAAAATAAATTAAATATTTATTACCCTAAATTGTTTTTTATTACTTATATGACTATTTAAAGGCTTCTAGTATTTAAAATATTCATCGTATCACGAAATTTACTCTCTTTAGCAACTTGATAGTTATACTCGCAAGTCTTCTTAACATGAATATTTTAATTTTGGAACGCAATCGATTTTTTTTTTTACCCATAGTCTAAGGCTGAGTTGCACCAAAATGAAGTCTATATGTAACGATTAATGTTAACAATGGCGTCGAATGTATAAGTTTTATTTTGAATTTATTTTCACACTTCGCTTGAAGGGAACTAAAACCATGTTAAACACTGGCTGGGAGAGCATTCCACATCTCCAGTGTTAATGCGTATACGCCTTAAATTTTAATATACAACACTGCCATTTGCCGTTCATAGGAAACAGGAGTTTTGTTAACTGTCAATTGTCAACCATTTATTGTATCGTATCTCAATATACTTTTTCACAAATGTAAGACCTCCAAAGGTCATCAGTTTCTTGTATGGGTATTTGGGCTAAATTGTATTCACAGTTATACGGGGTGACTTTGTATGGACTTAACGTTAGTCTAATATTGTATTGAGAGAAACAAACAACATCTATCGATCTATATGCCGAAAATGACCAAAAAAAAATGGTTTCTTCATCATCATCATCAGCCTATATCTCTCCACTGCTGGATGTAGGCCTCCCCCAAGGCTCGCCATTTCACACGATCTTTTGCCAGCCACCCTCATCCAGCCCCTACCAGCGACCTTTTTCAGGTCATCCGTCCATCTGGCGGGGGGTCTTCCCACTTTGCGTTTTCCTGTACGTGGTCTCCACTCCAGAAGTCGTCCTTAGTTCTCTCAACTCCTTCGATCATCGGTTCTGCGACAGACGTGTTCGGCTCATTGCCACTTCAACTTACTACTTTGGTTTTCTGACGGATGTCTACGTTTCGGACTCTCTATTCATCAGAGAAATACCGAGCATAGCTCGCTGAGCGACCTTGAAACTTGTGGACCAGACCCACTGTCAGTGTCCACGTTTCTGCTCCGTACGACAATAATGGAAGAAAGCATTGGTTGAAATCTTTCGTTTTCAAACACTGGTATGTTTGATAACAGGATGTGGCTTAACTTCCCGAATGCAGCCCATCCTAGTTGAATGCGCCTGTCAGCTTCTCCATACAAACTATTTATTTTAAAATAAGCCAAAAAAAATCCGACATGGTTTCTTAGGAAAAATTGTTTGTCAATAGAATCACATATTAGTCTAACGTAAGACAATACAAAGTCAACCTGTATATGAAATGAAATAATTTATTTGTCAGAAACATGGTAGGTACAGGGATGTAAATTATTATATGTAATTATATCACATGCTTCGCTATTTCTAGCATACACATATTTATTTAGTCACATGACTTTGTCGAGCTTAGTGTCTAGGTATTCTTTTGTCGAATAAAAACATTTATTAACCAGCATTTGTTTGACTCTTAATTTGAACAGTTTTAGTGGCAGCTCCCTTATAGTAACTGGAAGCTTATTAAATATCTTTGTCGCCATTGCATAACAATTTCGGCTATATTGAGTACTTTTATGAGCTGGAATTATTCTACTAGGATAACGCGTTTTAAAATTGCAATTATCCCCAAGAGTTTTAAAAAGTTCCGGGTGGCTTTTTACAAATAAACAGCATTCAAGTATATAGATAGAAGGAACAGTCAGTAATTTTAGTTTTATAAATAAAGGACCACAGGAAGTCATAGGAGGTGTGTTACAAATAGCACGAATGCATTGTTTTTGTCCAATAAAGATTCTATTTATTTCCACTGCATTGCCCCACAATAATATGCCGTACCTTATATTTGACGCAACATATCCATGGTATGCCTGAAGGGCGGTTTTTTTATGCATTTCTAGATTAATTATTCTAACAAGATTACAATTTAGGTAGAAAAAATCCTTATTTTATATAGTTTAGGTGTGCAAAATGTTATATCATTTTATTTATTTATTTATTTAAATCTTTATTGCACAAAGTACAAAGGCGGACTTAATGCCGCTAGGCATTCTATGACAGTCAAACCTTCGGGACAACAAGAGCAATTAAACAATGAAATCATTATGACAGCTCTAGTACTAAAGGACTTAATTGATACTAAAACTAATTTTATTTTCCAAATAACTTAATTATATAGATTACTATGCAATTAAGTTATTTAGTTCTATCAATAAAAGTATTGAAAATTTAGTATCAATATTGTCAATGACATGACCTTAGCGTATCTAATATTTCTTAGATTAAACTTATTTAATCCACTAATATTTATTTTATATCTTAATCTTATCCGTTCAAAATATAAAATATACAACAAGGAAGTTAAAACAAATATATCTGTCCTAAAACATGGATTGATATGTCCTGCTTTATTATTAAACAAATTATATAATAAATTTCCATTTACTTAAATAGATAATAATATAATTATTTATTTATTTATTAGGGTCGCCAACAGTTTTAGCAACAATACATACATGGACTTTTATTCACAACTAAGACAGAAATCAGATGCTGCACCAATTACAGGCAACCACCACATGCTCACATTTATTTCATTACATTTTTTTTCATTACAGCCCCTAGAACACAGCGTCCTAGACCTCCACTGCTGGAGATGGGCCTTCCAGAACTGAAGAATTTGGCCTACACTCGCCACGCTGGCCAGACGGCTTGGCGAGGTTATGATGTCAATTTTTTATGACAATTTATTAACGATTCCACAAGTTGGCATTAGTGGAACCGGGACCGACGGCTTAACGTGCTCTCCGAGGCACGGGAACGGTGGTGTTGTAAATCTATGACAAATGTACGTAAGAAAAGTGTATTTCTCATTGGTACATGCCGGGTGGGTTTGAACCGACCTTTGTAGGATTGAAGGTACGCGTTCTTACAACCGAGCCATCACCGCTCTTATCACATTTATTTAATTTAATTAAGTGTATTTTTTGTTGACCGTACTAAGCCAACAAATGTAACGCCGCATTCTTGTTGCCTATCTAATTCCGACGGGTTATACCTACGAATGATGAAAGAAAACATGCCTAAAGGGATTTTTGCTACGACTACCCACCCCTCTCACAATCACAAGTGGTCTATTCAAATGTGCCTATGGTCTAGGATGCTCTATGGAAACCTGCGCCAAATGCATACGACATCAAACACAACAGCTCTTCACTTCTCTAGGGATGATCCTACAATTAAAAATCCAATTAGCATATCGTTGCGAGACTAAAACCTAACAAGTGAATTCAAGTCAAAACTAATTTTATTACACCATTCGGTTAATAAATATATCGTCTAAGGCTGGATTGTACCAAAACGAAGTCTCTTAAAAATGGCGTCAATTGTACCTACCAGTTGATGACTGACCTTCAAAATAAAACTGATACATTTAACGCTATTTTTAACTTTAATTGTTACATTTACAAAGACTTCATTTTGGTGCAAAATCAGCCTAAAAAACCCATGTGCTAATATTAATAAAAAATCAAAATATAAAAAAATATTTAGATGAGCGAGTATAGCAAGGGACAGAAGAATATTTATGGGTGCAAAGTAATAAAAAAATATACATAAATATTAAGATATAGTAAGTACAATTAATATATAGGTATATGGATACATAAGAGTAGGTAAGTGTATGGTTTAAATATATACCTACCTACTTGTCTTCAAATTCGTAGCGAACTTGTAGTGTTCTTTCGATATACTTCAAACAATATTGCGTTTTTATTAATAAAATAAACGACTAGGCGTACGAGACAATGATTCATCCGTATTCCTTTTTTGGTAATAACACAGGTCGACAAATAAAATAAGGTGCCGAGATCGTTAGTGGTTTTGTAATAGGTGTGCATTGGCAACACTTTTTTTTTTTTTTTCTACGTGTAGTTTTGGCTTTAAATATTATCTTTAATCAGTACTTTTGTTAAGATAGGTAAGAGTAAGTAGGTAAAAGAATACGTTTTAATAAAAATAAACTGAATAGAAAAACCATCATGCCAACCCTATAAAAATAAAAATTCGCTGCATTTGGTATTCCGTGCAGCACGACAATGCATCACCGCGAGTCGTCCTTACAAATACCTATTCTCATGTCTAGACTAGAGGTTTACTTTACAATAGGGGAATACTTTACACGAATACCTACTTGCCAGATTATTCTACACAAAATATATTTGTATTTTTGGTTTGCACGTGATTACAGCCCGGTTTTGTTTGAATCCAAAAATGTGTATGTATAAGCAACACAACGTTAAGTTCTTACTTAACCCAAGAAAGGATTAATAAAATCAAATTATTAAACAAAACTAATGGGGTGTATCACTAACTTTTTATCACGGTAGATGGCGCATGATAGATGGTACCTAATATACCTGTCAGTTGTAGAGACAACTTGTATTTGTATTACGAAATTTATTACTTTCTGGATGTTATGGCGAAGTGAGCAGCTTTTAAGTGTACAAATTGAGATTTCCAAACGAAATCAAAGATATGGTATTCTCAAAATTGCCGTTCCATTTATTTAACGCTTTTTTCTTTTTAAAGACGGTGTTCGCTTTTTTAATTCATCTTTTAAGATAGGTAAAATTAAGTTAAAATTCATATTTCTGTTAAAAAAATAAAAAAAACTACAAAAACATTTAAAAAAATGTGCCGTCATAGGTGTAAACAAGGTACCAGTGCCGCTAGCGACATCTACAATAAGCTTTGCCTGATAAATCCCATTATTGTTAGAATAGTGTACACAGTACCTTTTAAAAAACGACTACGCTTTCAAACCAATATATCAACCGTATTCATTTCACGTTGTAGTATCGTGGAAATAATTACAGGCGTTAGTTTAATAATAATAAATTATTTATTTGAAGTAAAAACTAACAATAAGTAAAAATACCTTCGTTACGGGATTGAAGGTTTTCCAGTGGTACAATATATTTTTTTAATTCCCAAACACAGATATAAATAGAATAATTATTAAGCATGCATAATTACATAGTTAACATAATTTTCACAAAGATTGTGAATTTAGATTTAAAGAAAGTAAGTATTGTAATATTTTTAAATAAGTACATTCGTTTGGCGGCATTTTATTCATAGAGATTGATCTTGTCGACGTCAATTCCAAAACTGACAATATTCCAAATTTAAAAAAATAAAATTAAGTGCAGCGTCGTTGACGACAATAACCGGCAATAACTGTTGAAGTGGCCATCGCCCGAAAAACCTGAAGAAGGTCGCTGCGCTGGGTGGCGAGTGTTAAGTGGCGAGCCTTGGGGGAGGGAGGCCTTCATCCAGCAGTGGAGAGATACAGGCTGATGATGATGATGAACTGTTATAGACTAATTAATTCGGAGAAGATTGTCCTAGCTTTAATTCTCATACCGTTTGCCTTCTTACCCCGTCTGGTTATAAAGCTATTTAATATCTCTAAAAAACACTGGCTGAAGGTACATTAAAAAGCTTTCGTAACAAAAGGGCATGTATGACGAGGATGATGAATGTCGACGAAGCGAAAGAGGTATGTCGTGATCGTGTCAAGTGGCGCTCAATTGTCTCTGCCTACCCCGCAAGGGATCTGGCGTGAAGATATGTATGTATGTAATATCTCTAGTAACACTCCTCGACTGCCGGTGCTTTAGGAAGTCTATTTTGGATATACTAAAACCATAATGTGTTATTGATACTTATCATTATTGTTGTATACTTATTCTTTTCATCTTCTTTACTCATATCTTTCTTTTGTTACTAATTGTTGTTTAACTTCACTATCTGACTTTACCTATTTATATAATCTGTGGTTTACGTCGTTGGTAACATACTTATTATTCTTATTCTTATTCTTTATTTGTCACCGAACGTTCCCACCGGAATTTTGTTAGGTCCGTGATTACATCAATTTCTACATTCGATATTTTAATTTAATTACCTAACTAAATCATGCCTGGTTATGTTAAAAGCAAAGAACAGAACTGGCGGTACCTTTAGAAGATAGATAAATTAATATTATTTAAACGTAACAATTTGTTTATTTAAATGTTATTATATATATATGTGTGTTACTGTTTGTAAACCTAAATAAATAAAAATAAAATAAAAAAACACGTAACTTCTCATTAATCTGTTCCGTTCTCTGCAACCATTCGATGTAATGTTACAAACATAAAAGCAGCTGCAACAAGCAAAACAAACCGAGCTCCAAAACTACAGTAGTAAAACAAACAGAATCAATAATTCGACAGAAGCGTCTAAATTATAAATCAATCGATTTTCCTGTTTTTCGAACGTAGTCCACATAGAGCACACGTGTAGTAGAGATATTGATTGCCTCCGAAGTACAGCGGTAAGTCTGAATATTTAGACAAGGAGGTACCGGGTTCAGTTGCTAGTCTGGACACACTAATTTATTTGTGAAATGTCTCGAGCTTGAGACATTGCTTGCTCCTTGTCATGATTAACAGGTGGCTCAAAGAATATCCACTTTTTATTTAATAAAAAAAGAATCAGACCACCGTTTTAACTGTTAGACCACGTAGGCAATCAAGGTAAGATTAGAAGGAACGTATCTGAATAACGTACAATGTTTGTCGTGTTAGAACATAATTATAGGTAATTTCAGTAGATCTCAATAGGTTAGTGATAAACAAAATATTAACTGTTAACTTGTAGATATTAAAAAAAAAAATTTTTACTTTGTGACGCTGAGTTGTTCCCGCGCTTTCGCACGGACATATCATGCAAGTTGTTTGTTTTGTAAATTGTTTTACAAATGATATTATTTTGTTTAATAATTAATTAATAACGATAAATTTGCCTCTATATACGGGGCAGAAATTACAGTTTATTTTTTGTGATTTTCCCGCGCTGTCAACTTCCGTATTTTTGACGTGTTTGGGTGATATTGCCGCGAATGACTACAAGTAAAGCATCAAATTTTGTTACACTTGACATTTTATGATCCCCAACTCGCTTTTGAATTAAAACTTATATATCCGTTATAAAGAAATTCCATGTTTAGTAGGTAGGTACTAGATGCAAATAATAAATATTTGACGCTTGAAAATACAACACTGAATCAAAATGTAACTTTGAACGAAGTTTTACCAATTCCTAAGAAAACAGAACATACAAAGTCATTCACATTGACCCCGTAAACTTGCGGAATAACAATAATTAGCTTCCCCACACATTGTGTTCTCGGTGACTCATATAGGGGAGAAAACTAAGATTGATTGAATCGAATAGCCTATGGGCTGACCGACACGATCGTATTTAAGAGGGTTTTCTGCTTTAGTATCCCTCTCGCTCTCACAATCCAATATTTACAAAGATTTTTCCAGTCTGTACAGTGTACTTTTGAGAAATGAACTCTATCAACTTTCTAGGAAATAAAATTACGGATATTTTGGACATATTTTCCTGACCACATTTGTAAAGGACGGGCAATTTATAAGTTATTGTAAGAAAAACTTCGATTAAATAAACAATTTTATTTGATTTGATTTGAAAGTATGAAAACTAAATGCAAGCCCACGATCCTTGGCGCCCGCGCCGCATCAGACTGGAAAATTCTCATGGATATATTTAAACATCATTATAGGATCCCAGGCGCGGTGGTGGCTCGGATGTAAGAACGCGTTCCTTAAATCCTACAAGGGTCGGTTTAAACCCACCAAATACACTTTTCTTACGTACATTTGTCATAGATTTACAACACCATCGTTCCCGTGCCTTTGGAGAGCACGTTAAGCCGTCGGTCCCGGTTCCACTAATACCAACTTGTGGAATCGTTAATAAATTGTCATCATATCCTCGCAAAGCCGTCTGGCCAGCGTGGCGAGTGTAGGCCAAATTCTCCAGATATATGTTCTGGAAGGCCCATCTCCAACAGTAGAGGTCTAGGACGCTGTGTTCTAGGGGCTGTAATGATGATAGGATCCCAGATGAACTAGCTGTATCAGCCTATAGGGTATGTGTAAGTCAAAGTCGATTATTATTTTCGACAACCTCGCGAAACACTAAACATTATTTATCACCAGAGATGTGCAATGCTACGTTTCTATGGTTGTGTTTGATAACCATCAATCATATCAATATGTCCACATGGTATAGCACAGGTGGAAACGGGCTCGACTAAGCTATGTTTTTTATATGAAAAGATGCGTACCATGGGTTATTTTATCGATACATCGCATCTTTCTCACAGGGCTACCTACCTACTACACTACATAACATAACACCAGTGGAAACAGTCACATAGTTTCGTAGCTGAAGCTAAGAAGCTCACGCATCGTAACTGCATAGCATATCTAAAACTAGTGTTACAATACCTACAATCCAGATTTAGTAATACGTTTTTGTAAACAATAGTGCGTTAATTTAGGAGCAGGAAGTAATAGTTGACATGAGTCACAAAGTTATTAAAGTTGAGTGCGCACTTGTGGTGAGGGCACTTGGCCACAATTGACAATCACCGCGATTGTTTTGACAGCACGAGCCACGCCGTAATCCGATAGGTGGGTGTTATAATACATCGTCGTTTTAAATTGGTAAGCGACACCTATAGTTAAAAATGCCCAAAAAAACCCAGTGTCAAAAACACTTCGATCGTCGTGATAATGAAAGTAACAATAATAATAACTATTTTATATAAAAAAACAACATATATCATCGTGCATTATGGTACAGATTAACAAGCATTTTCAAATCTGTCCGTCGGTAGTCAACACTTTAGGTAGACAACAAATTAGGCACTTTACATTTAAAAATCAAAGAGAAACAAATCAGAAAATAAATAAAACAAATTGTGTGGTTAAGATCTTTTTTTTGTGTAAGATGTAAGTGTATGAGTGTGTGTAAGAGGGTGTAAATATGTATGTAATGTAAGTAATACTTCAACGATGCTTAGTCGAGCAATCATTTCACACTATAATAGACAGATATCGATCCTTCGCTAAACAACGCGTGTTCCAGACACGTAGTCTATTGGAAATGTTTTTATACTTTAGGTAACTACGTAAAAATATACACTAGGAACTCTTGTAGATAAAATTTTAGCTAAAACACAATAAAAGCAAGAAAACAAATATATACGACTATTTTTCTAAAACAACAGAGGTAGTCCAAATATATTTATGAGGAGGAAAAAGTAGATAGTTTTACTCGTAATTTGCTAGAAAACGAGCACTCATTTTAAACGACGAGTTTCTCCGATCACAGCCGACTTTACGTCTATATTACACTATTCCAAAGGTCACCCGGAGTCCTTCGCGCAATTTTTCGCGGACATGTCAAGTGCAAGTTTTTGGTTTGTAAATTAATTTACTGTGAATATTGTTGGTCAAACGTGGTGTTGTTCTGTTTAATAATGTGCTACAATGTGATTAGTTATGGAAAACGATAAATTGGACTTTGAATATGGGGCACAAGTTGCAGTTTATCTTTTGCGGTTTTCCCGCGTTGTGGACTCCCATATTTTACCCGACGTGTTTGAGCTATAATGCCGCGAGTGACTCCAAGAAAAGCATCAAATTCTGCAGCATGTGGAATTTGATGATGACCTCATTAACTGATAAAAAAAAGTTATATTACGTCAGACTTGGCTGTATGGGCTAGACCCTGTGCCTTCCCTATCACCTCATTCATCATCCATCGGGAGAAAAGAACACAAAAATAATAATAATCAAAGGTCACCCATGGGGTTGCAACTAAATAAAGTAAATTCAATATTTAAATTGTTCACCGCGAATTTATATTAAAGTTAACAACATTTACATATATTAATTAAACTAAGATAAATATTTACATTAAAATTTAGTTTTATAAGACAATTAGTTAATAAATAAAAAGTATGGCAAATACTAAAATAAATATATAGGTAATAGTTTTTTTTTTAATGAACGCATCGTAACGTTATTTTCCTGTTATCTATAGTGAAAACCTTTATACGAGAATACCAATATTAATAGCGTTTTTCACTGACAGTTCCGTTATTTAAGGGATTCCACTATATAACGTTTGCCCTTAAGTAACAGGGCTACAGTGGATAATTGGTAACTATCCATGTTCCATAGCCCCCATCTCTAGAATAAAGTTATCTTTTTTCACTTGCTAGTTTTCTTACTTCCAGCGTTGTATTGTTTAAAGTTGTTCTGTTTATAAAAATGTTTTTGTTGACCTCATCATAACGGATCTCTTGAGAATGTGGGTTTGACAATGACCTCTAGTTACCTGTTATTCATTAACATTTTCATGAGCATTGTTTGTACTGTTAACTAAATCTTTACTACCTCTAATACAGTGTTTGTTAACTTATTTTGTATAGTACGTTTTAGAGGTTTTTAGAAACGGATACATATTTAGCCAACTTTATATAGCCAATATTATGTCTATCATGACAAGTGGTAAGCTCGTCGATGTTAAGCGTAGCGTAGACTCTAGAAATAAGACATATAAATTAAATTATTGTATCTGACCTAACCTAACTAAGAATCAAACTGGTACCGGGTCTAAATCTAAGGTCACCTTATTATGCTCTCTATTTAACTCACTAATATAAGGTAGTACATTCAATTCTTTTGTTTTTGTTCTCGTCTCCCGATGGATGATGAATGAGGTGATAGGGAAGGCAAAGGGTCTAGCTCATACAGCCAAGTCTGACGTAATATATCTTTCTTTTTTATGGGTTAATGAGGTCATCATCAAATTCCAGATGCTGCAGAATTTGATGCTTTTCTTGGAGTCACTCGCGGCATTATACACGTCGGGTATAATATGGGAGTCCACAGCGCGGGATAACCGCAAAAAATAAACTGCAACCTGTGCCCCATATTCAAAGTCCAATTTATCGTTTTCCATAACTATTCACATTGTAGAACATTATTAAACAAAACAACACCACTTTTGACCAACAATATTCATACTCTTCATTCCGAACCGCGCTCAGAGCGCTTAGAACGAAAATGACACTGAACGTCGTTCCGAATCAAGTATTGCGATTTGGATGCTCAGAGCGTGATATCAATTCGGAACGGTCTAAATCACATTTTCATTCATAAAATTTGAGTTTTTTTAAAAATGTATGGAAGATAAATTGCGGATTCCACATCTTTGAGTATGAATACTAACAAATATACATCTCTCGGTTTATTCATCTTTATATGTGTAAAATTTAATATTATTAACTTATTTTGGTCTTTTAAAATAACTTGCCGTGTTACAGACATTTTTTTTTCACTTCCTACTTAAATATTAATTATAGATTTGTTTTAGAAGTAATATACAAACAGTATAAACGAATTACAATATTAATTAATTTAAAAGAAAACCTAATATTAAACTAACTTGAAAATGGCGCGCGACATAATGACAAAAAACTGACAGCGCTCAGAGCGATCTACCTCGATATCGTGAGCAGTCTAAGCGCGAGAAATGATGTCATTTGTGACGTCAGACAGCTTTGGCTAAACAGTTTAAGCGCGTCTCGGAACACCTTTAAGCGTGCTTAGGTTACTATTATCGCGTATCGGAACGAAGGATAGTAAATTAATTTACAAAACAAAAACTTGCCCTTGACATGTCCGCGCAAAATAGCGCGAAGGACTCCGTACATTCAATGCAATGTTAAAACATCGATCAGTCACTTTTTACTACGATCGTTCCAATTCAAGTTTTCATAAGACAGCACTTAAAATAATTCATATCTCGATGTTTAATATATCAATGTAGCGAACACATATTTTTTCCGCATATTTGCAAACCTAAGCCAGTTATCACAAAAAGTAAATAAACCCACCTAAGGTGAACGCACTTTATCGTAAAAGTTTATAAAGTTCGTCGGCTCGTGCAAATTTGTTTGGTTTGCTTTTGCTAAGAAAGTTCCCAAAATTTTCAAATGTAGTTTCTAGTGTTAAATTTTAAGACACTTAGTTACCTATTTTTAAAATTGATTTTATTAACATCGGTCCGGCAATTAAAAATAAAAATACATTGCCATCCAATAATTAAATAAATAATTGGCTTACCTTTGAACTTGTGAATCTACGACTGCCAGAGCGACTGAGGGTTCCACCACGTACATTGCTGTCTGATAGTTCCACATCACCGCCACCATCCACTGCTCGTCGTCTTGAAAGCTCACAGAGTTCTGATATCGGTTGGACCTATAGAAGGAGAATTAGGTCAGGATTAGATATTAACACATGACAGCTATTTTGTAACGTTTCGTTTCACGAATTTAATCTCTCTTCTGTGATTAATATGACACTATTAACTAATTAAATAATAGTAGAAGAAACCTAAAAAATCTGAATAAAAACTTAGGACCTATTAAAGTTAACCTAACGTATATTCTCAAACGAGATGGCTAAGTAAAGTAAATGACAGTTAAGCATTTAAAAAAAATACCGTTCAAGGTAGTAAAATGTGATTAGATCCAGATTTCCAATATAATGCTATTAAGGTTCTAGTGAGTGGGAAAGTCGTTCTTGGAAGTTCACAAACGAAAGTTCTGCCTACATATGTTCCACATGCGGCAATAATTATTATATTTAACACAAACTAAGGCAAGACTGAGTAAAACAACTAGAATCTCAATGTATTATATCTACATAAACATATATTTTAACTTAATTTTCAATAAATTCCTTAAAACACAGAGTCCTAAATCTCCACTGCTAAAGAAGATTCTACGAAAATATTTAGGGAGATTTTATTTTTGTTTTAAATATTAAGAAGGCTAAGCCATAATCCACCACACTGGCCAAGTGCATTGGCATAATAATGAAGCAGCTATGTAAACAAATTAAAGCCATTGATGAATTTTCACATATTATAAAATAATCACATACTGCTATTTAAAAAAAAAAAGCTTTTACTACATTCCCGTAGCTATTTTAAAAAGACCCTAAAAAGCTTGCAGGCAATCGCTACGATTATAAGTAATCATTAAATTAACTACGTGGGCATTAACATAATTAGGGCGTTGACACTAAAAAAGTAAACGTTGTTTTAAACTTGTTCAATGAAATTATTGGCTATTTTTATAAATGCAAATAAGCCATGTGCCTGCGTGAAATTAATGTTTATTTTATTGCAAATCGTTTATCATAATAGGTCGTAAATGATTTCATGACGATGCTAAATCATCAATGTGAGTTAATCTAAATACTATTTGCAAATATACTTTTAAGTATTAATGAAATAAAATAATGTGGCGTTAAAATATTCAAAATTTAAAGCCAGTATGCTCACTTTCACTTTACCATTTAATTACAACCTAAATTACTAAGGCAATTAACTTTGGAATTCTTGTTTAATTAACAAAATATTTCGTTTTCATTAAAATACTTGCAAATCATATTTTTAAACAAGATTCTTACCTTAATAGTCACTGAATCTTGACTGCCTTTAATAAGGTCAATAACTTCTTCTCTATTTTTACCATCTACAGCAACGCCATTAACTTCTAACAGCCTATCTCCCGGAAGTAGACCTGTCTCACTGCCTCCTGGATATGATCCTGGTTCAGCCAGTATAACAGCTTTGTAATTCAATTTACTCGAGATACCATTAACTCCGTTGTATTTTAATACCTCTCCATTAGTATCGCCATTTTGTTCATGAGAGTGTCCATTCATTTTACTGGGATCGCTCATAAAGATTCTCTCCTGGATCACAGCTCGGCGAAGACTGAATCCAAAATCGTTTCTAGGCGCTTTCTGCCGCTGTATTGTCAACATTCTTGGTTTAGGTAATGGCATAGGAGATATAGCTGGCAGCGGCAAGAACACGTCGTCAAACGTACTGTGTCTTGACCACCTATGGAAGCCCTGGGATTCGCCAACAGGAGACGTCGAAAATGGCGGCGTCGCAAAGGAAGAATTAGTCGTCGTATCTGTAAGAGAATCTGCACTCGGCGAAGTAGAAGTAACTCCTAAATAGTTATTCCCATTAGTCTTTGGTTCGTCAACGTCCTGCGTTGTAATAGTGGGGGGATTAGCATTTTCTCTGTAATTTTTATATTGATTTTCAACAGGACTATGAATCACTTTCTTCGTAAAATTTTGTAATTGTTGCAGTTCATCGCTGGAAGATGTGCTCTTAGACTGCGCAAGGCCGTAAGCAATGACCTCGTTACGCTGAGTATTTATAGCTAAAACATTAGGATCTTGACCATTTACGTAGTCCACGGTGTCAGTATTTTGAATGTTACTTTCTTGAGAATTAGAGCTAGTATTGCTTAACCGCGTTCCTTTAAGAATACCTCTTTTAGGAGGTCTCGGTGGTACAGGAGGTAGATTGGGAAGCTGCCTGGGGCTGCTGTTAGCATTTGGATTGTTCAAAGAGTTGAGCGAAGTTTCTGAGCTATCTGATTGAAGATTATCCCTTTTATTCCAATTGTTGGTGTTGGGATACCCGGGAGACAGGTGGTTATTTTCATCACTTAGATTGGAGTTAGATCCTGAGGTAGATATGGTAGGATAGTTGGTGTAGTTAGCGTCTTGTTCGAGATGGGCGAACAGCGAGGCGGTGTAGTCGGCGGTGATGCCCGAGGGTAGTTTCTCCTTCTCTTTGCGTCGGCCCCGTAATTTCAGCGACCGTCGCACCTGCGGACAATAGTTGACAATTTAAATAACATGACAGTTATGTTACAGCTCAGTGAGTATGAAGGTCGGAACCTGATATAGAGGAAGTACTTGTTCATAGATACGTGAATGCGTTCAAAGATATCGTTTTCACTTTATTAAATTTTGCTGCGTCTACGAAACGCTTACTCATAGATACCAATTAACCGATGTAGAAGTTATCACAATAGTGATCTTGTCGGATTGACATTAATGGACTCTCAGTTTCAATACAGTAAGTGATACAATCAAGGCATAATAACACGGCCGGGTATGATGAAACCCGTCTAGTTTATGTTGCAAAAAGTTGCATACCGTGAGACACGCGCGCTGCAACTGTTTGCAAAAACCTGATTCCATTCTGCCATCAAATGCTCTTTAATTATACTGGATTATTAGGTATTTTAGCATTAGCAAGCTTCTAAGTAAGTATCTTAAGTTGTTAAGATGGAATATGTTTACCAATGCCAACGTGGACAATCTTATTACTAAATATTGATCACGCACCAATATTTGCAAAACATTACATCTAAATTAAAAGACTGATGATATAATTGAACACGTTGATAGTTTTGAAAACAAGCTATTAAATTAAATTAACATGGTTTACATACAAGGAAATAATTCAGTGGACATGATAAGAAATAATGACGATGTCGATGAAATAGTAGGTATATTTTCGTTTGATGTAACATATTTTTGTTGTTTTATAACATTTATATGTACACTTTAGACTTTACATATAAATAAATAATAATCTGTAAATATTCGTGAAGAATATTGAAATTGCGTCAACCTAAGTTACGGTAGTAATGTTTTTTATAGTTGGTATAGCGGTTTAGCGGTTTTTGAAAATAGGATGCTGGTTCGCGGCCTTCGATTGCTCCAGCAGTGGGAAAACCTGGAGGCGTCACAAGAAGACAAAGCCACTCCTAACTCAGAATTATTAGTAGAAAATTCACCTACTTGAGCTAGCGAAGATGTGGAACTCTAAATGCCGTTCATGTGCCTTCTGGTCAGCTGTGACGATTCAGGTGCGCGGTGATGATGATAAGCGGTTGTGGATGCGGTTGATGATGATGGATTTCTTCCATTAAGCGGTTGCGGGTGATTATGCGCGGCGCGGACACACGTGGTGGACACAGGCTAGGAAGAGCCAACGACGTTCGCGAGCGGTCGTCCGACACACAATGATCGCACTATGCCGGCCATCAACGCGGTGGGGTTCAAGATGGCCCCTTTGTCGACGATAGCGCCATCTAGCGACATGATGGCGTACTTTAGAGCCGACATGCGTACGTTAGCCTGTAAACGAATTCTCTCCAACAAAACTGAGTGGAGTAGCTTTGCGTAACCATGCTCCCCACCTTGAAAGCTGGAAAGCTTTCGAAACAACATACAGAAAGCTAATCGCGCGCGGATTGCGGTAAACAATTTTTATTTTATTTTTATTTTAAAAGCGGAAAATATATATATATATATGTAGCGGTATGAGGTATGAGTATCTAAGCTAGTAACTTATTATTAAAGCAAACTATAACTAAGAATAATTTGAATGAACTATAACTAAGAATGTATTTATTTATATATTATTATTGATTAGGTATAGGACACAGTTTTGTAACTGGTCGCTTATACATTCCAGTTTTGGTTTTTACCAGGGCAACTCTAACAGTCGCATCAGGACCTGGATAAACCTCCACTATAACTCCCAACGGCCATCTAAGCGGTGGCGTGTCATCTTGGTGAATAAGAACCACTGTTCCAACACGAACAGGGTTTTGAGCGGTGCACCACTTCTGTCTAACTTGCAACGTATGCAAATATTCTAATCTCCACTGTTTCCAGTACGATTGGACAAGTTTATCCAGCAGATCTTTTCGGGATAAAAGATGGAGCCTTTCACAAGTGATGTCTTGAGCGGGAAGAAATTTTAATGGAGATGACATTAAAAAATGAGCGGGAGTTAAGACCTCAGGTTGAGGTTCTTCTGATAACAAACAGAGCGGGCGGGAGTTCAATAATGCTTCAATCTGAGTGAGCACCGTTAAAAGCTCCTCGTAAGTAAGCAGCTGACTGCCGATCACACGGTACAGGTGTGTTTTAAAACATTTTATGTTAGACTCCCACATACCGCCGAAGTGCGGTGCATGGGGTGGAATCATTTTCCAATTAATGCGATTATTTGACAGTTCGTTATTGAACGCGGTTTGATATTGAGTAGATCCGACAAATTCGAATAACTCATTTAGTTTGGATTTGGCGCCGACAAAGTTCGTAGCATTGTCGGAATATAGACAAGACACAGGCCCACGTCTAGAAAGAAAGCGTTTTAATGCATCTAAAAACTTATCAGTAGATAAGTCTGACACGAGTTCAATATGTACAGCCTTAGTAGTGAGGCAAACGAACAAACAAATATAAGCTTTTTGGGAATGTTGACCACGACGTCTCGTCAGCGTAATACTAATGGGACCGGCGTAGTCAATACCCGTGTGCACAAATGCTTTGCTGGTTTCACAAACGCGGTAGTTAGGTAAATCAGCCATTTTTGGATTGGTTGCTGTAGGAGAAACTCGAAAACAAAAATTGCACATTTTAACTCTCTGCCGAATGACGTTTCTGGAAGACAGAATCCAATACTTCTGCCTTATAATAGAAGACAGAAGATTAACGCCAGTGTGGCAATTAATCTTATGATAGAAATCAATAATTAAATTTACAGCGTGATCCTTTTTAGGAAGCAAAGCGGGATGACGAGCTTCGAATGGCAAATGTGATCGTGACAGTCTACCACCAATGCGTATAATACCTTTGTCGTCAATAAAGGGGTTCAGTTTCCTAAGAAAATTAGAAGGAACGTTTTGTTTAGATATAAGTTTGTATTCCTCAGAAAAATGAACAATTTGTATTGTTTTAATAATAAATTGTTCAGCGAGATCTAATTGATCTGCTGTAATGAATTTAGTAAGCGGTAATTTTTTAATAAAGCGTAAAATATGGACAACGATGCGTAGTAATTTATTCCAATTAGAAATACGAAGGACCAAAGAATATAAGAGAGGTTGAACTTTAACCATAGTAGTTAAAGTTATGGATTTTATCTCAGGTAGGTCTGAGTCAGCGGATGCGGTAAACGGTTTGATGGGCCACCTTTCTGGGCTATCGAGCATCCAGGAAGGTCCATGCCACCATAGCGAGTGAGAAATCAATTGAGAAGGCAATAAGCCGCGGGAAAGACAATCGCTAGGATTCTCAATCCCAGCGATGTGATAAAAACATTTAGCGTCCACGTTTTCGTGGATTTTGGCGATTCTGTTAGACACAAATATCGACCAGCGGTGCGGGGAAGAATGGATCCATGACAAAGCGATCGTAGAATCCGAAAATGCATAAATTTTATTTATAGGAAAACGCGAGTTGTAACAATCGTACACATTTTTTATTATTTTAGACAATAAAACAGCGGCACAAAGTTCCAACCGTGCCAAAGACACGACTTTAACTGGTGCAACTTTGGACTTGGAACAAACTAAGTTCATATGTATATTGTTGTGTTTATCCTGTACATGTAGGTATACAACACCACCGTACGCCTTCATGCTGGCGTCACAGAAAGCGATTAAATTTACGACACATCCATGTCGGACTTGTAAATATCGCGGTATTTTTAATTTTGAGAGAAGCGGTAACTCTAAAGTAAAGTTATTGTACATAGTAATTATATGATCAGGTGGACAATCGTCCCAACCAATGTTAGCGCTCCACAGTTCTTTTATTAGTAGTTTGGCATATAAAACAACAGGGGATACCAAGCCTATAATATCAAACAATCTGGCCACAGTAGACAAGATAGTTCTCTTGGTACATTGTTCCGAACAAGAAGATGTTTTAAAAGAAAAAACATCATTGGCGGGAAGCCATTCGAGGCCTAATATTTTTAAATTATCAGAAGCGGTGAAGTCGACAGGCGTGCAGTGTGAAGAAGGTAAATTAGCTAATAGTTTCCTAGAATTACTCGAAAATTTTATTAAATCAAAACCACCAGCGGCAAATAATTTAATAAGTTCGTTGGCTAAACTAATAGACGAACAGTTGTCATCTTCGTCATCGACTGACGTCACTAAATCGTCCATGTATAGATCTGTGGTAGCTATAATAGATGCTCGAGGGTAAGCATTCGATTCAATAGAAGCGAGTTCACGGACTGTGCGCATTGCTAAGTACGGACTGGATCGCAGCCCGAAGGGAACACAATTAAATTGAAAGACACGAATCTGTTCATTACAATTAAACCGATACAATATTTTCTGGTACTTACGTAGGTCTTTATCGACACTGATTCGTAAATACATTTGTTTTATATCAGCTGTGATAGCGGTAGCAAAAAATCTAAAATTTAACAAAAGAGTAAATAAATCTGCTTGTAAGTTGGGTCCGATGTGTAAAACATCGTTTAATGAAACGCCACTATTTGTTTTAGCACTCGCATCCAAAACTACACGTACCTTAGTAGTCGACTTATCTTGACGAACGACAGCCTGGTGCGGAATGAAATAACCGGCCTCTGACTGGTCGCAAATTTCAGTTAAATAGCCATTACGAATATAGTCATTAATAACATCGTTATAGCTGATGCGAAGTTCCGTGTTATGTTTGAATTTACGCTCCAAAGCAAGCAGTCTGCGATAGGCAGTAGCACGGGAAAGACCCAACTCACTAGGATTTCTTAAAAATGGTAATGAGACGGTAAAACGACCATTTGTATCGCGGGTCACTGACCTCTGGTACAAATTTTCGCAAGCGGTTTCTTCAGGACTGAGAAAATGACGAAAAGGCATTTCTTCAAGTTCCCAGAACTTATGAAGACTTTTTTCTAACTCAATATTAGAAATTGAACAAAAAGACAAGGTATTATTTATGCAGGCGGACGAAGTATCGATCTGCCTTGCAATAGCGGTAGGGATGTCACCCATTATAATATAACCAAGTGTGGTTTCTAAAAGCGGTGCGGAAGGCGGAGGCATATTAATACGACCACCAAGTAAAAGATAAGGAAAGATTTGAGCACCTAAAACTAAATCAATATTTCCAGGAACATTCCATGTCATGTCAGCCAGTGGAATATCCTGTAGTTGAGTTAAATACGTAGTGGATATAAATTCATTTGGTAAACTTTCTGTAATACAATCTATAATTAGACATTGTAGATTATATTCGTGAGTTGAAATGCGAGATTTTATTTTTATAGATGTATAACCATGTACTGGACGCGAGCTAACACCTACGCCTTTTATAGACGAGTTATTTAACTTAGTTATGGGTAAATTTAGTTGTTGACAACAGGAAAGTGTTATTAAGTTATTCTGTGAAGCATTATCAATTAAACAGCGAATTACTTTACGCACATTTGAATTATAACTGTATGTATAAACTTGAGCAGTTGAAAGTAAAATATTACAATGAGGTGCCTTTACTGTGTTACATGATGCGACAACCCTAGAGGTGCGCGGGCGCCGAGCGACCGGGAGCGGCTCATTTTTTAGCTGCGGCTGTGGCGAGAGGTTGTATGCATACGTCATGTACGAAGTACTCTGAGCGCTGTGATTAACCGTTATGCCTGCACTCGTTGATGGCTGCGGATCATTGTTATGTAATATTTCAGTCGTATCGTCGAAATGCAGTAATGTGTGGTGTTGTTTATTACAGTGTTTACAAGTTCTTTGCGATTTACAGTACGAAGTTAAATGTGTGTTGCTTAGGCAATTTAGGCATCCGTTTATCGATTTTATGTGTTCGAATCTAGCTTTAGCGTTTAAATCTGAAAATTGGGAGCAATAATAAAGCTGCGAGTGATCAGTGCTAGTGCAAAGTGAACAAGGTTTATTCTGAGAATTAGGTTGTTTCCTAAAGTTGTTAGAAACAAAGGATTTGTAATTTTTATTTTTAGAAATATTAGACTGCTCTCGTTGATACTTGGTGGGGAGTGAAGTTACGTTTTTATGAGTCATAGTGCGTTCGAGTATTTTAACTTGGTTTTTTATAAATTCCGTTAGACTTTGAGAAGTGGGAATTTCGATATCACGGACAGACATCTCAAACTCTTGAACTGTTTGCGTATCGAGTTTTCTAAGTGCGCATGCTAGGAATATGAAATCAGTCAAATTTTCAATTTTTAACTGTTTTAGCGCAGCGATTGATGACGCATATTTTTCGACAAAAGAATTTAAACTTTGTGCTGTGTGAGTGGTGGAATTAATATTTAGGATATTATTAAGATAGTGCGTACCCAGTGCTCGTTTATCTTGGTATTTATTAACCAGACTATCCCATAAAATCGAATAGTTTTCTCCCGTAGGTATAATACCAGCAGTGATATTTAACGCAGAGTGAGACAGTTTCCCGATCAAATATTGCACACGTTGCGAATCAGACAGTTTTTGATTTAAATGAATATTTGCCTTAAAAGATTCATAAAAAAGTGGCCAGTTTTCTGTGTTGCCGTTAAACGAAGGCAACTCAATTGGTGGAAGTTTCAGAGAATATTTATAGGAATCATTAGATGGCTCTAATAGCGGTGAGTTCCTAGAAATCAGCTTAGTACGTGTGTACTTAATTGACGCAACCAAATCCTCAAAGGAATTAAGTGCCTTAAAATCAGGTACATAATCTTTAATTTCTTTAGCATTTACAATATTTACATCGTCGATTATAGTCTCAAATCTAGTTCTCAAATCATCTATTGTTACAGTTTGCGATAAGAATAACTCGGTTTCAGCGGGATCTAACGTTTGTTTCGTCATAGTAAATAACCTATTAACTCTTTCAAATATAGCTTCTTTTTTTGCAATTAGCATCAATGCCTTTTGTGATTGAGCCATATTAATTTAGTTAATAAATACAATGTAAATTAAATATTCGAAATTAAATTTTTAGGTAGTACCCACATATATTTATCAAAATTTATTTTTACGTTTTACTGTTAGGAATGATTTTATTTGATAAGTTATTTAGATTTAGGTAAGTACTTTTAGGAAATATAGAAATTATAGCGGGAAGTTTATGCGGCGCGGTATAATGAAATGTGTATGCAAAGCGGTAAGTATTATTTTTCTTTCAGACAAAGAAATGAATTTTAGCGGTATGAATTTAAAAAGGAAGTAAGTATCTTTTATAAATTAATTTAGCGGTATAAATAAGAACGAAATGTAAGTATATTTTAGAAATTAAGCGGTAAAAAGCGATGCGGGTAAAATATACGATTTACGTTAGTATTTAAATAGTGAGAGATTTTAAGCGGTAAAATCCGGCTCGAAGGACCAAATTTATGGTATAGCGGTTTAGCGGTTTTTGAAAATAGGATGCTGGTTCGCGGCCTTCGATTGCTCCAGCAGTGGGAAAACCTGGAGGCGTCACAAGAAGACAAAGCCACTCCTAACTCAGAATTATTAGTAGAAAATTCACCTACTTGAGCTAGCGAAGATGTGGAACTCTAAATGCCGTTCATGTGCCTTCTGGTCAGCTGTGACGATTCAGGTGCGCGGTGATGATGATAAGCGGTTGTGGATGCGGTTGATGATGATGGATTTCTTCCATTAAGCGGTTGCGGGTGATTATGCGCGGCGCGGACACACGTGGTGGACACAGGCTAGGAAGAGCCAACGACGTTCGCGAGCGGTCGTCCGACACACAATGATCGCACTATGCCGGCCATCAACGCGGTGGGGTTCAAGATGGCCCCTTTGTCGACGATAGCGCCATCTAGCGACATGATGGCGTACTTTAGAGCCGACATGCGTACGTTAGCCTGTAAACGAATTCTCTCCAACAAAACTGAGTGGAGTAGCTTTGCGTAACCAATAGTATTCAGATTTAAATCTAAGAAAACTTATATTCTGTACAAGAGATTGTGATTCGCAAAGCTGTTGCGCCCAGCGCAATCGAAGCGTATCGTCCGGGCTGAGAAACATCTCTCGCGTCTTATTTTCATCGAATACCGTTAGATACCATCAACTGTGTACTACATTTAAAGAAAACTTTTCATTTTAAACAAAAATACTTTATTTTTTTAAACTGCTGATGGAAAGTCTGGAGATGTGAGTCTAGTAATTACAAGTATCTCAGCCAATGTATTGACCTCGCTATATAGATTTTGCTAGTCTCCAGGGATTATCTCTGATAGGACGTAACTGGCAGGCGTTTTTTATTTATAGACAGGATTAATAATTATTACAAAAAATATGATCAGAGGCTTTTAATTATTGTGGCCTGAAAATCAGACTAAAATTATGAGACATGAAACCTTCTTAAATGGCTTATTATCATCCCATTTATCATGGGATTCTGCCACTCAGGGCAACGCGACGACGACGGTCAAGTTTGTATATTAAATCTAAAAGGCTCCAGAATAAATAAATATTAGAATTTGACTAAAACTTTTTGCCAATAAACAAAAAAATCCTGGATTTGCCGCCTTTTATAAGTCCAATCCAAGTTAAGTAAGCAAAGTTTGTACTGGATCCATGGAACATACTCGTATAATAACGATAAAATATAATTTCGTGTTCGATCACAATCCAGCGTACCTTTAGGAGACCGAAGTGATGATCTTATTGTTAGGAGCATTCGACGTTGTTCAAGGAACATCTACCAGCTCTACTTTGCCCTATTTGAATAAATTATGTGTTACAAGCAAAAGGTCTTCATTAATTTTATAGCAAAATGTCATTTGCTGCACGACCCTGGCTTTTATATGACGATACCACTCTGCGACGTAGTGTAACATGTACTCCTATACCTACTCGTTCGTAGTCTATTTTAGCGCAAACGTTATTTCATAGCAAATATATATATTAAATTATATAGTCAAATATATATATTAAATTATATAGTCAAATATATATATTAAAATAATATTAGAGTATAAAAGTATTATTACGACCGTATCCTTTTAGACTACCCCAGTCAGAAACCACGGTTTTATTCTTCTTCAAAAAAGCGGATTCATATTTCGCCAACTTTACACTTACAGATAGCCTTAGGATATCCACTTTAGGCACCTACTCTCATGCCCAGATTTCTATATTTTATTTTCTGTAAACTAATTTATGTCATTTTAGAGAAATAAACGATTTTTATTATTATTTATTATTTTACTATATTATTATCATGACAGTGGCAAGTTCGTCGATGTCTCTAACAAACTCGAGAAATATCACAAATAATTTAAACTTGCCACTTGTCATGAAGGGCCTATAGTAAAGTTGGCTAAATAAAAAAAAAAATAAAAAAAAAATATTTATTGACACCAATTTTTAACATCCTATATGCATAAATTACTATCTAGGGAATTATATCATTTATTTATTTATAATACATTGAGCTAGGACAGGCTAACAGAACTGTTAGTAAGTGCACTGGTTTCTGTACTAGATAACTCTGTCAAGGCACAGAAACCAGATTGATCAGGGAAGGTGTAGTTTCTTGATCCTAGTTTAGCAACACTCAAATGTGGTTGTTATATCTTATTTGTGTATTTATTTATATTTAGTTATGTACTTGTATTTGTTTGAGTGTCCATTTCTTTTAAATTATAATTTTAAATAGCGTTTTTCGCAAACAATGGCCACATTTGTTTAAACATTGTGTATAAATTAGAAAAAGTCGTTACCTGTTATAGTAACCTGTAAGTAGGTAAGTGTAAATTATACCTTTCATAGACAAGATTTTGCTTTTAAGAAAACGATGCCTAACAGTTACTATGTGAGGCAACGTTGCTGTGGCCTATTGCAATATCAGTAAAGGTTCATTGCAGAAGACATTCCTGATCATTACTTAAGATACTCGACGAGTATCTACAATATTTATTTACTCTTATATAGATGAGTAAGTGTCGGTATAATCTTTAAATACTATATACGTTTTTATACAAATCTTTGTATTTAAGTAAATAAATGCCACTAAGGAAGGATTCAGTTGTTTATAATAATTATTCTAAACTCTTGAACGCACAAACTCCATTATCGATTAGAGTTAATATATTCATAAGTACATCCGATAATTGCCTCCGTGGGATAGACCAGGTAAGTCCGTCAAGTCATAATATTTTTATTCACGTAAACCTAATATAGGCATTTGTGACACGTCATTATTTAAATTATTTTGTGGATTTAGTAGCAGAGGTACCAGGCTCGATTTCTGGTCGGGACACGATATACTATTTTATTAATTATTTGTGAAATTTCTCGAATTTGGTACGCTACAGATATCGTCAAGCTTGCCATTTGTCATGAAGTGCCTATATTAAATTAGGCTAAATGTGCTTCTTCATAAAAGCGTGGCTTCTGACCACCCTGCAAAGAATACAGTTGTGATGGTACTTTAAGGTACATGTTAACTTTGGTATGTAC
Organism: Tinea semifulvella; assembly: GCA_910589645.1. Taxonomy (NCBI): domain Eukaryota; kingdom Metazoa; phylum Arthropoda; class Insecta; order Lepidoptera; family Tineidae; genus Tinea; species Tinea semifulvella. The sequence goes on from OU342594.1 coordinate 10,028,022, forward strand.
ATATATTATATTTGGTTTTGGCTATTAGAGAATGCCTAGCGGCATTAAGTCCGCCTTTGTACGTACATCGTGCTATTAAGTTTTAAAATAAACAAATATTTAACATGTGTTTAAAAAATTATCTGATTTCTGATGTCGCAAAAAGTACTACAGCTATTAAAATTGTATTTAAATTCTTGTTTTATCACAATATGTCACTTGGTCCATAGATTCATTTTCGCTCCGCAAAAACCAGTAATAATAATCTATAATTTCTCTATTATCAAGACAAATCGATAATTTAATCTTCTGTTACACAATATAATTAAAATATAGATAGCATACAAATTGGATACTTAAAATGACCATTCAATTTGAATAATAATGAAGCAAGAACGATTTAACATATTTCAATCTCAGATTTGGCGAAAGCTATTCATTTATTATCATGAGAATTCAGTATTTGATCGAGTACAATATGGAGTAATTTAAAAAAACAGCTCTTTAATTTTAATTTAAAAAAATGACTTAGGTTTAATACGCCCGGTTATATAGCACGCGATGAAATGTTTAGCTAATACTTGTGGCAGCCTCCATCATTACAGCTTCGGGGACAGGACATCTCCAACCGTTAAATACCTGGGCTGCATCATCAACTGGACGTTAACAATGGATGAGATGGCCGTTAATCAGGCGAAGTGTAATGAACTCCAGTTTGCCGCTCAGGTTAAAGGTGCTGATCTACAAGATGTTCATTCGTTCCCGACTTACTTATGCTGCGCCAGCTTATTGGCATCACCTTCTGATCAAAAACAAGAGGGACAAGATCCAGAGTCAGCACAACATATCGCTCAGGGTGGTATCCAGAGCGCCGTGGTTAGTGCGAAATTCTGTAATTGCAAGAGATTTGGAGATGCATATCGAGGCATTTATTGTAGGCCTAGCTAAACATATGTTTTTCAGGGCTGACAACGGATCCTTCATGCATCTTCAGAATATCGGTCCTACTTTCGCACAGCCCCAGGAGGGGAGGCCACTACCTAGGGAGGCGCCCTTGGAGAAGAACTAAAGTAGACAAATCTAGGAGACTAGATTCGTGAGCCACAAGGGCGGTGTTGTAGTAGAAACAGCGCCCAGCACCAAAGGTGCGTTGAATCACCGGCGGGTAGTTAGCCGCCGAAATCCTACCGGGGAAAACAGGAGATTATCCCATCCCCATTGAACATCCGGGCCTGGATGACTCCGCTGCCTGTCTGTCTGTTTCTTTAAAAAAACCTTTTGTGTTGTGTTTGTTGTTTCTATCTGTGGAAACCTTTTAGTGGTTTAAGTGTTTATATTTATGTCTACTAACAAATTTGTAACCATAACTTTTCTTAATAAAGTAAAATAAACGAAACCCGAAACAACATGACAATATGAGTGCGGGCGTAGCAGCGCGCGCCCCCTCTGACTGCGCCGGTGGGCCTCACCTCTGACTAATTAGATGCACTGCCATGTAGTAATAATAATAATAATAATAATATAATACCAAAGTGACGGCGATACTAGACTTTACTTTTTACGGCGCGACTTTAGAATGTGTAACCATAATAAGTATACGTCAGAGATGAATAATTGCTTATCACTGCCCTTAGAGCAATCATAAATCTGCTGGAGATAGTTCTTACCTCTTCAAGACGCAGCGGTTCTTCTAATCCCGCTGCGATTCGTTCCTTCTTCTCCCTCTCCTTTCGTTCCTTCTTCTCTCTCTTTCTTTTCTCCTTGTCCCCATCTCTCTCTTCGAAGACACCGGTCTCTCCCGCCAACACGGTGGTCTTCTTCATGAAGTTAAACATTGCCGCCACGGTCTGAAAAGATAGAAATAATATTTGTTACATATTATATTTTGAATAATTTTGTCGTTATTGTGACACGTTACATCATTGCACCATACATTTTCATAAAATATATTTTTAGGCGCCATTTTATTAAAATGGCAACGCTATCAGAAAAAAAAGAGCACGCAGTAAACACTGCCAAGTTTCAAAATGAACGAAATACTTTCCAGGTTCAACCAATTTAAAAAATACGTCATTCGTTACTAACATTTAATACCGTTTGCCGCATTATTGAGGCAAAGTCTCTCCCAGTCTGGCACCCTCTCGCATGTCCAGCTATTCGTAGACTGCTTTTAAACACGATTTTCAATTCACAAAGCTGCTGGATTCGTTACTCATTATTAGATTACTTTTGTCTATGAGATTAACCTGCGAAGAGTTGGGATTGCAAACAAAACTGAGGCTGCTTTTCCACCAGAGGAAGCTGACCTATTTGCAAGTAAAAAAATAGACTTTATTTTCAGCGAAGCTCTGTTGAAAAAAGGCTACCGGAGCGAGGAATTTGTACATACAAAACGGGCAAGAAGCCAAACGGTATGAGAATTAAAGCTAGGACAATCGCCTCAGAAAAAAAAATATAACAGCGCATTGATTGATTGATAGTTATTGTCACGTGCACTTTTAAATTAATTTTGTTATTTTTCTGATGCCGCCGACCATTTCATTCTCCATCGTGCGTCACATACTTTTTATCGCATTGATGCCGAGAAAAATGATACCGGTAATGCAGCGGATGCCATTATGGGGTGTACGAGTATCATTTTTTATCAAGATAGATGGCGCATGATAGATGGTACCTAATATAACTGTCAGTTGCATAGAAAACTTGTATTTTTATTACGAAATTTATTATTTTCTTGATATTTATGCCGAAGTGAGCAGCTTTTAAGTGCACAAATCGAAATCAAAGATACGGTAATCTCAAAATTGCCGTTCTATTAATTAAACCTTTATTATTTTTAAAGACGGTGTGCGCTTTCTTAATTCGTAGGTAACGTTAATTTAAAATTCATTTTTGTGTTATAAAAATAAAAAACTACGAAAACATTTAAATAATGATGCGACATAGGTGTAAAACAAGGTACCATTGCCGCTAGCGGCATCTACAAAAAGCTTTGCGTGACGCACCCCATTCTAGCTACGATGCACTTTAATGTCAAAAATATCCAATAACTATTATAACTACTAGTATTTTCTAAGTTATAAAATATCTACATGCTACGAAAGTGTAGAACACGTTCTTCTTCGACAAGAGAACAAGAATATGTATGAAAATAACAACTAATGCTCGTTCTATGTTAATTGATCTCTTTGGCATGACAGCATGCACGCTGCTTCACGCGCACTCATAATTTTGTATAAGTATTAAATATCATTATGTTAGGCCGACATAATGGTAGGGACTAATGTCGGTTGTCACTGGCTGGAATTATTATTTAGGCCTCGCGTACCGATTACCACCATGTCGGCGTCATGATCAGAGTTCGCTAACATTTTGTCATCACCGTTCTACAGATTGGCATCTCTTGTGGAAAAGCTGCCTAAAACGACAAAAGAAAAAGCTTTCGATTAGCTCATGTCCAAACGTCAACAATAGCGTCACCGTTAGTTAGGAATTCGATGGTATCTAAGGTTGTGATGTATAAAGCGTGCTTGGACTTTGTCTAGCGTATTATTCATCATCATCAATGATATCTCCCGCTAAACATGAGCCTTCCAGAATATACTTCAGGAAAATATTACCTACTCCTGCTTTCACGAGGAACCTAGTGATTAATCGAGACCTGAATAACTAAGAATCGGTGTCGGCTACGTTTACCATGGACTTAAATACACACTCAGTTACATACAGCTCTTGACCCCCACAATAGCATATTCCAGGCGAAATATGTGGGTATCCTGGAAGCAGCGCAGGCTGTTTTAAGGTCAGGAACTTCAACATTCGTATTCTTATTGACAGTATAGCCGTCCTTTTGGCCCTTAAAAGCAACTGCATCATGTCTGCGGTGATTCTGGACTGCCACCTAGCCCTGGCATTGGGCAGAGTCAACAGAGTCACGCTACAGTGGATAAAGGGTCATAGCAATTCACTGGGTAATGATGCGGCCGATGAACTGACCAGAAGGGGGTCATCTACAACACCAACAGGCCCATTACCAATTATCCCTCCTACCATTCCAGTTTGTACAAAACTGGCTCCGCCAAAGAACAGAAAGACTGCACGAGCAGATTTGGTCATCAGCGACAGACTGCAGACTGTCTAGGGAGGCCCTGTCCAACCCTGATAGGCACCTTACACAACGACTTTTAAGCCTAAACAGAGCCAAGTTCGTACAATGGTAGGAGTGATGACGGGACACTGTGCAGAGTATGCATGGCAGAGGAGGAGATGGCCACGCATGTACTTATGGAGTGCTCCAGTGTGGCTGCATCCAGACGGAGGTATACTTAACCGCATGGCTGTATGCGGGGCGGCGATTTGGTCAGGTCACTCGGCGAGAAGCGACCCATGTAAATCCCATGTGGGATTAACCAAACCTTTAGGAATGGCTTTATGGAATAAACTAAAAGCATAAGAACGCTTTATACATCTAGGCCTCAGCTAACTGTCAACGACCATTGTACCGTCGGATAACGTGGCATGAATTAAATGAGAAGGATTGGTGTGAATACAAATAGTGACATAGAAATATATGTAGCTCAGAGGCTCTCAAAGCGTAGTGTAGGTCAATTAGTATTTTTATTACTTTTGTACCTTGACAGTGTCCATGCAAATATCAACTCTAATAGCGTTCTATAATCTGCGTGTAATTTATTAAAGATATAATATTTTTATACAGGGTGTCTCAAAAGAAATTTTATATTTATTTAGCTTACTGCGTTCAGCATTCAGAGCGTTATGTGGAGATGTTAGACAACTTCTTGGTACCTGAACTGCAAAACTTTCCTGGCTATAACCAAAGAACATGGTTCCAACAGGACGGAGCAACTTCACACACGTTCAATATGTCTCTGCCACGCGTTCGTGAAATTTTCTCAGGCAAATTGATCTCCCGGAGAGGTGACATAAATTGGCCTCCACGCAGTCCAGATTTAACCCCTATGGACTTTTTCCTATTGGGTTATCTTAAATCTAAAGTTTACGCCAATAAACCGACTTCACTGGCGCATTTCAAAGACAATATCTGTCACGAAATGGCAGCCATCCCTGAGTCCACCTGTCGAGCCGTCATAAGGAATTTTACAGTTCGATTAAATGAGTGCCGAGACCGCGAAGGTCTACATTTAGACGATATTATTTTTATGAAATACATCCCCAAAAAGTGTATTTTAATAATTAATAAACATTTTTTTTACTTTTTTTTAAATGATCCACTAAATATAAAATTTCTTTTGAGACACCTTGTATTACAATCTAGAAAATAAAAACTACGTATTTTTAATTTTAATTATTGAGTAATAATCTTATAAATAATATAAATCTTAAGTTACGGTGCAGATAAATTTTCCTAAAAATATCGCCACCCATACAGAGCCTATTCAAGTAGGTAGCGAAAGGTCGACGATCGCGCGAACGTTGACTTACTAATTTATTCTGTCTCTATTTCGTCTCTAGACTGTGAGCGAGATTAATAATAACATGGACTAAATTGTAATTAAATGAATTCGATCGAGTAACAACACTGGTTAAGAGGACATGACTAGTCGATCAATATTATTATTATTTCTAATATTATGGCGTCGTGGTGTTCTTTGTTAATTCAATTTATTTGAAATATAATATATATAAATCAATAAAGACTTTTAATAATACCTAGTAACACCTACCAACTATACGTAATTTTTTTTATTATTTTTACGTAACACGTGTTTACAGGCATTTTAAATCGGTCGCAGTTTAAAATTATTTCACTCCCTATTCCTATACAAAGTGTTAAAGCTAGGGGACAGTTAATTGTGGTCCGCCTAGCAGAAATCTAATACCTCACTCTAGTTAATCATCTGTAAGCCTATTAATTGCTAACTGAAGCCCAATAAGATATATCAACCACAACTACAAAGCGAGAGGGGCGATATATAAAGATATAATAAAAAACCAATATAGTGTTACGCGGCGAACGAGTGCCTTCACTCCGTAGCCACGACTCAGACTTAGCTGTAAAGGCACACAGGGCAACAGTAAGAGAGAGACGGTTTATAGGGTTTTAGTCCGTAGGTGCCCTGGGGCCTCCTTACGAGGCTTCACGGATGAGTCGGGCATGCGACCCCCACCCGCGTTGGCACTTCAGGCGTATCATTGATGATTTATCGATCCACGGTCTATAAAAAATAATAATAAATAAAAAACAATATAGCAAGTAAAGGTATTAGTAGATTTTCATGCGACTTGCCAAAAGCCCTATTCTCGAAAATGGTGTGCGTCTTAACTCTGGCTTCAACAGTACTTAAAGTATTAGAATTAATCTCTCGTACGTCTCTTTATTTATTTTTTACCATGAATTTTATTATATATATTATATTAAATTTTTTGCGCATATTCATAATAGTTTTTATAATTTTAACGGGTCTTTACGCGATTTACCTTAGAGACATATTTCTCCCGACGTTTCAGCCAAGTTGCATTGGCCGTGGTCACGGGTCGACTTAAGCTATGCGGTGTAGTCTCGTACATACTGGGCGGTAGATGTAAACCTACCCCCTTATCACTTTAAAAGTTTTTAGAAATCACGACACACGACACTTAAATATCCTTGGCGACACCGGGCGATTTTTCCCGGCAATGGATATGGTGTGGGTCCGAGGTTGCTGCGACAGAAAAACAAGGAGAGATATCCACAGGTCAATCGGCTGCCCGCGTTCTTACCATATGTGAAAGGAGTAACGGATAAAATTGGTACAGCTTTCAAAAAGTTATCTATCAATGCTGTGTACACCCCATTCTCCAAAGTAGCAAAACACGTACGCACCCCAAAGGATGTCATTCCTTTCCAAACGCCTGGCGTATATAAAGTGTACTGCAGCTGTGGGAGTTCATATATTGGCCAAACTAAGCGCACGATAGCCGAGAGGGTCAAGGAACATATAGCAGCTGTAAAAAACTGCCAATTAAACAAGTCAGCAATAGCAGAACACCTAATGGATTGTGGCACAAACCATTGGATTGAGCTGCATGACCCAAAGATACTTTCCACCGATCGTCCTATTACCCTAGAATAGTACGTGAAGCGATCTTGCAACTTCGCTGAAACGTCGGGAGAAATATGTCTCTTAGGTAAATCGCATAAAGACCCGTTAAAATTATAAAAACTATATAGGTATTATATTGTTTTATTTTTACGTTATGCAATATGGAATAATAATAATGCTTGGTGATAGGTAGGTTAGATACAAAATAATGTTAGCATAATAAGGTTCAGCTGTAAGTACATATCTCCTGATACACAGACTACTTTTTTTAAAGATAAGGTTCAAAACAAATGTAAATTTTTTATTGTTTAAACATTTTTTTTACCATTGGTTTATTTATTTATATAGTACACACAGCAGTACATATATTAACACACACATAACATAATATAGTTATAACTTATCTAATATATGTACCAATTAGGTGTCACAGCATTACTTTTAAAACTAAATTTAACATAAAACAACAAAACTTACAAAATATAACATAAAAATATGACTTTTAAAATAAAATGATACGTTTAATTTAAATAGAACTAAGTATTAAAAAATATATATTTAAAAAAATACATAAATTTGTTACGATAAAACCGAAAACAAAACACTTGATAAATGTTCGATATATTTTTTTAATACATTATAACGGACATGAAATATGTCTATATCATTATTGGCAGTTATCGTTAGTATATGAAAATCTACTGATTCTAATGATATAACCACCCCCAGCAGAGACGCCGGCACCGTCCATTAAAGTTTCTAGTACTCCTCAGAAGGTGGTCACAGTACCTGATGGGTACTTCTATGACCACAAGAAGATGAAGATACGGAAGCTTTAGATTAATTAATTTTAATGTTATTTTTATATGTATTTTAGTTGTAAGGTATTTATCTATGGGCCATCTGTTGCCTGATAATAAACAAATTATTATTATTATTATTATAATCGTTATGACTCAATTAGAGAAAAAGTACACTTTAGCAACTTCGCCGAGTGTTTATTATAATAAGGTCAATGTTCTAGTCATAAAATTAAATGAATGGGTGTGGAAGCGTTTTAAATTCCGGACTGGTAGACATCGCGGCGACTGCTATCTCAATTAAAAATATTGTAACTCGTATATTATGCTTTAAAGTGCTTTATCATATGACTATTATTATAACTAGGTTTGCCTATTAAGCATCTACGTCAGCGCTGAATTGCCGCTTCCTTTTTTTGGCCTAATAATACATTATTTGCAAACAGAAACAGCAACTTCCCCAGCTACCTCTGTCGTGGAACTAAGGAATGATGATGTTGTAGCATGAATACCCACGAACAGAAAGACACAGAGTGAAACGACTAAAAAAGGTCGCTGTTGCGATTAGGATGAGGGTAGCAAAGAAGCGTTCAATGGCGAGAATCGTTAAATCTAGCAGTGAACAATACAAATAGGGAAATCAACTATGGTGACAAGATGCACTTTAAGAAAATTCCCAAAGATTCTAATAAAGCTAATAATGATACTTTAATTATTTAAAAAGAAGAATATTTAGGACAAAATCCAACTAGCAACATTATCATTAACCGCGTTCCATTAAGGCGATTGTAACGTACGAAACGTTTCTTTCTGTTTAAATTAATATATATTTTTTTGTGTTTGTAACGAGCAAGCATTGTGAGCGGCAAAAACTTAACTTTTAAAATTATATACGAATAATTTGGTCTTTATACATTTGGTTCGAAAGTTTAAATTAGTTTAGCAAAATTGGATACTGTAATTGGAAGTATACTGTCAGTAGTCAGTCGTAGTAATCTCAGTTTGATGTAGCCCGAGGCGTTCACGCTTCATTTATAATTTCATACATTTGGTAAATGGCTAGGTGGAGACTTACAAATTGAATTACTCTGTGTAATTCTAATACACAATCTTTAAGTTGATTTACTGATAAAAACTGTATATTTTCCTGCTTAGTGTTTCTTTTAATATCAGACACAAGCTGGGGAAAATTAATAATTTTACAAGTAAGCGTTTATAGTGTTTGGAATTTCCACAACAAGTGCAGCTAATCCAAAAATATAGTCTTCAATTAACAGGTGTCATAAATGCAGCAATGCAAATTATTTGTTATTATAATTGTTTGATATTAGGCAAACGTAGTAAATAAAATGAATCATAGTGACTAGTTAAAAGTACAACAATCTGTTAAATAAATAATTTTCTTTAATGTTTCTAACATACGAGTATTAAGTGAGATAAAACCAAAATAAATACAAATAGACATAATTACTAAAGCTGAACTTGAGAGGTTGATGGTCCAAAACCACGCGATGAAGTAACTCAGAACGTAAACCAACAATTAGTTTTAGTCGTAAATATCATACACGTGGAGGGAAATTACCGCGGTCATTAAGATTACGATGGAATTCCAAAGTAATGTTTTAGAATATAATCGTACCTAAATATACCTACCGAATGAATTCAATTATTTTAAACTAATATTTTACCCAGTAAAATAGTGTACGAGTAAGTACGCTTTACAACTGCAAATCTTTCTAGTTTATTTGAACTAAGTTTTATCGTCACGTCTTTAACTATCAATGATTCACTTGCATCTATTCGAGCTGTATCTTCATTTAAATGTTATTAAACAACTGACAGTCAGTTTTAATTTAATGTTGTTAAAAGTTATTAGTAAAAAGGGTATTTAGCAAGATTATGTTGTGAAAGCTTTCCTTAAAATCCTACAAAGGTCAGTTCTTACGTACATTTGTTATAGATTTACAACACCACCGTTCCCGTGCCTCGGAGAGCACGTTATGCGTCGGTCCCGGTTCCACTAACACCAACTGTGGTATCGTTAATAAAAATTGACATTAGATCCTCACCAACACGTCTAGCCAGCGCGTGGCGAGTGTCGGCCAAATTCTCCAGATATACATACGTTCTGAAAGGCCCATCTCCAACAGTGGAGGTATAGATCACTCTGTTCTAGGGGCTGTAATAATAATAATAAATTGAATTTAATGTATGTGCATTAGCATTTATATCCTTTATGATATTAAAAATGTTAAATCAATACTATTTTTATTTTTGTCAAGTTTAGAACTATGGTCTGGTAACTGAAGCCCTCCTTAGTGAAATTTCTTCACTTAAATACAGTAATTTGTATGGAAACGCGGCTATTTAAGTGAGCGCATGCTACTAAGGAAGCTTTCAGTTACCGGCCCTTACTATGTTTATCAAATTACGTATGGTCGGGTGCCGCAATTTACCTATGGTTTAATTTAGCATGACTGATGTAACCAGAACTAATTATTAAGGTAGTAGGTAGATAGTCAATTAATTCTGAACCATCTAGATTTACACACGTGCTAGTTATAAAGATCATGATTCATACATAAAACAACCAAACGCGTATGGTTTAAACAACGGAGAGGTATGCAGTGCAACTACATAATACGCACTCGTTAATTACACCGGCCCCACTAACAATGCAAACTTGTGTAACCCGTTTCGTACATGTACTAGGTATGTGAACTAGAAACAACACTGAATAAAAACAATGTTTTTCGTAGCTATTGATACTTTCTTACACTCACGATTAATTTAGCTAGACCTCGTTTAAAACAATTATTTAGAATAATGCAAGAACTATACTCCAGATAGATTTCTTCTTCTTCTTAGTCGCTACACTCTTGGCAGAGTGGTCGTGGTCTTTTCCCTGAACCACAAGGCGCCCAATGGATGTATCTCCACGCCGCGACACGTGTCCAAAGAAAGTGAGAATGCGTGATTGCACGATTGAGGAAAGGCGCTGTCCTATCTGTAGTTCCTCCAGGATGTAGCCAGATAGATTTACACACGTAAAAAGAAAGACATATTTGGAAATGTTTAATGATAAATAAAATAGTCCAATTTTCATATTTGTGTGTCTATGTACACTCAATACACCTTTGTGAATATTTCGTTTCAAATTATCACAATGCGTATTAAATAAGAACACCGTTATGTGTAGCATTTTACGGCCGTTTGTTTATGTAAAACACCTGAGTAATATTTCCTAACGTATCTCTAATAGCAGCAAGAAGAAAGGCAACGTCTTTCAAGGTGTTAATAATGGTTTCAAATCTATTTACAGTATGTTTTTATTTTGCCACGCAATACTCTGCGTTGTTAGGGGTCAAGAACCGAGGGTTACGCAATTGCGGCCTCATGGTTCGCTTCTCGTGATTTTTTTGTTTCAGTTTTTCCTATCAATCAGTTATTATTTAGTACTTTAGCATGTACTAATATTTATCTTTCGCTGGCAACGATGAAACGTGCTTGGCTACTAACAAACGTGTAACTGGTTTGTTAATTTGGATGTTCTATATTTTACCAGTTTTAGAAACAATTACTTACTTATTAAATTATGTTATGGTTAATGAGTTCTTATAAACATGGTTAAGGAATGATTTTGCTTTAATCAATTTTAGCGATCGTTATGGCCGGGTGTTCTGATCAAAGATCAAAACTGTTAGTAACTTGGGAGTAACGCATAACTTAGCCTGGATAAATCTACCAGTTCTTAATATCATGACGACAAGAACTTGCAAGTTCATGCTGTCTGTTATCTATTTATTATGATTTCAGTGCACGTGGCCAAACGTTTTAGGAAAAGGTCAAGCCGATATGAACGTGAGTTTAATGCACATTATTATTATTGCTTTTCTAATGTGTCTGGATAGAGATAGCGCGTAAAAGGCCAGCAGAATATTGCGGAGGTACCTTATGCAAAGTTATTACGCATTTCGTGGTTGGAAAATACGAGTACAGCAGGTTATTAGTGAGTTTAACATTTACGAAAGGAAATGGTTTTACATTGTTCATCAATGTGGCACCGACCTTCATTGTGTTGGATTTTCGGCATGGAACGTGAAAAGTATGTAAGCGCTTAAAATTGTAAGTTGGGACCAAAACGATATATTTATAATTTGTTGTCGTTTTGAGACTTAAAGATGTCTACACTGTCCTACGTTTATGATGTTTCAAAAAACCATCATCCTACTCCCACTGTTTCCTTTAACGTCCTCAGCGTAATAAATTACTGGAAAGTCCAGATTGCTCGTGGCTTCATATTAGTTTCTAACATACATCCAATCGCATTTTTGTAGTTTACAGGAGATTTAACCAAACAAAGTGCCCCAAGGAGCATGCAAGCAATGCACAATCTATGAGGAAGTGCGTCGGGGCCGACACTTCCGGACTTCGGCGCTATTACCGCATGCCACAATATTGGTCACCTATATAACTATATGTAACTCTTTTAGACAATATCCGTCAATTAACGGCTATTTAATACTGAACTAGCTGTGCTAAAAGCCTGTATTTGTGCTGTCAATGAGTTGACATTTAGGTTAAAAGCTAATGTTCCAAATGTTTGTTTCGAAATGAAAATCATTATTATATTGTTTCAAAAGAAAAATCATTATTATATTTTTGCTAATATCAATAAGAATTCTTTATTGAATTTACATGACTACCACAATTAGTCTATGGCTTTCTTTACAGAGTAGTTAAAATGCATGTAAAACATTGCCGTCACAGATATATCAGTTAATTTTCTTGGTCTGGCCAAGGTGATCATTCCATCTCTTCTCTTCAATCGCTACACTCTTGGCGAAGTGTCACTTGAGTGTCAGTGGCACACTTAACAAGCCGTCGCACTCTTCTCGAACTGCAGCCTTCCTGGCGCACTCATGTAAGGGGTGATCCATTGCTGCTCTGACCTGGTGAGAGGTGACTCTTCGGGGACCTACCACGCATCCTCTTGCCATCGCTTTTTCCCTGAACTACTAGGTAATGGATGTATCTCCACGCCGCGACTCGTGTCTGAAGTAAGTGAGAATACGTGATTGTACGATTGAGTAAAGATGCTGTTTATTCCCAGTTCCTGCAGTATGTACTTGTTGATTCTGAACTATACCTAACATTGTCCGCCAACACCACATCTCTCGAACATTAATCCGTTTTATTTCTGTTTTGCGTAGGGTCCTCATCTCTGCAGCATACAGAAAAATAGAAAGAACAAGAGCTCTGACCAGCCGGATTATGTATGTCTGGCACATAGAGTCTTCTTTACAACAGGAAATATTTTGGTGGTGGGTTTTATTGGATCCTATTGCTTTTATCAACCTGTAAACAATAATAATAATAAAACACTCATAGTTATTCTGCGACGAGTAAGGTAGGTACATTACGTACACTCTCTAGTACCTATTGTTGCAATTTTTTTAGTTTAAGTATCTCCGAAATAAGTAGGTAGGTGTCAAAGGTTATTAACAGTTATAACTTACTGTTTATTAGTTTCTTGTTTGACTTTTTCATTAAGATTTTTACGAGTTAACGGTGGTTTCAATGGTATAAATGTACTTAGGTGTAATGTTTTAAAGATGAAATCCATATTTTATAGGAAAATGTGACTTATTGTTATAAGACACAGGTGTTATGTCCCGACTTTTAGTCCACTATAGTTAACTGTCACGTGTGTAATTGGCATGCTTCTTAAACATTGATGTCTTGTTTTACTACCATATTTTAGGTACTCGTACCTAAATGAAACAATGCACTATCATAGACTTATTCAATTTGATACGATTGTCCTCGCTTTGATTCTCATACCGTTTGGCTTCTTGTCCCGTTCTGTTATGTATTTAATAATTTGCTTTAAAATAATGTTCCCGTAATAACTCTAGTTTTCTTAAAAAAATACGACGGTATGAATAACATTTCGATGCTTGAAAGGAAATTATAATAATAATAATAAATATTTCCAGACAGGTCACACAGCGCCATCTAGTTTCCGTGGAAAGCTACAAGGCTTGATAAACTACATATTATAGTTTTTTTTTTGTAAATATATACATATTATACATATAAACACCTAGACCGAGACAAATTATACAATGTACAACTTGCCCCCGGTGGGAATCGAACCCATGACCTCCCGAGTTCACGGCAACGTTTGTTACCACTAGACCACGGAGGCGGTCATTATTATGGTCAAAAATATCTTTTAGCAATTCTTGCTTGTTAAGCGTTAGATTTGATTCCCTATAGTCTATAATAAGGGCATGAGTTGTTTAGCTATGATATTAAACCTGATTGTAAACAAAAAATAGTTTGAACATCCTGTATCAGATCGGGGGTTAGTGTACGTTGATGACTGCCGCTGACGCCATATCCACAAACTCCATTTATTGAACTTAGTAAACAGACCAATTTAGAACACAAAGGACATGCCGACCAGGGGTACCAATTCTTGAATGCAGAAGAGCTATCAATTAACTTTAGCTACATTTTGGTATTACATATATAATAAATACACGAACTTTTTTCTAGAATAGAGCTTTTGGAGAGACACATGGAATTTGACAGCTATTTTTCTACTACTGTTAATATATGTTTCAAGAATCGCACCATTTGCATTGTATGATTAAAGTATATACGTTTGTTATACAGCTCTTTATTCTGACTGATGGGAAACATCATTAATATATCACGCCATTCGTTATTACCTAACCGAACTAGGCCAGGCATAAATATGGCCCTTATTAATTCAGTAGTGTTGGTGACGCGGATTTAGTGGACTGTATCTAGGTGCGGGATTTGCGATAATCTTCAAATTAGATACATAGACGATACTATGATAATCGGTGCAATAAACAAACTAGAAAGGAAACTGGTAAAGGAACTCACCTGATGTCCTCGGCACCAGCACTTATAAATTGTTCTTACACTGATTTTGCGGGTTTGGCGAATGCGGGCGAAAACAACGATCGCGGCGATTTCTTCAGCGTCTTCTATGACGACTGTAGGACAACGACTACGCGACGACTATAACTATATTTCGATTCGACGATTACGACCACCATGCGGCGCGGCCAGTTATATAGGCACTGCCTCTCTCCAGTGCGCAAGCGCCGGCCTTTGGACTAGTGAGCGGGATGGGTAATATAGAAAGGAAGCGGCGCGAAAGAGACAGGACAAGGGTATAGGGGTAACAAATTAGGACGTCTGTTTATGCACCGACGAATCACAATAACGCCTAACCATCCAAAATTGGTCGAATCATCGCGATCGGCGCGAACATTCCCCCCAGCTTGAAGCGACCCAGTCCTTCAAATTCACGAAACGAGTACATTACCCATGTATGCGAAATAAAACAAATTCCAAGTCACAAGTGACTACAACGAAACGATGAAACGATTCTTTCACAAGCGATGCGAACGATAGCGAGTAGAATTGCGAACATGTAAAGGTCGAATTATTCCTTTACAAGAGCCCACGAAACGATTTCTACGTGAGATGTGTTTCTAATTTACGCGGTGTTTTTAAACGTCAATAACAATATTTATTTTAAATTAGGTCTATGAATAATCAAATTGTTTTGTTTCAAGGAACGTTAAGTTTCGCTTCAGGGATTCCAACAATAACAAACGAATAAAGGAGGCACGACCCGCGACTCACAGCTAACCATATAGCAATGAGTCATGGGAATCAAACCGACTACCTCGAGCGAGTTGCTGGAGAACTGGAGGAGTTCAAAACCCCTCTGCAAGAGATAAAGCGAGTCGTCGAATTGCACACGTATTCGATTCAACGACCGACGGTGGGATGCCAATCAACTTTAAACGTAACGAATACGAGGAGGCACGAACTGCAACCTATAGCTAACCATATAGCTAAAGTCACAGGAATCGAACCAACTATCTCAAGCGAGTCGCCGGAGAGCTTGACAAGTACGAACCCCCCAGCAAGAGAGAATGCGGGTCGTTGAATGGCATATATATTCAATTCAACGACGCGACCCGACGGCGGGATGCCAAACAACTTCGTAATAAATGAATACGAGGAGGCACGACCCGCGACTCACAGCTAACCATATAGCAACGAGTTACGGTAATCGAACCCACTACCTCGCGCAAGATGCTGGAGAACTCGACAAGTATAAAACCTCCCAGCAAGAGAGAATGCGGGTTGTTGATTGGCCATCTTGTACCCTCAAGCACTAGAATAACTAGTGGCGGTGTCAACCAGGAGGATGCTTGGATCCCTCATGGTGACAGAAGCTGCGTCACGAAGCGGTCGTGTTTGTCCGAAACGATGTGACGAACACGAGTAACGAGAAAACTGACAGCAGCACGAAACGAAAGGTACAAGAAATAAGTGCGACGTGGTGCGGAAGGAACGAGACGAAATGCGTGCGAGATAAACGAGAATGAAGAAATCAAGACGAAAAGAATAGCGGGCGAATTAAATTTAAAAGCGAAAGGAAAATCTATTTATTCATGTTTGGAGCCAAATGGTGCGAGTTGCGAAAAGTGTGCGAAACTTTCTTAGCGGACGGAACGAAAGAGGAAAACGTGCGAGCATCGCCACCACTAGGACCGGCTAGGCACGGGGCTTTGCCTACGATCAAATATCCTAGCGATGTTTCAATAGCTACTGGCTCAACAGACGCGCGGGAAATAGTATTGGAGCGAAAAATACGAGCGAACATCTCGGCTCCCACAATCATATCGATGTCCGCGGGGACGTAGTAGCGACAATCGGCTAGTGGCAAATTATTTAAATACTCTAAAGAAGAGATATCTACAGGCGCGGAAGGTAACTCACTCGTGATACGAGAAACAACTAAGGGTTGGATAGTGAAACGACTAGCATCATCATAGCGAGAGCGAATAGTTAGGGACGTGGTTCCCAAAACCGGGTTGCTAATATCGCCAACCCCAGAAATCTGCTCAATTTGCGGCGAATCTATTTGCAATTTCAATGCATTACAACAAGCAACCGAAATAATATCTCGTTGGGATGCACTATCAACCAATACGCGAATAGGTTTGATGTTTCCATACGTATCGACAACGTTGCACAAAGCTGTGCCTAGTAAAACTGTCGTCTGACGACCATTATTAATGTCACGACGTCCATTGATGGCGCATAACGAAATTGCGGGAGGCGCAACGCTACAAGAAGCGGCAATGGAAGATTGCTCCAGTGCGGTCGTCGTTTGAACAGCGGGCGTGCACGGCAGCGCGGGCGCAGCAGTCGAGAGCGGGGTAGCGCTATGCGATTCGAAATGTAACAATGTATGATGCGTACCTAAACACTTACGACACCTTCTTTCCGAATTACATCTACGAGCGATATGTTTACCACTTAAACAATTTAAGCACAAACCGTTTTGTTTAACTAAATTAAATCTATCGTGAGGCGACATTTCGAGAAATTGGCTACACTGATAAGCTTGACAATGATCAATACCTTTACAAACTATACACGAATTATTATTATGCGAATTAGGAATACTTACAAATGTTTTTGTAACAGCAGACTTGGCAGCCTGCTACTGTACGAAGGCGATGGTTTCACGGCACTATTAGCGCGAAGCATAACACGAGATTGTTCTCGAACGAACTCAACAAAACACGAAACTGACGGCAAGGCATTTTTTTGCGACAACGATAGTTCAAATAATTTTATGGTTTCAACGTCCACATTCTTTGAACCAATGTACACCAATATGAAATCCAACAAACTATCAAGATTTAACTGTTTTAACGCACAAATTAACGCTGAAAACTTATCTATATAATTTTCTAAATTTGTTGGATTCGCACTACTAACGTTCGGCAAACTAAACAACTGATCCAAGTACGTTGAACCCAAAAGACGTTTATCGTTGTATTTACTAACGAGGGTAGTCCAGAGAACTGTGTAGTTTTCGGCCGTTGGCAAGAATCCGTGGCAGATACTCTGTGCCTTACCCGTTAACTTACCGACTAGGTATTGGATTTTTTCACCGTCCGACAAGTCTGTATTCTCGTGAATAACTGTACGAAAGTTTTCGTAGAATGTAGGCCAATTCTCAATTTCCCCATTAAAGGAACACAATTCGAGACGAGGAAGTTTTGTATGGTGTTCAAGGGTGCGGGTTTTACCTACATTCGTTACGGATGCGTTACGCGACGACAGAATACCGCTTTGCGTGTATTTAATTTTCGAATATAAATCTTGGAACGAATTTAACGATTTATAATTCGGTTCCCTATCAGGATAGAGGGCCAATTCGATGTCCACTTTCTCATCCAACATGGAAACAAACTCTGAACGAATTAAATCGATCGTGGAACATCTTGACAAAAACAAAATCGATAATTCCTCACTATCCTTCACATCGCGAGTAATACAATCGTAACATAATTGTATTTCACTAAAATGAGACGACATTTTAGCGTTCAACTTTCTTAATTTTAATTCCAATTTTGCATCTGACGACATTTTGGCGGTTTAACTAATTTGAATTTAAAACGAAACGAAACTAATATGCGGCCGAAGTAACCAACTTTTTGGTTACTAATTTTAATTTAAAAATAAACGAACCAATGCGGCCGAAGGACCAACTTTATGTTGGCGCGGATTTAGTGGACTGTATCTAGGTGCGGGATTTGCGATAATCTTCAAATTAGATACATAGACGATACTATGATAATCGGTGCAATAAACAAACTAGAAAGGAAACTGGTAAAGGAACTCACCTGATGTCCTCGGCACCAGCACTTATAAATTGTTCTTACACTGATTTTGCGGGTTTGGCGAATGCGGGCGAAAACAACGATCGCGGCGATTTCTTCAGCGTCTTCTATGACGACTGTAGGACAACGACTACGCGACGACTATAACTATATTTCGATTCGACGATTACGACCACCATGCGGCGCGGCCAGTTATATAGGCACTGCCTCTCTCCAGTGCGCAAGCGCCGGCCTTTGGACTAGTGAGCGGGATGGGTAATATAGAAAGGAAGCGGCGCGAAAGAGACAGGACAAGGGTATAGGGGTAACAAATTAGGACGTCTGTTTATGCACCGACGAATCACAATAACGCCTAACCATCCAAAATTGGTCGAATCATCGCGATCGGCGCGAACAAGTGTAATGTTATGGGATTAAAAAGGAGCATAATGATGACAGAAACAAAACACCAAAATTATTTTATATTTTCCAGCAGTTCTCGGAACGTTGAATAATAGTTTGGCCCAGTTCCCCAGTTGGCGCCACTGGGTGACCCTGCAGATGGCTACACGCTAATGGCTAACAAAGAAGCTCAAATATAACATAGAGCGGGCATTGGTTGTTATTTTTATGCAAAATGTTTTTTACAGCCATGAAATGAAATGAAATGAAATGAAATGAAATGAAATGAAATGAAATGAAATGAAATGAAATGAAATGAAATGAAATGAAATGAAATGAAATGAAATGAAATGAAATGAAATGAAATGAAATGAAATGAAATGAAATGAAATGAAATGAAATGAAATGAAATGAAATGAAATGAAATGAAATGAAATGAAATGAAATGAAATGAAATGAAATGAAATGAAATGAAATGAAATGAAATATTTTATTTGCAGGAAACATGGTAACAAACAATATTAGGTTTTATTAATATTAAATGGGTCACATATTTCGCCATAAGCATGCAAAATTTTACAACAACTGTTATAGAAGTAAAGTTACTAAAAACTCAGCATTGCTTCTTTAGTAACTTTACTTCACAAAAACCTTTGTGTTCCTTAAAATACACATAGTATTCCTCCAAAGTATAGAAACATTCCTGAACTAGCCACGCATGCAGTACTCTGCAGAATCTTTTATAAGGCATCTCTGTCCATACCTAACAATAATAACAATTATATATTTTAGCGCTCATGTAGGAGGCGTTTCGTCTAAAGATTTTTAATTTAGGTATAGGCATTACTAAGGATGTGTGAGTGATGGAACGTTTGCCATTATTATTACTTTGTTGATACAGCTCAATATTTGACTTAACAAATTTACATGCCTCAAAGATGTATAGACATGGTAAGGTGAGTATCATATATTTTTTAAATAAAGGACCATTTACTTTGTTCTTCTTCTGTTGTCGAAAGACAGTGCACGTTGAACACGACTGTAACCGGCAATGTGCTGTTATAGACTAATTTATTCTGAGACGATTGCCCTAGCTCTAATTCTCATACCGTTTGGCTTCTCGCTTCATATTGTTAATTTTAAATCTTTGTAAAGTAAAGTATCATCACACCCGTTTCCCTTTCGATGTGATCAGAAACTATACGCTTATAAAAAAACAAATTAACATTTAGCTAACTTTACTATAGGCCAATCATGACAAGTGGCAAGCTCGTCGATGTCTCCAGCGTACCAAACTCGAGAAATATCACAAATAAATTAAATATTTTTTTAATTGAATTATTTAAAGTATCATCACAACCGCTTTCCTTTCGGGGTGGTCAGAAACCACGCTTATAAATAAGCGGATTTACATTTAGCCAACTTTACTATAGGCCAATCATGACAAGTGGCAAGCTCGTCGATGTCTCCAGCGCGGCAGCGTACCAAACTCGAGAAATATCACAAATAAGTATACAAGTAGTACAATATTAATCAAATGTATTTTATTTACATTAATAAATATTTTTGTGTCCCGACCAAGAATCGAACCCGGTACCTCCAAGTCTAAATCCACGGACTTAACCGCTAGACCATGGAGGCAGTAGTATTTATTTAAATGAATAAATATTATTGTGTACCGACCAGGAATCGAACCCGGTACCTCTTAGTCTAAATCCACGGACCAAGGAGGCAGTTATATCTTTGCTAACAAATAAAATAGTCGTTACTTTTTTAAGTAACAAGCTACAGCCATCTACTTTGTTTTTCTTTTGATGTTGAACACGACTATAATCCATTGCCGGTTATATACTAATTAATTCTGAGACGATTGCCCTAGCTTTAATTCCCATACCGTTTGGCTTCTTGCCTCATCTTCTTAATATTTTATGTCCTTTGATAGTTCTTACGTAAGATCACAAAAATGCGCATAGTAAGGATTATACCAGTGGCAGATCCGCTTTCCGAGTGGGCTTTAAGCCCCTGGACTGAACAAAATCTTTAAGATTACATATATATATACAATACATAAATGTAAAGATGATTTTTATGATAAAGAAAACAAAACCAAAGTTGATTATATTATTTTTTCTGTTTAGAGGGGGAGGGGGTCAAAAACTGTCGAAAATTGTCTTACGTACTAAATGAATGGCCACTATACACGATACATACTGCGCATGCTATTTGCACAGTGTACAGGCACCCTTAGCATTAGGCCAATAAAACCTTATTTTACCGGCATCTGGTCAAAAGAAAAACACAGTTAAACATATGTAGGTATTACAAGTTTAACTGCGATGGATGGCGCTCGGTAATTTTATGACAAGTCGTTTTACAGCCAATCATCAATTTACGGATCTCACATTAAAATGCTTAGTTGTTATTCATATATTGATTCCAATACCAGCAGCCGTAATAAAAGTCAAAAAATTTGCTAGTGGACGTTAGATGCAGCAAAAAATAATGTAACAAACAATTTGGATGAAAATGTGCTCGTTTCCTGATGATCTTATATTTGACATCGTTGAACGCAGTTTATTTATTTCAAAACTGAATTGCACTATTTACAAAGGCAGATTGTATGATTTTGATGCAGCAGCGTCATCAAAGCATGGCACAAACACCTGGTTTGCGGGTCGGTTCTAGTAATATCAGTTTACTGAATAGCATACGCCTTTGTTTGCCACTATAATGGGATTAAAAAGGAGCAGGTAAAATGCTGTCTACAGAAAATGACCCCTGGGATAATTTTTTCGAGGCCTCAATTAATACTTTTGCATGCACTGACCAATTACAACTTTAGAAAGCGAAAAAATAATAAAAAATGAAAGTTTCCGCGCGAAACAAAAGTCTTGTTCGTAAATGAAGGTCAATTAGGTAGGTATGTCCAAAAATACAAGATTAGTGATTGTAAACAGACAAACGACCTTGTGTGGGCTAGTCTGTTTGTATATGACCAGAGTTCCACTCATCTGTACAGTGCCGTATATACATAGGTACGTAATACTATAAATTCAGGGTCATTCTTTAAATACACACATTTGATGTCAGATTCTACCCTTTGAAATAACTTTAAGTAAAAGTTTTAAACAAAATATAAGGTCACACAAAAGGGATAGGTATGAAATAAAGCATACGGACAAAAATAAGGAAAGGCATGGTCCGATGTTGCGGGGATGAGTAAAGAGAGATTGACGAACCAGATATATAATGCGAAAGTTGTGGGTAAAAGAGGCCCTGGCAGACCAAGACTCACCTACCACGATCAAATAAATAAAAAAAAATAAAAAAAGACTTCGAAACAAAAGGGCATATATTCGTATGAAGAGGTTGACTAATGTCAAAGAAGCGAAAGAGTTATGTCGTGATCGTGACAAGTGGCGCTCAATTGTCTCTACCTACCCCGCAAGGGATTTGACATGAAGATATATATATGTATGATAAGGTAATTTAACTAACATGCTATTAGGACTGTCACTTCGCGATTAATGAGAGCTATGTGTGTGTATGTAACACACACTCTCGGGTACAGTTAACAAAAGATTTTAATTGTATTTTTAATTTTATAATTTTAATTATTATAAACAGTACTTAATAAAAATATTTGTTAATGATTTGAACGTAACATAATAAACAAATCAGAAAATTTAATAAACAGTCTTGGAAGCGATGCTCACGTGACTTTGTACGGAGTGATGTCGCTACAACGCGATCCTAATACAAACATTGAGCGGAAGGTAACTATATAATTTTTATTTCAGAATTAGTAAGTTATTATTATATTAAATTAATCAGTTACAATTTTGAATTAACACATATTATAATAAAATAATAATAAAACTATAATATATATAATATATAATAAAAATAAAAAAATACTAATAATACCATTGCAATATTCAACCTTATTTTTTGTGCGCTAAGTGCTTCAATCGATTCAGTTATTATTTATTTTTATTCCTGAAATCACACTGCATGAATTACGTTAAAATTTACTTTAGCAATTGGAAATATCTAGGTAGCTTGTTGACTTTTTACGAAAAACTGGACCAATATCCATGCCCAAGCCGTTAATCCAGGAATAAAAATAGCAAGAGCTAACTCTTCGTCACAAGCAGACATTACATATATTAACAAGACCGGGCAAAAAGCCAAACATTTTGTATGAAAATAACAACCAATGTCCACTCTATCTTCCATTTGATCTCTTTGGTCACAAGTCACAATACGAATAGTTTGCGAAAACCGTTGCACAATTGTGAATCACGACAATGCAGTTCACACCGCACTATGAATAAGTACTATGTAGGTAAGATTCTGTAACTGCTATTACGTGTCACAATATGCCACAATAGATGGCTTATCTTATCGTATATGGTACGAATATCATCATATCGATCGAGCGATAATGATTGTTAAAAGCTTCGATTTTAAACTAAGAGAAGGTTCTTATGCTTTCCTAAACTGCTAACAGCTTACTAGTAGGATATACTCGTATAATCGCCGCGCAGGTCTTTTTGACGCGCTTGTCTTTGTGGACACCTAAGTACTTGTGAATGAGTTGTCTGGCCCATTGAGCGCAGGATATACCCATCAACTAGTCCAGGACATATGTCATACTAATAAACTCGACTCATTTTGCACTCTTCATTTAAGTACATCCTATAATGTGTTTTTTTATTATTGTTGTCAATGAGCTTGGAATAACAACGCCAGGAAATAAATTAAAATGTTAGCACAATTCCACGTCAATCAGCGTCTTATTAAAACGTAATATACATATGGTAATGCTAAGTGATCTGCAGTACAAGATACAGTACAAGATCGTAGAAGAGCGACCTTCACCGATCGGTAATCCACTTTATATAAAATAATTATTTATGATTTATAAAAATAGTTACGCTAAGAAAATTAGTGGTAATATGTTCGGTAATAGGTTGCCTAACGAAATATGTTCAAGGCTATTACTATATATATATATAATAATATATATATATATAACTATAGATTGTTTTTTTTTGTGAGCTTTGTTGGCTACCTGTCTACGAGGATTTTCAAAAATGTTGAAAGGTGCCTTCCTCCGGGCCTATAATGTTTTTTTTGTATATAAACTAATATGCTAGCTGGAATCGGACCTTAAGTTTGACGTTTGACGTTACTTCCCAACATTTGATCCTTAGAAGCGACACTATCAGCTACTGTGTTTGATTGTTTTTATTAGATTAAAATATTTTTTTTTAAAAGGCTTGAACATTTTTCTTTAGGCAACGCATAACCATTTGTTAGTGTATTTAATTATATTAAAATAGATTTTATTCAGATAACCGATCGGTGAAGGTCGCTCTAAGACTAATAGTACTTGTATGGGAGTGAGTGAAGTTCACTGGAATCTGCTAAGCTGTTGGTCTTCTGCTAACAGCTTACTTATTGGACCACTTTGCTGCTTAGTCTTCTACTAGCAGAAGTAGAATCATTTAAAATAATTAAATTAATGACGTTTCATTAATACCTGTAATAGGTTTACGTGAATAGAGATATTTAGAGTTTTTTTTTGTCCATTTTTTTTAAATATGTAAAATTTACAATAAATGACCAAAATAAAGGAATGTATCTGGCAGAACCTCCCGTTATTTAAGAGAGACAAGAAATGATGATTACTTTTGCCCACCGATCGATATTGCCAATTTTATCTCATACCATTATACAGGTGTTGTGCTACCACAAAGCCGACCGCTATTTCAGTTGGAATCTAATGCAACAATTTTCTCGCGTGTATATTACCTTAACAATATAAAGTTGCGACAATAGTCTTTCATTGCTAACGAATAAGTGTCATTATGCTGTCAAACGATTTTAAGAATGTTAAATTTCTTGCAGTTACGATGCGGGTTTACGTGCATCTTTACTTTCGTCACAAGTTGGTAATTTTGTCACTGGCATCTGAAGTTAGTAAAGTATTATTACGACCATATCGCTTCCAGTTCAGCACATGTTCCACTGTAGAAATGGGCCTTCCATATATTTCTGGAGAATTAGACCTACTCGTATACTCGCCATGGTGGCCAGACGGCTCTGATGTAAATTTTAATGATTTAATAACGATTTCACAAGTTGGTATGAATGGTATAGGATCCGCGGCTTAACATGCGTCTCAAGGCACGGGTTCAGTGGTGTTTTAAATCTATGACAAATGTACGTAAAAAAATACATAGTTCACCGCTCAAGAAATATAACCCGGTATACCTCCGTCTTAACCGCTAGACTACAGAGTCAATTATACGAATTCAACCAAAGTTTATCTTGCAAAAGATATCTTTAAAAGATCATATATATTATCACACTTCAGCACAGCTTCTAGAACTCGACGCTAGAATATAGAGTCCTAGATCTCCACTAATGGAGATGAACATATTTTTGGAGAATTTGGCCTCACTCGCCACGCTGACGGGTTGGTAAGCGTATGCCGTCTGACGAACTGTAATGTTATTTGTTTTAGAAAAATTTTTCACTTCACATGTAGTTATTAGTGCTGTTCCACTGGTCGACCGACCCCTTTTAGGCTAACAGCTAAAGCGATATGAGTATATCAAAATCGGGAGCGAAAAAAACCGCAAGTGCGGACGCTTGAATTAGTTTCCTTAAATCAAACCGCGGCGATTTAGCCGTAGTAAAGCATACTTCTTGATTTCAGGGTTACCAGCATCAAATTACGGATTTTTTTAAAATTAATTGTTAATGTCTATATTTAACAAAAACTTTAAACAGAGATTTCTTTACCCCGTATTTTGTTTTGATAATTAGGGGTTTCTTAATTTTTGTAGCGCTAAAAATACGGGGCATCTAGCCAGTATCTCCGAGGCGCGATGGAAGACAAATTTCTAAGCATTCCATGGATTCACCGTGCGGGTGCCGGGCCCATCGTGTGTGGGTAAGAGATGAGAAGAATGGTGTCTCAGGCTTGCGACCGACAATAGGCTGGTTTAAGAAAAGGAGGCCTCCTTTTTTATTTTATTGCGCTATAATACGCTCACCATCCACCATTCTACTTCTCTCCCTACCCAACCAAACACTGTATGATTCCGTTAATGCCGTCTTGGAAGCTCGTTCCATAAATGTATTGACGGCAGACCTGCTTAGGCCCAATTCTTTCAGTAAGTGATGCAAAGATTTAGCTGGAACTCCTCTCGCACCAACTTCCACTGTGTAAGGCTGAGTCTTGAACCCGTTCCTGATCATTTCTTCTGTGAGATTGTAACTATGACAAATGTACGTAAGAAAAGTGTTTTTCTCATTGATACACGTGTACAATTGTACATATGCATCTCTTAAAAACATCGTTCCCACAACTCGAGTCGCTTAGTATTTAATAAAGTCCATAAATATTTGATGGATTATGATTTTTAAAAAGACATCCTTTATATTGTATATGCTTGGATAAAAAAAGAGAGTGTAATGCAATACATTAAAGTTATATTTACAATAAGTTATAATAATATTTATTCTCAAGCCAAGCGAGACCACGTGTGCATGCAGGATGACGTCAATACTGCAATGCGTATTTAATAATGCTTTTTATTCTTGCATGGGCTTGCCAACATTAAAAAAGATAATTATCTCTCAAAATAAGCGCATGTGTTATTAAAAAAAAAACTACAAGATGTTCATTCGTTCCCAACTCATACTGCGCCAGCCGTCATCACCTTTTGGTCAAGACCAACAGGAGCACAAAGTCAGCAAAACTTATTGCTCCGTGTGGTCTCTCGTGCGTAACTCCATCATACCTAGCTCGAGATCTGAAGATGCCTATTATTGCGGTGCTTACTGGAGGAATTTGTTGTCGGCCTGACTAGATGTATGTTTTATCTTCTATAGAACAGACAACGGACACTGTCAGCTCACCGCTATATTGCTTTTATTGTTTAACGCTTATAAAAAATGTTTAATCATAAATCAACTTTCTAGGGAAAAAAATCACGGACATTTTGTCTGATATCATATTATTAATGATTAATCATATTTGTTTTAGTAAAATAGAGGAAAATCGTTATTAATGTTTATGTTATTTTTGTACCTATATGAAAGTGAAAATATGTCCCAAAATGTCCGTAATTTTATTCCCTAGAATGTTGATATATAACATTTCTCTAAAGTATATTCAGACTTGAAAATACTTTGAATTAATTGGATTGTGCGAGCGAGAACAATGCAGAAGCATTGAACACTCTTAAGACCTAACTGCCTAGATATAGGCTAAGATATTTTATGTTAAAAATTGTATTGAGTGGCACGACCTCCCTCTTCAAGGCCATAGGCCGCACTGTCAGCTGTTTACCGTGTTGCAGCTGCTCCGTGAACCCGCGTATTAGATATTATCCTCTTGATATTAGCACGCGCCGCCCGCTTACACAGCATCATAAACTCGAGTGATGGACGTCATCATTATCAGCCTGTATCTTTACACTGCTGGATGTAGGGCCCCTTCAAGGCACGACACTGCAAGCCGTCTTTTGCAACCTTCTTTAGGTCATCCGTCCTGGAATAGGTCGTTCCATTCTGCGTCGTCTTGTATAGCGTATTAGATGTCGCTCTGTCCGCAACAGACACTTCAAGCATCGCTCAGTCATACGCTGTCACTCGTGTAATGGCGCCCAGCACCAAATGTGTATCGTGTTAACCGGTCGGCAGCTGGTCATGACGGGGAAAACAGAGGAATGTCCTTATTCCTAACTCCTAACCCAGGCCCAGGCCTGACGGGTCGTTTGATTGTTGTTGATTCTTAGCACATCCCGGTATAAAACTGTCGGATGAATCATAAACTCGATACATGTATCACGACATGGGTGTCTTTGTCTTGCAATTTGTTTTATTGTAAAAAGTAAAAGTAAAGTATCATCACAACCGTTTCCCTTTCGGGGTGGTCAGAAACCACGCTTATAAATAAGCGGATTCACATTTAGCCAACTTTACTATAGGCCAACCATGACTAGTGGCAAGCTCGTCGATGTCTCCAGCGTACCAAACTCGAGAAATATCACAAATAAATTAAATGTATTTATTTTCATTAATAAATATTTTTTTTGTGTCCCGACCAAGAATCTTCTAAATCCACGGACTTAACCGCTAGACCACGGAGGCAGTTGTGGCATATCGTATCTCCATGTCCACTAGTGATTAATCAATCAACGAATCGGTGAAACGAATACATAGGAGTAGAAACAGTTATAGGATATGGCTGAAATATACTTTTTCCTGTTCCCGATGACAATAATTTTAATATTTTGCCTCATGGACTATAAAGTATCATCACGACCGTTTCCCTTCCGCGATAATCAGAAATCACGCTTATAAAGAAGCGAATTCACCAAGCTCGTCGATGTCTAGCGTACCAAACTAGAGAACTAAATAGTAATTAAATTTATTTATTTAAATTAATAAATATTAGATTATATTTTTATTATATTTAGTTTTTCCTTTATTTTATTTTATTTTATTTTTCTTTTAGTTTTTAGCTGTATTTTTAATTATGAAGTGTTTTTTTTCAATTAATAGTAATTTATGTTTTAAAAGTTCAAGTTTATAGTTTATTTATTAATTTCGTTTTTTAAAAATCGTTGTACCTTACTTCCTTCGACAAAAGAAATATAAAAATGAAAATGTGTCCCCTTAAACAGGAATCGCACCTGGTAGGTACCTCTAATTCTAAATCCACAGACTTAGCCGCTAAAACACGGATGCAGTTAGCATTTAGCATCAACTATGCGATTAATATACCTTTTAGGTAGGTAGGTATTTTAATTTTACTGAAAAATACATCTTTTAATAGCGATAATCATTATAGTTTTTACACATAGCTACTATATAACTTTCAGCTAAGCCCAAAAGGTCATAACTATTGCCAAATCAGCTGTTTGATAGGTTATTTTACGTTTAGGAGTGGTACCATGCGTCCCAGACTGGAGGGACGCGGGCGGGGGTAGCAATCGATACTACGCCCCAGACCCCTGTCAGCTGTGAACCCCGGGAGAAATAAACCCAACAGTGTATGTAACCGTCTGCAAATTATCCTTCCATGCAAAAAAGCTTTGTCCATCGGTTTGTCTCGTCTTTACGCTTAAATTACTAAACCGATTTTGAATAAAAATGGTAGATACTCTTGTTTGTTAAACAACACCCTGAATTATTTATTAAAAGCTCAACAATATTTAATAAAAATAACACTAGGTACGCTAACAGTTTAATCTCTGAAATCATACCCAAAAGCAGAGTTTTTGACAATATGGCAATAAAATTGTACAAAAAAATACCTACTATATTTTAAGAATTGCCTACAATTAAATTTATAAACGTAATTTACGTCTGGTTGTGCGATTTTTGCCTATATTTTACAAATGACTTTTAAACAAAAAAACTGAAATGAAATACTGACATTATATAAATTTTCTGACATAACTACCCTTTAATGTACTCATATATGGTGCTGACATCAAGCCATACCTACATTACATGCTGAAGCTCAGTAAGACATTATCACAAAGCCTATATGTAATATACAAAAATGTTAATATTAATTTATTACTGTTGTAACATATTAGGTTAAGATGTTTTTATGCAATATAGAATTTGAATTTGGAACCCAGAGATGGACATATATGCAATATACGATATTTATTATGCATATATATGCACGAGAAGCGACCGCAAAGCCACCGTATTTGCAATAAAACCAGAAACCGTTTTTGACTCTTCTTAAAGAGACTATTAGTCAAATTACGTTTTATATCGGTAAAAAATTAGCACCTCTATAATACAGTTCGTAATATGTATAATATTCGTTCTCTCAACTTTTCGATTAATTATTCATCTGTATATCCCAAAACAATGACGTACTCGTATTTAACCGGAAGGAAGTTCCAAACAACTTTCCGGTGCGATACTCGATAAGACTTCGAATTTTTTAATTCAAGCACCGCCAATAAATTACAGTTATGCAACTTTATTTGACAGATCTTTGCACTGTGCTGTTTAAAATTAAATTATAATGAGACGACCGGATTTTGTCGGAACTTTTGCAATAAAATTACATAGTATAGGTATTATTAGACAAGCATAAAAGCCTCCGTGGTCTAGCGGTTAAGTCCGTGGACTTAGGACTCGGAGGTACCGGGTTCGATTTCTGGTTGGGACACGAAAATATTTATTAATGTAAATGTATTTATTTACATAATATTTAATTTATTTGTGATATTTCTCAAGTTTGGTACGCTGTAGACATCGACAAGCTTGCCACTTGTCATGATTGGCCTATAGTAAAGTTGGCTAAATGTGAATCCGCTTATTTATAAGCGTGGTTTCTGACCACCCCGAAAGGGAAACGGTCGTGATGATACTTTACTGATGATACTACTTAAAAGCCGTAAGTTTTCAAGATTGTTTTATCTACCATGTCTAAATTGGAGTAGCTATAGCACAAACTCCAATATCGAATCGATATTGAAATATATATATATGTATATATAATATTATTAATACATTCTTGCTGCCAATTTGCAGTTCTTTCTGTTATCCCGCACCTCGAGGCACTATCTAAAATCCAGGACTTCAATAACGAAGTATTTATGTGGACATTTTCTAAATGTAATTATTTATATTGCATATATTAGCAAAAGTTTTCCATAAATAAAAAAAAAGCTGGTAGGTGAACTGCTGGTGGTAATTTAATAAACCCTGTAGAGTGTATCCACACGTTTCGGGATCAGTCTCGAATTGCTGTCATGCCCAGTCAAGCCGGCATACTCGTAGTGTTTGGGACTGATGTCAGTCACGAGTGTCTGATTACAGTTGCTAACATTCATGGACCTCGCGCGCCACTTACCATCAGGTGGGAGCAAGGTCACATGTCATCCTAGTATTTAAAAAAAAAAAAAAAAAAAAAAAAAAAAAAACCAGTATCTTTAAGATGAATGTCTAAGCAAAGGATTCGGTTCAGCAAAGGGCCGGTAACTGAAACCTTCCATTCCTTTTTCTTTCTAGTGGCATTTGCTCACGTAAATACCGGTACATAAATTTGTATGGAAACGCTTCCATTTAAGTAAACGGATTCTAGTGGCACTAAATACTAAATCTTTTTCTATTGACATCCAACCCTCCCAGCGACCTTCTTCAGGGGAACCGCACACTGCACGTTCCCGTAGGTACCTACATGACTTTACTCAAAAACCTAAAATAGGTAATACATCTGTCGTATTCTGAGAATGGCCGGTAAGTCAATGTTTCCATTCATTTTACTTTCCTAGTGGCACTGCCTTAGTTTAGCGAGACGATCTATAGGCGTAGGTAAGCTATCCTAGTGGAGAGACATGGTGATATTTATGATAGGTAATATGTAGTATGTACACATAGACTATAATTCTGTGTTCAACTTGAAAGCAAAGCAAAGCTCGTTTTTTTATATTAAATTTAGTATACATTTATTCGAAAAAAATATTGACAATATGTAAAATACAATTATTATTAATATTAAGGATAGGGATATACTCGTAAGTCCCGTCCGCGTGGAATGGTGGCAAGAACGCTGGCTGCATTTTCCCGCTGAATTGCAATACTGATTCTCTGGGCGAAGTCACCGGAGGAGACAAGACGCGGTGTTGTCTTTTTAAAGTGTGGCAAACATTTTGTATGAAAATAATAACCAACCCCCAATCCGTCTTAAATACGTATTCGATCTCTTTTTTTTAAATCTTATGAATAATTTATTTTCACAGTTCCTTTATTTTCTTAAATAAGCCAGTGTCTATTAGTCTGACTGTACCTACTGCGTCTACGAGGGGCGTTCAAAATATTCTCGGTATTGATACGTTACAACCTCTTTTATATATATATTTGTTACTGGCCGCTAAGATTCATCCATTGACATTAAAAAAAAGTAAAATTGGAACCGAGATGTTCTTTTGTTTTTCTGCAATTGCCGAACAAACATGAACACCATGAGCGAATTAACAATTTTAACGAAATTAGAGCACCGATCCGTCATAAAATTCTTGACAAAACAGGGTAAAAATCAAAAAACCATAAAAGAGGAAATGGATTGTGTTTACCGTGAGTCTGCTCCTTCTTTATCTACTATTCAAAAATGGTCAAGCGAATTTAAGCGTGGAAGGGAGAGTATTGAAGATGACCCTAGACCTGGCCGGCCTGTAGTGGCTACCTCACAAGAAAATATTGATAAAGTGGAAAAACTTATATTGGAAGACGGCCGAGTGAAGGTAAAATCTATAGCTCAAGTAACCAATCTCTCTATTGGTACCGTACATGACATTATACATGACCATCTTAATATGTCAAAAGTAAGTGCAAGATGGGTTCCGCGAATGCTGACGCTTCTTCAAAAGGATATGCGTGTGGCTTGCTGTTCAGATTTTATCGACCTGTGTGGTGAAAATCCCGATGAGGTGCTGCAAAAAATAGTTACTGGAGATGAAACCTGGGTTCATCATTATGACCCAGAGAGCAAACAGGAGTCCATGCAGTGGCACATTAAGGGTTCAGCTCATCCCAAGAAGTTCAAGGTAATCCCGTCAGCTGGCAAGGTCATGGCCACAATATTTTGGGATTGTGAAGGAGTTTTGCTTATCGATTATAAAGAAAAAGGTGTAAATATCACAGGGCAGTACTACGCTAACGTTATACGTCAATTAAGAGATGCGATCAAAGAAAAGAGGCGAGGAAAGTTAACCAAAGGTGTTCTGCTTCTGCATGACAACGCCCCTGTCCATACTGCTCATATTGCCAAGGCAGCTATTGTTGAATGTGGGTTTGAAACTGTTACTCATCCACCCTATAGTCCGGACTTAGCCCCAAGCGACTTCTTTTTGTTTCCCAATCTTAAAAAGGATCTGCGTGGAAATAAATTTTCTGACGATGAAGCGTTGAAGACGGCCGTGGAGGAGCATTTTTACACCAAAGATAAAAAATATTTTTATGAGGGATTAAAAAAAATAATTGATCGATCTTATAAGTGTATGAACATAGGGGGGGAGTATATTGAAAAATAAAAATATCAAACTTTTCGTACTTGTTTGTTTTTATCCACATACCGAGAATATTTTGAACGCCCCTCGTATATGTGAATTATATCGCAAATTGTCTGTGGTCACTACAAATTGAATGTCCATAGTTAAGCAGGTTATTTTAATCTATCTAGGTCATTAATTTAATTCAGATATTTTTATTTAATTAAACTGCACTTCGGACTAATTTAATCTTGCGTAAACAATTAATTATTCAATTAGTTAGTAAGACTTTAAAAATGTAGGATATAAGTTTACCTACCAATAGGTAAGTAGGTTTTTTACTTCTAGTCATTAGGACATTTTAGGGTCGGATTAATAAAATCGACAAGCACGAGCTGCTTTCAAGTGTCTAAAGTAACAGTTGTTAGGTATCTGTCATTTCAACATTTGGAAGCACGAGCTCATGCTTAGATCTGATTATTAATCCGGGCCTTATAGTAGGTACCTACGTACCTGATTAGTAAGTGCTTAGAGGGATACCTGTTACTTTGCACTGTCAATATAAACACACGTAATTTTTGACAATTCTGACTAATCAGTAGCCAAGCTATGAATCTCAACAAATAAGGCTTTATTAAATCCAGAAATAGGTGTATATTTATAGTTAATTCTAGGTTACCAATTAGATACAGAAATAAGTAGTTGCCAAACTAAATAAATATATTTAAAATTCGAATAGGTAGGTATATAGTATTTCGACTTATATTCTCATAGGGTTCGCTTGTCAGATTAGTAGGTGCCTTTATAATATTGTTCCGCATGACGGCAAGAAGCTTTAAAAATACAATAATACGCCGAATTACGTATAGTAGTAATCCTAACCTCTATACTTGGCTATCTAATTAAATTACAAAGAAGTTACGTACACATAACGAGTGGGTACATAAAATAAATATTTACTTACAAGTGCGTATTTTTACATCCAAAAACACAACTGTATTTGCCTTATAGACCATCACACACTAAACACAGAAAGATCACAAATTCCTCTAGTCACACAGCACTCTTTACGCAATAAGTTAAACATTATCACTAATATAATCAATCAATAAATATATTATAACACTAACATTCCTTAAAAAATACACATATTTCGTAGTTTTGACAGATGTCGATAAAATATTCGACGCGCGTAACACAACAAGCGTATTATCAACAAGAAGCGTACAACAAACTAACGAGAAAATATAAACGCGGCGCGACGAGCAACGCCCGCTGCCTCACTATTACTCGAACAAAGCTAAAAGGTCATAAAAACATGTGGGTTTTCAAACAAAACTCAGGTTTACCATTTCGGTCGGCTATCCCCTCATCTGCAGTCACATTCACATTGTGAATATCTTCTTTCTCTTTTCATACAAGGTCCATGAGAGAGATAGGGAAGTCTGTCGTATATAATCCGCAGAAATACAAAAGCTATGTGCTTCTTGGGTTCTACTCCTTTGAACTTGAGTCTTTATTTGCTACCATTTTTAGTAGTACCCCTGCAGCAGGCGTGTTATCTATTATTCTTTAATAAAATTTATTACACCCTGTAGATAAGAATAGGTAATTTATGAGATGAGCTAATATTTGTTTAATTATTTGGCTTGTAACGTAGGGTATGTTTTTTATTATCGTTTTATTGTTAATATTTTTGTGGTAATATTTTATTTTTAAACTAGGTTTGTCGTGGTAGTTTATCGAACCGAGAACGAAGCAGGTAGGTATTTACCTATGGGGTTTTGGACAGATCGAGCGCCATTTATTTATTTTAATACTTTATTGCACTTAAAAACCTAGTACATAGGCCAGCTATAACGCCATAAGGCATTCTTCACCAGCTAAGTTATTTTTATATTTTTCTTCATCCTGCCCATCACCTTTCGTGATCCCCAAGGTTATTTATATATATATTTGCTCCGCGCAATCCCAGAGAGTTCTACAATCGTAGGTACTACCTATAAAAAAACCTACTTATCTAGGTAATTATTTATAGTCAAGAATCTGGGTCCACTTTAGTACACTTATATTTTCAGTTTAGCTGGCTGAGCCGCCCTTGAATCTTCTAGAGTTTTTTTTTTATACTAGCACGACATTGGGCCCACCTGATGGTAAGTGGCACGCAAGGTCCATGAATGTTAACAACTGATATCAGACACTCATAACTGCCATCAGTCCCTAACACTATGCCGGCTTGACTAGATGCTTTTTCACACTTCGCTTGAAGGACTCCAAGTTATAGCAAAGTGGAAACACAGAGGCTGGTAGAGCATTCCACATCTTTATCGTACAACAGATGTATGAGTCGCCAAATTTATACGTACTCGAAGGGATGGTGACTACGGTATGTGGGTGCATATTTTGACCTGTGCGTGTGGTTCGGTTGCGGAATGGAGAGGGAGGGATTAGGTTACAGAGTTCTTCGGTTCTTCTTTAAATAAATGCCAAATGCAAAGCAACCAATGTCCCCCCGATCCAGTTGCCGCTGTCTCTTTAACCCAGTTCTCCCTCAATGGCTGTACTGCAGGCTCTTACCCTTCATGTAGGTTCTGCTAACTGCTGCCATCGAGTAGTTGTTGCATGTTGCACGTTAATCTTTTAATGCGGCGAACAAGTATTAGTATTAGATTTAGTCGAATTTTAATTACCTATTTCCCTGTTTAAATATTTGCACCTACCTCCCACATATCATGTTCGTAATGTCCCTAAGGTTGACCGAGTAAGAATGTCTAGCGGCATTAGGTCCGCCTTTGTACATAGTGCAAAAAGTTTTAAATAAATACATAAACAAGGGCCTTCGCTTGTAGCGACGACTCGGACTAAGCCTGGTTTTAACTGGTTTTAAATGACGGCTGATCTTCAAAATGAAACTGGTACAATCAACGCCAATTTAACTTTAATCCCTACAATTACAGAGGCTTCATTTTAGTGAATTTTAGTTTTCAACTTAGCTGTAAAAGCGCCAACAGTGAAGTGAGATGGATATAGGGTGTTAGTCTGTAGACGCACTGGCCATAGAGAGTCGGGCATTTGGTTCAATGGGATGTATCAGGCAAAGCTTTTTGTAGATGTCGCTAACGGCAATGGTACCTTATTCTACACCTATATCGCATCATTTTTTAAATGTTTTTGTAGTTTTAATTTTATTAACAGAATAATGTATTTTAAATTAACGTTAGCTACCTTAAAAGACGAATTAAGAAAGCGCACACACCCCGTCTTTAAAAAGAAAAAAGGTTTTATTAATAGAACGGCATTTTGAGATTACCATATCTTTGATTTCGCTTAGAAATCTCGATTTGTACACTTAAAAGCTGCTCACTTCGGCATAATATCCAGAAAATAATAAATTTCGTAATAAAAAAGTTTTCTATGCAACTGACAGTTATATTAGGTACCATCTATCATGCGCCATCTATCGTGATTAAAAGTTAGTGATGCACCCGCATCATAAGATGATTTTCCGATTCCGCTTATAAACAAACAAAAGCAACCATCCTAAGTACACTCTTCATCATCACAGCCATAATTAAACAACATATATTTTTTATATCAACACATATTCCTAAATCTATACTGTTAATAATGGGCCTTCCAGAAATTTCTGGAGAATTTAGCCTACAATCAATCGCCGCTGGCCAGACGGGTTGGCGACTTGACTTAATAATAATTCCCTTACTTTATTTCAACGATGTTAATCCTCATTGCTTTATTTATTCGAAATAGATATTTACCTACTTAAACAAAATTAAACACCTACTAAACCGAATAAAAAAATAAACTATCTATAAATAAATAATGTCCTCAAGAGACGTCCCATCACAGATATCTAAATATAATGAATAACTTTGTTATGAAGTTTTATGCATTCTACAGTCATAAGTTCGTGAAGCTTTACACATTGAACTTTGTACCGTTTTTATTACAATAGCCGCAGGTATATTTTTATATCGAGTTAAACACAAGTGTAAAGCTTCATATAATCTTGAGTACCTACCATTCACACTTTCTATCCCCCATAATATAACTTTGCCCCATTCCTCCGGGGGCTATCAGCTGGCGACGTCCTTGATGCCAAGGTGCAATATTATCAATTGAGTTATTTATTATTAACAGTATCAATACATTCCTAGCAATATTTATAAGCTTCACCGGGAAAGCACCACCGTTCTTATATAAAAAGAAAGGTCAAGTCTCTGAAATCGCTTTTTACAGAGCTCTAGCACGAAAAAAACTCCGTTATCGAATTGAAATCAAATCAATATGTTTGCGTTTTTTTTTGTAATAAATCTATTTCTGACGCTTAACCATTTTTTTTTCTTATTAAGGGTGATGCTTTTCAGGTGCAGCTTATGACCTTGATAATATTAACATATATATTATAGTTTGTAAATTTTTACATTCGATGCATTCCGTAACGTAGTACCGATTCTCGAGCTGTACAGATAATGTCGCATGTGATAAACGAGTGAAACCGTTGTTTTTGTAAGGATTTTGAAAAATAACGAATGCGGCAATCATTTGGCAGTTATAGCAGCGCCCGTTCGGTTACCTTAGCATTAACAAAATAGAGTAGAATAAAATAACAATAATAATAATAACAATAGTACCTAATATTTTTTAGTGATAGGTATTATATTGTTGCTATTCTAAATATAGCAAAAAAAAAACTTGTATAATATTATAATGGATTCTAATCTAGAAGGTGCGGTCGCTCAATGCTATAAATCTGTGGCTTAGGGCCGGTAACTAATTCCTCCCTTACTGGGATTTCTTCACTTAAATAGTAGCGTTCCCATACATTTTTTTTGTATTTAAGTGAAGAAATGCCACTAAGGAAGGATTCAAAAGGCCCTTAATGCCGCTAAATAGTCAGACAGACAGACAGTGGGGTCGTCCAGGCCCGGATGGCTAATGGGCCTGGGTTGGGGATGGGGACATTCCCCCGTTTTCCCCGCCAGGATCTCAGCGGGTAACCATCCGCTGGTAATTCATGCACCTTTAGTGCTGGGCGCTGTTACTGGTATAAAAGCGCCCGTGTGGCTCACGAACCCAGGGGGTCTAGGTTTGACTACTTCAGCTCTCTTCCAAGAGTGCCTCTCTAGGAAGCGGTCTCCCGTTGGGGGGCCGAGCGCAAGACGGAGCGATATTCTGAAGATGCTTGAAGTGTCCGTTGTCGGCTCGATAGAACATACGTCTAGTCAGGCCGACGACAAATTCCTCAATAGTAGGCGACATGAAAAAAAAAAATGTGTGGCGCCATCTATTGGACAGTAGTCAAACGACGTTATTTTTGAAAACCAAAATACGTGTGCCGCCATCTATTAATTAGTAGCAAAACTACATTATGCAAAATACGTGTGGCGCCATCTATTATACAGTAGCAAAACCACTTTGTTTTCTTAAGACCAAAATACGTGAGGCGCCATCTATTAATTAATAGCAAAACTACGTTATGCTAATAAACGTGTGACGCTACCTATTATACAGTAGCGAAACTACTCTTTAAAACCCAATTATGTTTGGCGCCATCTATTGATTAGTAGCAAAACTGGATGACCCAATATACGGGTGCGCCACCTATTATGCAGTAGCACAACTACTTTATGATAACCCAACATCAGTGTGGCGCTATCTATTATCGCGTAGCAACACTTATATGTAAAATCTATTAAAGAGTTTGTCGCTGGCCTGATTAGACGTATGTTCTATCGGGCAGACAACGGACACTTCAAGCATCTCCAGAATATCGCTCCATCGTGCGCACGACCCCCCAACGGGAAACCACTTCCTAAAGAAGTGCTCTCCTGGAGGAGAGCTGAAGCAGTTGAACCTAACCCGCTGGTACATTAGACGCCATTTTTAATTTTATTTGTCTCATTTACAGACTTAATTTTTGTTTGAACACGGGTGTTAGTTGTAAACTCTTCAAACCTAAATAAGATTTTTTTCTTTGGCAACATTCAGAATTAATAAAACTAATAGGTACCCAGCATTTTTGACAGCCATAAGTCTGTCTCTTTCATATTTTGAATAAACATGTGTCACAAAAATGTGTATTATTTTAAAACGAAATTGAGTAAGTTTGACAATTTGTTTGTTTAAAAAAGTATTATTTAACTAAAATATGTAATTTAACTACATAATAGAAAATAATTAATACAAGTTTAAATACCTAATATAAATTTTAGCCGAAAATAACGTCGCGATGTGCCTTGAGTTATAGTTTTAGTCCGCGAGCGTTGTTACTTCCAAAGAGTATAGTAACTAATGGGGTGTATCACTAACTTTTTATCACGGTAGATGGCGCCTAATATATGGTACCTAATATAACTGTCAGTTGCATAGTAAACTTGTATTTTTATTACGTAATTTATTATTTTCTGGATATTATGCCCAAGTGAGCAGCTTTTAAGTGTACAAATCGAGATTTCTAAGCGAAATCAAAGATATGGTGATCTCAAAATTACCGTTCTATTAATAAAACCTTTTTTCTTTTTAAAGACGGTGTGCGCTTTCTTAAGGTAGGTAACGTTAATTTAAAATACATTGTTCTGTTATAAAAATTATAACTACAAAAACATTTAAAAAATGATGCGATATAGGTGCAAAATAAGGTACCATTGCCGGTAGCGACATCTACAAAAAGCTTTGCCTGATACACCCCATTGGGAAGAGTGCCTACTCACGCAAAAAAACTCGTTCACCCGAACACTAGCGTACCCAGTGCGTAGGATACTTAAAGTGCCACACATACCTATAATAGATATGGATTCTATATAGGTATAGCATTATATCCGAAATTCCGTTTATATGCCCGTAACCATTTACCTGCGAGTGAAAATTTAAAAATATTTTGTCTATTTATTGTGACGTAGTCGTAGTTTACCAGTAGATACTAAAAGTTTCACGAACCTTTTTTTTTTTTTACTAAGGTTGTATGGTTGGATTGTTGACAGTTTGACACACAATGAATTCAATCAAATGATTGAATTAATTACAACACTATTTTGTTCAAACCACAGATATTAAATTTAGTATCGGGAGTTCTTCGCGCCATTTTGCGTGGACATGTCAAGTGCAAGTTTTTGTTTTGTAAATTAATTTGCTGTGGATATTATTGGTCAAAAGTGGTGTTCTTTTGTTTAATAATGTGCTACAATGTGAATAATTATGGAAAACGATAAATTGGACTTGAAATATGGGGCACAAGTTGCAGTTTATTTTTTGCGGTTTTCCCGCGCTACACTACTTTCTATGTGAACCGAAATTTGTCAATAACTTGTTTTAAGTTTTTTCCACCCCTGGTCCCTCCGTTTCGACAGCTGGAAGGAATAATTGAGTGGCTCCTCCATGTTGGGTGAAACGTCTAAGAATAATTAGACAAATGACATCCTTTTTAATAAAACACATGTATTAATTTTTAAAAAGTTTATTATTTAATTATAATTGAAAGTATATTTCGTTGAGATTGCAGCCCGGAGCCGCTCCGCTCGCCGACAAGGCAGCCCGGAGCCGCTCCGCTCGCCGACAAGGCAGCCCGGAGCCGCTCCGCTCGCCGACAAGGCAGCCCGGAGCCGCTCCGCTCGCCG
Organism: Tinea semifulvella; assembly: GCA_910589645.1. Lineage (NCBI taxonomy): Eukaryota > Metazoa > Arthropoda > Insecta > Lepidoptera > Tineidae > Tinea > Tinea semifulvella. Next base: position 10,068,688 of record OU342594.1, read on the forward strand.
ACAACTTTGGTATTATTTTTAATTAGAAAAAAAAAATAAAGCAAAATAGTAATACGCTTAGGAATATAAAGAATTTGAAATAGAAAACTAATTTATAGATTAAATACATAAATATGTTCGGAACGCGGAGAGTTATTGGACCTTGTAGAGTCGTGTGCACGTCACATCTCCACATTTCATCACCTGGAACAAAATCAAATATTACAATGGTTCTTCAAACGGCTGACGAAAAAGTCTGGCAATTATTTCTGCTAACATATTAGCCTCGCTTTACAGGGACAAATGTCTACGAGAGCATTTACCAGATCGTCATTTAAAAAACTGGTCCACTCACACTTTGTAAATAGCTAGTTTAGTTTATTTATTTTGTAAGTAGGCATAGGACAATAAATATAATGTATTCTGCGCTATTACATATAAAAAAAAATATTAATATAACGAAAAGCTTATTTTCTGGGAAATAGCTTGTATTTGGAGCAGCACATTACAACCCAAATATACATAATTATAATCTTAAAATTATAGCTGCTGTAAATAGGCATTGTCATATTATAAACTAAGACATACACAATTATAAAATGAATACATCAAGGATTATAGTGGCATTGTCATACTATAAGCTAAAACATGTCACATACTCGTAAATTATAGCTGCTGTAAAAAGGCATTGTCATACCTCCAAAGCTCCAATGAAAATTTATATTTTGGGTTTTTTACTGGTGTAAAACCGCCCGTGTGGCTCACAAACCAAGGGGTCTAGGTTCGACAACTTCACTCCCCTCTAGTGTTGCCCAAAGCAAGACCAAGACTTAGCCAGTCTTTGCAAGACTTTGCAAGAGACTAGGGACTCCCCTACCCTACCCTTGGTCTTGCAAAAAAAAAGATTGGGCAATCCCGGAGCACCTCTCTGGGAAGTGGTCTTCCGTTGGAGGGTTGAGCGCGAGACGGAGCGATATTCTGGAATTAAAGTGTCCGTTGTCGGCCCGAGAGAACATACGTCTAGTCAGGCCGACGACAAACTCTTCAATAGTAGGCATCTCCAGATCTCGAGCTATGACGGAATTACGCATGAACCACAGCGCTCGGGAGACGACTCTGAGCGATATGTTCTGCTGACTTGTCCCTGTCTATTACAAAAAACATAAAAAGTGATCGTTTATTTAGTGTGTGAAGTGTGGTGCGGATCTGGTCTGACCAGCGTGTCGGGCTCCGGCTACGGGGTCTCTTGCCTTCAATTTTTGCCGTAATTAACAGCTTTTCCAGATTTCCAGAGCTTTTACGGGCTATATGACCAAAATACTCAAGGACTCGTTGCAGGCAGATGGAAGAGAGCCTGGTAGTGACTTTGAGCTCCTTGAGTATTGAAAAGTTTGTTCTGCGCGCTGTCCACGAGAGGCTTCGGTCATTGGCTCTAAGAGTCCAGGTTTCGGCAGCATACAGGAATATGGAGAAATAATAAATCTAATTAAAATTAAGTACATACCGCCTTCATTTCGTCGGCGCCGAATTCCCTGACGTAGGTAACTTCAGTTCCGTCAGCCGCCTTTTGGACTTGCTTCAGGGTGTTGCCTTCGAAGGTGCACACGGTCTTCACCTGGAGAGTACATTAATAATAATATTAACGTTTATAATTGTTAAGTTTTTTCATACATTAACGATATTTGTAGGAGATGTCGGCAAAAAATACGCCGTCTGGGAGCTTTTAACGGTAACGCTGCCTAAACCCTTTGAGGTCTACAGAAAAGTCCACGATGGCATATGTCTATCTCTTAAGGATAACATACTATATCCATTTTAATACTTTAAAAAATGGGCAAAAAATAAAGCAGTAATTGGAAAGCTATTTACACTTATACGGTATTAATCCTTATCATTTTAAATACGTTAGTTGGCTTGGGCATTTCATGGAGATTTGTTTTCCCTTTCCACCATGCAAATTTATAAATATATATTTCCAGACAGGTCACACAGCGCCATCTAATTTCCGTGGTAAGCTACGAGGCTTGTGTTACGGAAACTAGATGGTTGATAAACTACATATTATACTTTTTTTTTGTAAATATATACATATAAAATTATACAATGTACAACTTGCCCTCGGTGGGAATCGAACCCACGACCTCCCGAGTTCACGGCAACGTTTGTTACCACTAGACCACGGAGGCGGTCAAAATTAAATGAATACCTTAGGAGATAGCCAAATCAAATTAATTTGCATCGAAATTAATTTCGTGTCGCCGTTTACACAGGCAAAGCCAGGTAAAACAGCTAGTCAATGTATAAACTAAAGCAAACTGCAGTAACAAATGTTTTATGTAACAAAACAAAAACGACGTTTCTTGTAAGAATTTTTAAGGCAGGACTAGGTAAGTTTTCCAGGTCAGTATTGTTGTTTCAAGCGGTGTTATTAGCATAGCTGGGCACCGTTAATCAAATAGTTAACTTCGTTAATCGTTAATCCGCTACAAAAAAAGTTAGCTTCGTTAAACGTTCAAGCGTTACATTTCGGAAGAATTAACGGAAGTTAATGTTAATCCGTTAATATGTGTAAAATTGCATTTTTATATCGTTGCGTTAGTGAACTTATAAAACCTGTTGGTTTAGGTTCTGGAAGTTAACAGGTTAATATATAATATTGTCAGAATGAGTTCTCTTTTTTGTCTTGCCTCGGTGTACGTATTGTGACTCATGTACCCTTCTTACATGTTGTTTCAAATTATTCAGGCTTGATACATGAACTTTTATTTTGGTGTCTTTCGGCAAGCAACGCTTACAAGCAAAAAGTATTTGCTGGCCCGATCTGGATACAAATTCTACATACTCAGTCAAATGTGGCCAAGGATTCTCATCAGGACCGGTGAAATCCGATTCCATGTGTTCCATGATATAGTTTTAATTACTACACTGCACTTTTCTATCTAACTAAATACACTGCACTCTTCTTTATTAACACGCAAATTATCACTGACAGTAATTTATAATAACAACAAACACAACACTCGTCACTCTAAGCACTGGCGCTAGTACTTCGCAGTTTTCTTACTCGCACGCGCCGGCAAAATATATCTAGTTTTGTTTTTGTCTCACGCGCCGCCGCGCCCGGCACTTGTCGTTTTATACTTGTCTGAACCTGTTTTTTGCGCCACACCGCGGTGTCGTGCCGTAAATAGTGGCATTGGATTAACGATTAACGGACTTCTGCATATTAACGGAAGTTAACGTGTCCGTTAACATTTTAAAAAGTTAACTTAAAAGTTAACCCGTTAATCAAAATGTTAACTTCGTTAATTAACGATTAACGGATTAACGAGTTAATGCTCAGCTATGGTTATTAGGTAAGTCTTGTTTCAAGCGGTGTTATTAGATGAGTCTTGTTTCAAGCGGTGTTATTAGGTAAGTCTTGTTTCAAGCGGTGTTATTAGATAAGTCTTGTTTCAAGCGGTGTTATTAGGTAAGTCTTGTTTCAAGCGGTGTTATTAGATAAGTCTTGTTTCAAGCGGTGTTATTAGGTAAGTCTTGTTTCAAGCGGTGTTATTAGGTAAGTCTTGTTTCAAGCGGTGTTATTAGATAAGTCTTGTTTCAAGCGGTGTTATTAGATAAGTCTTCTTTCAAGCGGTGTCATTAGGTAAGTCTTGTTTCAAGCGGTGTTATTAGATAAGTCTTCTTTCAAGGGGTGTTATTAGGTAAGTCTTGTTTCAAGCGGTGTTATTAGATAAGTCTTGTTTCAAGCGGTGTTATTAGATAAGTCTTGTTGCACGGTCTTATTAGAAAAGTGTTGTTTCAAGCGGTGTTATTAGATAAGTCTTGTTGCAAGTGGTGTTATTAGATAAGTCTTCTTTCAAGCGGTGTTATTTTTATATAAAATAAAGTTTTAAATAAATAAAACAAACAATATTTCAAATGTGAAAGCAGCTTTGTGTACAATACGTCATAATTTTCAAGTTCACCGGGTCATCTACTTATTTATAAATAACATCTTTGACAAATACAATTGTAGACACTGTTTAACCTTCGCACTTTTTAAATTACAGTCGGTATGTAAATAGTAAGAATTGATTAGCCGACTGACGGTAATAAAGTTGATAAACAGACAGTATTTTATTATTTATTTGCATAAATAAATGAACGCTTTGTTTACCGAGGTGAATGACGGGTCAAGAGTAAAAATTTCATTTATATTTTCTTTATAATATAATCTTAGTAAAATTGCAAATAATTGCAGCCAGATTCTATTTCTTTGGGCGTAAACTTTATCTAAAGGAATTCTTTAACTAACGGATACTGTCAATATAAGGATTGATATTCGTTGATATTTATTTATTATATATTTAAAAAAAAATGTTTAGACGAAACATGAGTCCTTTGCGACATATTGCACGAAAGATAATACAATTTGCACGGACATGTCAAGTTTTGTTTTGTAAATTCTTTACTGTGGATATTGTTAGTCAAAAGTGGTGTTCTCTTCTCCCGATAGATGATGAAAAAGGTGATTGGTTAGGCAAAAGGTCTAGCCCATACATCCAAGTCTGATGTAATATATCTTTCTTGTTATGGGTTAATGAGCTTATCATCAAATTCCAGATGTCGCAGAATTTGATGCTTTTCTTGGAGTCACTCGCAGCTATAGCCCAAACACGTCGGGTAAAATATAGGAGTTCACAGCGCGAGAAAACCGCAAAAAATAAACTGCAATTTGTGCCCCATATTTAAAGTCCAATTTATCGTTTTCCATAACTAGTCACATTGTAGCACTTTTGACCAACAATACCCACAGTAAATTGATTTACAAAACAAAAACTTGCACTTGATATCTCCGCGCAAATTAGCCGAAAAACCGGCGTTTTTTTGTTTAATAATGTGAATAATAATGGAAAACGATAAATTGGACACTAAGTTTTTGCGGATATCCAGCGCTGTGTATGCCCAACGTGTTTGGGCGATAATGCCGCGAGTGAATCCAAAAAACATAAAATTCTGGCATATGGAATATGATGACAACCTCTATAACACACGAAAATATTTATTAATAAAATTATATTACAACAATATCTGGTTGTATGGGCTTGATGGCCTTCCCTATTATATCATTTAATATCTATGTGTTTTATTTTGAAGGTTAGATCATCACCCATCCTTAGATGCGACAATTAATCCGGCCGTTAGTCTTGAATGAGTTACAATTGTTTGCTCATTATTAAAACAACTAGCATAACAACAACAACGAAGCGTGCCCATTGCGTGAAAATTAACTTCATTCATTCGTTTATTGACTGTACCTTGGCTCCATCAGCGCGATCTTCATCAAACTCCTGTCCAGGAGTGAACTTGCACTCGGTGGTCTTGAAGGTTGAAGAGGTGACTAGATTGAACTGGTCTCCATCTTTCTTTAGTTCGACGGTGGGAGTCACGGCGTTAGCAGCCTTCCTTGTGATCAGACCAACACCTAGAAAAAGACAAGATGTTACTAAATTTAATTTATCGTTTCTTTACGCGTCGTTCAATGGCCTTCATTATTACAGCCCCTAGAACACAGTTTAGGACCTTTATTGCTGGGCCTTCCAGAACATATTTATTTTAAGTGGCCTACACACTCCAGACGCTGGCCAGACGGGTTGGCAAGCGTCTGATATTAATTTTAATCACGATTTGTGAACGATTCCACGTTTGTATTGTCCCATGCTCGACTTGACTGGGGAGTGTTATTACATACATACATACATATCTTCACGCCAGATCCCTTGCGGGGTAGGCAGAGACAATTGAGCGCCACTTGACACGATCACGACATACCTCTTTCGCTTCGTCGACATTCATCATCCTCTTCATACATGCCCTTTTGTTACGAAAGCTTTTTAATGTACCTTCAGCCAGTGTTTTATTTATTTAATCGTGATATGTGAGTCTCGGTCTGCCAGGGCCTCTTTCGCCCACAACTTTCGCATTATATATCTGGTTCGTCAATCTTTCATCGCTCATCCTTTCAACATGCCCGAACCATCGTAGCATGCTTTTCCTTATTCTTGTCCCTATGCTTTCTTTTATACCCACCATTTTCCGTATTTCGACGTTATGCGGTCCGCCAAAGTGACGCCGCATATCCGACGCAACGACCTCATTTCTACTGCATATTAACCCTACTCTCATGCGTATTGGGAGTGTTATTATTAATAATTATACTTGATTAGGCTCTATATGAGTGGCGATATTTTAGAAAAACTTATCTGCACCGAAACTTAAGATTTTAACACTGCCTCCGTGGTCTAGCGGTTAAGTCCGTGGATTTAGACTCGGAGGTAGCGGGTTCGATTTCTGGTCGGACACAATAATATTTAATAATTTAAATAAATAAATTTGATTAATATTTAATTTATTTGAGATATTTCTCGAGTTTGGTACGCTGGAGACATCGACGAGCTTGCCACTTGTCATGATTGGCCTATAGTAAAGTTGGCTTCTATATAAGCGTGGTTTCTGACCGCAAGGGATATGGTCGTGATCATGAAGAAGATTGTGACCTTTTTTTTATGCTGCGGTTCGAACCTTGACCTTTATCGATTTTAAGGAAAGCATTCTTATAACCAAAACATTAATGTTCTCTTTTAATTTAAAACTATATACTAAGCCAAAATAATAATAATAAAATATAATATATATAAATTAGATCTTAAAGAAACCTATAAATGAATTAGCATGCTGTTAAAATAAACTCGCAAGCATCAAAGTAGTGATTGATTAATCAGTAGCTTGCGGTCCGGTTACCTTATAGGGCTAGTAATTACCGGTTTCCGATCTTTACTTATACCTAACGTGATTCGGTTTCATAACAACTTGGCGACAAGAAATCTATATTAGATACGGCCGGTTGCACAAAAAATAATGTATGACAATATTTTGATATACGCCAATGACGTGCCTCATAGGCATACGGTTAACATGTCAAAATATAATTAGTCTTTCTGCAACCGGCCGTTAATCTTTCATCGAGAAGACACAGAAGGTCAACCGGATAGACGTATGAATCTCATAATCTGATGCATAAAAAAAAATAGCTACTCTTAATAAATAATATAATAGAACGAAAAACCTATTTATTTATTATATTTACAAAAAAATGTATTCGAAGGAAATAAGGTACAATGAATAAAAAATAAATAATCTAAATTATAATAAAACACTAAATAAAAACATTTACCCATGACTTGCCACATGGCAGTGTGCCAATAACACGCGCAGCATTCCCCGGCTTAACAGCTATGCTGATTTGCTGCTCGAAAAAACTGCCAGCTAGCATTAACCAGCCGTTTAGACAGTTCGAACTTTTAGCACTTGGTCCCATTGTCTCAAAACCAAAAGGCACAAACATGTGGTCATGACTCGTAATTGCGACATTTGGGCTGTCCGCTGTAGCCCACAAATACGAGTTTAGTTTATATTTTTAATTTATTTAAAATTAATTGACCCTTCGAAGATGCCTCCGTAGTCTAGCGGTTAAGTCCGTGGATTTAGATTCGGATGTACCGGGTTCGATTCCTGGTCGGGACACAATAATCTAGAGACATTATCTCATGTAGTAAAGTTGGCTAAATGTGAACCCGCTTTAACAAAAAAAAAATCTCTTGGTTTCTGACCACCCCAAAGGGATACGGTCGTGATGATACTTTACTTTAGTTCCGTCGAAAAAAAAAAAAAAGGTTGATTTAAATTATTATTTGTATAAATTTTGACAGAATTCTAAATATACCTAACACATTTTTTTAACGTCAAAACTGCAGGAATTAATGTGTTTTTTCGTGCGGTCTAGCTTTTGTAAGAAATCTACTTTCAAATCTATTTACAAACCTTCCTAATACTGTCAGCATATTGAACGTAGTTATTAACGAAATAAGAGCTGCTCGTAGCTTCATTTATCTTGGTAACCGTACTTGTTAGGAAAGCTGTTCTTATATCTGCTACGTAAATGTGGTTTTCATTTGATATCTATGAATATTTAATGTGAAAGGTGACATATTGATTATTTTCTGCACTAGGTAGGTTCGGTTGTTCACCCGAGGCGGTTTAGTAGTAAGCGAGGTGGTTTTTCTCAGGGTTTGAACCGTCCCTATTCATCTTCTTCACAGCCCTAGAAGACAGAGTCCTAGACCTCTACTGATGGAGATGAGTCTTCCAGAATTTTCTGGAGAATTTGGCCTACACTCGCAACGCTGGTCAGACTAGGGTCAAGTTCGAAACTCAAGTTACGCTTCACGATCTTTTTAATCAAAAACTCTTCACTCTTTACCGTTCAAGTTTCGGACTCAGAAAAAAAATACATCGGCAATTTTACCCAATCTTTTGGGTGTTGCTGGTTAGGTTGTATTGTAGAAGTAACTGACGCCTAAGTTAGGTACCTATACCTCACTCTGTGGAGGCAGGGGGTGTAAATGTTGTTTTTTTTTTGTTTCCTCCACCGAGTGTGATGTAGGATATATTTTGCACTGCTAATAGCGCTGAATGTTTTAGTACGAGTATCAACTAAAATTGTAGCGAAGACTGCTCCCCAAGATACAACATAATGGTTTGGGGAGCAGAGTTCTGTATCTCTTTCTTGCTTACTTGTTTTGATTATTTTTTTCCTGTACCAAATTTTGTAACTCAATTTACTTTTGCTTCAATAAACGATTTTTACTTTACTTTGCTCGATAAGGCATACTCAGAAATTATACATTAGCGTAGAGCCTGTGGCTCATTTAAAGGTACTGCAGAGCTGCGTTCGTAAATTAACAACGTGTAGGGTTTTTAACACCGTGTCGCGACACCCGTCGTTCGTGAATGCTTGGTGTGGTAACCCCAAGCCGTTCGGAATTACATAAGGTTATTTTAGTTATTTTAGTTAGTTTAGTTAGTTTAGTTTTAGTTTTTTAACTCACCCCTAGTTCCGAGACACGACAATAGTAACCTAAGCACGAACGTATTTTTAGTATTTAATTATTACTTAAGTCTAAATAAAGTTTATTTAAGTTTACTTTAAAGCCGTACCGAGACGTGCATAAACTTATTTGGCAAAGCTTTGTGACGTCACAAATGACATCATTCCTCGCGCTTAGACTGCTCACGATATCGAGGTAGATCGCTCTGAGCGCTGTCCATTGTTTGTCATAATGTCCCGCGCCATTTTCAAGTTAATTTAATATTCGGTTTTCTTTTAAATTATTTAATATTGTAATTCGTTTATACTGTTTCTATATTACTTCTTAAATAAATCTATAATTAATATATAAGTGGGAAGTGAAAAAAAAATGTCTGTAACACGGCAAGTTATTTTGAATTACCAAAATAAGTTAATAATATTAAACTTTACACATATAAAGATGAATAAACCGAAAGATGTATATTTGTTCCGAATTGATATCACGCTCTGAGTATCCAAATCGCGATATTTGATTCGGAACGACCGGTCAGTGTCATATTCGTTCTAACCCTTTCAGCACGACAAAAAATATTAAAAGGTATTAATAACTTTGAAATACTTCAGTTCTAATAAAGTATCTAATAAAAATAGTGAAAATAAACCCACCAGTGAATTCCACAAAACCCCCTCCGCATATTCGTGCGTTGGATAATATGTTAGAAATAAAAAGCACTATTGTATGTTTTTTTCTTAAAAAAGGACTATGGACTAGCCTAACAATTTAATAAAGATAATCACTAAGTAGCTAGATGCTATGCATGATCTATCGAGATTTGGAGCGGCAAAACAGAATTTGTTGACCTCTCGAAATTTTTAATAACGCACGCTTGGTACTGTCCGTGCTTAAAGGGCTAAGCGCTCTGAGCACGATTCGGAATGAGGGGTTAGACTGCTCACGATATCGAGGTAGAGCGCCGTCAGTTGTTTGACATTATGTCGCGCGCCATTTTAAAGTTTATTTAATATTCGGTTTGCTATTTAATTATTTAGTATTGTAATTCGTTTATACTGTTTGTATATTACTTCTAAAACAAATATTTAATTAATATTTAAGTAGAAAGTAAATAAAAAATGTCTGTAACATGGCAAGTTATTTTAGAAGACCAAAATAACTTGATAATTTTGAACGTTACGCATATAAAGCTGAAAAAGCCGAGAGAAGTGTGTTTGTTAGTATTCATACTTAAATATGTGGAATCCGCAATTTATCTTCTATACATTTAAAAAAATAAACTATTATGGTATGAATAAAAATGTAATTTGGACCGTTCCGAATTGAAATCACGCTCTGAGCATCCAAATCGTGATACTTAATTCGGAACGACTGCCAGTATCATATTCATTCTAAGCGCTCTGAGCTTGATTCGGAACACCATCAACACATAACATCAATCCCAAGCACGATTTGTATCAATGTTAAAGTGACAAACATTAATATGAGATAAATGTCGACAGTGAGAAATTATTTTTACGAAATTACATGACAACATGGTTTGACGTTTCGCAAGACGGAATCGTCCGTAAACTTCGAGTAACTTACACTAATGACGTCAGAACTTTACGCGGTGTCACAAAAACGAACGGTAATCAAATACGAGACAAGTACAATCAAAAAATTATTTTTTTTTAATAAAAAATATAAGCATATTACAGCAAAAACCATCAATATTTTTTAGTTCCTAACATGACCCGGGCCTTAATTAATACTTAGGTATAGTTAATGTTTTGCAACGTCTATAAATATAAGCCAGCGTGTTTGTTGACACCTAGCGGTTAGACACTACCGCATTCCGATCTATCATTCAACTTGGAGAATTCAAGATTGCAAACAGGAAGTCTAGGAATGTCCTGGATCGATTGTTACCATGGGTTATTGCACTTTGATTCAACATTGACAAAAAGTTACTTTTGAGCTATGCCATAATACTGTAAACACAAATCATTGCTAATATTATAAATGTGAAGAAGCTGTGTCTGTATGTATGTATGTTTGTTTGTCCGTGATTCACGCCTACATATGTATATATTTGGCAGAAATAGGTTTATAATTACGAGTAATTCTAGCATTAAAGGACGGTCGCCATAAATAAGCTGGGACAATAAAAAGGAAAGATTACATGCAGCGGCAAATATCGACTTATTTTAATGACGAAGAGTTTATTTAATGCGATCATAACGCAGGTTTCGATAAAAAATGTCACCTACCCCTAATAAGTAATGTAAGATTCGGTATGTACGCCACTGTAGTACATTGCATGATGTTTTAATAAAGCCTGTAGGTAACACGTGATGTAAAAAAAATATAACGCGGTAGTTGCTTATTTTGTATTTTATACTGAGTACGACATGAGACATTGCGCCTACCCCTTGGTAAGCGACGTATGAGGTCCAGAAATTTTAGAAACTTTAATCATAGGTCGTAACGAATCTAAAGCTGCGTGAAAAAAATATGTCGAAGGCTACTGAAATGGCGCACATATTATTTATTAAGAGCAAGAGAGTTCGGAGCGGACAAGTGAATAACAAATTGATTGAAAGATTGAAAAAAGACTAATGACATCCTAACGTAAATGTTCCATTCGCAGTTCATTGTCCTTGACATCAGGCGATCTCGGGAGAGCCAATACCGTCGAGCCGCGCCCTCGCATCAACCAATCGGAGCACACTATTTTGCTTGGGCCGTTTATCGATTCATCCGTGCATGCGAATGTGTGGGGTGCAACAGGCGGGAAAATTTTATCTGTAACTTTCTGTCGTCACGCGGCTTATGGATAATCTTAGAAATTAAATGACAATCAGCCCCCGTAACACATACTTTCTTGCCAAGCTCTCAAATTATGTTTTTAAAGACAAACTTGCACACCCGCTTTTATGTGACAAAAAATATCTATGGCGGCTGTCATGGTATGTAAATATTTACCTTTCAATCGAGAGGTATTTTTGTCGTATATTGGCTTATTTATTTGCCCGCATGCTACGTGGGCTGAATTTAGCATTATTTAAATATAAATCCATAATAAAGAAAATAGTAACTACCTAGGTAGTTATAAAGTTTATAAGATTTAATCTAAAAGGTGTTTAGTTAAATAAAAGGTATTTACCTAATCTATTAAATATCAAGCTACGAGTATGATAAGGTTGAATATTAAGTTAGACATGTGTTTACCGTACACGAGGTTCAATGTCCATTTGATAACTATACATCATCCGCCTATCAACATGTATCGCGGCCAAGATTATCTCAGCCGAACTAGTGTACGTGCACTTTACAAAAATATCATCAGATTTTATTTATAACATTCGCACTGCATAACAGTTTTTTTAGCAATTCGATCAGACTGCAAAAATATTTTTTGTTACTTGGAGCTTGTATGAATATTGCGTTTTCAAGAGCAGCCGGCAACTGGAATTTAATACCTACTTTCTTCCACTTTAATAAACCAGTGCATTCGAGCGATGGAGCATTTCACATTTCGGTAACACGACTGAAAACCATTTATTTTTTTATATAATTATGAAGCCCGATAATTTAAACGCACTTTTAGCGAGATTCTACTCATTAGAAGTTAACTGTCCTGACGCAATTTTCTCCCATTAAATATGGAGAACGACAAATAAGACGCCCCTAACAATAAAAGTGGCATTAAAGCTATTAGCTGTATGACGAATAGTCTAGTACCTTTGTCATGCCATTTTAAAGTAGAAACGCCGACGACTTCCGCGATGTCCCACCACAATGCAGCTCGTTTCATTGAGCACAATTGGATTGATTGTCGGTCATTTGACGACAATTGGTCGGCTCTTGTCGGCTCAATATTAGGTAGGTACACTAATCGTCGAACTCCCCTCTCACAGACCACACCCTTAATTAGTCTGAGAATATCCAGTTCAAATTATTCAATAATGCCTTAATAAAGTAATAAAAAAATCATTTATTATGATTTAAATAGAGGGGTCTATCTATTGACGGTTTCTATTTCATTTTATTTTAAAAGTATCTATTATTTTTATAGAAGGTGCAGTAGGACAAAAAAGTATAGGAAACATTTTGAAGATAATAGAATGCAGTAAATAATTACAACCTATTACAAATAACTATAAACTAAACCTAATAAAAATATCCTCAAGAGACTTCTTATCAGAGATAAGAAGACTGGCAATATTTTCCCTCTGTATAACAAGGCTAATACGTTGGCAGAAATATTTGCCAGCTTTCCTAACTTCAGATTTCTCTGCCAGCTGTTTGGACAAATCCTTCTGGACGATGGATGTGAAATGGGGCTAATGTGACATGTCGCATCCCACACCAGAGACCTGGCAAATTTCCACGGCTCAACGGTCATGCCGTCGGGTCTCTTGCCATCGCTCCGCGCAATCCCAGAGGGTTCTAGGATATACTCCAGCAGTGACAAGAGGCCTACGGATGATGTCATTTAGAGCCGCGTGACGAGGAATGTGGCCGGCACTTCTAGCACAAAAAAGCCCGTGGTGTCCAAGATGTTCCACTGATTCCCCACACCGACACTTGTGTGGAGAACAGTAACGATAATTATTTAATATTTTTTTTAAAAAGTAAAGTCAAATATCATCACGACCGTTTCCCTTTCGGGGTGGTCAGAAGCTTATAAATTAAGCGGATTCACATTTAGCCAACTTTACTATAGGCCAATCATGACAAGTGGCAAGCTCGTCGATGTCTCCAGCGTATCAAATTATTACATTTTCAAGTATCCTAATTCTACAACAAAATATGTGAGTTATTCCATAATATTCGTAAGTCACTACAAATTGTAATGTATTCTAATTAAAATGTTGTGTTATAGCAATGTCTGACGTATATTAACGTTGAATAATAAAATTAATCGTCCTTTTTATGGACAGTCCATTTATGGCAAATGTCCCCTTAACTTTGTAATTTGAATACGTTGGATATACAAAGATACAAGCAAATACATAAAGGAAAATTACTTATTTATGATTCAATCAAATTTATTTTCAGCTAATATTTTCCCAATAAATCATTTTTCATGATAAATATGATTCAATAAGATATCCTATCTGACAATGATATTAATATTTTTTATAAACACATTGCTATCTTAATCTTTTATAGTTATTTATTTACCTATTTATATAGATATAACGATTTTATTATCAATAGACACAATTTATTAACAATAAAGTTGGAAGCAAATACGTGAAAACATATTCTAATTATATCATCTACATGGACATACTAGTATGTATCAGATATTTAAGATTAATTCCTGATTAGTTTCTAAATTTTCTATATTTTTTTCTGTATGTGTTTTCTTCTCCCGATGGATGATAAATGAGGTGATGGGGAAGGCAAAGAGTCCAACCCATGAAGCTAAGTCTGACGTAATATATCTTTAATAAATAACTTATAATAAATTACCCAACACATTAAAATCGTTGGGAAAAAATGTATTTAAAAATCAATTAACAATTTGGTTAAAACAAAATATGTTTTATAATTTAAAAGAATATTTTGACAATTGTAATACCTAAGTTTAAGCTGACAATATTGTATGAATACCTAGATGTAAGTTTTTGGACATATTTTATTTAAAAGTTTAATTTTATCTTTTTATTAATGTTTGATATATTTGCTCGCCAATTTACTTGGCAAATGTTGTTACGTTAAGTTAGTTTACTATAAGATCTGTAAATTAGACTAACATTTATGCAAATAAAGAATTTTTATCTTTATCTTCAATTTTATGAGTTAATCATGAGGTTATCATCAAATTCCTGATGTTGCAGAATTTAATGCTTTTCTTGGGATCACTCGCGGCATTATAGCCCAAACACGTCGGGTATAATATGGGAGCCCACAGCGCGGGAAAACCGCAAAGAATTAACTGCAACTTGTGCATATACATATCGTTTTCCGTAATTATTCATAAGTTTGAAATGATCGAATGCCAGGTGCTTACATTAAGTCATTGTAAAGAACCAACTTCAATGTAAGTCTGGCAATGCGCCGAGTCCAGTCAAAGTCCTCAAGTCCAAGGCTGAACGTCCGAAATGATTCACTTCCACACAATAGGTAGTTTTTTGGCCAATTAGATCATTTCATGACCAGAATTGTATAAGAGGTCCGAGAATGATAAATTTCCGTGTGATTGAAGATTTTGTATGTATGAATGGACAATTCTATTATTATAAAGCAAAGCATGGTCAGCAAACCGAATGCTGGAAGATAATCCAGGTTATAAAATTCTGGGTAATAACGTATGTCATCTATTTGCTATTAGCCGAAGAATTTATTCTAATGATGCCTTACTGTTGTGCAAGACGTGGCAAAAAATGATTTGGTAAGAATTAGTTGCCAATTGCCGATACAAATATTTGTTAAAGTTAACCCGACAAGGCTGTGGTGGGGTGTGCCAAACCCCACGGGCAACTACAACTGAAGTATTTAAAATTTTGTTCAAACGGTTTCCCGCCTCCCCGCGGCGTGTCTTGTATAGCTGGACCTAAGGAGTTGCGGATAGTGGCATGATCGCAGCGTTTTGACGTGGAAAGACCATATTTCTGTAAAATTCGTGGTGATAATGATCTTAATTCCTAAGCTGTTCCAAAGTATAATAAGATTTGGTTACTTGATTTCATTTAAATACCAATGTTTTTTTAAATTTAATTAAATAAAGTAACGTTACGTTTTTTTTTTAATCCTTTATGTTTTGTAAATAATAAAAAAAAAACTAAACTTGTATTATTTAAAGTCGATTATTGCAATGTCATAATAAAACATTTACGGGCAATTTAGTAAAACCCTAACACATACTTAATGTAACATTTTGTTACGACAGTCTCGCTGGGTTAAGTTGAACAATAAATAAAATATTTATTGCAATTTAGTTAGGAACTTTGGCAATCCAGCACCTCGTAGTACAATGATAGTAATAACATGAATTAGTATACTGCTTGTATTTGTAAAGTTTTTCAGTCAGTTTCCATTACATCAAAAATATCAATTTATCTCATTGTACATTTAATTAAAGTATGCATATTAAAGGATTACATATTTGTGCCAATAGCGTCAACAAGTTATTAAAAGACAAACGAGTAACAGCGTTTTGTCGCCTCCACCGGTGACGGTCTTCACCGGCTGGCTCTTTCTTTGCCCAAATAATTAGTATTGCAATTCTTTTTTTATTTTATTTTTTATACTAGCACGACATGTGACCCTGCGCCCACCTGATGGTAAGTGGCGCGCAGGGTCCATGAATGTTAGCAACTGGAATCAGACCCTTATATACGACAACAGTCCCTAACACTATGCCGGCTTGACTAGATGCCTTTTCACACTTCGCTTGAAGGACTCCAGGTTATAGGAAAGTGGAAACACAGAGGCTGGAAGAGCATTCCACATCTTTATTGTGCGACAGATGTATGAGTCACCAAATTTATAGGTACGCGAAGGGATAGTGACTACGGTATGTGGGCGCATATTCTGACCTGTGCGTGTGGTTCGGTTGCGGAATGGGGAGGAAGGAATTAGATTATAGAGCTCTTCAGAGCACTCACCATAGTATAGCCGGTAGAACACGCTCAGAGAAGCTACATCTCGGCGAAGCTGCAGGGATTCGAGATATAGTGGCATCGTCCACAATTCGAACAGCTCGCCTTTGTAGGACATTGAGAGCATCTGTGAGGTACTTGGCTGAACCATCCCAAAGGTGTGAACAGTATTCCACGCTTGATCTGATCTGTGCTTTGTACAGCAACAGTCTGATTGATGGCGGGAAAAACCGCTTCACCTTGTTCAGTATTCCGAGCTTTTTTGACGCTGTTTTGGTGATGCTCTCAATGTAGTTCCGGTGGTTAATTCAGCGGGGAAATGCAGCCAGCGTTCTTGCCTCCATTCTACACGGACGAAACGGGACTTATATCCGCATCCGTAGTATTCCTTTTATATTGTGTAAATATTTTTTGATTAAACTAAGAATCCAATGCTTTGTGGTTTTTTTTAAGTATGTCATAATCGAGTTTGGGAAATGAAAAAATTTTTTACATAAAATATTGCGTGATTTTGACTCTAGATTAATATGTTATTCTATTGGTAGAAACAAACAACTTTTCCTAAGAAACATATATTTCAGAAAAAACAATATTCTATTGCTTCACACATATGTGGCCCCGTACATACAATCTTTAATTATTCACCCTGTATTTCCAAGAACGACTCACTACTTAGTACTGTTATTACACATTAGAGCAATTTATCGTAGGTATAAAACATTCCTCGGTGAAGAGTGATAGATAAAGGTCAAAATAATTCCGATGCGGCCTGCCGAACAATGCGCTGTTCATCGGAAATACACAGAACACTGTAAAATAAACTCAATGTAACTTATTCATGGAAGACAATGTTTTTTATGTTACTTATCGCTAATTTAAACAAGGTTTCAGTGTATTACAATGCACTCAGTTTCAAACATGACCAATGTATCACACTACGAGTATCTGTCTCACAGTAATTCATACACATTCACATAACACACAGAGAGGATACACGGAATTCCTAAAATACCCACCAACAGCCCTATAATACTATTTATTATTATTATTATTTATTTGTTTGTACTTGGGTAAGCTTTACAATGTTTAAATAAATTGTATAAGCTTGTTATTGTGTCACCTGGGAGTGAACTGACCCCTGTCATTCAGAAATATCTACGACAGGGGTCAGGACATCCAATCTAAATTTAAAGTGTAAAAAACATACTTGTTATATAGTGTCAATAAACGATTTTTATTTTTATTTATTTTATTATAATTTGATAATAATAACCTACAAATAAGTATATGGAAGTTTTAAATTATCGGTCATTAAAGATAGCTCAGCGAGTTATGGAGAAAGCTATTGTGCGAGCAAGAGGAATGCAAACACTTTAAACCCTTGACGCATATTTCGTAAGGCAATCCATCACCATTATGCTTTTGCTAGCGTATTTATTATTTAAAAAATAAATTTCATTCGGATACCCGATCGGTAAAGGTCGCTCTTTGTCGTATTTTAGCGTATTTGTTCGTGCTAGAGCTAAACAGTCGCGTTGTGTTTATTCAGCTTTAATTTGTGTCTTAATTTAATTTAGTTGTTTTAATTTTATCTATAGTATTATTTTGGGTACTTAATTTTATATTGAGCTTTGAATACATGACTTTGCGTCCAAGCAATGGTAAGACTTTGAACTCAAAAATGAGAACTCATTAGAGCAGCGGTTCTCGAACTTTTTTGGTGACGGAACCCTTTTGGAAAGCAAAATACTTGATGGAACCCTACAATAAAACAATAGTTTTTAAAAGTTTATTCTTTACTTTATGTTTTGAAGTTAGAGTCGAAAGTCGCTTGTTCACAACTATAGCGTCTAACTCCTCGCCAAGCCGTCTGGCCAGCGTGGCGAGTGTAGGCAAAATTCTCCAGATATATGTTCTGTGTTCTAGGGGCTGTTATGATAGCGTCTAACAAGTATACGCGCGGCGGACGAAGTCAAAACGTTCGACCAAAGAGAGGTGTTTAGATTTTTTTTCTAAATTCTTGCGGAACCCCTACAGGGGTATCGTGGAACCCTAGGGTTCCGCGGAACACACTTAGAGTATAGCTGGACTAGAGTATTAACATGTCGAACAAAATTAAGCAATAGGTATCATGATTCATGATAGAATTTGCGTGACCAGATGTAATTTAGAGCAACAAATAGTTAGGTCATGGCATGATCGACAATCATCCACTTGGGTTTTATAAGTACACTGACCTCGATATGTGACTGGTCCAAGAATGAACTGACGTTCTCCCTCGGTTACCTTACAGTAGCTCTAGAATGCACAAATTCATACACAAACGAATTTGCCTATCTGTCTTCGTTTTATGATAAATCCCTTCAACTGCCTCCGTGGTCTAGCGGTTAAGTCCGTGGATTTAGACCCGGAGGTACCGGGTTTGATTCCTTGTCGGGACACAAAAATATTTATTAATGTAAATAAATACATTTAATTTATTTGTGATAATTCTCGAGTTTGGTACGCTGTTCCACGAGCTTGCCTCTTGTCATGATTGGCCTATAGTAAAGTAAATTATTTAACGCTAATTTGTAAGCGTGGTTTCTGACCACCCCGAAAGGAAAACGGTCGTGATAATATTTACTTTCATTCCTCTCATAATTCTCTCCTCTGTATCCCCTCACATAATTCTAGTTTCATATCAAACTCGTTTGTAGTTGTTAACACAAACCTGTGGAACACTTTTCTTCTAAGCATAAGGTAACCACCAGATCTATATTTAAAAAAAAAAGGTCTATTCTTATTTCCTATCACATACATACATAGATACTACTACATAAGTGTATAATAATATAGTTAAACCGTATAATTTAATACATACAATACAACCTTTCAAAGCTCAAAGTTGTCCTATAGGTTGGCTAGGATAGAATGTCTAGCGGCATTATAAGCCTGCTTTTGTCTTTGTGCAAAAATGGCAGACAGACAGTGGGTCGTCCAGGCCGGGATGAAACTAATGGGTTGAGCATGGAGACATTCCCCCGTTTTCCCCAGCACGATCTCAATAATTCATGCACTTTGGTGCTGGGTGCCTTTACTGTTATGTCGCCTGTGTGGCTCACGAACCCAAGGGGTTTGGTTTGTAGTCTTAGTTAGCTCTCCTCCAAGATCACTTCTCTCCCTCCCGTTGGGGGGCAGAGCGCAAGACGGAGCGATATTCTGGAGATGCTTGAAGTGTCCGTTGTCTACCCGATAGAACATACGACCAGTAAGTAACCGACAAGAAATTCCTCAATAGTAGACATATCCATAACAGAACTACAGTTTGACAGATAGGAAGTAAAACTTAACTAGTTTTTGAATGTCAGAGCAACATAGTTTGGGGGCATTTTGCTATATAAATGAACGTGTGACAAACTCAGATTACCTTATAGGAATACTAAAATGTGTCATTGTAGACCCACGTGTTGGTATAAATAAGGAAATGCTATTGAATTTTACATTCTATGAATCAGTACAGGAATTTGGATATCAGAATTATTTCCAAATAATTTCGTTTGTAACGATAAACATGTTTGTGACAGTAAATAGTATTAGATAATGGAACTTATGAATATATCAACCAAAAATCCCCCATCACATCGTCAAGCGCGGCAAGTGCGGCGGCTTCTGCTGAGAACCTCAAGCTGCCCAAATACGCCAACCTCGGTACAGGTTGAGAATTTGCGGTCGAGACGATGGGCCTATGGGGACACTTAGCCAAGCGTCTGGCCAAGGAGTTGTCCAAACAGATAACGGAAAAGTCTGAAGACAGGAAAGCTGGCAATTATTTCTGCCTCCTTGGGACTATCCCTAAGGGTCGTCTCTAGAGGACATTTTTTACTTATAGTTTATTTTTTATTAGGTTTAGTTTATTGAGTACCTATTTTTGTTGTTTGTATTACTGATTGTTATTGTCTTAGTTTTAAATATGACATTTGCACCTCGTAGTTGACAATTTTTATTAGTATTAGTAAATAAGTCGTAGGTATAGTAAAAATAAAATGTTTGAATAATATGTTAATTTGACATAGGTTTTAAATTTAAAACTAATTTGTATTAAAAGGAATAATAATAATATCATATAATTTTGTTTAGTTAAATTATTAAATATTGTATGCCTAATGTGGGCAGATTGTTTCAACATTGATGTATATGAAGATAATGTTTCTGAAATTTTACATGTAAACAATTCTAACAATAAATTATTTTGAATTTGAATTTATATTTAATTTTTACTCTTCAAGTAGTTTTAATTATATTAAGCTAATTAATTAAAAACGAAATACTATATACTTCTGAGGTACAAGTTATATTATAGACTACATTTCTCAAAAGTCACTCGAAATTTAAGAAAAGTATAGTATCATTACGACTGTTTCCCTTTCGGGGTGGTCAGAAAGTACGCTTATAAATAAGCTGATTCACATTTAGCCAACTTTACTATAGGCCAATCATGACAAGTGGCAAGCTCGTCGATGTCTCCAGCGTACCAAACTCGAGAAATATCACAAATAAATTAAATATTACTTAAATATATTTATTTACATTAATAAATATTTTTGTGTTCCGACCAGGAATCGAACCTGGTACCTCCGAGTGTTGATCCACGGACTTGACCGCTAGAGTCTAGCGGCTAGAACATGGAGGCAGACTTGAATAAATCTTTAAAAATGCCGTATTGTGCGAGCGGGAGGAGTCAATTCTCACTAATAGCAAACATTATCGTATTCGAATATAATATTGATTTCTCGGATTGGGTCCACCAATAAGAAATGTTTATATTGTTCTAAATAAATTCTAGTTAGATTTTGATCAAAGCACGACTTTAATTACCTACGAGCAAGTATTATATTTCTGTCGTGATTGTCGCCATGCCCCGGTTCATTGACAGTGCCCACCCCAGTTCAATTGTTACGGCAATTTAGATATCTACTTGAATCAATCAGTACCAATTTCTATCTATTAATATTTCAGATTTTTTGTACACATCGAAGCGCTGATAAAGAATTTTCATTGTGGATAACATCACATACCTCAAGTTTCTGAAACGATGATTATATTATGTTTAGTTTAACCCATTGATCGGTGATGCAACAAATACCTACTACTATATACGAATAATTCAACAAAGTAAAAAATAATAGGTACATCATTGTTTTTTTTTACGAAGAGATTTTAAATTTACCATAGTGTATATTTTTCTTTTTTTCCTTTGCCCACATTCCCAGCGGTTGAAAGTTATCTTTTTGATGCGACAGTCTGGGACAGATTTTTAGCTTTAACATCAACCCAGAGTCCTTCGAACACAGAGTCCTAGACCTCTATTGTTGGAGATGGGCCTTCCAGAACATATATTCTAGGGAATTTGGCCCACACTTGCAACGCTGGTCAGACGGGTTGCCGAGGGTTTAAACTTAGGTCTTTTTGCATCTCTCACTTATCACAAAAATATTTTCAGTAGGTACCTTCGAATATATATTTGGTAGGTATCTAAAATTAATAAAATTTACCTACTACGGCCTACTAGATACAAAAAAAATACTAGGTATTGTAGGTACGTGTTCGATTATCTTTATTGCTTAAATGAACGTTTAAAAAAATGGCAACACAAAATACAACATTAATTTAACAGAACAGATAGTAGTTTACACACTGTCCAACAGATTTTCTATTTTTTTACCATTTGCTTGGTTTTGCCTAAAGTGTCAACTTAATTAATTGACCTGTCCAATTAATTACGTATGTACCTACTTGAGTTTAAATTACTTAAATCATAAAGTTACGGATGCAGGTAGATTAAATCTTCGCTTGATGAATTTCTCTTGATATTCGAACGGTAAAACCGCACCGGCCGGTGTAATTTACTGGTTTATAATACAAATATCAATAAAACTAACTCACCGATAGCCTTCATGAACTCGTCAAAGTTCTCCGAGGAGGTCATCTTGTATTTCTTTCCGGTAAACTCCATTTTAAATTGTTTTTTTTTTTAAATATAAAATCTAGTAAATACAATAAGCTTCGAGACCGGCTTGCGGAGGAACGAATGTGGCCGAGTGAAGCGAACGCGAGCTGTAGCCCTCGTGTTCGCCCGTTTGACAGTTATGGTGTTGTCAGGTAATAAATAAAATTACCCAAAAATTATTCATGTATATTCTTATTATAATAAAGCCTATTCACCTACCCTTCGAACAATGTCCATGCATGCTAAGAAAATTGTTTATAGAGATTTTATTGAGATTGATCTCTGTATTTATTATTACTTTCGATTTACCTGCAGCCCAATTCTGTTACTTAAGCGCAAACGTTACATAATATAATCAAGTTATTAAACTTAAAAGAGTATCAAGCTATTAAACTTGATTTTTTCATGCACACTGTCAATTTCAAGAATTTAAAAAAAAAAAAAAATATTTGTATGAAATATGGTATGAAAATACAGGTGGTAGGTAAATTTTGACTCGACATTTAGCCATTTCTGGCATATTTTAAACAAAATTTTAGTTTAAAACTACACTTATATTTAATATAAATATTACGCAAAAAATAATAATACTATAGAACACAAAATAACTTAAACAATAGCAAATAACAAACAAAGGCTATTTTGCTCTTATATGATCTTGTCGCAGTTTAGGTAGTCCTTGGTCGCGTAAAAACATGTCTAGACCTTTTTGACCCAAATTTTTGAAAAGCGCTTATAGAGTTGAGACTTACATAATATTTTGCAATTTTGACACAAGCCCTGACGTAAATAACGGAATCTACTAATAGCGTTTGCTCCTAAAGGAATGGAAGACGGATGCTAAATATGTAAGAAGTATATCTATTATAATATTAATAGTACGTACTCGTAACTATCCATTTAGTTCTAAAATAAATCATAGTAATTAGATAGGTCTAATTGAGATAATGTACCTTGACTGTTTTTATTTTAATGAACAGTATGGTATGATATTATGGATATATCAAAAATGCAAATCTAACCAATTTTATTAAACTATTTACTATATATTTAGTATGCAACAACTATCATTTTCTAAAAACTTTTAGTGTTGCCTACATATAAAGCATCCTGTCTCCGCGGTCTAGCGTTTAAGTCCGTGGATTAAGACTCGGAGGTACCAGGTTCGATTCCTAGTCGGTACACAAAAAAATATTAATGTAAATAAATACATTTAATTAATATTTAATGTATTTGTGATATTTCTCGAGTTTGGTACGCTGGAGACATCGACGAGCTTGCCACTTGTCATGATTGGCCTATAGTGAAGTTGGCTAAATGTGAATCCGCTTATTTATAAGCGTGGTTTCAGACCACCCCGAAAGGGAAACGGTCGTGAAATACTTTACTTTATATATGTAAAGCTTCCCAAAAAGTAGGTTTTTTTTTTTATCACGGCAACACTATAATGATTTTTATTATTGCTTTAACTACTAGTGATGAGATGATTATGACTGTCTTGTGTATGACACTTGCTATCTTATTAAAAATAAAATACTGCTAATATAGTATTTATTTAATTATAATAATTATTATTATCTATGCATCGTTATCTATTTTTTAAACCAGCAATTACAGTAATGCATTTTCAGAATTCATTTGCTTGGAGATCAGTAATATTTCAAAACGAATAGCCATTTGAATACGCAGGGTAAACTACCCTAATGTCAGTTTCCTATTATTTTAATGTTTGGAATCTTCTTTATTAAAAAAGGACAATTTTTTAAATATAAAATTTTGGTTAACTTATAGATTTTAGACCTATGTATTTATTTAATAATGTAAAATGAAAATAATATATTTATCTGTCTAAACCTGTGTTATCATGATTTTAGATAGGTAGTTGAAACATATTTGAAAAGGATATTATCAAAATTTTGTAGTATCCCATCACTAAGCAAACTCTTTCTTTCTCTCTTGCACATCCGTTATCTTTTGTCTCACAAGTTCTATCCCTGCATTCTCCCCTAGCTCCCTGTATCGATGAGGTCGCGTAGGGTTAATTTACCTCAATTATTATCAATTCGCATGCCGAAATTATTAATATTTTAAGCAGGGACTGTTGAGCTGTTACAGGTGCCGGCAGATAAAATAAAACACTGGATCGTTACAGTCATGGACTAAATTTTACCATTTTTTAATTAAGTAATATAATATCACAAATAAAAAATATATAATTGATGTACCTACCTACTATTATTTAAATAAAATAACATTGGCTGCGGTCTGTTCCAGCATTAATTTCGATATTTCATATTTATGTTTAAAAAAAAAAAACAGCCGAAACAAAAATCAATAACCAGTTAATCGTCTAAACAATAATATAAGTTTATAACAAGGCCAAAAAACATGTGCTCGCGACTGTAACTTTTTAGGGGACGCGTCAGGAACCAAAATATGGTTTCTGTGCAATTTTTGGTCAGGGGTAGTTTTATCTGCCGGTACCTAAACCACTTATTCATGCGATATCTGCAGTTTTTTCATCAATCCGGCCAAAGGCGGGCGGAACAGGAGCGTGGTAAATAACTTGCAAAGCCGCATTTTTACAACAATCGATTTTTCAAGTTTCACTTAATCCTCTTACGTCTAGTGCAACTTGATCGCTTGGATCCGTTGGAAAGGTAAGATAACATATTGATTGCTGATAAAATACTCCTTCTGGAATGTTGCTACTAGATGGCGTTAGAAGCCTTTATAAAGGTTGGCTTGACTGAAAGACTTTAAGCTGACGCTCCGTACAATTGTTGGCGCCACGCGTTACGTGAGGAACGATGTCATACATATGCGGGTAGAAACACTGGACGAATTTGTACGCGCCGTCTGGCGGCTGGCATGTTCGCACACACAGAGGCGACAGATTTCCCACTTGCGTGAAACCTGAGGGTTGATTACGAGTTACATAAACAATGATCGTACGACGACCGTCAACAAGATTTGCGTGGACATTTGTATGAGATAACATTAATGACAGTTTACTAACTATTACGAGTTAAAAGTTAACCAAACAATATTTGGGTGAACAATTTTCTTGTTTTGTCTATGGTTTCTTCTGACGTTTTTTATGAAAATGGTATTACGAGTCGTATAGTGACATTTATGAACGTGGGCTCATCGCGCCTTGGTACGATTTTCTTGCTTGCGTCCAAAGAGAAATACTTGCCGTCGAGACTCTGGCCCCTCTGCACGCCCGTCCGCTGGACGCCAGACTATGTTACGCTCGACACCTGCTACCAATCACGGAGTCGTAAACGCGGCTTCAACCTTTAATGGTTATCCCATGCCCTGTCCGGAAATGTCATTTCCTGTTACGGAAAGCGAATGCAACCTCTGTAAGAAGTATAGAAAGCGAAGCTGCTGGTCTTCTGCTAACAGCTTACCCTTTGGACCACTTCGCTACTTAGTCTTCCACTAGGAGTAGAATGATTCAAAATAATTGAAATAATGACGTGTCACAAATGCCTGTGAGATTATAGGTTTACGTTATTTTTTTTTACTTTGACTTTTAAGTGCTTCCGTGTACTTATTAGTATAATCTAAGGATTACATTTCTTAAAAGTAAACTCAGATTATAAAATCTTTGAAAATATTGGATTATGCGAGCGTAAGGGATTTAAAAGCGTTAACCCTCTTAAGGTATATCCTCCCTAAGGTCGCACACATTAATTTTATTTCCCAGTAAGTAATATACCAGTGCTACTTTATTTAATAACCTCTGAAATTTATAGGTCATTTCCTTGTACAAGTGTGTGCCATTGTTAAGCCACGGTTTCATTTCTTTGGGCCGGTAATTCAATACCTTTACCTCGTGTGTTCCACGTTCGTAATATGACTGATATTGTGTCTAAACGTGATACATGTCAAAACTAAACTTGGAGTTTTTAAACGCATTTTTTGTGTTTCTTAGACTTTAGGCCTTTTTTCATTTGCATTAAAACTACTTACTGAATAAATCGATTTCGAGCAATCACTAAGCGATGATTTTGGGTAAATTAAAAATATAATCAGAAAACCAACAAAAGAATTAAATTATTGATCAATACGTTGTCATGTCGCATCCTATACAAATTAAAATAAATATAAACTAAACCTAATAAAAATAAACTGTAAGTAAAAAATGTCCTCTAGAGACGACCCTTCAGCGATAGTCCCAAGAAGACTGGCAACGTTTCCCCTTTATATAGCTAATCTAATACGTTGGCAGACATAATTGCCAGCTTTTCTGTCTCCAGATTTCTACTGAGGTTGGCGTATTTACGCAGCTTGAGGTTCTCAGCAGAAACTGCCGTACTTCGCGCGCTTGACGAGGTCGCCTGGATGTGTGATGGGGCTGTGTCTACACATGTTGCATCCCACACCATCTGCCAAGTTTCTACGGCCCAACGCTCCGCCATCGCTCCGCGCAATCCCAGAGGGTTCTAGGATCGCGAGTACTCCAGCAGTAACAAAAGCCCTTTGAATGATGTCGTTCAAAGCAGCGTGACGAGGAATGCGTTAAAATTGATTAATATATGTAGGTACTGTAACCTGCCCTTTGCAGTTACATGATTATCCAACGCCTGCGGTTGGATGTAGTTGCTTTTAATTGTTACGGAGAGGATTCTACGGAACTCCTTATTTTATTGAAAATGCATAAAACTTTTTTATACTTTATATTTTAGAAATAATTACATATGTAGAAAAACTAAACACTTATCTACGTGGGACACTATTACGCGGTAGACTTTTACTAATTATTATTTTAATCCTAATCTTTATAAAAATACTCGATCTGTCGACCTCTCGGTCCGAGCTCCCCCGATCTTCTTTTTTTTTTTCTTTTAAAACAAAAACCCATCAACCCTGTCATTGTCGTATATTGACAATACTATTCTTTCCTTAAATGCATTAAAACTCTGTAACCTACATGTACCCGTTACATTACCTAAAAATAACTAAAATAAAATTAATTATAATTTTCGTATTAAACTAATTAATACGAAAATTATTGATTGTGCGAGCGAGAGGGATGATTAAACAAAGTACAGAATCATAAAACTTGTGTATAGCCAGTCTGATTGTCAACAGGAAGATTGTTTCAAAGGAAGAAAGCTGATACACAATCTATCGCAGTAGTGAAACCGTGCGTCAATGCTTTCTTCACGGAACGTTCACCGCGCATGTGCAGTTTATAAAATCGGCAATACAGCATCCCTGAATTATTGGTTGCAACCAGTGTTCCACGGAATAGCAACTAGTGACCGCGTTCCTTGAATACACGCTCCAACCCACTAGGTCAATTCATTTGCATAAGTGTAACACCTTTGTCTGCCAAATGTAAGTAAAAGATTTAAGTGGATGGGAAGTATGAAAGAACTACATAATTATTTTACGTTTATAAACATATTAAGCATATGCAAAGTATTATTTTGATCATGTTGAGTATTGATACGCCTTGTGGATAAAATTTTGATTTCTGCTCGATAAGTAGTTACTAAATTAATGAATGTATGCATTTTAAGTAAATAAACATAATGCAAAACATCCTTTTTTATTAAGAGACTTAGTTGTTTGTCCAGGCGTTGCCCGTTTATTATGAGTAAAAAAAACTTTCAGGTGGCCTTAGGGTCACATGTCATAGTTGAATTTTGACGTCTTATACCCCATATCCATTCCTGAATTTCAAGGATCAAATTTCTCAAATTTATTTAAATAAAATATAAATAAATAAATATTTCCAGACAGGTCACACAGCGCCATCTAGTTTCCGTGGTAAGCTACGAGGCCTGTGTTACGGAAACTAGATGGTTGATAAACTACATATTATACTTTTTTTTTGTAAATATATACATATTATACATATAAACACCCAGACCGAAACAAATTATACAATGTACAACTTGCCCCCGGTGGGAATCGAACCCACGACCTCCCGAGTTCACGGCAACGTTTGTTACCACTAGACCACGGAGGCGGTTCAGTAATATTGGCGTAAAGGCGAATTAAACAAACAGACATATACATACATATATGGCTCTGGGATCACTGTCGTGGTCGGGACGTCATATTTGATATTACCTAAGTCCGTATGAAATCGGTTTAGTAATATAGGCGTGAAAGACAGACAAACATTCATACATACACACACGTGCATATAGACAAAGCTTCTTTTACATTTATATTATTAATACGGTAATTAGTTTTTTTATTTTCATAACAGCCTATAGAACACAGAGTTCTAGATCTCCACTGTTGGAGATGGGTCACCCAGAAAGTTGGCCTATACTCGCTACGCTGTCATTTTTTTATATATAATAATTTATTAACTATTATTTATTTATTTAAAAACTTTATTGCACAAAGTACAAAGGCGGACTTAATGCCCGTAGACATTTTCTGACAGCCAAATCTTAGGGACAAATTAGAACATTTATAGGTGCAATGAAATAAATATTAATAGTAGGATGTTGTTATTAGTGAATCCGGGACCAATGCCTTAACATGCTTTCCGAGGCACGGGAACGGTGGTGTCAAAGTCAAAGTCAAAATATATTTATTCACGTAAACCTATTACAGGCATTTATTTAATTATTTTGAATAATTCTACTCCTGCTAGTAGAAGACTAAGCAGCAAAGTGGTCCAATAAGTAAGCTGTTAGCAGAAGACCAGCAGCTTAGCAGATTCCAGTGACCTGTTAATGTTTAATCTGACTGAGAAAGGAATCTGCAAGGAAAACTCAGCTATATCAGATTTACAAAATAAAACATATACAGAACTGCACCACAACGATCAATTAATAACCTTTTAAATTTAGTTATCAGTACCTATGAGAATACAATACCTGGTACAGCAGTAACCCACCAGGCAAGTCAGAATTAAGGTAGACTACATGCCTATGTGCAACCCGAAAGTCGATAAAACGCAAAAACCTCTGTTAATTTAAGAACAATAAATTGTGTTGTAAATCAATGACAATGGGGTGTATCAGGCAAAGCTTTTTGTAGATGGCGCTATCGGCAATGGTACCTTGCTTTACACCTATGTCGAATTAGTTTTTAAATGTTTTTGTAGTTTTTATTTTTATAACAGAAGAATGTATTTGAAATTAACGTTACCTACATTAAAAGATGAATTAAGAAAGCGCACACTATTTTTAAAAAGAAAAAAGGTTTTATTAATAGAACGGCAATTTTGAGATCACCGTCTCTTTGATTTCGATTGGAAATCCCGATTTGTACACTTAAAAACTTCGGCATAATATCCAGAAATTAATAAATTTCGCAATAAAAATACAAGTTTTCTATGCAACTGAAAGTTATATTAGGTACCATCTATCATGCGCCTTCTATCGTGATCAAAGGTTAGTGATACACCCGCAACACGTAAGAAAAGTGTATTTCTCATTGGTACATGCTTGGGTTCGAACCGACCTTTTTTGGATTATAAGAAAAGCGTTCGAGCCACCACCGCTTTCGATGATATGAATATTTATTTAAACCCATTAAGTACTAAAAAAATCTGTGACCATTAGAATTTGACCTTTAAATCAATTACTTGTGTAATACCTAATTTGTTTATTAAATATACTTATAGCTGTTATTTAAGTAGTAGATACTCGTATCTATAATTTTAAGCTAGACAGAAGTCTTCTCCTTCCTCTCCTCGACTATGGTGATGTTTGCAACATTGATCTGTCAGAGATGTTGCTCAACAAAATGGACCGCTTACGCGTGTATCCGGTTCATCTTCTGTTTACGTAAATACGATCACATCTCTGAATAAAGAGTTCTCTGTGTTAGAACAGAAAAACACTTTAAAACATTTTATCAATCTTTTTACTTTATCTTCATTTTTACAAGTGACATATAAAATCTAAACATCAAATAAAACAAAAATACATATTTACTTCAAATTTACACAGCCAGCATTTATAATATAATCATCTAAAAACCTACAAGAACAATATTTACAACACTCTGTCTTCTTTTTTCTGTTCTAAACGAGCCTGCGACACCGAAATACCTCAAGGATAAATTTGCCTATCTTTCTTCGTTTCACGACAAATCCCTTCGTTTTTCTCACAACTCACTTCTTTCTGTCCCCTTGCATCATTATGGATTTGTTTCAAATTCTTTTACAGTTGTTGCCACAAATTTATGGATCAATCTCCCTGTAAACATAATGCAAGCGTCTACCAGATCTTCGTTCATAAAACTCGTCTTCTACACTTTCTAAATAGCTTCCGACAATGTTAATAAGTGTATATATGTATATTTGTGTATGTATTAATATTTAGTACCTATATTGATATTACAGTATATATAAAAGTATATTATGTAAGTATATATAATTATGTTGAATTTATCCTACTCTTAATATTTATTTCACTAAATAAATAAAAATAAAAGTGTAGACCTCACATTTTATACTACAAATGAAGAACAAGTGCTGATTTTAAATAATTAGGTATTGTTATACTTTAATAGCCGTAACATTTTAAAAGAGTTACTGCTCGTGCTTATTTAAGAATAGTTATAAAATTAAAACGTCTGGTTTCATCACGACCCTAACAGATTTAAT
Organism: Tinea semifulvella; assembly: GCA_910589645.1. NCBI lineage: Eukaryota > Metazoa > Arthropoda > Insecta > Lepidoptera > Tineidae > Tinea > Tinea semifulvella. The sequence continues at coordinate 10,099,774 of OU342594.1, forward strand.
TAGGTATGTGACTTTTTCTATACCTATATATATGCAATAGGAAAAATTCATCGGCAATTTATTATCCGTTACTATCGAACGTTTATGACAGCTTCACGCGGTCGATTGCAAATGAATTCCAAGATTTACGAGTTAAAAATGGCGTCAAATGTACCAGCTGACGGAAAATCTAAAAAATAATCTGGTACCGTCAACGCCATTAAACATTAAACGTAACATTTACTGGGATTTGATTTTGGTGCAATAAAGTCTTAGGCTGGGTTGTACCAAATTGAAGTCTGTGTAATTGTCGCGATTAAAGTTGGAAAATGTATCAGGTCATTTTAAAGGTCAGTCGTCAGCTGGTACAATTGATGCCATTTTAACTTAAATCGTTACAATAACAGAGATTAGTTTTGGTACAACAAAACCTTAGACTGCGATCACAGACCAATCTATGACTGATAAAGCGTGCTTTTTAAACTACTACAGCAACATAGCAGCAACCTATTTTTTTTACTATTAGCAAATATAAAATAATAAGTACAACCTACGTAAATAAAAAATAAACTAATTTAACAATAAACCAAAACTAATAAAAAATAAACTATAAATTAAAAAAAAGATTCTCAAGAGACCCATCAGAGAGAGAGAGAGAGAGAGTCCCAAGAAGACTGGCAACATTTATCCTGTGTATAGCGATTGTTGGCAGAAATAATTGCCAGCCTTCCTATCTCCAGATTTCATCTCGACCCCAAACGGCGCAATATCGTAACCTGTACCGCGCATGCCTGGGTCTACTTAGGATTAAACTGGACTATATTTTGAGCACCCCATACAGATTTTTGTCAAAGTCATGTGACAGATTCCGGAACAACGTGGAGCCCTGCTGCACACTATTCACCTTATCACTATCACAAATGTTAGTTGCAAGAGAATACCTTATAGGCGGTATATATATAGGTTCGCTAGAAACCCGCTTTAAAAAGTGTGGGTTCTGACTACCCCGAAAAGGATACAGTCGTGATGATAATTTACTTTACTGATATTATTATTATAACTAATCGAGGCCCAAGAACGGTATATCAATCTCCTACTTTTAGGTAATGGCACGCAAGTCGCAATAGATCGGGTAAATTCGTTCGACCGATTGTCAATGAGATAGGTATGACCCTAGATCCTAGAATCCTTGAAGTGTCATCGCTTGTTGTAAATATTATGTTTATAGCATATTGCGGGCGTGGGATCGCCTGCCGCTGGTGTACGTCAGTGATCAAAAATATTCTCCGCAGTGAACAACTTTTTCGCTGATTCGCCACTGGTGAATCAGCTCAAAGGAATAATGGTAAGTAGACCGTTTAAAACCTCATAAAAACTCAATCTCACACATAGTTTTTTTTATTGCATAGATAAAGAATTATAAGTTAGTTGTGTAGGCCGCACGATCTGTCCACTCCGCCTTGCCCTCAACTTATTAAAAACAAAATAGTTTGGCATAAGGCGTGTGCAATTAGGCTCGTTACCGTACTGTTCTATATTCATATTTTTTTGTGTTAATAATCATTTATTTTATTTTTATTTTATTTATATAGATCTTAATATTTACAATTCTAAAAGTTACACAATCCAGCAAAGTTTCCACGTAAGTAATATATTAATATTATCACAGCCTAGGACACAAAGTCCTAAACTTGCACTGCTGAAGATATGCCTCCTAGAAAAAAAATCTAGACAACTTTACCTACACTCTCCACTCGTGGTGTAAATTTTAATGACAATTTACTAATGATGCCGCTCGCGAGGAGCAATGTCAATCCAATTACGAATTATAATTACGCTTTGCAAAAAAAGGATTTATAAATCCTTTTTTTTGTAAGTACGCAAAATCTCAAAATATACATATATCTATAGTTTAGAAATAAATGGATACAAAATTTATTATAATTTTGTTTTTATAGAGGTACCAATCAATAGAAATAATATCTACTTATTTTTTTATTAAATAGTAAATACATGAATTTAATGTTTTTTTTAAAATCCGGAAATGCTTTTTTTGAGGTTGGCAAGCTTACTTTAGCGGTTCATTACCCAAACGGTGAGTTGAGATAACTTTAGATATGAGATAAGTGTAAACATTGCTTATACGTAACTCCCAAAACAGTAGTAATTAAAAAAAAAATACAAAAGTCGTAAATAGTGACCCTAGGCACTAAAAACAGATGGCTCTTTCGAAATAATTGTGTACTCTGAAAATTATATTTGTTTTTCTGTTCTTTACCCAACTACGGGGGAAGTGGACTAGACGAGGTATAACCACTAGGTATTTGTCGTATTTATCTATCGGAATTTTTGAGCATCACCCATCGAATATGAGTGGTTATCATTTAAAGTATTCCATTCGCATATTTATATGACACGGCACGGTGGTGGCTTGGTTGTAAGAACGCGTTCCCTAAATCCTACAAAGGTCGGTTCAAACCCACCCGGCATGTACCATTGAGAAATAGACTTTTCTTAGAAACATTTGTCATAGATTTACAACACCACCGTTCCCTTGCTTCGGAGAGCACGTTAAGCCGTTGGTCCCGGTTTCACTAATACCAACTTGTCGTTAATAAATTGTCATTAAAAAATTACATATCCTCGCCAAGCCGTCTGGCCAGAGCGTGGCAAGTGTAGGCCAAATTCTCCAGATATATGTTCTAAAAGGCCCATCTCCAACAAAGGAGGTCTAGAATGCTATGTCTAGGGGATGCAATAATAATAAATAATAATATGCCACACTTACCCTAACTCACTTAGGTAAACGATGAATTACCGGCCCCAAGTCATTGCTGATAACATTTTTAATATTGTATTGTTTAATATTAGCTCAGTGGTGCAAGAACTAGCGAGCTAGAGTGATTTAGATATTCATTATTTTTTATTAGTGAAACATTCCCTCAAACGCCATGTTTAAAGCTATTCAAAGTTTTTTTAATGGAAAATGTGTACGTGAATTTTAAGTAAAAATATATGATACGGACTAGACAACTAGGATGGGCTGCATTCGGAAAGTTACGCCACATCCTATTATCAAACATACCACAGTGTTTGAAAACGAAAGTTTTCAATTAATGCGTTCTTCCAGTATTGTCGTACGGAGCAGAAACGTGGACACTGACAGTGGGTCTGGTCCACAAATTTAAGGTCGCTCAGTGAGCTATGGAGAGAGCTATGCTCGGTATTTTTCTGATGGATAGAGTCCGAACGTAGACATTCGCCAGAAAACCAAAGTTTCTCAAAATTAGTAAGTTGAAGTGGCAATGGGCTGGACTTGTCTGTCGCAGAACCGATGACCGATGGAGTAGACGAGTTCTGGAGTGGAGACCACGTACAGGAAAACGCAAAGTGTGAAGACCCCCCGTCAGATGGGCGGATGACCTGAAAAAGGTCGCTGGTGGGGGCTGGATGAGAGTGGCAAAAGATCGTGTGAAATGGCGAGCCTTGGGGGAGGCAGTGGAGAGACATAGGCTGATGATCATGATATTTGATACGAAGTTTTTTTTGTAAAAAAATATATCTGTTTTGTGTAAAGTTCGGGTGTTCAAAAAATTTTAATCCTCTATTAATAAGAAGGTACCTACTTTCAATTAAAACTAAACTCTTGAGAAATTTGGTATTATTCTTTGGCATTCTCGTATAAGAAAGAAAAAAAAAAACAAATCCTGTAGTCAAATTGTACTAGGGAATAATATTACACATATTATTTATATTATATTTAGAGATATTATCAGACTCCAATAACTCAGAGTCCCTGTTGGAGATGGGCCTTTTAGAACTTTTTGGACTATTTGGCCTACACTAACGCTGCGCTAGCCAGACGGGATGGCGAGGCTTTCGTGACAATTTTTAATAACATTTTGTTGTTTTATTTAGTGTACTTCTACCCATGCAAACTGACAGAGCATCTAAATGAAGAAAAAACTATTATAGAAACAAAAGTGTTTTGCCATAATCGATTAAGAATACCCTGGGACCTATTTTCTTCCAGACTCGACAAACAAGCAGTAGTGGCGGAGAGCCAGGTCCGCCTGACGATGGCTTCCAGAACGTTAGCCGACCCACCACCACCCTGGTCTTCACACCAGCAGAAAGGTAACTCAATCAGTCTGTGTGAATACAAAATGTATCTCCACTAGCAATACTTCAAAATTTCATAGATAATAGTTTAAGAAAAGACCTTTCTACTGAGCTAATGTCAACCTTATGGCTCCACTGCAGCTTCGGAGACAGAATAGCGAATAGACGCCGACCAAAAAATACCTAGGCTGCATCATTAACAGGACGTTAACAATGGTTGAAATGAACTCCAACGGCGTTAATCAGGCGAAGGCACCCGAGCCATGTTTCGTTCTGTTATTAACTCCAGCTTGCCGCTCACTTGAAGGTCCGGATCTACAAGATGTTCATACGTTCCCGTCTTTACGCTGCGAAAGCCTGGCATCACCTTCTGGCGAATACCAATAGGGACAAGATCCAAAATCAGCAGAACATATCGCTCAAATTGGTGTCCAGAGCACCATGGTTCGGCGTAATTTCGTAATAGATCGAGATCTCAGATGCCTACTATTAAGGAGTTTGTTGATGGGCTGACTATACACGTGTGTTCTATCAGGCTGACAACGCATAATTCAAGAATCGCTCCGTAAAGGTCACATAAGTGAGACGAGAACGGATAAACATCTTATAGATCTAGACCTTCAACCTGAGCGGCAAACTGGAATTCATAACAGGATGGGGCCGCTTTCCCCTGATTGAAGGCATGGCAGGCCATTTCACACATTGTTAATGTCCTGTAATGATGCAGCCCATATATTTGACGGTCTTAAAATTATAATTGTGTGCATCCATACTAGCGCTATCTATGATCGAGTAGCTGAACTATTTCCCTTGAATGTTCCGTATAGTTATTATAATTGAAAACATAGACATATTAGTTTAATCTTGTCGAAGAAGAATGTGTTTTACACTTTCGTAGCACGAAGGTCATATTGTCCACGAAACAACAAAATCAATGCACGTCGAACCCAACCATAACGCTATTGACTCATACCTATACTAATTCATTCTGTACCGATTGGTTTCTTGCCCTGTCTTGTTATACATTGCATGTCTTTGTACTTACGCAATTTATGCCTCGCCATTATAATCGATTAATTGCGTATTCTGATAATTCCAAACTGACATAATTACAAAAAAAAGGTTAGGTACCTATGTTAATGTTAACTATGCATCCAAATGGCCTAGGTAGGTAAAGCAACAATTTAGCGAAGCCTATGAAATGAAATGTTTAAATTATCTTTGTTCAACAATATACAAAAAGAAAAGGTCATTTTAATCAAGTTTTATCGATAACAATTCGTCGAAACCTTTGGATTATTATATTTCAATAGACCGTTTCAGCCCCTTCGAAAACGTCTTCAACAAAACATTGCTCATACATTGCTGGTTATTTCCTCCTCTGAAAAATAGCATTTTATTTTAATACGCAATGTATAGATTTTTAGCAATAGTTCGTAATATTTGCTGTATTTCTACGTGACTTGGTATTGGGTGCAATTTGTTTCTAGTCCATAGGTGACATCAAAGCACTTTATCAAAGTCAAAGTGGAGTATTTTTGTTACAAGTATTTGTAAAAGAAAATTACCATCGCGACCGTAATTCCTTGTGGGTTAGGCAAAAACCTCGCTTTTAATAATAGGTGTTTTATAGAAATACAAATTCTCAATATTTATTTCATGGTTCACATGTAACACTCGGATATTGTCAATTTTTACAACTTATTTAAAACATTATAAATACCATTACAAACAAATAAAAAAATGTATGGATAAATAATCAATTACTTATGGATGGGACCATCTTTTGGTCACCATATTTCAATATAACTGGTTTTTTATTATTTATTATAAGTAGTAAGGGTAAGTTTTTATTTATTCTATCATAGATAAAGGTACAATATTTTCCCAAATTTATCCAGTTAACAAAAAAATACACAACCGGGCAAAGTCGCAATGATTTACGGAACGCTTTACGAGTTAGCGCCGAATGCTTCAGGTACGCTTTAAGTACCATTGTGATGTAAAGCTCTCGCAGATCTTAAGTGAACATTGTAAGAACGCGGGTCTGTACTACCGTCATTGATTCTTTTATTTACCCCTCATTCCGAATCGCGTTCAGAGCGCTTAGAACGAATATGACACTGACCGTCGTTCCGAATCAAATATCGCGATTTGGATGCTCAGAGCGTGATATAAATTCGGAACGGTCGAAATCACATTTTCATTCATAAAATGTTAGTTTTTTTTTTAATGTATGGAAGATAAATTGCGGATTCCATATCTTTGAGTATGAATACTAACAAACATACATCTCTCGGTTTATTCATCTTTATATGTGTAAAGTTTAATATTATTAACTTATTTTGATCTTTTAAAATAAATTGCCGTGTTACAGACATTTTTTTTTCCACTTCCTACTTTAATATTAATTATAGATTTGTTTTAGAAGTAACATACAAACAGTATAAACGAATTACAATATTCAATAATTTAAAAGAAAACCTAATATTAAATAAACTTGATAATGGCGCGCGACATAATGACAAAAAACTGACAGCGCTCAGAGCGATCTACCACGATATCGTGAGCAGTCTAAGCGCGAGAAATGATGTCGTTTGTGACGTCACACAACTTTGGCAAAACAGTTTAAGCGCGTATCGGAACACCTTTAAGCGTGCTTAGGTTACTATTATCGCGTATCGGAACGATAGGTTATTTAACACTTTATTGCACAAAGAGAAATTCGGCCTTTAATGCCGCAAGACATTTTATTATAGCCAACCATTGGGACACCTTTAAACAATATACCCTGCGTTCGTTTTATAGCATTTCCAACATCTCGTAGCAACTTCATAAACCAGCGCGAAATGTCGTTTTTGTTAAGAAATACCACTTTTTTTAACAATGCTAACATTTCTTAAATAAAACGTGCGGTGAGGCTACTTTTTGACAAGCATTTTCGTTCATGTTTTATCATACCATGGCATCCAACACACATGATTTTATTATGGTCTTTGAATTTATTAATAAAATCGTTTAAAATACCTTTTTAACAAATATAATAGAAAACTATAAAGTTTATAACAATGTAAACAAACCATTTCATATGTTAATGACATCTGTCAAAAAGTAACAACCCTCCTTTCAACACGGTACTGAACGAAATTAGCATCAATTTTCACGAACGACTTGTGCTAAAAAAAGTGGTATTTTCATGCTAACATTTCTTAAAACGAACGCGGCCTTAATGGAAAGTAGGTGCTGAAATATATAAAAAAATATATATATTTTATAACTAACCACATATGTACATATAATTACATACGAGTAAACATACATATATACTGGTATATAATAAAATAAATACTAATACATACATATATAATAATATATATACTTACAAATTAACGTCTTAACGTTACCATGATTTTGAACATGAACTACCCGCCGACCCGCATTTTTAATTAACACTACCCAGTATTTGCATTACATTGCGTGTTATAGTTACACTGAATACAAGTTTGGTAGAATATAAACGCAGTGTAAAATCAATAACACTCCCAGTAAAAAAAAAACGACTAGATGGCGCACGTATTCACATTGTGTACCGCAGCGTCAGTCAAAACTTGTGACCCAGGCCAGAAACAATTCGAGATGAATCATCTAGTATATCGATACTTGTAAGTACATAGGTACTGTAACCTGCCTTTGCGGTCAAAAGATTTATCCAACGCCTTGCGAAACAAGTTGCTTTTATTAGGTACGGAACTTGTATTAAAAAAACACACAAAACTTTATATTTTCGACATGACTTACACATTTATAAAAAACTAAACACTTTTCTACGCTGGACACTTACCTATATACAATTGACTATATAACGTTTAAACAAGGTTTGCCGTTGAAAATTACATTATACAATAAACTAACTGAGATTATAACTAGACTACAACCAAGTGAATTTAAAACAAAATTGAAACTCTTTTTCCAAAATAATGATTTTTATAACCTGTCAGAATATATTGACATGCCTTTGACGGAAAATTCGCTTAAATAGTTGTATAGTTTTGTGGTCTTATGCCTTCTACTGTATTGTGTTCCTATGCTCCTTTGTCTACGATGCATGGTGTTAATAGCATTATTGTTATTATTTTAAAATTTGTTAACTGACATACCAAAATATAACGATTGTTATATAGGTGAAATATACAAATATTCACTGGTATTATATTTGTAATCCTAATACTTACAAAAATACTCTCTCTGACTTCTCGGTCCGTTTTTTACAAAACAAAAACCCTCGACTATGACATTGTCATTTTTATGTCAATTTATGTCAATCCCTCGTACCAGATTCACTCTGAAATAATAGAGCGGGTTCAAAAGCGCTTTCTCTATCACCTTGCTTTCTCTGACGGAAGATGTCGTAGTCTGGACTCCTATCAGAAAAGACTTAGGCACTATGAAATTTTACCTTTACACCGAAGGAGACAGATCCTTGATTTAGTATATTTATTTAAACTATTGAATGGTTATATTGACTCACCAGAAATGCTGAAGCGTATTAAGTTAATAGTGCCTAGGCAAAATAGTCGTCTCCACAATTATAGACCTTTTCATTTGCCTCGTACCAATACAAATTTAGGGCGTCACTCCCCAATTAACCGATTATGTGCATTCGCTAATTCGTTTCGCAGTGACATAGACATGTTTGCTGGTTCGGTAGCCTCGATTAAGAGAGTATTGAGGGATAAATATAGTGTATAGATTCCAGTTGTTTAATCATATTTCTTGTTATTTTGTTTTGCTTTTATATATATATTTTTGTAAATAGTAGTATAGTCATAGTATAAAATTTAATATTTATTGTCTTCATTTTTATAATTTTGTGTTGTTTTTTTTATTTTTATTTGGATATCTTTTTGGTTTATTTAATGTTTAATTTAATCATTAATTGTCTTTGTCTTTATGAATTTAAATTGAATATCAGTGTTAGGTTTACTATTAATAGGTTGCATTCATTTCATGCTTATGTATAATTTTATTTGTTAATTTTAAGAATGTAACCAGTTTGTAAACTAATAAAAAAAAAAAAAAAAAAAAAAATTCTAATCTTTCTTAAAATAAAATAAAAAACTACGTAATGTACACGTACCAGTTACAGTACTTAACCACAGCCCCTAGCACACGGAGTCCTAGAGCACTAGTCCATATATATAATATAGCACATATTTAATATACATATTTCATAATTTGCCTGAATGTTTTAGGTATACTATACATTGCCTAGACATTGTATAGAATGCCGGATTGTACAGATTGCTGGTAATATATGTAATACGTATTTTGTTGTAATGATAATTTAGCCAGCTTACTCCAGATGGAGGGAGGTGTCAGAAACAGGTGACCTTTCTAAAGCCGGCCGCAGACACCACGCTCGACAGAAAAGCATCCATAGTCGACGAGACCTCTGGGATTACACGAACTCAGATGAAAGGTAATACAACTAAATTGAAATGTAGGCTATGGTATAATAACAAATGATGTTGAAACACTGCTTTCAATGAACCATAGACCCTTTTCTCATTTTGTATTAAGTTTAATATTTATGTGAAATAGGAACTGTTTTCTTTTTATAACCTCATGTGCCTATAGGCAAAATATGATGTTTCGTGGTGGTAAGAAACCACGCTTATAAATAAGTAGATTCACATTTAGCCAACTTTACTATAGGCCAATCATGGAAAGTGGCAAGCTCGTCGATGTTTCCAGCGTACCAAACTCGAGAAATATCACAAATAAATTTAATATTAATTAAATGTATTTATTTACATTACTATTTTTTTGTGTCCCGACCAGGAATGGAACCCGGTACCTCCGAGTCTAAATCCACGGACTTAACCGCTAGACCACGAGGCAGTAAATTAAATTTTAGAGATATGTATAATAATCATAGATTTGTTTTAGTAAAATAGTAATAAATGCTATTTTTCTCTGTCTAAAAGTGAATATGAAAGTGAAAATATGTAAAAAAAAATGTAATTTTATTTCTTAGAAGTTAATATACTTATATAACTACATTTCTCAAAAGTACACTCAGATTTGAATAGTCTTTGATAATGTTGTATTGTGCAAGCGAGAGAAATGCAACCCGTTAAACCCTCTTAAATTGGATTCTTTATATGTATTAATTTTCCAGAATTTCGCGAAGCGTTCCGCTTATTCGATAAGGATGGTGATGGCACCATAACCAAGGAGGAGCTGGGTCGAGTGATGAGAAGCCTGGGGCAGTACGCCAGGGTCGAGGAACTGCATGACATGCTGCAGGAAGTGGACAGCGATGGTTAGTACTATGTAGATACTTCGATTAGCGATGAGAGCGCAACTATGTCAATTTTAGGTGCTACAAAAAATTTCTCTCAGAAAAATAAAAAAAAAAAATTTGCGACTCCCTAGTCCAAACGGTGCTAGTGGATTCAACGGTCGAAAATGCGAATACCCGTGTGAGCATCATGTACGCGCTGTCAAATCTCAAACGTACAAAAAAGTTAGCACTCGTAGTCGTTTTTTAGACCTAGCACGGAACTCATAAAAACCGCTATAGTAATCCGTGTACGAACTATTACTATAGCGGTTACTATTCATTTATTACGTAAGACAATGTCTTATTTTTTCTTACAAGGGGTGAAAGGGGATTAGAAAAAAGCGCATTGTTAAAATTATTCCAGTGGCAGAACTACTTTCCGAGTGGGTTTTGAGCCCCTGACTGAATCATAATCTTTAAGATTCACAATCACATAATATGTAAATATAATTCTTTGATTATATGTATTATATTTTTCTTTAGATTCTTACATATTAGAACACTTCGAAAGAATGCGCATTAGTACTATTAGCAACGAAATCGGAAACTTAAATACTAGATTTTAAAAAAAAAAGTGTTTTTATCGATCCTGGCACACTTCCCTGGATTCTTATTTTTGCTAGCTGTACCGAGCTGCCAGTCTATTTATTAGCGCCCGTCACGCACAGATTATAATGACGTCTAAATGTTCGAGCTGCCCGTGTGCGGCCACTCTAATGTATGCAATGCGTTTAAGATATAACTACCCGCTAGTTTGTGATATTATTAACATAAAAGTTCTCCAATGGGGTGTATCACTAACTTTTTAACACGATAGATGGCGCATGATAGATGGTACCTAATATAACTGTCAGTTCCATAGAAAACTTTTATTTAAACTTGTATTTTTATTACGAAATTTGTTATTTTCTGGATATTATGCGGAAGTGAGCAGCTTTTAAGGGTACAAATCGAGATTTCTAAGCGAAATCAAAGATATGGTGATCTCAAAATTGCCGTTCTATTAATAAAACTTTTTTCTTTTTAAATATAGTGTGCGCTTTATTTAACCAGTGCGTCCTCCCGGTAATAATAATACGTGGACACTAACAGTGGGTCTGGTCCATAAATTCAAGGTCGCTCAGCGAGCCATGGAGAGAGCTATGCTTGGTGTATCTCTGATGGATAGAATTCGAAACGTTGATATTCGTCAGAGAACGAAAGTTAATGACATAGCTTTTAAAATTAGCAAGCTGAAGTGGCAATGGGCCGGACACATCTGGCGCAGAACCGACGATCGATGGGGCAAACGGGTTCTAGAGTGGAGACCACGTACGGGAAGACGCAGAGTGGGACGACCCCCCGCCAGATGGACAGATGACCTAAAGAAAGTGGGGGTTGGATGAGGGTAGCGAAAGATCGCGTTAAGTGGCGAGCCTTAGGAGAGGCCTACATCCAGCAGTGGAGAGATACAGGCCGATGATGATGATGATGATGATGTGCGCTTTAATAATTCGATTTTTAAGGTAGGTAACGTTAATTTAAAATACATTTTTCTGTTATAAAAATATAAAACTACAAAAACATTTTAAAAAAATGATGCGATATAGGTATAAAACAAGGTGACACACCCCATTCTCCTCTAGGCGTAAATTATATGTACCTATTTTTTTGGTAGACAAATTCCTTAGTATCCCATGGTATTACCGTGCGGGTTCCGGGTCGTGTGTGGGGAGAAAGAGGAGATAATAAATAAATAATAAATAAATATTTCCAGACAAGTCACACAGCGCCATTTAGTTTCCGTGGTAAGCTACGAGGCTTGTGTTACGGAAATTAGATGGTTGATAAACTACATATTATACTTTTTTTTTGTAAATATATACATATTATACATATAAACACCCAGACCGAGACAAATTTATACAATATACAACTTGCCCCCGGTGGGAATCGAACCCACGACCTCCCGAGTTCACGGCAACGTTTGTTACCTCTAGACCACGGAGGCGGTCGAATGTTATCTCGGTCTTGCGAATAAATGGTGCACAGAAAAGTACTTACTCATATAACTTTACTTTTTAATTGAAATAAGGTCTTTAATAATTTTCTGCTATCTATTAACAAAATAGGTAATTATAAAGCAATTATTAATGTTGTAATTTTATTAAAGTAATTTGTAATTAGGTTTGAATGTTAGTCTGTGAGTAAAAGCTGTGCTATCCATACTACAAGTAAGTTAAATCTATTATTTATTCCAAAACGTTATTGCACGAAGTACAAAGGCGCTGTTCTAGTGCAACCTACTCAAAATGGGGTGTATCACTAACTTTTTATCACGATAGATGGTACCTAATATATCTGTCAGTTGCATAGACTACTTGTATTTTTATTACGAAATTTATTATTTTCTGGATATTATGCCGAAGTGAGAGCAGCTTTTAAGTCAATGAGGTTTATTAACCGCCTCCGTGGTCTAATGGTAACAAACGTTGCCGTCAACTCGGGAGGTCGACTTTTTATCACGATAGATGGTACCTAATATATCTGTCAGTTGCATAGACTACTTGTATTTTTATTACGAAATTTATTATTTTCTGGATATTATGCCGAAGTGAGAGCAGCTTTTAAGTCAATGAGGTTTATTAACCGCCTCCGTGGTCTAATGGTAACAAACGTTGCCGTCAACTCGGGAGGTCGTGGGTTCGATTCCCACCGGGGGCAAGTTGTACATTGTATAATTTGGTCTCGGTCTGGGTGTTTATATGTATAATAAGTATATATTTACAAAAAAAAAAAGTATAATATGTAGTTTATCAACCATCTAGTTTCCGTAACACAAGCCTCGTAGCTTACCACGGAAACTAGATGGCGCTGTGTGCCCTGTCTGGAAATAATTATTATTATTATTTATTATTAACATCATTGTTTTAAGTATACAAATCAAGATTTCCAAGCGAAATTAAAGATACGGTGATCTCAAAATTGCCGTTCTATTAATTAAAACTTTTATCTTTTTAAAGACGGTGTGCGCTTTCTTAATTCGTCTTTTAAGGTAGGTAACGTTAATTTAAATATGATTTTTCTGTTATAAAAATAAATAACTGCAACATTTAAAAAATGATGCGACATAGGTGTAAAACAAGGTACCATTGCCGCTAGCGACATCTACAAAAAGATTTGCCTGATACACCCCATTTCTTTGTTTTAATCAAAAGTGAAGCTAAAGCGGCTTATACACCATATATAGGGTTGCCATACGTCCATCACGTTCCGTATTTGACTGCCTCCATGGTCTAGCGGTTAAGTCCGTGGATTTAGACTCAGAGGTACCGTGTTCAATTCCCGATCGGGTCGAAATAACATTTAATAATTTAAAAACATATATTTAATTTATTTGTGATATTCTCTAGTTTGGTACAGTATAGACATCGACGATCTTGCCACTTGTCACGATTGGCCTATAGTAAAGTTGGCTAGTTAGTTAGCTAGGTAGTTGGCTAGTTAGTTAGCTAGGTAGTTGGCTAGCTATAGTAAGGCACCAGCAGCACTATTCTGTGAGTTAGTCGCAAACGTTATTAATTAGTGGATTTCGTTATTTACGTCAGAGCCTGCGTCATAATTACAAAATATTATTCAATTCTCAACTCTATAAGCGCTTGACCTTGACAGCGGCCGTGCAAATATCAACCTTAATAGCGTGATATACGAGTATATATATAGTTAACGGATTTAATTATATAACGTTTGCGACTATGAACAGAATAGGGCTACATGCACCGTTAACACTATTTCTCGTGTTCACTCTTCTTTCAACATCCCTGTCATACTTCCCATCCGCAGTGAAAACACTGTCAAGATATAAAATTTAATTTACTTGTTTTAGAGTTTCATCATCAATCTATATCGTCACGGTTGATATCCTTGTTCTTTCAAATTGTCAGTTGTCATCCTTGGTTTTTCATTCAAAAAGCTTAACACTAAATAATCTTTGCAGGTGACGGTAACGTGAGTTTCGAAGAGTTTGTAAGCATGCTGTCCAAGTCGATGTCTGGTTCCGGCGGCGGGACGAGCTCCGCCGAGCAGGAGGAGAGGGAGCTCCGGGACGCCTTCAGAGTGTTCGACAAACACAACCGCGGATACATCTGCGCTTCTGACCTGCGAGCCGTGCTGCAGTGTCTCGGAGAAGACTTGTCCGAGGAAGAGAGTGAGTAACACTTGTTATAGGTCGGTCAGTATACGAGTATAGCAGCTCAAATAACCTAGACAAACGATTTAAGAGGGTTTAACGCTTGTTCTTTCCTCTCTTTCGCACAATCCAATATTTTTAAAGAGTTTTCTAGTGTGTACTTTAAAATAATGTAGTCTAACGACTTTCTAGAAAATATAATTACGGACTTGGACAAATATTAGTAAAAAGAGTTCCAGCAAAATCTTTGCATCACTTACTGAAATAATTGGGCCTAAGCAGGTCTGCCGTCAATACATTTATGGAACGAGCTTCCAAGACGGCATTAACGGAATAATATAGTAGGTATTTGGTTGGGTAGGGAGAGGAGTAGAATTATCGCGCAATAAAATAAAAAAAGGGAGGCCTCCTTTTCTTAAACCAGCCTATTGTCGGTCGCATGCCTGAGACACCATTCTTCTCATCTCTTACCCACACACGATGGACATGGCACCCGCACAGTGAATCCATGGAATAATAATAATAAATATTTCCAGACAGGTCACACAGCGCCATCTAATTTCCGTGGTTAGCTACGAGGCTTGTGTTACGGAAAGTAGATAATAAACTACATATTATACTTTTTATTTTGTAAATATTTACATATTATACATATAAACACCCAGACCGAGACAAATGCTTAGAAATTTGTCTGCTCTTTTATAGACCTACCTAATTTTTGACAGAAAAAAATTGTAAAAACATATACATACGACTTTACTATATTTTACTTAAACAAATCTATGAAAAAGAAGTCAATTTTTAATCATTCTACGCATTCACCGTGCGTGTGCCGTCCATCGTGCGTGGGAAAGAGAGATGAGAAGAATGGTGTCTCGGGCTTGTGACAGACAATAGGCTGGTTTACAAAGGAGGCCTCATTTTTCATTTTATTGAGCAAGAAGACGCTTACCATCCACCATTCTGCCCTACTTACCTACTACCCTACCCAACCAAATACTGTGTGATTTTAATGTCATCTTGGAAGCTCGTTCCATAAATGTATTGACGGCAGACCTGCTTAGGTCCAATTCTTTGTAAGTGGTGCAAAGATATAATAACTCTCGCGCAATCTTCCACTGCGTCAAGCTGAGTCTTCAACCTGTTGCTGATCATTTCTTTTGTGTGAACAATATATTAGATCGGTATCATGTAATATCTATCTTTAAAAAGTCCGTTATTTTATTTACTAGAAAGTTAATAGACGTTAATTTGTTGTTTGTCTGACAACAAAGTATAGTCTATAGTCTTTAAGCATCTCTAGAACATCGCTTCGTCTTGAGTACGGCCACCCAACGGGAGACCACTTCCTAGAGAAGTGATCCTGGAGGAGAACTAAAGTAGTCAGACTTAGACCCCCTGAGTTCGTGAGCCACACGGGCGCTGTTATACCAGTAACGGCCCCATCAGCAAAAGTGCATGAATTATTGGCCCATTAGTCATCCAGTCATCGGTCACGCCTCCACTGTCTGAATATTTCTTTAATATAAAATTGAAAAAAAAACATTTATTCATTCACCTGTTTAGATTATTGTAAATGACTTTATTCTTCTGTATTAACGTTTTAGCCATGTTCTACTCTGATACATCTAACTAATTACCGGAGGCAGTATCAAGACAACTCTTATCCCAGGCTGACTTTGCAAATCCACTTCGCTTGCTAATATACGAATACTGCTATACTCGTGTATATAGTATAATTTAGCTCCTGCCTCTCATTCATTTATTTTGTTTTAGGTAAATAATCATTAACCTATTGGTTTTCACTTATTTGTTACTATTGTTATTTTTCTTTTACTTTTGCTAGTCACAGTTCAATTGCACTATTAATTTAAATCTAATTACTATATTTAACTCTTATTTCTGTTTTAATGGGGTGTATCACTAACTTTTTATCACGATAGATGGCGCATGATAGTTGGTACCTAATAGAACTGTCAGTTGCATAGAAAACTTGTATTGTTATTACGAAATTTATTATTTTCTGGATATTATGCCGAAGTGAGCAGCTTTTAAGTGTACAAATCGAGTTTTCTAAGCAAAATCAAAAATATGGTGATCTCAAAATTGCCGTTCTATTAATATTTTTTTTTCCTTTTAAAGACAGTGTGCGCTTTCTTAATTCGTCTTTTATGGTAGGTAACGTTAATTTAAAATACATTTTACTGTTATAGAAATAAAAAAAAAACTACAAAACATTTTAAAATGATTTGATGTAGGTGTAAAGCAAGGTACCAGTGCCGCTAGCGACATCTACAAAATGCTTTGCCTGATACACCCCATTGTATTGTCTAAAAAATATAAAATCTCTTTGGCTTGTGTTCCACTATTGCTACTTTGTTTATATGTTTAATATAATAAGCTGTGGATTTTTTCAAAATAAATAAATAAATTAATTAATTCTTTTACAGTCGAAGATATGATCAAGGAAGTCGACTCTGATGGTGATGGACGTATCGACTTTTTAGGTAAGCAAATAATTATCTCTCATGTAAATTAAAAAAATATAATAAAATTTTGTTGTTTCACTGACAATGTACTGACTGTGTAAATCACGTTCTTCTTCGACAAAAGAAGAATACCTAGATTTTATATGAAAATAAATTTGATATTTTTCATTTCAGTCATCTAGAAACCCACACGTTATTGATTTACAATAACAATTTTAATTCTACTTAAAAACTATTATTTTTATTTTTTAAGACATTCATTCTTAATTTCATAAAAACAATCTATGAATTTATTAAAATGATATATTTACAAAGTATAAAATAACAATTACAAACTACAATAAACTAAACCTAATACAAAAATTTGAAATTATATATAAATAAATATGTCCTCAGGAGACTTCCCATTAGAGAGAGAGGACTGGCAATATTTTTCCTTTGTGTAGCGAGGCTAATACGTTGGCTGAAATAATTGTACCATAATCCTGTACTATAATCTAAATGAATTTATATTTTATAAGATCCATATGTTAAAAATAGCCTTAATTGAGTATTTCGTTATCTGACTGTCTCAGTCAGTTCAGAAAAGAGGCGTACCGCTTGCAGAGTACCTATGTTAAAAAAGTCGTCGACTCTGTACTCAGAAACATACCAGACGCACTAGGTACACCTCCAGCAGCCCTATTAACGTTATATAATGGAATCCAATAACTATATATGTATATCACGCTAATAAAGTTGATATTTGCATGGCCGCTGTCAAGGTCGAGCGCTAAAGAGTTGAGAATATAGACCGCCTCCGTGGTCTAGTGGTAACAAACGTTGCCGTGAACTCGGGAGGTCGTGGGTTCGATTCCTACCGGGGGCAAGTTGTACATTGTATAATTTGTCTCGGTCTGGGTGTTTATATATATATATTTACAAAAAAAAAAGTATAATATGTAGTTTATCAACCATCTAGTTTCCGTAACACAAGCTTCGTAGCTTACCACGGAAATTAGATGGCGCTGTGTGACCTGTCTGGAAATATTTTAAAAAAAGAATTGAATAATATTTCGTAATTATGACGCAACCTCTGACGTAAATAACGAAATCCACTAATACGTTTGCTACTAACAGAATAGGGGTACAGGGTAGCTTTAGTAGGCATCTAAATGAATTATTAACACTAATAATATATCATGTATTCAATCACTTTAGATAGAGGTGTCAAAAATGTTAGTTTTTAAACTTTTATTGACCTGTTTTAGAATTCGTCCGAGCACTGGGCGAGCCAGAAGACGCGTGTGATGATGAAGACGAGGATGAAACACCATACGCCGTGGAAGTTATGCCCACATCACCTGTAGCAGCTATTTAAATATTATATCAATATGTACAATCAACAACAACGAAGCTTGGCCCATCTTGAATCATCAATTTTAATAAGCGCATGAAGTCAATTTATTTTATTTGAAAGATCGGTTTTCTTAACATAACATTATGTGAAGTCTAATTCAATGTTTTTTTAGT
The DNA here is from genome assembly GCA_910589645.1 of Tinea semifulvella. Taxonomy (NCBI): domain Eukaryota; kingdom Metazoa; phylum Arthropoda; class Insecta; order Lepidoptera; family Tineidae; genus Tinea; species Tinea semifulvella. Next base: position 10,118,390 of record OU342594.1, read on the forward strand.
GGTTTTGTTTACTTATCTAAGTAAAGGAAGCCACTTAAGTGAGTTGTAAATTAAAAAACTCACTAGTTCCGCGAGCGAACTGATAAACTGCTAGTGAGAACATGGTATTTTTACGTATTTTTTGTGAAGTACCTGTAACCTACAATAGGTACTCCTGTTTTTTTTGTACTATTTATCAGCCTATAAGATTAGCGGTCAATCTGCAATATTGTAAAAAATACTTAAAAAAATAGAATACTTTGATATTTCAACAAAATATCATGAGTCAAGGTGGATTAACTTTTCGCTTTGTCGATTTTAAGTAATTATAACATTAATTGAAATGAAATAAAAGGACTATGGGCAAACATATTTGAACCGTGGGCTCACCCGCCAACAGAGATGAGATCAATTTAAATATTGGTTCTTGTACTTTAATAACTATAAAGATGTAAACTTTGTGAAGAATCCATTTGTATTTTTTTTTTAAATTAGAGATTAGCTTTAACCAAAGATTTTGGTAGACAACGCGCGTGTTTCTACTAGATGTGTCAGGCGCATTACAAGTTCGTCCCGGAGAGTTGTCATATACTTACAATAATATTGTTGTATACAATAATTAATATTGCGCGTCAGTCTGTACTGCCGCCTGTGATGTTTACATTAGTGTATAATTGCAAATTAAAATTGTGATTAAATTGATATACTCTGTAGCAGTGTAGTAATGTGCGAAAGAGACACGTTTGTTGCGTTCTGGGCGCCACATCTACTCGATTCTTCTTTTAAAATCTTTGGGCTTTAAAAAAATATTTTTTCTATATTCATGTTAAGTGCATATCTTATTTCTGCAAATTCTAAATTGCATAGTAGCAATTTAAGCTTTAAAGCGTCTCACAGACACCCGAGGTCTGCAGTAGCTTACCGCGAGGGCACCTTAGGCCGCCACAAAAATACAACCCTTCGACCGCGGCCAGAAGCAAAGGTACAATATGGCTGTGTTTGACTTGGAAAATTGTTACCTCAAAGCGTGGACATCGTTCGACTTGCATAAAGCAAAGCGAAGTAAAGCGTTTACATCGTTTTAACGATATTTCGTCTTTTACGCAAATAAATGTGCGTAAGAAAGAGACACGTTTGCTTATTTTGGGCTAACGACTTTCGAAGCGAAATAAAGCGACAAGTCAAACACAGGGTGAGTAGTAGAGGTTCGCGCGTCCGCAGTCTTGAAAATCTTTGAACTTAACTCTGTTGGACATCGAGACCAATTTTACTCATTTAATTCATAATATTAAAAAACTTTATATCAACTTCTAACATATCTGAATGAACTTATTATGTACTACTTTGTAAATATCTTTTACCTATCTATCTAACTTTTTAAAACCTAAAACTCTTATTTACTATAATCTACTTTACTCAGTTCAATAATAAATTCTTATTATGAAGATTTTGGTTTTATTTTTAGAACCCCTAAATCAATCTGTTTATGCATTTTTATTATACATTGCTGTAAGTATAATCACGTCCGTATCCCTTTTAGAGTGGTAAAAAAAACGGATTCACATTTAGCCAACTTTACTATAGGCCCATCATGACAAGTTGCAAGATGTTATTGTATGTAGCGTACCAAACTCGAGAAATACCTATCATTTTTTTATCAACGTTGAACAATATAATAATTAAGATCATCATCATCAGCCTGTGTCTCTCCACTGCTGGATATAGGCCTCCCCCAAGGCTCGCCACTTCATACGATCTCCTGCCACTCTTATCAAACCCCCAACAGCGACTTTCCTTGGGTCATCCGTCAATCTAGCGGGGGGTCGTCGACCCACTCTGCGTCTTCCATCTACCGAGGCCCCCACCGTCACCGTAGTCGGGGGCAATAGGTCTGCCGGGTAGGGGCCGTCTTGTGTTTGTTCTTGCCCTTTGGGGGGTTTATGTCATAATCATCACGCTTGGCAGGCGGGTTGGTGATCGCAGTAAGGGAAGGTTAGTGACGGATGAAGCTGCTGCCCATCATCAATCAATGTGAAGGAGGGAGATAGGTTAAGTATAAAGGAAGAGAGGAGGACAGTGGGAGTGAAGACCATTATAACCAGATAGACATGAAATTTATGTGCATGTCTAGCTAGTTACCATGGTCGACGGAACAAAGGAATAAGGTAAAGGTATTACTTAACCATGGGAATTGATTGGGATTACCTATAGCATCTTCCGCTGTTCGGGACCCCTAAGGGTTACGGTCCTCTTTGCCAACTTATTGACAAAGAGGGCCGCTCTGGCTATCCACAACCTGCCAACCCGCTCGGTTGAACAGGAAGTTGCCTCCTCATGGCAGAGTTCAGCTAAACGAGTTATATGACCCCCACCACAGGCCGAGAATAATTAAGATATAAAATAAAATTAACTAAAAGAAAAACCTACTTAACCTTATTAAATATGTGGCAAGAATGCTGGCCGCGTTTCCTTGCTGAATCGATATGCTGATTCTCTGAGCGACGGAAGAACCAGCCCTCATGTCACCAGAGCAGACAATTAGACGAGAATGTGTTTTGAAAATGTGTAATGTAATGATAAAGACAAATAAAACGAAATTAAATGTAAAATCTTTTAATAGCATATCAAACTCTTAAATCTAATAACGATGGGATGAGCACAGAAGCGTTATCGTAGCATCCAAGGCCGCGATCCGGTATTAAAAAAAAAAAAAAAAAAAACGGAACGGGATCCAGCAGCGGGATTCTTTGACGGAATGACTTTGAATGCTCTTCATCATCATCACATCCTTAGAATACAGAGTCCTGGACCTCTACTGTTGGACATGGGCTTTTCAGACCATATTACTGGAGAATTTGGCCTACTATCAATTTATTTTGACTGACCGCCTCCGTGGTCTAGTGGTAACGATGTATTGATTTGATCTAGTGGTAGTGATGTATTGATTCGGCCGCCTCGCTGGCAGTAGTTTAATTGTGCTTCCGTATTGTTTTTTTTTTCTATTAGTGTTTAAAAAGTGATTTTATATATTGTGCTTATACTATCAGATAGCTCGTGAAAAATACTACAACGCTATATAAGTAGTTTTTTGGATTATCGACGGATTGCAAAACTAATAGTGAATATAGATCGCGAAATATTTGCATAGAATACTACATTGGTCGTTTTGAACGCGCAAATTTACTGCAGCTGCTAGCTGGCCGCCCGCGAACCGGTCCTTGACCCATCGTCGCGTAGCAAGTACCCCACCTAACGAGTCCGCGTCGCTACGAAATCGGTGCGGCCGACTACAAGCCACGAGATAGTGCTACACACCGCTGGATCTATCCGTTACGAGTTCTTTTAATATTTTATTGTCTATTTGCGAAATACAATTGCAATTGCAAACATACACTAACCTAATAATGACTAACATTTATGCACATTTCAAAGCTTAAACGGAACATTATTGTTACTGCTATAATATTATTATACTATATATTTTACTGGAATTATTATTTGTAATGAATTTGACCATAAATTGATATATAAAGAACAAGAAAAATACACCAGCCGGCAGATGCAAGGAATATAATGATTGTTGTTGTTGTAAATACACTTTTTTAATTTCCAAAGCGGGAAGGCAAGGGTATTGAGTCAAACAGCCTATCCGAGTGCCATTATTTAATAACATTATACTAATTATTGAATACATTTATATGCAAGCTTGGAATTATAACGATCTCAAACGCAGCATTAAGTGTAGTAAATAATAATATCTACTGTTTATACCTAATTGACGTTTAACCAAAAGATATGGACAATATGGAAAATAAACGAATGATGCTCAGAACACGTTCTGAAGTACTAAAATATAATGAAAATATAATGAATGAGCAAAAACTTAGACTTGAAGATTTGGAAAATAGCTTAAAAATTTATGAAAGAATAATAGGTGATTTAAGGGTAAAATTAGCTGACAAAACTAAACTAATAAATACAATGATGACAGAAAACGAAGAAAATAGTCTAGAGTTTGAAAAGATATGTAAACTTAATACATTACTTAAAAAACAACTAGCCAATAAAGAAATTGATAATATACAATTACAAAATAATGTACATAATCTTACAGATATGAACATTACTTTAAGTGAGGAAAATGAAGTAGTTTGTATTAAAAATAACACAATGGTTAATCCATTAAAAAAACAAATTGACGAAATGAAAAAAGAAAACTCTTTACTACACACGAAGATTACCCAGCTTTTAAATGAATTGCATGATAATAATAAATTAGAAAGCGAAAAAAAAAATTATAAAACCCTACCGGAGCCTATTCTACAACACAAAAACAATAAGATATTAATGAAAATTAGAAAACAGAATAAAACCATAAAAAACATAAAACAAAACTGTCAAAAATTAAGGAAATTGAACACAAAGCTTAAAAAAAAAAATGTGGACACCTTAATATCAACACAATTTGAAATTGAAAAAAACATCGATGAACAAGATATACAGGTCTAAATAAAAGTAACACAAAAGAAACACAAAAACAACACATGACAATTGATACTCAAAAACCTAAAAGAACAATAAAAATTGTTGGTGACATATCATCCCGAAACATGGGTGTGCTATTATCAAATAAAATTTACAATAAATATAGCATATATTGTGACACACACTCTCACGCACCAACTTTAAAGATTATAAATTCAGCTAAGGAAATTATTAAAAATGAAAACAACATTGTTTTACTTATAATTATTCAAGAATTTGAGGAAGAAAATATTTATAAATACCTTGCAGAAATTAATGAACTAATGGAAAATGCAGAAAAGAAGGAAATTAAACTGGTTATGACGAATATACCTTACTTAACGAATTCAAAACAGAAGAAGAAAATAAACCAAGATATTTATAAAATAAACTGCCAAATTAACACGTTTGCACTTTTTAACAATAACTTTGATGTCATTAACATCAGCGAATTAAGAATTAAGACAACTACGTTCAAGCAATTTAAAGAGATGATTAGCTACTACATGATAAGTATGCTCCAAAATGAAAAGACCCATGCATCAAAATCTCAAAATTTTTCATTAAGTACACCCCAAGGAATTGTGAAATAGTTGGGCATATTAAAAAGAAAACTATAAATGTAAAAAAACAAAGTAATAAAACGATAATATGTCATCAAAATGTACAGGGTATAAATAATAAATTGTTAGATTTAGATATATTTCTCAGTGTAAATAACATTGACATATTTTGTGTAACCGAGTCGTGGCTGGAAAGCGATTTAGTAGCTCTCTATGAGCTGAATAACTTTAGGATTAAAAGTTCTAGTCATAGAACCTCCTTTAAAAGAGGCAACACTTTAATTTATGTAAAAAATACACTAAGGGCAAAGAACAGAACTGATATTGTAAAATTGTCAATTGACAAGGAATTCGAAACTTGCTGTGTGGAACTGGATGATCTGATCGTACTAACGGTATATCGTTCTCCTGGTACGGGTATTAGCGTTTTCACTGAACGACTTGATGAATGTCTTACTAGGCTCTCCCATAATAACAATAAAACTATTGTAGTATGTGGTGACTTTAATATAGATTTCCCTTTGTTTAAGGGCGGTTGCCATAGTATCAAAGACTTAATGAATTCTTATCGCTTGTCCCAGCAGATATTTGAATTTACAAGAATTACTCCGACTACTGCAACATGCATAGACAATATATTTACAAATGGAAATGTTTTAGACTCGGGTGTTTTGCTTGGCTTAAGATCAGATCACAAAGCACAAATAATCACTTTAAAAACTAAACTAAAGGAAATATATCTAAAAACAAAAATACAAACTAAAAGATTAATTTCTTGTGACAAAATTGAACAATTAAAATTTTCTTTGCAAAATAATAAGACGCTTCACAGTAAATTATTAAATTACGAATCTTTTTTTAGAGAAATTATTAGTGAATGCAATTCTTTCCTACCAATAGTACAGAGGAAAGTTAGGGTAAACTACGGCAGTACCAACAACTGGATTACTCCAGGTATATTAAGGTCAAGGCAAGTATTGCAGTTACTACGAGAGCGTTTACAGTTTTCCAAAGATTCAAAATTTAAGAGTTATGTAAAGAAATATAATAAATTATACAAAAATGTATGCCTTACAGCTAAGCGTATTGAACTGAAAAACAGAATATTAGCTTCAAATAATAAAATTAAGACTTGTTGGTCTATTATAAGAGAATTAAGTGGAAAGACTAATAAACAGGATAAATCTAAAATTAAAATTAATATAGATGACACAATATGTACAGATGAAATTGTTGTGGCAAATTACTTTAACTCGTTCTTTAATAATGTAGCTGCCGATGCCACCAGTACCTTAGTAGTTAACATTAATGAAGCCATAAACTATGCTAAACGCTCCATAGATGAAATAAATGGCCAATGTGTCTTCTATCCTGTCACACCAATGGAGATAGCTAAAATTATAAATGATCTTAAGCCAAAACATTCGTATGATCTATGGTTGTTGACGCCGAAACTAATTAAAAAACTAATTAACGTCATAACGTATCCATTAGCAAAGTTAATTAGCGATGCATTTTTAAATGGGATTTTTCCAGGTCTTTTAAAATTTGCTAGGATCATCCCGCTTCACAAAAAAGGTGACTACTGTGATGCACACAATTATCGGCCAATATCATTACTGCCAATTTTTAGTAAAATTTATGAAAAATGCATGTATGCTAGAATCGTCAAACATTTGGAGGCCTTTAGTGTATTGGACGATAGACAGTTTGGCTTTCGTAAAAAGAGGTCAACGACTCAGGCTGTCTGTAATATGGTCAAAATTATACTTTATAGCCTTGATAACAAAAAAGGTGCACTGGGCATTTTCTGTGATTTGTCAAAGGCTTTTGATTGTGTGCACCATGGTGTCCTCTTAGCAAAGTTAAACCATTATGGTATAAAAGGCAAAGATTTGGAATTGTGTAAATCATATTTAGACAATAGAAAGCAAATTGTAAATATAAATAACACTAAATCAACAGAAAACGTCATGAAATTGGGAGTCCCTCAGGGATCAGTGCTAGGTCCATTGTTTTTCCTCATATACATAAACGACATAGGCGCTTGTATTCCGAAAGACATCGACATGATTATGTTTGCCGATGATATTTCTTTACTAATAAGAAGTGATCAAAAAAATCAAAGTATACTAGTAACTAAATTAAACTCAGTAATAGAATCTCTAGAAAAGTGGTTTGGTTATAACAATCTTTTAATAAATTTAAATAAAACTAAGCTGTTAAACTTTACTTTAGATACGCATATTAACAGGCAAAACTCACAAGAACTCGAAGACTATATTGAACTAAAATCATTAAATTTAGTACATAACACTGTATTTTTAGGCATAGAACTAGATAAAAAACTGACATGGTTACAGCATATCGAGAGGATCGCAAAAATACTAAGCCCAGCATGTTACGCTGTAAAGAAAATAAATGAATATTCCGGAACAGAAGCAGCTAAATCTGTATACCATGCCTACTTCAGTAGTATCATGTCGTATGGACTACTAGTGTGGGGAACAGCTGCCGAAGCGAAGAGAATATTCATTCTACAAAAACGAGCGGTGCGCTTCATTGCTAACATAAGAGCCAGAGACACATGCAGAGAAGCCTTCAAAGAACTAAATATATTAACTATGGCTAGCACATACGTAATGCATTGTCTGATGTATATTAGGGAAAACATGGATCAGTATCATATCAGACCACTAAGAAGTGCCTCACGACAAAAAGAGTCATTAGCTTGTCCCAAGCACAGACTTAATAAGTTCAGCAAAAGTTTTATTTGTAATTGTGTTAAACTTTATAACAATCTAACAGACGAAATTAAATGTTTAGAATTTAACGAATTTAAAACGAAAATAAAATCTGTATTGATACTAAAGGCATACTATACTGTTGATGAAGCTTTGAGGGATAGTAGTATAGGATAGTGGTTGCTCATTATAAGCTATTATTAAGCTATTGAAAGCTATAGTATATAGTATATATATATTATAAGACAAGGCCCTTATACAGCCGCTACAACTAGTATAGATTATGACATCATAACAATTATTAATATATATTTTGACAAGGCCATTTTACAGCTGCATAATTTAATTTGAACATTTATATATATATTTATATAATTTTTATTTATACATTTTGAACATAATTAATTTTAAGTTTTACAAGGCCTTTTTACAGCTGCAACTAGTATTTAATTTTATTTATAATAATTTAAGAATTTGTATTTAGTTTTGTGTTGGTATTATATTAACTTCCAGTCCTGTTCCTTGCCCATAGTTCCATAATACTCTCCAGGCAGGACAAATCAATGTATATTTCAATGTGTAAATTGTGCACAAGAATAACTAATAACTATTGACTTAACCGAATTCCGGTGGGAATGTATGGTTGTAACAGAATAAACAATAAACAGTAACAAACGTTGCAGTAAACTCGGGAGGTCGTGGGTTCGATTCCCACCGGGGGCAAGTTGTACATTGTATAATTTGTCTCGGTCTGGGTGTTTATATGTATATATTTACAAAAAAAAAAAGTATAATATGTAGTTTATCAACCATCTAGTTTCCGTAACACAAGCCTCGTAGCTTACCACGGAAACTAGATGGCGCTATGTGACCTGTCTGGAAATATTTATTATTATTATTATTTTTGGTTTATTAAGTAAGCCACGTCTGAGAGATGATGAGGACCTGGAGAGACAGAGGAGGACTCTCGCTGCCATGAACGATATGTTGGCTCGAAATTTGCGCGTTGGTCAAAACAAAAAAGATGACTACTAAAGTTGCCCTGGCGCGATGCGTCTGGTAGGTTAGCTGAGGACAAACTTTATTGTCATACTCCGCAACTCCAAATACTCAACGCCTCTATTGTGAGATTGAGACAATTAAATAATTAAGGCTATTTTTAACATAAGATCGCTTGATTTTATAAAATTATTTAGATTTAGATAATAAAAAATAATAATAAAATTAAAATTATAGTTATAAATTAATTATCGGTTTCTAAATACCAGAAATAAGTATATTTATTTATTTAAATCTTTATTGCACAAAGACAAAGGCGGGCTTATAATGCCGCTAGACATTCTATCCTAGCCAACCATTGGGACAACTTGAGCATTATATTGAAAGGTAGGTGCAAAATTGTATTAAATTCTACGGTTTAACTATATAGTAATACTAATACATATATATATATATATATATATATATATATATATATATACATACATATACCCATACATATTATTACATACACTACATATTATATATCAATGACAACAATATACTAAATTCTAATAAATAAGTTTTAGTAACTACATACACATACATAGATAATATTACTTTTTTTGTGATAGAAAGTGTGAATAGACCATTTTTTTAAATAGAGATCTGGTGGTTACTTGCCTTATGCTAAGAGGCAAATTGTTATATGTAGATATTTCTTAAAAAGTGAGATAGGACTATTTGCTAGTTCACAGACAATATCCTATTTTATTCGAATTCGACATAAAGCCGATTGAAATGAGAATCGGGGCCTCGAATGTCTATATTTCACGCTCTATGATCACCCCGCAGACCCACACGAAACAAACTTCTTACTAAATTGGCTAAAATTTTCGGGTGGGCTAAAACCTGGGTAAATTTTGCATTCCTTTCGCTCGCACGCTGAAAGACTTTTCAAGTCTGACACCCGAATTTTCTCAACGGCTCCTACACTCAAATATTCCTTCTAGCTCGCAGCGACGTACCTTAAAACCTCCTTGTCAAACTTATACAAATCAGATTTCGTTCCAAAGTTATGAATAATTCAGGTGACACATGAATATTTATGAAAGGGACATACTTATGGATGTCAAAAGTGCAAGAGCGTGTAGTAGATGAATTTGCTGAGATAGACATGTTCGGTACCAGTTCCAGAGTAGTGAAGAGGAGTGTATTTTCTTCGCTGCTCTGAACTTGAACTTGCCGGGTCCCAAGCATTTATGCATTCATCATTGCATATTTCAGTTGGCTGGATAATATTATCCTACTACAATCTCATTGTTGATGAATAGTAAAATCACTTATTTTTAATTCAAGTTTATACAAGGGTTGCTGTTGATGGTTGGTAGTTTGTTGTATCCGTAATTAGTATTATAAGTATGTAGTTATAAAGTACTATTATAGCATCTGTTAATTTAAGTATCTTTTAAATCATGTTTGCGTTATTACTCTATCCTTGTTTTTATTTTTATATCCAGTTTTTTTTTTCTCTCCTTTCCATAGTATTTGTGTTTAACTTTTATTATGTATAAAATATTTTTGGCTCTCAATGTCTTCTTATTGTTATTAATTTATTACACAGATGTTCAAACTTGTCACGTGCCGGCAAAGCCTTTAAAGGGGCCCCTTAGTGGTTCATATTATTTATTAGTTTTCAATTTTAGTATCTTGCAGAGTGACAATTTTGTTTATCTGTGATATTGTTTGCGTATATTGACTGTTTGTTGCCTAAATAAATGAAAAAAAAAAAAAAAAAAAGTAATTCTGACAAAATGAATTTTTTACAATACGGCAACGCAATCTTCAATATTGCCAGAAAAAAAAAAACTTATCTTACCGGTAAAATTGTAACTATTGCCGGTAGAAGAACCTGTCTATCTATTGCCTGTAGGACTGTATAGATCTGTTTTTGTCTAATGAAGCACAATTTTCCTTCTTAGTTGTTTATTTCCTGAATTATGACTTCACTTATATCCGGCTCGAAGGACCAATTCTTATGAGTATAAAAACATGTGTCAAACATTGGTACTACTATTTTATTATGTTATAAATCGGCCTGTCAGTAATAATAATAGTTATTTATGTCTTTCGAGGTATACAACTAAGAACACTGACTTAGAGAATTCCTTGAGGAAACGTCTTACACCTGTATTCTAAGACATTTTCTTAACGGCTCCTCCACTCATTTTTTTTTAAAGAATCTTTAAAGGACATTGTACAGAATACATCAGCCCTAAACACGTAATTTATTTACATAAGATATGTTCATAACAGAGTTCATAACCGTATTCGGGATCATCAAATTCCAAGTGTTGAAGAATATGAGGCTTTTCATGGAGTAATTTACGTCAATATCGCCCAAACATGAAGGGTATACAGGAGATCACAGCGCGGGAAAACCGCAAAAAATAAAGTGTAACTGTCCCATATAAGTACTAGTATAGAGTCAAATTGATCGTTTTCCATAATTATTCACAACGTAGCACATTATTAAACAAAACAGCACCACTTTTGACCAACAATATCCACAGTAAATTAATTTACTAAACAACAACTTGCACTTGACATCTCCGCGCAAAATGGCGCGAAGGACCTCTAGAAAAGAGATTGCCCAAAACCAGACCCCAACTTTTTTGCAGCGTGCCTCAACTAAATACAATTCAATAATAATAACAATTAATTGTGTTTTTTTTAAATTTAATTACAACATTTCTTTTACCCTAGCATTAAAATATAATTAAATTAAATAATTAAATAGTCAATTGGTTAAAATTTATGTATGAAATAGTTACACAACACTATTTATACGATTAGGTTCTTTATTATGATCAGGTACTTTATTATAGATAAAACACTGGATTTCAAATCGGCGGGATCTAAACTATGTAAATATTAACGTAAAAAAAAGTTTTTGTCAATTGTCGTTATGCTAGGGTAAAATCAATGAAATTAATTACAGATTATGAAAACACAATATATTAACTATCAAATAATAAAGAAGTCATTATGGCACGAGAACATTTTATTGGGCAAATTTGTCTAAGAAAAATGAGCAATCTCATTTACTACATCTCTCAAATTGTGCGAGCGAAAGGGATCCAAAACCCTTAATAAAAAACTTTTTAACAATATTCGAGATTATACAGTTGGAAAACAATTGATCGTTGACACTTAACAGGTAAAAGTTAACGTTAATAAAAATCAATTAAATAATAACTACTTATTTATAAAAGCTATTGAAAATAGTTTCTTTTAGTCGTAAATTATTTCTCACATTTTCTTACTAGTGATGTGCAAAATATCCACCAATAAATGCACAACGACGTCAGACGACGTGTCAAAGTCCTTAGAATATAATTATAATTGCTGTTTGCTTTGCTCGTGTAGTCGCAGGTCATCATCTCCTCCAAGGCGCGACACTTAACGCAATCTCTTGCCACCCTCGTCTAACATAACTTTATGCGATACTCTGTACTGTATTCACACATTTTGGAAAAATGTACAGTCAGCAAGAAAATGGTAATTTTACACAAAAACTGTGTTTAATGCCTATGTATATAAAAATAAATGTCTGTGTGTATGTATGTTCCCTATGCATTTCAAAACTACTCGGCTAATCGGAATGAAACTTTGGAAATATGTTGTGTGAACATCGGCGAAGGTTTCGGACATAGTACTACTGTTGTCCGATAGGTGGCGCGCATCAGCGCTGATTAGTGGGGCATACCGATCGAGGGTACCGAGCTGGAGCCTAAAACTCCCTAGCACTCTTATTATATATATAGTTACTCAGTCGTTGCAAAATTGACGAAAACATAAAAACATTTACCCATACAAAATGTTTGTGGGTACCTGTCAAACAATGTTGGTTGTCAAGTATTTATGCGTGCGTTCAGAAATTTATATTTAGCTTATTTATATAATATAGAATAGATGACAAATAACCAAATGAATTAATTTAAAACAACTGTCAAATCGTCTTTAAAAGTCATTGTACAGAATACATCAGCCCTAAACACGTAATTTATTTACATAATATATGTTCATAACAGAATTCATAACCGAGTTGGGGATCATCAAATTCCAAGTGTTGCAGAATTTGATGCTTTTCATGGGATAATTCACGTCAATATCTCCCAAACACGAAGGGTATACGGGAGTTTACAGGGCGGGAAAATCGACTGCGTTTTGTATTAAATAGGATAATCAACCGTAGATTTAGACGCGGAGGTAGCGAGTTTGGTAATGGTCGGTACACAATAATTTATTTGTGAAATATCTTGAGTCTTTTACGCTAGAAACATGGACGATGGCCACTTGTCATGATGGGTCTATAGTTTGCTAAATGGGCTTCAAAATGAGTTATTTTTGACCACCCCGAAAGGGATACAGTGTTAATTATACTTCACTATGTGATATTGGTGTATATTCAACGCATCACATTTCCACACATTATAGACATTATACACATGCACAATAGTTATTTTTTATTATAATGTTACATTATAGTAATAATTGACTATAAAATTCGATGGCATTAACATAACATACGTACAGGTCTTAAAATAAATATTTTTGCGTTTACAGACTATAGGCGATGTTTACGCGATATACCTTAGTATATATACACATATATAACGGTATATATATAGCAGAGATAATATAGTGAGTCGTGTCGTGATTATTAAAGAAATAAAGATACAAGTCGGTAGGTTTACATTTACCGACCATTATGGACGGAGCGGTGCGGTGGTGGCTCGGTTGTAAGAACGCGTTCCTTAAATCCTACAAAGGTCGTCGGTTTGACAGCTGGAAGGAAATGCTGAGTGGAGTAGTTGAGGACACGTCTTAGAAAGCGGGATCAAATCTTTAAAAATATTTGAGGTTTGAGTGTACTTTTGTAAAATGTAGTCTATTAACGTGTCAGGAAATCAATTTTTTTTTTTAACTGCCTTAAATTAAGTATATGAACGTGTAAATATGTCCGTAAATTTATATATTAGAAAGTTAATAGACCACATTTCTCCGTGTTAGAACAAAAACCAACTAAGTTAGTCATTTTTGCACAAAAAATATATATACTTATATATATATATATATATATATGTATATATATACCGTTCGTTTAATTGCTTCTTAACTATCTTCGAAACTAAGCGTCACAGTGCTTAGTCGATTTTATCACTGAAAAAGCAGAAGTTTTTTAAACGACTGGTGTAAAAAAATAGTTAGTTGGTTATCGCTCTAACCCGGCGATTTCTCAAAATTACACTAAAACCTGAGAAAAACATTAATAAAAAAATGGATTGTGCGAGCGAGAGGGAGAAAGCGTTAAATCCTCTTAATAGGGTATATCGACAACAAAGGTATTTTTGCAAGACCTGTACAAATCGTTATTAACGCCTATCCATTAGGCTATTATTAAATTTTTTGATTATAATAAATATCACAATTTAGAATTGTCTTGATTATCATTGCTTCTGTAGTAATTCATGATTTTATTATTTTCTTGTGATTATTATTTCTTCGCTTTGGTTACGTTACTGAAAATAAAGATATAATATTATTAACAATATATATATATATATATATGTCAGAGAATGTCTAGCGGCATTAAGCCCACCCCTTGTACATAGTGTAATAAAGTATTAAATAAATAAATATAGACACACAAATAGAACCAGAAAGTCATTGTCAAGTTCGATTCCCACCGGGGGCAAGTTGTACATTGTATAATTTGTCTCGGTCTGGGTTATATAAAAAGTATAATATGTAGTTTATCAACCATCTAGTTTCCGTAACACAAGCCTCGTAGCTTATCACGGAAACTAGATGGCGCTGTGTGACCTGTCTGGAAATATTTATTAGGTATTAAAAAAAAACAGATTATGAAAGATGATGGCATTTACAAACTATCACTTCATGCAATAAACTAATAACTGTACAATAGCAAAATTATTCTCCCTTAAAGAACCTTACATAGCATTTCTCACCACCCCATCACCTTGTCATGAATGTATAGTGTTACAAAGCTCTAATTAAATATGTGTTCTGTCTGTAGTTATTGGTACGCGTAAGGTGGGCTTGTACATGAAGGTAGTCTACAAAAATGTTTATACTGGATGTGGTTATGATACTAGATTCTCACAAAAGACAAGATACAATGAATACCGGTATAACAACTATTATGGTAAAAGAACTAGAAAGTTCTTAACTCCCATTATATTTAATAATATTAATCCCATTGATGACTGTGTAAAAATGACAAAAAGTGAACTTAAAGGAAAATTAAAGTTGATTTTGCTAAGTAAGTACTAACTACTAACAGTAATATGATTTAATGTTAAATAACTTTGTGTTATGACAAATATAGTGTAAAAAATTACTGTAAAAAAGAATGTACTATTCGCCAACAAACTGCTATGCGTTGGCGTATAATTTAAATGTAAATAGTTTAAAAAAAAACTTCTTGGTATATTTTTATCTATAGTGTAAAAAATTACTGTAAAAAAAGAGTGTACCTACTATTGGCCAACAAACTGCTATCCAGCCGGGATGGCAACGAATTTATTATTGCTGGTTACAAAATATTTTATTATTACTCAACATTTGCGTTTATTGAGTAATAAGGTACACTGGTATGAAAGTATAAAGTCGGGATACAATATATCTAAGGGTTGATTCCCCAACAGCCAAGCAGAGGCGCTCTACGCAAACCCGCACTAAGAACTGAGAGAATGAATATGAATAATGATATTTTTGCCATACGGGGTAACTGTACAGCTCCATCCCACGATCGGAAAGTCACCCCCAAGAAGAAAGAGAAGTTGAAAACATGAGAGTTTTTAAGTCACAAGCTTTCTGTCTAAAAGATGCTACTATAGTCATCTTTCCGAAACATGAGAGGAACAATTAGCATGCCCCCTTACCATCACCCATCAACAACATTGTAAAAACTTTTTGTAATGTTGAAATAATTATATGTCCAATGGACGGGACATAGCGACCATTTTAATAACATGTACATAACCTATATTATAAAAAAAATATCCACAATAAAATATTTTGATTTTAAAAAATTTGGGTAGGTTGCATTGTTCAACATTAACGCGTGCTAGATGGAATGAAATTCAATGCTGACGCTTCATGATATTAGACATGCCTTTTTAATCCACAAATGTTGCTATGTTATGTATGGTAGCGAATAAGGGTATAGTGCCTAAGTACAATTAACTTAATTCTAATAGTGGATAGCAGCTGTAATTTAAGCCTACACTAGCCTTAACTACTTAGCCACTAGATTATTAACTAATTGTTTGAAAATAATGGTCATCTAATTAAACCTTGAGGTGACAGGCTCACAAATTATGTTTGGATATTAATGTCATGTTAAGTAGACTCTCGCCAACCGTCTGGCCAAACGTGGCGAGTTTAAGGCAATTTTTCCAGAAATAAAACCTCACAGGCTAATCTCCAGCAGTAGAGGTTGTGATGCTGATGACAAAGCAATATTAGAAAATATTAAATTCACATGCAACTAAAAAAATATTAAGTACTTTTCAATGGTGGTATTTTAAAATTTTCATGCAATTACAGCTAGCAAAATAAATAAATTGCGATGCTCATGCAAATATTATTCTGGGTCTGGGCAAATTGATTTCTATTGATTTTAATTGTTATTTGTGTTTATATGTGTATTTTTTTTCTGTTTGGCAGTTTAGATACATTTCTTAAGTATTATTGTTTTATTTTATCGTATCTATTATTGTTGCTCTTTTTTACTATTTATATTAATCTTCTCTAGAGTTTTCTTGCATGCTTTATATTGTATCTATCTGTGAATTCTTGTCATCGGCTTTATAGTATTAAATTTCTTTCATATACCTGTATTTTAGCTGTATGTTTTCCTAAATAAATAAATTAATGCGACAGAAGCTTTGTCTGCAAGATTATAGATAATGACGTCTGCTATCCCGATCTCACTAAAGAGCTACTAAATAAACTGTTATTTTTATAGGCCATAAAGGCTACTGTGGTAATGTGGTGGTCGCCTATAATAAGTGCAACATCTAACTTCTGATTTAGTGTTAAGTACAAATAAGTGTGTGATGTTAGCACTGTTGGCTACCCTATTATAAACAATAAAATAAACTTAAAAAAACTGCTTAATACTTTATTTTTAAACAATATATTTTAACTTCACAAATTTCTACTTCCCAATAATATAATTTATCTACTATATTAAGTATTTATGTAGTTTATTGGTTAGAATATACAGTTCACTCATCTACCAACCCCGTGAGAGAGTTGGAAATCTCCCACATAGTAAAGTTTGCTAAATATGAATACGATTCTTTAAAAGCGTAGTTTCTGAACACCCCGACAGGGATACGGTCGTGATGATGATCATTTACTGTAATATTAGTATGGATCTTATAATTTACCTGTGTATTTTCTCAAATGAGGTTGATGTGAGTTAACGTGCCCTGGGGTCACTGATCGGCAGTCATGTCAGTGACAAAGCAAGTCATCAAAATGTCAGTGACAAAGCTCGGCTCGCCATACACAATGCCATGTTGGTACCAACACTGATGTATGGAAGCGAGACGTGGATACGTCAGAATACGCATGAGAGTAGGGTTAATGCGTCACTTTGGCGGACCGCATACGTAACGTCGAAATACGGAAAAGAGTTGGTATGAAGGAAAGCATAGGGACAAAAATAAGGAAAGGCATGCTACGTTGGTTCGGGCATGTTGAAAGGATGAGCGAAGAAAGATTGACGAACCAGATATATAATGCGAAATTTGTGGGTGAAAGAGGCCCTGGCAGACCGAGACTCACATATCACGATCAAATAAATAAAACACTGACTGAAGGTGCATTAAATAAGTCTTCGTAACCAAAGGGCATGTATGAAGAGGTTAATGAATGTCGACGAAGCGAAAGAGGTATGTCGTGATCGTGTCAAAAAAATTTTTTTATTTTTTTTTTATTTTTTATAATGTTATTAACCTCAAAAGTAACTTAAAATTAGAACTTAAAGCAAAATAATAAATTAAAATAAAGCTGGGAGTCCACTAGCAACATACCAAATCAGCCTGCCCTTTAAGATTTAGTAAGAGGCAAATTTTCTGCATGATTTACGGACGGAAATCGCCTATTTAATTCTAAAAACTATTAACCTAGTGTACTCCTAGCTTAGTAAGCCCATAACCGCATATCTACCTAGTTACTGTCACCATATGTTTACCGGCTGGTGATATATTTGGGGTCCATGTGGCCCGTGTCTCCCAGGGAGCGGAGGACCACGTTACCGTTGGGCATGATGGACAGCCAGGTTATGGAGCTGTGATTCAGAGATATCCGCAACCAACCCTCAGGGGGGAATTGGAGCGCTCTGAAAACAAAAAAAAACATTAATTAATAATTATTACAACAAATACCTACTATAGCCACGGTTTTTTTCATTTGATAGGAATGCAAAGGGATAACGGCCATACAGCCATGTCTGTCGTAATTAACAACAGCTCCTCATATGCTATGACAATATATCGTTTTTCATAATTAATCACATTATAACAATTTGTTAAACAAAATAACACCACATCCACAGTAAAGTATTATTAAAAAAATAAAAAAAAACCACATCTCCGTAAAAAGCGCGGGAAAGACTACCAACTGACATGTTCTTGCAAAAAGCAGGAGATATTAGAAAAGTCATCATAGGATGATGAGATGATAGGGAAGGCAAAGGAATCTCAGCCCATACAGCCATGTCTGTCATAATATACGACTATTGCACCGCCTCCGTGGTGTAGTGGTAACAAACGTTGCCGTAAACTCGGGAGGTCGTGGGTTCGATTCCCACCGAGGGCAAGTTGTACATTGTATAATTTGTCTCGGTCTGGGTGTTTATATGTATAATATGTATATATTTACAAAAAAAAAAAAAGTATAATATGTAGTTTATCAACCATCTAGTTTCCGTAACACAAGCTTCGTTGCTTACCACGGAAACTAGATATTTATATATATATATTTATTTATTTATTATTTTATTTTATTTATATATTTTTTTTATATTAATGATCAGAATTTGAAGATTTTCTTGGAGTTATTAGTCGCAATATCGCCCAAACACGTATGTAAGTTTACAGCAAGAAGTGGTGTCGTTGATTTTACGAGACACGTGCACCAAAAAAAAATACTACTACGCATTAAAGCGCTTATTAACCGTCTCGTGACCCCCAAAATCCATTGAAGAGTATTTGTGTTCACCACATTTTTTCCGTTTCTATAAATAATTAAAACTCACTTGCAAACAAAGAACCGTATGACGTTAGCATGGCAGACTAGGAGGGTATAGGAGTCCCTGGTCTGGTCGGCCGGGGCTCGGTGGAAGTACCTTCGGAACGCAGCCTCTATCCGGACGCTATCCTGAAAGAACTGCTACAGAAAACTATGCGTTAATTACACACATATTCCACAAATACATTGCATAAGGAAGTACATACTCGTATTTACCTACAAGTATTAGGATAGATAGTCGGCGGGCCCAGGTACCTTTTTTTAAAGTTATTACCTACCTACAAGTTGATACTTTGCAGATGCGTTCATCTCGACGAGTCGGAAAATCTATATATACATACAATAATATACCGATTTAGTCAAGTTATGTAGACTCGTCTTGCTTTTTGTGAAAGTGTTTAGTGAGCAAATTTTCATAACATATAAGTGATGGTGCTTTACGAATATGAAGAGGGAATCGGTTCCACTGGCGAGCTGCTGATACTGACCTTCGCAACTAAATCTGACAGGTTGATAATGGAGGTAGTTGTAGGATGTTGTAGTTGTAGGATGTAGTTGTAGGATGAGCGATGAAAGATTGACGAACCAGATATATAATGCGAAAGTTGTGGGTGAAAGAGTCCCTGGCAGACCGAGACTCACATATCACGATCAAATAAATAAAACACTGACTGAAGGTGCATTAAAAAGTCTTCGTAACCAAAGGGCATGTATGAAGAGGTTAATGAATGTCGACGAAGCGAAAGAGGTATGTCGTGATCGTGTCAAATGGCGCTCAATTGTCTCTACCTACCCTACAAAGGGATCTGGCGTGAGGATATGTATATGTTGTAAAAGTAAAACATATGGAAATAATAAAGAATAATACAGAAGATTCAATTCTGATGTGAGATAGTTCAAAGGTTAGTATAGTAGATGCAGGTAGCTGATTAGTTTAGTGAATAGTGCTAAATATATCTTCTTTTGTAACAATATAGTGCATATATAATTTTAAACATATTGTAATGCTCCAGTAAAAGTTGGCAAATACGCAATTCTGAATTTAATTTAAATAATGACTTACAAAATCATTTAGTAATCTTTACAGTGCAGATTATACTGCCACACTTGATTAGTGAAACTTGAGTGCTGAGTTCACACTATCATAAAAAAAGTAAAGCATTATCACGACCGTTTCCCTTTCGGGGTGGTCCGAAACCACGCTTATAAATAAGCGGATTCATATTTAGGCAACTTTACTATAGGCCAATCATGACAAGTGGCAAGGTCGTCGATGTCTCCAGCGTACCAAACTCGAGAAATATCACATATAAATTAAATGTATTTATTTACATTAATCAATATTTTTGTGTCCCGACCAGGAATCGAACCTGGTACCTCCAAGTCTGAAAAATCCAAGGACTTAACTGCTAGACCACAAAGGCCAGTTTTCACACTATCATAAATCTATGAACATGTGTATTCTAATGACCTGGTTGGTTGCAGAAGGAATGATTGAAATAATGAATGATCAATGTATGATCATTCATTTGATGTGATTAGTAGTTATTTTGTCATATGCCAAAAAATAATATAATATATAAGCCATTGTAGAGACGTCTATTAGTCTAACATATGCTTATATTAAATTTAAAACTATAAAACGCCTTATTTTCTAGTCATGATTATACTATTTTTGTGGAAGTCGAAGCTCAGTAAAATAATAGCAAACATACCTAACGATAATCAGCCGTTCTGCAACCAGTCATTAGCCTAACATATGCTTATATTACATTATACGCCTTATTTTGTTACCTACAATCATTTCATTTTCTGTGGTAGTCGAAGCAATGGTTTACTAATTTCAGAGAGGTATCATTGCGCATTGTTTAGTATTTGGGAATGATCTTGTATACTCGTTTATATCCAACATAGTTCTAACATGCATATAATTTAAAATAGTACGCTCGGACAGCTAGTGCTCTGCTTCCGGATCCCGCATAACCCAATAACCCAGTGCGGAACCCAAAGGAAACCTTGTTAATGTACAAAAAGTAATTTATAAGTTGGAATATTGTTTAAGTGATGTTTTGCATGTAATATAAATGTAACCTTATTATTATATGCAATGAAATAGTGGTTAAGATAATTGTAGATATTTTATTTACATAAGTATTATCCTATTATTGTAAACAATATATCCTACCTTTGGCTCTGGTCTCCAATGTCCCACGGGTGGTTCTGGTGGAATAGGGGCCCCTTCTTCCAGGAGCTGGCAGTCTTTGACCTCCAGGTCGCTGGGTAAGTGCTTAGCTATGATGGTCGCAGTTTCCTGTGCCCGAGTCATTGTTGAACGTACTAAGAGATCCCATTTAATGTCAAGAGCCGCTAACCTACGACCAGTTAGGTCTGCTTGAATTCTACCTAAAAATAAGACATATTTTAAAAATCCATGTTTCACTGTGCTAATGCTGTGTCTAGTATAGAGAGACAAGAGGACTAGTGTCTCAGACCTCATACATCATCATCATCATCATCAGCCTGTGTCTCTCCACTGCTGGATATAGGCCTCCCCCAAGGCTCGCCACTTCACACGATCTCCTGCCACTCTCATCCAACCCCCACCAGCGACCTTCTTTAGGTCATCCGTCCATCTAGCGAGGGGTCGACCCATTCTGCGTCTTCCCGTACGTGGTCTCCACTTTAGAACCCGTCTACTCCATCGTTCATCGGTTCTACAACAGACATGTCCAGCCCATTGCCACTTCAGCTTACTAATTTTGAAGGCTATATCGGTAACTTTGGTTGTCCGACGGATTTCCTCGTTTTTGACTTTATCCATCAGAGAAATACCAAGCATAGCTGTCTTCATAGCCCGCTGAGCAACCTTAAATTTGTGGACGAGACCCACTGTCAGTGTCCACGTTTCTGCTCCGTACGACAGCACTGGAAGAACGCACTGGTTACCCACGCAGATTGATCTCGGTACAACATGATCGTTATACATGACTTTTGTCTTGTCTAAGTTCATACCGAGGCCAACCTGCTGGGACGCTACGTTTAAGCCCTTCAGCATTCCGCTAAGATCCTCCAGCGAGCTAGCTATTATGACTATGTCATCCGCAAAACGGAGGTGTGAGATGTATTCTCCGTTGACATTTATGCCGCAGTTTCTCCAATCCAGCATTTTAAAAACGCGTTGGAAAACAGTTTCGGCGATATGACATCACCCTGTCTTACACCTCTGCGCAGTTGGATTGGTTTCGTATGCTGGCCTTGTGTTTGTATTTGTACGACCTCATACAATAAAAAAAAACCTAACAGTAGGTAGAGGATAGATGGCAGAGAAAACAGCCACATATATGCTCATAAAGTGCTCCAGTGTAGCTACACTCAAGCCTGAGGTTCCTTGAGACTCGGAGGACACTGCACAAACGTAACAAGTCTCTTGGTTTTCTTGGAGAACACCAGATAGCTCCAGCGACAGACCAAAGGTCAAATATAATATACAATCAATCGTCTCCTAGAGACTAAGTGCAAAGAATCTATGGATATCACAATCATAATCACCAAGTATAAAATATTGAAAAAAAAAGCATTAGTATGTATCATGTCAACATCTTTTTTAAATAGGAGTTAGGTATTATTTATTTATTTATTATTAATATTTAATTAATATTTATTATTAATCTATTTATTCTTATTACAAGAGAGATGGTTGACAAATTTCTAAGCATTCCATGGATTCACACTGTATGGGTGCAGAGTCCATTGTGTGTGAGAAAGGGAGATGCGAAGAATGGTGTCTGGGGCTAGCTACCGACCATAAGCTGGATTACAAAGGTCTAGTTTTTATTTGTATTGTGCAACAAGACAAGTGAGAAATATGTTTTTCTTATATAGATTTGTCATAGATTTACCACCATTAAAATTTGTATCAGAGCTTCGCCAAGCCGTCTTGACAGCATGGTAGGTCAAATTCTTAAGCAAATATGTTCTGGAAGGCCCATCTCTAACAGTGGAGGTCTAGGACTCTGTGTTCTAGGTGCTGTGATGACCAAGATACATTTTAAGTTACACGTGTGGAAATTGTTTACTTAATAAATATTCTCTGCATGTTTCATTCATTATTCAATTATAATACTATTATGTCAAAGTCCAATAAACTAGTTGAGTAAGAATTAAT
Organism: Tinea semifulvella; assembly: GCA_910589645.1. Classification (NCBI taxonomy): domain Eukaryota; kingdom Metazoa; phylum Arthropoda; class Insecta; order Lepidoptera; family Tineidae; genus Tinea; species Tinea semifulvella. The sequence continues at coordinate 10,141,696 of OU342594.1, forward strand.
TGCGGAATTTATTATCTAACAAGCCCTTCATTAATGTGGAAGGTATAAAGGTCATAATAATCAGTTATTAACACAAAGGATTCAATTGGAACAAAATATTTGCTACAAGTATGTATTATAAGGGACCCGATAAAACTTTCAAGCAAGGCTGTATCTCCTATTGGGGGCCACTAGGGGCTATGAGTCCTACAAACTATAATTTTATTACAGAATCACGCCAGCTGAAGCCCCCACACCGATGACATCTATCTATGTGTCAAGGCTATGCAAAACTTTAACACACCAGGATGTCCTTGACCACATATGGGGAGAGTCCCAATCGGTCAAGCAAATAACTAAGCTGGTCTGACAATGGCGGGACATGAATTTTAAGGCATATCGCATTCTTGTGTGGTCAGACAAATTCAAAATCTTGTTGAAAAAAGATTTCGAGTGTTGTGTTTCGTCGGTACATGGGTTCATTTGGGCCTTTGAAACGACCACATAAGAAGCAACAAGCCCTACCGCAGCACCAAACCCTTGTGAAGCACACATACTCCACACAAAGGACCCCGGCGCCGAACTCCACTGCATTAGTCAGAGTCTGATGAAGGGTCGCCATACCCAATGAGTATTACTTTGACCACAATAAGATGAAGATGCGAAAGCTGTAGTGTTGTGTATATTTATATTTTATATATATGGGCCTTTTGTATTTTGATGGCTGATATAAAGATTATTATTATTATTACAAGAGACAAAACATAGTTATACAAAACACATAATTTTTAATACTTTCAGTTTTTATTGGAGTTCATAAGTGACAACACCCCTTTACAGCTGCTATAATTGGATGCGGTATCTTACTTGCTTGTATCCTGCTATGTTTCTGTATCATTATATTAATTGCATTGAATATGACAAAAGTGTAAACTTTTACAAATCCAATTTTTTTCAGAATAAGGTTCCTACAGATAATTAATAAACAATTGAACTGTTTTTGACAAACCCATCTGGCAAGGTGTTAGGACCTAGAAGGTCCATCATGTAGCCTTAAAATATTATATGGTCATTGTGAGAAATTGTATTAAACTTTAGCATGGTTGGAGTCCCAGATGTCCAAGGGACCTGTACCCTTGTATTAACCGTAGCTTGCCCCTTCGGATTTTGTTCAAATTCACTATCTGGGATTAGATTTATTAGCTAATTAGAAAATGTTAAACCTTATTTTTAACCTAACTTCCAGTAGTAAAATTATCTTTAGTTTAGTCCAATTTAATTGCTTTGTTCTGTTTTCAATTAGTTTCAATCTCCAGCAGTAGAGGTCTAGAAGTCTGTGTTTTAGGGGCTGAGATGGTGATAATAACAAACCTATATCAGTCAGTATTCTTTCTTTATCTGTAGCTCCATCTAGGTGGTATTGTCCATGTCGTATAAGAAACAGATGTCGGATAGCCTTACTCTTAGCCTTTTCCCGATGCTCATTATATCTGTTGTCCTCTTCGGGAGTGTCCTCCCTTTTGGGACGGACTATTGATTCTGGTTCTCTGCTAAAATATGATTAGAATTTAGGAGTAATTAATAGGAGAGAAGAAATATTTCTTAGCAGTCCGGTGGTCCAGTAATGTGGGTAGGTCAATTGCATGTTTGCAATAGAAGAAGTTTCCCAGCTTGTGACAAACATAGATTTAAAAAGTAAACGGAAAACCATAAAAGGCAAACGGAAAAAAAATAAATAGTCATTAATAATTACAAAGTAATAAACAGTATTTTTTAAATAAATTTACAAAGAAACTTTTGACCTAATTACAAGTACTTACTGATCCCAATTTTTGTCCCACTTAACACTGGGTATGAAATTTGTTGTCCACGAGTTCAATACCCCAAACTTCTTCTCCTGTTTGCTACTATTTATTTGATAGTATGCATAACCACCCCCCAGGGCACCTAAACTTAAAAGTGCAACTTTTTGTAACCGTGATAAAGACGCCATAGCTTAGTTAGGATCCTTCCAAAATTATTATATACAATACTTGGTTCAATATATTTATTCTTACGCTAATATTAGAATTTTTGACGCAGGAAAGTTAAATATAATCCTAGAATTAAAATTACTAACAGAAATCAACACTCAACTCATGTGCCATGCCATTTTGACACTACTATTTTTAATTTTTCATTGGCACTTGGCACAGGAGTTTGTTTCCCTTACACGTTTGTTTCAGAGGCACAGATTATTATTTTTTAACGTCTCATTAAAATAATACTGCGAATGTTCTCGTATTTTTAATATTACCAACTTATATTCAGCAGTGTGTTTATAAAAGTTTATATTTATATAATTAAAACTACTTAAAAGTAACAAATATATTGTTATATTAAGTAAATTAAGTTGTGTGACAATTTAATAAAAATAACTAACCATTAATAATTAACTAATAGTTAATTTTAATAATTCGTAACAAGTATTAATGTATTTTATGTTCGTATTACAAAAGGTAAATAATAAAACTGCAGTTGTTATTGTAATTAATTTAATAATGGTTTCCTTGGTTTCATGATAAGACTATATCCATCAATGGGCGAAGCTGATATAGCAATGTTCATTCGCATATCTTCGAATTTGTTGACTGCTGTGACTTCGAATTCACGTAGAAATCGAACGCATATTGTTTTTATTAGCTTTGTGCCAAAATATCTTCCTGTAAATAACATTTTTTTAGTACATGCATTAAGACATTGACTATTACATACCTAATAGAAAAAAAATAGTAACAAACAAACCTAAACAGTCCATAGGTCCCACACTGAAAGGGATATAGCAATTAGGTTGTCTTTTTTTACTATTTTCGGGAGTAAATCGTTCAGGGTTGAACGCGTTTGGGTTATCCCAAAATTGAGGGCTCCTGTGTAGGTGGAATATTGGAGCTGTCAAAGAACATCCCGCTGGTAATACTCCTTTGCCTGTAAACATAAAAATATTTTAAAAAATATTATATGAATAATTTAAAAACCAGAATGCGTAAAGAAATATATTGAATTCAAAACTGAATAATCTTTCTTTTTAGTTTATATTTATTTCGTTTGAGTTTTGAATTTAAGTTTCTTTTTACGCAGTCAGTTTTTTTTTAAGTAAAGTAAAGTATCATCAAGACCGTTTCCCTTTCGGGGTGGACAGAAACCACGCTTATAAATAAGCGGATTCACATTTAGCCAACTTTACTATAGGTCAATTATGACAAGTGGCAAGCTTGTCGATTTCTCCAGCGTACAAAATTAAAAATGAAAAAAAATGAAACCTCACCATTTTCGAATACCTATTCGACAATACCCAATATACAATATTGTTCGTCGACATTATTTATTTAATGTTTCACATTATGGCGCTGGTTGTCGCCTTAATGAAATTTTATTAATGTCATATCATCGATGTGTCATATTTTTAGTGGCACTCGCGTGTCAAAGCGGACAATGCGTTTGGTCTTCAGTGTGCCATAAAGGAACAAATATACATATATACATACATACGACATACATAGGCTGATAGAGTAGTAGCATTAGTAGTACATTGTGTGTTATTGTGTGCCAAGCTGTGTTTAGTTTAATGATAACACGTAATTAATTATGAAAATATAAAACCCACTGGACTAGTTAGTACCACAATGCCGGCTAGACGTTATTGTTAATAAATGTAGTACATACTAAAAGGAATATCTTCCGTGACGGTCCGTTGTAGCAGTGCACCAATAGGAAAGAGTCTGAGGGTCTCTTTATAGGCCATGTCGAGGTACGGCATCCGCTTCAGGTCATCGTCGGTCACATGACGATCTTCCGCCACGATGGATTGTATTTCAGCGTGTAGCTTTTCCTGTAAAGAGAATAAATACAAGCGGGTATTTGTTGTTATTTTCATAAAACAGTATGTGACATTATTTTTTACGCCATCTACTTTGTTATTAACAAAATCGATTTGAAAGTGTACATCGAATCCACAGTGCATTGACTAATTAATTAGCTTAGACGATTGTTTAGCTTTAATTCTCATACTACAGGGTGCGCCAGAGAAACTTACTTATTTGAAAAAACTCCCGAGAGGTGAGGTGGGTGGGTAGAGGGGTGAGGGTGGGAGCTATTGGAGGGGGAAGTCCCCAAGTTTGTTTCTTCCTCTAGTCAGTTGCCATCATGCTCTGGCCTAGAGAACAGCGGGCATACGCCGTCGAGAGCTTCTTTTCTAATCGAAATGATCGAGGATTTTTTTCTTCCAAGCCTCGAAGAAATAAACGCTAAGGATGTGTGGTTTCAGCAAGATGGAGCCACAGCACACACATCACGAGGCTCAATGAATTTGTTGCGACAACATTTCCCCGACCGGCTTATCTCTCTCAGAGGCGATCTCACATGGCCGGCTCGCTCTCCAGATTTGGCTCCATGCGATTTCTTTTTATGGGGTTATTTGGAATCCCTGGTTTATTATTTTTTGTTTATTTATTTTAAAAACAACATTCGCGACGCCATTGCCAACATACCGATTGATACGCTGCAAAGAGTGGACACTAACTTCAGAAATCGACTTAATCAGTGCAATGGGGGTCGCCATTTAACCGATGTCATTTTAAACTCTGTATAAAAAAACAATTGGGATATTGTATTCTAAAATAAAATAAAAATTAAAACGATAACTGAAGTACTTTTGTTTTTAATGATCTTTCAAATAAGTAATTTTCTCTGGCGCACCCTGTATTTGTATTCTTGACCCATCTTGTTATATATTTAATGTCTTTGTTTTTTCTTCTGGAAATCGATATATTTATTGCAGGATGTCAATGATGATTAGTAAATCTTAGTAAAGATGGCAAAATATCTGTAAAACATTGTATGGTTTTGTAATCAAATGGATATATTACAGTCCTACTTAATAATACTTTATTTGTAGGCAAATATGGTTGTAGTAGGTAGGTACATAACTTACTTGGCAATGAGGATGATATGCCATCATCAGTATTAACGATGATGATATCTTTGCTGACGCCTCTTGGCTCTGTAACAAAAATATATTCAAATCTTAATAATATCGTAGCATGGTAGAAATATCGTAACGAGTATATCTACTGTTGGAAAAAAAAATATAAACCAAGAGACGTTAAACACTAATTTAAAAAAATACTTACTGAAGTAAAAATAGTAAAAGTTTCATCCCGCAATTCATTTTCATTTAACTCTTTACATAATATAAACCTATCTATAACGCTAAATTCAGTATTCTTTGACGAATCCTCTTCGATGTCCAATAAATCTATTCTTCGGTTGTCTTCTTCGAGTTTTGTTCTGCGATGTTTGACAATTTCACTGCTGAAGGCATCCATCATTTTTTTGAACTTAGTTTGTAGTCTAAAATGACTGGATAACCAGAATACAGGGTCTATTTGATACCACCATTTCGTCATCCTATCAAAGACTACGTCGTAGACTCTGAAAAACAAAAAGTAACATCATAACCTACGACCAAGTACCTAATCATAGTCAGACCAGCTAGGCTGGTAACAGTAGAGGGTTTTTAACATTGTCCTATCGTAAGTTCATCAATATTTCAATCGTTTATCGCCTGGAAAGCCGCCCGATATACTCCTATAGCCCAAACTAACTTAAAACGTACCTACGCGGCAATATTTTCGTTTCGATAACGGAGTTCGTGCGTGCTAGAGCTACTGCCCGTTCACACACTTGTGCCCGTGATCCGTTGAATTTGCTTTGAACGGAAGTGTCTTATCTTTCGAGCTGTCCGAGGATTAAGGACAATTTAATAACTTTAAAAACGTGTGAGCACTTAGGTACTTTCAAATCGGGTCGTATGTCCATCCCACGCAAAATTACCAAAAAATAGATTTTTATGATTCACCGTTAGCGCTTGTATTCGCATTTTAGACCCGAGCTTAAGTTTACTTACTTGGGAGAATAGTGAATAACATCCCGCATATGTGGTAGATTAACAGTTTCATCCCGAGATAATCCCATAAGAGTTTCTGCAACAAAAATGTTTGTGAAAAAGAAGAAAAAAATTGCTTATATCTTTCAGCACGGACAATACCAGGCGTGCGTTATTACAAAAAAATCTAGTTGTCACCAAATTCTGTTTTGCCCATAGATATTTGACTCTTTTGCCGCTCTAAAATGACCTCAATACGACTAGTTCGTACATCCATCTACCTAATTAGTCAAAAATTATTATTCTTATCTCTATAAAAAAACATACATGTTCCTAATTCCACTATGTTACCAAACGCACGATGGTGCGCTAGCACATTAGAAGACGCACGAATGTGCGAGGGGGTTTATGGAATTCGCTAGGGGAGGAATTTTTTCACTATTTATATGACATAGGTAGGTACATACTTTTGACCTAAAAGATTTCAAAGTTGTCAATAAACATTTCAATATCCAAAATATTTTTTGTCGTGCTGAAAGGGTCATACGAGTATCCATCAATGGAGGGACAGTTTTAAGGCTAGTGATAAAACAAAAGTAAAGTAAAGTATCATCACGACCGTTTCCCTTTCGGGGTAGTCAGAAACCACGCTTATAAATAAGCGGATTCACATTTAGCCAACTTTACTATAGGCCAATCATGACAAGTGGCAAGCTCGTCGATGTCTCCAGCGCGCGTACCAAACTCGAGAAATATCACAAATAAATTAAATGTATTTATTTACATAAATAAATATTTTTGTGTCCCGACCAGGAATCGAACCCGGTACCTCCGAGTCTAAATCCACGGACTTAACCGCTAGACCGCGAAGGCATAAAACATATGATAAAACAACTTTATGGAGAATATAATTACGAACATCATTACAGCCCCGAGAACACATAACCTTTACTGCTGAAGAATTTGGCCAACACTCGCCACGCTGGCCAGACGGGTGGTGTGGGTCTGATGTCAATTTTAATGACAATTTAATAACGATTCCACAAGTAAGTGTTAGTGGAACTGGACCTAGACATGCTTGGAGTGGAGTTCGACATGCTTTCCGAGGCACGGAAATGGTGGTGTTGTATTTACAACACCATAGCTAAACTGTTTTTTTTATTGACCGTGGCTAAAATCCCGGCCATGTAAATACATGCCGGCCGGGGATTCAAACCGGCATTTTTTAGGGTTTTAAGAAAAACGTTCTTTCAACCGAACCACCACCGCTTATATATATATATATATATATATATATGTACTCGTATATATATTGTTAGATGGCGATGATTTTAGCCACGGTCAATAAAAAAACCAGTTTAGCTATGACGCTTGTAACTGTTATTTAATTTGTTTGCACACCACTGTAATTGTACCAACCTAAGGCCGCGGGTTAAGGTTGATACCTAGGAGTAAAATAAATTAAAACTTACGGCAGACTGTATAGCTGGTATGCCGAACAATATTATGGTAAACATCGATTTTGCGCCCATAAGGAGAATGTCTAAATGTCTCCATAAGAACATCAATTTCAGTGTTAAAAACTTGTTCGTAGCCCTCAATAGCCCTTTTGCCATAATTAGGATTTGCTATCTTCCTGTGTCGACGCCATTTTGGACCTGAAAAAAAAACTTTTGAGTCCTTCGCGCCATTTTTGTCAAGTGCAAGTTTTTGTTTTGTAATATAATTTACTGTGGATATTGTTAGTCAAAAGTGTTTTCTTTGTTTAATAATGTGAAAAATTATGGAAAACAATAAATTTGAATAAAATGAAATATGGGACACAAGTTGCAGTTTGTTTTTTGCAGTTTTCCCGCGCTGTGAACTCCCATATTATACCCGACGTGTTTGGGCGATATTGACGCGAATTACTCCATGAAAAACATCAAATTCTGCATCACTTGGAATTTGATGATCCCTAACTCGGTTATAAACAATTATTATAAATAAATTACGTGTTTACGACTGATGTATTCTGTACAAAGTCCTTTAAAAAAAAAGTTGCGGATAAGACTGTTGATTTATTATTTGGCTTCTTGTCCCATCTTCTATATATTTTAATCTTCTATTATAATAATCATTATATTTAATGTATTTACACCAACGTTACACAAAGGAATTTATACAGGCAACTTTTGGTACCTACCGGATCCACTCAAAATTCCTTCCCCAAGAAGGCTTGCCATATATTTATACGTTGGACCCTTAGCGCTCATCTTTGGATTAGATAATATGGTCTGAAATAAAAAAAATATATAATAAATTTCCCTTCAAGCAATATCCTTTTTACTCGACTGCGCGACGCAAAGATGTTTGTTCTTTTGTGGCACACTGGAGACCAAACGCGTTGGTCGAATTTATTGATTCTCACGTCAATCGATTGGTTTCCTTCACGCGAGTCACTGAAGATATGATATTAATCAAACCAGCCGCCATTTTGTGGAAAATATAAAAATGAAATTCGACGAAACCATATCGAGTAGTATCGAGGTATGTTAAAAATATTTGAGAAATTAAAATTTATTTATTTTTATTTATTTATTTAAAAAACTTTATTGCACAAAGTACAAAGGCGGACTTAATGCCCGAAGACATTCTCTGACAGCCAACAGACAGCGATAACTAAAAAGATTAAAATAGAAAAAGTTAATTTAAAACATAAAAAACCCGACTTAAAAAAATAATTTAAAAAAATGCTATATTTTCAAGTCTGAGTGTGAAATGAAATGTAGGTAGTCTATCAATTTATATATATATCAAGTTCAGTTGTCTCTGCCTACCCTGAAGAAGAAGAAGACAAATTTCTAAGCATTCCATGGATTCACCGTGCGGGTGCCGGGTCCATCGTGTGTGGGTAAGAGATGAGGTATTTGGCGTGAAGATATGTATGTATGTACGTAAAAAACGTACCTTTAAGTCGTCAGGGTCACTGATGATCACGTTCAGTTCAGGCCCCAACCAAAATCGAAACCATGCCCCGTATTCTTTTAGCAGCTTTTCTATTATCAACGCCATTTCTGAAACAAGGACTCAGTTCGAACGAATATTCGAGAAACGATTCGTAATAAAGTAAATTATTCGGATCCATTTATACCTAATGTATTCTACAAGCTATACCACGGTTGTACCGATTGTATCAGATGCGTGGTTTTTTGAAAAATAGACTGAATATTATCTTTTTTAAATAAAGTATTATCACGACCGTTTCCCTTTCGTGGTGGTCAGAAACCACGCTTATAAATAAGCGGATTCACATTTAGCCAACTTTACTATAGGCCAATCATGACTAGTGGCAAGCTTGTCGATGTGCGTATCAAATTCGAGAAATATCATCCATTGATTCAAATAGGAAACTAGTGTAGACGGAAAGATTTGTAATAGTGGACCGTCTTCTGACAAAACCATGTTGTTCGGGGACTATATTATTAAGTAAGATAGGGTAAACATCATTCTGGACAAGTCTTTCAAAGAGTTTCGACAGCAAAAATATAGGTCGATAATTCTCTAAAATGTTCTTCTTGCCTCCCTTATATACAGGAGTGATGTTGCCCATAACATAATCATAATAATTTATATATGATAATATTATATGATGACAGAGACGTGTGAACTAATACAACTGTAATCACTACCCACATCTAGTCTAGCAATAGCAATTTAATAAAATTATCATGTTATTAACTAAGCATTCGAACCAATTACGACCGGTCCGTCACTGCACAGTATTGTTTTATGATCCTTATTCCTTTGATTTAAGAACTAATTTAGAAAGGAAATGTAAAACCTGTAGTGTGATATATATAACTAACATGTGGGCATAGCATAACTATATATCGTATTCAATAGGGTAGTAGGAAGTAAGGTCTCTGGTTGTTTTTTCCTTCAGCATCGGTTGGGACACTCCTTGACCGAAATACATTGGCCATGGCAGTGTGCCTTCGTCTCAGACGTAAGTGTAGATGTGGGGAACCGGTGGAACATCACGGACACAACGGGCTTTTTTGTGCTAGAAGTGCCGGCCGCAATCACGCGGCTCTCAACGACATTATCCGATGTGCTCTTGTCACTGCTGATGTACCCGCTATCCTTGAACTCTCTGGGATTGCGCGGAGCGATGACATAACCGTTGGGCCGTGGAAACTTGGCAGGTATCTGGTGTTGGATGAAACATGTGTAGACATTAGCCCCATCTCACATCCAGGCAACCCTGTACGCCAACCTCGGTACAGGTTACGAGTTTGCACCGTTTGGGGTCGAGACGATGGGACCAAGGAGTTGTCCAAACGGCCAACGGAAAAGCCTGGAGACAGGAGAGCTGGCATGTATTTCTGCTAACGTATTAATCTCGCTATACAGAGGAGAGTCTTCTTGGGACTATCCCTGAAGGGTACACAAATGTACGTAGTAAATGTTGGAACATGTCGGGGTTCGAGTCGCGATGTTTTTGAATTAACTACACCACCACACTCATCAATATCATGAATGACATGTCCATATTATGGCTAAGGTCTATGGATTACGTCTATAGAATTACCGTCGCGGTTGCACATTCTATTATATGATCGGATAAACCTATATAAGTTTTGAATAAAACTTTAAAAGATAGTTGTCCAACGCTTTTATAACCGAACGCGCGGGAAAAGGCAATTATTAACAACAAAGAAGATGGATCAATGCGATCTCATTACTGAGTGATAGTGACAGGATAAATGATTCAAATATCAAAATTATTTATTTCATCAAATAAATATATTTTTCCAAATGTGAGTTATCCCGCGGTCAGTAGTGGCGTGATTAGTGTGCGATAGTGATAGGAAAAATGATTCGAAAATCAAAATTATTTATTCCATAAAATAAATATATTTTTCCAAATGTGAGTTATCCCGCGTTCAGCAGTGGCGTGATTAGTGTGCGATAGAGATAGGAAAAAATATACGAAAGTCAAAATTATTTATTCTGTCAAAAAAAAAAAACATTTTTTAAGCGGGAGTTAACCAGCAACCCGCAATCGGCAGTGAAGTGATTAGTGTGCGATAGTGATAAAATATATTCTTATTTTGCTTTATTTTGCTATCAAACAAATATTGATATAGAAATAACATTAACAAATTCTTGAGAGTGAATAATTTATATAAGTATACAATATTTTCGATAAAGGAAACTAGACATTCAGACATTTACAATTTGAGAATAATAGTATACTGAAGTGATAGAAGTGAAAAACAATACATAGGTGAAGTGACAGATTTAAAGTGGAGTCTACCGTGAATTATCTCATAGTTCAAATGACTCAAAATCTTCGGTGAATAATGATATTGAAAGCTTCTTTGCCGAAGGTTCCGAGTTATTTTGAATATTTGAAACTTCAGGACGGCATAGTGAAGTGAAACAACATTTAAAGTCAAAGTCAATGTAAAAATATCTTTATTCACGTAAACCTATTATAACAGGCATTTATGAAACGTTATTAATTTAATTATTTTGAATGATTCTACTCCTGCTAGTGGGAGGGACTAAGTGGTCCAATAAGCTGTTAGCAGAAGACCAGCAGCTTGGCAGGGAAAACTCAGCTATATCAGATTTACAAAATAAATTATGTACAAAACTACACCACAACGTACAATTAATAACCTTTTAAATTAAGTTATGAGAACCTATGAGATTCCAATACCTGGTACAGCGGTAACCCACCAGGCAAGTTATGCATAATTAAGATAAACTACATGCCCATGTGCAACCCGAAAGTCGACCAAACCCTCTGCTAATTTGAGAACAATAAATTGAACGTGTTCGGCCTCGGTCCCAGGCCCCCACAGCAGCACCCGATCATGGACGAAACGCATGTTCCAGCAATCCCCCCGCTCAACCAGGCCCTTAGGGTGCGGACCGGGACCCGACACACGTACCACCACTGCAAATGACCTTCTAAGGAAGGGACGACCACCGAACACGTCACACCATGAGAACCTGAACACTAACAATGACCTTCAAGACACACACAAGCAACAACATAAAAATAACTTCCTGGTACCCAAATGTTGACGTGCAATTCCGTTAACAAACTTATACATTAGTTAATTTAAAATGATAAAAACATGATGAATTAATATCAATTATTATCGTAAAAAAAGTAAAGTATCATCACGACCGTTTCAGGGGTGGTTAGAAACCACGCTTATATATAAGCGGATTCACATTTAGCCAACTTTATTATAGGCCCATCATATATCAAATATCACAAATAAATAAAATATTAATTAAATTTTATTAATTTAATTTAATAAATATTATTATATCACGACCAGGAATCGAACCCGGTACTGAATTATTATCGTGTTTGGGACTAATGTATTCAGTCCTTTATTTTATAGGGACTCCGGTGGATAAGCAGGCTAATTATCCAGCTATCTTATGTAGCTAGGTTGTTCACATGATTGCCCACAATCTGGTCTCTAGCCTATTATTATCTCACGATACGTAATTATTACGAAATAATTGTACCTATAAGTAGAATAAATGTTGTTCATACAGGGTGAAAACTGAGCGCTTAATGCCAGGCACGCTAGCAACTGGAATCAGGCAAGACGACCGCCATCAATCCCTAACACAGTGCCGGCTTGACAAAAAGCTTTTAAAAAAATCCATACTTCAAGTTCTCAATGGGGTGTATGTATCACTAAACTTTTATCACGATAGATGACGCATGATAGATGGTACCTCATATAACTGTCAGTTGCATAGAAAATTTGTATTTTTATTACGAAATTTATTATTTTCTGGATATTATGCCAAAGTGAGCAGCTTTTAAGTGTACAAATCGAGATTTCTAAGCGAAATCAAAGATATGGCGATCTTAAAATTGCCGTTCTAATAATAAAACCTTTTTTCTTTTTAAAGACGGTGTGCGCTTTTTTATTCGTCTTTTAACGTAGGTAACGTTAATTTAAAATTCATTTTTTTGTTATAAACATATAAAACAACGAAAACATTAAAAAAATTATGCGATATAGGTGTAAAATAAGGTACCATTGCCGCTAGCGACATCTACAAAAAGCTTTGCCTGATACACCCCATTCAATAACGGATTGTTAAAAAATATATATATAAAATTATAAATTTATTTCGTTGAAATTATAAACAAAATATGGTATTTTATTATCGTTTTATTAGAATAGTAAAAATGTTTTTGAAACATCCAGTTTTTATTTCATGAAGTTATTAATGCGTCTATAGTTCGAATCACGGCATAAACCAATGAAAATACACTATTCTTACGTGACCTTATTCTTATTTGACCGCCTCCGTGGTCCAGTGGTAACAAACGTTGCCGTGAACTCGGGAGGTCGTGGGTTCGATTCTCATCGGGGGCAAGTTGTACATTGTATAATTTGTCTCGGTCTGGGTCTTGTATAATATGTATATATTTACAAAAAAAAGAAAAAATATATATATTATTATTTGTCATAGATTTACAACACCACCGTTCCCGTGACTCGGAGAACACGTTAATACCAACTTGTGGAATCGTTAAAAAAATACATTAAAACTAACATCGGAGTCTCGATAAACCGTTAGCTTACCGTGGTGGCTAGTGTATGCCAAATTCTCCAAAAATACGTTCTCGAAGAACATCTCCAGCAGTACACTAGGAAGTCTGATGCTGTAATAATGATCATCAGTTTAAAGATTTTCTATAACTGTTTGAAGTAGATACAAAAATATTAAAATAAAATAGATTAAAAAACTAATTATAAATAAAACTAAACTAAAAATACCTATGAAATTAAAACTATATAACTGTTTTGTTTACTATGAAGTTATCTATATAGTGAGATCGATTTAAGTTTCCACCCTGTATACGTAATAGTCCAGTAGAAGACTGGAAAATATGTAGGTAGGGTTGAACTAAATAAGGCCTTTCCGTGTTAATTTGCAAAGATAAACGGTTGATGTAATTATTTTTACAATTTATCTTATAAATTCATCATTATTAGACTTTTTTCAGTAAAATCATAGAGATGTTCTTTTAATATATTTTTTATAGTGATCACGACTTCTGACACGTTTGTGGTAAGCATGTACGTATCCTGAAGGAAGATAGTTGATATTTATCCCCCGGAAATTCTTGCGTAACATGATGGGACTAATTCCGCATTAACGCAAAATCCTGAAACTGTGCTTGATGTAAGATGGTTTAACGCATACCTCTCGCTCGCACAATCCAATATTTTCAAAGATTTTTCAAGTCTATCAACTTATCATTATTATTACAGCCCCTAGAACACAGCCAGCTCCGGATCTTGATTTTATTCGAGGCGGGGCAAATATTTAAAAATGCCGCCGCCCGCCCTTGGTTATAATTTTAGCATTATCCTATATATTTTTTAATTGATTAAAAACACATTTTTTAATTAGTATAGCACAGGGTCTATAATAAAACGTAAGATTAAAAACAAAAATCAATTATATTATTGTAATGCACAAATTAAAATTTTACTCTTCTAGCTTTTTGTTCTGCAAACAAATCTAATGTGAGTGAATTTCACTTGCCCACTACACGTATGCGATTCCTGCGGGCGAGCTCTGCGCCGTCGTTGACTTATGCGCCCCGCAAAGAATAATTTATGTGCTTCAAGTACTAGACGTTTCTGTGGTCAAAGTTGCTTTAATGATGAGTTGAGTATTAGTTTGAATTTGCCGCGCTCTAAAATTGCCGCCCGGGGCATGGGCCCCGGCTTGCTCCCCCCTAGATCCGTGGCTGAACACAGCATCCTAAAACTCCACTGTTGGAGATGGGCCTTCCAGAACATAAGTATATCTGGAGAATTTGGCCTACACACGCCACGCCGCGCTGGCCAGACGGGTTGGCGAGGATCTGATGTCAATTTTTATTAACAATACCACAAGTTGACTAAACTTAACGTGCTCTCCGAGGCACGGGAACGGTGGTGTTGTAAATTTTATGAGAAATGTACTTAAGAAAAGCGTATTTATCATTGGTGTGTAATGTGCCGGAGAGGTTTGAATCGACCTTTGTAGGATTTTAAGGAAAGCGTACCTACAACTGAGCCACCACCGCGCCTTATCAGCTTACTAGACAATAAAATTAATTTATTTGTTTTAGAAACATGTTTTATTCAATGTACATTAAATACAAAAAAAAAAAAAGTATAATATGTAGTTTATCAACCATCTAGTTTCCGTAACACAAGCTTCGCAGCTTACCACGGAAACTAGATGGCGCTGTGTGACCTGTCTGGAAATATAAAAAAAAAAAATAGAATTTAAAAGCTACCTACTCGTATATAATTAAATTAAAAATAAACTAAACTATAAATAAAAACTAGGCGGCGCAATTTTCTTTGTGAACCGAAATTTGTCAAATGCTTGTTTTAAGTTTCCACCCCGTCCCGTAGAGAACGCTCTATGAAACCGTAATAGCTGATCTAAACCGAACATTTCACTTGTGTTCCCGATGAGCCAAATCTCATGCCGCCCACTGTAGGTACATATATATTTATTTAAATACTTTAAAACCTAGTACAGAGGCGAGCTATAACGCCATAAGGCATTCTTTACCAGCTAACCTTGGGGATCATGTAAGGTGATGGGTAGGATGAAGAAAAATATTAAATTTGCTTAAATTAGTAAATAAACATAATTACGCATTTATAGCACTTAAAAATACATATACGTACATAATATAAAAAAACAAAACACATACATACTATATAATACATACATAAATAAACATACACTATAAATAAATAGATATATATATAAATAAAATGTCAAACAATTTCGTTATTTCGAGAAACATACATTCTGTTTCTCATGAAATAATGTGGTTAGAAGGTTTTTAAATACGTTGACGAACGGTGTACATATATATGTTTAATATTAAGTACCTTCAGGTTTGCAAATGAAGTGCATGGCATTCCCCAGCACAGGAAGTGCCACAGGGCCTGGTAGCTGTCTAGATAGTTCCAACAGCCGGTGATTCTTGTATCTCCATCGCATCCATAATGAGGCTAGCAACGCCACTATTGCACTGCCCAATATTAATGTATTATTCATTTTACTGCAAAAAAGGTTATAGATAAATAAAGTTTTTTTTTAAAATTAATATTTAGATCCCTATCAGCGGGGTGAGGCGGAATGCACAATCGTCCGAAAACGAAGCGTTTAAGACCGATTATGTCTGTCAGAAATGTCAAAAGCTAGGCGGAATGATTTTGACATTTCTTTCTTAGACGATTTGTTTTCGGACGACTGTGCACCCCGCAGTGCAGCGTTCATACGTCTAACCAAGTTTTGAGCTCTCGTTTCCTTTTCACCAATATAAAAATGAATAAAAAATAAAAATCCATTTATTGTCACATAACATTATTACACAGTTTTACAATTTCAAACATTATGTGACAAAAGGAATCAGGTGTCAGCTGTTGTCGTGCAGCAGTACAAGTACTTACACCTGCACGACGCTGTTTTTCAACCTGTTCCTGTTCTCACGTAGTAATATATATTTTTTTTATTTACAGGGTAGACACTTATAAATTAATAGATACACAATTATACTAAAAAGCTAGGTATACATGCATGAAAATGCAAAATGCAAAAAATTTGCAAGCTCAAGTGGCAATGGGCCGGACACATCTGCCGCAGAACCGACGATCGATGGGGCAAACGGGTTCTAGAGTGGAGACCACGTACGGGAAGACGCAGAGTGGGACGACCCCCCGCCAGATGGACAGATGACCTAAAGAAGGTCGCTGGTGGGGGTTGGATGAGGGTAGCGAAAGACCGCGTTAAGTGGCGAGCCTTAGGGGAGGCCTACATCCACCAGTGGAGAGATACAGGCTGATGATGATGATGATGACATGCATGTCAGAGTAGATGAATGAGGCTCGCTTCGTCAGGAATATCAACATTGTTGCAGGCCCTTTAATTATACATTTTTGAGGGCTAATAATTAAAATAAAATAAAATACAAGCTAAGTAATAAAAACTAATAATCGTATAATATAAAATGAATGACGTTCAAGTTGAACCCGGGTTACTGTCAATGTTGCAAATATCAAATGCATTGCATTTATTGAAATGAAATTGACGAAGCTAATGAAAGTAAATAACGAAAAGGCGCGGCAAATTCAAATATATTGTAAGCTACCACGGCCCCTTTACAGCCACGAATATGTATTAAGTTGACATATAATAATAATAATTATTTCGATCGTAAGCTGACACGGCCCCCTTACAGCCACGAATTTACATTTATTGACATAAATATTGTAGTTATAATACAATTTTTATGTATATTTAGATAGTAAGCTGACACAGCCTCTTTAGAGCCACGAATTAATTATTAACTTGACATGTGTTAATTATTTTAGTCTATAAGCTGACACGGCCTTTTTACAGCCACGAATTAATTTTAACTACCTAGTTTTAAGCAAAAACTTGTTTATGGCAACAGTGTTTTAGTCGAAGATGATGGTATAGCTGATATGATGGGTCCACCCATAGTAGCTGCTGGTTATTTTATAATCGAAATAATAGTAAACTATGGAGAAAAAATGTATGGACAATATCCAAGTGTTGTGACAACCAAAGGAAATAAATGATTTAATTTGATTTATTAGTATGGTATCACTCATAATTTCCTAACAAACAATAGATCATCTATGTTTGGGTTATTACACTTGTTAACTATACTACTATACTATATTGAAATGCTGTCACTGAGAAGATTATTTGTTGCAGAAATAAAAATAATAAATCATACTAACCTAAGAAATTCAACACCCGTGTGGTAAAACAAACAAATGGTAAAGTAAACAATCTTATTTTTGCTTCGAAGTAATATACAAACAGTAAAAAAGAATTGAAATGATTAAAACTACTTATAAGTAAAAAATAAAATAAATATAAACTATACCAAATAAAAAATAAACTATAAGTAAATAATATTCTCTAGAGAAGACTCTTCAGGGATAGTCCCAAGAAGACTGGCAGCATTTCCCCTCTGTATAGCGAGGCTAATACGTTGGCAGAAATAATTGCCAGCTTTCCTGTCTCCAGACCTTTCCGTTAGCCGTTTGGACAACTCCTTGAATTACAATATTAAATGATTAAAAAGAAAACCTAATATTAAATAAACAATAAAATAATAAATTCTAAAAAAAAAAACTAAAAAAAAAAAAACTAAAATTATTATTATGGGTAGTGTGCCGAGGACACTCGCTGCGTTCCCCGTTGAACGGAGAGGGTTACTACGCAAATGAGGAATTAACAATAAAACAATTCAAAGCAAATTTTGACAGTAGCCATGTTGAAAAATTGATATTGTCACACTGTGTGTTGCCATTTGAAAGCTCGCCATTAAACAGGGGAACGCAGCGAGTTTCCTCGGCACACTTCGCTCATAGCGGTTATATTTTGGTTATATTTGTAGTTTAATTTATTTTTTGGTAATAATTTAGTATTTGATTTTATATTTTGTAAATATTTATTTCGTATAAATGAATTATCATTTAAAAGACACTCACCTCTAATATAATAATAAAAATTTAAATAGTGTCTATTTTGAACGCGGTTTAGACATTAGAACCGTAGCAAGGTTCTAAACGAACTTGCCGGTGACAAGGAAAATACTATTCTTATAAATTGTCCGAGTATTTACAGTAGGACCCTATTCTGTTTTCTGTGACGCAAACGTTATCCAATTCGAGTTAGTTATCTTTAGAATTCAATGCTTGATGAATTTATTTATTTACCACATAAAGTAATAGTAATATATTATTTGAAGTCATTTATTAAATTATGTTTTAAAATGTTTTGTTCATACATATCTGGAACTCTCGAATCCCTGCAGCTTCGCCGAGATGTGGCTTCTCTGAGCGTGTTCTACCGGCTATACTATGGTGAGTGCTCTGAAGAGCTCTATAACCTAATTCCTTCCTCTCCATTCAGCAACCGAAGCACACGCACAACTCAGAATATGCCCACATACCGTAGTCACCATCCCTTCGCGTACCTATAAATTTGGTGACTCATACATCTGTCGCACAATAAAGATGTGGAATGCTCTTCCAGCCTCTAGTGTTTCCACTTTCCTATAACCTGGAGTTCTTCAAGCGAAGTGTGAAAAGGCATCTAGTCAAGCCGGCATAATGTATATGACATAAGTATAAGTATAAGACATACAACACATAAGTGTCTGATTCCAGTTGCTAACATTTATGCGCGCCACTTACCATCAGGTGGGCGTGCTAGTACAAAAAATAATAATATACTATTACTTGTAAATATTATGAAATTTTTACCCTTATTATGTATCATAGTAAATGTTGTTTGACTTGTGGTCACCTATTATTGGGGTAATGATGATTTTTAACAGTTTGCTTCTTTTAATATAATAGAATTCAATTCAGAGGAAGGATTTTAAGCAAAATAAAGGTGGAGTTCTGTGTAAATAATACATTAGATATGCACAATGCAATGAAATATACACATTTTTACTCATTTATTTATTTATTTATAAATTCTTTATTGCACTTAAAAACTTAACAGTTGAGTACAAGGGCGAACTTAATGCCTCTCGGCATTTTATACTAGCTAACCTTTGGGAGTGTGGTAGACGATTGCGGGTGCATTAGAAATAAAAACAAATTAACAATAATTTACATACTAATACACAAATACCAATAAAAATATATAATAATAATATATACATTCCGTGGTCTAGTGGTAACAAACGTTGCCGTGAACTCGGGAGGTCGTGGGTTCGATTCCCACCGGGGGCAAGTTGTACATTGTATAATTTGTCTCGGTCTGGGTGTTTATATGTATAATATGTATATATTTACCAAAAAAAAAAAGTATAATATGTAGTTTATCAACCATCTAGTTTCCGTAACACAAGCCTCGTAGCTTACCACGGAAATTAGATGGCGCTGTGTGACCTGTCTGGAAATATTTTATTTATTTTATTTTATTTATTATAACTAAATTTATGTAAGAAATACATAACAAAATGAAGGAAAAAATACGTATAATTTACACAACAAATAAAAAGAGACAGAAATAGATATCAGGTAGTCGGATTATTTTGTTTATTTAAGAAATGGGCAATGAGGAGATTTTTAAATATATTTATTGACGGCGCCCGTCTGATGACCAGAGGAAGTTTGTTCCACTCACGAGCAGCGGAGACTGTAAAAGACTCATTCACTTACCTACACTGTCAATACACATTCACATATAGATACACTTACATAATGATGCGTAGATGGGTTTTTTAAATATTGTCTCTTTATTTTTATTCTTATGTTTATTTTTTAAGTAGTTTAAATTGTTAATTGTTCATCGAGGTTCCAAGTCTTCTAGAGCCTGTTGGAGTTATCCGAGATGATGGCAAGAGACCCGATGGTATGACGTTGGTCCCCTGGGAACGGGGACGTGCTCTGGTGTGGGACGCCACGTGCGTCGACACCCTCGCCGCGTCGCATCTCAGGGGGACAGCGCATAAAGCGGGAGCCGCGGCGGAAAATGCGGAGTCCAGCAAGCGGCGCAAGTATGTGAGTATATTAAAAGATTACATATTTGTGCCGTTTGCTGTAGAAACTTATGGGCCCATTAAGTCCAAGCGCAAAAAAGTTTTTAAAAGACATAAGACCGCGTCTTGTTGTCTCCTACGGTCACAAGAGGGCTGGCTCTTTCTTCGCCCAGAGAATCAGTATTGCAATTCAGCGGGGAAATGCAGCCAGCGTTCTTGCCACCATTCCACGCGGACGGGACTTATCCTTAATATTAATTTTATTTTATAGGTATGTTGTAATTTTTTTTTCGAATCAATGTACCTATATGTTTTGACTTTGAAAAAAAAATATGTTAATAATCCGTTCATGCTATATGTTTAGTAAAAATAATGTTATTCCGTAATTGGCTAGGTGTTCGGTAATCATTTGAATGTAAATATTTATTTGTAAAAGATAACTGTGGAATAAGTAAATGAATAAATAAATAAATAAAGAATTAAATTCACGTCTCTGGTGACAATAGGGCTGGCAGTTTTTTCTCCCAAAAATTAAGTATCCTAATTCAAAGGGGAAATGCTGCTAGTGTATTGGGCACAATGCCACAAGACAGCGATTTGGAGGAGCTATTTTTTTGTAAGTATTTAATTTTTATTTTCTATGTATTATTATTATTTTTTTAGGTTAGATTTAATTTTAATAATTATTTCAATATTTTATTTCTTTTAGTAATGGTAAAGGCACTGCACTATACAGTTTTGTATTTATTTTTTAGAAAATATCATCTTCACCTCGCGCATCATGGAAAACATCATCAGTATGTTATGTCCATTGTTGGTTCGATATTAATAAATTTACAAAACAAGTTAGACAAAACCTAATGCATTACATTCAGACCAGGGCTATAGTATGCACCAAGCTGCCATATAAAAGAGCTTTCCCATGTTTTTAAATCAATAGACCGAATAGTTTTAGGAAAACTCTTTAATACTCCAAAGAGAGGCGAAATATTTGGCAATAATTTTTTTAAGCTTCAATTTATATATTTTACCAAGTAAGAAACACATCTAACACATTTTATTTGTTGCAGTTTATTTAATATTGTTATTCTTTTATATTGTTTGTATATTACTTCGAATAAAAATTAAAATATAATTGAACTAAATATAATAAAAGGCGCTGTGGTGACTTACGTACATTTGTCATAGATTTACAACACCACTGTTGCCGTGCCTCGGAGATATACAGTGTTAGAATAAAAACCTACTACCAACAACCAACTAAGTTAGCTATTATTGCACAAATAATATTTTAGGCAAAACCCTCTTGATCTGCCTCCGTGGTCTAGCGGTAAGTCCGTGGATTTAGACTCGGAGGTACCGGGTTCGATTCCTGGTCGGGACACAAAAATATTAATGTAAATAAATTACATTACGAATTTGCGCCGTTTGGGGTCGAGACGATGGGCCCATGGGGACACTCAGCCAAGCGTCTGGCCAAGGAGTTGTCCAAACGGCTAACGGAAAAGTCTGGAGACAGGAAGGCTGGCAATTATTTCTGCCAACGTATTAGCTTAGCTATACAGAGGGGAAATGTTGCCAGTCTTCTTGGGACTATCACTGAAGGGTCGTCTCTAGAGAACATTTTTTACTTATAGTTTATTTTTTATTAGGTTTAGTTTAATTTATTTAAATTTTTACTTTTAAGTAGTTTTAATTTATATTGTAATTATTTTATACTGTTTGTATATTACTTCAATAAATACAAAGTGACACAGAAAAAAAACCGTAAATAAATACATTTAATTAATATTTAATTTATTTGTGATATTTCTTGAGTTTGGTACGCTGGAGACATCGACGAGCTTGCCACTTGTCATGATTGACCTTTTGATAGTTTGTAGTCATTTCTCACATATTTGTCACATTTAGAGATGTAAGAGCAGGTAGTTGTGTAGCAAATTTTATGTATTTATATAAATTAAAGAGTTTAAAAAAAATATTAATAAAAAAATTGACCCTTATAAGCGACACTCCAACTAATGCAAAAATACTTACAGGATATTTTTGTTTAATATAAAAAAAAATACCCTTGCCTTATTTCTTTAGGCAACCCATCATCACCATTGCTTTTATTAGCGTATTTAATTTAATTATTTATAAAGTTAATTTCATTCAGATAACAGATCGGTGTTTTTCTACGTATCTTAGACTAGTAGCTCAAACTATATATTTTTTTATAAACGCAAGCAAACGGTTTTATAAAGCATGGCGGACGTATTCGCTCATTAATTTATTCAAACTTTAAATGCAAAGTAATATTAGATACTTATTTAATTTAACAAAACAGAAAAACTTAAAATAAATTGCTAGTAGAAATAATAAATAAACTCCGCTACATTCAAAACAAAATTTAATTTACCAAAAATAATAAATTAAATACTTACATTAAAATAGCTCCTCCAAATTGCTGTCCTATGCATGGTTTCCAATACACTGGCACCACTTCCCCTCTGAATTTTAACAATTATTTTTTGAGAAAAAAAAGTAACCAGATACGTCAATAAGCCTTGAAACAATTTCTTTATAAAAAGCTTTCAGTTCAGGGCCCGATTCTCGCGCTTTCGACATGCATGTCGATTCGATTAGTTCGTATGACCCTGACACTTTTTTTATGGAAATCTGACATTTTTTATTCGAATATTTCGATCCGACACGTAAGCCGTAAGCGCCAGAATTAGGCCCCTGATTTTAACCAATTTTAACAGTAACGGTTAAGGTAACAGAATAGGACGAATCAACTCACTTCATTGTTGACTTAAGGCGATGCTTTGCTCATTCTTTCCTATTATAATCATTAAAATATACAGAAGCACTTTTTTATCGATGAACAACGTCTTGCTGCGTGTTTACGAAGACTAAATTGTGATAATATTTTTTTAAAGAGTGCATATTTAATAATTTGAAAGGCAATGGAAAGGATTGTTTAGGACTTATATATTCTGTACCATGTCCTTAAATAAATAAAAAAAAGCAATTGGAAATGCCAACTATATACAGACAGCAAGAAGTACGCTGGACAACGATGTTGGTAATTCACTTTCGTCCATAATTATCCCGACCACTGGACTTACTTGCGCAAACTGGAATCAACTAAAGCGATTGTTTTGTGTAAATTCTCTGATCGGCCTCGCCATGTACTTGTTGCTTTACATCTGTCGCAAGCTGTATGACATAGTCATCATGGCCAGCTCGTTCGTATCTTACCGGAATGTTAAACGACTTAAACGTGGCTTTCCAGCAATTTGTTTTTGGAATGGACTTGGACACGACGAAAGACATAATAAACATGTCAACAATATGAATATATTTACTTTGGACAGACTATCCAATTAGGTACAGCACAGGTGCATTCAGCTAGGATGGGCGGCCAGTATATTCCGGCACATCCTCTCACCCTCCATACTACAACTAACCTCAGCGAGTTATGGAGATTTCTCTGATGGATAGAATTCAAAGCGTTGATATTTATTTATTTAATAAATCTTTATTGCACAATATATACAAGGGGAGAACTTAATTAATTTATTTATTTAATTAAGCAAGTCAACAACATGTTTACAAAATCTTATACAATTTACAATCTAGAAGGTATAGTAAAGTATCATCACGACCATTTCCCTTTCGGGGTGGTCAGAAACCACGCTTATAAATAAGCGGATTCACATTTAGCCAACTTTACTATAAGCCAATCTTGACAAGTGGCAAGCTCATCGATGTCTCCAAGCGTACCAAACTCGAGAAATATCACAAATAAATTAATATTTATGTAAATAAAAACATTTACATTGATAATATTTTTGTGTCTCGACCAGGAATCGAACCCGGTACCTCCGAGTCTAAATTCACGGACTTAACCGCTAGATAATAATTAGTTTAGTAAACATGTTACTTAGAGACCAGCATTGCATTGAACAGGTAGCTAACATCGTTTACTAAAACACATAGTTTTTTACAATTTAAAAAAAATATAGGCATGACAAAAACAGTATACTACAGAAAACAACAAAAATGAATATCGCAAGTACTTACAGATACAAACAGTATAATCTAATTTTATTTCTAGAAATTCTCTAAAAACCAACCTTAGGGACACTGTAGAACATTAAAGACGTAAGGTAGATCTAATTAGAGAAATATGATTGCGTAATAAATAGGCATTATTATCTAAACCATATACTACAATAATATACACTATTATAATAAACTAAATACTAATAATAATACATACATACAACGTTTAATTAATGCATTAGTTACATACAATACATATAATTCGTCAGAGAACCAAAGTTACAAAATTAGGAATTTGAAGTTGTATTAGGCCGGACACGATAGAGCACGTACGGGAAGACGCGGAATGGAACGATCCCCGCCATATGGACGGATGACGAAAAAAAAGTCGCTGGTAGGGGAGGCCTACATCCAGTGAAGAGAAAAGTCCGGAGAAACTGACGCCAGTCACTAACGGCATCAGTCTCTAACACTATGCCAGCCTACCAAGATGATCTTTCACACTTCGTCTAAAGGACTCCAGGTTGTGTCATTCCACATCTTCAGCGTTCGACAGATGAAGTCTCCTTTTAGCCTGTACGTTTTTCCATTCTTATAACAAAGGAAAGTGTAAATATATTGTGTTAATCCGGCATAATGGTAGGGCTGATGTCAGCAGAATCGTATCTAAGTTCGTATATACAATAAAACTTTTGTTTAAATATTTAAATTAGGTATAATTTTCCACACGTTAAACTAATTTTATTTCGTAATATTTAAAGTAATGTTCTTAATAGTTTCCTTGGCACGTGACAATGTTACTCGAATGAAAATAAATGCGACCTTATATGTCATTGCGGACACAAGGATTTGCATTTTTATTACAACTTTATTCATAGCTAGTTCAGAATTATGTTAATTTAAGTCTATTATTTTACATTACATTTTTAGTTCTTAGCTATACTTTCTCTTGTTTTTTAAATGTTTTTATTAACTTATTATTATTATTGTTATTTTTTGTATTAATTTTATCATGATGATTTGAATTGATTTGAATTGATTTATTTATTTATATAAGTACTTACTCACTTTTTATTCAAATATTTATTGTTTTGTTTTGTATAAGCTCTATTATTTTTAGTGTTGAATTTTGATTTTATTTTATTATTATTATTTCTTTGTCTTTCTTTTTATATAAATTTTATACTGTATATAACTATTGTTAACTTGAAAGCTTTATAAATTTTATTATTTGTATAGAAAATTTAAAAATATTATATAATATATTGACAATACATTTTTAATGAAAATGTATGTATTAATTATAAGATTGACTGCATGGTAAATTGGGCTTTACTGTTAAGCCATGTAATGTTTTATTAATAAATAAATAATAAAAAAAAAACTTGCTGTCTTGTATGTCTGTTATAGTGACCTCCTTCAAAGTTAAAATCTCTGCCTATGTCAGACTGGGCAGGTTATTTGTCAAAATGTAAATAAACACTTAATTATTCGACTAATAAAGTGAAAGGAATTGAATAAGTTATATAAAAACAATCTATTATTATCTTGTATTATGGTCTCAATGCATAAAAATGTAAAAAATAAAATAATAAATCTACTCATATTGTAGCTGCGCAAATACGCCAACCTCGGTATAGGTTACGAGTTTGCGCCGTTTAGGGTCGAGATGATGGGAGCTTCAGCCAAGCGTCTGGCCAAGGATTTGTCCAAAAGGCTGACGGAGAAATCTGGAGAAAGAGAAATGTTGCCAGGTTTTTTTGGGACTAACTGCTTTCGTGGTCTAGCGGTTAAGTCCGTGGATTTAGACCTGGAGGTACCGGGTTCGATTTCTGGTCGGTATACAATAACAATTATCAATTAAAATAAATTAATATTTAATTTATTTAATTTAATTGGGCTTAAGCAGGCAAAGAAAGAAAGAAACAAAGAAAGAAAATACTTTATTTATCGCAACAATTACAATGGTTACAAAAAATAATAATATGCTAGGAATAAATCGAAATGTATAAATTTAAGCCTATTCTATATACCGAAACCAATGAGGTGGTCTGCAACCCTATTCTGTTACTTAAGCTCAATTGAGCTTGTTGTTGTTATATAATGGAATCCGTTAACTCCCTTCGCGTACCTATAAATTTGGTGACTCATACATCTGTCGCACAATAAAGATGTGGAATGCTCTTCCAGCCTCTGTGTTTCCACTTTCCTATAACCTGGAGTCCTTCAAGCGAAGTGTGAAAAGGCATCTAGTCAAGCCGGCATAGTGTTAGGGACTGATGTCGGATATAAGGGTCTGATTCCAGTTGCTAACATTCATGGACCCTGCGCGCCACTTACCATCAGGTGGGCGCAGGGTCACATGTCGTGCTAGTATAAAAAAAAAAAAAAAAATATATATATATATAAACTGCCTCTGTGGTCTAGCGGTTAGGTCCGTCGATTTAGACTCGCAGGTACCGGGTTCGATTCCTGGTCGGGACACAAAAATATTTATTAATGTAAATAAATACATTTAATTAATATTTAATTTATTTGTGATATTTCTCGAGTACGCTGGAGACTTCGACGAGCTTGCCACTTGTCATGATTGGCCTATAGCAAAGTTGGCTAAATATGAATCAGCTTATTTATAAGCGTGGTTTCTGACCACCCCGAAAGATACTTTACTTTTATCACTCTATTAAAGTTCATATTTGCACGGACGCTGTCAAGGTCGAGCGCTTATAGATGTAAGGATTGACCAATATTTTGTAAGCGTATAAGGGCTATGAATGCACCATCTACTGAAAGCTGTTTACCAAAATTTTAATCTTTAAAAATCTTGACATTGCCTTCTTTATTTTTATACGAAGTGCTAATTTTTTAAAAAGCCACAAACCTGTTTTGCTGAGGTAAAGTCCACCAGATAAACAAACGTCTGCGTCCACGTCCTTGTAATCAAATACGTAGGCTTAATAATACAAGCAATACAGCATTATTACATAAAAGTTTATTTTCGAAGAATTCCTAAATGACAAGGCAATTATATAAAAACTTGGTTCGACATTAATTTTTAAACTTATATTATGAAGGTTTTTTAGTTAGAAATAAGAGTTAAAATCTTTTAAGTTTTAATATTATGTTTTTAAGCTTTTTCTTTTTTTTAATTGTTTTCATACATTACTTGATATTTTTACATTAAATATAAATTAAAAGCTACCTAAATAATAAAATTAAAAATAAACACTATAAATAAAAAATGTCCTCTAGAGACGTTCCATCCGAAATAGTCCCAAGGAGACTGGCAACATTTCCCCTCTGTATAGCGAGGCTAATACGTTGGCAGAAATAATTGCCAGCCTTCCTGTCTTCAGACCTTTCTGTCAGCCGCGTTGACGGTCCTCATGGGCCCATCGTCTCTACCCCAAACGGCGCAAATTCGTAACCGATACCAAGGTTGGCTGGCGTATTTGCGCAATTTGAGGTTCTTCGCAGAAAACGCCGCACTTCCCGCGCCTGACGAGGTTGCCTGGATGTAAGATGGAGCTATGTGTCTACACACGTCGCATCCCACACCAGAGACCTGCCAAGTTTCCACGGCCCAACAGTCATTCCGTCGGGTCTCTTGCACAATTCCAGATGGTTCTAAGATTGCAGGTACACCAGCAGTGACAAGAGCCCTTCGGATGATGTCGTTGAGAGCCGCGTGACGAGGAATGCGGCCAGCACTTCTAGCACAAGAAAACCCGTGGTGTCCGAGATGATCGACTGGTTCTCCGCATCGACACTGATGCGGGTGGACAGTCTTGAGATTTTTATATCTGATTTGTACATATTTGCATGCCTATAAGGGCCGGATTTTTTGTGTTACTACATTTTATTTTGAGACCTATTGTAGAAAAGACCTGCAAAATAAATGAATTTGAATTTAATTATGACTCAACCTCTGACGTGAATAACGAAATCCTCAAATAACGTTTGCGACTACTGTCATTATTGATATACAGATATAGTGCATAATGGTTTTCCATTGTATTTTATCGGAACAGTTCGTAATTATCAACTTCTTGGGTGGTTGTAACATCTTTATATTATCAATAACATTTTACATCTTGACATGTGACACTAAATAATTTATTACATAGTTCCATATTAGACATGAAAATATCACTAATTGATAGACACTTCTGGTGCATAGTATTCCGATTGAGAACTGAGGTTTCCCGATGGAAATACATTATGCACTATATCTGTACACTTATGGAACGAGCTTCCAATATGGTATTAGCGGAATCATACAGTATTCTGGTTGAGTAGGGAGATGAGTAGAATTGTGGATGGTGAGCCCAACACCATTCTTCTCTTTACTTCCCCACAAACCCGTGCACCTGCACGATGAATCTATGGATTATTAGATAATTTGTCTTCTATATAAAAGAGATTGCCCAAAACCAGGCCCCAACTTTGTTGCAGCGTGCTTAAACAAAATATAATTCATACATAACTATTTTATGTAAATATTTTTTAAATTTTCATAAATAAATAGGTTTTTATATTACCTTAAAAATATTCTATATTCGAAGTTAATTAATATACAGTAAATATAAACTTAAAGCTACTTAAATAGTAAAATTAAAAATAAACTTAACTACTCCCATATTATAACCGACGTGTTTGGGCTATACCGCGAGTGACTCCAACATCCGGAATTTAATGATAACCTCATTAACTCATAAAAAATAAATATATATTACGTCAGACTTGGCTGTATGGGCTAGACCCTTTGCCTTCCCTATCACCTCATTCATTATCCATCGGGAGAAGAGAACACAAACAAGAGAATAAAACACAATATTTTTAATTATTTTGTTTTTATTTATTACTAAATAAAATTAAAAACTATAAATAAAAATATTCACACATGATTTGTACATATGTCACCGACGACAATTTTTTAAAGATCTGATCTTTAAAACTACTAGTCTGCTGTTCCGATTTGGCATTGACGCCCTAAAAAAGTTGTACGTATTGATGAATAAAACATCATGTAAAGCGTGTTTGTTTCAACCTCTGATAATTTTTATTGATACTTTTGGCATTACTAATTGAATATCTTTTTTGCCTATATCGCATTTTAAAAAAAAGTGGGATTGCAACAGCCAATCACTCTACGAAAATTTTTGTAAGACAGTCATTCGTCTGATTAGCTATTTGGTCTGTGGTTGATACACATTGGTCAATAAGTCAACTGTTCCAAATTTTCTAAATCAGACCAGTAGTTGTCGAGATAGTGGTTTGCTGACAGACCCTAGAGTCTCAAAAGGTTTCCATACTTCAATTTGAAACAAATATATATATTGGAATAAAGAACACATTTATATTTGTCTATGGCTAAAAGCATAGAGAACCCCCTTGTCATTGTCTCTGCCCATTCTGTTTTACGTGATCTTTCTGTTCATACGATTGTAATTACTTTTGTGTACAAAATAAACGATTATACCTAATTGGTGCTGGCTTTTACTAAAAATAACCACAATATATTTTCAGTCAGAGCAAAAGTCTAGCGAGACTCTTGCGCAAGATCAAGGCCGAGACCAGCTGTTCTAATGCAAGACCAAGACCAACTTCTTTTTTTATTTTTTTTATTTTATTTATTAGGAACAAAAATCAGTTACACAGTAAAACCTTAAACATAATACATAATGGGTAAACATAAAATGTAACAATATAACCAGTGACATAATCCACGTAGAATAAAGATGTTTTGCTTTGGGCAACATTAGGTTGTAACTTTGCTTAGCACTATTGTCCAATTGACGAGTTGAGCATTAGAGTTTGGGCTTTGGGAGTATAAGCCATCTTGTTAGATCTGTCTAGGTGTGACCCTTAAGTTATATCCCTTAGCAAACTTGACAGAGACGGCCACATGTATCTCCAGATCCTCCAGAGCCCCGTCAGCTGACAGGTGCAGGTGTCTTAGCGTTCTAACTACTATAGTCTTGATCAGAGCTGTCGCGTATACTCGACCTGAAAACAGACATGTTTGACTTCCAATAATGAACATACAAAAAATTAGAAAAGGAGGTTAGGTACACAAGTGTTTGTATAAAGTTTTCTATAAAGTTTTATACTTTTATACGTAGCGTACGTAAGCAGTGTAAAGTTTTTTATATAGTTAACACTTTCTAAAGTGTTCGCTACGTAAGCGGTATAATGTCTTTTATAGAGTTTATACTACTTAAAGTGTTCGCTACGTAAGCGGTATAATGTCTTTTATAGAGTTTATACTACTTTAAGTGTTCGCTACGTAAGCGATATAATGTCTTTTATAGAGTTTATACTACTTAAAGTGTTCGCTACGTAAGCGGTATAATGTCTTTTATAGAGTTTATATTACTTAAAGTGTACGCTACGTAAGCGGTATAATGTCTTTTATAGAGTTTATATTACTTAAAGTGTACGCTACGTAAGCGGTATAATGTCTTTTATAGAGTTTATATTACTTAAAGTGTACGCTACGTAAGCGGTATAATGTCTTTTATAGAGTTTATATTACTTAAAGTGTACGCTACGTAAGCGGTATAATGTCTTTTATAGAGTTTATATTACTTAAAGTGTACGCTACGTAAGCGGTATAATGTCTTTTATAGAGTTTATATTACTTAAAGTGTACGCTACGTAAGCGGTATAATGTCTTTTATAGAGTTTATATTACTTAAAGTGTACGCTACGTAAGCGGTATAATGTCTTTTATAGAGTTTATATTACTTAAAGTGTACGCTACGTAAGCGGTATAATGTCTTTTATAGAGTTTATATTACTTAAAGTGTACGCTACGTAAGCGGTATAATGTCTTTTATAGAGTTTATATTACTTAAAGTGTACGCTACGTAAGCGGTATAATGTCTTTTATAGAGTTTATATTACTTAAAGTGTACGCTACGTAAGCGGTATAATGTCTTTTATAGAGTTTATATTACTTAAAGTGTACGCTACGTAAGCGGTATAATGTCTTTTATAGAGTTTATACTACGCAAGCAGTGTGACGTCTTTTATGTATACTTTTATATACAGAGGGGTGCCCTATTGAACCCGTACATATTGTCACTGAAAAGAATGCAGTACTCAAACGGAAAAATTCGGTTGATAGAGGTGTCATGTTGGACCAAGTTAAACAACAGACCCCGGAAATTTTTAGTTACCTTTGGCAGTGCTATAGCACCTCTTCAAAATTAATTTATAAAAACAACACTATACTCTCGGCAGTTGGTTGTCAACAGGGCGATCCGCTCGGTCCTGCCATCTTTAGTTTGGCAATACATAATATCATAAGCAGCCTAAATTCAAAATTTAATATATGGTATCTCGATGATGGCACGATCGGAGGAAATGCAGATACAGTTCTCGATGACCTTCAAAAACTTATATATGATTTTGGCACCATAGGTTTAGAATTAAATTTTTCAAAATGTGAACTTTATTTATCAAATTTATTAACTCATGACAAACAAATTGAAATTATTTCCAAATTTAATAGTTTAGCGCCCAATATCAAAATTTTAAATAATGAAACCCTTCGGCTCCTAGGATCACCAATCCTAGATGAATCCATCCAAATTTATGTTCAGGAACAATTAACTAAATTTAACTTAACTTCAGAACGCTTATTCAAAATTCAACCCCACATGGCACTTTTTATCATACGATATTGTTTGTTCGCTCCCAAATTTATGTATGTACTCCGTTGCTCTCAACTTTGGAAATTTTCAGAAGAACTAGTTTTATTAGACAAACAATTGCAAAATTCACTAACCGAAATTCTAAATTGCCCCATGAATGACCGTACTTGGGCCCAGGCTTCACTACCAATTCGGTTCGGAGGCCTGGGAACCCGCAAAATTTCTAGTGTAGCACTGCCAGCTTTTCTGTCGTCTGTACATAGTACTGTCGAGCTCTACGGGAGAATCACTAACCCATCTCTGGGTTCCTTTGAGCCGTCGTACTTGTCAGATGCCAGAGATGCCTGGTCAGTAGCATGTCCAAATGTTTCGGTTCCAATTTCACCAAAAATCCAACGACTATGGGACGAGCCGCTCTGCAAACTGGTACAGGAAGATATTTTATCTGCTAGTAATATAAAAGAGCGGGCTCGCCTCATGGCCGTTTCCACTAGGGAGTCAGGTCTTTGGTTGCAGGCTTTTCCCTCAGCATCGGTTGGCACACTCCTTGACCGACATACACTGACCATGGCGGTGTGCCTTCGTCTCGGAGCCCGGACTGTCCACCCGCACCAGTGTCGATGCGGAGAACCAGTCGATCATCTCGGACACCACGGGCTTTCTTGTGCTAGAAGTGCTGGCCGCATTCCTCGTCACGCGGCTCTCAACGACATCATCCGAAGGGCTCTTGTCACTGCTGGTGTACCCGCAATCTTAGAACCATCTGGGATTGTGCGGAGCGATGGCAAGAGACCCGACGGAATGACTGTTGGGCCGTGGAAACTTGGCAGATCTCTGGTGTGGGATGCGACGTGTGTAGACACATTAGCTCCATCTCACATCCAGGCGACCTCGTCAGGTGCGGGGAGAGCGGCTTTTTCTGCGGAGAACCTCAAATTGCGCAAATATGCCAACCTTAGTTCCGGTTACGAGTTTGCGCCGTTTGGGGTCGAGACGATGGGCCCATGGGGACCGTCAGCGAGGCGCTTGGCCAAGGAGTTGTCAAAGCGGCTGACAGAAAGGTCTGGAGACAGGAAGGCTGGCAATTATTTCTGCCAACGTATTAGCCTTGCTATACAGAGGGGAAATGTTGCCAGTCTCCTTGGGACTATCTCGGATGGGACGTCTCTAGAGGACATTTTTTATTTATAGTTTAGTTTATTTTTAATTTTATTATTTAGGTAGCTATTATATTGTAATTCTTTTATACTGATTGTATTTTACCTCGATAAATTAAAAGTACTTAACTTAGAAAAAAAAAAAACGGAAAAACCCTTAAAGAAAAATTACTAAATGATGTTCTAAAATTGACATGTTTATCTTTAAATAAATTGTGCGCTTTATTTTGTTGGTTTATGACTATTAGGTTTTTCAGATTGTTTGTCACCAACAATCATGTAACTTTACTTACCTAAACAGTCCATAGCTCCAAGACTGAACGGTACGAACGCGTTCCTATCTCGGTTAATCATATTTTCTGGCATAAACCTCTCTGGCTTGACTTTGTTCGGCTCTTCCCAGTATTGTGGGTCGCGGTGCAAGTCGTGGATTAGTAAAGCCAGTGTTGTACCAGCTGGTAGTGTTATATTACCTAGAATATATTTTTGATTAGAAAAAAAAGCAAAAACACCTTATTTCTTTAGGGGTGGTCAAAAACCACGCTTTTAAAGAAGCGGGTTCACATTTAGCCAACTTTACTATACGTCAATCATGACAAGTGGCAGTTCTCTAGTGTACCAAACTAGAGAAATATTACAAATAACATAAACATAATAAAATATTAATTAAACTAAAAACTTACATCTTAAAACATAAATTACTATTAATAAAAATAAACCTAATTAATAAATAAAAATATAACTAAAAACTAAATTGAAAAAAAAAATAAATAAAAATTATTATAAATAAAAAATTTGCTCCAAATCGCTGCCAATGGGCAAAGTGCCAAGAATACTGGCAGCATTGCCACGTTGAATGGCAATACTGATCCTTTGGCTCAAATTTTGCCCAGCCCTTTTGTCTCCCGAGGTGTTGACGAGCTGTTTTGACAACGCCTTGAAAATTTCGTGTGCACTTGGTCCCCACGGCCCGAGAGTTTCAACTCCAAACGGCGCAAAAACACATCTCCCAATAAGCTGAGTGTATTTCCGCCGCTTGAGGTTCTCTGCTTGTAATGCAGCAGCGCCTGGGTCCTTAGAGGTCAAGGACAAGTGGGAAGGCGCCAGGGTGTCCACACAGGTGGCATCCCACACTAAAGGCAAACTTTTTACATAAACATTAATTTAATGTATTTATTTACATTAATAATTATTTTTGTGTCCCGACCAGGAATCGAACCCGGTACCTCCGAGTCTAAATCCACGGACTTAACCGCTAGACCACGGAGGCAGCGTACCAAACTCTGTATATTAAAAAAAATATAATTTGTTTTTTTATGTCCCGACGAGGGATGAAACCCGGTACCTTCGCGTCTAAAATTACTCGCGTGATGATGGAATATATGGAATGAAAGGTGCTTGTAATTGTGGATGATGAGCGTCTTATTGCGCAATTTAAATTAAAATGTGATTTATTTTTAATTTTATTTCTTACCATCATTGATAGCTATTTCTTCCTCCACAGTCCGTTGTATAAGGGCAGCTATAGCCAAGTATCTCAGAGCCTCTTTATACACCATGTCCAGATAAAGTAACTTCTTTAGCTCGTCCTCGGATACGTGTCTGTCCACTGGACCCATTACCGCCACTATTTCATCATATACTTTGTCCTGGAATTAATTGAAGGTAAAGAGACCCGACGACGTGACCGTTGGACCGTGGAAGCTTGGCAGGTTGGAAGTGGGATACGGCATGTGTAGACACATTAGCCCCACCACACTCACAATATTATATAACAACTATTATGGTAAAAGAACTAGAAGGTTCTTAACTCCCATTATATTTAATAATATTATGCCCATTGATGACTGTGTAAAAATGTCAAAAAAAGAATTTAAAGGAAAATTAAACTTGCTTTTGCTAAGTAAGTACTAACTACTAACAGTAATGTGATTTAATGTTAAATAACTTTGTGTTTTGACAAATATAGTGTAAAAAAAGAGTACTATTCGCCAACAAACTGTATACAGTTTGGCGTATAATTTTAAGTTTTTATCTGAATAAACGACTTAATACTAATAATAATATATCCAGATAACCTCGTTCATTGCGACGGTTTCTATTGGAGATGGGGGCTTCTCAACATCAAAATAACTTGTTAAAATGTAAATAAAATTATATTAAAATAAAAATACATCTTTTAATATTGACTTTTGGAAATCAACAAGATCCGATTGTCAGAATGACACTCGCGATCTTTTTTACGACGGATACTTGAGGATTACTAAGAACCTTATTTCAACACTTCCCCTTACTCAAGTACCTGTGTAATAAAACAAAATATAAAGAATTCAAGAACTAAACCTAAATTAAACAAAACATACTACAATAAAATTATTAACATTAAATTAAATTAAGATTATCTATAAAACAAAAAAATATATAATTACACTATGGTATCAGATAATTCTAATTCGTTAACAAAATAAATATGTTTAACTTTAGGTAAAGCTTTAGTTAAGACATCAGCAACTAATTCTTGACTTGCTTTATATTGAATATTAACTAAACCTTCATTTACAGCATCTCTTACAAAGTGATGGCAAATATCAATATGTTTAGTACGTCTATGCGTTTGTGAGTTTTTAATTATTTTATGGGCACTCTGATTGTCATTGTAAATTGTAATTGGAGTTTGTAGAACAGAAATCTCAGAAAGTAAATTAATAATAAATTTAGCTTCTTTAACCGCATTACCTAAACAATAATATTCAGCTTCGGTACTGGAACAAGCCACAACGCCTTGTTTACGCGATTCCCAATTAATAGTACAATCGCCGTATTTAACAACAATACCTGAATACGATTTTCTGTCAACAATATCGCCGGCCCAATCAGCATCAGCAAATATATCAAAATGACTATCTCCCTTTTTAAATAATAAACCATAATTCATGGTTCCAGCTAAATATCTAAGCACATGTTTTGCAGCTACCCAGTGTGTTTTATCAAAACACGAATTAAACTGGCTTAATTTGCTACAAGCAAAAGATATATCCGGTCTGGTACTAACAGCTAAGTACATTAAACTGCCTATTAATTCCCTATACGGATATGTGTCGTCACATTGTGACGCTTTATTTAATTGAAGATTAACTTGCATTGGAGTGGATACTGGATTACATTGCGCCATCTCAAACTTATTTAGTAAATTCCTAATATATTCAGTTTGTGAAAGCTTTAAAACACCAGTTTCAACATTTCTATCCACTTTAATACCTAAACAATGTTTAACAGGCCCAAGAAGTTGAATTTTAAAATTCCTCTTCAAAATATTGATTAATTCAGTTTTTAATAAAATGTCATTACAAAAAATAAAGAAATCATCAACATATAAAGCTATAATAATTTTCTTATCATTAATATTTTTGTAATAAACACATTTCTCACATTGTGATTGTTTAAAATCAATATTTATTAAAACATTATGTACCTTTATATTCCAAGCACGACTGGCTTGCTTAAGGCCATAGATACTCTTTTTGAGTAAACAAACTTTATGCTTCCCCTCAACCTCAAAACCGGTAGGTTGCTCCATATAAATGGTTTCACATAAATCACCATTTAGGAAGGCGGTACTAACATCAACATGTTCAATATCCATGTCATGTTCTACTCCTAATGCAAACAATGTGCGTAAAGTAGAATGTCGAACTACAGGTGCAAATGTTTCATCGTAGTCGATACCATATTTTTGTGAATAACCTCTGGCAACAAGACGAGCTTTATATTTGCAAAAATTACCATCTGCATCAGTTTTCTCTTTGAAAACCCATTTGCATTTCACAATATTAGTATTTTTCGGACGATCTACTAATTCCCAAACCTTATGAGTTATCAGAGAATCGAACTCGACCTTCATGGCTTCCATCCATCCTTCACTATTAATTGAAGTGGTTACCTCTTTATAATTTCTAGGTAAGTTTTCGGAATAGAAATTAAGTTCATAATCATTTAGCCATGTGGGTAAACGTCGTTCTCTCTGTGGTCTCTGGGGTAGATTTGATGATGATGATTGCTCATCGTTGACAGGAGATGTAAGGTCATTGCTCTGCATGTCACCTTCATCAACTGATTCATTCATCTGTAAATTATCATCCTCATTATTTTGTACATTATCGCTATCAATAATTTGTACATAATCATTGTTATTAGTTTCATTATTTTGTGTATCATGGTCAGGATTAACTAAAGAAGAAGATGGAATTACTGCACGATTTGAATTATTATTTACATTAGTATTTACATTAATAGAAATACTATCAGTAATAACATCATTATCATTAATATGTACAGGTTCAACATCCCTTTTATTTTCTATGAAAATAACAGATCTAGCTTTAATTAAACTGCCATCTGAAGGATCAGTTAATCGATAACCTTTAGTATTTTTACAATAACCTACCATTATATACAGTTTAGATTTAGGATCTAACTTCTTACGTTGTTGTCGTGGAGTCAAAGCATATGCTTTTGAACCAAAAACTTTTAAATGACTCAAGTCAATTTTTGTTCCAGTCCAGACTTCCTCTGGAATAGAATCCACGATAGCAGCAGTAGGTGAAATATTTTTTAGATACACGGCGGTAGAAACAGCTTCCGCCCAATATTTTTTACCTAAACCAGCATCTTGAAGCATACAACGCGCCTTTTCCATAATTGTCCTATTCAGACGTTCAGCAACACCATTTTGCTGAGGCGTGTGTGGTACAGTTGTTTCATGGATTATATCATACTTCTTAAGAAAGTTACTGAAACTTTTATTGCAATACTCTGTACCGTTATCGCTTCTGATGCATTTAATTTTTAAATTAGTTTGATTTTCAACCAAATTTTTAAAATTAATAAAACATTTCAATACACTAACCTGATCTTTCCTATTAAGAAAATAAACAAATGTTTTTCTAGAAAAATCGTCAGTAAAAGTAATAAAATAACGCATATTTCCCCAACTGGTTTCGGACATAGGTCCACATAAATCCGAGTGGATTAATTGTAACTTTTCAGTTGCACGTTTGGCTTTGCCTTTGGGAAATACCTTATTTTGTTGTTTTCCTTCAATACAGGAAACACAAGGAGACAACGAACCGTTAGGAAACGAAATACCAGTACATAAACTGTCTCGTAGCATTAACATACCTTTCATGCTTAAATGTCCTAATCGTCGGTGCCATAGTTCGAGATCTGAAGATACCAAAGCAGTATTATCACTGCCACTGCTACAATGTGCTGTGGGTTGCTCCAGTATGCTCGATTTTAAAACGTTTTTGAGATCTAATTTGTAAACGCCACCAGAGTTAGAGGCTGTGAACTGACAAGCCCCAATTACATTTACATCTGACTTATCATAAACGCTACATTTCTTGTCATCAAAAACTAAAATATAACCTAGTTTAGTCATTTTATTAACAGATAGTAAATTAGCGGTTAAATCCGGTACATATAAAACGTCAGAAATGGTTTTAGAAACATTGTTCTTAAGTGTGACTTTAATATCGCCTATACCTTGACTATATAACTTATTATTATTAGCTACAGTTATTTCGGCTTTATTATGAACACTAGAAAAAATATTAAACCAATCGTTACGATATGACATATGAGTCGTACAACCAGAGTCTATTAACCAAGAACTATTATTACCAAGAGTAC
Source organism: Tinea semifulvella (assembly GCA_910589645.1). Classification (NCBI taxonomy): domain Eukaryota; kingdom Metazoa; phylum Arthropoda; class Insecta; order Lepidoptera; family Tineidae; genus Tinea; species Tinea semifulvella. The sequence goes on from OU342594.1 coordinate 10,180,756, forward strand.
TAACCAAACTATTGTGGGTTGTATAATTTAAATTGCTACCTTTCTTTTTAGAATGAGCACCTGAATTTTGCTTAGATGTAGAAGGAAGAGGTGAAGAATGTCGTCTATGCTTATTCTTCTTGAACTTATTTTTATCCACTTTTAACTCTGGGCATAAAGGTTTAATATGACCTTCCCTGTTACAATGGTGACAGATAGGAACAAACTTATTAGCATTATTTGCATTCAGTGCTTTTCTATTGTCTCGTTCAATACAATCATTTCTTCTAACATCATTTTGTAATAGTCGCGACTTAACAAATTCACTCGTCAACTTTGTTTGAGATCCTTCAATCGCCATTACTAAAGCATCAAATTCATCAGGCAAACCAATGAGCATATACTCAGCCATTTCCTCATCATCGATGATACAGTCAATGTCGGCAAGTTCTTGACATAAAGATAAAATTGCCCCTAAATATAAATCCATGGAATTAAATTCATTATATTGGATATGTGAAAGTCGTTTCCTTAAATGCAAACGCCGGCTTAAACCAGGACTTTCATAGGCTTTTTGTAAATTTATCCAGGCTTCATGTGCAGTTTTACAATTCCTCACATGAGGGTAACACACCTTATGAACGCACAAACAAATCTTTGCGTAGGTTCTTTGGTCTCTCGTAACATCAAATAAATCGCCATATGACAGATCGATGTATTCCCATAAGCCGCAGTCTAATAGTACTATCTTCATTTGAAATTTCCAAGTACTATAGTTTTTGGCACCCTCCAATTTCTCAATATTAGCATGAGAATTGTTAATAACATAAGGAGAAGGAACGGACAAACCTGAATTGGGTGTTTCTGCCATTTCAAACAAAATTTGTAAAAATTTTAGAAATTATGAAATATTTTCCTGAAATATTATGCAGAATAGCATCGGCCCATAACCTATTGGAGATGGGGGCTTCTCAACATCAAAATAACTTGTTAAAATGTAAATAAAATTATATTAAAATAAAAATACATCTTTTAATATTGACTTTTGGAAATCAACAAGATCCGATTGTCAGAATGACACTCGCGATCTTTTTTACGACGGATACTTGAGGATTACTAAGAACCTTATTTCAACAGTTTCTGCTGAGATACTCAAGTCGCGCAAATACCCCAACCTCGGTCACAATTTTTCGTGGTTTGCGGGCGAAACGGTAAGACCTTGGGACCCCTTAGCAAAGTGTCCTCCTAACGTATGACGGAGAAATTTTGAGACAGGAAGGCTGGCAATTGTTTTTCAAAAACGTATACGACGTCTCTAGTGGTTTTTTTTTATAGTAAATTTTTTCATGAGGTTTAAAAGTAAAAAATAAAGTATCATCACGACCATATATTATAAAGAAGCGGATTCACACTCAGCCAATCACAAGTGGCAAGCTCGTCGATGTCTTTAGCGTACCAAACTCGAGAAATATCACAAATTAATTAAATATTAATCATATTTATTTATTTAAATAATCAAATATTATTATGTGTCCCGACCAGGAATCGAACCCGGTACCTCCGAGTCTAAATCCACTGACTTAGCTGCTAGACCACGGAGACAATCATGAGGTTTAGTTTATTGTTATTTTATTTTATTTAAGTAGTTTGGAATTATTATTATGTATTTTATAAATATTATTTGTCGAATTAATTGAAGATCTTTCTTACAAAAAATACTTTAAACTATACATTTTTTTAAAAACTTATTTATTATTTATCTATATCATTTATTTGAAAAACAATAATAATACTAGATATAAAATAAAATTCTTGGAACTGTGGCAAGAACGCTGGCTGCATTTCCCCGCTGAATTGCAATACTGATTTTTTGGGCGAAAAAAGAACCAGCCTTCTTGGCACCGGATGAGACGACAAGAATGTGTTGTCTTTTACGTGTTGCTTGGACTCTATGGGGACCCACTTCTACAGCAAACGACCCAAATATATAATCTTTTAAAATGGATACATACTTGTGCCGATAATTATTTTATGATCCAGGTTTACTGTTCAAGAAAATTGAAATATCGGCTATGGTAAGAGAATTTCGCCTACATTCGCCATGCTGGCCAGACGGGTTGGCGAGGGGTATGTAATTTTTTTTTGTTTATTTATGTTTGTTATTCTTTTTATTTAGCTGTAAAGTTCATGCAAATATAATTATGTGGTTAACGTGGTGCTGCATGATCTAATTAATGTATCTTTTATATTGTTTGTATATATATATTACTTCGAATAAAATTTGTCAAAGCCTAAAAAAAAAAAATTTAGAACAAAAAAATAATGTATTTTATTATTGTTAAATGATAAAAACATCTGCAATGCTGTTTGTTGAACAATAAACAAAAATAATAAAAAAAATATTATAAAATTGAATTGTTCGAACGCGAATCTTAGGTTTTTAAGGAAATCGTCCTTACAATCGAGTCACCACAATCTTACGCTAGCATTTTATTATGCATTTGTAAAAATAATTCATTTTTAGGCATTTACACCGTGTTTAATCACAACATCAAAAGATGATCAGATTTGAGATGAAAATAAAAAAAACAAAATGTATTACCTGCCAGTCTGGCAAATGTGCTAAAAACAATAGCACAGCTGATGCTAACTTTGCCGATGCTTCTTGACTCTGAAATAAAATAATAATTCCTATTATTTGTTCTTGGCGAGTACTTTTTATGGAATCTGGATCACATATTGTTAATATCTGTTGTTAAATGCTTACTTTAGCCATGATCTCCGTTTGTATTCCAAATGTTAAATAAATAAATAGAATAAATATATATAAAATACTGCTGATAACTGATTGGGTCCGTAGTCTAGTGGTTAAGTACGTGGATTTAGATATGACAAACCTTCCTTCGTAATATAAATATTGCTAAGATAAGTTTTATTTCTGGCAACATTGAAAATGCGTTCTTGTATTCTAAATATGTATTATGTCAGAATTACAACACGCTTTATTGCGAGGCTACACATTGTTAAGCGACATATGTGAATGTCGATTGGACGTGGAGGATATGAATCATATATTTTTCTCTTGCCCCTTATGACCGTTCCTTGTTAATCTCCTGTCTTATTTCACACCGAGTTCCATTTCCTATTAATATTTCATCCCTACTTGTATATAACAAACGAAGTAAATTTATATATAATATAATTGGTTTATTTATGTAGATAATAATATTAAAATATAAATATACCTATCCTATGTAATTGTATATAATCCATTATTAATTCTCCATTTTTGTATTTACTCTTTTGATCCTGTTCCAAATTTTCCAAGTCCTATTTTTTTAACCCGTCTTTCCCTAACTTTGACACTGGCAAATTGTAACAAATACCATATAAAAAAAATATAAAAAATACGCTCTAGCACTTTTGACATCCATGTCTGTTTCTTTCATTTGTAATTTTGGAACGAAATCTGATTTTATTTTGTTTATTAATTGGTTTTGTTTAAAATGTTAACAATGTGTTCTTTAACTAATTTAATAATAAGAATATAAGAAATACAAGTTTTAATAATATAAATATTAGCCAATAATAACATAAACGCATGTGAAGCCGTCGGTCCCGGTTCCACTAATACCAACTTGTGGAATCGTTAATAAATTGTCATGTCGTCTGGCCAGGCAGCGTGGCGAGTGTAGGCCAAATTCTCCAGACATACATATATGTTCTGGAAGGCCCATCTCCAGCAGTGGAGGTCTAGGACGGTGTGTTCTAGGGGCTGTAATGAATGAATGAAATAACCTAAAGACGTTTCAAGGAGGTTTTAAATACGTCGCGATGTACCTAGATTTTTTTTTTTTTTATCATAACATTTAAATACAACATTATTCTGCCAAACTATAAAATAGTTTATCGGGATAGAGATAGCTCTCATCACAATAATGATATATTAGCACAGTTTAGTTTACTAAAGATTAAATAAAATACAACTATAATAGATTAGGTAGCAGTTAAATAACAAAAAATTATATAGCTTGTATCTTTAACTGACATTGACATTTATATTTTTATAATTGTGTCTTTCTTAGCTTATAGTGTGCCTATCTACAGCAGCTATATTTATAATTTTGTTATTTTTATTATCTCTTTCCAAATGATGGTTATCATGTACTGCTCCAGATTCACCAATATGTAAGTACTATAAAATGATATTGTTTTATATCAATATTGTAAAAATTGACGTGTAAAAGTGTTTTTGTCCTATGCCTACTTGCAAAATAAACGAATCGAATTGAATCTTTTGACAGTTCTCATCCTCGAGCGTAGTGACGTAACGAGGCGTCCCTCCGTTTGCCAGCTAGAAGGAATAATTGAGTGAAGGAGTGGGTGTAGGTTATGAACCCTCACAAAAATACTTACAGTAGTAAATAAGCTAAATGTCTCGCAAATAATTTCCTTCTCACTTAATTCCTTAGACAAAATGTATCTATCTACAATGCCCATAGCTTCTTCGTTTACATGTTCACAGTTTTCTAAAGAATTTCGTCGTTTGTTGACAATATCAGTTGTCATTTCATTAATAACATGTAAATAGTAATCTTCTTTCTTCTTCCCGCCAACTAGCCAAAAGACCAACGGTATATGGTACCACCAACGAGTCATCTTTAAGAAGATTAGGCTGTACATACTGGAAACAAAAAAAGTGTTGTTTATTACTCATCCGTAGGAACTTTTTTTTTGTTTTGTTAGTCGCTAAACGTTATTAGTGGTTTTCGTTTATATTAGAGATTGCGTCATAATTACAAAATATTATTCAATTCTCAACTCTATAAACGCTCGACCTTGACAGCGGCCGTGCAAATATCAACTTTAATAGCGTGATATATGTATATATACTTAACGGATTCCACAATATAACGTTTGCGCTTAACAGAATAGGGCACGCTTGAAACTGTACTTATTTTTTTGAATTGTTATTTTTGCTGTAAGGTTTTATTTTATTTGCGATATAAAACATATATACAGTAAATTACTAACCAAATATTAGCAAATTAAGTGGAACGCAACCGTATATTCAAACTCATTAATTTTTTTTTTTTAATTGTCTCTAAAGGACATTGTACAGAATACATCAGTCCTAAACACGTAATTTATTTGCATAATATATGTTCATAACAGAGTTCATAACCGAGTTGGGATCATCAAATTCCAGATGCTGCAGAATTTGATGCTTTACTTGGAGTCACTCGCGACACCATAGCTCAAACACGTCGGGTAAAATATGGGAGTCGAAAGCGCGGGAAAACCGCAAAAAAATAAATTGCAACTTGTGCCCCATATTTAAAGTCCAATTTATCGTTTTCCATAATTATTCACATTGTAGCACATTATTAAACCAAGCAACACCACTTTTGACCAATAATATCCACAGTAAATTAATTTACAAAACAAAAACTTGCACTTGACATGTCCACGCAAAATGGCGCGAAGAACTCTCAAACTCATTATCCACAAATAACTATGAAGTCAAAATCAGTAAGCAATAAGCGAAGAAATAAGCCCCCGACTTTTAAAGTCGCTAATATGTAATAAAATATATAAAATTATTTTAATGGCGTAGTTAAGCGGTTAGCGACGGAATCGTTGTTCTTGTTTTTTTCTTTTTAGTGTTTATTTAAGTACAGTATTCCCAAATTAATAATGCACATACAGATCTTCGCTAATTGTCGTATTCCCGGAAACACCCGAATCATTGAATCGTAAGAGCCTAAACATTGCACTTGCATTTTGCACCTTGTTCGAAAGAAATAGAAGTCAATATCATGTGTACACAATCGAAAACAATTCGGGCGGTCGGTGACTGCATGTGTTCTCTCTGAGTGGAATTATATAGAGCTGATATTACACACCGTTCTTGGTTTTGTTTTCAAAGGTGAATTTAATTTCAACTTTAATTATCTTATTCAACTTTAAATAGTTTATTAATTTATTAGTTTATTTATTAGTTTTTATTAGTTTATTACACATAATTCTACTAAATTATGCATGAAGAAAATGCACTTAACCACTCTATATACATATCGTCTTCCGACGCTCGGGGAATACGACCGTTGCCGAACAGTGACGAAGATTTCTATGCGCATTATCACTTTGGGAGAACTGTACTTACCTCTTATCACTTTTAAAATAAAATTCATTATTTACAAAGTCGGGTGTTTTTTATTTTTAAATACTTTTAGTTATCGCTGTCTGTAAATTTGCAAACTTGTTATTTTATTACATACATACATACATATCTTCACGCCAGATCCCTTGCGGGGTAGGCAGAGACAATTGAGCACCATTTGACACGATCACGACATACTTCTTTCGCTTCGTCGACATTCATTAACCTCTTCATACATGCCCTTTGGTTACGAAGACTTTTTAATGCACCTGTTATTTTATTGGGCGAGACTATTAGTTATATTATGTAATGACCTGTCCTTTCGAACAACGAGGCAACCATCTTTTTTTCCACACTTTGACCTCGGAAGGAGATACCCACTGAGCAGACTGTCGTTTAGTTTCCGGATCATAACAGTAAATTCAGTTTTCGTCACCCGTAAGTATGTCGAACACAGCATTTGAGTCACCTCCGTTAAATCTTTGAAGCATTTCATCAATCAACACTACGGCGTTTTTGGACCTCGGTCTAATTATGAGGAATCCACTGGCCACAAAGCTTCCTGACCGCTAAATATTCATGGAGGATTTTGTGCACGCGACTCATACCTATACCTAAGCTTGTACGAATTCGCTGATAGATCACTCTTTTGTCAGTCTCTTTTCATACGCCGCACAAGATTGATGTTATTTTCAGTCGTCGCCGTAGATAGCCGTCCGTCCCTCACAGATATTATCGGTGAGATTAGTGCAAACACGTTCAAACTCATTAAACGAGTTATAAACAGTGGCACGAGAAGTCAGAAAAAAATAGCACGAAATTTTTCTCACGTTAAATTCATGCTGACGTGACACAGAAAATTTTCAATTTGCCGCCAAATCGTAAAACAAATGACAAATTTATGAAATACATACTGAATAATATTGGCAAAGAGTTCCATTGTCAAAATAACTTTATGTTTTAGATTGTTAAATTTATCTTGTTTACCCTTATATTAAATTTTGTGTATTGTTTTAATTTAATAGCTGTTGTGCCTATTCTAAATAAATAAAAGTTTATAAACTACTATTTTCATTTTTATTATTTTGTTTACAGAAGTAGTACCTACAAAAAAAGCCAAAAATTAATGATGTAATTTATTAGAGTATTTTCCACCGAGAACGATAAATTATTCCTTTGCTCAGGAAATCTAAGAAGTTGCGTTTGTCCTTATAACCTCAGACATTTTATAAACTTAAAAATAATAAATCTTACTAGGCATTATTATGCATGCAAGCTTATAATTCACAGCGTTACCCTAATTTGCATTCCTTTTATTTATTTATTTGAAGTAAGGTACAAATAACAGCTAACAAACAAAACAATTATTGAAATCATAGACAAATAATCTTGTCGGGTTTGCCAGCCTAAAAAAAATGTACACAACATTGAATAATACAAAAAAATGGTAATAATATAAAATAAAAGTTAATAGTAAAAAAATATATAAAAAAGTAAAACCTATAAAAACTAAAAGTAATAACTAATAAGATTATAAAAGTAAACATAATAATAACAAAATGAGATAATAACATGAAACAAAATCACTTTTTCCTTCCTAACCCGTTCCACAATTTATTGTGCATACCTACCGACAAACAATTTAGTGAGGTTAATTTTAAATGAGTGTTTTTTCATATTAAATATATCCATCTCAGGATCTGACACATAAAGTTCGTTGCAACTTCGACACATACGCGAGATTGGAGAGTTAAAGGCGACATTGTTTCTGGCATTAGGGACGATTATTTACGAGCATGATGTTATTTTACAATTTTCCGGTCTAATTTGAGACAAACTTATATTTATTTTGCCTTCCGCGATACATAACGAGCTTATTAGTACTTGTAAATACAGTAATAATACTTATTAAAATAATTAATAATAACATAGCAATATGCAAGTCTTTTGAACTTTAACTCCGGAACCACAGACTAGAATTTTACTCTTTAAAACTACTAACATACTATATTATATAATCAGGAATAATAAAGAACGTAAGTATTTAAAAAAAAATTTTAGATTGTAAGCTGACATGGCCTTTTTACAGCCACGAATTTAATATTAAGTATCTAGCTGTAAGTAAAAACAAATTCCTCGCTTATGGCAACAATGTTATAGTTATAATAATAATAATAAATTATTTATTTCAGAATTAATTCCATAATTATTAGTAACATTCCAACTTAGAACTATGTTAGTAGGTATACACATCAATTAACAAGTCAAAAACAAACCGCAATAATAAATATCTTGTGTCAATGTGTCAAATTGTATAATAAACTCTGTGTAGACACAAAAAACTTAGATTATAATATGTACAAAGACAGAATTAAAACTATTCTAATCAATAAATCATATTACACCATAGAGGATGCTTTAAAAGATTAATATATTAGGTGACATTCTTTCATATTTTTTATTTATTATTATTTTAATTATGACATTTAGGTTACTTTGATAACAAACATATGTTTTTTATATATATTTTTTTATTTTTAGTTTTTAAGTGACAACGCCCTTTTACAGCTGCTTATCTTACATAGTGTAATATTTATTAATATATTTTGTGATATTTACTGACATCTAATTTAATAATGTAGGTTTAAGTAGTATAGTAACTGACAACGCTCTTTTACAGCAGCATCTATATTTAGGGAGTGTATAATTTACATAGTCCTAATTTGGTAATGACGATGGCTGTTCTTTGCACTAATGGTCGATCTTTTGCTATCCTTCCATGATATGTTAACTGTTGAATGTATAACTGACAAAACCAAGTGTACGTCATGTATCTTATGGTGAATAAATGAATTGAATTGAATAGAATAGAATAATAATAATAACAATACCTAGCACTTAATTTAATTAATATTAATTCGTAAATATCTGTAGGGATATTTATACTACGCAAATGCTGTACATATTTAATTTACACATTCCCAGTTACAACTCCAATCCAGCGCTTAACAAAAGCGCTGTCAAAGCGCGATGATATCATCCTTAGAATGCTGTTGTCACTGTCTCTCACTCTCCGCAGTGCAATTATTGTATTGATGTTGGGTTCGGTCCAGCCATGGTTAAAGGTAATATTTTTTATTTGTTTTTTATTTCTTAGCTTGTATGTATTGACAATATATCCAAGTGTTACGTACTAACCATACGGAAATAAATTATTTTGATCTGATTTAATTGATTTGATTTAATAAAATTAGAGAAGTTTCCTAAAAATATCGCCACTCATACCAAGCCTAATCAAGTAGGTAGCCAAAGGTCGACGATCGCGCGGACTTACGTAAAAAAGTGCCTTGAGATTCGAGCGAGGTTGAAGCCCCCTGCCGCCCCAGCCGCCCTGTGACCTTGTCACCCTCCCCAGCCTGTAGGTATTTATCACTATAGACGTTTTGTTTTGTTTGACGCGGCGTTTTTTTTTTTCGGATAATGATTTTTACTGTATAAAGTGGTGCCTTCAATGCAAGTGGGCTGCTGTGCAAGGCATTCTCATAATTTTAATCTAGACTAAATACAAATTGTATAATATTTTTATGTCTCTTAATTATGACGAGACCGAATGTCTCCTAAAAGAAATAAAATAAAATATTGACAGTGAATACTATGATATTCTTGACATCCAACTTAATATTGGTCATATTATAGCTTTGTTTATTATTTGTTTATATAATAATACTTATATATTATGTTATTTTTTAATATTATACCCTTTCATCTTTTATTTTTATATTTATATTTTTCTTATGTGTTGTTTTTTAGCTACTATTTTCGTCTTTTATTGTCAAACATTGTGTAACTTTAACGAAGAACACTTGTCTTATGGAACACACTCTGTTTCATCAGACTAGTCCAGTAGACAGAGCACATTTATATATAGGTAAAGAAAAAATGTGTCAATAAAGATTATTATTATTTATTATTTTATTAATAAGATAAATGTCCCTTATTATTATTAGTATTAGTATTGCTTTGGGCAACACTGGTAAGAAATTTTAATGCTGACAACCTACGAAATTTCGAGACGTCTATGGTATGCGTGTCCTTCTCTAACTTATCAGCAGTCTCTATTAGTCAAAGTGAACCAAAATATTAAATTTAGTTGCTATTTTTGATATTTTAGCGTTACGTCTATTAAGTATTTCTATAAATTTTAACGTTTACTTACCCTTGAGTACAGACTACGACTTCGTTCAATTTTTTAATATTTTGACTGTCTTCTTTGCTGAGTCCCATTAATGTTTCTGTAATAAATACAAATAAATGCTTATAAAGAAGCGAATTCACATTTAGCCAACTTTACTATAGGCCAAACATGACAAGTGGCAAGTTCGCCGATACCTAGCGTACCAAACTATAGCAATTACATTAAATATTAACTTTATTTACAGTGTAAACTCCATGTAACTCGATTTAACGACAAACTCTCTAAAGCGTCGAAATCAATTTGCTTTGGTTGGTTTAGCTTGTCTTCCAATTCTGATTTTTCTTCTCTCCATTTAACGACAACTCTTCTATATATAAATTGCACAGTCCCTTCAGTGTCGTTATATAGAGTTTACACTGTATATAGCTAGACCACGGTTTTAATATAATTGGGTTGACGAAGCTGTGTTGATTCTAATTCAACAATGACATTTTGTGAAAAAACCAGAAATGCAGAAATAAACGGATGCACGCAAAAAAAATCGTGAATAATAGGCAAATTCGAGTAAATCGTGCGGCGCACTCGGACATAATCTCCTTCTTTTGAGTCTTTTGCTAATTATAATTAATACTACGGCTGCGATGGCTTTTAACGGCTTCGTTGTCTATCGATAAGAACTAAGAACACAAGGTGTACATCACTAGCGATCTACCGGGCTGTCACAACTGAAATGCACAGCGGCCGGGTCCCTGGAAACTACACTAGTGTAGGAACCTTAAGACTGACACAATTATGAGAAGATGTCTTAAGAAAGTCAGCTCTCAAGTAAAAACAAACCCCTAATTCCGAATCGCGCTCAGAGCGCTTAGAACGAATATGACACTGAACCTCGCTCGTTCCGAATCAAATATCACGATTTGGATGCTGAGCGTGATATCAATTCGAAACGGTCTAAATCATATTTTCATTCATAAAATTTTAGTTTTTTTTTTAAATGTATGGAAGATAAATTGCGGATTCCACATCTTTGAGTATGAATACTAACAAATATACATCTCTCGGTTTATTCATCTTATATGTGTAAAGTTTAATATTATTAACTTATTTTGGTCTTTTAAAATAACTTGCCGCGTTACATACATTTTTCTTTCACTTCCTACTTTAATATTAAATATAGATTTGTTTTAGAAGTAATATACAAACAGTATAAACGAAGTACAATATTAAATAATTTAAAAGAAAACCTAATATTAGATAAACTTAAAAATGGCGAAGGACATTATGACAAACAAGTGACAGCGCTCAGAGCGATCTACCTTGATATCGTGAGCAGTCTAAGCGCGAGAAATGATGTCATTTGTGACGTCACACAGCTTTGGCAAAACAGTTTAAGCGCGTCTCGGAACACCTTTAAGCGTGCTTAGGTTACTATTATCGCGTATCGGAACACTTACGACAAACGCTCTGCGTAGTTGATTGGACGACGTCATTATAGACGTCAAATGTAACGGTAGGGTTTTTGTTGAGCAACACCGTCGTCAAGCGTTCTGCTTCTTCGTTGAATATGGTCATAAAATGCTGCACAGCTTTCTTACTGTACGATGGTGTGGCGATCTTCCTATGGTTTCTCCAGGTTGGACCTAAAATAGATATAATCAGTATATTTTAAACGGTTGTCGCCGCAACGATGCTCTCGGTTTGCACACCACAGTCTACCTACACGATCGATTTTCACTAATGTTGCCCAATCTTGATCTTGGTCTAGCAATGAAGCAATTGCAAGACCAATACACAACACCACCGATATGTTAGCAAGACAAAAACTAGCATTAATCTTACGCAAGAGTCTCGTAAGACTCTTGCTCAGGCATTTTTTTCTAATTTTGCTAAAAATGGTGATATTTTTTTTTAGTCTACAATATATATTTTTTCAATTTGTAACCGTTTCGTGTCTGACTTTTTTCTGGTTTAGAGGTAAACCATACAGTAGGAAGAATAGCATAATGGTAGATAGTGTGCGTCTTGTTGTGCAATAAAATGAGGAGGCCTACTTTGCAAACCAGCCTATAGAAGGTCGCAAACCCGACACACCATTATTCTCCTCTTTTTTTACCCACACACCACGTCCCGGCACCCGAATGGTGAATCCATGAAATACTAATAAATTCATCTTCACTATTGATATTTTGTAGAGAATAATATTGAAAATTTGATATTTTTATTATATCGATATTTTGTGGTAGATAATATTGAAATATCGATATATTATTTGTATTGCTTATCCTTACTCACCTCCAGTAAGAATACCTGGGCCGATGTAGAGCTTCATAAATTCATACGCTGGTCCTTTCTTGTTTACTTTGTTGCTTGTTAACAGCATCTGAAAGGCCATAGTATAAATATTGTCCTATGTACATTAATATAATATATTGCGTGGAATTTATTAAAGAGCAAATATTTTTACATTATAATCTAGAATAAAAATAAGAAACTACGTATTTTTTATTTTAATTATTTGGTAATAAAATCCTAAGTTACGGCGCAGAGAAGTTTTCCTAAAAATATCGCCACTCATCATTTTTATAGTCTGTGCCACCCATACAGAGCCTAGTCAAGTAGGTAGCGATAGGTCGACGATCGCCTTTTAGATTTTCAGATGCGGCCATATTCGCCATAGTAATATTTTGTAATAATGATTTTTAACTTCACTAAAAAGACCTGTTTTATTTCAAATAGAGGATTAATGACACCTGAAGTTACTTTGGTTATTCCAGCCAATGACGTTCCTACACAAACGTTAAACATGTCAAAAGATTTAGTCTTTCTACAACTAGCCGCTAGAAATTCTGGATAATTACCCGGATATCAGCTGGGTTTTTGACAGTAATATTAAGCTCTGGCCCCAGCCAAAATCTCATGTATTCTCCATATGTTTGTGTTAACTTTTGTATGCTGCTCAGGATTTCTGGAAATACACAAAAAATGATTTTTGTACTTACCAATAACAACTTGTGGAATCAATAATATATTGTAAAAAAAATACGATACAACCCAACCTGTGCGTGACAAGAGTACGACAAATTCTTCAGATCACCGAAGGAGATGACAAGAGTAGTATTATGTATTTTAATTAAAAAGCCGCGGTCCCCGCTTTATGCGTAATCCCACTGAGATGCGACACGGCGAGGATGTCGACGCACGTGGCGTCCCACACCAGAGCACGTTCCCGTTCCCACGGGACCAACGTCATACCATCTCGGAGTACTACAGTAGCCTCCAAAAGAGCTGAAACCTCAATGGTGGGAGGAGCCCTTTTAATAGTTAAGGGAAAAACAGCTCGCACTTTGAAACAGGATAGCCCGTGAACCTCAAGACGGGGTCGACCACCTTTCCACAGAGACGGACGTTAATAAAGGAAAAAGTAATGTACAAGTGCGAACTAACATTTTATAATAACTAACTAACATTTAGGAGAGTGGCAGAGGATTGCAGGTGCATTAAGATAAATACATTTACATAAAATTTTATTAAATATTAAAGGAAAGCGATCTTACAAAGGGAGAGAGATCTTACTTATTGTCGGTCGCAAGCCCGAGACACCATTCTTTTCATCTCTTACCCACACACGATGAACCCGGCACCCGCACGGTGAAACCATGGAATGCTTAGAAATTTGTCTTCTCTTTCACATAAATACTAAAAATAAAACATATAAAATACTCGTAGTGTTCTAGAATTAAATTAAATGATGATCATGAATAAATCTATGCGTATGACGCAGTGTAAAATATCGACATCTAGAAGAATGGGTAAAGTTTCCACGTATTGCATTTCCTAACCAATGATCTTAAAATTAAGCAGATAAAGCATTAATGGGAAATAAGGGTTTGCCAAAATAAATACAACATCATTGTGTTTGGAAACTTGCGCGGGATGTAGAGTGAGTTTTAATAGGTGGTAGGCGGACTGATGGTGGTATTAATTTGCGTATTAACTTTGTAAAGTTTTCGGGATCAGGCTCGAATTGCCGTCATGCCCATTAAAGCCGGCATAGTGTTAGAGACCGATGTCAGTCATGCGTGTCTGATTCCAGTCACTAACATTTATGGACTTCGCGCGCCACTTACCAGTAGGTACCATGTCGTGCTTGTACAAAAAAAAAAAAAAAAATGGGGTACAAAGGTCGTAAAAGCCATAAACCGTACTTTACAGGAATAACAAAAAACGAAATTTTATTAACAATTTGGCAAATAACTTTTTTGTTCTTATAGGTGTATATTAGGTGAGATTTGATATACATATTTTTATTTTCTTTGCAATCAAAAACCTAATTTTATTGTACAAATACCAACCAATAGAGCGGGAAGTCCTAAATAAGACTGCATTCATAACTCATTTTGATGGTTTATACGACCTTTCTACCTCAAAGTGTCGATATAATAATTAATGCATTAAAGTTCATGAATATCAATAAGACAATAAGAGCGGTGGTAGTTTGATTGTAAGAACGCTTTCATGCAAAATCCTAAAAAGGTTTATTTGGAGAGGGTGTTGTTTAATTAAAAAAACAATTTCACAAGTTGCGTGCTGTCCGGGGAAGAAAGAAGGTGATGTTTGATGATGTGATTTTTTCATTGGAACATGCCGGGGTTCAAACCGATCTGTATAGCATTTTAAGAAAAGCGATCTTACAACTGAGCCACTACCGGTCTACAATAAGATCTTGAAACTTTAACATTTATTTAATTTTGTTTTTGATGCGCTATCCATAGTTGCAAGATCTTTGTTCTTGGCTATTATATAGTTGGATTATCAATTAAACATGCATTAAGTACCTTGAATTAACAGGTTTTATCTATTTATAAACAATTAGCTAGACAAGCGTAATCATTTAATCTGTAAATACTATATTAGTAGGTATTATTTTTCATAGTAATAACACTTAATTCACCATTTTTTACTTTTACTACTCATACAATTTGTTGCACTCAAGACTTAAATGTTAAAAAAGAATTAAAGGAAATGTCGGTTTTTTTGTGTTAGGAAATTCCTACAAACAGAACCAGAACATCATTAAAATTATTTACTCACTTGCATAAATAATGCTCCCTTGGCTAAGGCCCGCATTATTAAAATCCGGCCTAAAAACCGAGAGATTACAATATAATAATATTTTGAAATATTGTCAAGTACGTTCTTCAAGTACTGTCGTACGGAAACGTTGACGCTGACAGTGGGTTTGGTCCCCAAATTTAAGGTCGTTCAGCTGGCTATAAAGAGAGCCATGCTCGTTATTTCTCTGTTGAATAAAGTCCGACACGTCGCCGAATAAAATTCATTGAAGAACCAAAGTTGATATTAAAAGTTAGTTAGCTGAAGTGGCAATGGGCTGGACATGCCTGTCGCTGAACCGATGAAAGATGGAGGGGTTCTAGAGTGGAGACAAGACCTAGCTAGATGAAGAAGATCGCTGGTGGGGATTGGATGAGGGTGGCAAATTGCGTTAAGTGATGAGCTTTGTGGGAGGCCTATATCCAGCAATGGAGAGACACAGGCTGATGATAAGCCTCCGTGGTCTAGTGGTAACAAACGTTGCCGTGAACTCGGGAGGTCGTGGGTTCGATTCCCACCGGGGGCAAGTTGTACATTGTATAATTTAACTTTTTATACTTTCGCGCATATTCATAATAGTTTTTATAATTTTAACGGGTCTTTACGCGATTTACCTTAGAGACATATTTCTCTCGACGTTTCAGCCAAGTTGCATTGGCCGTGGTCACGGGTCGACTGAAGCTATGCGGTGATTCTAAAAACTTTAAAAGTAATAAGTGGGTAGGTTTACATCTACCGCCCAGTATGTACAAGACTACACCGCATAGCTTCAGTCGACCCGTGACCACGGCCAATGCAACTTGGCTGAAACGTCGGGAGAAATATGTCTCTAAGGTAAATCGCGTAAAGACCCGTTAAAATTATAAAAACTATTGTATAATTTGTCTCGGTCTGGGTGTTTATATATATAATATGTATATATTTACAAAAAAAAAGTATAATATGTAGTTTATCAACCATCTAGTTTCCGTAACACAAGCCTCGTAGCTTACCACGGAAATTAGATGGCGCTGTGTGACCTGTCTGGAAATATTTATTATTATTACTATTGACATCAGACCCTCGCC
The DNA here is from genome assembly GCA_910589645.1 of Tinea semifulvella. Lineage (NCBI taxonomy): Eukaryota > Metazoa > Arthropoda > Insecta > Lepidoptera > Tineidae > Tinea > Tinea semifulvella. The sequence goes on from OU342594.1 coordinate 10,197,272, forward strand.
AACCCGTCTGGCCAGCAGCGTGGCGAGTGTAGGTCAAATACTCCAGAAAATTCTCGAAGGCTCATATCCAACAGTGGACGTCTAGGTCTTTGTGTTCTGCGTGTGTGTGTAGGGGCTGCGATGAAAAAAAAAGAGAACGGTAAAATAGGGCCTAAATACGTATGTAGTATTTAACGCGTCTGGTAAGAGCGTGGCAGAATTCACCGGAAATATGCACCGAAGGCCAATTGCCGTTTCCTTGTTCAAATTACCTGAAGAAATAAAATGTCTTGAATATAATAACTTTAAGCAACATATAAAAAATACTAATTGTTAAAGCTTATTATACTGTGGATGAAGCTCTAAAGGACGACCATATTTTTCAATTGTAATGACATTATTAATTATCTTAGTTATTAGTTATGACATTATTATTTTTAGTTATTAGTTAGGACATTATTAAGAGGATTAATATTAATCCTGACAATGTCTCTATAGAGCTGCAATAACTACTTTTTATAGTAGTCTAGCTATATTTAAGTAGGTATATAGATTTGACATAATAATTTTAATAATTAGACATTTAATATGTATTTATTTTAGTGTAGGTAAATAAGACAATGCCCCTTTACAGCTGCTATCCTCTATTAGAATTAAGCTTGTTATTCTCAGACACTATGCCCTTATTAGTAGACTGTTCCTTGCTAACAACAGCCAGCTATTTCAGCCATTTTTATGTAGGAATATTGATTTAATATTAATAGGTATTAAATAAGAAAAATGAAAATTTGACGAATCCGAGTGTTCCTATAGGTAATAAACAATAGAAGGAACCAGCGACTTGAAATGAGCAAATATTTCTGTAATTCTATCAGCAAACCCTTTTCTATGCATATGTATATTGAACATGTTAACGGCAATTACGCGCTTTAGCTTTATGTCTAGGACTCTATGAGTTCTAAGAGATCATGACGCTTCGATTGTTTTTTTTTTTTTTTTTAATTCGTATATTCAAAAAAACTTAAACTATTTACATTTTTAAAATTATACGCCAAACTGCATAACAGTTTGTTGGCGAATAGTAGGTTTTTTTAGTTTTTTTTTTTACACTATATTTTTAAAACACGAAGTTATTTAAGATTAAATCACATTACTGTTGTATTTACCTAGCAAAAGCAACTTTAATTTTCCATTAAATTCTTTTTTTGTCATTTTTACACAGTCATCAATGGGCATAATATTATTAAATATGATGGGAGTTAAAAACTTACCTTCAGGATTCGCCATAAATAGTAGAGCGTTGCCAAGGATAGGCCACGCTGGTGGTCCTGGGATCTTGGCAGCCAATGCCAAAAGGCGCTTGTTCCGCCAACGCCAATACATCCAGAACGTTAATACAATCACCAATCCACTGACCGCTGCCGTAGACCACCAAACCATTGTGCTGGTAGAGACAAAGAAATGTATTTGTATAATTATGATTGTTTTCAGATTGCATTTAGCTGGTAAATAATACGCAATAGATGGGTGGAAAACTTGCTCGTTGCCGTTGAGGTTTATGTAAAAAAAGGGCCAGTTTCAATTCAATCAATCCCTAAGATTTAAGGGCCGGTAACCGAAAAAAGAGCGGAGGTGGCTCGGTTGTTAAATTATTTAAAATAGAAAAAGGTTGGTTCGAACCCAATACGTTTTTTTTTTAAACAACAGTCATATAAAGTAGATATACATGAAACAAATTAAACCAAAATTAGACCTAGAGTACCAATAATTAACAATTTTGCTAACACACCGTCTCCACCAAACCATTAGTAAAATTATAAATATATAGCAAAGCTAATACGTTGGCAGAAATAATTGCCAGCTTTTCTGTTTCCAGACTTTTTCGTTAGCCGTTCGGACAATTCCTTTGACAGACGCTCGGCTGAGGGTCCCAATGGGTCCATCGCCTCGACCCCAAACGGCGCAACTTTGTAAGCTATGCCTAGGTTGGCATATTTGCGCAGCTTGAGGTTCGTAGTAGAAACCGCCGCACTTCCCGCGCTTGTTGAGGTCGCTGGATGTGAGATGGAGTACGTCTACAAATGTCGCATCCCACACCAGTGACCTACCAAGTTTCCAGGGCTCGTCGGGTCATGCCGTCGGGTCTCTTGCCGTCGCTTTGCGCAATCCAGAAGGTTCTAGAATCGCGGGTACTTCAACAGTGACAAGAGCCTTTCGATAATGTCGTTGAGAACCGCGTGACGAGGAATGCGGCCAGCACTTCTACCGCAAGAAAGCCCATGGTGTCCGAGATGTTCTACGAGTTCTCCATAAACAGGAGACTAGTGCTGGTGGAAAATCCAAGCTCCGGAATGAAAGCAAACCGCCACGGTACAACTCGTGGGTATCATAGGTCTTCGCAAATTACGGAAGATGATATTTCTAGATTTTTTAAATACATATGAGTACCTAAGTAAGTACTGTAATTATAACTAATAATTACAATTAAAAATACTCGTTTACCACGTATTTAACAAGAAGTAATTGCTTCTTGTAATTATTTTATTACATAAAAGCTAATGTTAACTGTTTTAAATGAACACTACTCTTTTATTTATTGAAGTGGCCACTGGCCATGTCAAAATAATACTATTAAGATCTGAGAAAATAATATAGAATGCAAATTTTATTAATATAAAAATTATATTCAGAAATTTAATTTTAATAATTTTATTATTTAAATAAGTATAGTTACAATGTAAAGGTTTAAAAAGAATAATGGATAGACACAAATCGGCGCCTGTCTTTTGAAAACAACAAATAAATAAAACTTTTAATAAATAACCGCCTAAGTTATGCATTTAAATAATTTAAATTGAACAAATTATTTATTATTAAAATTATTTTCTTCTATTAAGTTCATGCTTATTTTTTTCGACATATTTATTTTATTGTAATCAAAATCATTTTGATTTTACTTACCAAATCAAAAACTCACAAACTTGCACTCGTAAAGTCGAGATTAAAAAAAACTTTTTTCTATGAATTTCTGTCTGTAGTTTTTTTTTACGTAGAAGCTGTTCATACAATGGTTGTAATTTACCAAATGCGCACGCTTGTTTATTTCATCCTAGTCGGCATGAATAATGCTAGTCGATTTAACTTCAAGATAAAGTTATTGAGGAAAAATTATGTTATTTTTTCACATGAGCAATCTCCCATCGAGGCAAACATAGCCGTCGGCATTGGGTTGTGGTAACGAGCTTATTTTTATGTTTGCCTTATTTCTGTATGTAATAAGTTTAAATTAAGTAATATCTTTATAAAATTGTTTATGCCGGTTTCACACGAGAACGGCAAGGCAGTGACAGTGGGGGGTCGTCCAGGCATGTCTAATGGGCCTGGGTTGGGGATGGGGACATTCCCCCGTTCTCCCCGGCAGGATCTCAGCGAGTAATCACTCGCTGGTAATTCATGCACCTTTAGTGCTGGGAACCGTTACTGGTATAACAGCGCCCGTATGGCGCACGAGCCCAGGGGATCTGGGTTCGGCTACTTCAGTTCTCCTCCAGGAGCACTTCTCTAGGAAGTGATCTCCCGTTGGGGGGCCGAGCGCAAGACGGAGCGATATTCTGGAGATGCTTGAAGTGTCCGTTGTCAGCCCGATAGAACATACGTCTAGTCAGGCCAACGATAAACTCTTCAATAGTAGGCATTTCCAGATCTCGAGCTATGACGGAATTACGCACGAACCATGGCGCTCGGGAGACCACTCTGAGCGATATGTTCTGCTGATTTTGGATCTTGTCCCTATTAGTCTTGGCCAGAAGGTGGTGCCAGGTTGACGCAGCGTAGGTAAGACGGCAAGACACAATCAGCGAAAAGTAAACGTCTGCTGGAGTCTTCTAGCAGAAATGTAGATCACCAAGCCCACGTTGTTTAAGTTGCCATCAAGACCGCTATTTGAGGCCCTGCAGCCGTATATCATTACTTAGCCGCAATTATTAGATTGTCAAAATAGTGGATACTTTTAGTTACTATTACTATTACTGAGTTAAGCTGAGCACACGTCAAAATAACGTTTTCCACTATTTATATTTTTTTACTTCTTAAGCTCTTTTTTTTACTTTATTTCGCTTTGAAGTCGTTCGACTTGGCGTCCCTCTATTGTTTTTATACAATTTAAGCAAAAATCGGTATAAAAAGCGTTGAACGCTTTGCTTTGCTTTCAAGTCAAACCCGCCCTTTATTAAGTAGTATTATTACATACAATCTTCACGCCAGATCCCTTGCCGGGTAGGCAGAGACAATTGAGCGCCATTTGACACGATCACGACATACTTCTTTCGCTTCGTCGACATTCATTAACCTCTTCATACATGCCCTTTTGTTACGAAGACTTTTTAATGCACCTACAGTCAGTGTTTTATTTATTTGATCGTGATATGTGAGTCTCGGACTGCCAGGGCCTCTTTTACCCACAACTTTCGCATTATATATCTGGTTCGTCAATCTTTCATCGCTCATCCTTTCAACATGCCCGAACCATCGTAGCATGCCTTTCCTTATTTTTGTCCCTATGCTTTCCTTCATACCAACCCTTTTCCGTATTTCGACGTTACGTATGCGGTCCGCCAAAGTGACGCCACATAAGCAGTTACAACTTCTAAATCATTGGGAAAATGTCAAGTAAATATTAGACATGACTAGTTGTATAATACACATTAGTTACGCGTAACAAAACAAACATATAGTATAGTATAGTATCAACACGACCGTTTCCCTTTCGGGGTGGTCAGAAACCACGCTTATAAATAAGCGGATTCACATTTAGCCAACTTTACTATAGGCAAATCATGACAAGTGTCAAGCTCGTCGATGTCTCCAGAGCGTACCAAACTCGAGAAATATCACAAATAAATTAAATATTAATTAAATGTTTTAATTTACATTAATAAATATTTTTGTGTCCCGACCAGGTATCGAACTCGGTACCTCCGAGTCTAAATCCACGAACTTAACCGCTAGACCACGGAGGCAGTAGTTTAACATATACATAGTAAATAAAATAATATATATTTTAATATTAACGCATCGTAACGTTATTTATGTATTATATAGTGGAAACCTTTATACCCGAATATCAATTTTAAAAGCGTTTTACGCTGTTAGTTTTTGTTTGATTCCACTATAAAATATATATTAGTAGAGTACTATTTTATTTTCACAAAATAAATAAAGATACCTATGTGAAATTCCTTGTTTATTCACCTGTTATTTTCTTTAATATTAAATTAGATTATAACGGCAACTAGGGCCCTTATCAATTGGGGTTACCATTGTATTGTGCCTCGCGAACTAAAAAAGTTTGGAAACCCCTGCACTAAGCACATGATGAGGAACGACTATTAATGTCAACATAACACATTATTACGTCACTGGCCGTATTAATTTGCAACCCGCGTATTACGTTGGTATGACCCCATGCACTTGGTATATCACGTAACGAACATTATAATAATATACATCGATAACATTATCACATATAATAATAATGCATAATATAGCGCTGGTAACTTAATACCAACATATCTTACATAACAGACCTTATTATAAAAATATTTTTTATACATCCTTCGTAGTCTAGCGGTTAAGGCCGTAGATTGAAACGCGAAATTAATGGGTTTGATTCCCAAAAAAGCACAAAAAGGTATTTAAATTATTTGTTATATTTCGGGTACGCTAAAGATATACATCGCTGATCGATGCTGCGATCTTTAATGGCACAGACTATGAAGAGTACAAGTTTAATGGTGAACGCGTGTACCTAGATCGTGCCGCGCTCGCTGCAGTCAAGTAGTTCGGCGCGAATAGATTTTTATTCTATGCCTACACTATATTTCCGGCTTGATGCAAGTGTTTTAAATAGAAGATTACCATTATTAACCTTAGGAAAGGTAAAGTAATCGAGGTACTTGTACTCTTCATAGTCTGTGAGAATGGTAAATATACGTTGTTAACGCATGTGACGTCAATCTCTACCACTATCCCTGTGTTTGACTTGTCGCTTTAAGCGCTTTTTTCACTTTATTTCGCTTTAAAAGTCGTTCGACTTGGCGATTTTTTATGGTTTTCATCATAGATATAGGATATATATACTAAATCTATGGTTTTCATACAAAATTTGGTAAAAAAAGGTTGAAGGACTCGTATACATTGCCATAAAAATATATTAAACGCGTGACGAGCGAACTGACCCGCGTTCTTAATTAACCATAGGATTTTTATTTAGATAATACATTGCATGTTATCGTTAAACTAACTACAAGCTTGATACGAAATAACACGCAAGGTAGAATTCGACTTTAATTCAAAACCATGAGAAAAAGAACTGCTAGCTGTCAACAAAACATCAAATTTTAAATTTCTGAACCGACAATTTTTAATTTTACAGTTTTGTGTTGTGATTTGATTTAGATTTTCATTGTAAAATAAACTAATATCCCATTAAAAAGTAAGTATTGTTTAATAATACACCGGTGCTATGAGTTAAATGTCAAAATTTGGTTGATAATGTAGAAAAACTACAGATGCTGAAGGTGTATACGTTTTCTCGAAGTGATGCTGAGATTCTTGAAGAACTCCTGAAGGTGTTTTCGTCTGGACGAGGCACTGCACGGGAACAATGGAGCCTCCAGGCTGAGATACTAGTGGAACCAGTCGGTTGGGACGGCTTGTGGAAACTTTCTAAGGACTTTTGTAAAAAGTTTGGTAAGTTTGTTGATGAGGTTAAACTTAAGTATAAACACGGTTTAAGTATCTTATATCCACAGGACTAAATCTAAGAAGTATACAAAAGCATATTTCTAATAACAAATGTGTTGTGTTCCTAAAATATATTTGAAACCTTGAAATCAATACAAGAATAAAGAATCCTCAACCTGAATGTTAAACTATTTAACAGTTGCAATAAAATATACTCCTATTAGAATACAAAGCAAAATTTTTGCACTAACCTAAATCTAGCAGAAATAATCTTCACTTGTCTAGTAGATATTTAGATACTTTTACTGAGTCTGCAGCTCGTCAATGAAACAGGCTGCCTCTATTCATCACACAGGCTCCATCTTAATAGTTTAAACAACTATTATATTTTTACATTCTTAAAAAACAAAATTACTCCACATCTAGGCATATTTGTATTTATTATATTTATATAAGTTTTATATGGATATATTCATATGAATATACATTAGTATTTAAGTAGGAGTTCTTTTTTATGTATTTCAACATTCACATCTCAGACTCTGCACCTTCATATAAATCTATTACTTTCACAAAGATTAGCTGGTAGAGTAAACCTTTATGGTATTATGCTTGCCTGTTGCCTGTACATAATTTTATTTTGTTAATTTTGTCCGCAAGAAATAATTTTATTATTAATCTTCTACCAATGGCTGTACAAATGTTTTCTGATATACAATCCTTGCATTGTTTTCCTCATTGCTGAGGGCCGTGAACCCCTCCACGAATTACTTTGTCCTAGATAATACTGCGCCATCCAAGTCTGCATATGGTGGCATGCAGTGCATTGTGTGGGTGTTAAGTGTGGTTGGATCTGTTCAGACCACCACATTGGACTTCTGACAAGCCTTTTCATTTATGCAATATCTATACTAATTTTACCCTACTAAAGGTTTTTTTTGCCGATTTACGTTTACATATAAACTGTAAACAATTAACCCAATTGCACCCTCTTTCATTCCAGAAGTGAGATTCCCCTGTGTTGCATACATAACGGTAACATCGGTTGATTTTGAGGAGCTCACAGCCAATGTAGACGTACTAGGAGTGCAGCATGAAGCTGTGTCATTACCAGAAATGGTGGAAGAGGTGCCTTTAATAGAACTCTGGCCAACGGAGAAACAGAGGGAAGAATGTGTCAATGCTGCATCCACGGCCGAATTTATTGACCTTTTAAGGTATGATTTTAACAGAAATAACTACTTTTACAATTCATAGATTCACTGTGGATGCCACAATCTTCAGGTAGGGTGAGTATTGTGGACTTATTACCCTTTATAATGCATGGCTAAAAATATTTGTTTTTTACATAAATTTAAATAAATATGAACTAAACCTATTACAAAATAAACTATATAAGTAAAATATGTCATCATCATTGACCCTTCAGGGATAGTCCCAAGAAGACAGACAAAATTTCCTGAGCGAGGCTAATACGTTGACAGAAATAATTGCCAGCTTTCCTGTCCTCAGACTTTTTCGTTAACCATTTGGGCAATTCCTTGGCCAGACGCTTGGCTAAGTGTCCCCATGAGCCCTCCGTCTCGGCGTATTTACGCAGCTAAGGGACTATTAGGAGGCATTAGATAACATGCCGGCAATAAATTCACGAAACTGTTATCATCCCTATTGTCTAAAGTTTTTTAATTAACCTTCACAGATTCTACTATGACAACATTTGGATGCCATGGGACGATCAGGACGACAAGATAGTACTTCCGAATACCATTGAAGAGCGCATGCAGCTCTGGATGGACCTCCATAACAACACCATACCCACCAAGATTGCTCGCTCCATCAACTTACTTAGATCTGATGCTATCAAAGCACATGCCAAGCTACAGGAATTAGATTCTTCGCTTATCGCTGAAGATCTGGTTGATAAGGATGGTAAGTTAAGTCTTTCGTGTGGATTTTATTTTTTGTTTCCCAATTTTTATTGCAATCTGTCTAGTCATGACACAGCAATATGTATGTAATACCATCGTTCTTGAATAGTATGCTTCCATTTATGCAACTGTATGTCATAGGTATTGGAAATTAATTATTCAATTTGTGTGGGGCTGTTCTCTTCTGAATCTGAATGTTCTTTCCATAAGGTTGCTTGCAAACTTATTTTAATGATTTTGTATGCGTTTACCATAATTGGTAGCTTTAGTTTGTTTTTTGACTGTTGGGATGCCAAGTTCATGATGAATTATATCATTTGTAACATACCAGAGTACATTTGCAATCAGTTGAATATATTGTGTAGAGTTTTTAATATTAGTATTTTTGTGTCATTTTACTTTACTTTTTTGTTATCTTTTATTAACTTCTTATTCAAATGGAACTAATTGTTTCCTAGATTCTCTTCTACCACCAAACTACATTTCAACCTGTGCCGAAACTCATGCGCGCCTCGACGCTCTCATGTCCCAGTGGACTATTTATGAAAACCCACTCATCAGGGAACAGTACTTAGCAAATGCTAAGCTCAAGTGGCAGATGGAAAGGAGTAAAAGAAACGTAAGTTTTTATAATGGATAATGTTAGAGGGTTTAATGATCAATTTTTTGGACATAAAATTATGGACATTTTGGAGATATAAATAAATAAATACTTAAATTTTTCCTCTGTCCAAAATTTGGTAGGTATATGAAAGTAAAAATATGTCCATAATTTATTTTTTTGAAAGTTCATAGACTACATTCTAAAAAGTATGTTCATACTTGAAAAAACTTTGATAATATTGGATTAAGCGAGCAAGAGGGATCCAAAAGCGTTAAATCCTCTAAAACACTTAGCCACAATTCATAAGATAATTTTATGTCTTTTAAATTTTATTTTAATTTTACTCGGAAGTATTATTGTTTTTAGTTTTCTTATCAAAAGGATTATAATTTTATAAGGTGGTAGTCGGATTGATGGTGGTAATTTGCCCAGTCTGCCAGGGCGTGAAAGTATCCACCATTTGCACCCATAAACCCAGTAAAGTGTATCCACAAGTTTCGGGATCAGGCTCGAATTGCCGCCATGCCCAGTCAAGCCGGCATAGTGTTAGGGACTGATATCAGTCATGAGTATCTGATTCCAGTTGCTAATATTCATGGACCTTACATCATAGATATATATTATATATATAGAATATATTAATTTTGTTTTTCATTGTATAGGTTTTTGTATAATTTTAATGATACTTATTTTATAATATTGTTATGTTTTATTTGCCATAAAAGTACCTGTGGTAATGTAATGATCCTATATAGGTGCAGCATTTAACTTTTAATTTAGTTTTAAGTAACATGTAGTTTGGTGTTTGCACTCTTGGCCCTATTAATAAATAAATAATCTTCTTATATTTCTTACAGGTAGTAGCATTATGGAAGGGTGGATCGATCCAAGAATTTGATGAGATGTCTCGTTTTATTCGCTCCAGAGTAAGCCTGGAACAAACTCTTTCAGTGATGGTCTCTGCTGAAGAAGCCCTGGCTTTAGAACCAGAAGAGGTGGTAGTCTGTAGTCCTACCTATGAGATACCAGAGATACCATTGGCACAAATATCTCTCTGCAGTCATAATGGTGAGTTCAATGAAATAAATATTGAGTGTTAGAATGCTAACGCCCAATCCAAGGGACACAGGTGTATTGGTAGTTGTGGCACCGCTCGATAGTCCAATATCCATTGTTCATGACAAGTTAACTATCAATACTGTAGATACTAATGTTGTTCCTGACGAGTTAACAATTGATACTGTCAGTAGTACCAATACTTTTGTTGTTCCTGACGTGTCAGGATAGAGTAAGCTGGATATTATCCGCAATTAGTCTTATTGAGACTGTTTTGCATAACCTGGGCCCCATTAGTAGATCCAACCTATCTCTTCCAGGAAGGCCAGAAAACCCTTAACATTCCTGCAGACCTCCGGAAGAATCCTCACATTCTGGAGGAACCTCCGTCTGGAGCACTCCATGAGTAGCCCTATTGATACTATTGTTGCACAAAATGTATAATATTATTGGTGGCCGTCTCCTCCTCTGCCATGTGGGCTATCTGTAATTGACGATAGGGGGATTATCAGTTTTGGGCCTGTCGGTGTTGTGAATGACCTCCTTTTTAGAGTCTTGCTATCAATCTGACCAAAAATGCTAGAGAAGGCCAAATTTCCTATAAAAAAACAACTTCAGCAGTGTCACTTGTAGATGTTTCTTTTTTATTAGAATTAATTTACATATTAATTTTAGGATCAACATTAAGATCATCAGATACTCGAGCGTTTCTTCTGATGTTAAGTGAAGATTGTCGGGTGAAAGACTTGACTTTACAATGTCGTCGAGTGAACACGGTGCTGCTGGTCAGGACCGGAACTGTTAGAGTCAAAAACTGTGTCATTAGTGATGATTCTACTCACTATCAGGTATACATATAACTACTTTAGTAAAAAATGCACTTTTTAGCATACTTACGAAGTGTTAAGTTGGACTGTCTTTTTTATTAAGATAATGTTAAGATGGACTGTCTATTTCATTCATTACAGCCCCTAGAACACAGCGTCCTAGACCTCCACTGTTGGAGATGGGCCTTCCAGAAAATTTATCTGGAGAATTTGGCCTACACTCGCCACGCGCTGGCCAGACGGGTTGGTCTGGTCAGGTCTATAACAGGTGTCTATAATACAGATTAAATTTTACTATGGAATGTCTATATTACTGATAAAATTTTAAGATAGACCGTCTATTTTACTGATAAATGTTAAGATGGGATTTCTATATTACTGATAAAATTTTAAGATAGACCGTCTATTTTACTGATAAATATAGGATGGGATTTCTATATTAATCATAAAATTTTAGGATAGACCGTCTATTTTACTGATAAATATTAAGATAGGATTTCTATATTACTGATAAAATTTTAAGATAGACCGTCTATTTTACTGATAAATATTAAGATAGGATTTCTATATTACTGATAAAATTTTAAGATGCACTGACTATATTAGTAATAATATGTTAAGATGGACTCTTTATATTACTGATAAAATGTTAAGACAGACTGGCTATTTTACTGATAAAATGTTAAGACAGACTGGCTATTTTACTGATTAAATGTTAAGACAGACTGGCTATTTTACTGATAAAATGTTAAGCCTGACTGTCTATATTACTGACAAAATGTTAGGATCAACTGTCTAAATTACGGATAAAATGTCAAGTTGAACTGTCTATTTTACTGACAAAATTTTAAAATGGACTGACTATTTTACGCAAAATGTTAAGACAAACTGTGTATTTTACTAACAATATGTTATGACGGACTATTACCCGATAAAATGTTAAGACGGGCTCTATATAAAACACTATTTTCTCACTAAACTGCCGTTTGCGTATTTCAGTTTTTTTTGTCTTGTTTCAGAGTGAATTTGCCCAAGGTATGGTTGCAATGGCGGGTGCTAAGGTTTTGCTAGAAGATTGTATATTTGAAAACTTTTACTCCGGAATTGTCGTCCATAAAGGAGCTCATGTAAGTATTTATAATCTTAAGTTAACTTATGTCCCTTTTGTATTAAAGCTTTAACTAATTTGAAAAGAAAATATTCAGATCGGTCATGCAAGTTTTGAGTGGAGTTTAAGCCTGATAGATACCGGAGGTACCGGGTTCGATTCCTGGTCGGGACACATAATAATATTTATTAATTTAAATATATAAATTTGATTAATATTTAATTCATTTCGTCATGATCGTAGAACAGTGACGGATCTGCTATATTTAAAATTTTCATGGAGGCCATTCAACTGTCATTTCGACTGTTTTTTTGTCACTTTTTAAGTCTCATAATAAGTGCAAACCTTCTAGATTTCATTTTGGAACCCTTTCTAATATTTGCACTATAAATTACAGACCACAAACAATATAAAACTATATATAAATATATATAATGTGTGGTGTTTATATGTATAATATGTATATATTTACAAAAAAAAATATATAATATGTAGTTTATCAACCATCTAGTTTCCGTAACACAAGCCTCGTAGCTTACCACGGAAATTAGATGGCGCTGTGTGACCTGTCTGGAAATATTTATTATTATTTATTTATATGCAAAATTGTGGGTATTTTTTTAAATCCGACACTGTTCTACGATCATGACGATTTGTGATATTTGTCGAGTTTGGTACGCTGGAGACATCAACGAGCTTGCCACTTGTCATGATTGGCCTATAGTAAAGTTGGCTAAATGTGAATCTGCTTCTATATAAGCGTGGTTTCTGACCACCCCGAAAGGGATATGGTCATGATGATACTTTACTTTACTAGATACTCTTAAAATTATTTTTGCAGGTTGAAATCCGCAACAGTCTAATAAAGAAATGCGGAGTAGGTATACAGATGTACTCCGGAGCTACAGTAACCTTGGATTCTGTGAACATGGAACAATGTGGAGAAAACAGTATACGATGTGAACTCTCACAACACCAGACACACTCCAAAATCTATACCAAGTGAGTCATCATTAAACTAATATTAAACAATATTTAAGAGCTGTATTGACTCGGTTGTAAGAGCGGTTGGTGGGTCGGTTGTAAGAGCGGTTGGTGGGCCGGTTGTAAGAGCGATGGTGGCTTGGTTGTAAGAGCGGTGGTGGCTTGGTTGTAAGAGCGGTGGTGGCTTGGTTGTAAGAGCGGTGGTGGCTTGGTTGTAAGAGCGGTGGTGGCTTAGTTGTAAGAGCGGTTGGTGGCTTGGTTGTAAGAGCGGTGGTGGCTTGGTTGTAAGAGCGGTGGTGGCTTGGTTGTAAGAGCGGTGGTGGCTTGGTTGTAAAAGCGGTGGTATCTTGGTTGTAAGAGCGGTTGGTGGCTTGGTTGTAAGAGCGGTGGTGGCTTGGTCGTAAGAGCGGTTAGTGGCTTGGTCGTAAGAGCGGTTGGTGGCTTGGTTGTAAGAGCGGTGGTGGCTTGGTTGTAAGAGCGGTGGTGGCTTGGTTGTAAGAGCGGTGGTGGCTTGGTTGTAAGAGCCTTGCAACATATTTCGTTAGGTAGGTAACCCATCACCATTTTTTTAGTTACCATATAAGTGTATTTCATTGGGATAACAGATTAGTAGTATATGTAAATAAGTGTTTTTATAATTATTTTGTCGTTTATTCTAATTAATATTATTTTCAGAGTGGAAGGCCTGAATATATCCTCTTCGTGTAAAATTGGTTCCGGAGATATGCAGAAGGAGATACTAGTCATACAGCAGAGTTTGGATTTATAGATATAGCTCATTATTATAATAGATACTACTCAAATTAATATTGAAGATAATAAGTTTGGATAATAAAACAATTCAAAAATATATAAAACAACTTTGTTAAGAGGGTTTAACGATTTTGCATCCTTCTCTCTCGCACAATTCAACAATTCAAAGGTTTTCACTTTGTGTGATCTTACTTTAGATTATTATGTGATTCTATTGATAGAAACAAACAACTTTTCCTAAGAAACCATATGTCGGAAGTGACTGCGTTTTAATACTTGAAAAAGTTTTTTGCTTCTGTTAAACGACATAAAAGTTGATCCGCAAACTGCAAGCAATATTTTTATGAAATTATTTCCAGTTTTAACACCGTTGTTGTATTTGACGGAATAAAAAATGCACCCTGTATGATATATAATTTATGTAATATTATGTTATAAAATTTAAAAGTGCCTTGAAATTTTAATGAATAAAACGTACCTTATATAATTTGTTGTTTTATTTCAAGAATTGTTAAGTCCGTGGTAGCTTAAATAGCCTGGAGGTACCGGGTTCGATTCCTGGGGCCTAATTCTTGCGTGTCGGTTCGAATGAAAAGCGACAGATCTCCATAGAAAACTGTCAGTTTCATTTGAGCAAATCGAGCGGACATGCATGTCGAAGGCGCGAGAATCGGGGCCCCTGGTCGGGACACAATTATATTTATTAAATAAATTTAATTTATTTGTGATATTTCTCGAGTTTGGTACGCTAGAGACATCGATCGACAGGCAATTTAAATGTTCGTTGAAATAGAAACTATCTTCTGAGCTTCACAACGAAATAAAACTATCTACCTGAATTAGCGATTAGTAGCGTTTTCGCAACGAAGAGACTGTTACGCATTGCGTAGCGTACGAATGGATTAAATAGGTTAGGGCAATGCACATTTATCCGAGTGCGAATGAGAAAGTTGCACGGAAGTGACCTTGACATTGAGTTTGAAAGAATATCATTCTGTGTAGTATTCTTAAGTTAGATAACGAAATAAAATAGTCCAATATTTGTTGTGAACACGCGGAGTACTTGGAAATAGATTGTTATTAAAAGTAGATAGTTTTCGCAACGTTTTTGAAAACGGAACGGTTATGGTTTGTTATTTTAAAAACTCATAAGTTGGACATAGTATGCGGCCTCTAAATGATGGGCCGAGGTAATCGATCGATAAAAATTTGCTGATCGCTGATAAAATACGGAATTGCCATCTTGGATATAAAAGTATTTTTTTTAGTAAAATTCCAGTGAACTGTCACGATGATGGCGAAATATTGATTGTGACGACCGGCCGTCAAAGTACAAAATGATAACATCCTAATCAAGATAAAATCAATAGTATTATATAGTCGTAGACAGAGTAGGTAAATTGCTATTCATATAGTACAAGATGTGGAATGTGCATTTAAATTTGTATTCAATTCAAATGTCGATTTGAATTTATTTGTAACTCTCACGACCTTTCCGTTCCTTTTACAATAATCAACTCCTAATCCCGCCCCATAGTTCCAGCAGATATTCAGAATGGTTTACCGTGTCATCTGCTCGCCAGATGAACAAGCTCCCACTAAATTTTAGACAGGCTCCCTCTGTTCATATTTTTAAATGCTTATACTTACCACCTACTTTCTATCGCTTTAAGCGCTTTTTATCACTGTATTTCGCTTTGAAATAATTTTCTATGGTTTTCATACAAAATTTGGTAAAAATCAAGATTTGCTTTCAAGTGGAACATAGCATAAACAAGAAAAATATACTGTAGTCCAATCTATTATTTTTTTGTTTTTTTTTTTTCAATTATTTATTTGTATGCAGGCTTCTCTAAATATTTAATCGAAGTATGGGAGTTCTTCGCGCCATTTTGCGTGGACATGTCAAGTGCAAGTTTTTGTTTTGTAAATTAATTTACTGTGGATATTATTGGTCAAAAGTGGTGTTGCTTGGTTTAATAATGTGCTACAATGTGAATAATTATGGAAAACGATAAATTGGACTTTAAATATGGGGCACAAGTTACAGTTTATTTTTTGCGGTTTTCCCGCGCTGTCAACTCCCATATTTTACCCGACGTGTTTGAGCTATGGTGCCGCGTGTGACTCCAAGAAAAGCATCAAATTCTGCAGCATCTGGAATTTGATGATGACCTCATTAACTCATGAATAAGAAAGATATATTACGTCAGACTTGGCTGTATGGGCTAGACCCTTTGCCTTCCCTATCATCTCATTCATCATCCATCGGGAGAAGAGAACCAAAAAAAAAAAAATAATAATCGAAGTATGTTTTTTAATTTTGATAAATTAAAAACTATTTATAAATAAAACTAAAAAATAAACTATAAAAACCTAGGAAATAAAAACTATTCTAAAAAACGCTCGCCGCATTTGAATAATAAGGGAAATTTTGTTTTAGGTAGTTATGGCATTTGGGTTCGCCAAACTCAACTAAAATAAAATAAAACTCATCGTTTAACCAGCTCATCAATTTGTTAGTATCAAGTGAATATACCCCTATTGTTTCAACCCCAAATGCCAGAAAGTTATAATTTTATTTAATGCTATTATATTTATTTATGTAATTTTTTGATTCCGGTGTATGAGCATTTTTGAGGAAATGTGACAAGACAAAACATCTTTCCTCACTCCATGGTATTAAAGACCATCCGGCCATCTACATGATAGGTTCAAGGACAGGCGGGATTTTAGCGTACCATATATGACAAATAGATTAATGTGTCCCGACCAGAAATCGAACGTGGTACTGCGTCTAATTTCACGGACTTAACCACCAGACAACGGAACACGAACGGAAGAACAAAGTAGTCGACGTAAAAAATGCTCAGGGCCGGTAATTCTGTGCTCACACAATACGGGCCGGATCCCAAAGCTCAAGTTGTCTCGTTCATCATTTCATGATTTGACATTTAGCAAAAAGAGACAGCATGATCTCAAAGTTGACATCAATTTTAAGATATATTAATACGGGCCCTAAGTTCGTACATACATTTGTATTAGCAACCTTGGTAATAAAACAGTGATGATATAACGGCCCTAAGTAGTCTAGATGTCAGTCTAGATAGCAATTATTGTTTTGATAATGTAATAGTGTGTGATAATGTAATAGTCTTCTACACTTTTTGTTATCATTTTAATGTGGGCACTTCTTTGTTATTTCGTAACAATTTTAAAATAATCGTCGATATAGCTGGTCCACCACTTACAGGATTTTTTATTATTATTCAGTGTGTCCTGTTAGTAGTAATAGATTTTCAAACACATATTCGATGATACTCAACATAGTTTGTCGACTTTATTTTTTTTGCCGTTTGGAGTCGAGACCATGGGCCCATGGGGACCTTCTGCAGGGCGCCTGGCCAAGGAGTTGTCAAATCGGCTGACGGAAAGGTCTGAAAACAGGAAGGCATTAGCCTCGCTATACAGAGAGGAAATGTTGCCTTGAAATGTTGGGAAGTCTCTGGAGGACATTTTTTATTTATAGTTAAGTTTTATTATTTAGGTAGCTTTTAATTTATGTATATTAATTTACATCCACAACAAGAAATAAAACATGTTAGTCAAATGTGTTTTTTCTTTTTCACAATATGGCGTTTGGTTGTCGCCTTACTGAAATTTAATTAATGCCTTATCTTCTGTGACACTCGCATAATTAAGACGAATCGTTTAAAGTATGAATCATCAAATCTACCCAGGCGTTTGGTCTTCAGAGTGCCACAAAGGAACATACTCGTACACACAAACATAGGCTGATAAACGCATAACCATTTCTTGCTTCGCGTCGCCCTGTCGGGTAAAAATAGTTAGTGGGTGTACGAAAAAAATGGTTGGTTTGAATTTTTCTACACATACTTTAAAAATTAACTTAATAGTGAACAAAAATTACCGCACTTATTTTTTGACTCACTGTTAAAGTTCCCTGAAAATACTTTCATGAAAAAAACATTATAAATAATAATTATAATAACGTTTATTGAACTTTCTTATTGGTACCTATATACAAAGTTGAGTAAACAATATATAAAATATTCCCTGAATTTTACATTTTAAGCATACAAAAATTTTTGATTGAATGCAAACCACAACGATAGGCAATTTTAAGATGTTTCCTGACTCCTAACCAAGATAACTTGTGTCCTAGGATGTCAGTCAGTTCCATATTGACTAATACTCATAGCCTCAAAGCCGCCTCAAAGCCAGCTCAAAAGGTATGATAAAAAAAAAAAACAACGTAAATCAAAGTACAAAAGAGGTTTCAACGCAACAGACCTGTAAAACGACACCAGCATAGATATTTTGTTATTATGTATTATAACTATTGTCATCTTAAAGCCTTTCTGTTGTAGGGAACCCATTTTATAATCTATGGATAACCCAGTAACGTGCATATTTTAGTGTTTTAATTAAATATGTGAACAATACAGGGCCCAAAAAAGGTGTCAACTTTGAAATGCAGTTTTAAAAAGGTAATGGGGTGTATCAGGCAAAGCTTTTTGTGGATGTCGCTAGCGGCAATGGGACCTTATTTTGCACCTATATCGCATCATTTTTTAAATGTTTTTGTAGTTTTAATTTTTATAACAGAATAATGTATTTTAAATTAACGTTACCTACTTTAAAAAACGAATTAAGAAAGCCCACACCGTCTTTAAAAAGAAAAAAGGTTTTATTAATAAAATGGCAATTTTGAGATCACCATATCTTTGATTTCGCTTAGAAATCTCGATTTGTACAATTAAAAGCTGCTCACTTCGGCATAATATCCAGAAAATAATAAATTTCGTAATAAAAATACAAGTTTTCTATGCAACTGACAGTTATATTAGGTACCATCTATCATGCGCCATCTACCGTGATAAAAAGTTAGTGATACACCCCATTGAATTGACACGAAACATGATTTGGTTCCGCTAGTTAAACTGTCACAGGTGGTAAAATTATAAGTATCCATATTGGCCCACCACAATTTTAGTTGCTTACGAGCTGTTGCGTGATATAGACGGGTCTGACAATGGATTTCACTAATAACGAGTGTTTAAAGTCTAATAAACTTATCACACACGTTGGGGAGTTATTGCTAAGTAGGCTCAAAGATTGCCCGGATCAAAATCGTATTAATCAAGTAAGTGAATAGGTACACACAGATTTATTTATGCACAAATAAATAAAACATATTGTTTCCGTAGTTATGAATGAGTTGTTGGATTTAGGATACTTTGCAAATAATAACTAATTAATTAATACTACTACTACGATAATTCTTGATCGATGAATACTAACTATGAAGTAATCTTTTGACAATATATTTTAATTTTCTTTACAATTAATAATAAAAAAAAAAAACAATTGGTCACTTAAATACACAAAATTTGAATAGGAACGCGGACATTTAAGTGAACGAATCAAGGATTCAATTACCGACTTAGACTCAGACCTACCGGGTTCGATTCGAGAGGTCACAATAAATTATTTAATTTATTTGCGATGTTTGGTACGCTAGACACACCTGACGAGGTTGCCACTTGTCATGATGGGCCTATAGTAAAGTTGGCTAAACGCTACATCGAAAAGAAAAAAAATATAGTGTGGGGCCTGACTACCGTGATGATACTTTTATTAATAAAAGAAGTTTAGGATCCGGATCAATAGTCGTTGCTCCCCCAGAGCTTAGCAAGAGCCAAAAGTGACAGATTTTTAGAATAAAAGCTGTCACTGTCACTTTGACAGTTCTGAGCAATGGCTCGTGCTAAGCTCTGGCGGAACAACGACAATTAATCCGGACCAATTACTTCTATTAAGCAATCTACCGTATGGAAATTATGGTTTTATGTCAGTTTTTTTTACTGAATTTTGCTTAAAGTGAATGAAATTTCATGTCAAACGACTTTCAAAGCGAAATAAAGGAAAAAAAAAGCTTACAGCAATAAGTCGAATATGGGGATACCTAGTGCATTCTCGAGTCAGAGGACTAATGTTTTTTTTTTTGTTTATAGAAAAAAATATAAAAAATAAGGTAAAAAATTATACATCTATGCAGGCCCATAGATCTTGTATACTACGTATCTATTTGCATGTCCGACCCACTATGCTTCCTAAGCGCTACGGTCTAAAATCACTCATTTCCACATTTCACAGTTGGTGCTGTGTGCCTTTACAGCTAGGGCTGAGTTGCAAAGCGGTTAGACGTCAGCTGGTACATTTGAAGCCATTTTTAACTTTAATCATTTAAGTTTTTTGTTTTATTATATATTTTTTTTATTAAAGTACTTGTACTTGTGTTTTAAATAATGAAAACATTTGTTTTTTAATAAAATACATTATTTCAGAGATATTGGAACGTTACCACAAAACATTATTTAGCTTGGGTCTGGAAACAGCCACAGAAGTAAATTTTAATTTAGCAAAAATAAAAGGAAAATGAATAAATTTGAACCTACTTCAAATAAGTTGTTAATTACGTAATATCATCCGGCAGCCATTTACAACTGCAGTGATAAATGCGTGGCCAGAGAATGTAGAATAATGCATGTTCTATGGATAAACCGGTCCTAATTTAAAAAAAAAACTGACCTTATTTCTTTCAATTTTCCAATAGGTAGGTACATATTTAAAAATATATATACATAGGTAGGTATGATTTACATTTATTGTTCTCGTAGATCGATGCCTACACGGGAGAAGAAGAAACGTTCGCATCATTTCTCAAGAGGTCAGTGGCCTTGGCGAAGTGTTTGCGTAAATTTGGCGCAAAACCAGGAGACGTGCTCGCCGTGGCCGGGAGGAACAACATTCATGTTCATGTAGCGTCCTACGCTGCGGTCTATAACGGGTTGCCGCTTGTTGGTGTTGACCCTTTTTTCAAATATGGCAAGTATGCATAGTAGTGGAGAGTCGTTGTCGAATTTATTAAAAACGAAACGCAATCGTTTTCCACAGAACGAAAGCTAGTTACGGAAACGTTGCAACTAATTTTAAGACGGTGCGGCGCAACACTACGGTTGGAACAACTAAAACACAAACGGTTAGAAAAACAATATACGTTTTTTCGACAAAAATGGTTGAGGTTGATTTTTATGTTTTTATATTAGCTCGACATGTGACTTTGCCCCCACCTGATGGTAAGTGGCGCGCGATGTCCATGAATGTTAGCTACTGGAATCAGACACTCATCACTGACATCAGTCCCTAACACTATACCTGCATGACTGGGCATGACGGCAATTCGACCCTGATCCCGAAACGTGTGGATACACTTTACTGGGTTTATAGGCACTAACTGTGGATACCAGCAGACTGGGAAAATTACCACCATCAGTCCGCCTACCACCTACGAGTATTTGTTGTTGCCATTTACCCCTCATTCCGAATCGCGCTCAGAGCGCTTAGAACGAATATGACACTGACCGTCTCGTTCCGAATCAAATATTTGATTTGGATGCTCAGAGCGTGATATCAATTCGGAACGGTCTAAATCACATTTTCATTCATAAAATGTTAGTTTTTTTTTAAATGTATGGAAGATAAATTGCGGATTCCATATCTTTGAGTATGAATACTAACAAATATACATCTCTCGGTTTATTCATCTTTATATAAGTTTAATATTATATTATATTAACTAATTTTGGTCTTTTAAAATAACTTGCCGTGTTATAGTCATTTTTTTTCTCTTCCTCCTTAAATATTAATTATAGATTTGTTTTAGAAGTAATATACAAACAGTATAAACGAATTACAATATTAAATAATTTAAGAGAAAACTTAATTTAAATAAAGTTGAAAATGGCGCGCGACATAATGACAAAAAACTGACAGCGCTCAGAGCGATCTACCTCGATATCGTGAGCAGTCTAAGCGCGTGAAATGATGTCATTTGTGACGTCACACAGCTTTTTGCTAAACAGTTAAGCGCGTATCGGAACACCTTTAAGCGTGCTTAGGTTACTATTATCGAAGATTAGAATGATGTCAAATGCCAATTTTTACTTTCAAGGAGAACTAATATTGTAAGCTTGCCATGGTGATATGTATATTTATAGATGATGATAGTTATAGATAAGAAATCGAGAGATAATAGATAAAACTGTTAACCTAATAGTTTGTTAAATGTAATTTACGTTGGTACTTTGTAATCTAAAAAAAGGTTTACTATATTTATTTTACAATAAATAATAATAAGAAATCTATTTCATTTACAAAACCAGTTTTTTTTATATACATATTATAGAACAGAACTATTTTACAAACGAAGCGGTAAAGACTTACGACAAAGACGACTACATACTCGTAACTACGAGTAGGTAGTTCCCGCAACAAAGACTGTTTTAATCGAAACCTAATAACAGTTTAAAAACAAGATTAAAAATCCTTTTTAAAAGTGAAAGACTTTTGCTAAAGTGTTCCCATAACATTACCTGTAAATAAGTCTCCACCAGGGTCTAGGTTAGTGAAATGAAACCAAATGTTCCGACGAAGACAAATTTAATTCGACTCGATTTGCCTTATACATTACGGTTCTGAAATATCACTTGCGAGATATGGGTCTATACGCCTGAACTTAAGATAAAGCAAGCGACTTTATAGTAACATACTCGTAAGTTCAAGTTCCTGAATATGTGTTAATTTTGTCGTTTTTTATCGATGACATAACAAACAAAAAAAGAAATATCAAAATCAAGAAAAAGAAAGCATTCCATGGATTCGCCGTGCGGGTGATGCCGGGTCCATCGTGTGGGTAAGAGATGAGAAGAATGGTGTCTCGGGCTTGCGACCGACAATAGGCTGGTTTAAGAAAAGGAGGCCTCCCTTTTTTATTTTATTGCGCGATAATACGCTCACCATCCACCATTCTACTTCTCTCCCTACCCAACCAAATACTGTATGATTCCGTTAATGCCGTCTTGGAAGCTCGTTCCATAAATGTATTGACGGCAGACCTGCTTAGGCCCAATTCTTTCAGTAAGTGATGCAAAAATTTTGCTGAAACTCCTCTCGCACCAACTTCCACTGCGTAAAGCTGAGTCTTGAACCCGTTCCTGATCATTTCTTCTGTGAGATCATAATTGGCGGAGAAATCGCGTAACAGACATACAAAAAAAAAAAAGAGGCCTTAGCGCCATTTTGCGTGGAAATGTCAAGTGCAAGTTTTTGTTTTGTAAATTAATTTGTGTGGATATTATTGGTCAAAAGTGGTGTTGTTTTGTTTAATAATGTGCTACATTGTGAATAATTATGGTAAACGATAAATTGGACTTTAAATATGGGGCACAAGTTGCAGTTTATTTTTTGCGGTTTTCCCGCGCTGTCAACTCCCATATTTTACTCGACGTGTTTGAGCTATGGTGCCGCGAGTGACTCCAAGAAAAGCATCAAAATCTGCAGCATCTGGAATTTGATGATGACCCCATTAACTCATAAAAAAGAAAGATATATTACGTCAGACTTGGCTGTATGGGCTAGACCCTTTGCCTTCCCTATCACCTCATTCATCATCCATCGGGAGAAGAGAACAAAAAAAAAAAGAAAAAAAAAAAACTCATACAATCGAATTAAAAACCTATTCCTTTTTTGAAGTCGGTTAAAAACGGTTCTATCGTCGCAGAGCAAAATACGGTTCTTAAAAAAAGTTCGTCTTTGCAACGCATAATGACTAATGCATAGGCATTTCCTTAAAACGATATCCCTATTAAAGTCATAAAAAATATGTTTCTAAATACTTGTTTGCCTTTTCAGAGGAAATCCGATCGTTATTTAACACGACGAAGCCTAAAATAGTATTCTGTGAGAACACATCGTTGGTTTACATGGAGGGGGCTGCTAAGGACTTGGGGCTGGATACCAAGTTTGTGACCTACGATGGGGACTACACATTGGACATGTTTTTGAAGGAATATCAGAGCGAAGGGAGTGTTGATGATTTTAGGTAAGCACTGGAATTTCATCTCATATATAGAAGAATATTCGCCAAGGGTTAAAAAAAAACAGGGGTTCTTCATTACAAATTGCAGCCCGCTAACTATTTTTATCGATGCGGCTCGACCGCTCGGCCCCGCGCTTTACAACTGCGTGCCTTGTACCACGATACTCAGTACGCGCGGCGATAAACGACGCACGTCATTCAGTTTGCGATAACTAAGCGACAGTCGCAATTTCGAGACGTCATAATATTTTCCAACTTCATCAAGCAAACTTTACGTACAGAACTCTTCAAGCAAATACGCCGCCACTGCTGAAATTTTGTAAAACAAAAAATATATTTTCAGTGAACTGATATTTATAGAACCGACACGCCCTCGTTCCGAAACAAGCTCAGAGCGCTTAGAATGAATATGGTACTAACGTCGTTCCGAATCAAATATAACAATTTGGATGCTCAGAGCGTGATATCATTTCGGAACGGTCTAAATCACATTTTCATTCATAACATGATATATATTTTTTAAATGTATGGAAGATAAATTGCGGATTCCACATGTTTGAGTATGAATACTAACAAACATACATCTTTCGGTCTATTCATATTTATATGTGTAAACTTTAATTTTATTAATTTATTTTGGTTTTTTAAAATAACTTGCCGTGTTACAAACTTTTTTTTTCACTTTATACTTAAATATTAATTATAGATTTGTTTTAGAAGTAATATACAAACAGTATAAACTAATTACAATATTAAATAATTTAAAATAAAACCTAATATTAAATAAACTTGAAAATGGCGCGCGACATAATGTTAAAAAACTGACAGCGCTCAGAGCGATATTCCTCGATATCGTGAGCAGTCTAAGCGCGAGAAATAACGTCATTTGTGACAACACATAGCTTTGGCAAAACAGTTTCTACACGTCTCGGAACACGTTAAGCGTGCTTAGGTTACTATTATCGTGTCTCGGAACGAGAGGACTATGAACCACATGTTTGCGCATGCTTTGATGACATTTGGATGCATGAGCTTATGCTTCGATCCGACTATTAATCCAGCCACTGTTGGAGATGGGCAACATATTTCTGGAGAATTTGACCTAAATTTGCCACGCTGCACTGGCCAGATGGATTGGCTAGTGTCTGATATCAATTTTTAAAACAATTTATTAACAATATTAAGGGATCGACTTCTCAATGTGCTCTCCGAGGCACCTGAAATGATCCATATACATTCCTGAATTCCAAAGAAATCTCGAATTACATTACAATCGGAAGAGAGGACAAATTTCTAAGCATTTCACCATGGACTCATCGTGCTGGTGACGGGTCCATATCGTGTGTGGGTATGAGATGAACAAAATGGTGTCTATGATAGGCTGGTTTGAAAAGGAGGCCTTCTTTTTTATTTTATGGCGCGATAATACGCTAACCACCCGAATTTTTTTTTTTTTTTTCTTATATAAAAAGGTTAAATAGTACATCTTCTAGATCCCTCTTTAGGTTTAGTTATTCCTGTATTGGGCGACTCGCTTAGAGGTAAACATAATCATAATTGTACAAGAGTGTGTGTTATTTTATTTAATCTACCATTCCGCTCCTCCGTTAATGCCGTCTTGGAAGCTCATTCCATAAATGTATTGACGGCAGACCTGCTTAGGCCCAATGATTTATTAGTAATAAAGGCGTGAAAGACAAACAAACAGACAAAACTTCTTTTATATTTATAATATAATAATATAAACAATATTAAATAAAGTATATTACAACAAAATCTAAATTTAACCTAAAATAATAATAATATTACATAGAAAATAAAAATTAAATACTTACAAAAAAATAGCTCCTCCAAATCGCTGTCTTGTGGCATGGTGCCCAATACACTAGCAGCATTTCCCCTTTGAATTATGATACTTAATTTTTGGGAGAATAAACTGCCAGCCCTATTGTCACCAGAGACGTCAATGAGCCTTGGAACAATTTCGTTATAAAAGGCTTCGTATCCGTTCCGATCCCCACGGGCCCATCGTTTCTACAGCAAACAATAATATTAGTATTCATTAATTTACAGTGTGACACCAGTCGATACGAAGACAGCATTCTGTTGGCTGATGAGCACCAGTGGGACAACTGGCACACCAAAACTGGCAGCATTCACTCATCAGATTATATCAGAAGTGTTACACCTTATTTTGTAAGTAGAATAATACTATTTGTTCGATATTTCGTTATTTGATTTGTTTGATTTGAATATTCGTGGTAACGCCTCTGTGCCCCGACGCACTTCGCGTCAAATAATTATGCCATCGTATAATAAAAGTATTCAATATAGCTGGCAATAAAGATATTTAATAAGATAATAGTTATTATCACTAAAACTTTTTAAATTAAGAGTCAAACAAATGCTGTTTAATAAATGATTTTATTCGACAAAAGAATACCTAGACACTAATCTCGACAAAGTCATTCGAATGAATATTTGTATGCTAGAAATAGCGTAGCATGAGATATAATTACATATAACAATTTACATCCCTGTACCTACCATGGTTCTGACAAATAAATTATTTCATTCATTCATTCATTTCATTTTATTAATTTCAATGACTTCTTTGGTCTTGACGCCCTCTGGTAGTGACTAGCGACGTTTCCGCCGAAAACAACGCTCTCTGGCGAAGGGAGTGGAAGCGCGGTCGCGGAAGCATATCGTTGCTCCCCAAATTTAATTCGTAATTATTGACTGTGATTGTGCTCAGCTATGACCATCATCATCACCATATATTTCAAGGATTTTGGTTGTCACTCGCCAGGGCCGGCAGTCTCCACAGATCGCTATCTTAGCGATTTCAGTCAGTTAGTCATAAAAGTTGCCACTTAAAAAATCAAAAAGCTGATATTGTCAATATCATTAGTTCCAAAGTAATATTTTAATATGGGGACTTATGCCATTAAAAACTCAGGAGTCATAAAAAAATGTTGCCACTTACAAAATCAAAAAGCTCATAATATGGTCAATATCATTAGGAAAGAACGGTCATATTTTAATATTAGAACTTACGTCATTAAAAACACAGGCAGCTCCATATTGACTAATGTGTATTATATCGGACAATAATATTTATTCCTTTGCAACATTAGAAGCAAATTCCAAAATGTCAGCAGCTGGCTGCTGTTACACGGTAAAACTGTTAACACGGCTAAATAGTTTGCGAAAATCGCTAACTTGACAGATTAATTCGATACGATTCCGTCAATAATATGACTAAAGGTAGGCACTTACTATAACATCCAAAGGGACACCGTTTTAATCAAGCTATACGAATAGACGTGCGTCCAATTATTTAGCTGACTGTTCGATGGCTGATTATCGCATTCAGCGTTTGCGATGTTGAAGACGTCGTCACTGGTGGCAGCGCAACGCAGAGAAGACAAATTTCTAAGCATTCCATGGATTCACCGTGCGGGTGCCGGGTCCATCGTGTGTGGGTAGGAGATGAGAAGAATGGTGTCTCGGGCTTGCGACCGACAATAGGCTGGTTTAAGAAAAGGTGGCCTCCTTTTTTTTTATTGCGCGATAATACGCTCACCATGCACCATTCTACTTCTCTCCCTACCTAACCAAATACGGCAGACCTGATTAGGCCCAATTCTTTCAGTAAGTGATGCAAAGATTTTGCTGGAACTCCTCTCGCACCAACTTCCACTGCGTAAAGCTGAGTCTTGAACCCGTTCCTGATCATTTCTTCTGTGAGATCATAATATTTATTCGACTTCATATATATATATATAAACTGAATGGCTGTAGACGTAATGACGTCGTTTAAAAAATATAGTTTTCGACAATCATGACCAAATTTAGGAATGTGACCACGCGATTTTGTTTGTTGGAAGTCTCGTCTATGGCCACCTTAAATTGCTAACGTTATGAAATGTCAAGACTCCTGTCTCAGTTCGAGTAGTGTTGCCCAAAGCAAGACCAAGACCCAGGCCAAGACCAGTTATACTGATGCAAGACCAAGACTGGCTAAGTCTCAGTCTTGCATTCCTAATCTTTGTCTTGGTCCTGCGCAAGAGTCTCGCAGGACTTTAGCTCTGACTCAATATATATATATATATTTTTGTCCAATTGTACTAAGAAAATCTTGTGAGTATCTGTCCGCAAACTACTATCTTGACAACTACTGGCCTGATTTACTTGAAATCGTTTTTTATTTAGTTATTACCCGTGTCTCCGTGGTCTAGCAGTTAAGTCCGCGGATTCAGCTCGGAGGTGCCGGGTTCGATTCCTTTTTTTCCTTCAAATAAAAATATTACGGACACGACGCTATTACAATTTGTTTAATCCCTAAAAAGTAAATATTTTTTAGCAAAATTAGAAATAAAAATCTGAGTAAGAGTCTTGCGGGACTCCTGCTACTAGGGTAAGTCTTGCAACCATATCAGTCATCGAAGACCAAGACTGCAAGACCAAGTTTTGGCAACACTTAAGTTCGAGACCCGGATCAAAGGTTACTTGCTGCTAATTTAATTTCTTTCGCTCTATTTCTGAGTATTTTCATCAGCGCCTATTTTTTAGGATGGTTCCGCTAAGTAGCTATAGATAGAAGTGAGAAGTTATGGTGGGAAATACACATACATATCTTTACGCCAGATCCCTTGCGGGGTAGGCAGAGACAAATGAGCGCCATTTGACACGATCACGACATACCTCTTTCGCTTCGTCGACATTCATTAACCTCTTCATACATGCCCTTTGGTTACGAAGACTTTTCAATGCACCTTCAGTCAGTGTTTTATTTATTTGATCGTGATATGTCGAGACTCACGTCTGCCAGGGCCTCTTTCACCCACAACTTTCGCATTATATATATGGTTCATCGCTCATCCTTTCAACATGCCCGAACCATCGTAGCATGCATTTTCTTATTTTTGTCCCTATGCTTTCCTTCATACCAACCCTTTTCCGTATTTTGACGTTACGTATATGCGGACCGCCAAAGTGACGCCACATATCCGCCGCAACGGCCGCATTTCTACTGCATTAACCCTATGGTGGGAAATAAATAATAAATTGTTTTCTAGGTTTAACAATAAGCAGAACGATACAGTATTTTTTAATCTATCCCCGCTGCAGTGGGCTTCAAGTTACTTTAACGCAGTCTCGTCCACCCTTCTGCATTTCACAAGGCTGCAGATCTCTGGTCCCCAATCTACAGACAGGATCGTCAATGCTATTAATAAATATAAGGTATTTGTTTTAAACTCACCCTGGTTTTTTTCTCCTAGAATCAAACTCACCCAGGTAACAATCGCCTTATTTTAAATTCACCCAGGCCAATTTAATCCAGTTTGAACTAACCCTAATATTATTAGATTGTTGCACCCTGCCCATAATCTCAAAGATATCTAATAATCTAAAAATAATCTCACCATCCCAAAGGTTAGTTGTCAGAGAATGCCTAATAGGCATTAAACTCGCCTATGTACCTCATTTTAAGTTTTGATGCAATAAAGAATTTAAAATAAAATGAAAAACCCAGTTCAATTTTACATAGAATCAAAATCACGGGTTAATTCTACATTATATAAAAATCTCACAAATGACTTAAATTGAAGGATAGAATCGTCATCATCACGACCATTTCCCATCCGGGTGGCCAACTTTACTATAGGCCATTAATGACAAGTGACAAGCTCGTCAATATCTCTAGTGTACCAAACTCGAGAAATATCACAAATAAATCATATAATAAATTTTATTTATTTAAATTAATAGATATTATTCTGTCCCGACCAGGAATCGAACCCGGCACTTCCGAGTCTAAATCCACGGACTTGACCGCTAGACTACGGAGGCAGTCTTTGTATGTATTTTTTGTAGAAATAATAATAAATATATATATACCTATAAATATGTTTTGTCTTTCAGCCAACGGGCTTAATGTGTACAGCTGCAATAATAAATCAATTAATAAATTATAAAGGAGAATGTGACCTGACGTGTTTTAAAACTATCACGACAGGCGGTTGCAAGGTGCAGCCACAGGAAATAATCAAAATAAAGGTATAAAGTAACTAATAATTTGTTATTTTATTTATTAAATGTTTTTTAGCTTAATAAGGTTATCAAATGGCATATACTTTCAATATCAAATAGGTGGGTAGGCGTGCCGATAATCCCTGTAGAGTGTTTCTACACGTTTCGGGATCAGGATCGAATTGGCGTCATGCTCAGTCAAGCCGGCATAGTGTTAAGGACTGATGTCAGTTATGAGTGTCTGATTCCAGTTTCTAACATTCATGGACCCCGCGCGCCACTTACCATCAGGTGGGCGCTAGGTAGAGAAAACAATCCCGAGCATGTTTTTCAATCCCGAGATTCTGTAACTCTGTCGCAGTCCATCCACCAGCTGTTTCCAATGATTGCGGTCCTCGGCGCAGCGCATCGTTTGGGGCTTCTTCGTCTTATTCTTTTATCGTCTACTATTCCCATTACTAAGAGTTTTTGTTTATGTGCAATATAAAGTAAGAAAAGAAAAAAGATAGAACAAAAAAACTATTTAGAATTTAGAAAAGTGTAATTTACTTATTTTTGTACAGAAAAGATCAAACGCCCAGATAGTAGAATATTATGGTCAGACTGAAACAGTGGGTCCGGTATTCGTGCCGGTGCCGGAGACACCCATCGGAAGTGTCGGAAGGCCATTCCCACGAGTCGAAATCAAGGTGAGTAAAAAAAGAAAAAATATATATTGTACGAGTTCTTCGCGCCATTTTGCACGGACATGTCAAGTGCAAGTTTTTGTTTTGTAAATTATTCTGTTATTATAGTTATTGGCGCGATGGTGGCTCGGTTGTAAGAACGCGTACCTTAAATCCTACAAAGGTCGGTTTAAAGTTAAACCCACCCGGCATGTACCAATGAGAAATACACTTTTCTTACGTACATTTGTCATAGATTTCCATCCTCGAAGAGCACGTTAAGCCGTCGGTCCCGGTTCCACTAATGCCAACTTGTGGATCGTTAATAAATTGTCATGCAATATTGACATCATATCCTCGCCAAGCCGTCTGGCCAGCGTGGCGAGTGTAGGCCAAATTCTCCAGTTCTGGAAGGCCCATCTCCAGCAGTAGAGGTCTAAGACGCTGTGTTCTAGGGGTTGTAATAAAATAATGAATAATGTCGTACTGAGCAGAAACGTGGACACTGACGGGTCTGGTTCACAAGTTCAAGGTCGCTCAGCGAGCTATGAAGAGAGCTATGCTCGGGATTTCTCTAAAAGATAAAGTCAGAAATATTGACATCCGTCGAGGAACCAAAGTTACCGACATAGCTTTCAAAATTAGCAAGCTGAAGTGGCAATGAGCTGGACCATAGATATAGAATACGAGGCGACGATCCTATGTCTATGAGCTGGACACATATGACGCAGAACCAATGAACAATGGATTAGACGGGTTCTAGACTAAACCATGTATGACCGCCGGGTGAACTGAGAAAGGTCGCTGGTGGAGGATGGATGAGGGTGGCAGAAGATATCTATATCCAGCAGTGGAGAGACACAGGCTGATGATAATGATAAATTAAAAACAGAGACCGACTCAAATGTTCCCAACAATAGGTCATAACTGTTAAACCGATATGTAATAAAATACATAAAATTATTTTAATGCTGTAGTTAAGCGGTTATCAAACTTTTTGACGACGGAACCCTTTGGTTTATTTTTAAAAAATTTATTCATATTTTTTAAAATGTTCATTTTCAAACGCGGTCGGGTTTTTGTAAATAAATGACCTTTTTTTCTAATTGTACTAAGAAATCTTTTGAGTTTCTGTACGCAAGCTATTATCTACATTACTACAGTTCCTAACAACTGTAGGTAATATTGTACATATGTATGTATTATTATTTATTTGAATTTACTATATTGAATATATATATTTTATTAGTATTAGATTTAGATTTAGTAGAATCTTAATTATCTATTTTCCTGTTTAAATATTTGCACCTACCTCCCACATACCATGTTCGTAATGTCCCTAAGGTTGACCGAGTAAGAATGTCTAGCGCCATTAGGCCTTTGTACGTAGTGCAAAAAGTTTTTAAATAAAATAAATAAATATCTTGACAACTACCTACTGGTCTGATTTACCTTGATATGGATTCATATTTAGCCATGACGATAGGCCCATCAAGACAAGTGGCAAGCTCTTCAATCTTATTGTCACCCCCACCCGGTTTTTTTTTTTTTTTTCACACAGCGCCATCTAGTTTCCGTGGTAAGCTACGAGGCTTGTGTTAATTGAACCCGGTACCTCCGAATCTAAATTAATGGACTTAACCACTAGACCACGGAGGCAGTTAATGGCAACAGAATAAATTTTATTTACTTTTCAGCTAGTTGATCCAGAAACTGAAGAAGTTATTGACGAACCTTATAAAAATGGCCATCTATTAGTAAAAGGACCCAGATTTACTGTGAGTTTATCTTATTTAAAACAAAATCGTTGCCAAATTAAAGCTTTAACGTTAAATTAAAGTTTTACGTTACTACATCTCCAGTTAAATTATCATCAAGTATCCGGTCAGTTGGTTTAAACCCCCCCGGCATGTACCAATGAGAAATACACTTTTCTTACGTATATTTGTGATAGATTTACAACACTACCGTTCCCGTGCCGGCCGTCGGTCCCGGTTCCACTAATACCAACTTGTGAAATTGTTAATAAATTGACATCATAGATAAAGTGACAGAACCTCGCCAACCCGTCTGGCCAGCGTGGCAAGTGTAGCCCAAATTCCCCAGATTTTTCTGGAAAGCCTATCTCTAACAGTGGAGTTCTAGGACGTTGCGTAGGCTGTGATGATGATGACGAAGATTATAAGTGTAAACTCTATATAACGACACTGAAGGGACTGTGCATTTTATTGCTAGTCGCGATCACAGCGACATTCAGACAGACAGTGGGGTCGTCCAGGCCCGGATGGCTAATGGGTCAGGGTTGGGGACATTCCCCCGTTTTCCCCGGCAGGATCTCAGCGAGCTCTCTTCCAAGAGCACCTCTCTAGGAAGTGGTCTCCCGTTGGGGGGCCGAGCGCCAGACGGAGCGATATTCTGAAGATGCTTGAAGTCATCCGTTCGTCCGTTGTCGGTCAGCGACATTATTGCCGTTGGATCGTTGGCCAGCGCTCCGAGCGGTCACACGTTTTTTCTCTCACAATTTTCATAGCCTTTTTACTCAAGTAATTAATTGGAATTTCTACTTCTGCAATAAACCTATACAGTCCGCTAAACTCTTTAATTGAGCCATCGAAGACTCGCAGCAGTATCCCTACGTGGTTAGCAGCACAGAATAGGGACTGACGACTTGACAATGGCGTTATAGAGAGTTGTCGTTAAATGGAGAGAAGAAAAATTAGAATTGGAAGACAAGCTAAACCAACCAAAGCCAATTGATTGTTTTTTTTTTTTTGTTCTCCCGATGGTTATGAATGAGGTGAGAGGGAAGGCAAAGGGTCTAGCCCATACAGCCAAGTCTGACGTAATATATCTTTCTTTTCTATGAGTTAATAAGGTCATCATCAAATTCCAGATGCTGCAGAATTTGATGCTTTTCTTGGAAACACTCGCGGCATTATAGCCCAAACACGTCGGGTAAAATATGGGAGTCCACAGCGCGGGAAAACCGCAAAAAATTAACTGCATCTTGTGCCCCATATTTAAGGTCCAATTTATTGTTTTCCATAATTTTTCACATTGTAGCACATTATTAAACAAAACAACACCACTTTTGACCAATAATATTCACAGTAAATTAATTTACAAAACAAAAACTATGTCAAATGCAAGTTTTTCCACGCAAAATGGCGCGAAGAACTCCTCCAAAGCCAATTGATTTCGACGCTTTAGGGAGTTTGTCGTTAAATCAAGTGACGTTACATGAAGTTTACACTGTAATTTGTTTTCGTAGGAGTACTACAACAATCCTAAAGCGACGGCTGAAGCGTTCACAGACGACGGGTATTACAAGACAGGAGATCTACTTTATCGGGATGAAAATAACTACTACTATTTTGTCGAGAGAATCAAGATGCTCATCAAATTCATGAATTATCACGTAATTATTGATATACATTATTTTAAATACATTTTTAGTCTATAAGCGGCACCACAGCAGTTGTGGCTTGGTTGTAAGCTAGCTTACTACTAACCAGGGGCTGGAAACTTACACCCGTCTTCTAAGACATTTCCTCAATGGCTCCTCCACTCAACATTTCCTTCCAGCTGTCAAACGAAAATTAAATCTCTGTAATTGAGACGATTAAAAATAAAAATGGGGTCTATAGTACCAGGTTAAGGCTGACCTTCAACATAAAACTGTCAACTCAGTTCTATTTTGAACTATTACAAAAAAATATATATCGTTTATTATCGCCAGTCGAAATGTCAGTGACAAAGCTCGACTCGCCATACACAATGCCATGCTGGTACCAACACTTATGTATGGAAGCGAAACGTGGATATGTCAGAATACGCATGAGAGTAGAGTTAATGCAAAAGTACACTGACCTATCGTTCTGATACGCGATAATAGTAACCTAAGCATGGTTAAAGGTGTTCC
This sequence comes from Tinea semifulvella, assembly GCA_910589645.1. Taxonomy (NCBI): domain Eukaryota; kingdom Metazoa; phylum Arthropoda; class Insecta; order Lepidoptera; family Tineidae; genus Tinea; species Tinea semifulvella. Next base: position 10,231,845 of record OU342594.1, read on the forward strand.
GATACGCACTTAAACTGTTTTGCCAAAGCTGTGTGACGTCACAAACGACATCATTTCTCGCGCTTAGACTGCTCACGATATCGAGGTAGATCGCTCTGAGCGCTGTCAGTTTTTTGTCATTATGTCTTCTTCTTCTTCTTTTTTAAAAACTAGTAAACTAGTAATGGCAATCGCCACTAAGGCATTTGTGCCAACATCACGTTTGTTAGATTAATAGACAGAATCAATTTAATAGTTAACTTTAACTGGAAAAGGTGAATCACAAACGCTAGAACAAAAAAGGTTTGGTTAGTATGGTACTTAACAACACAACACATTAGGTTATTACACATAAGAACAATACACAAATAACATGTAAGCAACATAGAGAGCTGTACACCGGAGCCACAGTCCCGTATACGGGGTCGAACCTCCCCCCCCCGGCGCCAGTCCCACCGGACTGTGCCCCCCACCCTCCCCCTCATGCATAGTGAAAAATCTACTTTATCCGTACGCATGGGTATGGGGGAGGGGACAAAGCCCCATGGGTCGGAACCAGGGAAGTTACTTCACCCCATAGACATCACTATGCCCTCGTTGTTTACTCAGAGTTTAATATTATTTAAATTGAGAAACTTAGTGAGAATGGTATAAACAACAGGATTGAGCGAATAGAGTAGTAAAGTGATAGAGGTAGGAAAGGGAACGATTCTATATAATGAGGATAACAGAGTGGATCGATCATATAGGGGACAGGAGAAGAATATATGGTTGACATCTCCCTCATCTAGTCCACACTCGCATATAGAAGTGTCCTTAATCCTTAGTTTAGCAAGGAATGCGGGGGTGCAGCAATGGCCCAACCTTAGGCGGCAGATAATAGATGTGTCTTTTTTATTAAGTTTAATTTTAGTGAACCAAGGTTTGATAGGGATTGTGGGCTGAATCTTGGAGTAGTAGGATCCTTTTATCTTGCTACTTTTAGGCCATTGGTCAGACCAAGAATCGTATAGGTAACATTTCGGCTGGAGTATTACATCATGGGGGTATAGTTGGTATGGAAAGATGTCTCCACATACAACTGCTTCCTTAGCTGCCTTATCTACCTTTTCGTTACCTTGGATGCCACAGTGGCTTGGAATCCAGGCCAATACAATCGACAAACCCTGTAAGGAGCATTTACGGAGCTGTTCCTTTGTTTGAAAGAGGATAGGATTAGAGTTTTTAGAGAAGGGATTGGATACTATAGATTGGAGGGAACTAAGGGAATCAGAGAATATAATAGTTTTTGTCAATTTAAACATGAGAGCATATTTTATTGCTTCCAGAATTCCAATAAACTCCCCGGAGAACACTGTTGTCTCTGGAGGGTACTTTATCTTTCTCACTATATTATAGTCATTGTGGTAAACGCCCACTCCTACACAGCCATCTTGGGAAAATTTTGATGCATCTGTGAAGATGGAATTCCACCCCTTCCATTTAGTATTCATGCTATTTTGAAATTTCAGGTCAGCTTGAGGATCATCTTTTTCGAGGCCAAAATCCAGGATGACTTCGGGAAGGTATGTAATAGTCTCATATGGGTGTGAGAAAATGGGAAGATTTGTGGACCTATACATTTTAGCATCGAAATCTCTTAGTTTACAGAGGCTATTAACCAGTCGGGGAGGGAGTTTGTGTGACCAGTATTGGGCAGTGGAAGCGAGGACTGAGAGTTGGTTTAATGTAGGTAGGAGAGAGTGTTGGGGAAATTGGGTAGTGCGGAAGAGGAATCTATCTGCAAGGTATTGTCTTCTGCAAGGTAGGGGAGGGTCGCAACACTCCACTTGTAGGGCATTGACTGGGCTGGACCTCATGGCACCAGTAATAATTCGAAGTGCCTTGGACTGGATAAGGTCAAGTTTTCGTAGTCCAGCTTTGTTAGCTGGATCCATCAGGAATGATCCATAGTCCAAGACACTTCTTATCATGGCATTGTAAAGAAGTCTGAGCGAGTACGGATGCGCGCCCCACCAGACGCCAGCCAGGCAGCGCAGGATGTTGAGGTTTTTCTCGCATTTGGCAGCTATGGCTTCACAGTGAGGTTTCCATGTTAGGTGGTTGTCCATGGTCATCCCTAAGAATTTGGTGTAGGTTTTTATTGGTATGATGGTGTTCTGTACCAAGATTTGTATAGGTGGGGTTTTGCGTCTCCTAGTGAAGACAACAACCGTGCTCTTATGAGCCGAAAGTTCCAGCCCGTTGGAGTTTAGCCAATTAGAGAGAGACTCTAGAGATGCACTAATTGAGTAGGAAGCCTCTTTAATATCTGGGTCAGAGCAGTAAACCAGTAAATCATCAGCATATTGTAGTATATTACAGTTTGGGTTAATGGATGGTTCTAAGTCATGTGTGTAGATGTTGTAAAGAAGAGGACTTAGAACCGATCCTTGAGGCAGGCCTTTAAAACTTGACCGGGGGGGGGAAGATTGTAATTCATATCTGAATATTACCAATCTTTGTGAAAAGAGATTAAATATGAAGTTAGTCCATTTCTCCGGGACACTCAGCTGTTGAAGCTTTTTCCTGAGTACAGGGAGCTGGACATTGTCATATGCAGCAGAAATATCTAGAAAGGCTCCTATGACGTATTTATTTTGTGAGAAAGCAAGGCGGATCTGCGAAGTAAATATGCTGAGATTATCCATAGTGCTTCTACCCCTTCTAAAACCATATTGACTGCCTGCTAATTTGGATTTATGTTCTATGAACCACTCGAGCCGATTTTTTATAAGGTGCTCAGTTATTTTGGATAATACAGACGACAGGGCTATAGGGCGGTAGGAGTCTGGGTCGTCAGGGTTTTTATTAGGCTTAAGGATTGGAATTATGAGTTGGCATTTCCAAGACTGTGGAATGTGGCCTGTGTCAACAGTTGTATTAATGAGCCCTAGGAAGTATATCAGGGTGCTGTCCTTGGCATTAGAGATAAAGGAGTAAGGAATTCCATCAAGTCCCGGAGAGGAATCCTTGACCTTGTCCAAAACATATTTTAGCTCATTGAGGGAGAATGGCACATCTGTAGGGTTGTCTGAGGGAGGGATATTGTAAGTAAAGGGAAGTTGGTTCGAAGAGGGAACATATGGAGGGGCAATCTTATCTTTAAATTTTTCCAGCAACTCTTTGGTTAGATTAGCTGCTTTGGGGGGGGAAAAGGCCGATCTAAATCTCCTGATTTGCTTCCACACCAGGGTGGAAGGGGTGTCTGGGGAAATAGAGGAGCAGAATCTATCCCAGCTTTGTCGCTTTTTAGCATTAAAAGTCTTTTTGCATTTAGCCATGATACTATTTAGGTTAATGTAGTTTTCCATGGTTAGGTTTTGTTTATACCTTATTTCGGCTTCTTTGCGTACTTTAATGAGACTAGTGCAATCACGATCCCACCAAGGTGGGGATGCGGGTTTGTGTACAGAGTTTTTCTTTGTGGGGAAAACTGCATCTGCAGATTCTAATATTGCCTGGAGCAGTGATTCTAAGCATGAGTTTGTAGATTCCGCTGAGACTGGCGGAAGTGTTATAGTTTTGGTTTCTAGGGTTTCAGAAAAGAGAGCCCAGTCGGCTTCTTCCAATTTATATTTAAGTAGGGGATCTGGATTGCGAGGGGGGCGGGATTCAAAGGGAAGGGTAAGTATTATGGGAAAGTGTCTGCTGCCATGTGAGGAAGAGGAAATGGACCAGGTAATCTGTGTTGCTAGTTCAGGTGAGCAAAATGCGAGGTCTAGGGCACTACGCATCTCATTGGGTCTATTGCGACATGTAGAAGATCCATCATTTAGGAGGCATAAATTCATATCGTCCAGTATTTCGAGTAGGAGCTCACCACATAAGTTGTTTTTATCAGAACCCCATACTCTGTGATGACAATTTAAGTCTCCCATAATAATTAGTGGATTCGGGATGGAACAAAGAATATTTTTTAGTTCTGTAAGGACAGTGGAGTTAGGGTGGGCGATGTAAACAGATATAAAAGAAATGTTTTTAATGCGGGCTGCGACAATTTGTAGTTCTTCATTGTGGATAGGGATAGGAATAGGAGAGAAGGGGAAAGAAGAAGAGATGAGAAGGGCGGAGCCGCCCCAACCATCAGGTCTGTCATCTCTGACGCTGTTAAAGCCAGAGAATCTGAACTGAGACTTAGGCTTTAGCCAAGTCTCAGACAGGGCAACGATAGTGGGATGGTGTTGATTCGCCAAAATTGTTAGTTCTGCCTTTTTGCAGGCAGACCTAACACTTTGGCAGTTCCACTGAAGGATTTGGGCCGGGGGGGCCAGTATTATTTATATGGGGTAAGTAATAAGATTTTTTGGCTTCGTTGGACGGTGATAAATTTTGAGAGTAAGTACTTATGAATTGTAAGAGAGAGGCTAAGAATTCAGCTATTGGTTTGTCGTTGGTTGAGTTGTTGGCAGGTGTGCTGATAGCACAGCCGTTATGGGTTTGGGAGGGAGGCGTACTAATAATGTCAAGGTGGGCCTTGCGGTCGTAAGATTTAGGTAAGGGGAATGGGTTACGGGGCTTTAATGTTACAGTTTTTTTGTAGGAGAAGGAGTTTTGACGGGGGGGATCATTTTCTTTGGAAGGAAGGTGAAAGGGTACTCTGCTGGACGAGGTGATGTCCGCATATGACCTATACACAGGGGGTTGGAGTTTTGAAGCCTCAGAATAGGAGATGGCTTTTTCAGCCATGGTTGACTTTATATTTATTTGCCTTAGATGTTCCGGGCAGCTTTTATTGGTAGCGAAGTGTTGACCCCTGCAGGAGATGCAGAATGCGGCTTCCCCATCTACCTGGCAGGAATCACCTGAGTGACCCTCCTCTGCACACTTAAAACATCTAGGCTTAGACCTGCAGATGGTTTTGGTGTGACCAAAACGGCAGCAATTAAAACATTGAACTGTTGGGTAAATGTAGACTTGTACCGGCAGAGCGTTATAACAAACAAAAATTTTTTCAGGGAGCGACTGGCCGTCAAATGTTAGTACCACGGTTTGAGAAGGTTTCCATTCCGGGTTCCCATCCACCATTGTCTTATGGTTTAGACGGCGGGCTCGGAGAACTTTACCTGTGAAGTTTTGTGGAAAAGTTACATATGCTATGATCTCCTCTGGAGACCACTCAGCCGGAATGCCTCGGACGAGACCCATTTTGGTAATATTAAAGGTGGGTATAAATGCTTTCAGATTTTTCTTTTCAAGGAAACTACTATTTAAGAAAGAGTTGGCATGTCCAGGTGTGATGAAACACATAGTTATTCTGTTTCTCCCTATGCTTTTTATACTTCCCTCCAATATTCCGGGGGTGTGATTCTTGTGCACTAATAAACCAAAAGTGACGGGGTGGAGTGTTGTACCAGCAGTTGGGTTGGGTTCGATGCGCTGAATATGGATAACATATGGGCCTTTATCTTTGCTATCATAACTTTGTCTACCAATAGACTGGGAGGGCTGGGTTGAGGGAGTTTTATTGGGAGAAATAGGACTGTCGCGTGGTAGGGTTTTTGGTGAGACAGTTGTTAGTTTTGTTGTAGATTCTGTGTCTGATGAGTCAGAATTAAGGTGAGCAGGATTTTTTAAATTTGAGTCTGATTTTTTATGTTTAAACCTATTTTTTTTTTCATCTTTAAGTTTTCGTTTGATTTTTTTTTTAAAGTCGGTAGGTGATGGAGGAGAAAAGAAGTTGTCTGAGTTGATGGGTGAATCAGGGGGGAGTGTAATGAATGCAGCCGGAGATAAAGGACACAAAGGGGTAATTGGGCGAGAACTTGTCCCACCCCCGGGATCCGGTGGTTCGTTCATCCTTATCCTAAAGCTTACACGTGCTTTGCTTCGCTATTTACTTACGCTGTTTTAACACTTATTAACACAAAAACAATACACTTACGATTACAGACAACACAAACACTAGTAGACAAACACAATATTAGGTTGTATGATTCACTATTCAGAAGAAAAATGAGAATTTTAAAGAAGTGTGACATGCACGAACAAACGCTCCGTTGACACCCCATGTGTCATTATGTCGCGCACCATTTTCAAGTTTAATTAATATTAGGTTTTCTTTTAAATTATTGAATATTGTAATTCGTTTATACTGTTTGTATGTTACTTCTAAAACAAATCTATAATTAATATTAAAGTGGAAAAAAAAATGTCTGTAACACGGCAATTTATTTTAAAAGATCAAAATAGTTAATAATATTAAACTTTACACATATAAAGTTGAATAAACCGAGAGATGTATATTTGTTAGTATTCATACTCAAAGATATGGAATCCGCAATTTATCTTCCATACATTAAAAAAAAAAAACAACATTTTATGAATGAAAATGTGATTTCGACCGTTCCGAATTGATATCACGCTCTGAGCATCCAAATCGCAATATTTGATTCGGAACGACGGTCAGTGTCATATTCGTTCTAAGTCGGTTATGTTTATTGTCTTTTTAGATTCTCCCGCCAGACTTAGAGGAAGCCATCAGATCGCACGAAGGTGTCCAAGATGCCGTGGTGGTGGGACTACCATATAAGGAATATTCTGAAATACCAGCCGCCTGTGTAATCAGGAAAGCAGGGTCAAACGTTACCGCGCAAGAGATTAAGGATATTATTGCTAGTAAGTATGCATAGTTCAAATATTTAACTATTTATTAAATAAATTAAAACAATGTTTATTTATATTTTGGTTCACCTGATTGATGATGATAATGAGATGACAGGGAAGGCAAAGGGTTTAGTCCATACAGCCAAGTTTGACGTATATATCTTTCTTTTTATGGGTTATCATCCAATGCCAGATATTACAAGATATAATGCTTTCGTTGGAGTTGCTCGCCGCCCAAACACGTCTAACATAATATGGAAATATAGAGCGCGGGAAAACCGCAATAAATTAACTGCAACTTATGCCCCAGAGTCCAATTAATCGTTTTCCATAATTATTCACGTTATAGCACATTATTAAAGAAAAATAATTTAGAAGATAAGAATAATCCAGAAAAGTAATGAATTTTGCTTAAAACGCACGTTAAACTAATTTCAAAACTATATAAAGTAAAAAAAAGCGCATATTTTTTTTTCCCAGACAGGTCACACAGCGCCATCTAGTTTCCGTGGTAAGCTACGAGGCCTGTGTTACGGAAACTAGATGGTTGATAAACTACATATTATACTTTTTTTTTTTGTAATAAATAATAAACACCCAGACCGAGACAAATTATACAATGTACAACTTGCCCCCGGTGGGAATCGAACCCACGACCTCCCGAGTACACGGCAACGTTTGTTACCACTAGACCACGGAGGCGGTCAAATAATGATAAGTCAAACATAGGGAGGGACTATGCCCTATATGATCTAGCCCATAAACGTGTATCCACTTCTTTACATGCATGGTTTAACGCTATTACTCCAAGAAATCACGATAAAAGAGTTTGTTAGATCATTCATTCTCATTCGACGCCATTTTTAACTTTAATCGCTACAACTACAGAGACATTGTTTTGTACTAAAACCTAATGAATTTTCTTTTCTATTTAGATAAGTTTTCGGACGCGAACAATTTAAGAGGCGGCGTGGTGTTCATGGACGAATTTATAATGACATCTACTGGTAAAATAGCGAGGCATAAACTACGCGACTATTGTATGACTGTAAATAGAGAATAGAAGAGATCCCTACAATAAGCATATATAGCTGTTATATAAGTATATATTTTTTATTTTAATTTAATTGAATTTTACTTTATTACTTGAAGTAGGTAATATTTTAGTTATTTTCGTTACTTTTTTTTATTATTTCTAAAAGGAATTATATGTTTATTTTATACAATATTTTTAAAAATTGTTTCAGATTTAGTTTTTGTATACTTATTGAAAATTTTATAATTTTGTTATTTCTTATAGGCAATAAAGGCTACTGAGGTAATGTGGTGGTCGCCTATAATTGGTGCAACATCTAACTTCTGATTTAGTGTTAAGTACAAATAAGTGTGTGATGTTAGCACTGTTGGCTACCCTATTATAAATAAATAAATAAATAAATAAGCTGTTCAGAGATTACTCTCTACTTACTATAAACCAGCATTACAATGTTACTAGACCTTTGTTTTATTTCATAGCAGACAAGATATTTAACTATTCCTAGTTCATAATGCTACTGGGGATCAGACAGCGCCTTTCCTCGACTGCACAATTACGCATTCTCACTTTCTTCGGACACGTGTCACTGCCTCAACTGCCTCCGTGGTCTAGCGGTTAAGTCCGTGGATTTAGACTCGGAGGTACCGGGTTCGATTCCTGGTCGGGACACAAAAATATTTATTAATGTAAATAAATACATTTAAATAATATTTAATTTATTTGTGATATTTCTCGAGTTTGGTACGCTGGAGACATCGACGAGCTTGCAAGTGGCCAGCTCATGATTGGCCTATAGTAAAGTTGGCTAAATGTGAATCCACTTATTTATAATCGTGGTTTCTGACCACCCCGAAAGGGAAACGGTCGTGATGATACTACTACGTGTCACAGTGTGGAGAAACATCCATCGAGCGCTTGGTAGTCCAGGGGAAAGTCGATGGCAAGAGGATGCGTGGTAGGTCTCCGATGAGATGGACCGATCAGGTGAAGGTTGCAATGGATGAGTGCACTAGGAAAGCTGCGGTCCGAGAGGAGTGGCGACGGATTGTTAAGCGTGCCACTAGCCCTCAAATGGCAACCACGACCACTCTGCCAAGAGTCTAGGGACTAAGAAGAAGTAAATAATAGTGATGCCGCTCGATAGTACACTAACTTGTAGTGTTTGACTTCAAAGCAAAGCGCGCTTATTTTTACTGAATTTAGCTTAAAGAAATTGAAAACGCTACTCGAACGATTTTCAAAGCGAAATAAAGTACAAAAAAAGAACGCCAACGCTAAGTCGAACATGGAATATAGATTCCATGTTAGACTTGAAAACAAAGTAATCCGCGCATTTTATTACTAAATTAAGCATAAAGCGAATGAAAAAAATATTCGACCGAATATCAAAGTGAAAAAACAGTAAAAAAAGCGCCCTGGGCTAAGTCGAACATGGGCTATTGATGGCGTAGGTACCAATTGGTGGAAACATAGATTCTATCGAAACACTTATAAGCTCTGTAAAGGTCTGCTATATTTTTATGAAATAGCCACGTTACTTAATTATAATAATAATTTAATGTTTTAAATGGTTATTATATATAAATCTCATACACACCCTCTCACACACGCTCACACATATATCACAAACACATAGAAAGGACATGTAACATTATAACACGGAAGAGCACTGATATCCCGCACTACAGGGTAACCTCGTGTACCTCGTAGGCATAGATATAGACGCGACGATCCTATGTCTATGCTCGTAGGTATCACAAACGCCTCACCTATATTGTTCACCTATTTTACATCTGTATACTTTTTGTCACAATAAATTATTTTATTATTATTAATGTAAATAAATATTTTTGTGTAAATACCTACGTCGTTTTATTTCTTTACAACTTATTTAGAAAGACAGATATATAGATCGTACGCCATGAATATCAACGTGTTAGCAAGAAAATATCGAGTCTTTTTCAGGAAGAACATTGTAAACGACATAACAAAAAAAAAAAAGTAACCGCCAAATAAATTGATATGGCACCTTATGGCATTCAAATCACAGATTATATAGACATAACGCGTAATTTATTACTCTATGCATGTTACATATATTTTATGTTTATAGCATAGATTTAGTATCCTATATCTATGGTTTATAGGCATTGTGGAAATATTTATTTTTAATAAACAAATATACATTTATAATGATTTATGTCTATTTACTAAATCATATTAAATAAAATACAACAATACCAATAATATAACGGAGTTTTTGTATGCTAGAGCTACTCTTCTGGCTGTAAGCATAATAATATATGCTAGATTGCTAGGTAAATGTCAGCCTCAGGCGTATATGCTTGTGTTAAGTTTATTATAATGAAGAGACGATTGTAAGACGCTCGCTCCGTCGATCACATTTTTACATCTAATTTTTCTAAAGTTCAAAATGTCAAGTACCTATTAAACTCATTGTATTAAAGTAATTCGAATTATCGTTAACAATTTCGTATAGTGGGATCTTGGCAGAAAATATTGTTTTTTTTTTTAAATCGTCTTTAAAGGACATTGTACAGTGTGCTTAGTGTAAAATGCAAGTTTCGGAAAACGTAACTGCTGTAGTTACGTTTTTTTATTTTACATTGCGTGTTATTGCAAGTTTGGCTATAATAACAGGCAATGAACAACAAAAATTCAGTAAAAAAACTCTACTACTATAGTTGCGTTTACGAAACTTCACTGTCACACTAGGAATACATCAGCCCTAAGCACGTAATTTATTTGCATAATATATGTTCATAACCATAGTTAAAGAATACTCGCGACGATCCTATGTCTATGTTCATAACAGAGTTCATAACCGAGTTGGGATCATCAAATTCCAGATGCTGCAGAATTTGATGCTTTACTTGAAGTCACTCGCGGCATTATAGACAAAAACGTCGGGTAAAACATGGGAGTTGACAGCGCGGGAAATCCGCAAAAAATAAACTGCAACTTGTGCCCCATACTTAAAGTACAATTTATCATAATTATTCACATTGTAGCACATTATTAAACAAAACAACACCACTTTTGACCAATAATATCCACAGCAAATTAATTTACAAAACAAAAACTTGCACTTGACATGTCCGCGCAAAATGGCGCGAAGGACTTTTTTCAGAAAATATTAAATAATTTTTACTTTATTCTCAATAAATTGAGGTTCGTTTAAAATAATATAAAAAAACATGAATTAATTGTATATTATATTTAAATCATCAGCTAATGGCGACCTAAGGACTTGCAACATAATCGTTTTTAATAAAAAAAAAAAAATTGCGCCTATTTACTTCAAATTTGCTTTATAGCTTTACCACTGTTCGGATTGGCTTAAGCATCCACGCTCAGAGTTAACATTTTTCCAAGTCAAACACTGCCACAAGATTCGAAACGCACATATGATCTAAAATTAAAGCGAGATGGTCATATAGGATTTTTATTGAGAGAGGCAAGGACAAATTATTTGTCGATAGCAATTTATCTGTCAAAAATAGCTGTCATTGGCGCTGACTTCATTTCTTGGAGTTAATAATTTTTGCTAAAATGTTTTCCAAATAAATCAGATAAACAATGGTTCCCGACGAGTACGAATTCTTCCAGCTTACTGTACAACATTTAGCGCGTTCCCTGTCCCATTTAAACCCTACGCCATGGGAGAAGGTCAGTGTCTAATTAAATTATTAGATTACACAGGAAACTTCATGATATTAGCATATTTTATTATCATTACTTGGCTATAAATCACTGGAAATGATGTCTACGTTTAGCCTTTACAATACAGATATGGTTTCTTGTAATAATAGTGATTGTATGTGCTTGCAAAACAGAATAAATGTTATATGTACTTTGCTCACATTATGGTTTCCCATGGCATTAATGTTTCATTTCATTATTATTTTTCAACATTAAAATGACTTTATTCGAAGTAAATTAATATTCATTAAATATAAATTAAAAATGTATCTTTTTATGTATTAGTTATTTATTTTTAATGTTTCACTGAGTAAAATTACCATTATTGAGTCTTTTAATTTTATGGCATAATTAAGTAACTCTTTCGAGCATAGGGTTGCCATATGTCCCATATATGTGAAACTGTCATAGTATTTGACCATCCCGTCCCATATTGTAATACATGTTGTAAAATGTCCCATATTTTAATAGGAAAACAAAAACAACAAGGTAATGAGTTTTAAACATCTGAAGAGAAAACATCCAGTATTGGTTCCTAAAAGTTATGGCAACCCTTAACATAGGACATGGTCTGTTCGCTGCAACAGCTTGGCCTGCAAATTAACTCGCTGTACAAAAGAGATGACGTTATTTAGGGCATATGGTCAATTATTTTACTGTTGTAGTCCCTGGGACAACTATACACAGCGAGCATAGTGTCCTAAAAGACCAGTATATTAATGGTTTTAGAGTTTTGTTGGTCTGCCACGATTTTGCAGTAAGTCATGTTTGCCAATTATTGTGAAGAGGACAAATTTCTTAGGAAAAAAAGCCATGGATTCACCATATTTCATTGTGTGTAGGTGGGAGAGGAGAAGAATAGTGTCTTGGACTGTGGGCTCGTTTATAAGAAGGCCTTGTTGTTTTATTGCATGAGAAGAAGCTCACCTTACTGTCCACAGTTCTGCTCCTCTTCCTACCCAACCAAATACTGTATGATTCCCCTAATGCTATCTTAGAAGCTCGTACCATAAATGTATTGATAGCAGACCTACTTAAGAAAAAGACAAATTTCTGAGGATTCCATGAATTCAGCGTGCGGGTACCGGGTCCATTGTGTGAGGTACAGAAAGATGAAAAAAATGGTGTCTCAGGCTTGCGACTGACAATAGACTGGTTTACAAAGGAGGCCTCCTTTTTAATTTTATATTGGAACAAGACAAATAATAATAATATTGGTGAATTTGTAACATACTAAACAAGATTTCCCACATTCTAATTGAATTTGTTTTTCTATAAGTTGTTTGTAGTGTAAAAAATGTTATTGATTATGTCGACAAGAGATTTGCTAATTTAAATAAATATATATTAACATTAATAATTTAAAAGATAATTTAAAAAACTTTTTTAAAATTTAGATGTGATTTTCTCGAAACTTACAATGTTACTTACTGTATTTTTTAATAGCGCAGCAGTACATGCAATTGGGTGTAAAGTATTTATAGTTTTTTTTATATTATTGCAGGTGAACACTTTATTCATGCTATGTCCTCAAGCAAGCTCTACATTGCTTGTAAACTCAAAAAGCCAGGATGCGTGTATAGCACTCGGACTATACTTCCTCCAGAGTGGCCTTCAGCACCAGGACAAGTTGTTGCCGTACTTCCTAAAAGTATTGAAGAGTCTAGGAAATGCTCAGTTTGAAGAACCAGTCGAAAGAGTGGACAATGGAGATAGTAAGTGGATTTTAATATTAGATAACAGCTCTGTCAGCTGCAGTAAGTTAAAATAAAACAAATAATTCGGTGTTGCTATTTTTATTTTTGGTATTTCATTATAATTTGGCTTCTACTTGATGACAATCATTATTTTTGCATTTCTGTAAACAAAAAGGAATAATTTATATTTGTTTCATTCTCTAGCTGAATTACTTTTATAACATGAAATTAATCAAATATTAATATGTAATACATGACAGGACTTTGCCTGTAATAACTTCAGCCATAAAAACAAACAGCACTGTATTAAATATCACATACTCCCCCTTTCCCTCAAGACATAATGTAGCAGACCTGACTCTTCTTATGAAAATTGCCAGAGGTATTATTGATTGTCCTGATCTGCTTAACATGGTCCAACTTAGATCACCGGTCCGGCAATCCATTTACCATACAGGTGCAGGGTCCATCATGTGTGAGGAAGAGAGGAGTACAAAGGTTATGTAAGGTGATGCACGCCTCTACTGATATGGCACAAACGTGTCATTTTCTCATGCATACTGTTAGTTACAACACATAAATCAAATTAATATAGACACATGATAGCATGCACAATGCAGCAGACTAATTAAATTCGCAAATTATTCTGTATTTATAATTTTGTTATTTTATTGTTTCTCTTTCCAAATGATGGTTATCATGTACTGCTCTAGATTCACCAATATGTACTATAAAATTATATCGTTTTATATCAATTGACGTGTAAAAGTGCAGAATACATATCTTTTTGTCCTATGCCTACTTGCAAAATAAACAAAAAGGAAAGAAAAAGAAAAAAGCAAGTTGTCGTACCTATATGAAAACTCTCTGGCACGATCTTGTAATGTGCGTGACATATCGAGTAGAGGCGCGCGCGTCGTCCTACAAAATCTATGGAGGAGAATTGAGTATAACTGTAATGAGCTTGCAATCTTTATCGGTTTATTGCGCAATTAGATGCATCCACCATTATGCCCTTTACCCAACCAAATATTGTATGATTCTGCTTATATCGTTTTGGAAGCTCTTTCCATAATGTCCTGATGGCAGACCTGCTTAGCCCAATTCTTTCAGTAAGTGGTGCAAAGATTCTGCTAGAATCCTTCTTGCACCAACTTCCACTGCAAAAGCTGAGTCTTAAATCCGTTCCTACTCATTTCTTCTTCATTACATAAAATTTAAAACACTTACTGATTCTATATTACTTTCCACCTGGTCCACCTCCATTGCCTCCACCGTTTGCGCCGCCTCCACCTCCACCATTAGCTCCACCGTCCATTCCACCCCCTATTCCACCTCCCATGTTGAACCCAAATCCAGCCCCAGCTTGACCTGATTTAAACACAAACAATTATATTAACTCCCAGTTTCTCAAAATTGGAACGTTATTACGTCGTTATGAAATTAATACATATTTGGCCATAGGAATTTTGTTATACCAGAATGCTTTTTTTTTTCTTAATAACAACACTTAAATTAAAATGGAACCAAATCTAAGAAATTAAATTAAAGTTAATTCAATTAGGGTAAATCTAAAATTTAACTAATATTAAATCATAATTATTATCAAAACTAAAATAAATTGACGGTAGCAAGTACAACTAAATCTATACCGTAAGTAATTAAGATGTTAGGTGGTGGCTCAGTTGTAAGAATGTTTTCCTTAAAAAAAACTTAATTAGTTTGGTTTGAACCCCGGCATGTACCAACGAGAAATAAACTTTTCTTATGTACATTTGTCATAGATTTACAACACCACTGTTCCTGTGCCTCGGAGAGCACATTAAGCAGTCTGTATCGGTTCCAATAATACCAACTTGTGAAATTGTTAATAAATTGTCCTTAAAATTGACATCAGATCCTCGCCAACTCGTCTGGCCATCGTGGCGAGTGTAGGCCAAAATCTCCAGATATATTTTCTGGAAGGCTCATCTCCAACAGTGGATGTCTAGGACGCTCTGTTCCAAGGGCTGTGATGATGAATGAATGATAAAGTGCTTTTATTTACCACCAGCCTCACCATTTGCTCCACCGCCACCTAGAAATAAAAAACAAATATATAGTTATTACTTATATGTACAAGTACTTTTTAATAAATCAATCACTTTTTATTTTTAAAATAAGATCGTTTACATACCGCCGCCATTTTGTTGAAGACTCTAAAACAAATAAATCATATATTAGATACAAAACTTTATTCCCGATTTTCCCAGCATGTGCCAATGAGAAATACTTTTCTTACATACACTTTGGCATAGATTAGTCAACACTACCGTTTCCATGCCTCAGAGAGCATGTTGAGCTGTCGGTCCCGGTTCCAGTAATAACAATTACTAGAATTGTGTCATTAAACTTGCCAAGCTAGCGTGGCGAGCGTATGCCAAATTTTCCAGATATATCTTCTTTAGTGGAGGTCTAGGACGCTGTGTTCTAGGGACTGTATAAAGATGAATGATAAACCAAAATCTTAAGAATTTTGATAGATCTTTCACCTAAGAGGCCCAGGGGTTGTAATGATAAATAATGAACCGAAATCTATTTTTTTTTTAACGATGTTTCAACTAAATATGTTCCGTAGAATTAGCAAGAATAATGATGAACCAAAATTCTTAAGATTTCATCATTAAAAAAATCTTTGCTGTGGTGATGATAAAGAAGTAATACTCACGCTGCCAATAAGAGCAACCGAAACCAAGAAGAACAAGCAATATTTAAACATTTTTGCTTCTGTTTTTCTATTACAAATGATACCCATACGTTTTGTAGCTCTTATATACCTCGCAGGGACACATTAAGAGATTTTTATCTGTGCAATAATTATTTTATAATTTTATTTGTCGTATGCATTCCGATTATGTTGGCAGTTCCTATTAAAATTATAGGTTACATGAGTATGTGTGATTCACTTTATTGCGTGCTCTTCGTATGTGCAAATTGCTAGTTTTAGAGATCCTTTAGCATGGTTTCTGCAATATAGAATTCAACAATACCTTTTTAGCCTATTATTTTCTTACTCGACCGAAGCGGTTCGTATTACAAATGTTATTTATTTATTAAAATAAAATTGATAAAAAAACTAATTATAAATAAAACTAAAACTAAAAATACCTATGAAATTAAAGCTATTCTACAAAATAAACTAAGGGCTTACCACCAGGGAGGGTACCTAAAACGTTCGCCGCATTTCCCCGTTGAATTATAATCGACATATTCTGTTTTAGGTAGTTATGGCATTTGGGATCGCCACACTCTTGGAAAATTCGTTTACCCAGCTCTTTTATGAATTTGTGGGTATCAAGAGAATATACCCCCATTGTTTAAACCCCAAATGCCACAAAGTTATAATTTTGTTATAAATTTATTTATTTACATCTTTCACAGCTGTCTTTTACAAATCAATATTTACATTTAAATGTTCACTTAACACCTAGCCAATTACGTAATACCTAACATTATTTTCACTAAACATATAGCACGAACGGATTATAAACAATTGAAACTACTTAAAAAAATCATAAAAATTAGGAGGAAATATTAAAAAAATCTATCTACGCATCATTATGATAAGTGTATATGTGAATGTGTATTGACAGTGTAGGTGTGTAAAGGTGTAATATGTAAGTGTGAATGAGTGAAAATGTGTAGATTTCATTGCATAGATTTTATTTTTCTTCTCTCCATTTAACGACAACTCTCTATAACGCCATAAAATGCACAGTCCCATCAGTGTCGTAATATAAAGTTTACACTGTATTTCGTTTCAAAGGCTGTTTGATGCATTTTAGTAAAGTAAAGTATTCTCACGACCTTTTCCCTTTCGGGGTGGTCAGAAACCACGCTTATAAATAAGCGAATTCTCATTTAGCCAACTTTACTATAGGCCAGCTCGTCGATGTCTCCAGCGTACCAAACTCGAGAAATATCTTACATTAATAAATATTTTTGTGTCCCGACCAGGAATCGAACCCGGTACCTCCGAGTCTTAATCCACGGACTTAACCGCTAGACCACGGAGGCAGTTTATTAGTTTTGTTTGATGCAATTTGCAGCGAATTTTCAGTTTCAATACTTTACGTAGGGGCCGTCAATAGTTTTTTTTCGGATATTCGATAGTTTTGGTTACCACCACCAAAGGATCCACACCGTTAGGATTGTCATAGAAAGTACAAAATTTACCTGTAAAGTTTCATATAATCATACAGTGGTCGAAAAAAAAAATCTTGACTGTGGGGTTGTATGTCATGCTTAGGCAATCACCTCATACCAATCTAGTTTCTAGGGTTTAGGTCTGAATAGATATTAAAAATCATTTATGCATTAATAAATTTATTTTAAATTCATAAAATTTTTGGAATTATGTCCTCTATTGTAAATCATTTGCCGTAACCTGAAACATAGAAAAAAGTTAATTTTATAAAAATACTTTATACCTAAGACTCTATAAATATTTGTAGCTAGAAGCCCAGTAGCCCTATTCTGTTGTTGATTTTGTTATTTACATCAGAGGTTGCATTGCAATTCCATTATATAACGTTTGCGCTTAAGTAAAGAATAGGACTACAGTTTAGTTTAGTAGGAGCTTTGCAACTCTGATCTGTGCTCTTTTATTGTTGATTGCAAAATATCACGTTTCTTTTATTTTATGATATAGAATCGTGTTAACTTCAATATGTTACTAAGGGATATTTTTACTGACCTCCTTGTCCCTGACCACTCCCTTGTGCACCGCCTTGTCCATTCGCGCCAAAACCACCGGACGCTCCACCTGAGAACCCAGCCCCGAAGCTAGCACCACCTCCAGCTGTAACATATTATTTAGTGATTGATCAATTTTATAGCCAATGTATATAAATACAAGTATATAATATATTTATGCAATGTACAAAACTATGTGATGGTGCATGATAAAGTGAACTTTTTAATAGCCCTGGAGCAATTTGAAGGTAGTGCCTACAAAAATGTATATACTGGATGTGGTTATAATACTAGATTCTCACAAAAGACAAGATACAATGAATACCGGTATAACAACTATTATGGTAAAAGAACAGAAAGTTTTTAACTCCCATTATATTTAATAATATTATGCCCATTGATGACTGTGTAAAAATGACAAAAAAAGAATTTAAAGGAAAATTAAAGTTGCTTTTGCAAAAAAAAAAACAAAAAAAAGAGTGTACAACAAACTTTGGCGTATAATTTTAAAAATGTAAATAGTTTAAGTTTTGAAAATGTACATTATGCCTTCGCCAACCCACGCGAAGGCTAAAATTCTTAGTGTTGCCCAATCTAAGAGCAAGTCTTGATCTTGCGCAAGAGTCTAGACTCTAGCTCAGATATTATTCCCTAATTTTAGTTTTTTTTTATGTATTGGGTTTTGTTTTTAATAATTTGTATCTGCGTCGTGTTTGTCATTTTTATGATTCCGGGTTTGTTTTGTATTTATTTTTGGATACATGTTGGGCAACATGATCTACCAGATATAGGTATTCCAAATTTCAAGTAAGTCAGGCCAGTAATTCTCGAGATAGTAGTTTGCGGACGGATGTTAGAGTCCCACAAGGTTTCCTTAGTACATAGAAAAAAAAACAGAGCAAGAGTCTTATGAGACTCTTGCGCAAGACCAAAATTAATATTAGGAGTGCAAGACCAACACCGAGACCACCTGTTTTTGGTCTTGTTTTGGGCAACCTTAATAATTCTCTATACATATGTTCTGGAAGGCCCATCCAGCAGTGGAAGTCTAAGCAACGATACATATGTGAGAGTGCTGGGGTGGCACAAGCGTGATAATTGTTTTATCATAAGCATGATATGTTTGTATAATAACATACCTCCTGCACTACCTCCAGCGCTGCCTCCAGCACCTCCGCCTCCGCCACCGCTGGCACTTTCGCTTTGTGAATATTCTGAAAGTTAATACATAATCGTGTATAAAATTTGTATTGTGCATTTTAAAACTGATCGCCATGAGTTAATATAATAATTGATACAGACGTGGCGGAAGACTTTATATCTAGTGATAGTTTAACAAAAAATACCTGTCTACTAAGCAATGCTCCTCCATTTCATATGTGAATTTTATTGTGGAGTGAAGAGAGTTTAGATAGTTTAGAAGAGATATGTGGACGACTAGTTTTGTGTCATCAAGGGAAACAAACCGGAAGTAGAGGAATTCCTAAATTATCTAAACTCTCTTCACTCCACAATAAAATTCACATAATGGAGAAAGATAGGCAGTTAGCTTTTTTGGATGTAAAAGTGATGGTGAGACCTGATGGCTCGCTGGCTCACACTGTATATCGAAAACCAACGCACACAGACCGATATCTATACGCCACTTCACATCATTATCCATGCCACCTGAGATCTGTTGTGACCTCTGAATTGTCACATGTTAAAACAGTGCTAAAACGCAATGGATATGGTGTGGGTCCGAGGTTGCTGCGACAGAAAAACAAGGAGAGATATCCACAGGTCAATCGGCTGCCCGCGTTCTTACCATATGTGAAAGGAGTAACGGATAAAATTGGTACAGCTTTCAAAAAGTTATCTATCAATGCTGTGTACACCCCATTCTCCAAAGTAGCAAAACACGTACGCACCCTAAAGGATGTCATTCTTTTCCAAACGCCTGGCGTATATAAAGTGGACTGCAGCTGTGGGAGTTCATATATTGGCCAAACTAAGCGCACGATAGCCGAGAGGGTCAAGGAACATACCTATAGCAGCTGAAAAAAACTGCCAATTAAACAAGTCAGCAATAGCAGAACACCTAATGGATATTGGCACTAACCATTGGATTGAGCTGCATGACCCAAAGATACTTTCCACCGATCGTCACTATTACCCTAGAATAGTACGTGAAGCGATCGAAATAAAGAAACACAAAAATTTCAATCGAGAGGGGGGTTATAAGCTATCTTCATCGTGGAATCCAGTAATCAATAGGTTTCGACGCCGGGAAAAATCGCCCGGTGTCGCCAAGGATATTGTAAGTGTCGTGATTTCTAAAAACTTTTAAAAGTGATAAGTGGATAGGTTTACATCTACCGCCCAGTATGTACGAGACTACACCGCATAGCTTCAGTCGACCCGTGACCACGGCCAATGCAACTTGGCTGAAACGTCGGGAGAAATATGTCTCTAAATTGTCGTTAAAATTATAGAAACTATTATGAATGTGCTCGAAAGTTTAAAAAGTTTAATTCCATTATATTTTAGTTTTTAACCTACAGAACCCGTCTTAAAATTATTTGCAAGAACAATTAATTGTTAATAACTGTAAAACTGCTCACCTGCACCTTGCTGAATACTCTGAAACGAAGATAAACAAAATTATTATATAACATTAAATAAAGATCAAAATTATAATATCAACATACATTTTCAAATAAATAAATAAATAAAACATTAGCTGAAGGTGAATTAAAAAGCCATCGAAACAAGAGGGCATGCATGTATGAAGAGGTTGATGAATGTCGAAGAAGCGAAAGAGGTATGTCGTGATCGTGACAAGTGGCGCTCAATTGTCTCTGCCTACCCCGCAAGGGATTTGGCGTGAAGATATGTATGTATTTGTATGTATGTAACATACATTTTATAAATAGCTCCTAACCACGGTAGTAAGTTTTATATAAGCTGTTTTACCCGCCTTTGCCCATGTAAACGGCTGCGAAATTAATTTGGACGGGAAAAACCGTTTCAACTTGTTCAGTATTCCCAGATTTTTTGAAACTGTTTTGGAAAGAGAAAGGAAGAAAGAAAAAATATTTGCTTTAGAATTTGTGTAACAATGGTGTTTACAAAATATTTTCTCAACAAATTCTACTATATAGTATGGTGTACAAATTTTATCAGAATATAGTTATACAAAACAAAAAAAAAAGAGCCATACAATAGAATTTACATAATATGAATATGTTTTAAACTGTTGATGGTGTTTTAAATTGGTGATGCTCTCAATGTATGTGTTATTGGGTATCTATAAAAACTATAAACTGACATGTTATTTAGGT
The DNA here is from genome assembly GCA_910589645.1 of Tinea semifulvella. Taxonomy (NCBI): domain Eukaryota; kingdom Metazoa; phylum Arthropoda; class Insecta; order Lepidoptera; family Tineidae; genus Tinea; species Tinea semifulvella. Next base: position 10,252,982 of record OU342594.1, read on the forward strand.
AGTAATATATGGCGCGGTGGTGGCTCGTTTGTAAGAACCTTAAATCCTATAAAGGTCGGTTCAAACCCCCCCGGCATATACCAATGAGAAATACACTTTTCTTACGTACATTTGTCATAATATTACAAACACCACCGTTCCCGTGCCTCGGAGAGCACGTTAAGCCGTCGTTCCCAGTTCCACTAATACCAACTTGTGGAATCGTTAATAAATTGACATTAAAAATTGACATCCTTTGAGATCCTTGCCAACCCGTCTGGCCATCGTGGCGAGTGTAGGCCATTTTTTTATTTTTTTATTTATATTTATTTATATATTTATCGCCATAGGATCCTATCGAAACACTCGGTTAAGTAATTTTAATAACAACGCTAAACAAAATACCTGGCCAGATATGGTGATACAGTATGGCAAGGAACAGCCCCAATTTCCATTATTATTATTTTATTATTATTATCTCTATCTCTTCCACTTCTAAGCCTAATAATTATTATAATATATAATAATTTAGGTCTAGTTTGTGGCTGTAAAGGTGCCTCGTCGGGTATTTTAATAAATAGTAGTTAAAATACTATATTTTAATTTAGATATGTCAATAAACTATAACTAAATATATATATATATATATATATATGAAAAAAATGTCAATATAATTAATATATAAGATGTCACCAATTCTTAAAAAAGCTATAAATTAAATCCGCTATAAAGGCTTCGTCAATCACATAATTTAAACTTAAATTCTCCATATACATATGTTCTGGAAGGCCCATCTCGCAACAGTGCGGGTCTAGGACGCTGTGTTCTAGGGGCTGTAATGACTGAAATATATATATGAAATAACTTTACAACAAACAATATCTTTGTGGTCGTCGGCAACAAGTACTTGTTAATGATACAATGTCGGACTGGTGTAACTTGATTTCATTCACCATAAGCTTAATACACTCTCTGCTATATTTATTTCTCTCATTATAGTCATCATATAGTAGGTATATTATATAAAATAAAAAATAAATAAATATTTCCAGACAGGTCACACAGCGCCATCTAGTTTCCGTGGTAAGCTACGAGGCTTGTGTTACGGAAACTAGATGGTTGATAAACTACATATTATACTTTTTTTTTTGTAAATATATACATATTATACATATAAACACCCAGACCGAGACAAATTATACAATGTACAACTTGCCCCCGGTGGGAATCGAACCCACGACCTCCCGAGTTCAGGGCAACGTTTGTTACCACAAGACCACGGAGGCGGTCAAATATATATATGTATATTCATAGAACGTATTTATGTAGTTTTATTTGTATGTATTTGTGTATGTATTAGTATGTAAATAAGTATTTATTCACTAGTATATATTGAAGTCTAATAATTTTCTATTAGTTTTGATAGCACCTGCCTTATCTTGTCGTAACTGCTTTAGTTGTCCCAAAGGTTTGACCAGTATAGAATGTCTAGCGGCATTAGGTCCGCCTTTGTACTAAGTGCAATAAAGTTTATAATAAATGAAATAAATAAAAATAAATAACTTACATTAGCCACCAACAGGGTTACGACAAATAGAACGCACAGTTTGTACATTTTGTGTGATTCAGTTAAAGCACTGTTTAATATAATACCAAATTATCAAAGCTGCCGTGTTTTATACTCAAATACAACCATGATTGGTCAATTATTACGTAGGTTTAACGACTTTAAAATGATTTAAATTTGGTATGTTTATTCTAAAAATAGAAGCTTAAAATAGTTGTAATAATGTAACGTGCGAAAATTGTAGCAATTTGATGAATATGAAATTATCAAAAATATTAAAAGCCTTAAAAATACTAAAACGGTAGGATTTGACTTGATTGCTACAAATATTGTTAAGTCATCAGTCTTATCGATAGCTACAGTGTTAACCTATTTAATTAACTGTTCATTTCTTGAAGGCGTATTTCCATCACTACTAAAAAGCTCAATAGTTACTCCTCTTTACAAGAAAGGTAACAAACTTGAGTTAAGTAATTATAGGCCAATTACTAAAATATCAATCTTTTCAAAAATATTTGAAAAAGCAATGCATCAGAGATTGACATCTTTTATTGACAAGTACAGAGTTATTAATCCAGAACAGAGTGGTTTTCAAAAAGGAAAATCGACAACACGTGCAATGTTTTCACTAATTTCTAATGTAACTAAACATATCGACAAAAAGAATCAGGTTATAACAATGTTTTTTGATATGTCAAAAGCATTCGACTATGTAGATCACACTTTATTAATGGACAAATGCGAACGTCACGGCATTAGAGGCCCGGCTCTAAACTGGATTCGTACCTACTTAGATGACAGAAAACAATGTGTAGAAATAACAAATATTTCTAACAATTTAGAGTGTATGAAACATAAATCGTCTTACGAATATAATAAATATGGAATCCCTCAAGGAAGCGTACTAGGACCTTTGCTATTCCTTTTGTATATCAATGACCTTCCCTCAATTACTAACCATAAATGTGTATTATTTGCTGACGACATCTCAATTATTATACCTAATACTGACAAATCACCTTTATATGGAACTATAGTCAATAAGACAGTGAACTCTGTCTTAGAATGGCTAGAATGTAATAACTTAAAAGCAAACTTGGATAAAACAAAATATATAAACTTCCGTAACTATAAATCTAACCCATCACAAATCAAAGTCGAGTGTCGTAATAAAGTCTTAGAGGAAACAGAAAGTATAAAATTTTTAGGTTTACTACTCGACCAACACTGTAATTGGAAACTACATATTGACTTATTATGTACCAAGCTCAATAGCTTCATATATGCGTTGAAAAGATTGCGAAATGTAAGTAGCGAAAGTACAGCTATATTGGCTTATCATGGATATGTAACTTCTGTACTAAGATATGGTCTTATAGCGTGGGGGAATTCCACAGACATAAATAAAGCATTTCTAACACAAAAAAAATGCATCAGAGCTATCTGTGGGGTTGGACCACTAGAGTCATGTAGACCTTTATTTAAAAAATTAAAACTATTAACCCTCACATCCTTGTATATCCTAGAAATAGTAAATTTTGTTGGAAAAAATAATGAACTATTTGTCAAATGTGATACAGGAAGAAAATTTAGTCGCATGGACACTACAAAACTTAAAATTCCCAGTCATAAAAGTAAATTATTTAGTGTGAACTCATATATTATGTGTATCAAGGTTTACAACAACATACCTAAAGAAATTAGACAGTTACCAAACAAACTGTGTATTATAAAATTGAAAAAATGGTTAATAGAAAAATGTTATTATAATATCAATGAATTCTTTACTATTACAAAAAATGACATGGTTTACTATTTGTGATCTTAGTATTGTTTATCTTTTTTTAAATGTAATGCATTAGCAGAACACCCCTGTATAAAATATTTGCTCGCCAAAACTTGGCAAATGTACCTACTCTTAAGTTTACTTTAAGACCTGTAAATTTGTAAATATGACATTTATGCAAATAAATAAATTATTATTATTATTATTATAGGAACACAATACAGTAGAAGGCATAAGACCACAAAACTATACAACTATTAAAAATAATTTTCCGTCAAAGGCAATGAGTTATAATTATAATGAGTTTGCCATTTGTCATGATGGGCCTATAGTAGGCGAATCTATCTATAAAAAAAGTGGCTTCTGTCCACTCCGGAATTGGATACGCACGTAATGATACTATAATTTAAAAATAAATTATTTTTATTTTTACCTAAATGATACAGGGTGCGCCAGAGAAACTTACTTATTTGAAAGGTCATTAAAAACAAAAGTACTTCAGTTATTGTTTTAATTTTTATTTTATTTTAGGATACAATATCCCAATTTTTTTTTTAAACAGACTTGAAAATGACATCAGTTAAATGGCGACCCCCATTGCGCATACACTGATTAAGTCGATTTCTGACGTTAATGTCCACTCTTTGCAGCATATCAATCGCTATGTTGGCAATGGCGTCGCGAATGTTGTTTTTGAGTTGAGCTATTGTCCGTGGCCGATCGACATAAACCAGGGATTTCAAATAACCCCATAAAAAGAAATCGCATGGAGCCAAATCTGGAGAGCGAGCCGGCCATGTGAGATCGCCTCTGAGAGAGATAAGCCGGTCGGGGAAATGTTGTCGCAACAAATTCATTGAGCCTCGTGATGTGTGTGTTGTGGCTCCATCTTGCTGAAACCACACATCCTTAGCGTTTATTTCTTCGAGGCTTGGAAGAAAAAAATCCTCGATCATTTCGATTAGAAAAGAAGCTCTCGACGGCGTATGCCCGCTGTTCTCTAGGCCAGAGCATGATGGCAACTGACTAGAGGAAGAAACAAACTTGGGGACTTCCCCCTCCAATAGCGCCCCCCTCACCCCTCTACCCACCCAACTCACCGCCCGGGAGTTTTTTCAAATAAGTAAGTTTCTCTGGCGCACCCTGTACTACTATAGTATAACCCCTTTCAATTATTTTTAGTAAGCTCATACCGTTAACAATCTAAACTTTAGATCGAATTTATGCCTAAAAATATCTTAGTCTCAATTTAAAATATATTACTTTGTTCACACAGTTTTAACAATGCCAGAGCATTTAATAATAATTACAATTGACGTTTTTTTTTTCAATAAGGTGTTTAACAAAATTGCCTGTTATCTCGTGTGTTCAAATGGAGGGCATTATTGTCGTGTTTACAATGATGACCTACAATAACTAAGGCCATATTATAGAAAATAGATATAGTTTTAGATAAATATTTAAAAAGTCAAAGGGGCTATGTGGCCAGACTTTTTTATTTATGATATTTTTTCTGTTTAAGTATTTCATATTCATTTTCTAAGCTGTACCAAATTTATCGGACTTAAGGCGGCTCTATGCCTCCTTAAGATTTAAATCTAGATTAAATGCAGCAATTTGATTTGTAATTATTGGACAATGAGAGTTTCCGCATTGCTGTTGGCCTTCGGCTGGGGTCCCCGATGTGCATTGAGCACAAGTGTCCGTAACTTTGCTGTAGAGACTTTAGGCCCGTGGGGTCCATGCGCTTAAACATTTTTAAAAAACATCTCCTCTCGTCTAATTGTCTGGTTTGGTGACAAGAGGGCAGGTTCTTTCCTCGCCCAGAGAATCAGCATAGCGATTCAGCGAGGAAATGCGGCCAGCGTTCTTGCCACCATGCTGCGCGGATACGATTTATGTTTAAATTACGTTTTGTACGTAGGTTTTTTGTTGTTTTTGTTTTAGTTTATTTTATTTTAAAATTTATTTGTAATAATAAAACAAGAAGACCAGAGGATGAATTGAATTATTCTGTCAGAGAATGGCAATGGAGTGTTGCAAAAGACGGCGAGCCTTGAGAGCTCCACATACATCCAGCAGTGAAGAGATACAGATGATGATAATTCCTCCTTAGTACTTTGTGCAATACTTAATATCAATAAAAACATTTATTGCAATAAAAGTGGGTTTGTTTGGTTGTTCCGTGATTTGTTGAGTTCCGTATTACCGGGATCATTAATTACCGGCCTCTTAAGTTTTAAAATGTACTCGTATATTTAAATTAAATAAAAAAATATATTTATATATAAATAAATAAAATACATAAATAAATATTTCCAGACAGGTCACACAGCGCCATCTAGTTTCCGTGGTAAGCTACGAGGCTTGTGTTACGGAAACTAGATGGTTGATAAACTACATATTATACTTTTTTTTTTGTAAATATATACATATTATACATATAAACATCCAGACCGAGACAAATTATACAATGTACAACTTGCCCCCGGTCAGAATCGAACCCACGACCTCCCGAGTTCACGGCAACGTTTGTTACCACTAGACCACGGAGGCGGTCAAAAATATATAATTAATAACTACTTAAGTGGTAATTTAAATTAAATATAAACTATAACCAAAAAAATGTCCTTTAGAGACGACCCTTTAGGTCCCCAAGGAGAGTGGCAACATTTCTCCTCTGTATAGCGATACTAATTCGTTGGCAGAAATAATTGCCAACATTCCTGTCTTTAGACTTTTCCGTTAGCCGTTTGGACAACCCCTTGTCCTCATGGGCCCATCGTCTTCACCCCAAACGGCGCAAATTCATAATACAAGGTTGGCGTATTAAAATTTGTTTTATTGTTTCAGGGATCCCAATGTCGGAGAAATTCAGCTTCTGCCTGAACACATTACTGTCAGATGTGGCAGCAAAACAGTCATCCATACGCGAAGAGATCATCACAGCACAAATAGACCTGATGTCAAGTCTCACTAAGACCATTATAGCTTGCCATGACAGCAAAGACTACGAAAATACAGTCACAAAGCTTCAGCTGTGTAAAAGTACTATACCGATTTTGATTGGAATTGCTAGGTCCATGGGAAGGTTTGCTACAGTCGACCCTTCTTTACTTTGCCGCCTTTTTCCTCAACCAAGTAGTCCAGTCAAAACTAAGGAACCAGAACCAACTTTTGAATACTCGACGTTGGATAAAAAAAGAAGATTCAACCAATTCAGACCTATAATCCCAAGATCATTATCACAAAACTTAAGTGACAATAAAATGGTGAATGGGGTGGACACAATAGACAGCGGCCATGGAACTATGAAGCGAGGGTCTTTACATAGCTATATCTCAGTTCCCTACGACCCGACGACGTATTTCTTCAACAAATTCGGGTCCAGTTTCAACCAGTTTCCGTACATGAGGTTCTCAGAATCGCCTGAAAAAAGAATCGGTGTACAATTTTACGTGACGTATTTGCAATCTATTTTGTCTTTGGCAAAAAAATTGCTGACGAAAGATCTATTAGCGTTCTTGGATGAAGAGGCTGAGGACATTTATGCAACTGGACAAATTACGGTGAGTGAAATTCATTTAGATTCGGTAAAGGAAGAAGCCATGAATAGGGAGTTCATTAATTTTCATTCATTACAGCCCCTAGAACACAGCGTCCTAGACCTCTTGGAGATGGGCCTTCCAGAACATATATCTGGAGAATTTGGCCTACACTCGCACGCTTGGCCACGCTGGCCAGACGGGTTGGCGAGAATATTGGAATAGGGAGTGTTATAGCACAATTGTGGCTGGTATTGGTCAAAAGCCTGATACACTATTCTGCTATTTGCATCAAACCCAACACCAGCACGGCGTGTTCTACAGACCTCCACTGCTGGAGATGGTCCTTCCAGAACATATATCTGGAGAATTTGGCCTAAACTCGCCACGCTGGCCAGACGGCTTGGCGAGGCTATGATGCCAATTTTTATTAACAATATATTAACGATTCCACAAGTTGGTATTAGTGGACCGGGACCGACGGCTTAACGTGCTCTTCGAGGCACGGGAACGGTGGTGTTATAAATCTATGAGAAATGTACTTAAGAAAAGTGCATTTCTCATTGGTACATGCCGGGTGGGTTTGTAGGATTTAAGGAACGCGTTCTTACAACCGAGCCACCACCGCGCCCTATGCTTATATAAGTACATATTTAAATTTATTTTTATCATTAAGACCAATACCAAGATTAATCCTAGTCTTGGTCTTGCCCAAGAGTCTCGCAAGACTCCAATGAATAATGTTTTTAGGTTTTTCCGTATAAATCATTTTCTGAGACTCTAAATTTGGTGATGGTGACATTATTGCGCGAACTTCTGCAGCATCAGAAGGATTTGCCGGGACCTTTTACGAAGGATGTACAGGTATGTTACACTTGGCAGAAAATAAAATTAATCTTTACAGATTTTTTTTTTCTTAAAATGTTCCTGAATTTCTGATTATTTTATATTTAAAAAAATATTTATTTTTAAATGGCAATTGGAATTTCGCGCTATGTGCAACTAACTTTTCCCAAGAAACAATAATATGTCATAAAAAAAAAATATACAAAATTTTGATTTTAAAATACACATTTTATATGGAGAAGCCAAAAAAAAAAGTAATTTCCGACAATTGTTTTCTTAGCAATAGTTGTTTTGTTTCCATCAATACAATAACATATGTACAGTGTACCACTACCCTACCAGGTATTGTCAGAATTTAGATTGCCCGTGTCATCATTTTTTTTCATCATTACAGCCCTTAGAACACAGTGTCCTAGACCTCCACTGCTGGAGATGGGGGCCTTCCAGAACATATATCTGGAGAATTTGGCCTAAATTCACCACGCTGGCCAGACGGCTTGGCGAGGATATGATGTCAATTTTTAATGACAATTTATTAACGATTCTACAAGTTGGTATTAGTGAAACCGGGACCGACGCGACGGCTTAACGTGCTCTCCAAGGCACGGGAACGGTGGTGTCGTTAATCTATGACAAATGTACGCAAGAAAAATGCATTGCTCATTGGTACATGCCGGGTGGGTTTGAACCGACCTTTGTAGGATTCAAGGAACGCGTTCTTACAACCGAGCCACCACCGCGCCCGTGTGCAACCCGAAAACTGACAAAACGCAAAACCTCTGCTATTTAAAAACAATAAAATGAACGTGTACTCCCTCGGTTTCAGGCATGATCACAGATGTAACGTATGTGCCAGCCTTCTGCTAACAGATTACTCTTTGGATCATTTGCTGCTTAATCTTTCACTAGCATTAATACACACATCAAAAGTGTCTAGGGATCAACATATATTTTTGCAATAACTTTTCTCCTGATTGATATTCATTAAAATTTTCTTTAAGGATTGATCAAATAAAATGTTTTCGTTTGTCTACAGTAACGATAAACCAAGTCACCTTTGCATTAGTAAAAAAAATTGCCATTTTCCTAATAAAGGGATTTTTGACATTTGAACCACTAACATTAAAGTTCGAAAAAAAGACTGAAATAACAGTTTTTTTTTAATTTTATTGGGTAACTTAAACAATTAATAATCCGTGTTTCTACCGCGAACACTAACAACACAAGAACATCGGTTTGGCATACTCAAAATGAGTTCATCCAAATCACGCTGTGGAATGGCCGCCCATGTTCGTTGCAACAACAAAAAAAGGTCTTCTTGCGACTGGATACCCTCCATATTCGGCAGAGCTCTTCTCTGAAGAATATCCCATGCATGCTCAATCGGGTTCAAGTCTGGCGACTGAGCAGGCCAGGGCAGGACATTGATGTTAGCTGCGGCGAGAGTCTGTCTTACAACTCTTGCGGTGTGCGGTCGTGCATTATCATGCATTAACTGAAATAAGGGACCGATATGCACTTGTAGAGGAACGATGACGTCTGATACAACCGTCTCAGCATAAATTTGAGCGTTGAGGTTGCCTCTGATCCAAATCAACTCAGTTCTTCCGCCGATCGAAATACCCGCCCATACCATGATGGTTCCACCACTATAAGGATGGACTTCCTGGCAGGATTTTAATCGCTGTTGGCGTCCAGGGGTTCTCCAGTGTCGTATACGTCTTGTATCCGGCCTCATACCAAAACGAGACTCATCAGAAAAGCACACGAAACGCCATTGTTCTTCTGTCCAATTTCTGTGTTCAAGAGCCCATTGATATCGAGTCCTACGATTGTGCATTGCTATAGGTGGTACCCGTAGCGGTCTTCGGGAATGAAGGTTCACTTCATGCAAGCGGTTTCTGACTGTTTGGTCGCTAATTAAGTTCCCTGAAGAGCGATGAAGGCTCACGGCTAACATCATGGCGGTTATTGTTGGAGTTCTTCGAGCTGTGATTTGAATGTATCGGTCTTGTCTCCGTGTGGTGCAGCGATACCGTCCTCCATGGCGCTCAGCCACGGTACCAGTGGTTCGGTAACGTGTCCAAAGTCGACTGATAACACTCTGACTTGTATTCAGAGCTAAAGCCACAGTACGTTGCCGGGAACCAGCTTCTATCATTCCCACGGCTCTGATCATTTCTTCCCTGCTTAAATGACGTCGCCGCTCCATAATAACGTTGGTTTTAATCAGTAGTAGGGAAACAGTAGCACTAATAATGTCTTCAATGCGTCTTATGTTTTTATAGGGAAAATATTGACAGCTGATTTTCATCTTTTACTCGAATTTGATTGACAGTTCCTGTTTTAAATTATGAAATGCACCAAAAAGGATCCATATAAATTTATAAAATCATAAATTTATTACAAAGCCACATCTCAATCACAAGAAATCCTCATAAACATGCTTGATCCCTAGACTTTTTTGATGTGTGTAGAATCAATAAAATTAATTTAATTAACACTGCGTTCGTTTTATAGCATTTCCAACATCTCGTAGCAACTTCATAAACCTGCGTGAAATGTCGTTTTTGTTAAGAAATACAACTTTTTTCTTAAATAAAACGAGCGGTGAGGCTACTTTTTGACAAGTATTTTCGTTCATGTTTTATCATACCATGGCATCCAACACACGTAATATTATTACGGTCTTTGAATTTATTACATAAATTCGTTTAAAATACCCTTTTAACAAATATAATAGAAAACTATAAAGTATATAAAAATGGTAAACAAACCATTTTATATGTTAATGACATCTGTCAAAAAGTAACATCAATAACCCTCCTATCAACACGGTACTGACATACGAAATTAGCATCAAATGTTAGAATTTTCATTAAACGAACGACTTGTGCTAAAAAAAATATATTTTCACGCTAACATTTCTTAAAACGAACGCGGCCTAATGACGTGTCACAAATTCCTTCAATAGGTTTTTTTTTTAATAGGAATTTGTAAAGTGCTTGTTTCTAAGTGGTCAAACCGAGTTACAAAGTCGCCATCACGACGCCTCAGAGCGGGAGGAGCGAGAAAATAATTATGCAACGGTTAATAAATTTAAAGTAAATGTCATGGCTAACTCGGCCTGTGTAGATTTACTCGTATGGGCCATTGGGGATGAAACTGGTAAGCAATTCTTATCATTCACTGTAATTATTTTTTAAGAGTCCTAAACACGTATTCTTTTTTTTTTTTTTTTTTTTAACTTCAGCACGAAATGCCTTGCGTCATGTTCACACTCATGCCCACCTGATGGTAGGTGGTGTGCAAGGTCCGTGAATGTTAGTAACTGGAATCAGACACTTGTGACTGACATCAGTCCCTAACACGGCTTGACTGGGCATGACGGCAATTTAAGCCTGATCCTGAAACGTGTGGATACACTTTACTGGGTTTATCGGCACGAACGGTGGATAGTTTCAGCTAACTGGGCAATTTACTACCATCAGTCCGCCTACCACCTATTTGTTGTTCCCGTTGAAAGTATGTGCCATTTGCTATGATGTCAAATGACAATTTTTACTTAACGTCTTCTCCACTCAATAATTCCTTCCAGCTGTCAAACTGGTTCCCTCAAGGGATCCTAAAAATCGGTATTCTTAGTTGACAAACCGCGAAAGACATAATGTTAACATTTTAAATATTTCCGGTGATATAAGTTTTTTTTCTGGCAACATTAAATAATTATCATTTATTTAAATATTTATGCCTCCGTGGTCTAGCGGTTAAGTCCGTGAATTTAGACTCGGAGGTACCGGGTTCGATTTCTGGTCGGGACACAAAAATATTTATTAATGTAAATAAATACATTTAATTAATATTTAATTTATTTGTGATATTTCTCGAGGTACGCTGGAGACATCGACGAGCTTGCCACTTGTCATGATTGGCCTATAGTAAAGTTGGCTAAATGGGAATTGCTTATTTACAAGCGTGGTTTCTGACCACCCGAAAGGGAAACGGTCGTGATGATACTTTACTTATTAAATATTTAGTTCTCGTATCGGTTTTTTTTTCAGTATTTCTACACGCTCTAACACTTTTGACATCCATAAGCCTGTCTCTTTCATATTTTGAATATTCATGTGTCATAAAAACTACATATTTATAATTTAGTCGTAGAATAATGTCGGATTTAAAAAAATACCTATAATTTTTCATTATTTCGATAGCAAATAACAGTAATTATTATGACTTGGTTAAAAAAATCCGATTTTATATATAGTTTTATATTGTTTGTGGTCTGTAATTTGAAAGTGCAAATGTTAGAAAGGGTTCCAAAATTAAATCTAGAAGGTTTGCACTTATTATGAGACTGATATTAACTTAAAAAAGAAGTGACAAAAAAACAGTTGAAATAACTTTGAATGGCCGCCATGAAAATTTTAAATATAGCAGATCCGTCACTGTTCTACGATCATGACGATTTGTTTTGTTTTATAATGTACTTTAACTAAAATAGAAAAATAATAAATACAAGTTAAAGTAATGTAAATATTTGCGGAAAATAATATAAACACGCTTCAAGGAGATTTCAAGATTCCTCGAGCGTAGTGACGTCCCTCCGTTTGACAGCTGGAAGAAATAATTGAGTGTAGCAGCCATTAAGTTAACGTCTAAGTATACGCGTGTTAGACCTTTACTATTGTAGATGGGCCTTTGAGAACATATTTGTGGAGAATTTGTCCTACACTTGCCTCGCTAGCCAGACGGGCTGACGAGCGTTTAAAATAAATTTTAATGACAATTCTTCAACGACTCCACAAGTTGGTATTATTGGAACCGGTATCGACTGCTTAACGTGCTCTCCGAGACACTGAAACGGTGGTGTTGTTAATCTATGACAAATGTACTTCACATAGGTACATACCAGGGTTCGACTGTTATATTCTTTTGGATTTTAATGATAAATATTTCCTAATGATTATTTGTATTAAATTACTATTATTATTAGGCAACAAGCCTTTGTTTTACATACAACTATATATATATATATATATATATATATATATGTATATATATATATATATATATATATATATGTTCATACGATCTCCTGCCACCCTCATCCATCACCCACCAGACCTACTTTAGGTCATTATGACAATATTTAAGTATTTATATAATGACATCTTTATATTATAAAGTCTGTTCGTTGAAAGTTGATAAATATTATGATAACGTCTCGGAATAGCGGCTGTCGCTTAATTATCGCAAACTGAATGACGGGTGTCGCTTATTTTTGCGCGTACTGAGTGTCGTGGTACAAGGCACTTGTAATGAGTTTTATAGTTTATATAAGTCTTGTTTTAAGCGGTGTTATTTTTACATAAATATCACCATGACAAGCTTACAGTATTAGTTCTCCTTGAAAGTAAAAATTGGCATTTGACATCATTACAAATGGCACATACTTTCAACTAGAACAATAAATATGGCGGACTGATGGTGGTAATTTGCCCAGTGTGCTGGGGCGTGGAAGTATCCACCATTCGTGCCAAAAAACCCAGTAAGTGTTGCGGGATCAAACTCGAATTGCCGTCATGCCCAGTCTAGCCGGCACAGTGTTAGGGACTGATGTCAGTCATGAGTGTCTGATTCCAGTTGCTAACATTCATGGACCTTGCGCGCAACTTACAATTAGGCGCAAGGTGCTAGTATAAAAAAAAATCTCTGTTATTAACTGCCTTCGTGGTGTAGCGGTTAAGTTCGTGGATTTAGACTCGGAGGTTCCGGGTTCGATTCCTGGTCCTGACCAAATATATTTATTAATGTAAATCATTTAATTTATTTGTGATATTTCTCGAGTTTGGTACGCTGGAGACATCGATGGGCTTGCCACTACTCATGATTGGCCTGTAGTAAAGTTGGCTAAATGTGAATCCGCTTCTTTATAAGCGTGGTTTCTGACCACCCCGAAAGGGACACGGTCGTTATTTTACTATTTTTATCTACTCTCAGCGAACAGACTATACTTAATTATTTTGCTTAATATAATTAAATATTATTGACACAATATTTATGTATTATGGTTTTACAGTTGATGAGGACTATACCGTGCCAGCATTATTAAATGCGCTAACAATTTTAATAGGTACTCTTGTGACCTCACGATTGAGAGTGACCCTGCTACTAATATTAACCGACAAAGTTATATTGTCATCTGCTTGCCTTATAATGTTACTTTTACTGAATTATTTTAATCGGTTAGGTTATGAGGTCTACTTATTTTTTTGGGAATTAGGTGTGTTTATGTTGTGTTATATGTTGAAAATAAAAAGATATACTCGTGTGTGTTCAAAAGCAAATAATATGCAATTATATGAAAAATAGCATATTGTTTTTATGCATTAATGTTTAATACTTTACTGTTTGAGTTAAAATGGTTTTCCGTTGTCCTCGTCCGTTTACAATTTGTGAATAATAAAACGCCGATTATGACGGGTCTTTTTATTAACACCACTTTTTTTATTATTATCCATGTTTTTATAGATCATACGGGGTTACTGGTAATTCTACGTACACCCGTCGGGAGCTGTTAACAAATAAACCCCATTTGTGTTATCGAAATATAAATAGTTTTTGAGATATTTAAATTTTAAGTTTTCTTCGATATTTACCCCAAATGTGACAATGGGGTGTATCACTAACTTTTAATCACGATAGATGGCGCATGATAGATGGTACCTAATATAACTGTCAGTTGCATAGAAAACTTGTATTTTTTCTTACTAAATTTATTATTTTTTGGATATTATGGAGAAGTGAGCAGCTTTTAAGTGTACAAATCGAGATTTCCAAGCGAAAGCTAAGATATGGAGATCTCAAAATTGCCGTTCTATTAATTCAACCTTTTTTATTTTAAAGACGGTGTTCGCCAACTTAATTTGTTTTTTAAGGTAGGTAACGTTAAGTTAAAATACATTTTTCTATTATCAAAATGTAAAACTACAAATAAATTTAAATTATGATCCGTCATAGGTGTAAACAAGGTACCAGTGCCGCTAGCGACATCTACAAAAAGCTTTGCTTGATACACCCCATTAATATTATTAAAAATGTTATTGTAGCTGGCACTTTAAATTAAGCTATGAACATAATATAAAGTACTTAATTAATTAATTATATATATAATACAAAAGGCGAATATATATATACGAGTATATTTTTAATTAAGTACTTTATATTTAGTTCATAGCTTAATTTAAAGTGCCAATAAATAATAAATAAATAAATTCTGTAAGCTTTCCAAAATGGTATAAGAGACAATTTAAAGCTACGTAATTCGTGGCATACAACTAGACATATCCACCTTTGGATATGGGCCTTCAACAAAAAAAAACAGAATATATTAGCCTACACTCGCCACGCTGGCCAGACTGTTTGGCATGTGTTTAAGTGTCAGCTACAATATCATTTTTAATGGTATCCATTCAATATGTAGTTATTTTTTACTTGAAATGAAATATAAAATTTTGCCAGTATCATGGTGTTAGAGACTGATGTCAGTCATAAGTGTCTGATTTCAGTTGCTAACATTTATGGACCTCGGGCGCCACTTACCATCACGTATCAAGGTCAAAATCTAGTATTAAAAAAAATTGATATCGGCCATACATATGCGAGGTTTGTTGCATATAGGCCATCTGCTCCTTCAGCCCCTATCGAGCTGACGGATATACGTCGAATTACCAATAACCCAGTATATTCCAGATTTTGTTCCATTGAATTATACTAACATAGAATTAAGTTGATTTTGTTTTTATTCCTTTTAATAATGATATGCTTTTGGTAACATTTGACAAAAAAGATAATAATAAAAAATATTATTTGATCAAAATAATAATAATAAGGGTAAGTTTGTGAGGTAATAATAATTGTGGAGGTCAAATGTTACTTTGAACTGTTAATAATAATAATTAAATAATATATTAATGTCATTTTAGGTGCAGATTCCCTTTGTGGACGTTTGACAGAAAAGATCAACTCAAATCATAACCATAAATTGATTTTAGTTCATATGCCGTTGTTGATGGTCTGTCTTGAGGTATGTATGTGATGTTAGTAATTGTTCAACATTACAAGAAGGCCGACTTCAAAAAACCACTTTAAAAAAAAGTAGTAACAATATTAACCTTAAAAAACATGTTTCACTTAAATTATTTTTCTAATATTATATTCATGTGAACAAATAATAATTTATCCTTCATTAAAATCAGTTAAAACTCATAGTTATTTGGACCTATATTGGGACATCCGCTTAAAATAATAATGTGGAGTTTATACATACAAATAATTTTGCCAAATATTATAGTGTCCTAGTGGATGGGACAGATTATTTGATTTTATTCAAATATTATAGTGTCCTAGTGAAAGGGAACGATTTTTTTTTAAATTAATTTATTATAGTGTCCTAGTGGAAGGGAACGATTTTTTATTTTATTCAAATATTATAGTGTCCTAGTGGAAGGGAACGATTTTTTATTTTATTCAAATATTATAGTGTCCTAGTGGAAGGGAACGATTCTTTATTTTATTCAAATATTATAGTGTCCTAGTGGAAGGGAACGATTCTTTATTTTATTCAAATATTATACATTCAATTCAACGATTCTTTATTTTATACAAATATTACAGTGTCCTAGTGGAAGGGAACGATTTTTTATTTTATTCAAATATTATAGTGTCCTAGTGGGTGGGACAGATTATTTAATTTTATCCAAATATTATAGTGTCCCAGTGAAAGAGACAGATTTTTTTGATTTTATATTAGACAAAAAGGATCCCTTTCTGTTGTATCAAATATGTATGTACAATATCAGCCTATACCAAATATTTCACGTGTAACGCTGGGTCAAGCAAAGTTCGAAACCTTTTTATTCTTAAATGTTTTCAGGGCTTAGGAAAATTAGCAACGAAGTTTCCGACGATCGCAAACACATCCATTTATTGTTTGCGTGATTTCCTCGTCACTCCTTCTCCTATACTGTTTAAATTACACCGACTCGAATTGGAAAAGAGTGGAAAAAAGGAGCATATGAAAGTAACATGTAAGTATTTACATACATACATTAGTTCATTAAATATAGCTTGAGCTCTGTGACAGCTGTCATCTGTCAGATTTAATTGAATACAAACATGTAATCTTTTATACGTCGTCTTTTATAACTGAAGGTGCATTAAAAAGCCGTCGCAACAAAAGGGCATGTATGAAAAAAAATGTCGAAGAAGCGAAAGAGGTATGTCGTGACCGTGACAAGTGGCGCTTAATTGTCTTTGACTACCCCGCAAGGGATTTGGCGTGAAGATATGTACGAGGGGCGTTCAAAATATTCTCGGTATTGATACGTTACAACCTCTTTTATATATATATTTGTTACTGGCCGCTAAGATTCATCCATTGACATTAAAAAAAAGTAAAATTGGAACCGAGATGTTCTTTTCTTTTTCTGCAATTGCCGAACAAACATGAACACCATGAGTGAATTAACAATTTTAACGAAATTAGAGCACCGATCCGTCATAAAATTCTTGACAAAACAGGGTAAAAATCAAAAAACCATAAAAGAGGAAATGGATTGTGTTTACCGTGAGTCTGCTCCTTCTTTATCTACTATTCAAAAATGGTCAAGCGAATTTAAGCGTGGAAGGGAGAGTATTGAAGATGACCCTAGACCTGGCCGGCCTGTAGTGGCTACCTCACAAGAAAATATTGATAAAGTGGAAAAACTTATATTGGAAGACGGCCGAGTGAAGGTAAAATCTATAGCTCAAGTAACCAATCTCTCTATTGGTACCGTACATGACATTATACATGACCATCTTAATATGTCAAAAGTAAGTGCAAGATGGGTTCCGCGAATGCTGACGCTTCTTCAAAAGGATATGCGTGTGGCTTGCTGTTCAGATTTTATCGACCTGTGTGGTGAAAATCCCGATGAGGTGCTGCAAAAAATAGTTACTGGAGATGAAACCTGGGTTCATCATTATGACCCAGAGAGCAAACAGGAGTCCATGCAGTGGCACATTAAGGGTTCAGCTCATCCCAAGAAGTTCAAGGTAATCCCGTCAGCTGGCAAGGTCATGGCCACAATATTTTGGGATTGTGAAGGAGTTTTGCTTATCGATTATAAAGAAAAAGGTGTAAATATCACAGGGCAGTACTACGCTAACGTTATACGTCAATTAAGAGATGCGATCAAAGAAAAGAGGCGAGGAAAGTTAACCAAAGGTGTTCTGCTTCTGCATGACAACGCCCCTGTCCATACTGCTCATATTGCCAAGGCAGCTATTGTTGAATGTGGGTTTGAAACTGTTACTCATCCACCCTATAGTCCGGACTTAGCCCCAAGCGACTTCTTTTTGTTTCCCAATCTTAAAAAGGATCTGCGTGGAAATAAATTTTCTGACGATGAAGCGTTGAAGACGGCCGTGGAGGAGCATTTTTACACCAAAGATAAAAAATATTTTTATGAGGGATTAAAAAAAATAATTGATCGATCTTATAAGTGTATGAACATAGGGGGGGAGTATATTGAAAAATAAAAATATCAAACTTTTCGTACTTGTTTGTTTTTATCCACATACCGAGAATATTTTGAACGCCCCTCGTATGTATGTATGCATTTACCTTATGTAACTTTTTGTCCAAAGTGCAAGGTAAAGAGCTACAAGGATTAACGGAATCGGGAGTTCCTGTAAAATCGACGCCATTCGAGAAGCTTCGAGACGCTGCCATAGAAAACCTGTGCATAGCTTTAGAGGCGGCACTAACTGTGGACCCGTTCTGTGTGCCGGCTCTAGTCGGATCTGTCAGCAACAGACTATTTACTGCAGAAACTAGTGACAGGTAACTAACAACGTAACACTTACCATTATAAATTATACTTCTTTGCATTGCAGGTGGTACTCACATTTGTGTACACCGTTACAGACGGCACTTACATTAGTGCACAGCCTTACATATGGCACTTACATTAGTGCATAGCCCTACATGCGGCACTTATATTAGTGCATACCGTTACAGACGGCACTCATATTTGTGTTTAGCCTTACATACGGCACTTACATTTGTGCATGCCGTTACAGATGGCACTTACATTAGTGCATACCGTTACAGACGGCTCGTGCATCATACCGTTACACGTATGCGCTTAAGTAACGTACGCAGTTGAAATGTTATTAGGTATATTAAAGTAGGTAGTCAACCCGTCCGGCCAGAGCGTGACAAGATTCGTTTAAATGTGTCTAACAGTGGAAATCTAGAACTTCCATTAGGGGCTGTGATGATGAAGTCTATAGTTTGTTATCATCAGCCCGTGCCTTTCCACTGCCACCCCCAAAACTCGCCATTGCACGCGGTCTTTTGTAATCTTCATCTAACCCCCTCCAGCTACCTTCTTCAGGCCATCTGTTCATTTGGCGAGTACTTTCACTCTGAACCCGTTTGCTTCATCGGTCGTCCGTGGCAGATGTGTCCGACCCATTTCTACTTGCATTTAGAATATGTGTCAACTTTGGTTCTTTGGAATATCAACATTTCGAATTCTAACTATCAGAGAAATACCATGCATAGCTCTTTTCATAGCTCGCTGAGCGACGTTAAATTTGTGGACCAGACCCTCTATCAGTGTTCACTTCACTGCTCCATACGACAACACGGGGAGACGTGGTTAAAGACGTTTGTCTGACTTTGATTTTGTTGTTATGACTATGAGAGAATGTGCCGAAGTTGCCGGCTATTTTACTGGCAGCGCCAAGCTGAACAGTCCATCCAAAGTAGAGTTATACCTTCACAACTTTGAGTAGTATTTCCCACGCATGTTTGGCCTCGACTTGACAAATTCATTGTTTGTTCAACCTGCTAGGAAGCCACGTTTAAATAGTTTGTGCCGACTTCAGTGTGGTTTTTTTTTCTTCGCCTTAATCGCTTATTGTATAATATGTATATATTTACAAAAAAAAAGTATTATATGTAGTTTATCAACCATCTAGTTTCCGTAACACAAGCCTCGTAGCTTACCACGGAAACTAGATGGCGCTGTGTGACCTGTCTGGAAATATTTATTTATTATTTAATGTTTTCTTTCAGTGAATCATCTCTGATCAGTACTAACATAGTAATTATGTTGGGGCATGTTGCCGTGGCTCTCAAGGATACGCCAAAAACTACAGACACTATATTGCAGTTTTTCCAACAAAGGTAATCTTGATTTTTTTGATAAAATCGCGCAGTATCTTATAGCCTATTAATTAAATTTAAAGAACAATGCCATTGACGCGGTGGTGGCTCGGTTGTAAGAACGCATACCTTAAATCCTACAAAGGTCGGTTCAAACCCACCCGGCATGTACCAATGAGAAATACACATTTCTTACGTACATTTGTCATAGATTTATGTAGGAATCAAATATCCCAAAAGACTACAACATTAAGTCGAATCGATCTCACAGAAGAAATGATCAGGAACGGGTTCAAGACTCAGCTTTACGCAGTGGAAGTTGGTGCGAGAGGAGTTCCAGCAAAATCTTTGCATCACTTACTGAAAGAATTGAGCCTAAGCAGGTCTGCAGGAGATACATTTATGGAACGAGCTTCCAAGACGGCATTAACGGAATCATACAGTATTTGGTTGGGTAGGGAGAGAAGTAGAATGGTGGATGGTGAGCGTATTATCGCGCAATAAAATAAAAAAGGGAGTCCTCCTTTTCTTAAACCAGCCTATTGTTGGTCGCAAGCCCGAGACACCATTCTTCTCATCTCTTACCCACACACGATGGACCCGGCACCCGCACGAATCCATGAAATACTTAGAAATTTGTCTTATCTTCACCACCGTTCCCGTGCCTCGGAGAGCACGTTAAGCCGTCGTGGACTTGTGGAATCGTTAATAAATTGACATAAAAATATCCTCGCCAAGCCGTCGTTCGCCCACTTTGTAACAATTCAAATAAAATGATCTTTAACAGTTTTTTTAAAGTATTTTAGTAAAGGGCAGGATATAACGTTATCTATGTGTTTTATTAAAAAAATGAATATTCACTGTATTAGACCGCCCCGTGGTTGCCGTGAACTCGGGAGGTCGTGGGTTCGATTCCCACCGGGGGCAAGTTGTACATTGTATAATTTGTCTCGGTGTGTTTATGTATATATATACAAAAAAAAAAAGTATAATATGTAGTTTATCAACCATCTAGTTTCCGTAACACAAGCCTCGTAGCTTACCACGGAAATTAGATGGCGCTGTGTGACCTGTCTGGAAATATTTTATTTATTTATTTATTTAAATAATAAAGAACATTCTTTTCTAGTGTTGTTATATATTGACATATCAGACAGAACAGTGACTTTTTATAACAAAACATAATGCTAGATAGATTAATTTTAAGATTTTTAAAAATCATATATAGTCTCTAATTTTATTTCTTAACAAGCTGATAGACTACATATCTCAAAAGTACACTCAAGACTTGGAAAATATTTGAAATATTATTCTTAAATGATTTTAATTTTATTATCAGCACTGAAGACTATAATTATATTACATAAATTCTAAAAATTAACACTACTATATACGGTTTCTACGTTTTTAGGTTATCCCGTGCAGCATCAAGCTTGGACACATTGATAGTTGATCAGCTGGGATGTATGGCCTTAGCTAGTCCAGAAGGACCAGCACATGACGAAATAATGAGGATGTTCACCGTAATCACGGTAGAGGCCGCCAGTGCTGCGTATATGCATACAGATGACAGGAAGCAGTATAGGTGGGTGATATTTAATTTTAAGCATATCCACTAAACTAATCTAAATCGCAAAAGTCTATTAGTTTGTAATTGTACCTAATTGGTCGATTCGTACTGCGACTCTAATGTTGATATGTGGGAAGCATTTTTAGACTGCGTTTTGTATTGAAAAGGATGATCTATAGAAAAAGTACACAGGTTATATATTAATACATATTTATTAGCTTATTTTTACGATCATTGACTCATAAATAATTAAGTACTACTTAATTACGTGGACACTGACGGTGGGTCTGATATATAAGTTCAAGGTCGCTCAGCGAGCTATGGAGAGAGCTACGAGTATGCTCGGGATTTCTCTGAAGGATAAAGTCAGAAACATTGACATCCTTCAAAGAACCAAAGTTACCGACATAGCTTTCAAAATTAGCAAGTTGATGTGGCAATGGGCTGGACACGTCTGGCGCAGAAGCGATGAACGATGGAGTAAACGGGTCCTGCAGTGGAGACCACGTACGGGAAGACGCGGAGTAGGACGACCCCCCGCCAGATGGACAGATGACCTAAAGAAGGGGGTTGGATGAGGGTGGCAGAAGATCGTGTAAAATGGCGAGCCTTAGGGGAGGCCTATACCCAGCAGTGGAGAGACACAGGCTGATAATGATAATTATTACTATGCACACTATATATTAATTAGTTAATAGCAGTCTCATCAGATTTAATAGTTAATCTAGTTACTACTATAAATTGACCAAGACAAATTATTCCAACTGTGCTCGCTGACGTTTGAGAGTCGAATGGGTGCCAACCGCCCGCGCCAGTACGCGTCGATTTTTTCCCTTCATTTACGCTCCACGTCATCTGTTGCCAGTGTTGCCACGCCAAAAATTCTAGCGGCAACAGATTTCCATAATTCATTTAATCCTCTTATTTAATCTACAAGGTTGGTTTTAAATATGGCATGTACATTCAGCAAGCTAAAGCATTTACGAAGACTTGTCTATTAATATTGATGGCGCGGGTTTAGCGGACTGTATAAAAAAAAAGCGAGGTTGCGGTAATCGCCAACTTAGAATTCACAGACGATACTGTGACAATTGGTGCAATCAACAAACAAGAGAGGAAACTGGTAAAGGAACTCACCTGATGTCCTCGGCACCAGCACTTGTAAATATCACTAATTTTGCGGGGTTTTTCTAATGCGAGTATAATAGCAACGATCGCGGCGATTTCTTCGTCGTCTTCTATGACGTCTCGAGAACAACGACTGCGCGACCACGACTGCCGTCGCACACACGGCGGTCCGTCATATATTTCTTCTTTTCAGGTGCGCAAGCGCAGCGTGAGCGGGATAGGTAATGTAGAAAGGAAGCGGACAGAAAGAGACAGGACAAAGGTGTAGGGGTAACAAATTAGGACGTCTGTTTATGCACCGATAAATCACAATAACGCCTAACCATCCAAAATTGGTCGAATTACTTTTAATTATTGGCCATCGGCGCGAACATTCCCCCCAGCTTGAAGCGACCCAGTCCTTCAAATTCACGAAACGAGTTACATTACCCACGTATGCGAAATAAAACGAAATTAAATAATAAACTAACTAAACTAAATTAAACAAATTACAACTAAAGCGATATGAACGATAGCGAGTCGAACTATTGGGTAGGTAAAGGGCAAATCTTTACCACCGGACGACGAAAGACTCCTGATTTAGTCCGAACGTCGACCACGCGAACCACTCCATCTCTTCCAGGAAACGTATCCTCAATTATTCCAAGCGGCCAGGCAAGAGGCGCACAATTATCCGACTTTAGCAGAACGACAGTACCTTGCTGCATCGGCGCACAAGATTTAGTCCATTTCTTACGAGGTTGCAACGTGTTAAGGTACTCGGTTTTCCAGCGCGTCCAGAACGACTGCACGAGTTGATCGACTACGCGCTTGCGACAATGCAGATCCACGCTGCCTTTAGGTAAAACCTCTACGGGAAGTGACTTTAACGGTGTCAGCGTTAAAAAATGTGCCGGCGTGAGAGCAAGGGGCTCCGATGGGTCAGAGCTCAAGACAGACAAAGGTCGCGAATTCAATATGGCCTCTATTTCAGTAAGAGCGGTACCCATCTCTTCGAAGGTTAGTAGTTGGTTGCCGACAACCTTTGCGAGATGTAGCTTGACGCTACGAACATTACTTTCCCAAATTCCACCGAAGTGTGGCGCCGAGGGAGGGTTCAGCTTCCATTCTATACGATGCTCGCGGAGCTCACTGGCAAACTTATCCCGGTACTCGTTAGAATCCACCAACTTATAGATACTGGCTAGATATGACCTTGCACCTATAAAATTTGTTCCGCAATCCGAATACATAACCATAACGGGGCCTCGACGTGACAAGAAACGTTTAAATGCATTTAGGAAACAAGCAGTACTTAAATCCGATGCTAACTCGATATGCACCGCCTTTGTGACGAGACATACGAAAATACAAACGTACGCCTTGATACTGTGCACCCCACGACGACGATAAGGGACGACGTGAAGCGGCCCGGCAAAATCCACCCCCGTGTGACAGAAGGCCTTAGCTTCTCTCACCCTGCATGCGGGCAGGTCCGCCATCATAGGGAAAGTGGGCCTGGGGTTACATCTATAACAAACATTGCACAATCGCACTCTCTTTCGAACGATATTACGTGCCGACACGATCCAATATTTTTGTCGCAACAAAGACATTAACAATTGGGGCCCGGTATGCAAGTATTTGCGATGATAACTATCAATTATTAAATCAACCATATGTCCACGATTCGGGAGTATAATAGGATGTTGACCGTCATAATCCAACGCGGCGTTCGTCAAACGACCCCCGACTCGAAATACACCACCGTTTAAAAAAGCATTCAGCCTGCGAAACGCTGGTGATAACGCGCGACCTGCCTTAGCATTCAAAAATTCTTGTGGGAAATAAACCTGCTGCAACTCTTTTATTAACGCCAATTCAACGATTAACAAATGTGACACTTCGAACTTACGCGGTAGTTTTCTAGCAAAGCGAAAAACATAAATTATTATGTTTAATAATTTTGACCAGGTAGACGCACGCGATGCGAGGGAATACAACAACGATGGTGACTCACGTCTTTCTGTAGCAACCAGAACAGTCGATTTACCTTCGGGGATTTCAACAACGACGCTCGGATCAAAGCGGTGAACCGGCCACTCTTCCACCGGGGACTGAGCAAATCGAGGTCCCGGAAACCACAATGGATGATCAAGCAACTGCGCCGGCGTCAACCCCCTCGACAGACAGTCGGCAGGATTTTCCTTACCCGGAATATGATAAAAAACGTCGGCGTCGACGTTATCCTGAATCTTTGTGACACGATTTGCGACAAAAGTTTGCCAACGAGATGGCGGCGAATGGATCCATGCAAGAGCGACCGTACTGTCCGAGAAGGCAAATATATTGTCTATTTTGCAGCGAGACAAATATGTGTCGATAACTAGGCGCATCAATTTGGACAATATTAGAATACCGCATAATTCTAACCTAGCGAGAGAAACAATACGAAGAGGTGCGACCCTCGATTTAGCGCAAACAAGATTAATTACGAAGCTATTATCGCGCGGGTCGTACACGTGCAGGTACACTACCCCTCCGTATGCACTCTCCGACGCATCTGAAAATCCTAGAATAGTAACGACACAACCATCCCTGACACCCACGTGTCGAGGCAACCTTATTCCCTTGAGTTGCGGCAATTCAGTCTCAAACTGTCTCCACAATGTGATGACACTCTGTGGCGGCGTGACGTCCCAGTCGATATTATCTTTCCACAAAGATTTAATTATTAATTTTGCCAACAATGTCACTGGCGCGACAAACCCCATAATATCCCAAAGCCTGGCGACGGTCGACAAGATATTGCGTTTCGTACAAGCTCGCGATTGTACATTTATTGAGAAGGTAAACTCGTCTTCGAAAGGTAGCCATTGTAAACCCAATATCTTTAAATAACTATCTTCGCTAAACTCGACGATCTCAGCTAGACGACGGGCTACCGGAATCGATTCCATCACCTCGGGAGAATTGCTAGAAAACTTAACCAATTCGAACCCACCCGCAAGCGACAGCGCGATGAGTTGACTGGCAAGTCTCGTACCGTCAGCAACACTAACACAACTCGTGACGACATCGTCCATGTAGATGTCTCTCGCAGCGACCGCAGCGGCGTCAGGAAAGCGGTTCTGTTCGTCCGAAATAAGTTGACGAACAGTACGCATAGCGAGGTATGGACTACAGCACAAACCGAAAGGTACACGCGTCAATTCGTAAAGCTGAAGCGGCTCCTTAGGATCAAAACGGTATAACAAACGTTGAAAACGTCTGTGTTTTTCATCGATGAGTATGCGTAGGTACATTTGACGAATGTCAGCGCTAAAAGCAACGTGGAAAAGGCGAAAGTTCAACAATATTTTAAACAAATTGTTTTGCAGGTTGGGGCCAGTATGTAAAACATCATTTAACGAAAATCCCGAAGTAGTTTTTCTACTCGCGTCCAGGACTACGCGCAGTTTCGTTGTAGCTTTATCTCGGCGAGCTACGGCGTGGTGAGGGATAACATACTGTGGCAAATCCCCCTCCCTCGTATGTGCGACCGGAGTTAGATATTTTTTTTCCAAATAGTCTCTAATGATGTTGTCGTACTCTAATTTAAACGACGGATTCGATTGAAACTTACGCTCCAAAGCGTAAAACGAGCGAGTAGCGTTGAGCAAGGAATCTCCCAAAATCGATGCGTCACGCTTAAAAGGAAGCGTCAGCGTATAGCGGCCACTCGCGTCACGCGAGGTGGTGGCACGAAAAATAGATTCACACTCCTTTTCCTCCGAGGTGAGAGGGAGCGCGACATCCGGAACGTCCTCCAATTCGAAAAATTTATTAATATCTAATGATATATCAGTAGAACAAAAGGTGTGACTCATATTATCCCGAGGAACGTCCATTGCCGGAGCTTCTCCAACAATCAAATATCCCAATACAGTTTCGATAGCGACTGGTTCGCCAGGCGCGCGAGAGATCGTATTTGAGCGTAGTATTCGAGCGAATACCTCAGCTCCAACAATCATGTCAATATCTGCGGGTTTATAATAGCGACAGTCTGCAAGTGGAAGGCTATTTAAATAATTTAAACTAGAAAACATAACAGACGTGCTAGGTAATTTGCTCGTGATACGCGCGACTACTAACGGTTGGATCGTAAAACGGATAGAATCATCAAATCGGGAACGGATCGTTAAGGAAGTGGTTCCTAAAACGGGGTTGCTAACATCCCCAACCCCGGCAATATGCGTGATTTCCGGCGATCGTAATTGCAGTTTTAAATGATGACAACAAGCACTTGAAATTATGTCTCTTTGCGACGCGCTGTCTACTAATACACGAATTGTTTGTTTATTCCCATCGGCATCCATCACGTTACATAAAGCTGTACCAAGCAAAACGGTTTTCGTATGAGAATTAATTTCGTCACGATATCCATTGACCGCGCATAAAGACACCGACGAAGGGTCGCCGCTACCAGAAGCGGCAATGGAAGACTGTATCGACTCAACCGACGGCTGCTCGACTACGGCAGCCGCGGGCGCAGGCGAGAGCGAGTTGGCGTTATCCATTCCAAAGTGTAACAGAGAGTGATGGGCGCTGGAGCATTGAAGACATTTATTTTGTGATTTGCATCTCCGAGCAACATGTCTTCCACTTAAACAATTTAAACATAATCTGTTCGCTTTAACGAATCTATATCTATCCTTAGGCGACATACCCAGAAACTGGCTACATTGATAAGGCTGTACGTGGTCGCTCGAATCGCAAACAATACATGAACCACGGCTGATATTCACGAAAGTCTTAGTAACCGTTGATCTGGGAGGTCTGTTATGACCATACGACGACGATGGTTTGACAGAGCTACTAGCGCGGAGCAAGACTCGCGATTGTTCTCTAATAAACTCGACAAATTGCGACACGGGTGGAAATACATTCTTATGCGACAACGACATTTCAAATGATTTGACCGTTTCCACGTCCAGGTTTTTCGTACCTATATAAATAAAAACAAAATCCAATAAACTATCTAGGTTTAACTGCTTTAAAGCACAAATTAACGAGGCAAACCTATCAATATAACTTTCTAGGTTCGTTGGATTCGCATTTCCGACATTTGGCAATTTGAACAATTGGTCCAAGTATGTCGACCCCAAAAGCCTTTTGTCGTTATATTTATCCACGAGGGTTGTCCACAGAACTGTATAGTTCTCGGCTGTAGGTAGGAACCCGTGGCAGATATTCTGTGCCTTTCCCGTTAGCTTGCCGACTAAGTATTGAATTCTTTCGCCGTCAGACAAGTTTTTATTTTCGTGGATAACCGTCCTAAAGTTTTCGTAAAACGTAGGCCAATTTTCGATTTCACCATTAAACGAGCATAATTCTAGGCGAGGTAGTTTGGAACGGTGTTCAAGGGTTTGGGTTTTACCCACATTCGATTTCGATTCGTTACGTGACGAGAGAATGCATGCTTCCGTGTATTTTATTTTCGAGAATAAATCTTGGAACGAGTTTAATGCTTTGTAATTCGGTTCCTTATCAGGATGGAGGGCTAATTCGATTTCAACTTTTTCATCTAACATATTAACGAATTCGGAACGTATTAAATCGATAGTCGAAGATTTAGTCATAAATATACTGGACAATTCTTCACTTTCCTTCACATCGCGAGTGATACAATCATAGCATGATTGTATTTGGCTAAAATGAGCCGACAATTTTGCGTTTACTTTTCTTAACTTCAGTTCTAATTTCGCATCTGACGACATTTTAGCGATTTTACTTATTTTAATTTAAAAACGAAACGAACCAATGCGGCCGAAGTGACCAACTTATGATGGCGCGGGTTTAGCGGACTGTATAAAAAAAAAGCGAGGTTGCGGTAATCGCCAACTTAGAATTCACAGACGATACTGTGACAATTGGTGCAATCAACAAACAAGAGAGGAAACTGGTAAAGGAACTCACCTGATGTCCTCGGCACCAGCACTTGTAAATATCACTAATTTTGCGGGGTTTTTCTAATGCGAGTATAATAGCAACGATCGCGGCGATTTCTTCGTCGTCTTCTATGACGTCTCGAGAACAACGACTGCGCGACCACGACTGCCGTCGCACACACGGCGGTCCGTCATATATTTCTTCTTTTCAGGTGCGCAAGCGCAGCGTGAGCGGGATAGGTAATGTAGAAAGGAAGCGGACAGAAAGAGACAGGACAAAGGTGTAGGGGTAACAAATTAGGACGTCTGTTTATGCACCGATAAATCACAATAACGCCTAACCATCCAAAATTGGTCGAATTACTTTTAATTATTGGCCATCGGCGCGAACAAATATATTTTAAAAAATAAATTCTTTAAGGAGAAGAAGACATTAAGCCTACAAGGCATTTTCTAATATCTAACCTTTGGAAGAGTATGAGATGAAGAGTAGTGCTGATATGAAATAATAAAATACCTAATAAACAATATACTACATTCACTACATACTAATAAATACATACAATACATCCTAAAAATACATACACTACATCCTAAAAAATACATACACTACATCCTAAAAAAATACATACACTATATCCTAAGAAATACATACACTACATCCTAAAAAATACATACACTATATCCTAAGAAATACATACACTACATCCTAAAAAATACATACACTATATCCTAAGAAATACATACACTACATCCTAAAAAAACATACACTATACCCTAAGAAATACATACACTACATCCTAAAAAATACATACACTACATCCTAAAAAATACATACACTACATCCTAAAAAATACAGACAGTACTTCCTAAGAAATACATACACTACGTCCTAAAAATACAGACAGTACTTCCTAAGAAATACATACATATTATACATTATACTAGTATATATTTGCCAAATTTAATTATAATTTAATTTATTAGTGATATTAATTAAAGTATCATCACGACCGTATCCCTTGCGGTGTGGTCAGAAACCATGCTTATAAAGAAGCGGATAAACATTTAGCCAACTTTACTATAAGCCCATCATTACAAGTGGCAAGCTCGTCGATGTCTCCAGCGTACCAAACTACAAGAGATATCACAAATAAATTATTGTGTTCAAAGAGGAATGGAACCTTCGCGTCTAAATCCATGAACTTAACTGCTAGACCACGGAGGCAGTCACTCTGATGAAGGCGTGTTTTTGGTCACTGACGCAAATTATAATAAATGTGTTACAGGCATGTATCAGGGGCAGTATTAAACGCGCTCGCGAACATTGCGGCAAATGTTCGCGGTACAACAGCTCGCTTGGAGTTATTGACTCGACTTTTGGAGTTGTTCGTCCAACTAGGTTTGGGAGGCGAAAGGGCTACCGATAGGTCACCAGCTCCAGTGTTGAAAGCTTCGGGAAGTGCTGGAAATTTGGGGGTCCTAATACCTGTTATTGCGGTAAGTTTACTCCAAAATATATGAAAGAATGCATAGGGACTGTTTACGCCATTATTTAACTTATATTTGTAATAGTTGAATCGGTTAATTATGAAGAATCCAAAATTCCCTCCATTTTACAATAACCACAGTATCCTAACACTAGATGGCGCCACATTACTTTAAAGTTGAATAAAATAAAATGAATCTGCAATGAGAAGTACCCACTTGTGGATTTGCATAAAATATATTTCATTATTAGCTTTATTGCTTGGACCGCGCCCCGCCCCATATAGAAGTCTATGATCTACCGTGATCACGTTCTGCTGCAGACTTCTGTGATCCAACAGAATCCTATAACAATTTACCCCATCCACATTTTTTACCATCAAGGCTGGTAGAATCGTCTATAGATCGCAATTTAAGAAAAAGCTAGCTGACGCATATTTTTTTTTATTGTCTTTCAGGTATTAGTAAAAAGATTACCACCCATCAAAAGCCCGAAGCCAAGATTGCACAAGCTATTTAAAGACTTTTGGCTTTACTGCGTTGTAATGGGATTCACAGCTGCAGAATCAGGTATCTATCTAACAAACATAAATAATAATTAATTCATTTTCGTAGTCTTATTAATAAACGCTGGAAATGACTGAGATTTTTTTACTATTGGGGCATTTATTACGCAAAACAATTTAGGGTCTTAAAAAAGTTTTTCTTACAAATTTTCTTACAATGGGGTAAGAAGGGATAAATAAAAGTGGGTCGACAATGTCTTATTTTTTCTTACAATGGGGTGAGAGAGGGTTTACAAATTGGTTCGACAATGTCTTATTTTTTCTTACAATGGGGTGAGAGAGGGTTTACAAATTGGTTCGACAATGTCTTATTTTTTCTCACAATGGGGTGAGAGGGGGTAAAAAAAAGTGGGTCGACAATGTCTTATTTTTTCTTAATATAATGCGGACAAAGGCCGACTTAATGCTGCTAGGCATTCTTACTAGTCAAACTTAGGGACAATTTAGAGCACATGCTAAATATAATAAAAGCATTTAAGTCTGTGAAAAAAACCAAAAAAAAACCTGAATACTATATACTAACGGACCCATCGTTTATCTTTTTCCTTTAGATTCTTACGTAGTAATATTAAACAGGGGGGAGGGGGTAGACCTAGGTAGCCCTTATTTTTTTCTTACATAATGGGCTGGTGAGAAACAGTCTTTTTTACTTATAAGAAAATATATGCGTGTTTATTAATAAGATAAGTAATCACTTGTTATAACGTTTTTTAATTATTTATATAAATAAGTAATATAATTTGTGATAAATCCTTATCTTTTATGAAAAGATAAAAAAAAAAAATTGCAATAATAATAATAAAATTCCATATAAAAATTTCATTATAATGTATTTTTATAGATATATATTCATATAAATAGTTAAAAATCGCTATTCACACGGATTGAAATCTAATAATTCTTCTACTAAAGTTCTAAATGAATCAGCACACCTTTCTTGTCTATTTAGCAAAGAAATGTGCACCTAAATTTCGTTGCAACGAACAATAATTTAATTTCAACATCTCACATACTTAATTTGCAATTTAAAATTACTAAATTATATCAGAGACCCCATTATCCGAGATCAATCTTAAAGTAAAGTATCAGAGACATTCTTTCATCAATTCAATCATCATCAGATTTACCAATAATAATAAAAAATATGGACCTACTGTTTCCATTATCCCTTCGTTCCGAGACGCGATAATAGTAACCTAAACACGCTTAAAGGTGTTCCGATACGCGCCTAAACTGTTTTGCCAAAGCTATGTGACGTCACAAATGACATTACTCCTCGCGCTTAGACTGCTCACAATATCGAGGTAGATCGCTCTGAGCGCTGTCAGTTTTTTGACATTATGTCGCGCGCCATTTTCAAATTTATTTAATATTAGGTTTTCTTTTAAATTATATAATATTGTAATTCGATTATACGATGAAATCGGTGGTTGCCTGTAATTGGTGCAGCATCTGTTTTCTGTCTTAGTTGTAAGTAAAAATCAATGTATGTTTTGTTGCTGTCACTGTTGGCGACCCTAAGAAATAAATAAATAAATATTGTTTGTATATTACTTCTAAAACAAATCTATAATTAATATTAAAGTAGGAAGTGGAAAAAAAATGTCTATAAGACGGCAATTTATTTTAAAAGATCAAAATAAGTTAATAATATTAAACTTTACACATTTAGAGATGAATAAACCTTTGTTAGTATTCATACTCAAAGATATGGAATCCGCAATTTATCTTCCATAGATTAAAAAAAACTAACATTTTATGAATGAAAATGTGATTTAGACCGTTCCGAATTGATATCACGCTCTGAGCATCCAAATCGCGATATTTGTTTCGGAACGACACGGTCAGTGTCATATTCGTTCTAAGCGCTCTGAGCGCGATTCGAAATGAGGGGTATATCAGTGACAACAGACTGTCAGGAAAAGCTGTTATAAGTCCGCCTATTGGCAATTCAAGAATTTATGGATAAACTGCCTCCGTGGACTAGCGATTAAGTCCGTGGATTTAGACTCGGAGGTACCGGGTTCGATTCCTGGTCGGGACACAAAAATATTTATTAATGTAAATAAATACATTTAAATAATATTGAATTTATTTGTGATATTTCTCGAGTTTGGTACGCTGGAGACATCGACGAGCTTGCCACTTGTCATGATTGGCTAAATGTGAATCCGATTATTTATAAGCGTGGTCTCTGACCACCCCGAAAAAGAAACGGTCGTGATGATACTCATACTTTATAAATAATTTTAAAGTCTGATTTTTTTTAACAGCTGGTTGCAGAGAGGATGACTAGAATAATCTAAGATAAATATTTTAATATAGGCCACTTGTCACTTTATTATTTCAGCTAATAACGTGTAGATATACAATACTAAAAGATAACTCATTACTGCAACCGGCGGCGGTTAGACTAATTGTCAATTTTTACTAAATACTGCCTCCGTCACACTAAGTCCGTGGATTTCCTCGGATTCGATTCCTGATCTATTTCTCAAATTTGGTACGCTAGAGACATCAACGCTTGTCACTTGTCATGATGAGCCTATAGTAAAGTTGGCTTCAAGTGAATCTGTTTCTTTAAATCGTGGTTTCTGACCACCTGTATAGGATATGGTAGTATATTTAATATTTTACTGTAATGTGTATAAATGTGTGTTTAAATATTAAATTATTGTTGGTTGCAACTTTTCTATTAAAATTCGAACTAATTGGCACAACTTTCATATTTTATGCAAATATTTCATGCTATGAATACTGTATAGATATATTTGAACTTATTATATTATCTTCTTCTATGGCCACACCTGTAGCCATGCGGAAGCGTGAGTATATAAGATTGCTACTTGAATGTACCATCATAGTGTTGCTGTGTTATAATTTGCTTTATTTAAGCTGGCAATACATTTTGTATATTTTAAATTTAAATAACTGCTCGAGGACTATATTTTTAATTTGTAGTCATATTAATTTAAAAAAAAAGTATTCAGTATTGATATATATAAAAAAAAACCAAGATAAACTTGTTAATTTCAGCTTCTTGTCTATTTAACATAATACAATATTTTTTATATTTGACAAAACAGAAAATTTTATTTATTTCGGCTTTTGTATTTAGTAGTATTAATTGTATTTTGTAAAGATAGAAATGTGTTTTTGTGCCTGTGGATTGCTAGCTTAAAACGTGTGTGTTAACAATATTTAAAAAAAGTACTGTCAAACTGTGTTACTCATAATTGTGCTTTCTCTTCGTGCTATTTAGAGGCAAATCCATTTTTTAAAAATATGTATATAATATGTCCTAAGTGGTCTCGCGTCACTATTTTCGAATGTAAATTTTAATAATAATAAAATAAATAGCATAAGTACGGGCTTTAATCTTTGCCGATAACACAATGTACCACTTGTAATTGTCAAAAGAGCAATATTATTTTTAGGCTTCAGTGACCATTTTCTGTTACTTAGTTATCATATACACATACCCAGGATCTCGGACTTAATATATATATATATATATATATATATATATATTTTACATGTCACAAGGATATTGTTGTCGCGTCGATGAATTTGAGATGAGAAATGTAGTCAATCAACTTTCTAAGAAATAAATTTCGGTAATTTCGGTAATCGTATAGTTTTAGTAAAAACGTTATAAATGTTTTTTGCTATTTCTCTCTTCCTAAAATTAGTTAAATGACAGTGGAAAATTAATTTCCCAGATGATGAGAACATTAATTCCGTTGGAACAAAATAATAGCAATTTTAGTTTTGCCTCTGAATAGTTCTATATGTATAGTATAAATATATTTTTATTATACATTAACCGCTTATGCCTTGACTCAATATTAGTGCATTAATAAAAGTTGCAGTGTATGTATAAAGGAGCTATTTAGTGTATGCGTAGGGTGATTTTTTAGGTACTTAAGTTATTGTATTCATCAAGTTTTTTGAAATTTCCATTACTAATACCTATATATTTCTTGATTTATACCCTAATACCTATATTCTAAGATGTATCCTTAACGGCTGTTCCACTCAACTATTTCTTCCAGCTGTCAAACGGGATCCTCGTAAGGCCGATCCTCAGAACAAGTGTTTTGAAGGTTTTAAAAAAAATAGCTTTTTGTTATTTTTTTGCTAGTTTTTTTTTTATTATTTACATATGTTTATTATTATTTTTATTTGGCTGTAAATTTCATGCAATTATAAATATGTGGTTAACGTGGTGGGTACTGCATGATCTAATGTATCTTATTATCGTTAAATGATAAAAACCTGTGCAATGCTGTTTGTAAGGTCAACCTAAGAAAAAAATAAAAAAAAAAAATAACATCAATACGCTTCTTGTTTTTAATGTACGACGCTATGTGCCTTGAGTTTGACAGTTCTATTTCTCGCGTGCCAAAGCGTCCCTCCCGTTTGGCAGCTGGAAGGAATACTTGAGTGGAGTAATCGTTGAGGTAAGGTCTATGAATACAGGTGTAAGTTTTTGGAAGTATTGCAATCCGTCAAATATACCTTCAAACGACAACGAACAAAACAATTACGTTTTCTGCAATATTAATATTATATTTCACGGATAATAATATCTTCCTATAGTTCCGCCTCTTTGCTGTGACGATTTATTATATATTTATTTACCCTGCAAGTAAGTGGCGCGCAAGGTCATATTAGCAACTGGAATCAGACACTCATGACTGACATCAGTCCCAAACACTGTGCCGGCTAGACTGGGCATGACGGTAATTCGATTTCGAAACGTGTGGATACACTTTACTGGGTTTATCAGCACGAACGGTGGATACTTCCCCGCCCCTGCGGATTGGGAAAATCCACCATCAGTCCGCCTACCACCTATTTGTTGTTCTCGTTGAAGGTATGTGCAATGATGTCAAATGCTGATTTTTACTTCCAAGGACCACTAATATTGTAAGCTTGCCATGGTGATATTTATATAAAAAATAACACCACAGGACTTACTCAAACGTGTGTAAGTTATCTACAAAGCCACTGAAATTAGCGATAAATTGTTTTAAAAACTCTTAAAGCCTAACTAAAATATTCGTCACAACAAAGTGGTCAATACTAATTCAAATTTTAATTAAAACTTTTGCTTAGGATTATGGCCAATGGAATGGTACGGTGGTGTGAAAGAGATAGCTGTCAAATCACCTTACCTTGTCTCGCAAACGTCACTGCGTTCAGAAATGCGGGAACTTCAATACACATCCGCAGTTCGAAACGATTCTGTATCAATTAATGAATTACAAGAGTTGAAGACCCAGATTCTGAACCTTTTGGATCATCAACCAGATGTGACGGTTATAGTTAACAAACTCACTTTCGCGCCTTGCATGTATTTGCTGAGCGTCTATTGGTTGGAGACTTTGAGGTTAGTATTCTGTTTATATTTATTACTGTTTATTTGACCGCCTCCGTGGTTTAGTGGTAACAAACGTTGCCGTGAACTCGGGAGGTTGTGGGTTCGATTCCCACCGGGGGCAAGTTGTACATTGTATAATTTGTCTCGGTCTGGGTGTTTATATGTATAATATGTATATATTTACAAAAAAATATATAACATGTAGTTTATCAACCATCTAGTTTCCGTAACACAAGCCTCGTAGCTTACCACGGAAATTAGATGGCGCTGTGTGACCTGTCTGGAAATATTTATTATATTTATTATTATTATTGTTCCTATAACTTATTCAATATAAAAAAAAATAGTGAACAAGAAAACGAGTGAATATAAAATGCCGGAAGGCATTAAGTTCTCCCTTGTACACTATTAAAGTTATTTTGTGCAATAAAGAATTTATAAATAAATAAGTACTAGGCGCGGTGTTGGCTCGGTTGTAAGAACACGTTCCTTAAATCCTACAAAGGTCGGTTTAAACCCCCCGGCATGTACCAATGAGAAATATACTTTTCTTAAGTACATTTGTCTAAGATTTACAACACCACCGTTCCCGTGCCTCGGAGAGCACGTTAAGCCGTCGGTCCCGGTTCCACTAATGCCATGCTGTGGAATCGTTAATAAATTGTCATTCAAGATTGACATAATATCCTCGCCAAGCCGTCTGGCCAGCGTGGCGAGTATAGGCCAAAATTCTTCAGATATATGTTCTGGAAGGCCCATCTCCAGCAGTGGAGGTCTAGGACGCTGTGTTCTAGGGGCTGTAATGATGATGAAAATGATGAAAGTACTAAAGTATTGCCTGCCTGTTTACGTGGTCTAGCGGTTAAGTCCGTGGATTTAGATGCGAAAATACCGGGTTTGATTCCCGGTTAGGACAAATAATTTATAAGTTTGCCACTTGTCATTATGGGCCTATAGTAAAGTTGGGTAAAAGGGAATCCGCTTTAAAAAAAAAAATTTTTTTTTGTAATTTTGCCCCTATATATGAGAATAACTATTATATTATACACCTATTTTATAACAATAATTCCATAACAAGAAACAATTTAAAATCAGAGTTCAGAGTACCAGCGAGACTTCGAGAGTATGTATGACAAAGATAAATGACCAATTTAAAAAAAAACGGAATTAATTTTCCAAAAGTAAAAGTAATGTATTATCACGACTGTTTCCCTTCCAGGGTGGTCAGAAACCACGCTTATGAATAAGCGGATTCACATTTAGCCAACTTTACCAACGCACTAAATTTTGATGACGAACAAAAAAATAAATTTAAATTAATTTAATTTTTCAGAGTAAGCAATTCCCCTGAACCAAGTCTCCAACCTATCATTGAGTATTTAAGTGATACTGCCCTTCAAAAGGACAAGAGTGGCATGTGGCTGTGTGTTGCCAGGTAAATTTCTTGTATAAGATAATAAATTGTAAGATTAGCTCGCCGTATTTATTAAGTAAAATAAACTTGAATTGTAGTAGGAAAAGGAATAGATCCAAACTGTTATTTGCTATCAGATTTCCTGGAACAAAATACTTGAAAAACTCCTTTGTGCTAAGATCATGTCTAAACTACAATGAAAATTTCGGTGATATTGATTTGTTCAGTGTTAGTGTTGCTAGGTAAAAAAAAAAAACTATAAAATTATTTAAATGAATCATAATTGGAATGCCTGGAGAACTTTTAATTTAATTAATTTATTTTTTTATTTACTATTTTTTTATTTTCCATTATTTTTCTATATATATGTATATTATTTAGTTGTATTTGTTATATAGGTATTGTTTTTAAACTTATCCCTATTATTATTATTATTTTTGCAAAATCTATGTTTAATATTTAAGTGGAAACTTTGCTGGATTGTGTAACTTTTAGAATTGTTGTTATTATGTAAGATCTGTATGTATCCTGAATAAATAAAAATAAAATAAAATATGAATTTAATGTATTTAAGGAACAATTAAAGCTATGTAATGGTATCATATGTAGTATATGTATTATTAGTATTTAATATATCATAGTTATTAGTATGAATTTTCGTAATATGATTGTATTTATATGTATATAGACTTATTTATAATACTTACCATAAGTTGGTATTAAATATATGCACCTACCTTACATTTGAAATGGTCTACATTGTCCCTAAGGTTGGCTGTCAGATAATGTCTAGCGGCATAGACTTACCGCCCCTTGTATAACGTGCAATAAAGTTTTAAATAAATAAAATAAAAATTAAATTACTGGCACTTAATATCTAGAGGCAACCTTCATTCAAGAGTGACAATTAATATCCTAAAAATGTCAGTTTAAAACCCAGCAAGTGCCACACCACACGCACAGTTCAGAATATGCACCCACATACCGTAGTCACCATCCCTTCGCGTACCTATAAATTTGGTGACTCATACATCTGTCGCACAATAAAGATGTGGAATGCTCTTCCAGCCTCTGTGTTTCCACGTTCCTATAACCTGGAGTCCTTCAACCCGTCTGGCCAGCGCAGTGGCGAGTGTAGGTAAAATTCGCCCAAGGCCCATCTCCAACAGTGGAGGTCTAGGATTCTGCATGATAATGACGATGACTTTCATTTGTATTCTAAGCTTTTTGTCTTTTAAGCTATTAATTTTATTTTTTATAATATTTATATTTTTAGTGTTGGCGACAAAGTATTCCAGAAGTTTCTAGACGTGATGTCTCAGAAAGTTAAGGACGAATCCCGAGAGAGGGAGCTAGAAAGTCATGCTCAATTCCTATTGGTCAATTTTAATCATATACATAAACAAATCAGACGAGTCGCGGACAAATGGCTCGCGGGGTTGGTGGATAAATTCCCGCATTTATTGTGGAATTGTCGAGTAAGTATGGGTTTTATTACTCTAACTAAATTCCGATGGCTGTAGGGTCGCATGTCTAATTTAATTTCTGTCAAATGTCATCAAAATCGGTTTAGTATTATAGACGTAAAGGCTACTTACAATAGTCAGACAGATATATCCTTGTATGATCATATGCCGTGGTGAAATAATGACGTCATCTAAAATATGTCTGTTCCTGGATTCCAAGGAAGGTTTTTGCCTAATTTTATCAAAATGGTTTAGTAATATAGTGAAGGCTAATTACAACAGGCAGACAGATATATGCCTGTATGGTCTTATATTGTGGTGAAATAATGACGTCATATATCATATTATATTTGTGGTAACTTTTGATTGACCTATTATGTTTTCATTATTTTTTTCTTAATGTGTTTATTAGTCGTTAGTTATCGAAAATTCGACATATCCTCTCATCGTCCATAGCACGCACTAGTTGAAGACAAAAGTCTTCAAAAGTCAGCGTTCTCCCCGTAATATCGTACGGAGCAGAGACGTGGACCCTGACAGTGGGTCTGGTTCACAAATTCAAGGTCGCTCAGCGAGCTATGGAGAGAGCTGTGCTTGGTATTTCTCTGATGGATAGAATTCGAAACGTTGAAATTCGTTAGAGAACCAAAGTTACTGACATAGCTTTCAAAATTAGCAAGCTGAAGTGGCAATGGGCCGGACACATCTGCCGCAGAACCGACGACAAACTGGTTCTGGAGTGGAGACCACGTATGGGACGACGCAGGGTGGGACGACCTGATGATGATGATAGTTATCCTGTAATGAATAAATAGATAAATATGTCTGTTCCTGGATTCCAAGGAACAGACCAAATGGCGTGGCCACATTCCATTGCTCATGAATGTAAAAAAATCGTATATTGTTTTTACAACGCCGCGGTCATTGCAATTTCGTTAAATTTCATATTTTTGCTTATCCTATTCCATTACCTTTCACGATCTTCAAGGTTAGCTGGTTAAGATTATGGCGTTATAAATCGCCTATGTATATTGACGTTGCGTTTTTGAAGTGATCGTTAAATGCTTAGACCCCACGCAATCTGGACGCATTTCAAAATGCGTGTCTAATTCTTTTTCTATTTAAATTTGCGGTGCGCTACCGCCAGTGGACAACGTCAGTACTTCAAACTGAAACCGTAAACGGTTGATGCGATAATCTATTATCAGTATGCTAAATTATTCGAACGATTCGATTAAAACGGCATTCGTTCGAATGTATGGTCAGTGCCGGCCTTCACTGCTCGATTCCATGGATCTAACTGTGATTTTTTTGGATTTGAACAGGCGTTCTAAATATTACTGACTTGTCCACTATGTATTTATGTATGTATGTCCATTTATATACGTCCAAATATATGTATTATCCATCTTCCCACACCTGCGTCTGAGCGAGAGGATCCACCGCACGCCGCACGCACAGCCTTGTGTCCACTGTGCACGCAGACGCACACCCGCCGTGCTAAAACCGTTTTATTCCGTAATTCGCGTTTTAAGCAATTTTCTCAACCGCTACCGCGTTAGACTTGGTGTATTGTGAAGGCCTAGTGACCATCAGTGATCTCTGGAAGAAGCTGCTGCATCACGCTGACCTGACAGACGACTATCGAACGTATCTCTTTGCTCACTCCTTCACACCTCCATAGAAAATACACCAATTACCGACGCCTCTATTAAGCACAGATTTATGTTTCAGGTGCTTTGGTCAATGCTAGATATCCTTCAAGTCCTAAGTTTTAGTTTAGAACTTGATGCCAATCAGGAGACCCCGCTTCTTAAAGTACCGGGAACTGACTTTACCTTACAACTTCAAGATACCTTGGAAGGCCGAGAGGTAAGTTATTTAATAGAAAAAAAAACCTAAATTGAGGGTAGTTATGTAATTTTTGTGTGTTAACAGAACAATTGGCAAAATGGTCCAAGGGTCTCCACACTAATAATATTTAGGGAATATATATAATGTAAATAATTATTTTACATATTGTATAATAGCGCTGATTTTAATAAAAAAAAAATTTTAGGGCATAGTAAAGGATTTTGCAGACCGATGTCATGGTATAGTACAAGAAGCTATGAAATGGGCACCTCAATCTACCAGGTCGCATTTACAAGAGTATCTTAATCAGGTAACAAACAGCTTATTAATATAACACCAAATCATAATTGGAAACTATATAACGACTTTTTTACACCGGTAAAATTTTTACATAAACATACATATTTTAATACTTTGATATACGAGTATTCGTCATCTTTTTGTCACAATTAAATTTTGGTCACTTAAATTTAGTCGCGTTTCAAACTGGGTAGGACATAACAATTTGTATAAACCTATTAAATTTATCGCATTTTGCTCTGGCACTTATGTTAGACTGTCTATCAGACAAGATAGGAATGGCATCTCAGATACCATTTCTTGCTTCCTCAGTACTTTGAAGTTATTATAGCGCCGACGAACATTTATTTATATCCCTATCGCGTACGTATAAATTTAGAGACTTACATCTGTCGCACGCTAAAGATATAGAATGCTCTCCCAGTCATTTCTATAACCAGCAGCCCTATTCTGTCACTTAAGCGCAAACGTTATATAATAATTATATAATAAATTGAGTATGACATAAGGCGTGTGAAATTAGTCTTGTAACAGATTATACTGAACGACTCTGCTGCAAGACCGCTTTCATTACATAGTGTCAACTAGCTGTCACCTATAAGTCCAGGGCAACCTTAGTATAGGGGACAGAAGTCTTCTACTAAATTAAGCATGTACAACACTGTATTTTTTTTCTTCAATATGTACATTTTCTTTTGTGTCAATAAACTATTATTATTATTATTAATGGAATCCGTTTATCACGCTATTAAAGTTGATATTTGCACGGCCGCTG
The DNA here is from genome assembly GCA_910589645.1 of Tinea semifulvella. NCBI lineage: Eukaryota > Metazoa > Arthropoda > Insecta > Lepidoptera > Tineidae > Tinea > Tinea semifulvella. The sequence continues at coordinate 10,294,784 of OU342594.1, forward strand.
TCAAGTTCGAGCGCTTATAGAGTTGAGAATTGAATACATTTTGTAATTATGACGCAGGCTCTGACGTAAATTACAAATTCCACTAATAACGTTTGCGACTAAGTAACAGAATAGGTCTGCTGGAGTCCTTCAAGCGAAGTGTGAAAAAGCATCTAGAATGAACGACATAATGGTAGGTACTGATGTCGGTTGTCAGTGACTGACGACAGTTGCTTCCATTCTAGGACCTCGCGTAGCACTATAAGGTGGACACGATATAGTGTAAAAAATAAAAATAATTCTATTTTTTTACTTCTTCCTCTTTTTAAAATGCCATCCCCTATCGGAGGTCGGCTATCATTAAGGCGATTTTAATTTTGTTGGCTGCTGTCCGGAATAAGGATTGGGTGCTCATCCCGAACAACTGAGGTTCTTGACGTGCGTCTCCTCCCCGTTCTTCTGGCAGCCTTGTATCATGCCTTGCATGACGAACTGCAGGAAGCTATACTTTTTATTGCGCATGATGTGTCAAAAGTACTCAAAACGTGTCAAAACATTGCTTTACTAATTTAAGTTGTTCCATGTTTTTGTTCATCCTTTGCAAGACGGTTTCGTTTCTTACTCTGTCCTTCCATGATATCTTCAACATTCTCCTGTATAACCACATTTCAAAAACTTCTTCGACATTGTGTTTGTCAGGGTCATAATTCGACATCATACAGGACATTGTAAAATATGTAGCATCGGACGAGTCGGCATCTTGTCGGAACTTTAAGATTGCTAAATACCTGCCGTCAGACGTTTATTGACTACAGAGTACTGTGATGAGCATATGGTGTAGATGTCCATTAAAATGTTGAAATATTACATTATTATTATTTTAAATTATTTATTTGATCCTTGTTTTATTTTTATTTTTTTATTTTATGTATTTTTCTATTACTTAGGTTTCATTTATATTTCTTGTCAAGATTTGTAAAGTGTTGTTTGAGTACCTACTTATTGTTACTAATACTTGTGATTGGTTACACTTAATTACTTTTATTATATTGTATGATTCTTAAGTTGTAAAACGGGATCAGTATACAAATGCAATTGTTATTTCATATCTCATTGTTATTGTACTGATTCTGTTGGTTCATATTTAATTTTTTTTTCATTATAGTTAACAGTGAAAATTTGTAAGGCTTTAAGATTAGATATTTTTTGTATACATAATATTGTAAAGGCTGTAAATATTCCCTCGAATAAATAAATAAATTGCTTAACTATTTTTGTACTCCTAGGTACCAAATTCAACTCTCTGGCACCATTGTGGCTTAGCCTTAGCAGTAGGAGCCTTGCTCGGAGCCGCTTGTCTTAACCGAGCCTCAGCCCCTCTGCCTCGAGCCGCCCTCGACAAAAGGCCTCCCTGTGTCACTCAGGACTCTGCAGCTTTACTAGCTGTTGTCTCACAAAGAAGCCGATATGCTGGAGAGGTAAGTTAACGGCATAGCTAGAAGTATATAATGGGGCGTCACGAACGATGTGATCTAAAGGGATTTGGCTCACATAATAATATTGTTTATAATTCACACTTAAAGACACACATACACAAAACACTACTCAGAGATACTTATTTTTTGTATAGTTGAGTTCCGATATTGACAAATTAATCCAGAGTAAGTTCGGAAAGCTTAACGTTTAGCTGGAGATTTAGGCTTATATGTTGGTACGGCCAGTTGATAATTATTATTATTATTAAATTCTTTATTGCACAAAATAAGTGTACAAAGGCGAACATTAATGCCTACAAGGCATTTTCTAACATCTAACCTTTGGGAGAGTGTGAGATTAAGGGTAGTGCCGATATCAAGTTTAACAATATAGAATATACTACACACACTACATACTAATAGATACTTACACTGTTACATAAATTACACATATACTTATAAATAAACGCATATATACATAGATATTATGCCAAATATATATTTTTAGCCTGATGACGACTGACGACAACAATATTAATAATAAGTTCTAAAGTTTAAATGAGTTAATTCCTTAAATGAGTTAGTTATATGGCAATGAAATGGTAAAACTTGCGCAGGCGCAGCTCCGACACGGCGACGTCTCCGCCCACGACCAATCACACCTTTCGTCCTCAAATAGAGTAACTATGATATTTTCTGAATAAAGGATGTGATGGAGAACATTATTTTAAGAATAATTGTCCCCACACCGTAACTTATATTAATTATATGTGTATTTATAAAGAACGTTTTAATGCGATTATGAGCGGTGGTGACTCGTTTGTAAAAACGCCTTAACATCGTAAAGAGGTGGGTTGGAACCACGGCATATACCAATAAGAATTACACTTTTCTTGCGTACATTTGTCATAGATTTACAACACCACCGTTCCCGTGCCTCGGAGAGCACGTTAAGCCGTCGGTCCCGGTTGAACTAATACCAACTTGTGGAATCGTTTATAAATTGACAAAATATATATAGTTATATCTGACCATCGCCAACATGCAATTTATAGGTAGCTGGTGCTGTATCAGCTGAAGGTGGTGGGGAGGCTGCGTTATGGAGAGTGGGGGGTCGGTTGCAGAATGCTTTGAAAGAGGCCTGTGCCAGTGGCTCAGAAACAGCACATAGAGCAGCTTTGTGGAGAGCTACAGCACTCTTGGTTCATGCTAAGCTACATCAACAAACGCATTCGGCATCTCCACAAGCCAGAGGGTTGCTGCATGCTGTTGGTAAGGAATTTATTTATTACAAAAACCACAGCTCATTGCAGCAAAGGCATATTAACCGTTAATATTAAAATTATACGCATAATATAATAATAATAATAATATTTCCAGACAGGTCACACAGCGCCATCTAGTTTCCGTGGTAAGCTACGAGGCTTGTGTTACGGAAACTAGATGGTTGATAAACTACATATTATACTTTTTTTGTAAATATATACATATTATACATATAAACACCTAGACCGAGACAAATTATACAATGTACAATTTGCCCCCAGTGGGAATCGAACCTACGACCTCCCGAGTTCACGAGAGGCAACGTTTGTTACCACTAGACCACGGAGGCGGTATATACTTATATACATCGCACCCTTTGTCGCAAAGTTCTCCAAATACGAATATATCGCCTGAGATCATTTCTCATGTGTTACGCAAGTTAATGTTTAAATACCTAACTACCTCATTTTGTATTGTATGAATGTGTATGAAATTAACCTCCATAATTCTTAGGCTATAGCGGCAGCTGATTGCCTTCGTTGCCTAGCGGTTAAGTCCGTGGATTTAGAAAATATTTATTAATGTAAATATTTGTGATATTTCTCGAGTTTGGTACGCTGGAGACATCGACGAGCTTGCCACTTGTCATGATTGGCCTATAGTAGAGTTGGCTAAATGTGAATCCGCTTATTCATAAGCGTGGTTTCTGACCACCCCGAAAGGGAAACGGTCGTGATGATACTTTACTTTTAATTGATTGCCTTCGTCTTTATTACTGGGGGACTTCCTTGTCCCGAGAATGAAGGAGGAGTCATACCAATCCTCCGAAGCTCTTTTGCTCCTTTTTATACAATCCTTGCTATTATTAGAAGATGAAGATACGGAAGCTTTAGATTAATTAATTTTATTATTCTTAAGTTAATGATATTTTTATATGTATTTTAGTTTTAAGGTATTTTATCTATGGGCCATCTGTTGCCTGTTACATACATACATATCTTCACGCCAGATCCCTTGCGGGGTAGGCAGAGACAATTGAGCGCCATTTGTCACGATCTCGACATACCTCTTTCGCTTCTTCGACATTTATCAACCTCTTCATACATGCCCGTTTCGATGGCTTTTTATTGCGCCGTCAGCTATTGTTTTATTTATTTGATCGTGATAAGTGAGTCTTGGTCTGCCAGGGCCTCTTTCACCCACAACTTTCGCATTATATATCTGGTTCGTCAATCTCTCTTCAGTCATCCTTTCAACATGCCCGAACCATCGGATCATGCCTTTCCTTATTTTTGTCCCTATGCTTTCTTTCATACCCACCTTTTTGCGTATTTCGTCATTACGTAGGCGGTCCGTTAAAGTAACACCGTATATCCGACGCAACGACCTCATTTTCATGATAATAAACAATTTATTATTATTATTATTACTAATTAATGACTCACCTGGCTGACTTGCCTGGTGGGTTACTGCTGTGCCAGGTATTGTAATCTCATAGGTACTGATGACTAAATTTAAAAGGTTATTAATTGATAGGTTATATTTTATTTTGTAAATCTAATATAGCTGAGTTTTCCTTGCAGATTCCTTTTTCAGTCAGATTAAACATTAACAGGTCACTGGAATCTGCTAAGCTGCTGGTCTTCTGCTAACAGCTTACTTATTGGACCACTTTGCTGCTTAGTCTTCTACTAGCAGGAGTAGAATCATTCAAAATAATTAAATTAATGACGTTTCATAAATGCCTGTAATAGGTTTACGTGAATAAAGATATTTTGACTTTGACCTGGTTTATTCTTTAACATCCTTACCAGTTACCAGCACTACATTTTCTCATTATCCTGTTTTACCACACACATTTCTTTGTTAGCTATATTTCATCTCCTTTGCTTATCGTTTCCGCGGCCGGCGCCGCCATTCGTGTCGCAACCTTCGTTTCCCTTTCGTGGTGGTCAGAAACCACGCTTATAAATAAGCGGATTCACGTTTACCCAACTTTAGATAGATAGATAGATAAATTCTTTATTGCACAATAAACAAAAACACATTTAAATGTACATAGGCGAACTTAATGTCTAGTGACATTTTCTACCAGCTAACCTTTACTATAGGCTAATCATGACAAGTGGCAAGCTCGGCGATGTCTCCAGCGTACCAAACTCGAGAAATATCACAAATAAATTAAATAATAATTAAATGTATTTATTTATATTAATAAATATTTTTGTGTCCCGACCAGGAATCGAACCCGGTACCTCCAAATCTAAGTTCACGGACTCAACCGCTAGACCACGGAGGCAGTTTTGTGATTTTGTGTGCAATATAGAATTATATTATTATTATTAAATAAATATTTATTTCAGCGTGGTCTCAAATTGAGATTTTCACTGAAGATGCGGTGACCACAGCGGTAGAATGTTGGCAATGGGTGACCACAGCCAGACCAGAGTTGGAGCTAAGGTTGATGCAAGAAATATTCGCAGCTTGGCAATGTACTGTGGATAGGAAAATGGGACTATTCTCCGAAGAAATCGAAGAAACCAGTCCCTTGGCTGCTTATGAAGGTATCATTTATTCCTAAAATTTAATGATATATTTGGATCAAGCGCTATGAATGACATTCGATGCTATTATGAGACAAAGAGTTGCGTTATTCCTTGGCTGTCTTCACACATCAGTATGCCTAGTGTGACAGTGAAGTTTCGTAAACGCAACTATAGTGGTATAGTTTTTTTTACTGAATTTTCGATGTTCATTGCCTGTTATTATAGAGAAGACAAATTTCTAAGCATTCTATGGATTCACCGTGCGGGTGCCGGGTCCATCGTGTGTGGGTAAGAGATGAGAAGAATGGTGTCTCGGGCTTGCGACCGACAATAGGCTGGTTTAAGAAAAGGAGGCCTCCTTTTTTTTTCTATTGCGCGATAATGCGCTCACCATCCACCATTCTGCTCCTCTCCCTACCCAACCAAATACTGTATGATTCCGTTAATGCCGTCTTGGAAGCTCGTTCCATAAATGTATTGACGGCAGACCTGCTTAAGCCCAATTCTTTCAGTAAGTGATGCAAACTTGCAATAACACGCAATGTAAAATAAAAAAACATAACTACAGCAGTTACGTTTTCGGAAACTTGCATTTTACACTAACCACACTATATATTCACACTTTTTAAAGATGCAATAAATATTCACAATTCATTTCTCTTCTCATTGTCATTGTAATGTAGTTGTATAATATAGATATTAGTTTCTGTTTATGTATATACGTTTAAGTAGTTTGTATATGTATTATTTATGTAGTGTATGTATTATTATTATGTAGTTATAAGTACGTTATTTAAATTAACATCAAAATTATTTAAATATTCTTTATTTTATGTTTGTTTTCTAAACCTACCATAATTGATACAATGTCCCGAAGGTTGATGGTAAGAGAATGCCAATCGGCATTACATACGCCTTTTGTTAACAAAACAATGAAGTTTTTAAAAAAATAAAAAAATAACAAGATCATACAAAATCTGTATGACATGTTGCTCCCGACGGCAATGTACAGGTATTGAATAGAACTGGCCGCATAGTGTACTGCTGTGTGGGTTGCTGCTGCTGCATATCTATGTAGTACTCCTTTTTCATTTGCAGCAACTACATCATTATTTCTATATTACTTTCCTCATCGTTTAAGTGGTTTATTTGTATATTTATTACGTGTATATAGTATATATATTATTTATTTATGTACGTGTTATATAATAGTAAGTAAATATTGGTATGTATATATTGATATATATGAACTTACTTAATATATATTTATCAAAATAAAATTATTATAAATAAATAATTGCTCCAAATAAATCGGCAAAGTGCCAAGGATACTGGCAGCATTGTGGATAATGGTGTTGATGAGCTGTTTTGACAACGCCTGCCGACATGTGACCTTGCGCCCACCTGATGGTAAGTAGCGTGCGAGTTCCAAGAATGTTAGCAACTAGAATCAGAGACTCATGACTGACATCAGTCCCTAACACTATGCCAGCTTGACTGGGTATGACGGCAATTCGAGCCTGATCCCGAAACGTGTGGATACACTTTACTGGGTTTATCGGCGCGAATGGTGGATACTTCCCCGCCCCATCAGACTGGGCAAATTACCACCATCAGTCCGCCTACCACCTAATCGTTAGTTATCCTTTAATAAATAAATAAATAATATTTCTCTGATGGATAGAGTCCGAAACGTAGACATCCGTCAGAAAACTAAAGTTACCGACATAGCCTTCAAAATTAGTAAGTTGAAGTGGCAATGGGCCGGACACGTCTGTCGCAGAACCGATGACCGATGCAGTAGACGACTTCTGGAGTGGAGACCACGTACAGGAAAACGCAAAGTGGGAAGACCCCCCGCCAGATGGACTGATGACCTGAAAAAGGTCGCTGGATGTGGGTGGCAAAAGATCGTGTGAAATGGCGAGCCTTGGGGGAGGCCTACATCCAGCAGTGGAGAGACATAGGCTGATGATGATGATGAAATAAATAAATAAAGTGAATTATTTATTATTTATTTAGCAGTGGTTTTTACTCGGCTACTGTACGACCCGTGTCAGTCTCAAGGTTAAATCAATAATTTATATTTAATTATGACGATTAATGTAAAATTAATCGGTGCAATTTGTCTGTTTTTTTAATAATATTATTATTATTATTTTTAGGGGCAAAATTGGAACCACGTCCGCCATTTGTAGCCGCACATTCTGTCTGGATTCGTTACATATGTGAAGTAGCAGAGACCGCCAAATACAATTGCCAAGAGAAAGTAGAAATGTTGGCCATGTTACTGCATAGATCTCTACCTATAACTGTGGGGGAGAGAAGAGATCATATAAATCGACATGTGGAAGCCGTTGGGGTTAGGTTTAAGTAAGTATTTAGTAATAATAATAATAATAAATTCCTTATTGTACAAAACCAAAACAAGGGCAGGTACATAGGCGAGCTTAATGCCGTAAATGCATTTTCTACCAACTAACCTTTGTGACTGAGATATGTAATAAGCGGGATCAGAAGGTTAAGAAGAAAATAGATAGTTGAAATTATTTATTACTAGATAAAACACAAATTAATTACATGCATATAAGAACTATAATTTATTTAACAAGTGTTTTGTTTTCGTTTTTTTTTCAAGGTACCAAATTTGTGCAATTTTTATGTTTACTTATTAGTTATTAAAAAAAAGAAAAAATGTATAATTTTTTTTTAGAAGTCATATTTTTATTTTGTAAATTTGTTAGTTTTTGTTTTTTTTTTTTGTTTTAACAGTAATATGTTTCTAATTTCTTCTTCTTTTTATATTGGTGAATGCAGTGACACCTAATTGGTACATATAAATAAATAAATAAATATTTCCAGACAGGTCACACGTAGTTTCCGTGGTAAGCTACGAGGCTTGTATTACGGAAACTAGATGGTTGATAAACTACATATTATACATTTTTTTGTAAATATATACATATAAACACCCAGACCGAGACAAATTACAACACAAAAGTGCACCCTCTGTGTAAATCATGTTTTGGTAAGCAATCACCCTGGCCAGGTATTTTGAGAATGACTAATGTTAATGTTAGAATTCATTTTATTTATTTATTCGGAGAAAAAAACAGAAATGATACATACAATTAGGCAAAGCATACAAAAACAAAGAGTCATATATAAGTTACATTCGAATCACTTAATTTGATATTTATTACTAAGAACATAAAAAAAAATAGTTTGGTGGTTTAAGTACAACACTCACCTAATTATCGTTATAAAATATTATTATTATTTTTTAAGTAAACTATTTAATTAACAATTTTAAAACTAAATCCGACCGTTAATCATTGTTGTCCGCGGGTCTAATCACGTCCACGACCAATCAGGTTGAACAAAGTGTAATCACGTATCGGGACCAGGCTCGGATTACCGTCATGCCCAGTCAAGTCGGCATAGTGTTAGGGACTGATGTCAGTCATGAGTGTCTGCTAACATTCATGGGCCTTGTGTGCAACTTACCATCACGTGGGAGCAAAGTCACATGTCGTGCTAGTAATAAATAATACAAAAAAATAATGTGCCTCCGTGGTACCGGGTTCGATTCCTGGTCAGGACACACAAATATTTGTTAATATAAATAAATACATTTAATTAATATTTAATTTATTTGTGATATTTCTCAAGTTTGGTACGCTCTGGAGACATCGACGAGCTTGCCACTTGTTGGCTAAATGTGAATCCGCTTATTTATAAAGGTGGTTTCTGACCACCCCAAAAGGGAAACGGTCGTTATGATACTTTACTTTACTTTTATGTGTTTTTAACACAAAATTCAAATTGCCAGTTAAAAATAAATTAATCTAAAAATCTTAGAAAATACAAGGATAAATAAAATAAACTTTTTTTTTCAGATTATTATCCTGCGGTCTATCTTTACTTCAAGGCGATATCCTCCCACGTTCTTTGGCCAGAAATATTTTACGAGAACGTGTATACAGCGTGTGTTTGGATTATTTCTGTAGAGGACTACAATGCCCGTCTAATTCATCACTTGCACTGCGCGAAGATATTATAACTCTTATCAAGTTTTGGCAATTGATGCATTCAGATAAGAAGTATTTGAAAGTCAGCGATATTGGAAGTAAGTATACAACTTTTTCAAATTGCAACCCCATGGGTGACCTTTAAATTAATGTTTTTTTTTTTCTATCATTTATACATTTCCATGAAATTGTCGTGAAGTCGGCTATGATCGGAGAAACTCGGACTGTGTGACCTGTCTGGAAATATTTATTATTATTATTTATTATTAATTCCTTCCTCTCTATTCCGTAATCGAACCACACGAACAGGTCAAAATATGCACCCACATACCGTGGTCACCAGCCCTTTGCGTACCTATAAATTTGGTGACTCATACATCTGTCGCACAATAAAGATGTGGAATACTCTTCCAGCCTCTGTGCTTCCACGTTCCTATAACCTGTCCTTCAAGCGAAGTGTGAATAGGCATCTAGTCAAGCCGGCTGATGTCGGACATAAGTGTCCGATTCCAGTTGCTAACATTCATGGACCATGCGCGCCACCTACCATCAGGTGGGCGCAAGGTCGCATGTCATAAATAAAACAAAAAACAGAATTCACTATGTTCACTCTCAACTGTAGTTTCCCAACTTTAAGGGAAACCTTTATATCTGGCAACACCTTTAACTGTGTCAGTGCCAATATTTTTCGCAGTTGTCAATCTGAAGTCGTTGAGGAGTTCTTCGCGCCATTTTGCGTGAACATGTCAAGTGCAAGTTTTTGTTTTGTAAATTAATTTGCTGTGGATATTATTGGTCAAAAGTGGTGTTGTTTTGTTTAATAATGTGCTACAATGTGTATAATTATGGAAAACGATAAATTGGACTTTAAATATTGGGCACAAGTTGCAGTTTATTTTAAGCAGTTTTCCCGCTGTGGACTCCCATATTTTACCCTACGTGTTTGGGCTATAATGCCGCGAGTGACTCCAAGTAAAGCATCAAATTCTGCAACATCTGGAATTTGATGATCCCGAACTCGGTTATGAACATATATTATGCAAATAAATTACGTGTTTAGGGCTGATGTATTCTGTACAATGTCCTTTAAAGACAATTAAAAAAAAAAAAATTAAGTCGTTGAACACATTTGACAATCTAACGTTTGCGACTAACTAACAGAATAGGGCTGCTGGATATATTGTTATATCTTCATATTTTGTCAAGGGTCATTGCAATTCGCCGACGAATCTCACATTCGCAACCTCCCTTACACTTTCACGGTTTCAGAGTCATCAAGGTCGGTTGTGCGTTACCCTGTGAGATCTGTCGACTACCATCAGCTTTATTATAGCTGTATTGATAGTAAAGTATCATCACGACCGTTTCCCTTTCGGGGTGGTCAGAAACCTAAATAAATAAGCAGATTCACATTTAGCCAACTTTAATAAAAAAAAAATGTAATGCTAAGAATATGTATATATAATAATAATAATAAATATTTCCAGACAGGTCACACAGCGCCATCTAGTTTCCGTGGTAAGCTTGTGTTACGGAAACTAGATAGTTGATAAACTACATATTATACTTTTTTTTTGTTGTAAATATATACATAGTATACATATAAAAACCCAGACCGAGACAAAATATACAATGTACAACTTGCCCCCGGTGGGAATCGAAACCACGACCTCCCGAGTTCACGGCAACGTTGGTTACCACTAGACCACGGAGGCGGAATAGCTATGCTTGGTATATCTCTAATGGATAGAATTCGAAACGTTGATATTCGTCAGAGAACGAAAGTTACTGACATAGCTTTTAAAATTAGCAAGCTGAAGTGGCAATGGGCCGGACACATCTGCCGCAGAACCGACGAACGATGGGGCAAACGGGTTCCAGAGTGGAGACCACGTACGGGAAGACGCAGAGTGGGACGACCCCCCGCCAGATGGACAGATGACCTAAAGAAGGTCGCTGGTGGGGGTTGGATGAGGGTAGCGAAAGATCGCGTTAAGTGGCGAGCTTTGGGGGAGGCCTACATCCAGCAGTGAAGAAATACAGGCTGATGATGATGATGATGATGAATTCTTCTTCCTAGGTGAATTCGAGTTAATAGGCCAGTACAGTCGCCAAAGTATTTACACTTCGACATCTCCGACTGACGCGCGCTCCTCCGTCAACAGTAGCGATATAGGAAGCAGACAGACTACCGGATGGATCAATACTGTAAGTCAATTTTAATTTATTTCCATATGGTTCACATTATAACTCTTGGGTATTGTCAGATACATTTTGCAGTTTACAAATTTACTAGATTAATGGCATAAACTATGGGTGGACCGTGAAGGTATGATACATTGTTGCCACAAATAATTAATAAAACCTAAGAATGTATAAATATTTAAAGACTATATAGATTATAAAAATAAGGCGTAAGTTTTGCAATGTTACAATTAAAAAGAGCTTTTGTCTATAGGTACCAATGTCCACGACCACATTAAGTAGCGGGGCCGGCAGTATAGGAGGCAAACGGTCCAATCGCTCCGTCAAGCCACAGTCCACGAAGCAAGACACCTATGTCAAAGACTACGTCAGAAAAAGGAACCTTATTTTGGAACTTATGGTGAGAATATTTTTCTGTTTAAAAAATAACTTGTCTCCCAATTCGACCACTTAAGATCACTTTTGGATATTTTTTAAGAAATCGTTCAATTTTTGTCTTCTATTTAAAAAAAAAACCCATAGTAATAGGCGCCAGTTAGCTCGGTTATAAGAACGCTTTTCTTATTTTTTTTTTTTTCTTTTCTCTAAAATAAGGCATATGAAAATAAAAATACTTGCATGTATGGAGATAGAAAGGCTGGCACTTATTTCTGCCAATGTATTAGCCACGCTATACAGAGGGGAAAAATTGCCAGTCTTCTTTGGACTATCTCCGATGGGATGTCTTTTGTTTATATTTTATTTCATTTATTATTTATTTTTTTATTAGGTTTAGTTTATAGTTATTTAATTTTATTAGTAGTTTGTTATTATTATTTTATATTTTGTAAATATTATTTTTATTATTTTTATTTGACCGCCTCCGTGGTCTAGTGGTAACAAACGTTGCCGTGAACTCGGGAGGTCGTGGGTTCGATTCCCACCGGGGGCAAGTTGTACATTGTATAATTTGTCTCGGTCTGGGTGTTTATATGTATATATTTACAAAAAAAAAAGTATAATATGTAGTTTATCAACCATCTAGTTTCCGTAACACAAGCCTCGTAGCTTACCACGGAAATTAGATGGCGCTGTGTGACCTGTCTGGAAATATTTATTTATTTATTACTACATTTTAATAGATGGTAGGCGGACTGATGGTGGTAATTTGCCCAGTCTGCCGGGGCGGGGAAGTATCCACCGTTTGTTCCGATAAACCCAGTAAAGTGTATCCACACGTTTCGGGATCAGGCTCGAATTGCCGTCATGCTCAGTCAAGGCACTATGCCGGGTTAGAGACTGATGTCAGTCAGGTGTGTCTGATTCCAGTTACTAACATTCATGGACCTCGCGTGCCACTTACCATGCACTATAAAAATACTCAGATTTGAATATTTTTTTAAAATGTTGCGAATTGTGCGAGCGAGAGGCATGCATTAAGCTTAAACTGTACAGTCTATCTTTTTGGAACAAACTTCCACTGACCATCAGACAAGCTCCTTCCATTCACATCTTTAAAAAACTACTGAATACTTTCTTTTTAAACAAGCAGAACAATATATTTTAACTCCACAAATTTCTACTTCCTAATAATATATTATCTTTATATATGTATATCTTTTATAATACTTATATATTAATGAGTATTTATGTAGTCTATGTATACATACTATTTATGTAGTTTATTGGTTAGAATTGCACCCCACATATTTATACTGTCTCACTCTCCCAAAGGTTAGCTGGTAGAAAAACTCGAAATGGCTTTAAGTTCGCCTTTGTACATACTTTTAAGTAAAGTGCAATAAAGTATTTAGTAAATAAAAATAAATATCTTTATAACATTATTCCAGGCTGTAGAAATCGAGTTTCTAGTGACATGGCACAATCCGCACGCTCGTCCCGAACAAGCAATTCCTGGAGAAGATAACATAGCTACCTGGAGATCTAAACCGAACACCGACAGGACCTGGAAAGACCACGCCAAGTTGGCCTGGGACATTAGTCCCTGTCTCGCTGTCTTCTTGCCAGAGAGGTCAGTCACTTATAGTAAAGTATAGTATCATCACGACCGTTTCCCTTTCGAGGTGGTCAGAAACCACGCTTATAAATAAGCTGATTCGCATTTAACCAACTTTACCATAGGTCAATCATGTGACAAGTGGCAAGCTCGTCGATGTCTCCAGCGTACCAAACTCGAGAAATATCACAAATAAATTAAATAATAATTAATTGTATTTATTTACATTCATAAATATTTTTGTGTCCCGACCAGGAATCGAACCCGGTACCTCCGAGTCCAAATCCACGGACTTAACCGCTAGACCACGGAGGCACTTATCATTCGTTAAAACGGTTACAATATTTTATTACTTTTAAGGGAAAGTTACTGCTAGTCAGGAACAAAGTCGATCGTCTGCCCAATTACATCCTTAAATCCTACAAAGGTCAGATTAACCCCCCCCCTCCCCCTTTTCCTAACCTAACCCCTTTTTATTTTAATATAAATAAGATTAAGTTCAATTGTTAAAAAAAACTATATATAAAGCAATAAAATTTTATAAAGTGATAATTCTACATATATAAATATAACAATACTTTAAACTATAATTTTTATTTTTAAAATAAAATAATAAGCAGTAGTCGAACACACTGTTAAAAACTTTGTGGTAAGCGCCTGGCCAAGAGCTGTCCACAATATATATAAATTATCATATCCTTTCAGATTAAAGAACGAAGGAATTGTTTTAGAAATGCGAAGGAAGGTACAATCTAATCCCACAGCTGTCTGCCACATACCCGACGCGTTGAAATACTTAGTTACCACAGAAACACTGCTTAACGATTCACACGAAGTGAGTAACCACAAAATCTAAAACATAATCAAATATAAACATATTTATGTCTCTTACTTCACACAAACATATTTATGTCTCTTTACACAAAAAATATTTATGTCTCTTACTTCACACAAAAATATTTGTCTCTTTACACAAAAAAAAATTATGTCTTACCTCACACAAAAATATTTGTCTCTACACAAAAAATATTTATGTCTCTTTGTACAAAAATATTTATGTCTTTTTACACAAAAAATATTTATGTCTCTTACTTCACACAAAAATATTTATGTCTCTTACTTCATACAAAAATATTTATGTCTCTTCACACAAAAATATTTATGTCTCTTCATACAAAAATATTTATGTCTCTTTACACAAAAAATATTTATGTCTCTTACTTCACACAAAAAATATTTATGTCTCTTACTTCACACAAAAAATATTTATGTCTCTTACTTCATACAAAAATATTTATGTCTCTTTACACAAAAAAAAAATATGTCTCTTACTTCACACTTCATAGAAAAATAATATTAATTATTTACCGGCGCGGTGGTAAGGTGGTAAGAACGCTTTCCTCAATATCCTACAAAGGTCAGTTCAAACCACCAGGCATGTACCAATGTGAAATACACTTACGTACATTTGTCATACATTTACAACACCACCGTTCCCGTGCCTCAAAGAGCACGGTAAGCCGTCGGTCCCGGTTCCACTAAAACCAACTTTGGAATCTTTAATAATTTGTCATTAAAAATTGACAAATCCTCGCAAATCCGTCTGGCTAGCATGGCGAATGTAGGCCAAATTCTCCTGATATATGTTCTGGAAGGCTCATCTCCAACAGTGGGAGTCTAGGGTGCTGTCTTCTAGGTGCTGTAATGAATGATGGATTTAAATGTAACTATAAACAGATAGCTCACAAAAGGAATTAGATTTATAAAGTACACGTCGTGTGGGGAAAGATAAGCACAACAATGCACAAATATTCTAATAAAGCTATTGCGATAACTAGATTCGTCTTACTCTAACGCGCATGGTATTAATGACAAGAAAGAGATAGCAAATACAGTGCTTTGCTTTTGGTATCATAAACAGGCTGTTCTCAATTTAATTCGTTACTAGTGGTTTTCTAATTCTACTGCGTAAAATAATACAACAGTAAGTATAATAAATTTAAACTAGTTTTTGTACTGTGTAGTCATCATATTTCCCCGCGCGACCTGTACTTTACTATGAAATTTTGATTATTACCACAATTCATTCTTATTTTAGCTAGTCCACATGGTGACTTGGGCCCGTGTGAGTCCAGTTTGCGCCCTATCGTACTTTTCTCGACAGTATCCACCACACCCACTATCCGCTCAGGCTGCGGTTAGAACACTCACTTCATATCCACCGTCCGCAGTTTTACTGTACATTCCGCAACTTGTGCAGGCATTGCGGCATGATACTGTAAGTATAACTTTAAGTAAAGTTAGTAACATAGTAAGGTAAATTTGAATTTCAATACTATTGTTTTTTTACTTCTCTTATCTTATATTCGCAATCCACAGTCTTACCATACATTCCGCAACTGTAAGTAAAACTTCAACAATACTAGGTTTTAAAATTTCAAACAGTTTTATTTTTATTGTTTGCGCCCTATATTCTCTCATATCCACCATAAACACTATCCGTTCACTCTGTTAGAACACTCACCTCATATCATCATCCGCAGTTTTACTTTACATTCCGCAAATTGTGCAGGCATTGCGGCATAATACAACAAGCTAAGTATAGTTAGTAACCTAGTAATGTTTTAAATTCCTGTTGGTTTTTAACTTCTCTCATCTCATATCCGCAATCCGCAGTCGTACTGTACATTCCGCAACTGTGAGTGTAACTTTAACGATGCTAGGTTTTAAATTCTATAGCTAGTTTTTTTCTATCTTTTTACACTATGCGCTCCGGCTGCGTTAGAACCCGTCATATCCAGCATCCGCTGTCTCAGTGTCATTCCGCAAATTGTACATGCATTGCGGCATGATACTAGGAGTTTAACTTTAGTAAAAATCATGGATACTTTATAATTATCTCATATCCACAATTTTTTTCATATTGTACACAGTGAAAGGGACGAGGATCCTATATTTTCGTTATAGGCCTAAAATGCAATTCAGTAATATTCGTGTTTATACTGCTGTCCCGCGTTCCATAATAAGCACTACTCAGCATAGTGTTAAACGGTAATCAAATTAAGCACAAGATTGGTACACAACCATTTAAAAGTGTACGTTTTACAGATTTTTACAGATTTACCTCAATTTCCAGAAAAACTATACAAGTTAAGACAAAATGGTCAAAGACGAAATTATTCATTAATAAATTACCCACAAATAAGTACTTTTATTCATTTAGATACGAGTTATAGCTTCCAAGCTATGGTGCATTAAAGTGCACTAAAAATCTGCGGTTATCAAAAAACAAACATTCAATACTCAGGAAACAGTAGTTATTTATTTTATACAAGAAATGCGTTTATATTGTAATTATTATTTAAAATAAATCTGTATTTTCATCTTAATTTTCTTGAAGCAACTAAAGCTCTGACAATGCATGAACGTGGTGGAGCAACGAAATCTAGCTTTGACACATCAATATCTTAGTTACGAGCTTGGTACAAAATAACACGCAATGTACAATGAAAATACAGAACCCTGGTTATAAACCCCGAGCAAAAGAACGGCTAGCCGTTCATACCTACTTTCTATGCCTACATGGTTCTTCTTCTTCTTACGGTGCCATCTCCTATCGGAGGTCGGCTATCATTAAGGCGATTTTGATTTTGTTGGCCGCTGTCCGGAACAAGGATCTGGTGCTCATCCCGAACCACTCCCTGAGGTTCTTGAGCCAGGAAGTGCATTTAAGTGCAGAAGTGCAGTGAATTATAAAATAATGTTTCTTACGCCAAATATTTGTTTTTAGATGGGTTACGTTTTGGAGTTAATAAAATCACTAGCGCAGAAGTCTCAAGTGGTAGCTCATCAGTTGATATGGAATATGCACACAAATATGTACACAGATGAAGAAATGCACAACAAAGACCGTAAGTGTGAAAAAAAGTGCAAAAGTGAGAACTAAACTTGCAGGTTACTGATTTCGTAGTTGGTAGGAATATGGAGATTAAAGAATGCGCGTAGCTGCGTATACGCATAGTTGCAGACGCGTAAAGAAAGAAAGAGATAGAAGGAGCGGGAAAGAGCGAGAGAGGCATCGGCTATACGCGCGACGCGCGCCTATACGCCCCTCTTCCCCTTCCCCGCTGCGCTGTTTTGAGAGGAAGAAAGAAAGAGAAAGAAGGAGCGGGAAAGAGCGAGAGAGGCATCGGCTATACGCGCGACGCGCGCCTATCCGTCCCTCTTCCCCTTCCCCGCTGCGCTGTTTCGAGAGGTAGAAAGAAAGAGAAAGGAGCGGGAGAGAGCGAGAGAGGCAGCGGCTATACGCGCGCGCCTATCCGCCCCAACCAAGCGCGCGCAATAAAGTTCTCACTTAAAAAAATAGCATTAACTGTTTTTTAGTACAGGACCACTCTGAAACTATTTTGTAGTTATAGTCTAAGAGCGAAAAAAATGTCCTCGCCAACACGTCTGGCCAGCGTGGCGAGTGTAGGCCGCATTCTCCAGATATATGTTCCGGAAGGTCCATCTCCAACAGTGGACGTCTAGGACGCTGTGTTCTAGGAGCTGTAATAATAATAATAATAAAAATGTATTTTTAACAGCTGTACTATTCGACGTGTTGGAATCATTGACCAAAACGATCCTGGACTCTCTCTCCGGTCCGGCCAAAGCGTTCTATGAGAGAGAATTTGATTTCTTTGGCCAAATAACTAACATTAGTGGAATCATCAGACCGTATCCTAAAGGAGCAGAACGAAAAAGGGCGTGTCTAGAGGCGTTGAAAAATGTTAAGGTCAGTTAAACATATCGAGTCCTTAACCTATACTTATATCGTAATTATTTAGATCATGGATTTCCGCTATAATCGGATATATTAACCTTAAGATACACAGATAGGACCTTATTGAATTATTTGGGAAAATAAGGCAAGTTGAGTTTTTGATAGGGTTGTTAACAACCCGCTGGGAAAATATGGTGAATATTCAAGAACAATATAATTTTGAAAAGACTAAATAAATAAATAAAAAGTTAAGAAACATCTATTTATTTATTTATTTAAAACTTTTTTGCACATAAATACACAAAGGCGTGACATAATGTCGCCTGGCATCACATTTATGTGGGGTAGGTGAAATATATCAATTAAAATTAAATATATTAAAAATATACGTCTATAGAATATTATTTATTGATTATAATAAATATTTATTAATAAAATTACATACGAATATATATATAAACTACATAAATAAGTTATACTATTTATATAAACTACTACTATTTAAGTAAACTTAAATTTAAATTTTATTTAGATTGTAAGGTGACACGGCCATTTTACAGCCACGAATATTAATTAACATTAATGCTATTAGAATATAAGATGACACGGCCCATTTACAGCTATGAATTTATGTTTAATTGACATATCATTATTAGTATTTAGATTATAAGATGACGTCTTTTTTTATTATTTTATTCATTTATAATTATATTACATATGTATATAATTTCTATACATCATAATTATTAAGTATTTAGAATGTAAACTGACACGGCCTCTTTACAGCCACGATCTTATTTAAGTAGTTTCTAAGTTAGTTAGTTTTACTTGCTTGTAGCAATAATGTTGTGCATAGCATACATAAATATGGATTATTGCCTGTTTACGGTCCAACCATTATTACCACTTTGATTAGTACATATGTTTCGAAAATTGTATTGATTTAGTTAGTTCTGACTGTACCCAAGTTGTTTTGAGAGAACCAATGGAAATAAATTATTTTGTACTACAGAAACATAAATTAGGTACTATGTACTATATGATAACCGATGATCTAGGATAATAATAAGCAATAATCAATGAAAAGAAAATTTTATGAAAATTTTAAATATAGCTCTGTTTGGAGCATCTATTGTGTAACCCATACATTTCTAACAGGCCTTTGTGGTTTTATTGTTGCACCCTGCATTTTAAAGTCTTAATACCTAACTCGGTATGTGTATAGGTATTATAGACTTAGATCCTGGAATGTATTAATATTATTATTATTTAATGTATACTTCATTAGAAGAGTTTTACAACATTTGTGTTATAATTTTTTAAAAAATTGAAGGTATTTGTGTTGGGTCGTTGGCGACCCTTTAGGTATATATATGTTATCACATCGTAATCGCTAAACTGGTATTTTGTTGTAACCTTTTGTTCTGGAGCGGTGGTGGCTCGGTTGTAGGAACCCTTTTCAACACAAGAAGGTTCGCATTTCGAACCCGGCATGTACCAATGAGAAATACTTTTGTTACGTTTACAGTAGAGCACGGTAAGCCATTCCTATCACAGCCCCTACAACAGAAAGTCCTAGATATACCTCCAGTGCTGGAGTTGGGCCTTCCAGAACACATTCTTGGAGAATTGGGCCTACTCTCGCCACGCTTGTGTGTGTGTGTGTCAATATTTTCTATTGATAACTGCCGGGGTTCGAACCGATTGTTTTGTTTTTTACTTTAAGGAAAGCTTACTTACAACTGACCCACCACCGATCTTTTTCATAAATATGCATTTATTTATTTGTGTGATATATATAATAAATTATATTATTATTTAGTTCTGTACCAGAGCCTCGACACATTTATACTCGTATTTTAAGGGATTAGCTGAAAATCAGCGCTGTGACTCTTAAAGCGTCGCAGCTCAATGCTGAGCTGATTCCCTATTTGTCACCACACACTTTTGATTTTATGTCTACTTTTTTTGTTAATGTGACAACTAAAATATTTTTCTTTTTTTTATCAAATCAAATCAAATCATTTATTTCCTTTGGTTGTCACAACAACACTTAGATATTGTCAATACATTTTTTCTCCATAGTTTATATGTATTATATGTAGATTATAAAATAACCAGCAGCTACTATGGATGGACCCATCATATCAGCTATACCATCATCTTCGACTAAAACATTGTTGCCATAAACAAGTTTTTGCTTAAAATTAGGTAGTTAAAATTAATTCGTGGCTGTAAAATGGCCGTGTCAGCTTATAGACTAAAATAAATTACACATGTTAGGTTAATAAATTAATTCGTAGCTCTAAAGGGGCTGTGTCAGCTTACAATCTAAATATACATAAAAATTGTATTAAACTACAATATTTATGTCAATAAATGTAAATTCGTGGCTGTAAGGGGGCCGTGTCAGCTTACGATCGAAATAATAATAATTATTATAATTTGTATGTCAACTTAATACATATTCGTGGCTGTAAAGGGGCCTTGTCAGCTTACAATCTAAAATAATAAAATTAAGAATGTTAATTTAAATTAAATTCGTGGCTGTAAAATGGCCGTGTCCAGCTTAATAGCTATTAGTAAATATATGAAAATAAATTCTATGCAATGGTATCTATTAGTGCATCCCTAAGTTGGTAATAACTTTTTTTTATTAAAATAGATTTAACCTTACTTTTAAACTTTAAATATTCTAAATATTTTATATCTTTAGATATTTTATTGTAGTTTGTTGTATAGTTTATTGTATATTATTTGTAATACGTTTTGTTTTATTCAGGTTCAACCGGGCTGTTATTTACCATCAAATCCTGATTCTATGGTATTGGACATTGACTATAAAAGTGGTAAGTTTATTGTGTGATAATTTATACTTTGTCTAGAACTGCTTTTCGCGTCATTCGCAGTAATCCAGGACTGTGACGCCGTTTAAATCACAATAGCGTTTTCGCCAATCATGAACAATTTTTAGAATCTCAATCGCCACCTTAAATCGCCAAGATAACGATCAATATCAAATGTCGAGACTGCTGCCCTAGTCTAGATTATGTTTCAATTGTAACAATGAAATAACGTCACATTTTTATTTATTTATATAGTACACACAACAGTACATTCAACAAACATACAACAGTCAACAAACAGCATTGCACAGGTTTTTATCATTTAACAAATATAAGATACAAAATATTTTATTGTTCATAAAACTAAAATTAACAAATTCATTAACACACTCCTAAACTAACTAAGATACATTAGATCATGCAATACCCACCACGTTAACCACATATTTATAATTGCATGAACTTTACAGCTAATAATAATAAACATATGTTAATAAATAAATAAAAAACAAACAATAAACTAAATAACACAAAGTACAAACAATGGAGAAAATCATAAATAATAATTTAAAAAAAAAACAATAAGCTATTTCTTCCAAAACAGACAGTGGGGTCGTCCAGGCCCGGATGTCTAATGGGCCTGGGTTGGGGATGGGGACATTCCCCCGTTCTCCCCGGCAGGATCTCAGCGAGTAATCACCCGCTGGTAATTCATGCACCTTTAGTGCTGGAAACCGTTACTGGTATAACAGCGCCCGTATGGCTTATGATTCCAAACACTTGACTGGAGGTCCCAGCAGTGGAGGCGATGATGTCAATGCGATTAATAATTATAACTAACTAATATATGTGTACTAATCTAATATATGTATACTATATAGGCCAACCCTAAAATACAAGGAATATCGAAAAATGTTCAAAAGGAGTCACGGGGCCGATTTTGATAAAAACTAAAGCTGATTTAATAGATTTTTGAAATATTTTGTCTCCTAGCCTGGAATCGAACCAGTTGAATTAGAAAAAAAATATCGAAAAATGTTCAATGGAGTCACGGGGCCGATTTTGATAAAAACTAAAGCTGATTTATTAGATTTTTGTCTCCTAGCCTGGAATCGAACCAGTTGATTTAGAAAAAAAATATCACCTGTATTATTGTACAGCTGATAATGGCAAACGACATTTAGAGTAAGTTTTGTATCTATATACATCAATGACTTCACCCCATCTTTAGCAGTGGAGATCTGGAACCTAGGGGCTGTAATGATGACGTATCTTTTGTTTAAAGGTACTCCAATGCAGAGTGCAGCCAAAGCACCTTACTTGGCCAGGTTTAGGGTTAGGAAGTATGGCATTGCGGAAATGGAAACCGTTGCCATGGCCATAGCAGCTGGAGAAGATCCGCCACAAGTAAGTTCATGAGATTTAATAATGTTCTATATATATATATATTTATTTTTTTCTTTCTAGACAGGTCACACAGCGCCATCTAGTTTCCGTGGTAAGCTACGAGGCTTGTGTTACGGAAACTAGATGGTTGATAAACTACATATTATACTTTTTTTTTGTAAATATATACATATTATACATATAAACACCCAGACCGAGACAAATTATACAATGTACAACTTGACCCCGGTGGGAATCGAACCCACGACCTCCCGAGTTCACGGCAACGTTTGTTACCATTAGACCACGGAGGCGGTCTACATACTTAAATGCTGTTTTTTGTGGCAAATAAACTTTTTATCATTTAATTTTTAGGAAGAAGGCAAGGATCGATTTACATCCTTAGGAGCAGAGACGTGGCAAGCGGCCATCTTTAAAGTGGGTGATGATGTTCGACAAGATATGCTCGCCTTACAAGTTATATCGCTATTCAAAAACGTTTTCCAACAAGTGGGATTGGACTTATACCTATTTCCATACAAAGTCGTTGCGACTGCACCTGGGGTGAGTTCCCTTCAAACATATATCATTATATTATATAACTCTGATCTCTCTACAACACCAAAATACGTAACTTGTCTGTTCGATACTATAAATTCATTTTTAATTCTTGATTTCTAGTAGTGAAATTATATCAATTAAGTCTTGTTTCAATCGGTGTTATTTTTATATAAATATCACAATGGAAGTTTATAGTATTAGTTCTCCTTGAAAATCTAAATTGGCATTTGACATCATTGCAAATGGCACATACTTTCAACGAGAACAACAAATAGGTGGTAGGCGAACTGATGGTGGAAATTTACCCAGTCTCCCATTCATTAATGATTTTTTTTTACTGTTTGCTTCTATTAATATAACTGGATTCAATGTGTACTCTGTTGGTAATCCTAATTAAATAAATAAATAAATCCTGTAAAGTGTATCCAAACGTTTCTGAATTAGGCTCGAATTGCCCTCATGTCCAGTCAAGCCGACATAGTGTTAGGGACTTATTTCAGTCATGAGTGTCTGATTCCAGATGCTAACATTTATAGACCTTCGCGCAAGGTCACATATCGTACTAGTATATATTTTTTTCAAAATGTTCCAAACGGCCAAAAGATAGATCTGATATTTTTTCTAATTCCACTGCTCCACCCATGAATTACCGCACCACCTTCTAGATAAGATACAAATTCAGCAGAACATATTGCTTAGAATATTCTCCTGAGCGCCATTCTGTCATAGCTAGAGATCTGGAAATGCCTATTATTGAGGAGTTTGTCGTTTGGCGACTAGACGTATGTTCTACTCGTTTGGGGTCGACAACAGACACTTCAAGCATATCCAGAATATCGCTCCTCCCCAACAAGAGACCACTTCCTAGAGAAGTGCTCCTGGAGGAGAGCTAAAGTAGTCGAACCTCGACCCTGGGTTCGTGAGTCACTGTATCCCAGTAACGGCGCCAGGCGCCATAAGTGTATGAATTACTAGCGGGTGAATCCTGCCTGACAAAACAGGGGAATGCCCAACTCAGCCTTATCAGCCATCCGGGCCTGGACCAAGTCTCTCTGTCTGCTCCACCTGCGTGAATTAACGGCTTAAGTATGGGATTACGTGGATATAGATACCCATCGTCACAGCTTCTAGCTCCTCCACTATAGGAGATCTAGATTTTTTGGATAATTTGGCATACTCGCCAAAATGGCTAAACGGGTTGGCAAGGGTATGATGACAATTTGACACGAGGTGGTGTTGGAATAACGTGCTTTCCGAGGCACAGGAACGGTGGTGTTGTAAGAAAAGTGTATTTCTCATTGAACTCTTATGTAACCGGGGCTCTTTAGGATTAAAAAAAAATGTGTTTAATTAATTGTTACAGTGTGGTGTGATCGAATGTGTGCCAAACGCCAAGTCACGTGACCAGCTCGGTAGACAGACCGACATCGGCATGTACGAATACTTCATCAAGAAGTATGGAGACGAGAACACCAGGGAGTTTCAGGTTTATTTATAAATTAATTAATTAGAGTCGACAACATTTCTAGCAACAATACATACATACATGGATTTTCACTCAAAACTAGTGTTGCGCAATCTTGGTCTTCTTCTTGGTTTTTTGTAAGACCAAGAAAAATATCACAGATTTATTAGCAAGACTAACCCAAGTCTTGGTCATGAGCAAAAGTCTCGCAAGACTCTTGTGCAGTAAGTACTTGCTCCAATTTTGCTAAACAAGGCTGAGATTTGAACCCTCTAGAGGCAGTTCCGCGTCATCGATCAGCCCTCGCCTATGGTCATGATTTCTCAATAAAAAAAAGAAGCATTTCATCGTACTGCTATCGAACCACGTCGTGTCTACGTCTTCCGTCGGTGATCACCACGACCGCTGGTTTCCGAGTGTTCGCTAGCTAGCCAGCTCAACCCAAAACTATATAAACTTTCGTGAAGTGCTGTGCTAATAAAGACAATCAAACCCTATGTGAAACAATACAGTCCACGTATCTGCTGGATTCGATCTGGAGGCTTCCAGGAGGAAGACAGGTGACAGCCGGGTCCACTTTTCCTTTCCCTAAACTGTCTCCGTCAGCCAGTGGGTATTTTCTACTACAAAGGGTAAACCATACAATGATTGGAACCTTTAGAATAGTACCATGGTTTAGCAGTTAAGGTTCGATTTCTGGTCGACAACACAAACATATATATTTATTTTATTTGTGATATCTCTCGAGTTTGTTATGCTAGAGACATCGACGAGCTTGCCACTTGTCATGATGGGCCTATAGTAAAATGTAAACTTGCTCCTTATAAAAGCGTCACTTCTGACCACCCCAGAAGGGATACGGTCGTGATGATACTTTACTTTTTTTAATAATTAGAATAGTAAGTTTTTTTTTTAATTCTTTTGTGTTTTTATTCCAATCTAAGTTAAGAAACTATAATTAAAAATTAAGATCACCTATTACTAAAAGAAGGATATCATTACATTGCGGGGTGATAAAATAAGTGGATTCACATTCAGCCAACTTTACTATAGGCCCATCGAGTCTCGTCTATGTCTCTAGCGTACCACACTCTTATATGAAATTAAATAAATAATTATTGTGTTCCGACCAGGAATCGATCCCAGCACGGAGGTGGTGTTAAGAAATGTTTTTTTTTTGTTACAGGCTGCCAGACGTTGTTTCGTGACTTCCATGGCTGCATACAGTGTCATAGGATTTCTACTGCAGATCAAGGATAGACATAATGGGAACATTATGCTCGACACGGACGGACATATTATTCATATAGGTATGTTTATGTGCCTTTGCATTTTTTTGGACTAATAGACCCCAACAGCGTGCCCCAACTAAATTTAATTCTATGATCATAACAATAAATTGTGTTTTTTTTTAATTTAATTACAACATCTGTTTTACCCCAGCATCTCGGAGGTACAGGGTTCGATTCCTGGTCGGGACACAAAAATATTTATTAATGTAAATAAACACATTTAATTAATATTTAATTTATTTGTGATATTTTTCGAGTTTGGTACGCTGGAGACATCGACGAGCTTGCCACTTGTCATGATTGGCCTATAGTAAAGTTGGCTAAATGTGAATCTGTTGAAATAAGGTTCTTAGTAATCCTCAAGTATCCGTCGTAAAAAAGATCGCGAGTGTCATTCTGACAATCGGATCTTGTTGATTTCCAAAAGTCAATATCTAAAGATGTATTTTTATTTTAATATAATTTTATTTACATTTTAACAAGTTATTTTGATGTTGAGAAGCCCCCATCTCCAATAGGTTATGGGCCGATGCTATTCTGCATAATATTTCAGGAAAATATTTCATGATTTCTACAATTTTTACAAATATTGTTTGAAATGGCAGAAACACCCAATTCAGGTTTGTCCGTTCCTTCTCCTTATGTTATTAACAATTCTCATGCTAATATTGAGAAATTGGAGGGTGCCAAAAACTATAGTACTTGGAAATTTCAAATGAATATAGTACTATTAGACTGCGGCTTATGGGAATACATCGATCTGTCATATGGCGATTTATTTGATGTTACGAGAGACCAAAGAACCTACGCAAAGATTTGTTTGTGCGTTCATAAGGTGTGTTACCCTCATGTGAGGAATTGTAAAACTGCACATGAAGCCTGGATAAATTTACAAAAAGCCTATGAAAGTCCTGGTTTAAGCCGGCGTTTGCATTTAAGGAAACGACTTTCACATATCCAATATAATGAATTTAATTCCATGGATTTATATTTAGGGGCAATTTTATCTTTATGTCAAGAACTTGCCGACATTGACTGTATCATCGATGATGAGGAAATGGCTGAGTATATGCTCATTGGTTTGCCTGATGAATTTGATGCTTTAGTAATGGCGATTGAAGGATCTCAAACAAAGTTGACGAGTGAATTTGTTAAGTCGCGACTATTACAAAATGATGTTAGAAGACATGATTGTATTGAACGAGACAATGGAAAAGCACTGAATGCAAATAATGCTAATAAGTTTGTTCCTATCTGTCACCATTGTAACAGGGAAGGTCATATTAAACCTTTATGCCCAGAGTTAAAAGTGGATAAAAATAAGTTCAAGAAGAATAAGCATAGACGACATTCTTCACCTCTTCCTTCTACATCTAAGCAAAATTCAGGTGCTCATTCTGAAAAGAAAGGTAGCAATTTAAATTATACAACCCACAATAGTTTGGTTAGTACTCTTGGTAATAATAGTTCTTGGTTAATAGACTCTGGTTGTACGACTCATATGTCATATCGTAATGATTGGTTTCATAATTTATCTAATGTTCATAATAAAGCCGAAATAACTGTAGCTAATAATAATAAGTTATATAGTCAAGGTATAGGCGATATTAAAGTAACACTAAAGAACAATGTTTCTAAAACCATTTCTGACGTTTTATATGTACCGGATTTAACCGCTAATTTACTATCTGTTAATAAAATGACTAAACTAGGTTATATTTTAGTTTTTGATGACAAGAAATGTAGCGTTTATGATAAGTCAGATGTAAATGTAATTGGGGCTTGTCAGTTCATAGCCTCTAACTCTGGTGGCGTATACAAATTAGATCTCAAAAACGTTTTAAAATCGAGCGTACTGGAGCAACCCACAGCACATTGTAGCAGTGACAGTGATAATACTGCTTTGGTATCTTCAGATCTCGAACTATGGCACCGACGATTAGGACATTTAAGCATGAAAGGTATGTTAATGCTACGAGACAGTTTATGTTCTGGTATTTCGTTTCCTAACGGTTCGTTGTCTCCTTGTGTTTCCTGTATTGAAGGAAAACAACAAAATAAGGTATTTCCCAAAGGCAAAGCCAAACGTGCAACTGAAAAGTTACAATTAATCCACTCGGATTTATGTGGACCTATGTCCGAAACCAGTTGGGGAAATATGCGTTATTTTATTACTTTTACTGACGATTTTTCTAGAAAAACATTTGTTTATTTTCTTAATAGGAAAGATCAGGTTAGTGTATTGAAATGTTTTATTAATTTTAAAAATTTGGTTGAAAATCAAACTAATTTAAAAATTAAATGCATCAGAAGCGATAACGGTACAGAGTATTGCAATAAAAGTTTTAGTAACTTTCTTAAGAAGTATGGTATAATCCATGAAACTACTGTACCACACACGCCTCAGCAAAATGGTGTTGCTGAACGTCTGAATAGGACAATTATGGAAAAGGCGCGTTGTATGCTTCAAGATGCTGGTTTAGGTAAAAAGTATTGGGCGGAAGCTGTTTCTACCGCCGTGTATCTAAAAAATATTTCACCTACTGCTGCTATCGTGGATTCTATTCCAGAGGAAGTCTGGACTGGATCAAAAATTGACTTGAGTCATTTAAAAGTTTTTGGTTCAAAAGCATATGCTTTGACTCCACGACAACAACGTAAGAAGTTAGATCCTAAATCTAAACTGTATATAATGGTAGGTTATTGTAAAAATACTAAAGGTTATCGATTAACTGATCCTTCAGATGGCAGTTTAATTAAAGCTAGATCTGTTATTTTCATAGAAAATAAAAGGGATGTTGAACCTGTACATATTAATGATAATGATGTTATTACTGATAGTATTTCTATTAATGTAAATACTAATGTAAATAATAATTCTAATCGTGCAGTAATTCCATCTTCTTCTTTAGCTAATCCTGACCATGATACACAAAATAATGAAACTAATAACAATGATAATGTACAAATTATTGATAGCGATAATGTACAAAATAATGAGGATGATAATTTACAGATGAATGAATCAGTTGATGAAGGTGACATGCAGAGCAATGACCTTACATCTCCTGTCAACGATGAGCAATCATCATCATCAAATCTACCCCAGAGACCACAGAGAGAACGACGTTTACCCACATGGCTAAAGGATTATGAACTTAATTTCTATTCCGAAAACTTACCTAGAAATTATAAAGAGGTAACCACTTCAATTAATAGTGAAGGATGGATGGAAGCCATGAAGGTCGAGTTCGATTCTCTGATAACTCATAAGGTTTGGGAATTAGTAGATCGTCCGAAAAATACTAATATTGTGAAATACAAATGGGTTTTCAAAGAGAAAACTGATGCAGATGGTAATTTTTGCAAATATAAAGCTCGTCTTGTTGCCAGAGGTTATTCACAAAAATATGGTATCGACTACGATGAAACATTTGCACCTGTAGTTCGACATTCTACTTTACGCACATTGTTTGCATTAGGAGTAGAACATGACATGGATATTGAACATGTTGATGTTAGTACCGCCTTCCTAAATGGTGATTTATGTGAAACCATTTATATGGAGCAACCTACCGGTTTTGAGGTTGAGGGGAAGCATAAAGTTTGTTTACTCAAAAAGAGTATCTATGGCCTTAAGCAAGCCAGTCGTGCTTGGAATTTAAAGGTACATAATGTTTTAATAAATATTGATTTTAAACAATCACAATGTGAGAAATGTGTTTATTACAAAAATATTAATGATAAGAAAATTATTATAGCTTTATATGTTGATGATTTCTTTATTTTTTGTAATGACATTTTATTAAAAACTGAATTAATCAATATTTTGAAGAGGAATTTTAAAATTCAACTTCTTGGGCCTGTTAAACATTGTTTAGGTATTAAAGTGGATAGAAATGTTGAAACTGGTGTTTTAAAGCTTTCACAAACTGAATATATTAGGAATTTATTAAATAAGTTTGAGATGGCGCAATGTAATCCAGTATCCACTCCAATGCAAGTTAATCTTCAATTAAATAAAGCGTCACAATGTGACCACACATATCCGTATAGGGAATTGATAGGCAGTTTAATGTACTTAGCTGTTTGCACCAGACCGGATATATCTTTTGCTTGTAGCAAATTAAGCCAGTTTAATTCGTGTTTTGATAAAACACACTGGGTAGCTGCAAAACATGTGCTAAGATATTTAGCTGGGACCATGAATTATGGTTTATTATTTAAAAAGGGACCAAGTCATTTTGATATATTTGCTGATGCTGATTGGGCCGGCGATATTGTTGACAGAAAGTCGTATTCAGGTATTGTTGTTAAATACGGCGATTGTACTATTAATTGGGAATCGCGTAAACAAGGCGTTGTGGCTTGTTCCAGTACCGAAGCTGAATATTATTGTTTAGGTAATGCGGTTAAGGAAGCTAAATTTATTATTAATTTACTTTCTGAGATTTCTGTTGTACAAACTCCAATTACAATTTACAATGACAATCAGAGTGCCCATAAAATAATTAAAAACTCACAAACGCATAGACGTACTAAACATATTGATATTTGCCATCACTTTGTAAGAGATGCTGTAAATGAAGGTTTAGTTAATATTCAATATAAAGCAAGTCAAGAATTAGTTGCTGATGTCTTAACTAAAGCTTTACCTAAAGTTAAACATATTTATTTTGTTAACGAATTAGGATTATCTAATGCCATAGTGTAATTATATTTTATTTTGTTTTATAGGTAATCTTAATTTAATTTAATGTTAATAATTTTATTGTAGTATGTTTTGTTTAATTTAGGTTTAGTTCTTGAATTCTTTATATTTTGTTTTATTACACAGGTACTTGAGTAAGGGGAAGTGTTGAAATAAGGTTCTTAGTAATCCTCAAGTATCCGTCGTAAAAAAGATCGCGAGTGTCATTCTGACAATCGGATCTTGTTGATTTCCAAAAGTCAATATCTAAAGATGTATTTTTATTTTAATATAATTTTATTTACATTTTAACAAGTTATTTTGATGTTGAGAAGCCCCCATCTCCAATAGAATCCGCTTATTTATAAGCGTGGTTTCTGACTACCCCGAAAGGGAAAACGGTCGTGATGATGATACTGATACTGATTAAAATATAATTTAATTAAATAGTCAATTGTTTTTTTTTTTAAGTGTCTTTAAAGGACATTGTACAGAATATATCAGCCCCAAACGCGTAATTTATTTACATAATATATGTTCATAACCGAGTTGGGGAACATCAAATTCCAAGTGTTGCAGAATTTGATGATTTTCATGGAGTAATTCACGTCAATATCTCCCAAACACGAAGGGTATACAGGAGTTCACAGCGCGGGAAAACCGCAAAAAATAAAGCGTAACTTCTGACCCCATATACTCGTATAGAGTCAAATTTATCGTTTTTCATAATTATTCACAACGTAGCACATTATTAAACAAAACAACACAACTTTTGACTAACAATATCCACAGTAAACTAATTTACAAAACGAAAAAGTTGGATCAAGTCATGTCCGTGCAAAATGGCGCGAAGAACTCTCTATTGTTTAATTTTTTTTGGTAATCTTCTCCCGATATAGGGAAGGCAAAGGGTCTAGCCCATTCAGCCAAGTCTGACGTAATATATCTTTATTTTTAATGAGTTAATGAGGCCATCATCAAATTCCAGATGCTGCAGAATTTGATGCTTTTCTTGGAGTCACTCGCGGCACCATAGCTCAAACACATCGGGTAAAATATGGGAGTTGACAGCGCGGGAAAACCGTAAAAAATAAACTGCAACTTTTGCCCCATATTTAAAGTCCAATTTATCGTTTTCCATATTTATTTACATTGTAGTACATTATTAAACAAAACAACACCACTTTTGACCAATAATATCCACAGTAAATTAATTTACAAAATAAAAACTTGCACTTGACGTGTCCGTGCAAAATGGCGCGAAGCACTCTTCTCTCTATTGTTTAAAATTTATGTATGAAATCTTTGCAAAACACTATTTATACGATTAGGTTCTTTATTATGATCAGGTACTTTATTACAGATAAAACACTGGATTTCAAATTGGCGGGACCGAATCTATATAATTAACAACGTAAAAAAAGTTTTTGGCAATTGTCGTTATGCTAGGGTAAAATAAATAAATGTATTACAGATTTTAAAATCATAATATGTTAACTATCAAATAAAAAAGAAATCATTATGGCACGAGAACATTTTATGAGGCCCATTTCTTTAAGAAAAATGGGCATTCTCATTTGTAACTTTTTTTTCTTCTAAATTGTTGTATCAAATCAAATCAAATTCATTTATTCGTGGTTTTTCGGTACATAGTTATTAGGTTAGGTTAGGGTGAGCATGCAAAAAACCTACCACATGTGGTGTACGAATTCATTAAATTAACAAATATAATTCTAAAAATAATAACAAATATAATAACAACTTAACATGCATTTTACAATTTATATAAAACTTAAATATGTAACACAAAATGTAGGCAAAAGAGAAATGTCCAAAAATACTATTGTAAAAATAATGACAATACAATTGACAGTTATTAACACATTTGAAATGGTTTCGTCATTAAAAAACTGATCTAAGGTATAAAAACATTTTTTAATTAAAATTAAAGTTAATTTACTTTTAAACATTGGAAGGGATAAATCTTTTAAATCGTATGTTTATTATTGGAACACACTGTCTTCTGTTTTACAGCTCAACTCATGCAGGTTCACCATACCGAATCATGTTAAAAAAAAGTTTTACAAATAAAAATTAGCTTGAAAATATAATAATAATAATAAATATTTCCAGACAGGTCACACAGCGCCATCTAATTTCCGTGGTAAGCTACGAGGCTTGTGTTACGGAAACTAGATGGTTAATAAACTACATATTATATATATATATTTTTGTAAATATATACATATTATACATATAAACACCCAGACCGAGACAAATTATACAATGTACAACTTGCCCCCGGTGGGAATCGAACCCACGACCTCCCGAGTTCACGGCAACGTTTGTTACCACTAGACCACGGAGGCGGTCAATATGAAATATGCGTTCTGAAACTATGACCAAGTACAACTCTGAGTATATTTTTTTTCTAGATTTCGGCTTTATGTTCGAGTCATCTCCTGGAGGTAATCTTGGTTTCGAGCCAGATATCAAATTGACAGACGAAATGGTGATGGTAATGGGAGGCAAGATGGAAGCACCACCCTTCCGCTGGTTCTGTGAGCTCTGTGTACAAGCCTTCCTTGCTGTCAGGTATGTTTCAAATTTATTTGCTGTAGTTGCTGCTAATATATGGAACAATCTGCGCTATGAAATTCGACAAGAGCCAAACATAACACTTTTTACAGGAATGGTCTAGTTCCATTAACTAAAACAGCCCGCATACAAAGTATGTATAGTCATTGTATGTGATATGTATATGTGTGTACATGTATATGTATATACTCATGACTGACATCAGTATCTAACATTATGCCGGCTTGACTAGGCATGACGGAAATTCGATCCTGATCTGGAACTCGTTAATCTGGGAATCTGATCCTGAAACGAACGGTAGATACTTCCCAGATTTAAGAGTTCCAGAAACAGCGTGTTTGTTTGTAGAGGAAGGCGAGGGGAGTGGGGAGGAGTGGGAGGGGGAAAGTGAGTTTATACGTTAGGGATTTTTTAAATGTTGACTTATTGTGTGTTTTTTATTTGTGCTTAAAAGTTCAGTTTTAATTAAAAATTATATAAAAAATAAATTGCTTTCCAGACCTTACCAAGAAGCTATAATATCAATGGTATCTCTGATGTTGGACACGGGTCTTCCATGCTTCAGGGGACAAACTATTCGACTACTCCGTTCTAGATTTGCACCAAATTCCACAGAAAAGGAAGCCGCGGCGTTCATGCTTAGTGTCATAAGAAACTCATTCCTTAACTTCAGAACCAGGACCTATGACATGATACAGTATTATCAAAATCAAATACCTTATTAATAAACGTCTTACACCTCGTTCCAAATCATGTTCAGAGCGTTTGATGCTGACAGTCGTTCCGAATCAAATATTACGATTTGGATGTTCAGAGCGTGATTTTGATATAATATACCTACTATATGATGACTAGTCGCTACACTCTTGGCAGAGTGGTCGTGGTCGTCACTTGAGTGTCAGTGGCATGCTTAACAAGCCGTCGCCACTCCTCTCGAACTGCAGACCTCCTTGCTGCCCCTATTATCATTACAGCCCCTAGAACACAGCGTCCCAGACCTCCACTGCTGGAGATGGGCCTTCCAGAACATATATCTGCAGAATTTGACCTACACTCACCACTCTGGCCAGAATATGATGTCAATTTTTATTGACAAATTGTCATTAATGATTTCACAAGTTGATATTAGTGGAACCGGGGCGGACGGCTTAACGTGCTCTCCATGGGAATGGTGGTGTTGTAAATCTATGACAAATGTACGTAGAAAAGTGCATTTCTCATTGGTACATGCCGGGTGGGTTTGAACCGATCTTTGTAGGATCCGTCAAATTGGCGGGATAAGGTCAAGGGCGGCAATATT
Source organism: Tinea semifulvella (assembly GCA_910589645.1). Lineage (NCBI taxonomy): Eukaryota > Metazoa > Arthropoda > Insecta > Lepidoptera > Tineidae > Tinea > Tinea semifulvella. The sequence goes on from OU342594.1 coordinate 10,329,185, forward strand.
TCAGATTTCATTTTTTTTACTATTATTTTCTACCAAATTTTATTTAAGATTTATGGCACAGTGGTGGCTCGGTTGTAAGAACGCTTTCTTTAAAATCCTACAAAGGTCGGTTCAAACCCACCCGGCATGTACCAATGAGAAATGCACTTTTCTACGTACATTTATCATGTACTAATGAGAAATACAATTTTGCTTCGAAGAGCACGTTAAGCCGTCGGTCCCAGTTCCACTAATACATCAGACCCTCGCCAACCTGTCTGGCCAGCATGGCGAGTATAGGCCAAATTCTCCGGAAATTTCTGGAAGGCCCATCTCCAGCAGTGGAGGTCTAGGACTCTGTGTTCTAGGGGCTGTAATGAATGATTATAATAACTCAATTATTTTTTTTGTTCAATTCTATTTCTATTAGAATTTGGTACTTAATTACTTACGCGTATAATTCCAAACCTGCCAACTCCTCACGCAGCAATTTTTCAATAGGATCAAAAACTGTACCTATTTTATTTGACTAAAGAGTCAATATTATAGTTGATTTGGTTACTGTTGCCTTATTAAGTTTAAGAAAAAATAATTTAAAAAATAGATTGCACATGCATTATGATTTAACTTAGACTGTTTTTAAACATATTTTTATGTTATATTTTGTAAATTTGTTAGTTTTTGTTAAATTTATTTTTTTAGTTTTAACAGTAATAAGTTTCTAATTTCTTCGTTTTTTTATATTGGTGAATGCTGTGACACCTAATTAGTACATATATTAGATAAGTTATAATTATACTATGTTATGTGTGTGATAATATATGTACTGCTGTGTGTACTATATAAATAAATAAACTAACACCCTTATTCTAAGACATTTCCTAAAAAGCTCCCCCACTCAACATTTTCTAAAAAGCTCCCCCACTCAATATTTTCTAAAAAGCTCCCCCACTCAACATTTTCTAAAAAGCTCCCCACTCAAGATTTCCCAAAATGCTCCCTCACTCAACATTTCCTTAAAATCTCCCCCACTCAACATTTCCTAAAAAGCTCCCCCACTCAACATTTCCTTTCAGCTGTCAAACGAAAATTAAGTCTCTGTAACTGAGATGATCAAAATAAAAAATGTCGTATAATATACCAGCTTACAGCTGACCTTTAAAATAAAACTGTCGGTTCGCCTCTATTTTTAACATTAATAATAAAATTATTATTATTAACATTAATAATAATAATAAAATTATTTATTGCACATAATTTTACAAATGGTACATGGGCGAACTTAATGCCGAAGGCATTCTCTACCAGTTGACCTTTGTGATGGTAAAAAGTGAGGTAATAGGGTGATTGAGATTGGAAATAATAATAGTATAGATACAACATGAATAAAGATATAAATAAATACTTATGAGATTAATTATTGAATTATATGTGAAATTTACTTATAATAATAATGCAAACATATCCTTATATAAAATAGTAATAAAAATAATAATATAATACAATAAGTACATAAACAAACAATTAGATAAACGTACAGTATTCCCAAATTAATAATGCACATACAGATCTTCGCTAATTGTCGTATTCCCGGAAACACCCGAATCATTGAATCGTAAGAGCCTAAACATTGCACTTGCATTTTGCACCTTGTTCGAAAGAAATAGAAGTCTATATCATGTGTACACAATCGAAAACAATTCGGGCGGTCGGTGACTGCATGTGTTCTCTCTGAGTGGAATTATATAGAACTGATATTACACACCGTTCTTGGTTTTGTTTTCAAAGGTGAATTTAATTTCAACTTTAATTATCTTATTCAACTTTAAATAGTTTATTAATTTATTAGTTTATTTATTAGTTTTTATTAGTTTATTACACATAATTCTACTAAATTATGCATGAAGAAAATGCACTTAACCACTCTATATACATATCGTCTTCCGACGCTCGGGGAATACGACCGTTGCCGAACAGTGACGAAGATTTCTATGCGCAGCTGAAGATAGTCTCTAAATTCAAATATCTCGGCCATATAATAGTTGATCGTCTGAGGGATGATGAGGACCTGGAAAGACAGAGGAGGACTCTCGCTGCCAAGAGCAATATGTTGGCTCGAAGGTTTGCGCGTTGCTCGAGACAAGTTAAAATCACTCTGTTTGTTGCATACTGCCAGGCGTTCTACACCAGTCATCTCTGGAAATTGTACACGAGGCGTGCCTTTAACACGCTTCGTGTACAATATAATAATGCATTTAGATGTATTCTAAAGTTGCCCTGGAGGTGTAGTGCGTCTGGTATGTTTGCTGAGAACAGAGTCGACGACTTTTTTGCCATACTCCGCAAGCGGCACGCCTCTTTTGTGAACCGACTGAGACAATCTGATAACGACATAATTAAGGCTATTTTTGACATAAGGTCGTTTGACCTTGTAAATTGTAAATTTATTTAGATTATAGTTTAGATTAAAATTAGAATTATTGTTTAAATTAATTATGGGTCTTTAAATGCCTGAAATAAAATATATTTAATTTAATTTAATTTAATCACTTTGGGAGAACTGTACACATATACAAAATTTACTATGTCAAAGCGTGAATTGGGTCATATCAACATTAATCGTAACTATTACAGAAACTTAATTTTCGTTTGCTTCCAGCTAGGAAGGAAATGTTGAGTGGAGGCGTTGAGGTGAGGTAACGTCTTAGAATACAGATGTAGGTATTTTTTTATTACTTTTATCTATCTTACATTTGCAGCGACATTTTGCTGTTGTCCCACTTTCTTTATTACATGAGTAGTTATATATTATATGTATTGTATATATACTAGAGATGAAACGGATATCCGGTGACTATCCGATATCCGGCCGGATACCGGATAGTAACTCAGTATCCGGTCGGATGCCGGATAGTAACTCAGTATCCGGTCGGATGCCGGATAGTAACTCAGTATCCGGTCGGATGCCGGATAGTAATTCAGTGTCCGGTCGGATGCCGGATAGTTATATTCAAAACATTCTCATTATTTTATACGAGAAAAATGATACCACTACTTTATGGACACAGTTTATTTTAATAATTACTCGACAAAAATGTTTATTTCATTAATTAACTTAATACTCAAAATTGAAAAACTGCCTCCGTGGTCTAGCGGTTAAGTCCGTGGACTTAGACTCGGAGTTACCGGGTCCGAATCCTGGTCGGGACACAAAAATATTAATGTAAATAAATACATTTAATTAATATTTGATTTATTTGTCCGCTTATTTGTAAGCGTGGTTTCTGACCACCCCGAAAGGGAAACGGTCGTGATGATACTTTACCTTGTTGGTAATAATAATTAACGAATCAAACTGGTCATGTAACGCGATAAAGAGCCGAATATTCGGTTGCCAGATATCCGGCGCTCCGGCCTCGTGGCTTGCCGAATATTCTGTAACCGGTATCCGGCCAAACCACTATCCGTTTCATATCTAATATATACATGTAATATATAACTTATTTACGTATTTGTTGTTATTGTTTACAAATTATCACTTGATAATATTGCACCTACTTACCATTGATACTGTCTTATTGTCCTAAAGGTTTGGCTGTCAGAGAATGCCTAGCGACATTAAGTCCGCCTTTGTACATAGTGCAATTAAGTTTTTAAATAAATTAATAAAATAAATTTAATGAAAAAAAGTAGCCATAAGTAAAAAATAGAAATAAAATTATGGAGAAAGTGGAATTTGAAATCCATTGATGGAGTTAACGGGTATTGGAACTATACGCCTCAAGTTATATTTTTTATGCGTTGGCATTTGGTATATAACAATAATTATTAGTTTTCGATGGAAGTGGTTATAATGGGGTGTATCACTAACTTTTTATCACGATAGATGGCGCATGGTAGATGGTACCTAATAGAACTGTCAGTTGCATAGAAAACTTGTATTATTATTACGAAACTTATTATTTTCTGGATATCATGCCGAAGTGAGCAGCTTTTAAGTGTACAAATCGAGATTTCCAAGCAAAATCAAAGATATGGTGATCTCAAAATTGCCGTTCTATTAATTAACGCGGTGGTGGCTCGGTTGTAAAAATCCTACGGTTCAAACCCGCCCGGCATGTACCAATGAGAAATACACTTTTTTACGTACATTTGTCATACAACACCACCGTTCCCGTGCTGCGAAGATCACGTTAAGCCGTCGGTCCCGGTTCCACTAATACCTACTTGTGGAATCGTTAATAAAATTGTCATTAAAAATTTACATCATATCCTCGCCAATCCGTCTGGCCAGCGTGGCGAGTGTAGTCCAAATTCTCCAGATATATGTTCTGGAAGGCCCATCTCCAGCAGTGGAGGTCTAGGACGCTATGTTCTAGGGGCTGTAATGATGAATGATGATGATTAATTAAACATGTTTTCTTTTTAAAGACGGTGTACGCTTTCCTAATTCGTCTTTTAAAGTTAGATTAAAATAAATTTTTCAGTTAAAAAAAAAAACTGCAAAAACTAAATAAGGTACCATTGCTGCTAGCGGCATCTACAAAAAGCTTTGCCTGATACACCCCATTGGTTAATGGTCAATTTATAAACCTATGTACTTAAATAAGTATATATATATATATATATTGTTATTTATTTTAGCACTTGCTAACACTGATTATTGTGATTGATAAAAACAAATCGAATTACTCCGTTTATTTTCTATCAAAATTAATTATTGTATAAAAAATGCTTTATTATTAATAGCTGGTAGGACTGATGGTGTTTATTTGCCCAGTCTGCCGGGGCGGGGAAGTATCCACCGTTCGTGCTGATAAACCCAGTAAAGTGTATCCACACGTTTTGGGATCAGGCTCGAATAGCCGCCATGCTGGGCCATCAAGCTCATAATAAGCCGCCAAAAACTATAATAGTGGTAGAGATTAACATAATTTATGTTTAACATCAGTTCTTTCCATTCTAACTAGGCGTAAAAACACAAAAAAATTTTTTTCTTTGTTCTGTGATTGATTCTATTTTTGTATTTAAAAGTTACAGATACAGCTGCGTTCAGATATAGTTTATTGTTGGATAGTAGTAAAATTGTATAATGTTTTTTTTTATTTTTTATAAAGTGAACGCAGCGATTTGTTCTTAAAATCCTTCAGTAGGTATAGTAGGTATCGATATTTTTTGTAGATTAGAGATTAATCAAGTATTATTTATTTATTGAAATTATTATTAATAATATTATTATTATTCCATTTTGTTCGAAAATTACTCGAATAAAAGAGTAGCATGTTGTTATTTACTAATTTTCACTTTTTATTAATCTTCACTGAAAATCTATGTTTTTGTCAGACATAATACCGCGTGTAATTGTCACAAAAGCAAACATTTTTTTAGGCTTTAGGTCTAAGTTCGATTACGTCTGTCAGAAATGTCAAGAGCTAGGCGGAATGCCCAAGATTGTGCACTCCGCCTCACCCCGCTGGCCCCTATTTCACCACGTCGACAATTATTAGTGACATATGGCAAGTGACAACTGTCAAGCGACAGGTGACATAAGTATGACAATTTTGAAAATTATTTTCTACAGAAATTCCTGTAAACATTTAGTTACAATTGTATTTCTCTAAATTAAAAAAAAAAAGTAAAGTATCATCATGATCGTTTCTCTTTCGGGGTGGGTTGTCAGAAACCACGCTTATAAATAAGCGGATTCACATTTAGCCAACATTACTATAGGCCAATCATGACAAGTGGCAAGCTCGTCGATGTCTCCCGCGTACCAAGCTCGAGAAATCTCACAAATAAATTAAATAATAATTAAATGTATTTATTTACATTAATAAATATTTTTTTGTCCCGAGGAATCGAACCCGGTCCCTCCGAGTCTAAATCCACGGACTTAACCGCTAGACCACGGAGGCAGTTTCTCTAAATTTAATTATTTTGTAAAACAATAATTATTTTTCCAAGTCGACATATTTGTCCGTAAATCTTGACATTTGATTAATGTCATGGTTGCCTTACAATTGTAGTGTTTCGTGGTTAACCTACGCGTATTTCCAAAATGGCGCTCCGTGAAAGTAGTAGTGACGTTAGTGACAGTGATTTATTTTCTTGACAATTGTCGCACCTGTTGGCATGGTGAAATAGGCCCAGCAGTCCTATTCTGTTACTTAAGCGCAAACGTTATATAATGGAATCCGTTAACTATATATATCACGCTATTAAAGTTGATATTTGCACGGCCGCTGTCAAGGTCGAGCGCTTATACGAGTTGAGAATTGAATAATATTATGTAATTATGACGCAGGCTCTGACGTAAATAAAGAAATCCAGTAATAACGTTTGCGACTAAGGCCGTTAACGTTTAAGAAATGTTAGCATGAAAATACCAGTTTTTTTGCACAAGTCGTTCGTTTAATGAAAATTCTAACATTTGATGCTAATTTCGTATGTCAGTACCGTGTTGAAAGGAGGGTTATTGATGTTACTTTTTGACAGATGTCATTTAACATAAGAAATGGTTTGTTTACATTGTTGTATTATATTTGTTTAAATTGTATTTTAAACGATTTTATGTAATAAATTCAAAGACATTGTCAATTGATTTGTTACTTGTCAAAAAGTAGCCTCACCCCTCGTCTTTTTTAAGAAATGTTAGCATTGTTAAAAAAGTGGAATTTCTTAACAAAAACGACATTTCACGCTGGTTTATGAAGTTGCCACAAAATGTTGGAAATGCTATACAACGAACGCGGCCTAAGTAACGGAATAGGACTACAGGTGGCTGTAGTCATATTTCAGAGAATAATTTCTGGCAAATTTTATATATTCTTTATTGTTAAAGGTGTTTGGTATTAGTGATTATAACCCTGTTTAATAAACCTAAGTTTTTAGTGCTGTGCTGTTATAATATTCAAAGGGGTAAAGATTTAAAATATAGTACATTACTGCCGCGGTCTATAATGACTACTTTGCTGGTCGCGCTGATGATGGCCGACAGCGCAGCTCCAGGCCGACACAGCTCATGGACGAGCTGAGGATAAACCTTTAAAAATAAGCCTTTACAGCGAGGACAGCAATGATGGCCAAGCTGGAAGGCCTAGAGCTTAGCTAGGCTAGCTCGAGGCAATCATAGCGTGACCAGCGAAGCAGTCATAGTGGGCCAAGGCTTTACTCAAAAATGCAAGTACCTAATCTAAATAAAACCAGCAAGTAATGTAAATAATAGTACATTAAAACGTTGAAACGTCATAGAGCGACCAGCAAAACTATGCCGGTCAATCCTTGAAACAGAACGGCAAGGTCGACTTTGCTCAAACAAGGTTGTCAAAATAATGACCACATTACATGCATTTTTGAGTAAAATGTATGTAATATTAACAGTCTTTGTTGATTTAGAAATAATGTCATCATTATAACAACCCTTGGAATACAAGAGTCCTAGACCCCCATTACTGAAGGACCAGAACATGTATCTATAGAATTTGGCCTACATTTAGCACTGCCAGAAAGGTTGGCGAGGCTCTGTTGACAATTTATAGACGATTCCACAAGTTGGTATTAGTGGAACAGTGATCGAGACGTCTTGAAGTGGTGATCTATAATAAACGTACGCGAGAAAAGTGTATTTCTCATTGGTACATGCTGAGCTTCGAACCGCGACCTTCTGGATAAAAGGAAACCGTTCTTACAAAATAATATCATACATCACAGCCCCTAGATTTTCACTGTTGGAGATGGGCCTTACAGAAATTACTGGAGAATTTGGCCTACACTCGCCAAACTGGCCAGATGGGTTGACAAGGGAAATTATAAATTCATAATAAATTAAAATAACAAGCAATCCTAAAATAGTCGTCAAGTACTAATAAGCAACGTACATTTGTCATAGATTTACGACATCACACCGTTCCCGTGCCACTAATATTTACTTGTGGAATACACCGTTCCTGTGCCACTAATATTTACTTGTGGAATACACCATTCCCGTGCCACTAATACCTACTTGTGGAATACACCGTTCCCGTGCCACTAATACCTACTTGTGGAATACACTGTTCCCGTGCCACTAATACCTACTTGTGGGATACACCGTTCCCGTGCCACTAATATTTACTTGTGGAATACACCGTTCCCGTGCCACTAATATTTACTTGTGGAATACACCGTTTCCGTGCCACTAATACCTACTTGTGGAATACACCGTTCCCGTACCACTAATACCTACTTGTGGAATACACCGTTCCCGTACCACTAATACCTACTTGTGGAATACACCGTTCCCGTGCCACTAATATTTACTTGTGGAATACACCGTTCCCGTGCCACTAATACTTGTGGAATACACCGTTCCCGTACCACTAATACCTACTTGTGGAATACACCGTTCCCGTGCCACTAATATTTACTTGTGGAATACACCGTTCCCGTGCCACTAATACTTGTGGAATACACCGTTCCCGTACCACTAATACCTACTTGTGGAATACACCGTTCCCGTGCTACTAATACCTACGCCTAATTCTCCAGAAATTCCTGGAAGGCCCATCTCCGACAGTGGTGGTCTAGGACTATGTATTCTAGGAGATGTGATAATGATGATTGGTGGGGTAATTTAGGCTTATCAACGCAAGGCTAGCATGCGAGCAGCAACTTATCACCTAGTAGCCCACTTGCCGTGCTACGGACTTGTTGAGTTTGACTAGCTAATAGTTTTTGAACATTCTAATCTAATAATTAGGTCTCGGGTTATATATAAAATTAACCAGTTTTTGTGGACATTCCTGCAATAATAATGTTTTACTGTTCAAATAAAAATGCAATGAAATTCGGTGTTTTATTTATTTATTTATTTTTATTTCAAAACTTTATGCACTAGGTACACAGGCGGACTTAATGCCGCGGCATTCTTACTAGTCAACCTTAGGGACAATTTATAGCATTTGTTATCATTTGCCTCACAAGGCAGGAGCAAAATATAATAGGAGCATTTAGGTCTGTGAAAAAAAAACAAAATAAATAAAACTTAAATACTAAATCTAATATACTATATGCAAAACTATATACTAATCAGGTAGGTATACACTAAATAGACTACATACTATCATTATATATAAATAGAATACATAGGTACATATAAATAATAATACATACATATTTAAAACAATATTATATATTTATATAGTACTTACAGTTACTTTTATTTCATTTACTTAATCTTATTTTATTTATTAAGGTTACATATTTGGTTGGGTAGGGAGAGGAGTAGAATGGTGGATGTTGAGCGTATTATCGCGCAATAAAATAAAAAAGAGACCTCCTTTTTTAAACCAGCCTATTGTCTGTTGGAGATGGGTACGCCTAAGCATCTAGTGCATTTGCTGAGACGGCTCTACGAAGATGGAACAGCATCGGTGAGAACCGATGAGGTTTTATCAAGCCACTTTCACCCCGATGCTGGAGTTCGACAAGGATGCATTATTTCTCCGCTTCTATTCAATATCTACACGGAACTTATAATGAGAATTGCCCTTGAAAACTGGACAGACGGAATTACAATCGGAGGCTTAAAGATCTCGAATTTGCGATATGCGGACGACACCACATTGTTTGCAACAAGTATTAGTCATATGGAAGAGCTGTTGCAAAAAATGGAGACCGTCAGTCATAAGTTCGGCCTTAAAATCAACCGCAGCAAAACGAAAGTGATGATCGTAGACCGAGCCAACAATAACTGGCCAGAAATTACAAGGATAGCAAAGTGCGATGTGGTCCAATCTTACATTTATCTGGGAGCACTAATATCTAATAACGGTGGATGTGAAGATGAAATCAAGCGTCGAATGGCAGTTACAAGATCTGCTATGGACAAGCTGAAGAAGATATGGAGGAACCGAAACGTTACCAAAGCCACTAAAATCCGGCTGGTTAGAGCTCTTGTGTTCCCAATTTTTCTGTATGCTGCGGAGACGTGGACCCTACGCGAAACAGAAAAAAAACGAATTAATGCTCTAGAGATGTGGTGTTGGCGGAGAATGCTGGGCATATCATGGACGGAGTTCCGAACAAACAAATCCATACTGGAGGAACTGGGGATCAGACAGCGCCTTTCCTCGACTGTACAATTACGCATTCTCACTTTCTTCGGACACGTGTCACGGCGTGGAGAAACATCAATCGAGCGCTTGGTAGTCCAGGGGAAAGTCGATGGCAAGAGGATGCGTGGTAGGTCTCCGATGAGATGGACCGATCAGGTGAAGGTTGCAATGGATCATCCCCTACATGAGTGCACTAGGAAAGCCGAGGTCCGAGAGGAGTGGCGACGGCTTGTTAAGCGTGCCACTAGCACTCCAATGGCGACCACGACCACTCTGCCAAGAGTGTAGCGACTAAGAAGAAGAAGAAGATTGTCGGTCGCAAGCCCGAGACACCATTCTTCTCATCTCTTACCCACACACGATGGCCCCGGCACCCGCACGGTGACTCCATGGTATGCTTAGAAATTTGTCTTCTCTACAAATATAAGGTCTAACAAAATACCCGGAAATATTTTTACAAGGTTCTTGACGATTATTGCAAATATCTCAAAAATTGTTATTCTGAGACGTTTCCGCAACGGCTTCTCCACTCAACCATTCCTTACGTCAACGGTTTCGCTCAAGGGATCTTTATTTAGCTTTGAAAGTTGTTCGACTTGGCGTTTGTCTGTGGTTTTCATACAAAATTCAAGAAGTCAATGATAGCATTAGTTGTAAACTCTCCAAGCCGGTCCTATGTATGTCTTGTCGCTTTTTTTTTTCACTTTATTTGGCTTTGAAAGTTGTTCGACTTGGCGTTTGTCTATGGTTTTAAATTAATCATTAAAAATCTGTACAAATAGCAAGCTTTACTTTATTTGCTTTCAAATCGAACATAACATTCAAAAGGCATAAATGTTACTATTTTAAATATTTCCGGTAAGTTTCTTTTTTGCTAGCAACATTGAAGATTCTCAATTTTATTTTGTCAGAACTCCTACAAGCTCTAGAACTTTCGACATCCATTAGTCCGTCTCTTTATTAATTATGAGAAAAATAATTCAAATTTTGAAACGAAATTTTAGCTGAAAATAACATTATTTAAAAAAAATGTTCATTACAGTGTTTACAACCGAGTTGGGGATCATTAAATTCCAAATGTAGCAGAATTTGATGCTTTTCATTGAGTAATTCGCGTCAACATCGCCCAAACACGTTGGGTAAATGGGAGTTCACAGCGCAGGCAAACCGCAATAAAAATTACTGCATCTTATGCCTCATATTAGTGTAAAATTTTTCATTTTCCATAATTATTCACATTGTAACACATTATTAAACAAAACAACACTACTTTTCACTAACTATATCCACAGTAAGTTAATTCCCAAAACAAAAAAAAAACTTTGACGTTACATGTCCGTGACGTCACTTAATAATACGAAGAGCGTATTTGACTTGAAAGCAAAGCTAAGCACTTGAACGACTTTCAAAGCGATATAAAGCAAAAAAAAACGCTTACAGCGCCAAGTCGAACATGAGGTACGTGACGTCATTCGGCTGCCATTTGTAAGGTCCATGAATGTTAGCAACTGGAATCAGACACTCATGACTGAGTCTGAGTCCCTAAAACTATGACGGCAACTGGGTTTATCGGTACGAACGGTAGATCCTTTCCCGCCCCGGCAGACTAGGCAAATTACCACCATCAGTCCACCGATTTATTGTCATGATGTCAAATGCCAATTTTTACTTACAAGAACTAATACTGTAAGCTTGTCATGGTGATATTTATATAAAAATAACACCATCTGAAACAAGACTGTAGATGTAGCGATGTAGACCCCATAAAAAATCCAAAGTATTTTTCCAGGAATCCGTAATTGAGTTTTAAAGATTTGAAACAAATTTTGAAAATTTACAATTTGCCTATTAGAGGAGAAGCTATTGAGGGAATGTCTTGGAATACGGGATACCTCATAAATTTTAATATATCAGGATAACATGATGTGCGGGACCGGGCTGACGTATACGACCCCCGTTAACGAGGATACGTGACCGACGAAAGTCAGCCACATAAACCTCGAGAACGGGAGGTCGAGTCGACAGATGAACGATCCCGATGCACCTATTATCCGGGCGGCAGGAAGCGAAGATCTTCAATTAAACAACATGTTCAGCTTGAGGCAGAGCTTCGGTGCAGGCTTCTATATTTCCCGCAGCAGGCTTGGTGGTTCTATAGGCGTGTTCGTTTTCTATTCTGTTGACTATTCGGTTTGTGACTATTGTGACTCTTTTGGTGACTGTCAGTCGGTCAGTCAGTCACTAAGTCATCTCAGACCCCCCCCTTCCGGGGGAAGACGGGAATTTGTAACGAGGTGTTGGCCTCCTAACAAAAATAGCATTCGCTGCACGTAACTACGGACAGGGCGTGGGAACCTTTATTATAGGTTAAATTTAATACGAGCGGGCGCGGCGGAGGCCGCGGAATGTCATCGTGATCAGGCTATCAAATCGCGCGCCATGCGCCGTGGAACCTCGGGAGGTCTAGCGTGCAGAGGGGCCAGATCTCTCACGAGTGGGAAATTTGACCTCTCTGCCCGTGCGAACATTCCCTTGGCTAGACGGCGCACGAACTCATCCAGTGTTTCCATCCGCAGATCGCGGAGAATGACGTCATTTCTCACATAGCGCGTGGCGCCGACAATGGTACGCAGCGTGAGGTTCTGTTGAGCCTGCAGCCGGCCTCGCTGGGCCTTAGATGTTAAAGCGTACCATGCCGGAGCGGCGTATGTGAGACGAGAGCGAATATAGGCTTTGTAAATAAGCAGCTTGGTGTGCAGAGCCAATGTGGATGCAAACACTGGACGTAGTTTGGCTCGGGCCAAACGTGTCGTGTTCACGGTGACATTCACGTGGTCGCTCATGCTGAGGCGTCTGTCTATCGTGAGCCCTAGGTACTTGACCTTCGGGGCCCATGACAGATTTTCACCATACAGCTGAAGAGGGGAAACTGAGAGAGTTGCCGCTTGCCTCTCTACTTGGAGCATGATAGCTTGCGTTTTCGCCACATTCACCGACAATCTCCACTTGTCTAGCCATTCGGGGAGCAGATCGAGACAGCGCTGCATCTTCTTCACCGCGTACTTCTTATTCGTAGAAGAAGTATAGTACGCGGCGTCGTCAGCAAACAGCGCTAGCTCGACCCCCTCCGCCAACGGTATGTCGTCGGTGAATCTGGCGTAACATAGAGGCGAGAGGCAGCTCCCTTGCGGGACGCCGGCTCGTATGGGACGTGGGGAAGAGAACACGCCCTCCACTGCCACGTGAAAACTTCTGCCTTCTAGAAAGGAAGCCAACACTTTTGTTACCCTAACAGGGGTGGGGGATGTAGAGATCTTGTACAGGAGCCCGCTGTGCCAGACCCTGTCGAAAGCCTTCTCCATGTCCAGGAATACTGCAGCCGTGACATGCTTCTTCAGTGAAGAAGCCGTCACGTGGTGCAGCAGCCTGGTCAGTTGCAAGGTGGTACTGTGTTCTGCCCTAAACCCGAATTGTTCGTCTCTAGGACAGATGTTAGCGCTCAGAACCTGCAGCAATAGTTTCTCAAATGCCTTGGAGACAGCTGAGAGCAACGTTATCGGCCGGTAGCTCTCCGGCTTTCTCACGTCTTTGCCCGGCTTGGGCAGCATGATGACGCGTCCCTCCTTCCACGCGGTTGGGAAATGTCCGCAGCGCATGATGGCGTTACAAAGGCTGGTGAGAGCCACGACTGAGCGTCGTGGCAGACACCTTAATGCCATGTTTGTAACGCCATCGGCGCCCGGGGCCTTTCGCAACTTGGCGCGGGAGCAGACACGCCCCACCGTACTAGGCGCGAAGAAAACCGGGTCGTCTCCTGCCGCCAACGGTGCCGTCAGGTAGTCCTCGACATGTTGGTCCACCATTGCTGTGTGTTCTGGATTCTTGATCGGGTTTGGGGCGAACTGGAGCTCTAGACTTTCGGCAAAGATCTCGGCACGGTCCCCTGCACGAAACCTCAATGTGCCATCACTGGAGAGCAGCGGTCTCACGGGAGGCCGCTCTTTGGCTAATTGAGAGCATAGGCGATGCACGTTCGGAACGTTATCGCCTATGGAGTCAATGTGAGCCTGCCAACGGCTTTCGTCACAAAGATCCAACTCTCTCCTTATCCTGGCCGAGAGAGCGTTCAGGCGCGTCTTCTGCGTCGGACAGCGAGTGAACTGCCACTCTTTCCGCAGCCGCCTCTTTTGCGTAATAAGTTCTCGCACGTGTTGGGGAGGGAGGAGAGTCCCCGCCTTACCCACCACGGCGGTAGAGGCTCGCTCTTGTGCGCTGCGGATCTGTCCGACGATTTCGGACGCTAACCTGTCCACTTCCTCGGGTGTGGATGCAGGGAGAGGTGGAGAATACTCGGCCATAAGGGCTGCGAACTTGGACCAATCAGTTCGCCGCTGCGGCGCTCTCAACGAGACTCTGGTGGGGTGTCCTTCCAATAACACGAGGACAGGATAGTGGTCCGACTCTAGGTCGTATAAGACTTCCTGAGTCGGCGTCTTCGGAAGCCCACGGGTAATGAGTATGTCCAGGACATCGGGCACGCCCGACGCGTTCCCTGGTGGGACCCGCGTGGGGCTGTCCGGCCCGGCCACCTCATATCCGTGGGCCTCAGAGTCCGCCAGGAGCCTCTCGCCCTGAATATTGGCGACTGTTGAGTTCCAAGCTGCGTGCTTACAGTTCATGTCTCCGGCCAGCATTGTCGGAGTCTCGTTCGTCAATAGACTCCGGATATCCGACAACACTAGGGGGGTTGCATCTCCAGGCGGCCTGTAGACCGCGTAGAGCTGCAACTCCGTTCCGTCGACCTGAACCAAAACACCCAGCGCATAGACAGACTGCCATTGTGCTATTGGAAGCGGTTGGTGCACTACTCTTTTGCGGACTAATACCGCCAGGCCCCTGTAGGCTCTGCCTGTTGGGGAGATCTCGTCCTGGCGGTAGATGTGGTAGTTGGGGATTTTGAAATTTTCCCCTTTAGAAAATTGAGTCTCGCTGATCAGCGCCACGTCGACGCGCTGCTCGGCCAGGAACGCACGGAGCATTCGGTTTTTGCGACGCAAACCGTTGGCATTCCAGTGCACGACCCTTAGAGGGGGAAGGGCTGTGACACGGCAGATCCCTCTGCCCCTCCTTGGGTCGCTTGGACCGCGGCATGCCCTCCAGTGTAAGCTTGGAGGAGTTGGGCGAGTAACGCGACGATCGAGTCGGCCGTGACCGCACTCGCGGGTGCGGTCACCGCCGGCGCGGTCGTCGGTATCTGTGGGGGCGGGGGTGCGGTTGTTTGCACCTTAGCAGAAGCTGGGGCGGGTTGGGAAGGCTTATTAAGTTTATTGGCCGCCTTCCGCCCACTTTTGCCCTTGCCCTGCCATCGGCCTGACGGCCCACAATGCGGGTCGTTGGCCTCTGGCATAAGCGTCGTGGGGGCGCTGGTCACCCCCGTGTCAGCGACCGGGCGGGATGAGGGATCGGAGGGCGGGCGAGCGACCGCATCATGCGTGCGTGCTACCGTCCCCGCATTCCGATTCCTCATCTCCCTCCTGATCACCGGGCACGATGGATTATTGGCCGTGTGCGCAGCGCCACAGTTTGCGCAAGTCGGCGGCTCCTCCCTTGTGCGGGGACATTCCCCGGCAGCGTGCTCGGCTGCGCAGATGACGCAAGCCTTGCGCCTATGACAGTTGTGGGAGGAGTGCCGAAATTGCTGGCACCTGTGGCACTGTGCCACGCCAGGACGCCCCCTCCACGCTTCGACCTTCACTCCTTCCATCCCCAACATCTCCACGATGTTGTAGACGGAAGGAGCGACGCCGGGCACTCTCTTTATCTGCGCATAAAAGATGCAGCCAGGCCTGCCCGCGCGGGCCTTGATTGGGCGCACGTACTCGGCCTGAAAGCCGAGCCGTATAAATTCGGCGGTGATCTCCTCCGGGGGAGTGCCGAAAGGTAGGCCTCTGACGGCCACCTTGAGGTTCTTGTCTGCCGGCAACGAATACGAGAACCACGCCAGCTTCTCGGATTCTTCCAACGATACTAGGTATCGTTGGACAATCCGGTGCTCGTGTTCGCTGCCGGGAGAAAAGCGTACCCCCTTACCGAAGGGACGCGCGTTGGGGTTGTGGCCCAGCTTCTGCTTAAGGGCCCGGAAATGGTGCGCCCAGTTCTGCATGCTTTCCACCACAAGTGGCGGGAAGCGAGCTTTCCTGGGCGCTGGGGGAGGGTCTGAGGTGACCTTAGTTGTTTGGTTGCCCCCATCGTCATTGAGCCGGGGCGATGGGGGTGCAGCAGCTACGTCGGCGTAGTGCTGCGGGAGCCGCTCAGCGTCACTTACTACATGTGGAAGCGGGATAGCGCTCGGTGCCTGCCCGGGGACGACCTCCATGGGCGATCCCTGGCGTGGGGCTGGGACGGGGGAGCTATGCTGCTCACCCCGTCTGCGGTCTTCTGCCGGTCTCGCCAGAGGCGTCACCGTCAGGGGGGCTTCCTCCGGTCTTCTTGCCAGGTCCTGCTGGGCCTGGCGACGGGCCTTCGCGTCTCCCCTGCCCTGGCCCAGCATCCAAGGGGGGAGAGCCGGGGAGCCGGGTTCGGACAGGGGTGTCCCAAACGGCGGGGTCGGCGGCGATGTCCTGGCGTCTTCAACAGTTGTGGCGGCGGCGGACTTCTTTGCGGCTACGGTGACCCGCAGCGGAGGCGGTCTCGGGGCCGGGGTCTTCGACTTTGACTTCGACGCCGGAACTCGCGGTTGGGCTAGCGCGGCGAGCCGCGCGTAGTCCGGCGTCGGGGCAGCTTTACCCGGTTTCCGCTGCGGTTCAGCTGGTACGGGTGGGGGGTCCTCCCCCGCGGGGGGTGGAGGCGGGGGGGAGATGCACGCCCGCTTCCTCTCCTCTTCTTCTTCCGGGGAGTGCTTCCTCCGCAGCGTGGTTCTGGCTGCAGCTGGCGTAAAGACCTCCTCGATGTAGGCCTTCACCGTCGCGTCAGCTGCAGCTGACCCGATAATAGCCTTATTTATACGCCCCGATACTCGTCGCTGCTATGGTGGTCTAGCCCGCACAAGCTCGACCAATCAGCGACGAGTATCGGCCAACCAAACCGTGCCGAGGGTAATAATAATTATCAGCCGCCGATAGCAAATCTTTATTTATGAAATCCTATCCTATATACATTGATTTCTTACTATAACTAAGTTACTTATATCTATAAAAAATAACTTAGTTTAAAAATAAAGATTATAACTATATGTACACTATCTTTAACTATAAACTATCCTATAACTATAATCTATCTATACTATAACTATGCTATATCTATATTATAATCTATCTTATACTATAACTATCCTATATATATACCATAATCTATTCTATATCTATACTATAATCTATCCTGCCTACACTATTTCTTACCTACCCTATTACTATTTGATCTATGATAAAGCCATATAGAAAATATGCCTACTATTATGATTCCGTCGTGCACACATGATATCTTAGGGGACTTCCGTTGTAATTAGACAACAGAAAATTCAGAAAGTAAAATGTGCTAACCTTGGGTAAATGGCGAGATACTGCTGTCAAATAACGTTAGACCAAGTCGCCCTTGTGATTGTGATTTTGGTGGCTTTTCCGCACTTAGTCTCCATTGGACCATTGTGCGTGAGTCGCCCTTATTTATACATATATCTTATACAGGATTAACGACACCATAGCTTTGTACAAATGACAAATAATATTCGACCTTTTTAGTACACTTTTTGACTTGACTGATATTTAGAGTCGGTAAATAGTCAGTTCTGTCCGAGAACCTTTGGTAGAAGTTAACGGAAGAATTTTCAGAACTGATTTGGGTTTTTGACTGGGTTTTTGCTTTGGTCAATATGTTCAATACATCTGATAGTGCTGCTTTACAATAGTATGATTTGTTAGCCTTGCTTGGTCCGTTTAAAATCAGCAATATGTCATGCTTCATCACGTCCAAACTTTCTTGGTCACTCTCGATGAATTGACTCTGAAATAAATTTAAGAATAAATCTTTGACCATAAACTTATTGTTTTTTTTTTATATATTTTTTTTTAACCTATATTTATACTACCTCCGTGGTCTAGTGGTTAAATCTGTGGGTTTAGACTCGGAGGCACTGGGTTTGATTCCTGGTTGGAACAACAATAATATTTTTCAATAATTTAATTAATACTTAATTTATTTGTGATATTTTTTGAGTTTGATACACTAAAGACATCAATAAGCTTGCCACTTGTCATGTTGGGTCTATAGTACAATTGGCTAAATGTAAATCCGCTTCTTTAGAAGTGTGGTTTCTGACCACCCCGGAGGGGAAACGGTCATGATGATAGTTTACCTATATATAAACGGAATATGGGGACTACATGGGTAATGTTGATTTTATTATACTTATTGCATCCACCTACCTGTATACATTTCTGTACGATAGACTCTATGGAGAACCGTGGGTCCTGGAAGTTGGTGTTGGAGCTTAGATTCTCACATATTTCCAGAATATGGATGGCTCCATCCACAGGATCCGTGTCTCCATTGAAATACCGCATTATAAACGCGTAAGAAGCAATAACGTTAATTATGTTGAATTTTATAGTAGGCGCTGGCTTTACACTCTGGAAAATTCATAATGTTTAATGTAAATAATTGTCAATGTCTAATATTTTTTTCGATTCTAGTGTATCTGTATATACGATTGCACTATTTGACAATAACTTTGAAGTCATCAACATCAGCGAAGTAAATGTAAAAAACACTGGGATTAAACAATTTAGAGACATGATTAGCTACTATATGATAAGTATGGTCGAAAATGAAATAGCAAAGGACAACGAATTAAATTTTCCACTAGTTTCAGCCCAAGAAAAGGTGAATTAGTTCAACGTATTGTAAAAACACCTATAAATACACTAATTCAAAGTAACAAAATGATAATATGCCATCAAAATGTGCAAGGTTTAAAAAATAAACTGTTAGATTTAGAAGTATTTCTCAATGTAAATAACATTGACATATTTTGTGTTACAGAGTCATGGCTGGAAAGTGATTCAGTGGGTCTCTTTGAGCTAGTTAATTTCAATATAAAAAGTTCTAGTCATCGAACTGTTTATAAGAGAGGCAACACTTTAATTTATGTAAAAAGGATATTAAGAGCAAAGAACAGAACTGATATCGTAAAAATGTCCATAGATAAAGAATTTGAAACTTGCTGTGTGGAGCTGGATGATCTTATCGTACTAACGGTATATAGATCTCCTGGTACAGGTCTTAATGTTTTCAATGAAAGACTAGACGAATGTCTGACAAAACTATCTTATAAAAATAATAAAACCATCATAGTTTGTGGTGACTTTAATATAGATTTTCCATTAGTTAAGGGCGGTAGCCATAGTATTAAGGATTTAATGAATTCATTTCGACTGTCTCAGCAGATTTTCGAATTTACAAGGATAACACCGACTAGTGCAACATGCATCGACAATATTTTCACAAATGGTAATGTCCTGGATTCATGTGTATGTATGGGTTTAAAGTCAGATCACAAAGCACAAATGGTTACCATAGAAACTAAACTTAATAAAATATGTGTTAGACCGAAAATAAAAACCAAAAGATTAGTTTCTAGTGAAAGAATAGAACAATTATTAGAGTCTTTACAAAATAATCTGACACTACATGGTAAATTTCTGAATTATAAATCATTTTTTAGGGAATTTATTGGTGAATGCAATACTTTTCTGCCTGTTGTACAAAGAAAAGTAAGGGAAAACAACATGAAAAATAATATCTGGACTACCCAAGGTATATTAAAGTCCAGAGAAGTATTGCGTTCACTACATGAACGTTTACAGTTCTCTAAAAACCCAATTTTTAAGAATTATGTAAAAAGATATAACAAATTATATAACAATGTATGCCTTGAGGCTAAGAGAATTGAAATCAAAAATAGAATATTAAAGTCGGACAATAAAATTAAGACATGCTGGTCTATAATAAAGGAGTTAAGCGGAAAAACTAATAAAACAGACACATGCGATATAAAACTTAAGATTTATAATAATACTCTCTGTACAGATGAAACTACCGTTGCTAATTATTTCAATTCATTTTTTAGTAATGTAGCTGCAGATGCAACCTCCAATTTAGTAGTTGATATCGAACATGCGTTAAATTATGTTAAACGATCGAAAGTGGAAATAAACTGCCAAAGTATTTTCAACCCGGTCACACCGGCCGAAATAGCAAAAGTTATAAAAAATATGAAACCGAAACATTCACATGATCTATGGTTATTATCGCCTAAATTAATTAAAGGGCTAATACATGTTATTACATATCCATTGGCAAAGTTAATCTGTGATGCATTTGAGACTGGTGTTTTTCCAGATCTGTTGAAACTTGCAAGGATCATTCCCCTCCACAAAAAAGGTGACCATTGCGATGCACATAATTATAGGCCAATATCCTTATTGCCAATTTTCAGTAAGATTTACGAAAAATGCATGTATTCCAGAATCGTCAAACACTTGGAAGACTTTAGTGTACTGGACGAAAGACAGTTTGGCTTTGGCAAAAAAAGATCAACAACTCAGGCCGTATGCAACATGGTTAAAATGATACTCGAGAGCCTCGACAACAAGAACGGTGCATTAGGGATTTTTTGTGATTTGTCTAAAGCTTTTGATTGTGTGCATCATGGTGTTCTATTAGCAAAGTTGAATCATTACGGTATCAAGGGCAAAGACTTAAAACTGTGTAAGTCATATTTAGATAATAGGAAACAATTTGTTAATATAAATGACACAAAATCAGCAGAAACAATTATGAAATTAGGAGTCCCACAAGGGTCAGTGTTGGGTCCACTGTTTTTTCTGATATACATAAACGACATAGGTGTTTGCATTCCTAAAGACATTAAAATGGTTATGTTTGCCGATGACATATCGTTATTGATAAATAGTTATAAAGAAAATCGAACTAATATGTTAGTAACAAAATTAAATAATGTTATAAAAGAATTAGAAACTTGGTTTGGACATAATAATCTCCTAATTAATCTTAATAAAACTAAACTACTTAACTTTTCCTTAGATACTCATATTAACAGAAAAGACTCACAAGAACTCAAGGAATATATTTCATTAAAATCATTAAATTTAGTACACAGCACTGTATTTCTTGGCATCGAACTAGATATTAAATTAACATGGTTACATCATATTGATAAGATAGCCAAAATATTAAGTCCTGCATGCTATGCCGTTAAAAATATCAATGAGTATTCCGGAGCAGAGGCAGCTAAATCCGTATATCATGCCTATTTCCACAGCATCATGTCATATGGACTTTTGGTGTGGGGGACAGCTGCCGAAGCTAACCGAATATTCATTCTCCAAAAAAGAGCAGTCCGTTTTATAGCAGGAATTAGAGCAAGAGACACTTGCAGGGAAGCCTTTAAGGAATTAAAAATTCTTACCATGGCTAGCACTTATGTAATGCATTGTTTGGTGTATATCAGGGAAAACATGGACCTATATCACATTAGACCCGTGAGAAGTGCATCAAGACAAAAAGAATCCTTAGCTGTTCCTAAACACAGATTAAGCAAGTTTAGCAAAAGCTTTATCTGTAATTGCGTTAAACTGTATAATAACTTAGAAAATGAAATTAAAAGCCTAGATGATAAGGAATTCAAAAACAAAATTAAATCAGTCTTGATGCAAAAAGCTTATTACACGGTTGACGAAGCGTTAAAGGATGTTAACATAGCATAATACAAACTACATATATTATGTACCTAGAAATAATATTTGACATGCCCATTTACAGCAGTAACTATTTAAATGTGACATATTATAATAATAAAATTGAAATATATTCTTGACAAAGCAGCTGCTAAATTAATAATTTATTAATATTTATATTTTAACCTTAGTATAGGATATTGACAAGGCCTCTTTACAGCTGCTTTAATTATTTTTACTTTACTTTATATATATATATATGTGTATATATATATATAATTATTATTATTATTTTTTTTTTTTTGACAAGGCCATTTTACAGCCGTATAATTTTGTTTTATTTAAATATTAATGTTTCTTTTTGTTTTTATTTTGCTTTTATTAGTTTTCCTTTGACACTGCTTTAACCTGCAGTTCTGTTCCTTGCCTTATAGCACTCTCCAGGCAGGACAAATGTGTTGTACTTGTGTTTGTAACCTTAGACTTAGCCGAATTCCGGTGGGAATGTATGGCGGTACGTAAAGAATAAGAATATAATAAGCAATCCGCCATTTTGTGGCGGCGGCCATCTTGGATTTACAATGATAATGAAAATATATACAATAGTATTGGCATCAGAACTAACACACCTTTATATAATACCAATACACACAATATAATACAATGACCGTTTAATGTCTGTCTAATTTTAAAAAGTTTTTATATACAAGTATAGCTATTAAACTCACAGTTAGTTGACTTAGTTGCGGCATCTCCTTAAGTGGGGGACACTTAGCAAGTGCTTCTGATTCCAGTTTGTCGTTCTTCTCACTCCCGACCTCTTCCACCATCTGCTTCTCTCTCGTAAACCCCCACCATGGTTTCCATTGGTCCAATATCTTGTCAATATTACCTTAAAATAGAGTTAGTTTAAAAAAAGACGGACTGATAGTGTAAATTTTCCCAGTCTGCCGGGGCAGGGAAGTATCCACCGTTCGTGCCGATAAACCCAGTAAACTGTATCCACACGTTACAAGATCAGGCTCAGTCAAGCCGGCACAGCGTTGGAGTGTCTGATTTCAGTTGCTAACATTCATGGACCTCGCGCGCCACTTACCATCAGGTGGGCGCAAGGTCACATGTCGTACTAGTTTAAAAAAAAGAAGGATTTTTAATTTGCATATCTCTCGCTTGTTTACTACAACATTTTAAAGGGTCTTTACGCGATTTACCTTAGATACATATTATTCGTCGTAATTAATTGGGATAAAACTTTTTTAAAGTGGGTAGGTTTATATCTACCGCTCATTATGTACTGCTCAGCTCCAGTCGACTCGTGACCACAGCCAATACTACTTGGAGAAATATGTCTCGTAAAGACCTGTTTAAATTATAAAATAAACTATTACTATAAACTAAACTTACTAGAAAATTTAATTACAGATATTTTAGACATATATTGACTATGAAGGTATAAAGTGTAGTGTATAAAACTTTAGGGACTTTGTTGATTAAATAATAAATCCAGTGTTTTCCAGTAAATCAGAAAGTTTTTCCTAAAAAGGGTTTATCTGTAATCTTACCTTCACTAATTAAGGCTGCAAATTCATTCTTTTCGTCTTCACTGAGAGCATACCACACTTCTTCTGCTCTTTCCAGATTGATTCCAGCCATTCTTTTCTTTAAAGCCTCCAATTCTTCGTCGTCCGAGTCAGTGTCACTTTGACATTCCAAGTTTATATCATTCTCGTCAATATCTGCCAAAATCTCCTCTATGCTTTGTGGGAAGTACTCATCTTGTTGGTGTACCCTTTAAAATACAGTGTAAACTTTATATAACGACACTGAAGGGACTGCATTTTATGGCGTTATAGGGAGTTGTTGTTAAATGGAGAGATAAAAATCAGAATTGGAAGACAAGCTAAACCAACCAAAGCCAAATAATTTTGATGCTTTAGGGAGTTTGTTCAAGTTCAAATCAAGTGACGTTACATGGAGTATATTTGTAGTAGTACACTGTCGCCAGTTACTGCATAATTTTGACAAATAGGGTGAGAACAAAAGGAATGACTTTAATAAGGGGCTAAATTGATGTGGAATGAGGTCTAAAAAAGAGGACATGGTACCCTGCATAACCTAACCTATGAAATTTGGTTTTGGACACCACAAATTATTAACACAATATGTAATAAAATACAAGTAAAATAGGAAACATCATTTTTTTATGATTTTCTCTCAAAAAAACTACAAGTTTCCGTGATCTGAGTCTAAGTCATTGTGATAATAGTAAAATATATAATCGTTAAAACATATTTACAATAAATAAAATAAATACTAGGGATAAGGATATAAGTCCCGTTGTGTGGAATGGTGGCTAGAACACTGGCTCCATTTCACCGCTGAATTGCAATACTGATTCTTTGGGCGAAAAAAGAGCCAGCCCTCTTGTCACCAGAGGAGACAACAAGATGTGGTGTTGTCTTTTTAAAACTTTTTTGTCTTTGGACTCCATGGGCCCAGAGTTTCTACAGCAAATGGCACAAATATGTATCTTTTAATAGACTTATATACTTGTGCCGCTTGCTGGACTCTTTTAAATGGTAATCATCTGAAATTTAAAATTGTGGGTGACTAATCAATAGCTGAGACAAGTACATTCTGCATCAATTGATCAAACTCATATAAAATTGCAAAATGACTTTTTAGTAATTATTGCCTTTCAACCATTGATATGTACTGATAAGTAATAAATACCTTTGCAGTATTTCCACCATCTTTCTTTTGGAGTCCTCATCAACATTGTCATCTTCGAGCTCCTTGGTGATGCATTCTTTGTAAAATTCTTCCGAACACCTAAAGTGTTTCTCAGATTTGTAGCACGTCAGAGAGCAGTAAAGTGCATCACATCGGGGGCAACAGTATTTACTGATGTTCCTATTACACCTACAAATTATGTTATAGATTTGGCTTTTATTATATCAACGTAATATTTTGAGGATGTAACTTGTTATAAATGCGGGCATGATATAGATCCAGTAATAATCAATTATACTCACAATGTACATATTTTATCCGCATCTTTGGATGTAGATGGAAACGCCATCATTATGGCCACTGTATGCAATTAATTTCGCATTAAAATAACAAATATAACATACAATAAATAGTAATTAAATCCACAAAATTATTGTCGAAAATAAACGGAGACAGTATTAAAATTACTTTTTTTTTACGACTGAAGCTAAGGCAACATATTTTATTCAGCCTTGTTCAACTTTGTGCTCTAAGCGCTATTTTTGGGCGATAGTCCCGCGAGTGACGAGTGACTCCAAGAAATTTGATTCAAATTCTACAACATCTGGAATTTGATGATAACCTCATTAGGAGTCATTAAAAGGAAGATATAATCACAGAGATAGGGCTCTGTGGATATAATACACATCAGACATGGCTGTATGGGCTAGACCCTTTGACATGAAATCACAGATTAATCACAGAAAAATTTTGTTTTTCACAGCCTAGAATGAATGAAATAATAATAAACAAAACATACGAATACGATCAAACCTCACAATTTATTTGGGTCCACAGATTATATTTGGGTCTATTTACAATTTGGTAATGGATAACTGCGAAATAATTGAAGATTTTTATGGGGTTTATTTACTGTACAGCATAAATCCCAAGTATAAGGGTCGAACATACATTGGTTATACGCGAGACCCTAACCGGCGAATTAAGCAGCATAATCGTGGCACATGGGCTGGTGGGGCAAATAAGACCAGCAACCGAGGACCATGGTTTGTTACTGCACCTATTGTTACCTATATCTATCCTTGTAGGTACTACACATTCATCTGTGATCTAGTAGTTAAAACCGTAGATTCCCAAAGTAACCGGGGATATAATCATTATTAAAATTTATTTATTAAATATTTCTATTGGTATTGCTTGTGCCATCACAAAAAGTTGGGTAATTGTTAATCTGCTTTAAAAGTAGGTTTCTGAGCACTCTGCAAAACATTGTAATATTAATTTAAGAGCCAGATAGTAAATTTATAGAAAATTCTCAATTAATCATAGATTTACGATTGGTTATCTCTGAAGCATCTCAAATCAATCCTAAATCTTTGCTAATAACATTATTAATAATTTATGTAAATATTTAATTAATGTATGAAAGTTTGCTGTGCGCAAGCGCAAAAAAGTTTTTAAAAGACATAACACTGCGTCTCCTCCGGTGACAAGAGGGCTGGCTCTTTCTTCGCCCAAAGAATCAGTATTGCAATTCAGCGAGGAAATGCAGCCAGCGTTCTTTCCACTATTTCACGCGGACGGGACTTATATCCCTATCCTTAGTATTAAAATTAATTTTATTTTATAAATATTGTATTTTTTTTTTCGAATTAATGTTAATATATTAATGTATGAAACTATACAGATAATTTCTAATAATAAATTGATAATTAAAATTTCAGGAAAATGGTCATGATAATTCATGGTTTTCCAAATAATATATCAGCATTGAGAGTGAGTACTTATATAGTTATACTATACAGATTTAGTATTATATTGACTGTAACATTAGAGCTAGCTTCCTATAGCTGAATTTAAAAATTAAATATAATTCTTCTGGCTAATGAAAAAGTTGATTGTGAGTTATACCAAAACAAAGCCTCTGTAATTGTAACAGTTAAAGTTAAATAGCATTGATAAAAAAACAGATATCCATGGTCCATGAATGTTACCAACTGGAATCAGATACTGACATCAGTCCCTAACACTGCCGCCTTGACTGGCCATGAAGGCTACAGTACATGATGATAGATTGCGCTAGTGCCTGATAGATATTTTTAAGGAGGGACGTGTCTCCTAGCCCTTGAAGGGGTTTAAAGACAGAGGAAGAGGAGACAAATTTCTAAGCGTGGATTCACCGTGCGGGTGCCGGGTCCATTGTGTGTGGGTAAGAGATGAGAAGAATGGTGTCTCGGGCTGTGATAAGTTTTCGGAGTCTATTCGTAATTAACTTGACGTGTTCTTTCGCTGTTGAAACTCTTTCATGTTTTAGGGCACTTGTAATAATTACATGGCGTATCATTATGTAGTTTCAATTCATATTCTACAATTAGCAATAGTAGTACTCATACACCTTTTATACTACATAAATATTTATATTATAGATTGCTAATAGCTATCAAATGTGTAAGAAAGTGGGGAATATACATTAATTCTGATTGATTGTTTTTTATTCGAAGGAATTAAGGTACAATCTCACAGAAGAAATGATCAGGAACGGGTTCAAGACTCAGCTTTACGCAGTGGAAGTTGGTGCAAGAGGAGTTCCAGCAAAATCTTTGCATCACTTACTGAAAGAATTGGGCCTAAGCAGGTCTGCCGTCAATACATTTATGGAACGAGCTTCCAAGACGGCATTAACGGAATCATACAGTATTTGGTTGGGTAGGGAGAGAAGTAGAATGGTGGATGGTGAGCGTATTATCGCGCAATAGAAAAAAAAAGGAGGCCTCCTTTTCTTAAACCAGCCAATTGTCGGTCGCAAGCCCGAGACACCATTCTTCTCTTACCCACACACGATGGACCCGGCACCCGCACGGTGAATCCATGGAATGCTTAGAAATTTGTCTTCTTCTTCTTAAAAAATTATAAAATATTCATTAAACTAAAAACTTACATCTTAAAACATAAATTACTATTAATAAAAATAAACCTAATTAATAAATAAAAATATAACTAAAAACTAAATTGAAGAAAACACAAATAAAAATTATTATAAATAAAAAAATATTAAGTCTTATATTTATTTATATAGATTTTATTATTACAGTTTGAATGGGCATGGCAGAATCCTTTAAAGACAACACGGCTGCATAATGTTGCTAACCTTAAGAAGATTCCCCGGAAAGAATCAGAGTTTGAGTATAAACTGCGGTTATTAACTGAAATGTTGAAGGTTGGACCGTGGTGGAGACTACCATTGGTCATCCAATGGCTTGAAACAGATTTCTATGATAAATTTCCAGTATGTATACTGAATTTACTATATCTCGTTTATTTTAAGTAGGTACCAACGGAAGGCCAAAATTACGCTAGAGACATTAACGAGCTTGCTACTTGTCATGATGGGCCTATAGTAAAGGTGGCTAAATGTGAATCCTCTTCAAAAGTGTGGTTTTTGACCACCCCAGGTTCAATTACATTTTAAGAAAAACTAAAACCGATAGGGTTTTTACTTGTTGCTTTTATTATTATAAATTATTAATTTTTATGTAGATATAATGTTATGTGGTACGCGTTGGTGGCTCGGTTGTAAGAACGCGTTTCTTAAATCGTACAAAGGTCGGTTCAAACTCCCCCGGCATGTACCAATGAGAAATACACCTTTTTTATTTACATTTGTCATAGATTTACAATACCACCGTTGCCGTGCCGCGGAGAGCACGTTTAGCCGTCGGTCCTGGTCCTACTAATACCAACTTGAACGTTAATGAATTGTCTTAAAAAAATTGACATCATTTTCACGCCAAGCCGCCTGGCCAGCGTGGCGAGTGTAGGCCAAATTCTCTAGATATATGTTTTGGAAGGCCCATGTCCAGCAGTGGAGGTCTAGGACGCTTTGTTCTAGGGGCTGTAATGATGAAAAAATTATGATAATGTTATGTTTTGATGACAGTTTTCAAACAATTATACGCAAGAGATCTGCGTCTATGCTGTGCTGCATGAAAACCAGTACCAACAGGCTCCTAAACGTATTGGCAGATCGGTGGGACTCTCCGCTGCTGGAGCACTGGATACAGCTGCGTACAGTCAAGTAGACAGCCTCCAGTAGCGGATAGTTTAAAATAAATTATTAGTAAATATAGATTAAGTAAAATTGTTACTAACAATTTATGGATGTGAAGTCCGAAATAAAAGTTTATTATTATTATGTAGGATTTTTCTTGTCAACTAATTACAATACTTAATTTGTTTCAGACCGACTCTGCCATTCCATCCCACATACCAACCTGCCATGGTCTAGTAAAAAGTAAAAACCCACCAAAAATCACACAAAAGGGAACAAAATACTCGAAAACAGAATGTCTTTTATGTTCAAATTATATAAATGAAAATGAAATTAAATTGTCTTGTTTGAACACAGATTGTGAATTAATTTGTCATGTCTTTTGCTTAGCTGATTTATTCTTAATACCAGGACAGTATGTTCCTATAGGAGGTAGTTGCCCTTTTTGCGATATTTATGTTAAATGGGGTGATTTGATCAAGAAAAATAATGGGTTTTCTATAGGTAATACATGTGATAGATTGAATGTAAGTGATGATTTATGTTCTCAAGATCAGGAAATTGATAATGATCTAGATTTGTGAATGAAATAAATATGTTAGTTATGTATGCAATTAATTTCGCATTAAAATAACAAATATAACATACAATAAATAGTAATTAAATCCACAAAATTATTGTCGAAAATAAACGGAGACAGTGACTCCAAGAAATTTGATTCAAATTCTACAACATCTGGAATTTGATGATAACCTCATTAGGAGTCATTAAAAGGAAAATATAATACACATCAGACTTGGCTGTATGGGCTAGACCCTTTGACATTTTGTTAGTTATTATATTGTATTTTTTTTATGTAATTATTTTTAACCTAAAGACATTAAATATATAGGTTGTCCCAACAAGAGCGCTGGATTTAAATTTGCCGCCATTTTGTTAATATGTACGGTATTTTTTTTTGACTGTTGTCACTTGTCACGTACAGACCACTAGATTTATGCTATGTTCGACTCGAATTTTTTTACTAAAATGATAAATTTAGCTTAAAATGTATGAAAACCATATCAAAGCCATGTCGAGCTATTTTCAAAGCGTAATGAAGTAAAAAAAAAGCGCTTAAAGCGTAAAGTCAAACATTGGGTTAAGAATATGGAGATGTATTCAGACTGGACCAACAACGTTTAATTTGTAAAAACACAATATTAAAGTAGTGGAAGTTTTGCGAAACAGTTTGCCAATTAGGTACGTCCAGTTTTCGGTAGCAATAATGCGCCAAATAAATTGACAGTTTCATTACAAAAATTTAAACCTTTACGCTGATGAAGAACATTGTTCGTCGTCGTTCTTGTCGGTCAGTAGAAATGATATGTTTTCGCAAAACTTTCACCATTTTTGTAATGTTATATTACAATAATTAAACGTTTTTGGTTTGATTACTTTCTCATATTCTTCTTCTTTTTTTTAAACTAGTAATGGCAATCGCCACTAAGGCATTTGTGCCAACATCACGTTTGCATAAATTAATAATATATATATGTATTGGTCGAATTTAACTGGACACGGAGAATCACACGCATTAAAACAAAAGGAAACGGGGTTTGGTTAGTAGGTATGATACATCACAACACGATACAGTACATTGATTTAAATAATAAATGGAGACAATACACACATAGCAAGTAAATTGTTGTATAGTGAGGCACATTTCAGCTCTAGCGGCCACAGCCTCGCCCACGGGAACATTGCCCCCATCCCAGCGCCAATCTCACTGGGCCATGTCCCCTCCCCCAATCCACATGCATTATAATAAATCTACTTTATCAGTTTATTCTTCATATTCATAAATCGCGTGGTCTGTACGTGACAACTGTAAAAAAAAAAACAACGTCCAACTCGTATTAACAAGGGTTTTGAAGTTCTTCGCGCCATTTTGCGTGGACATGTCAAGTGCAAGTTTTTGTTTTGTAAATTAATTTCCTGTGGATATTATTGGTCAAAAATGGTGTTGTTTTGTTTAATAATGTACTGCAATGTAATTAATTATGGAAAACGATAAATTGGACTTTAAATATAGAGCACAAGTTGCAGTTTATTTTTTGCGGTTTTCCCGCGCTGTGGACTCCCATGTTTTAACCGATGTGTTTGGGCGATATTGACGCGAATTACTCCATGAAAAGCATCAAATTCTGCAACACTTGGAATTTGATAATCCCCAACTCAGCTATGAACTCTTTTATAAACATATATTATGTAAGTAATTTACGTGTTTAGGGCTGATGTATTCTGTACAATGCCCCTAAAAAAACTTAAAAAAAAACATATTAACAAAATGGAGGCAAATTTAAATCCGGCGCTCTTGTTGGGACAGCCTTTATTACAAGAAGCTAAACGGTATGAGATTCTAAGCTAAACCTTCCTTACGCTATTCCTTAAGCTATACCATCGTCACATAATGTTATTTTGGTGTTTTACGACAATAAGCGACCTGCTTTTTATGAAAGTGTAAATTACGTTCTTTTTCGACCTCGTAAATAAGTTAATATTGATTAAATTACTATATGATTTTAATTGAAAACTGCGTCCGTGGTCTAGCGGTTAAATCCGTGGATTTAGACTCAGAGGTACCGGGTTCGATTCCTGGTCGGAACACAAAAATATTTATTAATAATGTAAATAAATACATTTAATTAATATTTAATTTATTTGTGATATTTCTCGAGTTTGGTACGGCTGGAGACATCGTCGTCGATGCCACTAGTCATGATTGGCCTATAGTAAAGTTGGCTAAATGTGAATCCGCATATTTATAAGCGTTGTTTCTGACCACCTCAAAAGGGAAACGGTCGTGATGATGATGATGATACACAGATGTTCTAGATGTTAGGAAATAAATCCTACTCGATCATAGATGCATACAATTAGCCTTAAAATCATTATTATTACCGAATCTTACTTTCATTCGAACAACATTAAAACATTGTAATAGACTTTCATGTTTTATAAATTCTGCGTAAATAACTCTGAAATTGTGTGCCCGAAGTATGTAACTCACGTCTTAACGATCGCTTGTTAAATTGTTTAAAACCAACTATCACGCAAACGCGAAATTCGATCGCTTGAAATGTACACAAATGAATATCATATTAAAGATAGGTACCTACTTCATAGTGTGGCAGGGTGGGTAATAGGGTTTAGAACCGGAAAATCACGACTTTGAAAGTACCGGGAATTCCCGGTTCTCAGCTTAGTAAAATGTAACCTGGAAATTAAATTTGATTACCGGTACTTTCGTAAATTTTATTTTATTTAAGCGATTTATCCTACATTTTATTTATTTACTCATATTTCTAAATCTATCTTATATTCAAAAGGAGATATATATGTTTGTTTATTGTTTGTTTAAAAAGTTTTAAATCAATTGTTTTCTTTAAAAATGTTTGAGATAATTTTAATTTAGCTAAGGTACCTAATGATAGGTATGTATTCGTTCAAGGAAGATGACTGCTTAATTTTTACCATAGTAGAAGTAAAGTATCATCACGACCGTTTCCCTTTCGGGGTGGTCAGAAACCACGCTTATAAATAATCGGATTCACATTTAGCCAACTTTACTATAGGCCAATCATGACAAGTGGCAAGCTCGTGAAATATCACAAATAAATTAAATATTAATTAATTGTATTTATTTATATTAATAAATATTTTTGTGTCCCGACCAGGAATCGAACCCGGTACCTCCCATTCCAAATCCACGGATTTAACCGCTAGACCACGGAGGCAGACTTTTAATTTTATTTATTTATTTTATATAAAACAATTTAAAAGGAATTTTGACTTGCATTCTCGCAACACACACAATAATCACAAATTAGCTTTGCCTCACCTACGCCTCAGTAAAACTCTAAAGTCTTTTTTGGGACTTGGTGTTCGTTTTTATAACACACTCCCAAAGGAACTAACTAGCTTGTGTTTAGATAAACTAAAAATTCATGTCAAACGTCGACTTATAGGCAAGGCCTATTATAAGATAAATGATTTTATTAGTGACAAAAATGCCTGGTAGATGTGCAAATGTATATTATTAATATATTTTGGACACCTTTTACTGGGGTTGTTATATTTAGGTCAATTCAATTGTATTGTAATAAATTTAATATAATTTATTTAAATAATTATAACAATGTAATGTGACAATACAAAAGAGCCCGAGAAGGCCAAATTGTAATAAATGATTTGACTTTGACTTTATAAGAACAGAAAATAGAAGAAAAATGTATGATTAGTAATGTATGACTGAGTGATTAAGTACTGTTTGATTCTAATGTTATTTTTTGGAATTACTTAAAAGCTACAATAAAAACTACTTAAATAAATATAAGTGTTTTATTTTTAAAAGCACAACACTTGTTTTATATATACAGTGTAAACTCCATGTAACGTCACTCGATTTAACGACAAACTCCCTAAAGCGTCCAAATCAATGGCTTTGGTTGGTTTAGCTTGTCTTCCAATTCAGATTTTTCTTCTCTCCATTTAACAACTCTATAACGCCATAAAATGCAAAGTCCCTTCAGTGTCGTTTTATAGAGTTTACCCTGTATATGATATATAACAAGAACCGGGAAATACCGGTTCCTGTACGAAAAAGTACCGAAATTATAATAAATAATAAATAAATATTTCCAGACAGGTCACACAGCGCCATCTAATTTCCGTAGTAAGCTGCGAGGCTTGTGTTACGGAAACTAGATGGTTGATAAACTACCTATTATACTTTTTTTTTTGTAAATATATACATATTATACATATAAACACCCAGACCGAGACAAATTATACAATGTACAACTTGCCCCCGGTGGGAATCGAACCCACGACCTCCCGAGTTCACAACAACGTTTGTTACCACTAGACCACGGAGGCGGTCGGCGGAATTCCCGGTATATGTATACTATCGTAATAGTAATGACATTTTTTTTATATCTTTTTTTATCCTAGCATGACATGTGACCTTGCACCCACCTGATGGTTAGTGGCGTGCGAGGTCTATGAATGTTAGCAACTGAAATCAGACACTCATGACTGACATCAGTCCCCAACACTATGCCGGCTAGACTGGGCATGTCGTCAATTCGAGCTGATCCTGAAACGAACGGTGGATTATTCCCTGATTTAAGAGTTCCAAATACAGCGTGTTTGTGTGTAGAGGAAGGTGAGGGGGCTGGGGAGAAGTGGGAGTGAGTTAATACGTTGGGGATTTTTTAAATGTTGACTTATTGTGTTTTTTATTTGTGCTTAAAAGTTAGCAACTGGAATCAGAGACTCATGACTGACATCAGTCCCTAACACTATGCCGGATTGACTGGGCATGACGGCAATTCGAGCCTGATCCCGAATCGTGTGGATACACTACACATACACACTTTACTGGGTTTATCGGCACGAACGGAGGATACTTCCCCGCCCAAGCAGACTGGGCAAATTACCACCATCAGTCCGCCTACCACCTATATGAGTTAGTTTAACGTAATTGAATTAGATAAAAAAGATTTATATATTGATCGCCGTTAATCTTGACCTTGTGAATCTTGAATTGTGAATTTGACCGCCTTCGTGGTCTAGTGGTAACAAACGTTGCCGTGAACTCGGGAGGTTGTGGGTTGGATTCCCACCGGGGGCAAGTTGTACATTGTATAATTTGTCTCGGTCTGGGTGTTTATGTGTATAATAGGTATATATTTACAAAAAACAAAAATTAATATGTAGTTTATCAACCATCTAGTTTCCGTAACACAAGCCTCGTAGCTTACCACGGAAATTAGATGGCGCTGTGTGACCTGTCTGGAATAAAAAAAAACCTAAATAAGTATATCAGTTAGGTACCTGACGATTTGCCATCCAACATCAAATATCTATTTTTCTCGTACAACCAACTAGTACCGTTGTACTATTGCCGCTGACAATTAGCAGATCAATGAGTCACCGTTGTCGACCACTATTCCATGTCTTTATTCTTAGTACCGCGTACATCGAAGACATATAATTTTAATAATATTAAGTGAACTATTGAGCAAGTATTTAAATTTAAATCCTATATACTTATCTATTCTTCTTCTTAGTCGCTACACTCTTGGCAGAGTGGTCGTGGTCGTCACTTGAGTGTCAGTGGCACGCTTAACAAGCCGTCGCCACTCCTCTCGAACTGCAGCCTTCCTGGAGCACTCATGAAGGGGGTGATCCATTGCTGCTTTAATCTGGTCAGTCCATCTCATCGGAGACCTACCACGCATCCTCTTGCCATCGACTTTTTCCTGAACAAGGCGCTCAATTGATGTACGAGTATCTCCACGCCGCGACACGTGTCCAGGGAAATTGAGAATGCGTGATTGTACGATTGAGGAAAGGCGCTGTCCTATCTAGTTCCTCCAGGATGGATTTGTTGGTCCGGAACTCCGTCCACGATATGCCCAACATTCTCCGCCAACACCACATTTCTAGAGCATTAATCCGTTTTATTTCGGTTTCGCGCAGGGTCCACAATAACCACGAATAGGGAACACAAGAACTCTGACCAGCCGGATTTTAGTAGCTTTCGTAATGTTTCGGTTCCTCCATATTTTCTTTGGCTTCTCCATAGCAGACCTCGACACTGCCATACGATGCTTAATTTCCTCCTCGCATCCACCGCTTATCTATAGTTAGGCATTATTACTCAGTTCGCTGCTTCTTCCTACTCTAGACTATGCCGATACCTGCTATCCCGTCATCACTGAAGACCTACAGAATTTATTCGCCCGTCTGCTTAGCTTATGCATTCGTTACTGGCATGCGTATAAGTAGGTATGATTATCAACCGGTTTCTTAAAACTGTACTTAATTATTTCCTAGCGATCATTATCTTTAAGTTTTTCTTAAGTCAAATCGCGTTTCACGAACAAATTTCACAACACTTTTAAGTTTTTCTTAGTTAAATTTTACTTAAGATTTACGAGTAGGTATGACATTTCGTTTTTGGTGACAAAGAGGCAATATTTATATTTAATAAATATTACACATATGTTCACAATAATGGGGTGTATCAGGCAAAGCTTTTTCTAGATGTCGCTAGCGGCAATGGTACCTTATTTTACACCTATATCGCATAATTTTTTAAATGTTTTCGTAGTTTTATATGTTTATAACAGAAAAATGTATTTTAAATTAACGTTACCTAACTTAAAAGACGAATTCAAAAGCGCACACCCCATCTTTAAAAAGAAAAAAAGGTTTTATTAATAGAACGGCAATTTTAAGATCACCATATCTTTGATTTCGCTTAGAAATCTCGATTTGTACATTTAAAAGCTGGTCACTTTGGCATAATATACAGAAAATAATACGAGTAGGAATCGTAATAAAAATTCTTTTTTTTTTTTTTGGTTTTATTCTCCCGATGGATGATGAATGAGATGATAGCAAAGAGAAGGGAGTTGACAGCGCGGGAAAACCGCAAAAAATAAACTGCAACTTGAGCCCCATATTTAAAGTCCAATTTATCGTTTTCCATAATTATTCACATTGTAGCACATTATTAAACAAAACAACACCACTTTTGACCAATAATATCCAGAGTAAATAAATTTACAAAACAAAAACTTGCACTTGACATGTCCACGCAAAATGGCGCGAAGAACTCCCAATAAAAATACAAGTTTTCTATGCAACTGACAGTTATATTAGGTACCATCTATCACGCGCCATCTATGGTGATAAAAAGTTAGTGATTTATACATAAAAATATATATGTACAGTGAAAACATTCAATTAAAAAAAAGTTCATAGAGCCAAGAGAAAACTAAGAAGATAACTAACTACACAAACGTAAACAAAACAATAACAAGCTTTTAATTTACTAATATAAATATTTAGAAGAAAATATGTTATCATTTCCACCCATCAGCCAGTAGAAATTTCGCTTTTTTATGAATGACATATTTCAATTTTCGGTTCACTAATATCTACATCATAACATTTGCGTAGAGTTCAAAATATTTTCTATAGTGAAATCAGACTTTCTAATAGATCCAGTTATTTTAATGTCGTATTTTATAAACAAACACACCTTTATTATTCAATGTTACGTAATAACATCAATTGTTGATAATCGAAAATTAATAATTCATAAATTTACAAATATACGCTTGTTTTTTAAATTATTACATTATTTATTACTTTTTTTTTACCTGTGTTTATTTCACTATATCCTATTACAAAAAAAAAGCTTGAGTTCTTCGCTTTATTTTTCACGGACATCTCAAGTGCAACTTCTTGTTTTGTAAATTACTTTTCAGTGGATATTGTTAGTCAAAAGTGGTGTTGTTTTGTTTAATAATGTGCTACAATGTAAATAATTATGGAAAAAGATACATTGGACTTTAAATATGGGGCACAAGTTGCAGTTTATTTTTTGCGGTTTTCCGGCCCTGAGAACTCCCACATTATACCCGACGTGTTTAGGCTATAATGACCGCGACTGACTCCAAGAGCATCAAATTCTTCAGCATCTGGAATTTGATGATAACCTCATTAACTCATAAAAAAGAAAGATATGTTACGTCAGACTTGGCTGTATGGGCTAAAACCTTTGCTTTCCCTATCACCTCATTCATCATCCATCGGGAGAAGATAACACAAGGAGTTCTTCGCGCCATTTTGCGTGGACATGTCAAGTGCAAGTTATTGTTTTGTAAATTAAATTGCTGTGGATATTATTGGTCAAAAATGGTGTTGTTTTGTTTAATAATGTGCTACAATGTGAATAATTATGGAAAACGATAAATTGGACTTTAAATATGGTGCACAAGTTGCAGTTTATTTTTTGCGGTTTTCCCGCGCTGTGGACTCCCATATTTTACCCGACGTGTTTGGGCTATAATGCCGCGAGTAACTCCAAGTAAAGCATCAAATTCTGCAGCATCTGGAATTTGATGATCCCCAACTCGGTTATGAACTCTGTTATGAACATATATGATGTATTCCTTTAAAGACAATTTAAAAAAAAAAGATAACACAAACAAAAAAATATTGGACCACACACGCGTCGATATCTATAGATAGATATATATATTTCTTTGTGTTCTATTCTCCCAATGGTTAATGGATGAGGTGTTAGGGAAGGCAAAGGGTCTAGCCCATACAGCCAAGTCTGACGTAATATATCTTTCTTTTTTATAAGTTATTGTTAATAATAAATATCATGAAATTCCAGATATTATATTATTATGATTTTGTTGTCTAAAGTTGAAAATAAAAGACACTCATATCTTGTTTGCAATTTTGTAATCTTTCCAAATAGGTATTTTAAATATAAAAATAAATAAGTACTTAATATTAATAAATGCTTTTGACTTGATAGTACAAAATCTAATAAGTAAATTTAATAATTTATACAATTTTTAACCCTTTCATATCCGGCGTTCACAATTGAGGACACAAAGTTTATATAGTAAATTATTATACAGAAGGTAAAATCTAAAGTAACAATAGAATTAGTAAAAATTAAATTAGCTACTAACTGCATTATGATTCGTGTGTATCTTGTTGACTTATTTTTATTTGTATTATTATAATCTATGCATTTACACTTGTTTATTTTTATAGAAAAACAGCCTTATACTTACATTACCTACCTGTATTATCATACGGATATACTCAATTGTGCACGTAAAAAAAACGATATTTAATTAAATACATATACTCGTACGTGATAAATTATTTATTCAGGTCTGAAAGGGTCAATCAATCCTTAAAATTAATAAAAATATTGCAAATAAATACTAAAACTAACAGGTACGTAATGGATTGTTAGAAAACGTAAATTACTTAAGACATCGTAATAAATAAGATAGTTACAGATTGCATACGAAAAATTTCATACAGCTGTTCCATAAAAAATCTTTCAGAATACAATAGCATACAAAACATTTACGTTACTATATTTACTAACAACGTTACGCAATTTTCTGTACCTATCAAAGTATATCAGGCTTTAAGTAAGTACCCATAAGTTGAAATTAAATGAAAAAAAAACATTGCTTAGCTCTCAAGCCTTGTTCCGAATCAAGCTCAGAGCGCTTAGAATGAATATGATACTAACAGCCGTTCCGAATCAAATATCACGATTTGGATGCCCAGAGCGTGATATCAATTCCGAACGGTCAAATCACATTTTTATTCATAACATGATAGTTATTTTAAAATGTATTGAAGATAAATTGCGGATTCTTTTGGTCTTTTAAAATAACTTGCCGTGTTACAGACTTTTTTTTTTAACTCCCTACTTTAATATTAATTATAGATTTGTTTTAGAAGTAATATACAAACAGTATAAACGAATTACAATATTAAATAATTTAAAATAAATCCTAATATTAAATAAATTTGAAATTGGCGCGCGACATAATGACAAAAAACTGACCGCGCTCATAGCGATCTACCTCGATATCGTGAGCAGTCTAAGCGCGAGGAGTAATGTCATTTGTCTTTAAGCGTGCTTACGTTACTATTATCGTGTCTCGGAACGAGGGGTTAGCCTAGTGTGACATTAAAGTTTTGGAAACAAACTACGGTAGATAGGACTTTTTGCTGTTTTTTTTAAATGTATTTAGAGTTGGTATAGCCAAGCTTGTAGTTCAAGATTTACGTTGCGTTGCAAGAGTTGCACCGAAAGAAACCTTGGGGTGGCCGTAGGGTCACATGTCTTAGATATTGACGTCTTATCCAACCTTGCATTCTAAGGAAGATATACGCCAAATTAGACTAAAATCGGTCAAGTAGTTTAGATATGAAGGCGAATCAAACATATATATATATATACAGCCGTGTTGCCAAATGTCGTGGTCAGAGGATGACGTCATTTAGCCTATGTCCGTCTCTGGGTTCCAAGAAACATTTCTGCCAAATGTCATCAAAATCGGTCCAGTAATATAGGCGTTAAAGACTGACAAACAGGCGTGATATGAGTACATCACTAACAAAGCTTTTTTTTTCGCATTGTTAAAATGGATTGTATGCCCATAATATGGGCAGATTGCATGAGACCATAAGGATAGCGTTTACGTACGTTTGCAAGTACGTACGTCTATATAAAACTATTTAGAATAAGCAATCTATACAATAAAGAATTATGAATTTTGAATAACACGCATTCCGTGTTCAACTTGGTGCTAAAAGCGCCTTTTATTACTCTGACAGGCGTTTAAGTAGCGTTTTCATTCACTTTAAATCAAAATTCAGTTTCATCAATCAATTATTTAACAAAGTTCGTACACTACGTTTTACGTCAAGAATTTCTAAGAGCCTTTTCACATGCATACGTGTAAAGTAGAAATGTAAGATCTACATAGACAGCTTTTACAAGGCACGGCGACCGGGTTGTGACCGTATGTCGCCGGTGATTATCCACCTTAAAAACGGTTTCCACGCGGCAATCGTATTTGCAGTAATGACAGACCTATATAGACGAGTTTACATTAGGTACACGAGCGCAAAACGACACGGCAAGCGCGGGAATGCTAATCGACCGCAAACATACTTTCACGCATAATCAAAATAGTTTTTATAATTAACCGTAGCGCGTCTCGTCTACCCCTACATATGCAATCGTTATACATTGTGTTATATAATCGTTATAAGTCATCGCCAATGCAATGTCACGTTATAAGTGTTGCCAATATAAAAAATTAACACACCAGGCAACTATCAATACACATCAATATATTTCAGAGAGTTCTTCGCGCCATTTTGCGTGGACATGTCAAGTGCAAGTTTTTGTTTTGTAAATTAATTTACTGTGGATATTATTGGCCAAAAGTGGTGTTGTTTTGTTTAATAATGTGCTGCAATGTGAATAATTATGGAAAACAATAAATTGGACTTTAAATATGGGGCACAAGTTGCAGTTTATTTTTTGCGGTTTTCCCGCGCTGTCAACTCCCATATTTTACCCGACGTGTTTGGGCTATAATGCCGCGAGTGACTCCAAGTAAAGCATCAAATTCTGCAACATCTGGAATTCGATGATCCCCAACTCGGTTATGAACTCTGTTATAAACATATATTATGCAAATAAATTACGTGTTTAGGACTGATGTATTCTGTACAATGTCCTTTAAAGACAATTAAAAAAAAAAAAACAATATATTTCATAATACTTAAATACCATCCGATATATTCATATTGGTAACAACGTTTGTAATGTTATGTTGTTAAAATATATTAGTTATGAACGTTACATATTTCTTTTATTAATTTAGAGTTTAAGTCCCCTGCTACTTTACTAATAAGTACATTAGTATTATGTTGTTCAGTTGATATAATATTGTTTATCTTTGCTTTACTTTAATTATGTATAGATACCTACTATTATATTTATATTGTTATTTTATTCGTTGTATAGATTAATATAGATACCTATCTACTTTGTGTTATATATTTTTTTTATCGTGTAAAAGTGCTAGTGATGTTGCCAAATTACTGAACAAATTAAATTGATTTATCTCAGATTAACATTAATGTGTTGATTTTCTAAGTAGAAGTGCGGCCTACCGTTTGGGATAAGACCATCGCGACTTTTCTAAACAGAAATAAGACAAAACAAGACGGGAGGCCGTGCGTAACCGTGTACATGTGAATGAACTAGCACGGCACGTCGCCGACCCGTTTAGACGTCAAACGTATGCATGTAAAAAGACTATTAAATATAGTTTTCCTAAATTAACAAAAGTTTAATAATCATCATCACCACCAAATATATCACTGTCAAAGTCATCGTCATCATCATCGTCATCTTCAGCCCCAGGAGGGACAAACGCACCATTCAACACTTCCGAAAGGGGTTCCCTAAATCCCATGACCTTCGCCAACCCATACACAAGTCTCATCACCAACAACCGGGTGAAATCCACTGGCGTAGTTTCTTTTCTTTGCAAAACTAACTGCTTTTCACTTGGATAATCCTTAACTTTTTTCTTCTTCTTCATCTCACAACCGGCGATCACGAGAATCAACACGGTAAAAAACAAAAGAGTTTTGCCGCGCATTTTTTATTTTTTAAAGTTTTCAATCACTGTATTTTAAAGGCACTGGTTTAGTTGAATTAAATTTTTCAAGTTCCGAAATACTATCACGCATTAGGAGCGCATGATTAAATCGTTTGTAAAACGTGTTTGAAATGAAATAAAAAGTGATGATATGTCGACGTTCTGAGGCAGACTAACGGACTGGTAGCAAGCCAACGAATGGTGTAAGTCAAGCATAGCAGGGGATTGCATGCATTGTATGCCATGCCAATATGGATAACTGTCGTAAAAGTGCGTCGCGTCGATCGCATAAAGAAACCTCTTTACAGTTACACTGTATTGGTGTGAACGTTTTTTTGTTTTTCTCTCAAATATCGCGTTTACTCGCTGCTTTGGATGGTTAATTAGTCGGTTAAACATATTTAGCTATTTAGAAGTTAATTTCTTTATGTTCATGAGGAATTTTTAAGTCTGTTTTAGTAACGGAAGTTTTGAGAAAGGCTGATTATTTTTTGACTTGTTTGACGTATGCCTATAAGGCATGTCATTGGCTGAAATAACCAAAAAAGATAAGCTAGTTACCAATCACAGTATGTCATGGATTATTTTAAACAGAACAATAATATTAAACAATGTTATAGACTTCTACACTCTTACAAAATATATCATTACTTATTTGTTATTTCTAGTTCATCTACTAGGTACACGACTAATAGATACGTTTGTCGCTCTCTCGACTACTACGATAAGGAATTGTCTCATCTTGACTTATTTAACTCTTAACAAATTTAAAAACGACCTCAAATTACATATGTTCTCTAAATTAAAATAAAAAGATTGCGGAGCGATGGCAAGAGACCCGACGGAATGACTGTTGGGCCGTGGAAACTTGGCAGGTCTCTGGTGTGGGATGCGACGTGTGTAGATACATTAGCTCCATCTCACATACAGGCGACCTCGTCAGGCGCGGGAAGTGCGGCTTTTTCTGCGGAGAACCTCAAATTGCGCAAATACGCTAACCTTGGTATCGGTTACGAATTTGCGCCGTTTGGGGTCGAGACGATGGGCCCATGGGGACCGTCAGCGAGGCGCTTGGCCAAGGAGTTGTCAAAGCGGCTGACAGAAAGGTCTGGAGACAGGAAGGCTGGCAATTATTTCTGCCAACGTATTAGCCTCGCTATACAGAGGGGAAATGTTGCCAGTCTCCTTGGGACTATCTCGGATGGGACGTCTCTAGAGGACATTTTTAATTTATAGTTTAATTTATTTTTAATTTTATTATTTAGGTAGCTTTTAATTTATATTAAATGTACTATTAAGCATATTTAAAATACAAGTATTACAGAAATATATAATACTATTTGGTCCTTATTAAAATAATATAATATTTCTAATGTGTAGCTGTTTATATATGTATTATTAATTAATATTGATTCTGCTATGATATAACTTAGTATTTCAATTCAATTTTGATGTTAATAATTTTATTTTTTGCTTAATTGTTAATTTTCTTAAATTGTTTGAGATTTCGTTTATTGTATTTTGTGTAAATTCTCGACACTCAAGGTCTTGTTAATGTTAATTATGTTTGTTATATGATGTAAATGACTGTTTACTGTCCTAAAAAAAAAAAAAAAATAGCCACAAATATAAGTTCTAAAAGCTGGTTTTATTGAACCCTAGTCTTTCGCAACCTCTACCTGATAGCGGTCAGGTTTTATATTTTTAAATTAATTTTATTTTATATACTATTAACCTTACCTTAATTGGCGAAAGAAGATGTTATTTTATTTAGTTTTTTCGTTGTATGTGGAAGATCCTGTATAGATGTCAGCTGTAACGAGTACTCAGCTCAAAACGGTTGCGGTTTAACTTAATTTAAAAAAAAATATTTACTAGCCACAAGAAAAAGTGAAATTCAACAAGCAGTTTTCCTACAGATATTCAATAAAGAGGTCTCGGTGTATTTTTATTTCTGCAGTGACCGACATTGTCCTCTAATGGCCAGTCTAACCTACTTCACATATTTGCGGTTGGCGGCGCGTGCGACTCTCGTTTATCTATAAAACCAATTTACACACTCGTACAATTCTGTTGCAGTATCATAAAATATTAACATAATATAAAATTAAACACTACCTTATAAATAAAATACACAACACTACTACAAAACTAAAATTATAACAGCCCAATGGGCGTATTTATTTTTCTGTCCTCATATAAAGTAATTTTCTGTTAACTTGTAACAAAACGCATACTTTTAAAGGTATGTGGACTAATCTAATATGCCCTGATAGGTGGTATATTCTTCAAAGTCAAGTCAAAGTCAAAATATCTTTATTCACGTAAACCTATTACAGACATTTGTGACACGTCATAATTTAAATTATTTTGAATGATTCTACTCCCGTTAGTGGAAGAC
The DNA here is from genome assembly GCA_910589645.1 of Tinea semifulvella. Classification (NCBI taxonomy): domain Eukaryota; kingdom Metazoa; phylum Arthropoda; class Insecta; order Lepidoptera; family Tineidae; genus Tinea; species Tinea semifulvella. The sequence continues at coordinate 10,373,269 of OU342594.1, forward strand.
TAAGCAGCGAATTGGTCCAAGGAGTAAGCTGTTAGCAGAAGACTAGCAGCTTAGCTAATTCCAGTGACTTGTTAATGTTCAATCTGACTGAGAAAGGATTCTGCAAGGAAAACTTAGCTGTAGCAGATTTACAAATGAAACAAAATCTTTAAAATAACTGGCAAGAGATCTTTATATGGCAGGCCGTTGAAGGTGACAATGGAGTCAGCCTCTGGTCGAACCCATCGGGGCGGTGGCTGAAAGCAATAGAAGGCCGACTTGCGGTCCTCGGACAGCGTGGGGAGTGGTGATCTTCGCGGTTACGTGCTCACTTCCAGCCGCGTCGAGACCAAACAAAGGAGATAAGGCACGTACTCCTACCGTAAACTTGTTTACGTGATAGCGAGTGTGTGTTAGCCGCCTGAGGACGGTCATGGGGGTGACCTACTCTTAAGGGCTTGATTTGTCGCCGTAGCGGATTGTGACCATAGTTGGCTCTCGTGAAGCCGCCATTCAAGCGCAGAGACGGCACGCCGCCGTCAGGTTTTAGTCGGTGCGAGTCCGACATAACCTCTCCCTTCTGCCTCCACAGCAGGGAGAGGTATCCGTTAGGGATTTACAGACATAAAGGATTTTGGAGAATGTCTATATTCAGCATTGAAGAGACACATGCAATATGTAGATAATGTTTTACGTTGAGGTGTAGATATATAATGTTACAATATAGCAGTGAGATTTTAATGTAAATCCATCCTTATAACGACACGGTTGTCGCGTCCATCAACAGGTAATTTCTCCCTTAGTAATCTATTACCGATCGAATGACAATATGATATACGTGATGTACAAACTGCAGTTGCTATGGTCGTTTAGCAGCTTTTTATTACTGTTATAAAACCATTTGCGCTCGTGTGATGCGTGTTTCGTTGTGTTATAAATCAATTGGATGCGTGTTAGTAATCTAGAGCGTTGTGTATCCTATCTTTCGGGAGGTTTGATACTCGTGGTCTAAGATGTTTCCTTAACTGCTGCTTTACTCAACCATTCCTTCCAGCTGTCAAACGGGTTTCCTCAAAACATCCTTGAAATCGGTATTGATATGCCGTGTTCAACTTAAATAGATTAAACATATTACTTTTACAGTTTTTTGTTTCATCTACTCTTTTTTTTTACATCAAAATCGACCCCGATACTCCTTTAAACATTTTTCGCTATAGACAAATTTTACCTATATGACGTATATTATCAAGAAATACAGATGAATTATTGATTCGGATGCCTAGTCGGTTTTTGAGGTTTGAGTAGACATATATTTGCCTTGGCTCCAATTATTGCTAAGCTGACCATTAGATGATAAGTTTGTCTAGTCGATCACAGATGGCGCTATTATAGTTGCACACAATTATAATCTAAGCCGGCCACCCAACGGAAGACCACTTCCTAGCGAAGTGCTCCTGGAGGAGAGCTAAAGTAGTCGAGCCTGGATTCCCTGTGAGCCATACGGGCGCTGTTATACCAGTAACGGTGTCCAGCACCAAAATATTTATTGAATTACCAACGCGTGATTACCCGCTGAGATCTTGCCGGGGGAAACAGTGTCAAGGTTGGTTGTTAGAAAACAATTTTAGTTCAATAAAGTATAAAAAAATGAAAATATGTCCCCATCCCTAACCCAGACCCTTTAGCCATCCAGGCCTGGACGATCCCACTGTGTCTGTGTTTGTATGAAAATGTGCTCAATGTCTGCTAATTAATAATAAAAATGCTTTATTGCACAAAAACTAAAATAGCTTAAAAATTATGTGCACAGGCGAGCTTTATGCCGTGAGGCATTATCCACCAGCTAACCTTTCGGAGTTTTGAACATGTGACAAACAGATTGCCAAGCAAATATAAATAAACAATACATACTAATACTACATATAGTTACAATACATATATATATAATATAATTCATATAATTAAATATATACTAGGTGGTAGGTGGACTGATGGTGGTAATTTGCCCGTATGACAGGTCGGGCAAGTGCCGTGCCGATTAACCCAGAAAATTGTTTCCACTCGTTTCGGGATCAGGCTCAAATTGCCGTTATACCCAGTCAAGCCGGGATAATGTCATGGACTAATGTCAGTTATGAGTGTCAGATTCCAGTTGCTAACATTCATGGACTTCGCGCGCCACTTACCATCCGGTGGGTGCAAGGTCACATATTGTGCTAGTATAAAAAAAACTGAATTCATGAAATACATAAAAAAAAAACACACTAAAGATATTAGAATAAAAGTTGCAACCAGTGTAAAACAAAGATAAATTTTAACACATGTAGTCGCCATTTATTTTGAGTAGATAACAAATAAGAATAGAGATGTTTTTAAAAGGAGCAGGAGCCGTTAAAGTTCGAAGAGGTAGTGGAAGAGTGTTCCAGAGAGAATTTGAATATCTTGTCGAGGAATGGGTAGGAATAGCAAGAGGGTTGTTTAAAATAGATCGCAGGTCACGGTCATGAGACGAAGAGACAAACTTAAAACGTTACTTTAACCCCTCATTCCGAATCGTGCTCAGAGCGCTTAGAACGAATATGACACTGACCGTGTCGTTCCGAATCAAATATCGCGATTTGGATGCTCAGAGCGTGATATCAATTCGGAACGGTCTAAATCACATTTTCATTCATAAAATGTTAGTTTTTTTTTAAATGTATGGATGATAAATTGCGGATTCCACATCTTTGAGTATGAATACTAACAAATATACATCTCTCGGTTTATATATATACATATAAAGATATGTGTAATTTTAATATTATTAACTTATTCTGGTAATTTAAAATAACTTGCCGTGTTACAGACATTTTTTTTTCACTACCTACTTAAATATTAATTATAGATTTGTTTAAGAAGTAATATAGAAACAGTATAAACGAGAAATGATGTCATTTGTGACGTCACATAGCTTTGGCAATACAGTTTAAGCGCGTCTCGGAACACCTTTAAGCGACAGTAAGTACAGCGACATAGGATTCTTTATATTTGACGGCCTAGTAAAGGTAACTAAACCTGCTATATAAGCGTTCGTGATAATAACATTAGACAATTTACCTAGGAAGAAAGCGACACACTCGTAGCTGTAATTGTCCAATGTAGAAAGTAGGCAGTGGTATTACAATGATGACCATCATTATTTCATGTAACTTTAGGCTGTAGGTATCACAAATGTCGTGAACTTTAACTCCTGGAGAAAGCACTTTCAAAACAATATGCTGTTTTGTTAAACGACATGAAATACCAAATAAATAATAAAAAATATTTCCAGACAGGTCACACAGCGCCATCTAGTTTCCGTGGTAAGCTACGAGGCTTGTGTTACGGAAACTAGATGGTTGATAAACTCCATATTATACTTTTTTTTTTGTAAATATATACATACGAGTATTATACATATAAACACCCAGACCGAGACAAATTATACAATGTACAACTTGCCCACGGTGGGCATCGAACCCACGACCTCCCGAGTTCACGGCAACGTTTGTTACCACTAGACCATGGAGGCGGTCAAAATGCCACTTGCATTATCATCATCATCAGCCTGTGACTCTCCACTGCTGGATGTAGGCCTCCCCCAAGGATCGCCACTTTACACGATCTTCTGCTCTCATCCATCCCCCACCAGCGACCTTCCTCAGGTCATTTGTCCATCTGGCGGGGGGTCATCCCACTCTGCGTCTTCCAGTACGTGGTCTCCACTCCAGAACCCTGCGGCATATGTGTCCAGCCCATTGCCACTTCAGCTTGCTAATTTTAAAAGCTATATCGGTAACTTTGGTTCTTTGACGGATATCAACGTTTCTGACTTTATCTTTTAGAGAAATCCCGAGCATAGCTCTCTCCATAGCTCGCTGAGTGACCTTGAACCGTCAGTGTCCACGTTTCTGCACCATACGACATTACTGGAAGAACGCACTTGCATAATACTTATAAATTAACAATGACTGAATCATGGTAAGATTCGCCAACACACTAGAAATATGTTTTAAATATGAATTCAGCGCCGAATAATTCAGGCGTTCGAACCAATACTACTCAAAGTCCTTACGTGTGGCAGCTATTTTTCAAACCATATTAAGACCATGTGATGAACCATGTTCTTGATTTGATAACGTAGATCTTGCGTGCTAGAACTACTGGTTCTATCAAAAAATATAAGTACCTATACCTACTACAGCCAAACCGTAATACATTTTCTAAATTATTATAAAATTCTTGTAACATTGTACTTTTTTTCTAATCACTTTCCATCTAAACGATGACATGCAATTAATAATTAATTAACTATGCAATTATATGATAAACGGCATTAATTATGCTATAATTAGAGGCATTTTATTAAAGAGTGAGAGTAGGTATGTATGGATACATTTTGTCTTAGATACAGAAGTACTTTTGCATTGCTTAAGGCCGCGTTCGTTTTATAGCATTTCAAACATTTCGTAGCAACTTTATAAACCAGCGTAAAATGTCGTTTTTGTTAAGAAATACGTACCACTTTTTTAACCATTTCTTAAAAAAAAAACGAGCGGTGAGGCTACTTTTTGACAAGTATGACAAGTAACAAATAATAATAAATCAATTGCCAATGTATTTATTACATAAAATCGTTTAAAATACATTTTAAACAAATATAATAAGTATAAACTATAAAGTATATAAAAATGTAAACAAACCATTTCTTATGTTAAATGACATCTGTCAAAAAGTAACATCAATAACCCTTTCAACACGGTACTGACATAGGTACGAAATTAGCATCAAATGTTAGAATTTTCATTAAACGAACGACTTGTGCTAAAAAAAGTGGTATTTTCATGCTAACATTTCTTAAAACGAACGAATAAATTGCTCAAAGTTTCCCATCTAAAGGTATTTCGAATTGAAGTAATTGGTATTATGCTTTGTAATTTTTTTCTCACAATTCATCATTAGCCTCTAGAACAGTGGTTCCTAACCTTTTCAATATTATTACCCCTGTGACCTACGAGGAAAACTGATTTTACCCCCCTTTCAAATGTCATCAAATAAAACAATACAAGCAAATACCAACATCTTTATTATTTATATATTGAAAAATCATCTGCTTTACGTACTACTTACGTACGTATTACGTTTTATACGTTTAAACTTTAAACAATGAATTACTAATAATAGTTACATCACAGTAAAGTTACTTTACCGTGGTTATATTGACTAGTAGTGAAACTAATCCTAACATAAAATAAATTAGTAAATGTTGGCTCAGTGCGATGGTTGGTATTGTTTTGCATTCACAAGTTTTTTAATGTTAGGTTTAGTTTGACTTAAAGCGTATCTCAAGTCATGTTCCACATTGAGACGATTTCTGGCCTTTGTTTTCAATGACACTGAAGTAGAAAAACCACTCTCACATCTGTAGGTGGTAGCAAAGGTATTAGCATTTCTAGCAAATCTGGTGGAAGCGTCTTAACGGCCAAAGCATAGCGGTGTATCAGACAATGATAAGATAAAATTTGAGGAGCAACTTGTTTCAAGAGTGCTTGAAATCCAGAACGAACACCCATCATGGAAGGCGCCCCGTCTGTACAAACGCCAACCAGCTTTGACAAGTCCAGCCCGTTATCCTCAATAAATTGTTTTAGCGTTTGGCTTCCTCCCTCACTGCCCGCTTGTAACAAAGGAAACCGACGAACGAGTGCTAGAATCTGCACATACGCATACATGCCACGCGCGGCACTGCCCAGTGCTCTGTAACATTGTTTCTGTATTTTTTAATTTGACGATTCTAATAAGTAGGTTCTTCGTTACCCCCGTGAAGTAGCTGATTTACCCCCGAAGGGGTAATTACCCCCAGGTTAGGAACCACTGCTCTAGAACACAAAGTCCTAGATCTCCACTGTTAAAGAATATTCTATAGAATTTGGCATACACTCGCCACGCTCTAGCAAGACTGGTTGGCGAGGGTCTGATGTTAATTTTTAATGAAAAATTATTTACGATTCTGCAAATTGGTATTAATGGAACCGGGACCGACAGCTTAACGTGCTCTCCGAGGCATGGAAACGGTGATGATGTAAATCTATGATATGATAAATGACAATTATGTCATTTTTTTTAATAGTTTTTTTTTTAATTATCACTGTGAGATTGAGATTGGTGAGAAACTCCACTTGGCGACGGGTGACCCTTTGAGTAGAGAATATCTTGTTCAAAGGGTCAGCCTCGCTGTTCAGCGGGGGAACGCAGCGAGTGTCCTCGGCACACTACGCCCATCGAATAGTCGTAATTTTTTTTATTAATTTTTAGTTTTTATTTAGTTTTTAAAATTTAGTTCTTAATTTATTTTATTTTTTATTCTTTGTACTTTAATTATCACTGTTATTTATATTTGTAATGTATGTATTAATTTTTTTAAGACTTAGGTTAGTTAAAATGTTTTCGACATTTGTTTATTTGTTATCATTATTACTGTAAGGTATTTGATATTATAATTTACTATTAAGTATGACAATGCCAATTCACAGCTGCTATTTATTATAATTTCAATAAATAAAATTTTTATAATTTGACAAGGCGGTTTCAACTGTTCCTGACCAGTAATTTATAAATCCATTACCAATTATTGAGTTGTTCAGGTGGTATTATGTTTACTAACGAGAGACCAATTCCTAGAGAATTGCTCCTAGAGGAGAGCTGAAATAGTCGAACCCAGACCCCTTTGGATTTGTGAGGTCGCTTTTACTAGTAACTTTGGCCAACGTCAAAAGTGTTTGAATTACAAGCCAACCCGTTGAAATCCTGCCGGGGAAAGCGGGGGAATGTCGTCATCCCCAAATCAGGCCCATTAGTCATTCGGGCCTGGACTAGCCACTGTCTGTCTGTGAATCTTAAAAACACTGGAAACTGGTAGTCCTTTTGCTCAATAGACATAGTAAAGTATCATCATGACCGTTTCCCTTTCGGGGTGGTCAGAAACCACGCTTATAAATAAGCGGATTCACATTTAGCCAACTTTACTATAGGCCAATCATGACAAGTGGCAAGCTCGTCGATGTCTCCAGCGTACCAAACTCGAGAAATATCACAAATAAATTAAATATTAATTAAATGTATTTATGTACATTAATAAATATTTTTGTGTCCCGACCAGGAAACGTACCCGGTACCTCCGAGTCTTAATCCACGGACTTAACCGCTAGACCACGGAGGCAGTAATAAAAATGTTTTTTTTTAAAACTGTTAACAATAAAAGTTATTTTTTTACTAGTGGACGTTAGGTGAAAAATGTGCTCGATAACCTCCTCTATCTTATATACCTCGTTGGGTAGGTAATCGATAGTTTAATTTTAATTGATTTCAATCCAAACGTGCCCGCTCGTTTTTCTTCGACCTCTTTAACGAGTGGAATACTAATATTTAACAATTACTCGTAGGTACTTAGCGAAATCCTTAAATAGAATCGAGTTTCTAATCGATGCATTCGATCTACTTCAATCTATGAAGTCTCGATTACTAATTACTAGTGAAAGTAATTTAGATTGTATTCGGCGATGAAACATTTTTTTACATTTGTGTGTGTAAAAACAGCGCACCTATTTTGGACTGCAAGCGTCTAATTTACTACACTCTAATCTCGTGTTCGACTTGACGCTGAGGCTAAACAAAGCGAAGTAAATTCAGGGGGTGGAAACTTGCAATAATTTCGGTTCACATGGAAAGTTTCGACTAGGTAGGGGTACTAAATGTCATTCAGTCAACTTATTTAATATGTCGGTCATTGTTATAATATAATTTATTCATATATGTATATCTTCTTTAATACGTATATATTGATGAGTATTTATGTAGTCTATGTAGGTATACATAACCTAAACCAATAAATATGCTGATTTTATTGTTTGATTTAATGTTACTAAGAATAGTTATTATTACTACTATATTATTATTGTTTTTGGGTTTATATAAATATATAATTTTAGTTATATATAAGATATGTATGCCAAATTGTTATTTACTTATATGTTTAAATTTAGATATTAATGTCTTTCTGTATTTTATTCTTAATATTGTTTACTGCATGCTGTGTACAAATATTAGGTTGGCAAACTTACTACTTATTTATATCACTGTATTTTGTCAAATGTTTTGTCTGTTAACTGTTTTTTGTACCTTAATAAATAAATAAAATAAATAAATATATAATATTTATGTAGATTATTGTTAGAATGGGGTGTATCAGGCAAAGCTTTTTGTAGATGTCGCTAGCGGCAATGGTACCTTGTTTTACACCTATATCGCATATTTTCTAATGTTTTTGTAGTTTTTTTTTTATTTTTATAACACAAACATGTATTTAAAATGAACATTACCTGTCTTAAAAGACAAATTAAGAAAGCGCACACCGTATTTAAAAAGAAAAAAGGTTTTATTAATAGAACGATAATTTTGAGATCACGATATCTTTGATTTCGCTTGGAAATCTCGATTTTTACACTTAAAAGCTGCTTACTTTCGCATTATATCCAGAAAATAATAAATTTCGTAATAAAAATACAAGATTCCTATGCAACTGACAGTTATATTAGGTACCATCTATCATGCGCCATCTATCGTGATAAAAAGTTAGTGACACACCCCATTGCACCCCACATATTTATACTGTCTCAGTCTCCCAAAGGTTAGCTGGTAGAAAAAGCCGAAATGGCTTTAAGTTCGCCTTTGTACATACTTTTAAGTTAAGTGTAATAAAGTATTTAATAATAATAATTATTGTCAACAAGCGAACTAAACAACCTTGGTGAAAAAAAGTATTATGTAAGTTCTTAGTACCTAATGCGGGGAAAGCCTACAACTGAGCCATCACCAAGGCTAATATCCATCATATCAACCCCAAACGGTATCCACACGTTTCAGGATCAGGTTCGAATTGCCGTCATGCTCAGTCAAGCTGGCATAGTGTTAGGGACTGATGTCAGTCATGAGTGTCTGATTCCAGTTGCTAACATTTATGGACCTTGCGCGCTACTTACCATCAGGTGGGCGCAAAACACACATGTCGAGCTAGTATTAAAAAAACCCTGTATCAAGGTTTTTGTGCAGCTCAAGGTTCTCAGCAGTAACCGCTGCAATTCCCGCGCTGGACGAGGTCGCCTGGATGGCTATTTTTGTTAACAGCCTTTTTTGTAATCTAATTGAGTGGGTATCACAAGAAAAACTTTTTTTTATTAATATTGCGTCTTGGGTGTGACCTTTAGATGTTCTTCCTTAGGATATCGAAATACCTCAAGGACAAATTTGCCTATCTTTATGCGTTTCACGACAAATTCGTTCTACTCACAACTCACTTATTTCTGTCCCCTCGCCTCATTCTGGATTTATTTCAAATTGTATTGCACAAAAGACATTATCCATTTTGGGCTATATTTGTACTACTTGTCCTGTACAATGATAAAAAATAATAATAGTAGTTTAGATACGTTTATTGGTGAGACTGTTGTTAATTTTACTATATAAAGTATCATCACGACCGTCCCTTTCAGGGTGGTCAGAAACCAAGCTCTTAAAAAAAAAACAGATTTAGTCAACTTTTCTTAAGGTCATGACAAGTCGCAAGCTCGCCGATGTGTTTAGCGTATCAAACTCGAGAAATATGACAAAATAAATATATCGTTTTTTGGGTCCCGAATAGGAATCGAATCTAGTAGATCCGCGTCTAAGTTCACGGACTTTTAATTGTTAAAAAAGAATTATTGTAACCATTTAAATTAAAAATGGCATCAAATGTATCAGTTTAGTTTTTAAGGTCAGCCGTACGCTGGTACAATCAAGCTATTTTTACCTGACTGTGCGACTCAAAGAAAGGTTAAGGGTTTATCAGACTACCTATGTATTATTATTATTATATGTATGATAATAATAATAATAATAAATTCTTTATTGTACAAAACCAAAACAAGTGCAGGTACATAGGCGAGCTTAATGCCGTAAATGCGAATTCTACCAACTAACCTTTGTGACTGAGATATGTAATAAGCGGGATCAGAAGGTTACGAAGAAAATAGATAGTTGAAATTATTTATTACTAGATAAAACACAAATTAATTACATACATATAGTACTTATTATATGCAATACATTCTAAATAAATATATACTTAAATATAAAATACATATATACATATATGTATGTTTTCAATATTTTGATTGCCATAAAAATAAATAAAGAAAATTGAATGTACTCGTACTTCTTTAGAAATGTAATAATATGTGCTTACTTAAATTATAAATTCTTAATTATATTAATTTGCATGCTTAAATTCTATTTATATTATTTGTTTAATAAATTTTGTTATATTGTACCTCTGGAAGACCCTGAATCCCGTAACGCAGGTGTTTTCTATAAAACATCTTACTCGGGATTCAGAGCGCTATAAAATGCATGTTATGTTCTTTAAAAAAAAAAAAAAAAAGAATAAATTACAAAAAATACACTCCAAAAGGTTAGCTAATATAAAATGCCGAGAGGCATTAAGTTCGCCCTTATCTCAACTGTTAAGTTTTTAAGTGCAATAAAGAATTTAGAAAAAAAAAAAAAAAAATTGTTCCTTTGTGGCACACTGGAGACCAAACGCGTGGGCAGATTTTAATGATTCTTACTTCAATCGATTCCTCTCAATGATGCGAGTGTCACTAAAGATAGGAAATTAGACAAATATCTGCATGGCGACAACCAGACTCCATAGTGTGGAAAATAAAAAAATGAAAGTCGACGAACTATATAGAGTGGGGTATTATGGAATAGGTAGGTATTTGAAAGTCATGTTGAGATTTCTCTTATATTTTTTTATTTTGAATGACCATTTACGATCTTATAGATTACGATTTAAACCTTAATCGTAACAATTACAGAGTCTTTGGTTTGGTACAACCCAACCTTAGCCTGCGAATAAATAAAATAAATAAAAATAAAATCAGTTTTTATTTGTCACAAAAATAAGAGTTAATAAAAATATGGTTAAAAAATAAAACAAAGATGTCATGACAAAAGGGTCTATGGTTCAGAAAATGGTGTTGGAAGCAGGTTTCAACAACCTCTGTTATTATACCATAGCTGACATTAAAATTTAGTGGAACAGTAATATATATGAAAGTTATAAAAAAAATAATGATACAAAATTGATTAAAAATTAAATAAAAAAAAAAAAAAATGAATTATCCTAACTAGGTGTTCGCTTTCTACAGTGGATTATTTCTGGCTTTGGAAAGGAGTAATTTGCTGTGGACGGCGAGCAGACTGAAACTAAATTAATATTTATGAACTATACTCACTGTGGGTATTGTATTGTTATTTTAATTTTTAAATATATGTAAAGGTTTCATAATTGCATGCTGTGTGCACATGCTTTTGGAGATGGTACTGGAACTGTATTGTAAAGATTTGAAATTTAAAAAATGTTTTGTATCCATTTCTGTTGTGTGTACCTAATAAATAAATAAAATAAAATAAAAAACCAAGAAATAAATAATTAACAAACAGAAGACGGGAGCTGCCCCAGCCTGCTTCACAAGCAGCCATGCTGTAACTTTGTAACTATCGCGTCCCGAACGGGGCGGTGGAAGTCATTCCATATTTTGGCAGCGGCATGCTTGAAGCAGCCCCGGGCGCCTACCAGGCCGTACATGGGAAGGTATAAAACTTATTTTGTTGACTCTACCGACATAATAAATGCATAAATTATTATTTTTTTGTCGTAAACTTATGTCGTATAGACCAAACTTATTTGGGAATAACCTAACTTATCTTTTTTTTACATATATGTTGTTAATTATAAAGTCAATAAAACATGTTTGTTTATTTTTATATCTAAATAAAGATGCTCATACATCAGGCAATACATATCAAATACTATCTTAAGCTTTGCCTAACTTTTGCATTCCTCTCGCTTGAACAATTCAATTACTTACGGCCGGTTGCAGAAAGGATGATCAAATTAATTTATAGTTAATATTTTGATATACGCCACGTGTGGTAGCTTTTGTCACTTTGGTTATTTTAGCCAATGACGTGCCTCATAGGCATATCTCAAATATAGTGTTATGAAAAGTAGTTAGTTTTATTTCGCTAGGAATCGAGAAATAAAAAAAAAAAAATTGGCCGGCATAGTGGTAGGGACTGATGTCGGTCGTCTGAGGCTGGCGTCAGTTGCTCCCATTCTTGGACCTCGCGTACCGCTTACCATCAGGTGGGAATGGTGTCACATGTCGTGCTCAGTATAAAAAAAAAGTGATGCTTAATAATAGGTTAAATTAATCCTTCAATTCACATGTTTAAAAAACAACTACTTTCAAACAATACTTTCTTTTCAAACAAGCAGAACAGTATATTTTAAATTAAAAAAAAAAACTTCTTCCCAATATTATATTATCTTCATATATATCTACTATATGTTAATAAGTATTTAAGTAGTCTATGTAGTTTATTCAAATTTAAAATAAGGTTAAAATTGCACCTCACGTATTATACTGTCTCACTCTCTCACAGGTTAGCTGGTAGAAAAAGCCGAAAAGGCTTTAAGTTCGCCTTTTTACATACTTTTAAGTTAAGTGCTATAGTAAGATTATAATAATAATAATCCACTTCAACCAAAACATCAACAAAAATTCTACGAACGATAGATATGCAAACTTAACAACCCTCTAATGTAGTGTATTTCTCATCATCATTACAGCCCCTAGAACACAGCGTCATAGACCAGACTGTTGGAGATGGGCCTTCCAGAACATATATCTGGAGAATTTGGCCTACACTCGCCACGCTGGCCAGACGGCTTGGCGAGGATATGATGTCAATTTTTATTGACAATTTATTTACGATTCCACAAGTTGGTATTACTGGAACCGGGACCGACAGCTTAACGTGCTCTCCAAAGCACGGGAACGGTGGTGTTGTAAATCTATGACAAATGTTCGTAAGAAAAGTGCATTTCTCATTGGTACATGCCGGGTGGGTTTGAACCATCGATGTATATAGATAAGCCTATTCAATACAAAACGCACTCTTAAAAACGTGCCGCTTGCTTTGTGTACCTACCAACTTTGGGGAGCAATTCTCAAGCAAGGATAATGCCACATACTTTATTCATCGGAAATTATATCACAATGCATACAAAAAGACTAGTTTTACTCGATTTACATATTAATATTAGGCGCTCTCGACGCTTGCTATCTCGCGACTGTTTGAGCAGCTACATGACTTCGATTGGTTTTACGGGAACGTTTTTATATCAGTGAGGGCCTATCTATATACATCGATGGTTTGAACCGACCTTTGTAGGATATAAGGAACGCGTTCTTACAACCGAGCCACCACCACGCCATTAGTAGATATCGTGGTTTAACCCGCGACCTTCTTTGATTTTTAATCGGGATAGTACGGTAGCCGCGTTGCATTTTAAATAAAAAAAATAATAATAATAAATAAATAAATAAATAAATAAATATGTTTATAAGCAAAGCGTTTTTACAACCTAGCCACCATTGTTCTTCCACTTCGTATACTAAAAGTAACATCACGACCGTATTTCTTCAGGGGTGGTCAGAAACCACGCTTTTAAGTAGATTCATGTTGAGCCAACTTTACTATATATATTTAATAGGTGGTAGGCAGACTGATAGTCGTAATTTGTCCAGTCTGCCGGGACGGGGAAGTATCCACCGTTCGTGCCGATAAACCCAGTAAAGTGTCTCCACACGTTTCGGGATCAGGCTCGAATTGTCGTCATGTCCAGTCAAGCCGGCATAGTGTTAGGGACTGATGTCAGTCATGAGTGTCTGATTACAGTTGCTAACATTTATGGATCTCGCTCCCCACTTACCATCAGGTGGCCGCAAGGTCACATGTCGTGCTAGTATAAATAAAATAAAAAATATAGGCGCGATGTCGATGATGATGATGATGATGATGAGTCGTCAATGTTTCTAGCATACCAAACTCGATTAATAAAATGTTGTTTTGTGTCCCGACCAGTAATGAAACCCGGTACCACCGCGTCTAAATCCGTTATTCGTGTACTAGCATCTTAATAATGTATGTGAACTTGTTATGGACAGTTATCTAACCAGTTTGTAATGTGATTGAACGGCTGTGAACCTTCTCTGGTCACTTTAGTACATAGTCTATCATTGTGCAGACAACATGCCACATTTCAATATTTTACTTTGCGCATTATCCCTAACGCTGCATGTAAGTCTTTATTATTTTAATTAACTTCAAAACAGGTAAAATATATTTTAGTAAAATGTTCCTGTCTCTCAATTTTCCCTATATATAATAGTACTCTTTGCTTTCAATATGATTGACAAAATTTTTTTTGTTTCTCTTCTTTCGATCATAGAACAACCATTCTGTCTCGCTTCTGATAGATAATGAATAAGGTATAATAGGGAAAGCAAAGTTAACGCATGTATCCGGTTCATCTACTGTTTACGTAAATACGATCACATCTCTGAATATCGCAGATTCTCATCTGATCTGATGTCGCAGAAATCTCAGAGTTCTTTGTACGCTTTTTTCCGTTTTAAACGAGCCTGCGACACCACGATACCTCAAGGACGGTTTTGCCTATCTCTCATCTTTCCATTGTAAAATTCTTCGCTCCTCTCACAACTCACTTCTTTCAGTCCCCTCTCATCATTCCGGATTTGTTTCAAATTCTTTTGTCGTTGTCGCCACAAATTTATGGAATGATCTTCCTGTAAACATAAGACAAGCAACTACCAGATCTTCGTTTAAAAAACTCGTATATCTACACTACCTGAAAAGCTCCTCACAATATTAGTAAATGTATATATGTATGTATTAGTATTTAGTATATTGATATTATAGTATATATAACAATATAATATGTAAGTGTATAATTAAGCTGTTAATTTTTCTTCCTAATTTTTTAATATTTCTTTCATGCACCTATAATAGTTCAAATTTGTCCCCAAGGTTTGGCTGTCAGAAAATGTCTACGGGCATTAAGTCCGCCTTTGTACTTAGTGCAATAAAGTTTTAAATAAATAAATAAATAAATCTAGCCCATACAGCCAAGTCTGACTTTTTTATTTTTATGAGTTTATTAGGTTATCATTAAATTCTACATTCATAACAAAAAGTATGTGAATACTCAGCGCGGGATAAAGAAAAAAAAACTGCAACTTGTGCTCCATATTTAGTGTCCTACTTATTGTTTTAAACTTTAAACAAGTGAATATTATTTTGTTAATAATAATAATAAATAATAATAAAATAATAATAAATATTTCAGACAGGTCACACAGCGCCATCTAATTTCCGTGGTAAGCGGTAAGCTTGTGTTACGGAAACTAGATGGTTGATAAACTACATATTATACTTTTTTTTTTTTTTTTGTAAATATATACATATAATACATATAAACACCCAGACCGAGACAAATTATACAATGTACAACTTGCCCCCGGTGGGAATCGAACCCACGACCTCCCGAGTTCACGGCAACGTTTGTTACCACTAGACCACGGAGGCGCCAAATAAATAATCTGATAATAATCCCTGAAGAATTCTAGTCATGTCATTGCTCAAAATTGACATTGTCTATGTCTATGTACTACGTCAAATTATCTCGGGTATTTGACCATATCAGAGCAGCACATCTTGCATCGAATTAACTCATTATTTATAAACCGGATTGCTCTAGGAAAATATCAAAATATTTCCTGTTGCATTCATGGCGATCGATAAAGATGAAGCTTATTTAAGTTTTATATTAAAATCATATTATTACTTGAATGAGTAGAATATAAGCTGTCAATTCATCACTATCACAGATCCTCATAGACTGACACCTGTATTCTAAGGTGTTTCCTCAACGACTTCTCAACCATTCCTTTCAGCTGTTATACCGTCTGTCTGGTACACAATAGATTTGTCGTCAATTTGGTGTCGTCTTCAGTGTAAATAAAAGGGTAAATACTTATATAATAACTGAGGTATTGTAATAAGACTCAGTGGTACAATTAATCAGTATTTTATTATAGATAGACCGTGCTTATGACCTAATTGTTCACTTTAATGTTCTAAATCACCGAATATCCCTTTTGACGCACACCCAATCTGTCATTCCTGAAGTATAGAGGTCGCTTATTCATCAGTGGTCGCCAACATATAATTGTTTCGTCTTGGTCAAGTCCGAGTAAAAAGTCATCTGTCAATCGTCATATTCTAACAATCTGTCAAATAAAATAGTCCTCCAATATAGTCAAAAAGGAGGTTATAGTCTGTCAAAAGAGGTCGGACGCGCCGCAACAGCTGTCAAACGAGTTCCCTCAAGGGATTAGTTATGCCCAATCTTTATCTTTGTCTTGGTCTTGATGTCTTGCAGTAAGCAAGATCACTGATAGGTTAGCAAGACCAACCAAGAGTACCACGAGTAACCCTAGATTATCATCATTATCATTACAGCCCCTAGAACACAGAGTGCTAGACCTCCACTGTTTGAGATGGGCCTTCTAGAATTTTCTGGAGAACCTACAATCGCCACGTTGGCCAGACGGGTTGGCGAGAGTCCAATGTCAATTTTATTAACGTGCTCTCCGAGTCACGGGAACGGTGGTGTTGTTAATCTATGACAAATGAACTTAAGAAAAGTGTATTTCTCATTGGTACATGACGAGGGGATTTAAACCGACCTTTGTAGGATTTTAAGGAAACTGTTCTTACAACCGAGCCACCATCGCTCAGATATTTTTTTCCAAATTTTGCAAAAAAATGTGCTTGTTTTCCCATTTGTAACTGCGTTGTGTCTGTCTTTTTTAGTGTTCAGATGGTAAATTTTCTTCTTTTCCTTATAGATTGCGTCTCGCAAGACTCTTGTTTAGATATGTTTTCTAATTTGCTAAAAATTATCCCTTTACGTACTCCCAGTACGATTTTTATTCCAATTGTAACTGCGTCGTGTCTGTCTTTTTTTAGGGTTTATAGGGTAAATTTTCAAACCCTTATAGATGACTCTGGTATCATAGGGAAATTTTTCAAACCCTTATAGATATGTCCCCAATCTGCGTCGTGTCGTGTCTGTCTTTGTTAGGGTTCAGAGGGTAAATTTTCAAACCTTTATAGATGACTCTGGTATCTGTATGTCCCTATAAAATATCTTCATAACTAGTCTATGTTTCGATCTGGCACTGACCAATTTATTTTCGCTCTAACAAAGTTGTCGTATTTTTGTTACAACCTCTGTATATATTTTTGGATACATGTTGGTCAACATGATAACCATTTCAAATTTTAAGTAAATCAGACCAGTTCTTCTAGAAATAGTGGTTTGCGAACAGACACAATTTTTATCTACTACAATTAGAATTCTTCTAATATATTTCTAATATATATTTTCATTTAGAGCAAGAGTCTTGTTGCGTAAGACCATTGCCAAGACCAAGATTAGGAGTACAAGACCAAGAAGAAACCGAGACCAGCTATTCTGATGCAAGACCGAGATTTATGATTTACTAAACATTGGTAAAAATAGCGGGTCGCAATATGTAATGAGTTAAGACAAGAGTTAGGATGTTTTTTTATTTATCAACCTTCGGCGAACAGACTATAGGTACTATTAAGCACGCTTTATCGATCTCAGTCTGAATGTTTCCTGTTTGTTGCAGACTAATGATATTTATTATTCAAAAAGTAACATCACGATATGTACGAGTCCTTGTATGATCATAGATTCCTGATAATTTAATTGCGAGTTTAGCCGAACATGGTAAAATTTGTCGAAATATACAAATATAAACTCAAATAGCTTTTGACATTGACATAACGTTTGCTGCTAAATCAATAAGCAGGCTTTTGTGGCTACTAATCAGAGCTATTCATAGAACTGTAGCCTAACATTTCTCGGCATCATTATTATTATTATTTAATCCAAGGACTTGGTACAGAGTACATAGGTCCTAAACAAGATATTTATTAACTATAACGAGTTATGGATTATCAAATTCCAAGTGTTACAGAGTTTGATGCTGTCTTAAAATCATTTACGGCTATATCGCTTAAGGAAATATAGGAGAATAAACTTCGGGAATATAGGAGATTCCAGCGCGGGAATACTACAACTTCTGACACCATTTTTGACTAACAATATCCACAGTATTAACAAAATAATAAACTTCTACCTGACATATCCGGCAAAAGCGTGGGACAGACTGTTCCTTGGCATAAACCCTAGAAACAAATGCAAACGAATATGTTTGCAGAGTATATCAGCGGCCACAGCACCGTGTATAGAACTTAATGATGGCAATAAAATCCCTGTTGTTGCTCTCGGCACTGGCAGAGGCACTGCTCCAGCGGTAAGACCTAAATTCGAAATATTTATAGATATATAAGATAGAATAGTACAGAAGAAGATTTCTTAGCACTCCATAGAGTCGTGCGTCGTCGGAGCGATTCGATGTATAATATAATATTCAGGCATTCGCGAAATTCCGGCAGAACCTCTCATCGTATGGACGATGTTTAGAGACCAAGGTATGTAACCAGTACGTCCTTCCGGTAATGTCGTACGGAGCAAAGATGTCGACACTGGGTGTGGTCCATAAATTCAAGTCGAGATATCTTGGTATTTCTCTGATGGATAGAATTCGAAACGTTAATATTCGTCAAAGGATGAAAGTGTCTTACATAGCTTTTAAAGTTAGCAAGCTGAAGTGGAATTGGGCCGGACACATCTGCCGCATCTATCGAGGAACTATGGAGCAAAATTGGGTTGTAGAGTGGAGACCACGTACGGAAAGACGCAGAGTGGGACGACTCTTCGCCTGATGGACGGATGACCTGAAGAAGGTCTCTGGTGAGGGTTGGATGCGGATGGCTAGAGATACACTATAAATATAGTGACCAAAATAAAATTAGCTAATTATAATATATAAAAATACGAATACGCTAAAGCAGATATATTTTAACATGGCAACGTTAAAATGTTTCAGAATGAAAGTATAGATGAAGTACGCAACGCTGTGTTCGAAGCTATAAAGGCTGGATACAGACATATTGATACTGCGGAGATATATGGAGACGAAGAACAAGTCGGACAAGGCATAGCTGATGCCATCGCCCATGGAGTTATCAAGAGAGAAGAAGTATTCGTTACTACTAAGGTAAATACTTGGAATATAATAGGTAATGTGAAACATCAGCATCTTTGACCAAAGTAAAATGTATTTAAAGTAAAAACTGAATTAATTAATACAGTAATAAGTAAAATAGAATACAAACAGACAAGGGAATCGCATCTTTTAACATTTACACCAAGAACAAGAGAGATAAAATACATCATAATTTTATTAGTATACAAAAAGATAAAGTTAGGTATAAACAAGCATTTAATACTAATATACGTTTATTAAAAGCAACTAGGCACACTTGTTAGTCATAATATCATTACAGTTAATGTAAATTCAAAGAAAAGTGAATATAAATGTAGGTAAATTAAAAGATTATTTATTAAAACTAATATCACTGTGAAGTAACCTCTCTGTCCCTCATCAATCTGAGACGCCCGCAGAAGTACGAAGCAGCCAATGCACGGCGAATCACAGATATCTTGAGAATACTGTTAGTTCTCGTTCTTCCCCTGTTAGCAATGATGCAGTCAGTGGTCTTGCGTCTTATAGCAAACAATAAAATCTTAAAAGAAGGAGTGAAGATAGTATCGAATTACTACTACTGCTACTGTAGTAGGCAGGGACTGTAGTAGAATATTTTTACTTCCATACAAACTTACCTAAAGTCCCTGCTCACTTCTAAAGGTTAGCTGTTAGAAATTTCACACATTAAGCAAACCCATGTACCTACTGTAAAACGTATTATTCTTTGGAAATAAAGTATTTATTTAACATCCGTCATCAGGCTTCTTCCTTACAGTTTCGCCTAACAAATGCTAATTTGATGTTATAGATACAGAATCTATTTTTTTCTAATGTAATTCTTATTTTTTATTTTAGCTGTGGAGTGATCAACATGCTAAAGAGCAAGTTGTACCAGCATTAAGGGGATCTTTAAGGCGATTAGGTCTTACTTATGTGGATCTGTACTTGATACATTTTCCACTATCTTTGAAGGTATGTAAGAGAATTTAGGAGGAATAGTTTTAATTAGTAAACCTCTGTTCTAAGGATATATGATGATATAAGTGTTTTTTAAGTTGGTGTCGTGTGTGTCGTTGTGTATTACAGGAAGATGGTTCAGCAGATAACATCGATTATTTAGAAACCTGGGAAGGAATGGAGTCTGCCAAGGAACTGGGTTTGGCCGCCTCTATAGGTGTATCCAACTTTAACAAAGAACAAATCGACAGACTTGTAGCTAATGGCAAAGTTAAACCAGTCATCAATGAAGTCGAGGTATGTGATAAAAAATAAATATTTATTTTAATACAAATGTTGATAAAAATCTCTCTCTATTTAAAACCAACAAAATCTTTAATGAATTTGACCTAATCTTTTTGGTGCTAGTATATTTTTTGTAAATAGCTTTCATTCTGGCAGAATCATACAGTACTTGTCGGTGAGAGACCATTCTTTTTATCTCTTCCCAACACACGCTGAACCCTATTTGTCTTCATCACTTTTCCCACGCCTCCAAGCATCCCCCTTTCATTAATATCAACTTCTAAAATCGTTAAGAAATTGTTAAATAGACATCAGATCCTCGCAAGGCCAAGGCAAGAGTAGGCGAAATTCCAAGAAATATGTTTCGGAATTCTCGTCTTCAGCAGTTTCAGAGGACTTCCTAGAAATGTGCTTCTGGAGGAGAGCTATAGTAGTCGAACTTAGATCCTCTAGTTAGGATCCACATTGGCCCTTTCAATCGCCTAACGGCGCCCAGCTCTAAAAATGCATTGAATTACCTCTGAGATTCTGCCGAAGAAATTCGGAAATGTCCCCAACCCATTAGTTATCTTCAACCCAATAGCTGGATGATCTCACTGTCTGTCTGAATGATGAGTATAATTGCCACAGCACGAGTATTGACTACTAAAATATATAATAACTTTATTGCCATCAATATTTTGTTAACAACACTCTTACCTCGGATGAGCATGATAAATAACCGTTTCATTTCTATCATCTTAAGCAATTGTTAAGAGTTTAAAAAAGAACAAGGGATATGTCCAGAGTTGTAAGATTAGTCCTTTTGTCCGAAATTGGTTATGAAATGCCCATGATATATTTCAATCTTCCATCTTTTCATAACAAGGGTACAGTGATTGGCTACTCATTAAAGTGTACGTTATTTTACTTATTGTTGTTCTTGTTTACTTTATCTATGCTTTGTTATGACCATCATCTTCATGTTTTAGAGGCTATAATGACGATTTTTTAGGTAAACCCAACTCTAACTCAAGTGCCCTTAGTGGAGCATTGTCAGAAGCTCGGCATTGCAGTTATGGCATACAGTCCCTTTGGGTTCCTTGTGGGAAGGAACAGTGATAACGCTCCTCCACCGAGGGCTGATGACCCTATTCTGGTCAATATTGCTAACAAATATGGAAAAAGTACTACACAAGTCGTATTACGCTATTTGGTATGTATATTATAGCTATAATTAATATTGTATTATATGTAAGTATTTGTGTTATTATTAGCCTCGCTATACAGGGGGAAATGTAGCCAGTCTTCTTGGGACTATCTCTGATTGGACGTCTTTTGATTTTTTATTCATAGATTTCATTATTTATTAGGTTTAGTTTATAGTTATTATAAAGAAATCGAGAGGCAGTCACACGCCAGTTAAAGTTGAAGTCATAGTTAAAGTTAATGTTAAAGTTAAAGTTAGAGTTAGAGTTAATGTTAAAGTTAAAGTTAAAGTTAAAGTTAAAGTTAAAGTTAAAGTTAAAGTTAAAGTTAAAGTTAAAGTTAAAGTTAAAGTTAAAGTTAAAGTTAAAGTTAAAGTTAAAGTTAAAGTTAAAGTTAAAGTTAAAGTTAAAGTTAAAGTTAAAGTTAAAGTTAAAGTTAAAGTTAAAGTTAAAGTTAAAGTTAAAGTTAAAGTTAAAGTTAAAGTTAAAGTTAAAGTTAAAGTTAAAGTTAAAGTTAAAGTTAAAGTTAAAGTTAAAGTTAAAGTTAAAGTTAAAGTTAAAGTTAAAGTTAAAGTTAAAGTTAAAGTTAAAGTTAAAGTTAGAGTTAGAGTTAGAGTTAGAGTTAGAGTTAGAGTTAGAGTTAGAGTTAGAGTTAGAGTTAGAGTTAGAGTTAGAGTTAGAGTTAGAGTTAGAGTTAGAGTTAGAGTTAGAGTTAGAGTTAGAGTTAGAGTTAGAGTTAGAGTTAGAGTTAGAGTTAGAGTTAGAGTTAGAGTTAGAGTTAGAGTTAGAGTTAGAGTTAGAGTTAGAGTTAGAGTTAGAGTTAGAGTTAGAGTTAGAGTTAGAGTTAGAGTTAGAGTTAGAGTTAGAGTTAGAGTTAGAGTTAGAGTTAGAGTTAGAGTTAGAGTTAGAGTTAGAGTTAGAGTTAGAGTTAGAGTTAGAGTTAGAGTTAGAGTTAGAGTTAGAGTTAGAGTTAAAGTTAAAGTTAAAGTTAAAGTTAAAGTTAAAGTTAAAGTTAAAGTTAAAGTTAAAGTTAGAGTTAGAGTTAAAGTTAAAGTTAGAGTTAATTAATTAATTAAATTAATTAAAGTAGTTTCATGTAATACCAACGTGTTTTTAATGACTTGCAGATTGAAAGAGGTATGATTCCGATTCCTAAATCGACAAACAAAAGGCGTCTCGCTCAGAACATCGATTTGTTCGATTTCTCGTTGACCCCAGAAGAAGTGGATACTATTGGAAAATTCAATAAAAACATCAGAGTTATTAAGGCAACGGATTGGCAGGATTATCCTTACTATCCCTTTGAAAAGGAATAATAATCTTTTGCGATTCAACTAAGACACCTTTGTCACAGCGTTTTAAATGTATTTTTCTGTCCTGTAGCTCTAGCCCGTACAAACTTCGTTACATAAAGTTTTACTTTCGAACTGTCCAATAATAAATAATTATACATTCGAGATGTCATTTTGTTGTTTCGTTTCGTCTGACACGCGCTGTCTACAATTCCATACTTTGTGTTCTTGATTCGATATAGGGTTTTGTGTGACCTAGAGCCACTGTACAATTTTATAACTTTGGTAAAAAACAAATTAAATAAAGGGTGTGTAAATAAAAAGAGGTTTTTTGTTTTATTTTAAAAAATATAATTCAATATATAATATTAAGATTATTACCACATATTTATTAATTTATAGACAGATAGCAAGCAATTTAAATATACGGGCATTCTAATAAATATACATATATATTTATGTATATGTATTTATTTATATTGTATATTTTTTGCTACCAATCCCAAATCTAAGGTTCCTACCAATCAAGATCGATGTGGCGTACATGTCAGGCTTAACTACCTTGTGTGGAACCATAACAAATTTTGCAAATCCTGTAATTACGTTCCTCGATCGCTTGTTAACATGTATTGTATAAAACCTTACACTGCTAATAAATCATTTAAATTTGAAGTATCCAGATCCGCAATTGGTTAAAGACTATGTAAATTCTCTCTGTCGGTGTCGTATTATTGAAACTACAGTTGACGCTTTGGGTTAGTAACGAAACGTGTTCATTTTAATTTACAGTTTTTATTGCCTCTTTACTTAATAATTCATATACCTACATTATGTTATCTTTTAATGTAACATAGTTATTATTACATTATTATCTCAGTGTTTAAACATAAGTTAAGAATGATTAGCAATATGGTTTTGTAAAGTAGGTGGCGTTGTGTACGAACGTAGTCGTGTGCTGATTTCTGATTGGTTCAATAACGATGTTACGAGTCGCTTTATGAATGGCGCGAATCATATCGCGCCAGATTACAAGAAAACAGCAGACGAGTCGGTCGTTGCGCGCCTTTAAAATAGTGAAGGTTGTAAATAATTATTAGCAATGGAAATAAATCATACAACATTGAAAACTGGTTTAATTTGAGAAATTAGTCCTAACAATTATGACCCTCCAAAAAGTATTACGCACACGGATACTGTTCTTCTTTCTTTCGGGCATCCGCGTAAGACCTTTTTCTCTCTCTCTCGGATATACGGCACATCACTAATAATAGTATATTCTTAATATAAAATTATAATCCAATAATAATAGTCGTCGTTTTCGGTTCTTGAACCGTCTGGGATCTGTCGCAGTGATGGTAAAATACCCGATGGATTGACTTTGGTACCGTGGTCCATGGGTCGAGCATTGGTATGTGTCGACATCCTTGCTCGGTCCATGTCCAGGGCACATCTGTCAGGGCTGCGGACTCGGCTTTTGGCCTTGAGTTATTAAAAGAACTGTCTAAGCGGCTGGTTAATGCTGTATTTGACAGGCTAGCAGTTTTTTCGCGCAGCAAATTAGCATCGCTTTACTGCAAGGTAATGCTGCAAGTGTAGCTGCAAGTGTAGCTGCAAGTGGCACACTGCTACATGAGTGAATATTTTTATATATAGTTTAGTTTTAATTTAGTTTATACAATTTTATTAGCTTAATCACATTAAACAATGCAAATAACAAAACCTTAGTCTAACGCTAAGCTATCTACCAAGTACCTAAATATTGTCAGATCTATCTACGGCATAAAGCAATATACTTTGTGCATTTTTTATATTTCTCATATAATTCTCAACTTCACTCATTTTGCTATTTGAACGGAATGAAGCGGTGTCAGCTTCAAATGTCATTATTTTGTCGTAACCAATGGTTTTAACTTACTATTGCCATTAATTGGTTTTAACCGTAAAATCGGTAAAAGACAAAACAGTATTTGAGTATCTATAGAACTGCCTCCGTGGTCTAGCGGTCAAGTCCGTGGATTTAGACTCGGAGGTACCGGGTTCGATTCCTGGTCGGAACACAAAAATATTTATTAATGTAAATAAATACATTTAATTAATATTTAATTTATTTGTGATATTTCTCGAGTTTGGTACGCTGGAGACTTCGACTTGCCCCTTGTCATGATTTGCCTAAAGTAAAGTTGGCATTTAAATCTGCTTATTTATAAGGGTGGTTTCTGACCACTCCGAAAGGGAAACAGTCGTGAAGATACTGATACTTTACTTATAAAATACGTTATATTATAAAATAACAATAATTCTTCAATGTATCATAAGGAAGTAAAAAATACCCTAAAACATATTATTTTTTTCGCATCGATCCCAAGATCTGTATATATGTTTTTTTGGCGTCATGGGGTTGATTTTGACCTTGAGTTTTTAAAAAAACTACCCTGACTGTGCAAAATAAATTGTCTTACACATTATGGTTTTAGTTATTAGTTTGCGAGGTTGTAAAAAAGTACGTCTACCTTGGACAGACTATGCAATTAGGCCTAGATAACTTCGTTATAGCCGACAGACGTATTCCGCTAGAATGAGCGGCATTCGGGAATCTGCGCCACATATTCTTATCAAACATACCTCAATGTTTAAAGACGAAAGTTTTTAACCAGTGCGTTCTTAAGTACTGGACGTACGGAGCAGAAGCGTGGACACTGACAGTGGGTCTGGTCCACAAATTTAAGATAGCTCAGCCCATGTGAGCTAGTTCGAAACGTGGGTAACCGTCAGAGAACCGATATAGCCTTTTAAAGTTAGTAAGCTGAAGATTGTCACTTGGGCTGGACACGTCTGTCGCAGAACCGATGACTGGTGGAGTAGACGCGTTCTGGAGTGGAGACCACGTATTGGAAGACGCAGAGTCGACCCCCACGCCAGATTGACGGATGACCTGAAGGAGGTGGGGGCTGGATGAGAGTGGCAAGAGATCGTGCGAAGTGAGCAGCTTTGGGAGAGTCTGATAATGATAGTAGTTTGCTATTTCTATGTACCTAATGTCTTCGTACTGTATCTTTTCTTTTTATTTTAAGAGCGTTTGACGTTTTGCATCTCTCTCGATCGCACAGACGTCTAAAATTACGTATATGGAAGGAAAACTATATCTAAAAGGTTCAGGTTCTCATGGTGTGGCGTGTCCGGTGGTCGCCCCTTCCTTAGAAGGTCATTGCAGTGGTGGCACGTGTGTCGGGTCCCGGTCCGCACCCTAAGGGCCTGGTTGAGCGGGGGGATGGCTGGCACATGCGTTATGTCCGTGATCGGGTGCTGCTGTGGGGGCCTGGGACCTCTGCCGAACACGTTCAATTTATTGTTCTTAAATTAACAGAGTTTTTTGCGTTTTGTCGACTTTCGGGTTGCACATAGGCATGTAGTCTACCTTAATTCTGACTTGCCTGGTGGGTTACTGCTGTACCAGGTATTGTATTCTCATAGGTACTGATAACTAAATTTAAAAGGTTATTAATTGATCGTTGTGGTGCAGTTCTGTATATGTATTTTTTTTTTATTTCTCAAGAAGTGTACTTTTTAGAAACCTTTAAATTGTTGAATTGTGCGAGGGAGATGGATACAGAAACGTTAAACCGTCTTAATCTATGGGTTAAAAACAAAACGTATACAAATTTAATTAATAGTAGACTAGTTTTAGATTAATTTAATCAATGGCTAGCTGTCGGAATGAGCCGTCTATTCCGAAGAGCTCGTCGTAGTTGGTCGGTTTTCCCGGTCTCAGGTCTTCATTTGCCTTCACTTTTTCTTGTTCAGCAAACCACTCTGAGTAGTCAGATAGTTTCTGCAGCCAGGCCTCTGCAACAAAAATACAAGGATGCCACTAGATCTCCGCTCACAATCATAATAGTCTTTAGATTTAGACGCTGAGGTACCGGGTTTGATATATTGTCGGGACACAATAATTTTTGAAATATTTCTCGAGTTTGGTACGCTAGAGACATCGACGAGATTGCTTCTTGTCATGATGGGCCTATAGTAAAAAGTTACGTAAATGTTTTTTTTATTTTAAGTATTTTGTAAGTAGGCATAGGACAATAAATATAATGTATTCTGCGCTTTTACATGTCAAAAAAAGTAATCAATATAACGAAAAGCTTATTTTCTGGGAAATAGCTTGTATTTGGAGCAGCACATTACAACCCAAATATACATAATTATAATCTTAAAATTATAGCTGCTGTAATGAGGCATTGTCATAGTATAAGCTAAAACATTATTAAAATGTTACATAAATTATAGCTGTTGTAAGAAGGCATTGTCATACTTTAGCTAAAACAAAAACAGTTTAAGGTGTCACTTAAATTATAGCTAGCTAGCTATATGTGAATCCGCTTCTTAAAAAAGCATTGTTTTGGACTACGCGGAAGGGATACGGTCGTGATGATACTTTACTTTAGCTTAGAGACATACTTCTCCCGACGTTTCGGTTAAGTTCAATTGGCTGTGGTCACGTGGTCGAGAGGGGGGGGGGGGGGGGGTTATAAGCCTTCATCGTGGAATTCAGTTTTGACATCGCGCGATATAGCCGCAGATAATATGAGTGTTGTTTAGCAGATTTCTAAAAGCTTTAAAAGTGGCAAATGGCGAAGGCTACATACACTGCAGCTCCAGTCGACCCGTGACCACGGTTAATGCAACTTGACCGAAACGTCTTTAAGGTAAATCGCGTAAATATCCGTTAATTAATAATTTAACCATATTAACGTTATTACTATTTCAAAAATTAGTTAAATTCTTTGTTTGTTGAATTTGTCTAGATATCATTTATTTATTTATAAACAAACAGTATAAAATAATTACAATATAAATTAAAACTAACCACTTAAAAGTAAAAATTAAAATAAATATAAACTAAACCTAATAAAAAAAGTAAAAAATGTCCTCTAGAGACGACCCTTCAATGATAGTCCCAAGAAGACTGGCAACATTTCCCCTCTGTATAGCTAAGCTAATATGTTGGCAGAAATAATTGCCTTTTGTAATAATTGTCTCCAGACTTTTCCGTTAGCCGTTTGGACAACTCCTTGGCCTGACGCTTGGCTGAGTGTCCCCATGGGCCCATCGTCTCGACCCCAAACGGCGCAAATTCGTAACCTGTACTAAGGTTGGCGTATTTGCGCAGCTTGAGGTTCTCAGCAGAAATTTGTCTTGAATAGTAGAATAAATAAAAAAATCACATACAGGTTCTCTAAAATCATAATTATCTTTTATTTTATTTATTATTTATTTATTTACGTCGATAAACCACAGCTTAACAAAGAATACAACTTAAAACATATTACATAATAAGTAAAGCCAATTATTACCATTGAGATCATTCATGGAGCCAGCTTTTCCACCATATTCTTCTGGCAGCATGTCTTGTGGAACATATTTGTAAAGGTCACCAAGATTCTTGTGCACGACAATCTAAAAAATATTTTTTAGGTTATTATACACCTACACCTCTATTAAGTTTAACTATATGAATGAAATAGTTAAGATGACATTGCATTGCCATGTTGAATAGTAATGCTGATCCTTTAGCCCAATTATTGCTCAGCCGTCTTGGCTTCCGGGCTATTGACGTGCTGTTTTGACAACAACGCCTTAAAAAATCCTGTGCATTTGGTCCGCACGGCCCGAGAGTTTCAACTCCAAATGGCGCAAAAACACATCTTTTAATAAGCTGGGTGTTTTTCCGCCGGTTGAGGTTCACTGCTTACAAGCATTATTTATTTATTTAAAACTTTATTGCACTATGTACAAAGGGCGGGCTTAATGCCGCTAGGCATTCTCTAGCAGCCAACCTTTGGGACAATACAGAACATTACAGTCATGAGGCTAGGTGCAAACGATTTTAAGAAACGTTGCCAAATAAATTCATTTAATCTTACATACACTAGATATTAAAATAAA
The DNA here is from genome assembly GCA_910589645.1 of Tinea semifulvella. NCBI lineage: Eukaryota > Metazoa > Arthropoda > Insecta > Lepidoptera > Tineidae > Tinea > Tinea semifulvella. Next base: position 10,402,117 of record OU342594.1, read on the forward strand.
TACACATACATACAAATATGTACACAATAATACATATACTACACACTATATTGGCTACTATATACTACATACAATACATACTTATATACGTTGTGAGGATTGCAAGCATTACAATGTAGCAGCGTCTTTGTCCTTAGACGTCAAGAACAGGAGGGAAGGCGCCAGGGTGTCCACGCAGGTGGCATTCCACAGTAAAGGAATAAACAATCTTCCATGGTACCAGCGTCATTCCATCGGGCCGCTTGCCATCGTCGCGGGCCATGCCATTGGGTTCTAAGATGAATTGCGAACCCACAGACACAAGGGCCCTACGAATGACGTTATTGAGGCTAGCGTGCTGATGGATGCGACCTGTGCTCTTTACTCTCCCGTTTAGTTTTTTTTTGTTTTTTTTTTTATTAGCGCTACTTGAGGTTTGCAGCAGAAACTGCCGTACTTCCCACGCTTGACGAGGTCGCCTGGATGTGTCTACACATGTCACATCCCACATAAGGGACCTGCCAAGTTTTCACGGCCCAACTAGTTAATTTTATTTGATATTGCACTCACCTGACATAAATGTTCTCTTTGTCCCGAAGGTCTGACAGGCCTAAAATGCCAAGCGACATTATGTCACGCCTTTGTATATTTTGTGCAATAAAGTTTTAAATGAAATGAAATAATTTATTTGTCAGAAACATGGTAGGTACAGGTATGTAAATTATTATATGTAATTATATCACATGCTTCGCTATTTCTAGCATACAAATATTTATTTAGTCACATGACTTTGTCGAGCTTAGTGTCTAGGTATTCTTTTGTCGGATAAAAACATTTATTAACCAGCATTTGTTTGACTCTTAATTTGAACAGTTTTAGTGGCAGCTCCCTTATAGTAACTGGAAGCTTATTAAATATCTTTGTTGCCATTGCATGACAATTTCGGCTATATTGAGTACTTTTATGAGCTGGAATAATTATTCTACTAGGATAACGCGTTTTAAAATTGCAATTATCCCCAAGAGTTTTTAAAAGTTCCGGGTGGCTTTTTACAAATAAACAGCATTCAAGTATGTAGATAAATTAAATAAATAAATATATGTTTTCATATTAGTTAGGACTTAAAAACTTATAGGTTTATACTTAAACTATTACCCGACCGAGACTTTTTATCTTCCACCTCATTGGTCTATCTGTTTGTCGGTTTGTACTGCGCTACGAAAGTTGGTATGTAGCATACGGGACTTTTTAAAACTGTGTTTTGTTTTAAATAAGCTTATCGATAGCTACATCAAGCCAAGACAGAAGTATACTCGTAACTTACTCTTTTCCTTAATTTCTCGGAAAGGAAGGGTTTGACGAAGTTTACGAAAGCCTCCACGACGGGAGACGCGTTGATTATGTGAGCCTCTTTCATTTTCACTGGATACGCTTCCTAAAAAACAAAAATAATAGAATTTAGGCAATTTGAAACTATCAGATCATAAAGAAAACGCGCAAACACTCATTATAGTTTTTGTATTTTAACGTGTCCTTACGCAAATCTTAGAGACATACTTCTCCCGACGCCGCCGCGACGTTTCGGTCAAGTTGCATTGGCCGTGGTCACGAGTCGACTTGCCAAGTTAGTGCAAATGTACTTTTCAAATTTAATTTTATTTATTTATAATAGGGTAGCCAACAGTGCTAACATCACACACTTATTTGTACTTAACACTAAATCAGAAGTTAGATGTTGCACCTATTATAGGCGACCACCACATTACCACAATATTTTGCTTGTTTGTAATTGTTATTTGTATTATTTGTGTGGATTTACTTTAGTTTAAGTTAATATTTTCATCCATTTAATTTTTAGTTCATGCATCGGTGTACAATAGTTTTAGGTTGTTAAATTTAACTTGTTTCTCTTTGTTTTTGATTTTGATAATTGTTGTAATTTCATAACTGTTTGTTGTACTTATTCTAAATAAATAAATAAACATGTAATCAACTGCCTCCGTGGTCTAGCGGTTAAGTCCGTTGATTTAGACACGAAGGTACCGGGTTCGATTCCTGGCAGGACGCGATAATATTTATTTATTTGTGACATCGACGAGCCTTCCATTATCATGATTGGATTAAGTAAAGTTGGCTAAATGTGAATCCGGTTCTTTATAAGCGTGGTTTCTGATCACCCCAGAAGGGTCAAACTTCTTCTCTGATACTTTACTTTTAATCAACTTTCTAGGAAACTAAATTACGGACATTTTGAATATATTTTCACTTTTATATGCATACTTTTTTTATATATTTATTTTATTATATATATTTTAGACAAAGCTAAAACATTAATACGATTTTGCTCTATTTCACTAATACACATATTTATATGATTAATATACATAATACCAGTAATTTTATTCCCCAGCAAGTTATTAAAATCCCTATCCCTAGCCCCTTCCCACCTTCAAGGCACTTCGGTTAGAGCTGGTGTTGCAGCGGAACAAGTGCAGATCAGCAAGCGTCGAAAATATGAAACGATTTGCAATAGTTACTTTTTTTTGACGTTTGCTGTATAAACGATGATGGGCCCGTGGGGATCGGAACTGAAAGCATTCTATAAAGAAATTGTTCCAAAGCTCATTGACGTCTCTGGTGACAATAGGGCTGGCAGTTTTTTCTCACAAAAATTAAGTATTCTAATTCAAAGGGGAAATGCGGCTAGTGTATTGGGCACCATGCCACAAGACAGCGATTTGGAGGAGCTATTTTTTTTGTAAGTATATTAATTTTTATTTTCTATGTCATATTTTTTTTAGGTTAAATTTAGATTTTGTTGTAATGATATAATAGTTTATTTAATTAAAAGTTTTTTATGAAATAAATAATTTTAATAAATAAGTTCATAAAATAAATTGAAAATATTTGACACTGTGCTCTCCGAGGTTCGGGAATGGTGGTGTAAGACAAATTTCTAAGCATTCCATGGATTCACCGTGCGGGTCCATCGTGTGTGGGTAAGAGATGAAAAGAATGGTGTCTCGGGCTTGCGACCGACAATAGGTTGGGTTACAAAGGAGGCTTCCATTTTGTATTTTAATGCCAACAAGACGCTCACCATCCACCATTCTACTCCTCTCCCTACTCAACCAAATAATGTATGATTGCCGTCTTAGAAGTTCTTTCCATAGAAATGTATATACGGCAGATCTTTTTTCATTTTCATTTCAGAACACAGCGTCCTAGATCTCCACTGATGGAGATGGGACTTCCAGAACATATATCTGGAAATTTCGGCCTAAGCTCACCACGCTGACCAGACGGGTTCAGATCTGCTTAGGCCCAATTTTTTCAGTAAGTGGTGCAAAGAAAAGTGTATTTCTTATTGGTACATGCCGGAGCCAGAACCGCATGATTTTTATTTAATTTAAAGGAAAGCGTTCTTACAACCGAGCCGCTATTGGACAGTACCTGGACACAAATGAAGAATTTCTTCAAGACCGAAGGAGACAGCTTTCCCAAGTGACTGGGAGCGAGCACTCTTCCATCCAACACGTAAATATCGCCACCTACTCCTTCCTTTTCTTCAAACAGACGTACATCACCGATCATCAGGGCCAATTTTAGTGTGTCAGTGATTTCATGAGACTCCAGCTTGTCGTCAACTCCTGGAAACAAATTATTGAAGTAATTATTTTTATACAGAGTTGTTGCCAGTCTTCTTGGGACTATCTCTGTTAGGACGTCTCTTGAGGACATTTTTTATTTATACAGGATGTCCTAATACGAGTAGTACAGGTATTCACCTAACACGTGAAAAATAAACATTTTTTTTAAATATTAGTTAAAAATCTAAAATCATTTTATTAATGTGACTGTAACTTCGACAAATGAAATTATTATTTAAGTAGGTTTTTTGTGTTGTACGGGTGAATACTAACACCAGCTCATACAATTTCGTTTTTTAATATAATAATAACTCCAAAGAATAATAAATAAAAATATATAACTGATATTTCAATGCTTGTTATTATTTTGAATTTGTTAAAAACAAATCATACAAATTTAGATGTGAGTGGTGTAAAAAAATCGGTCAGTGCCTATTATTTTATTAATTTGTTCGATCGGTTTGCAGGGTTTTACTAGTCAAGCCGGCATAGTGTTAGGGACTGATGTCACTTATTATAGATTTAAGTTGCTAACATTCATGGACCTTGCGCGCTACTTACCATGAGGTGGGCGCAAGGTCACATATCGCGCTAGTATTATAGCTTTATGTTTTAATTGGCAAACTAAAATGTGTTTAAATCATATGTAGTAATTTGCATAAATAAGTCGTATTTCGATTATCATTCAATCTACACTTGCGAGCAATGACAACGGGTTACCTACAAAAACCAATAAAATATCTTATAAAAATGCAGTTTCATTATTTTCAAGAAAAATATTTTATTGCCATTTCTAATTTTACCTAGTTTCGTAAATATTTTTCCGTTGGCATTGCTCTCGAGTGTATAATAATTTCAAGGCCATACGATGTAGAACAAAGCGTACCTCGACATACAATCACACGTCTTCCATTCGGAGTCAGGCCGGGCAATGGCGGACCTTGGCTGAAAATAAAAAGTAAAAAATTAAGACAACTTTAAAAAATGGTATTTTGCAACAACTAGTATTGCTCCATTTTGCAGCTTGTGTTTATCGAATGGTAGATATTAATCATATCACTAAGTTATAGAAAATTTAAAAAAAATATATAATAAAATAATTTGCCATTCCAAACATCATCATTACAACCACTAGAACAAAAAGCCTAGACCTTCACTGTTGGAGATGAGCCTTCCAGAACAAATTTTAAAGAATTTGACCTACACTTGCCTCGCTGCACTCGCCAGAGTGATTGGCAAGGTTCTGATGTCAGTTTTAATGACAACTATTTCACAAGTAAAATTTTATTAAGAATAAAAAACAGTACAATGATTTAAATAAAGATAAAAATTAAGCTAATACAAATATATAAACTAAATTAAAAATAAAACAAAAATCTAAATATCTCTATGTGCGCTTGGCCAAGGAGTTATCAAAGCGGCTGACAGAAAGGTCTGGAGACAGGAAGGCTGGCAATTATTTCTGCCAACGTATTAGCCTCGCTATACAGAGGGGAAATGTTGTCAGTCTCCTTGGGACTATCTCGGATGGGACGTCTCTAGAGGACATTTTTTATTTATATGTTAGTTTATTTTTAATTTTATTCTTTAGGTAGCTTTTAATTGATATTATACTTGTAATGTAATTAACTTCGAATAGAGTTGGAATATTGTTGGTCAAATAAAATCTAAATTATTTAAAAATAAAAGAATTTCACAAGTTGGCATTAGTATTGGAAGTGGAACCGGGACTAACTCTAATTTCTAAAGCACGAAAACAATAGAGAGAGACAAACAGGCGGTTTCTCGAAGCTCTACTTAATAATGTATTAGTTAAGGAATCATTATTAACTTTTTATTAGTTAATAATTTTATTTCAGTTTTATGACCTTCTGTTTTTGATGACAAAAATACACGAATACAAGTCAAATTCCCTATATTATTATTAAAACGTATATATGATTACCGGTTAAATCGACCTAGATACAGCTCTACGTTTCATCATCTATCTATCTATTCTGTTACTTAAGCGCAAACGTTATATGTATAATGGCATCCGTTAACTATATATATATCACTCTATTAAAGTTCATATTTGCACGGCCGCTGTTAAGGTCGAGCGCTTATAAATAAATAAATAAATATTTCCAGACAGGTCACACAGCGCCATCTAGTTTCCGTGGTAAGCAACGAGGCTTGTGTTACGGAAACTAGATGGTTGATAAACTACATATTATACTTTTTTTTTGTAAATATATACATATTATACATATAAACACCCAGACCGAGACAAATTATACAATGTACAACTTGCCCCCGGTGGGAATCGAACCCACGCCCTCCCGAGTTCACGGCAACGTTTGTTACCACTAGACCACGGAGGCGGTCAAATGGCGGTTATAGAGTTGAGAATTGAATAATATTTTGTAATTGTGACGCAACCTCTGACTTAAATAACTAAATCCATTAATAACATTTGCGACTAAGTAACAGAATATAGCTGCTGGCTTACTTACACTTTGTTAGACATAACATTTCTAAGCGGTAGTTTGTTGACGTCTCGATTGGTGAAGAACTCCGGTGCGGCGGCTCTCATTGTGAAGTACATGTCCAGCTTTCTTTTACACTTCTCCAGTGAGAAGCTACAGCCGCGGAGAAAAGTCATGATGCGCTGGTCATCTGAATATAATAGAAAATCTATTAGCAGTTATGGTTAAAAGCCGATTTTTTGTTCTTTAGTTGTAAACATTAGATACTTATATATAGGAATGAGAGTGGTGGTGACTCGTTAGTAAGAACGCTTTCCTTGACATCCTAAAAAGGTGGGTTCGAATTCCGGCATGTACCAATGAGAAATACACTTTTCTTATTGGTACATGCCATTTTGTTCGGGTTTAATATAGGAGTTCACAACGCGGGAAAACCCCAAAAAAATTAACTGCAACCTATACCATATACATAAAGGCCAATTTATAGTTTATTTTAGTTTATGGTCTGCTAAAATCCCGTCCGTCCTTCAACCATCAGGTCTTTCACGTTGTGATGGTAAAAGGTCGGATGGTATGTTGTACCATGGAGTGAGGGAAGATGTCTTGCCACATTTCCTCTCCTCCTTAGTCGGTACCCCACTGATGGGGATCGTGACTCCGTCGCAGACGCAGCTCATCCTCCAGCCGTCTCCAACGGTTTCGGTCCTCGGCGTAGTGGATGGCCTGGTGTACAGGGATGTTCAGGTGGTCAGTCACCTGACTGGACCATCGCTTGGGGCTTCTCCCTCTTGTTCTTTTACCGTCTACCTTGCCCGTGATTAGAAGTTTTTCTAGATTATTGTCTTCTCTTCTTGCAATGTGGCCAAAGTATTGCAGATTCGGGCAAAGCAGACGGTAGAGAGTCTTTGCTCCCTGGTCAGCTTAAGCTCTTCGAGCACAGAGATGTTAGTACGTCGTGCGGTTCAAGGAATTCTGAGCAAACGACGCCAGCACCACATCTCAAACGCATCAATCCTCGCTCTATCCGCGGCTTTTATGATATGATTACATCAAAAAGGGACGGTTTAAGTAATTTAAAAAGCACATAAAATATAATAGCATCAAACAGCATTATAACTTTGTGGCATTTGGGGTTGAAACAATGGTTGAAACAATATATTCTCTTGATACCCACAAATTCATAAAAGAGCTGGGTAAACGAATTTTTCAAGAGTGTGGCGATCTTAAATGTCATAACTAGGTACCTAAAACATATTTTTTTCCATTATAATTCAGCGAGCGTTTTAGGTACCCCCCCTGGTGGTAAGTCCTTAGTGTATTTTGTAGAATAGTTTTAATTTCATAGGTATTTTTAGCTTACTTTTATTTATTATTAGTTTTTTAATCTATTTTATTTTATTATTTTTGTATCTACTTCGAATAAATTATTTAAAACATTTATCGTTTTACATAATTATGCACAATATTAAAGAAATAACACCATTTTTGACTAACAATATCGACAGTTAAGTAATTTCAAAACAAAAACTTGCACTTGACAACAAAATGCGCCAAGGACTCTAGGATATTTTTCTTATAATGTATCACAATTATTGAAAATAAAATCGGACAAGACAGAATAATTGAACCTTATGTTAATTTAGCATTACATCTTACCGACAAGTAAACTTGTAATAAAAACTCCACAGAATGTTAAGGAACTTCTCAGGTCAACGACTTTAAACTTAATAATGTACTGGGCTTAAGATTTACATGATAAATAGGTTCGTGAATTAATCTTGACCTTTTCGTTAAGAAGCAATATCCCACGGTGCTGATCAATAAAGCGACTATGCAATCGCGTGTAATTCCATACCTTAACTACTACTTGTATAAGTGAAAAAGACGATTTGTTTGTCTGTCTGTTTAACACCTTTACGTCTATACTACTTAACTATAGAATTACTATACTTTACTTTAGAATTAACAGTTTGTGTTGAGACCCAAAAAAAATATTTTCGACATATGGTTGGATAGACGCATTCAGCTAGGATGGGCGGTATTCGGGAAACTCCGGCACATCCTCTCTATATCATAATGTTTAAAGCGAAGGTCTTTAACCAGTGCGTCCTCCCGGTAATGCCGTACGGAGCAGAGACGTTGACACTAACAGTGGGTCTGGTCTATAAATTCAAGGTCGCTCAGCGAGCCATGGAAAGAGCTATGCTTGGTATATCTCTAATGGATAGAATTCGAAACATAACTATTAAAATTAGCAAGCTGAAGTGGCAATGGGCCGGACACATCTGCTGCAGAACCGATGAACGATGGGGCAAACGGGTTTTAGAGTGGAGACCACGTATGGAGACGCAGAGTGGGACGACCCTCCGCCTGATGCCAGATGACCTAAAGAAGGTCGCTGGTGGGGGTTGGATGAGGGTAGCGAAAGATCGCGTTAAGTGGCGAGCCTTGGGGGAGGCCTACATCCAGCAGTGGAGAGATACAGGCTGATGATGATGATTTGGTTTCAAGTTGATTGTTTCTATCAATAGAAACCTATTATTCTAAAGAAAGGACATACAAAATCACACGGTATACCAATATTAGATACTCGTAGTTTAATAATTCATAGTTATCGCTTACAAACTTGTACTATATTATTTATATACATTAATAAATATTTTTTGTGTTCCGACCAGGAATCTAACCCGGTACCTCCGAGTTTAAGACCACGGAGGCAGTTTACAACGTCGTGGTTCTTATATTTATTGTGTAAGAAGGAGTTATACATAAGTGGATCATTACTTTTTAAACTCTTAGAATATTCAAAATTTCACAGTATCACACAGGTCACATGAGCAATGTCACTGACTTTTAAAGATGCGTTTTAAGTTTCGATGATGATAATCTTGACCTTTTACGTTTCAACAGACTGCATATCGCCATTCGATGCAAAGTTATTGAAGCCGGTTTTACGAATACACCACTTACAACTCTAAGTGGAATTATTACACATTCTACAAGACGCTTTGTTTGAGCCGCAATAAATGCCATTACAGCCGTTTGCTCAGAATCCCTTGGACCGCACGACATACTAACATTTCTGTGCTCGAAAAGCTTAAGCTGACCAGGGAGCAAAGACTCTCTACTGTCTGCTTTGCGCGAATTCTGCAATACTTTGGCCACATTGCAAGAAGAGAAGACGATAATCTAAAAAAACTTCTAATCACGGGCAAGGTAGACGGTAAAAGAACAAGAGGAAGAAGCCCCAAGCGATGGTCCAGTCAGGTGACTGACCACCTGAACATCCCTGTACACCAGGCCATCCACTACGCCGGGGACCGAAACCGTAGGAGACGGCTAGTGGATGAGCTGCGACTGCGACGGAGTCACGATCCCCATCAGTGGGGTACCGACTAAGGAGGAGGAGGAGGAAATGCCAGTACATCAGAGTTCCTCAAAAATAAATATGTATTTTTTTGAACAAATATACGGTTTTGATATTTGGATTTTGTGAATGATGCCCATTTCTTTCTTTCTGCTCTTATCAAATCCTTTTTTCAATGCTTTTGCTAGGGAAGATTCTATGGAATATTTAAAAAATGCTTGATGTAAAAGCTCTCAAAGCGGCTTCTTCGAAGAATTCTAGTGTTCTAGTTAAGCTTGTTCGCGTAAATGTAATTTATTATTGGTACCCATAAAATCAACAGCTCTTGTAATAACCCTATTATCCGTATGTGTCGACTATTTAATGACCTTTCCAGCGATACTGTGAATCTAGACATTTTCAACCCAAATGTTAGTCTATAAGAGACAAGTGTTATTGATTGTAAACTAACGTAAAGTGACTTTTTACTATTTTTATATTGACTTCTTTGACTTATACTAATATATAAACTATGATATAACTTTCAACATAAATTGACATTAATAATAATATATTTATTCTCGTATATAGTATTAATATATTGGTAATGAACACATAGCTGAAAAACACAGTTGACTCTAATCATCCAAGTAGCTATGTGTAGCATGCCGTGTACAGTGTACACGGTATGCTACACATACATAGTGCCCTTGGGTTGCAATTCCGACCTTATGAATTATTGTAAATTTGTGCTTGATATGTATTAATTGTAACTTGTTAGTGTACCTTAAATAATAAATAAAATAAAATGAAATCTCAATCGATTCTAGTTCTTGTTCATTTAATTTTTGCTCTTTGATGTTCTTTTGAAAACGATCAACAATCTTCTTTTAGCTCTAGCTCTTTGTTTGTTTGATCTCAACCCATCTTGAGCTTTCTCCTAAAGCTTCTTTGTGCGATGATGAAAGACCGTATAAAAGATATATAGAATAAGAATAAGACCTTGGGCATATTTTAACCTCGTGTAGAAATGATGATTCGGATTTTGAAAGGCAGAGAGGAGCAATGTAAGTTGGCAACATGTTATGAAGATACTTCAGGTGTGCGAAAAAGGTGTGAAACACTTATGATGTCAAACAATATGCAAAAAGGTCTCATAATGGCATCCATGTTCAATACAACTGCTTTGAAGAAGACCATGCTTCTAGCCCAGCTTCTTTGAAGCCAGGGTAAACACTTTGGTTGCAATTATGAGGCAAAGATTTGCGTTATTCCTTGACCGTCTTTACAATTCTTAGAACAAGATCATACACAATTTGAATGACATGTTGCTCCCGACAGCAATGTACAGGTATTTGCTAGAACTGACCGCATAGTCAAAGTCAAAGTCAAAATATCTTTATTCACGTAAACCTATTACAGGCATTTATGAAATGTCATTAATTTAATTATTTTTTAATGATTCTACTCCTGCTAGTAGAAGACTAAGCAGCAAAGTGGTCCAATAAGTAAGCTGTTAGGAGAAGACCAGCAGATTAACAAATTCCAGTGACATGTTAATGTTTAATCTGACTGAGAAAGAAAACTGCAAGGAAAACTCAGCTTAATAAAACATATACAGAACTGCACCACAACGATCAATTAATAACCTTTTAAATTTAGTTATCAGTACCTATGAGATTACAATACCTGGTACAGCAGTAACCCACCAGGCAAATTAAGGTTGACTACATGCCTATGTGCAACCCGAAAGTCGACAAAACGCAAAAACCTCTGCTAATTTAAGAACAATAAATTGCTGCTGTGTGGGTTGCTGTTACTGGATATCTATGTAGCATCAGCGATCTAATTGTCGCTGCGCTGTGCGGTGGTTATGATAGACTATGTAGGTTTGTATTTATATTATAGTTATTTTATGGATCTTCTTTTTTCTGTAAGTACTGTAACGGGTACATATAGGGTACGGAGTTTTATTTGAATTTTTAACTGAGAATAGAGCTGTCATAACAAATGAGATAGTGGACGTTTTTGTTTTGTAAAAGAAAAGAGAACCAGGAGCTCGGACCGAGAGAGTATTTTTATAAATATTAGAATTACAATTATAATACCAGTAAATTGTTAATCGCGTAAAAGGTTTCCGCGTAGGAAAGTGTTTAATTTTTATAAATGTGTTTATTCGTGTCGAAAATATAACATCGAATGCGTTTTTAATACAAAGGAGTTACGTAACATTCTATGCGTACCAAATAAAAGCAACTACATCCAACCGCAGGCGTTGGATAATCCTTGTGACCGCAAAGGCTTGTAACAGTTCCTACTAATATTTTTAATATAAATCCCAGTGGTTTGAAATGAATAAATTATTTACTATTATTATTATGAAGTATTTAGATTTTCTGTTTAGCAGCTTTACTTAAATGTTCTGTTATAACTTACCCCATTCGTCAGGTAAATGTGGTTGTTTCTTGAGCCATTCCTTGATATGTTCCAGATCCTTGTCCCTTGTGTTGACGTCTTCATTTAGTTCTACTCTGATCTTCTTCCACATCTCCCCTGACGGCTGCACTAGCAGCTCTGGTCCCTGGAGCTTCATTCTTTTACCTGAAACAAACATAGATTTTTTTTTTATTGATTTGTTGTCATTAAATCTATAATTTAAATAAAATTTTAAAATCATCCGTTGTGTGTATTCTAATACGAAATGGAATAAGAAAATGGATTTCCGGATATATGTTTAATACGATGTTTTGGGGAAACTCCACAGTACTGAAACTCCAAACTACATAGAAACTGAATAAAGGAAATCTGTTTTTGATTCCTGATTTTTGAAATAATGTAGAGTCAGCTAGTAAAGCCAAAAACTATTTTCATGCCAATTTAGATGTCTTTAAAGGAACTGTATTCAACTAATGTTGGAGTTATAGAACTGACAGAAATTGCCAAAAACGTTTCTCATACATTTCGTCAAGGCTGGCAATTATTTCTAACAACATTCTTGTCATACAGAGGCGAAGTGTTGCCAGTCTTTTTCAAATTCAAATTAAAAATCGTTTATTTGCTTTAAATGTGGTACATACAGTAATATGGTTAGTAAGTTGGCTCTGCACATTTAGCCATTGTTGTGGCATGCAAAAATTGATTAATTTAAATATATTCTTATCTAGTAACTCTAGTCATCATTACATAATTAAATTTAGGTCAATACATAAAATAATTTTATGTTATTATTAACAAACAAAAAAATAAAATATATATAGTCTCAACTTATTTCTAACTAAAATACCTACATAATATATATTTAAAAATTAATATGGTATATAATATTATAATTCTTGGGACTATTACCTATTATTATATTATATTTTACATAATGCCAAATTAGTTGCCTCTTTTTTATGTATGCTTATTTTTAAGTAAAATATTAATTAGTTATTAATTGCTATTAGCTATAGTTTATTTTGCCCTTTAACTCTGCATTCCAAAAGTTTTGCCGTTCTACCAAAGGTTAGCTGTTAGAGAATACCTTTAAGGTATTAAGCTTGCCTATGTAGGTAATCGTACTTTATTTTATTTTAGTATTGTGCAATAATGTTTTTTTATTACAATAAATTATATAATCTGATACATAATTACAATATTTAATTTCATATGTATTTTTAGTTTAGTTTTATTTATAATTAGTTTTTTAATCTATTTTATTTTAATGTTTTCTTCAATGTACCATTAGGTACCTATACCTAACTAAATGCATGACAAGATTTAGTATTTCTGGGGCACGGTGTGACTTTGTATCTAAATACCTAAACGTTATTCTTTTCGCTTCGGAATGCACATGATACGATGCAATTACAATTTATGGATAATAATTAGGAAAAAAATAGCTGAGTAACAGTCTTGCGAGACTAGGAGTTAGTATTGTTATTTTCATGACCAAGACCAAGATTGGGTAACACTAGTAAGACCAAGACCAATTTTGACAACACTAGTATAAATAATAAATAAATAAATATTTCCAGACAGGTCACACAGCTCCATCTAGTTTCCGTGGTAAGCAACGAGGCTTGTGTTACGGAAACTAGATGGTTGATAAACTACATATTATACTTTTTATTTTTTTGTAAATATATACATATTATACATATAAACACTCAGACCGAGACAAATTATACAATGTACAACTTGCCCCCGGTGGGAATCGAACCCACGCCTCCCAAATTCACGGCAACGTTTGTTACCACTAGACCACGGAGGCGGTCAGTATGGATTAATAAGTTATAGTATAGGTAATGTTTTTTTTCCTGGTTTATGTGTGTATTATTTTCCCCAGTATTTTTTATTCATGTCCAGCTAATGTACGGTAGGTGCTCAATTATTTCTCAGTGTAATCTCAGAGCAATTAAGAATCAAATGATGATTATGGATGTAAAGGTCAGTAGAACTGGGGATTCCAGACACTTTACCTGTATCTACGTGCTATAAGCTAGATAATAGCCCAAATTATATGTTACTCGTACGTGAAGAAGTATTTAAACTCAACAAATAAAATAATAATAATAAACTGCCTCCGTGGTCTAGCAGTTATCACATTTACTCAACTTGTGGCAATCTTGTCGATGTCTCCAGCGTACCAAACTCGGAAATATCACAAATAAATTAAATGTTAATTAAAATATAATAAAAAAAGGAGGCCTCCTTTTCTTAAACCAGCCTATTGTCGGTCGCAAGCCCGAGTTGTTTCTCACCATTCTTCTCGTCTCTTACCCACACACGATGGACCCGGCACCCGCACGGTGAATCCATGGACTGCTTAGAAATTTGTCTTCTTCTATTTATTTATTTAAATTAATAAATATTATTGTGTCCCGACCAGGAATCGAACCCGGTACCTCTGAGTCTAAATCCACCGACTTAACCGCTAGACCACAGAGGCAATTTATATATATGTATGTATATAGTTAGGTGGTACTAAATTTAATGTTCATTCGTTCAATCAATCGATTCATTCAACATGTCGGCCATTGTTGTAAACAAACGAACTATATAACCTAAGAAAAAAATGTGTTTAAATGTATTGTGTAACTTTTAGTTTTATTGTATCAAATCAAATCGAAATAATTTATTTCCGTATGGTTAGCACGTAACACTTGGATATTGTCAATACATACAAGCCAATAAAAAAAAAAAAATATATATATATATATATTACCATTGACCATGGCTGGACCGAACCCAACATCAATACAATAATTACAACTAAAACATTGTTGCCATAAGCGAGGAATTTGTTTTACTTACAGCTAGATACTTAATATTAAATTCGTGGCTGTAAAAAGGCCATGTCAGCTTACAATCTAAAAATAATGATATTTATGTCCATAAATATTAATTCGTGACTATTATAATATATTATAAACAAGTAACAAAATACACAATATTTATATTTTTTTGCGCAGTTAATTTGTTCCTATATAGAAGTTATACCTATAATAGATATGTATGGCGCTTTAAGTATCCTGCCATCCAACTGGCTGGCTGTTCGGGTGAACAAGAGTTATTTTGCGTGAGTAGCCACTCTTTTTCCCAAATAGTTACTATACTCTTTGCCCGGTACCACCAAGATCCACGGACTTAACCTCTAGACTACGGAAGCAGTTCAAATAAAATATAATCGGATTTCCTTCCAAAACTATAAATATTTTTTGTAATAAATGAATATTTATAATATGAATAAGACCTAGGCACTTATGGATGTCAAAAGCGCTAGAGCGTGTAGTAATTTCTGCCAAAATGTATATTTAGACTAGGGAAACGGAATATTTAATGTTGCCAGAAAAAAAACTTATCTTACTGGAATTATTTAAAATTAAAAGCCGTTGTGAAAATGTCTTAGAGTACGGGTGTTAATGTGTTTTTTTATTTAGTAATAATTATCATAATATGCTTATCCTTAAGTTTTAAAAGCGAGTGATCGCCTTTCTATAACTGTAAAATCATACTATGGGCCGTCTAGCATAGCGCGGTTCGCAAATCTAACTGTACCTACGTATCTAATGTTACTTAGTGACTTGATTATTTTTATATATAACTATACGACTATAGCATCAGCAATAAGCTGGATATCGTGCGAGTTATCTGTAGGAAACTTACTATTTTTTTTTTTTTTTTTCATTTTGGCCTACATATGCTATTATTAATAAAATGATATAGTAGCTGTATATATGTACGATAAAGCAAGGAACAATCTGCTACTACATATATACTCGTATGGTGATTATATAAACCAAGGTTATTGGTTATAATTATTGTTTAATTTAATTTTAATGTCAGTTATTATAATTAGAATAATATTAAATAAATTATTATAATGCAGCGAAAGAGGCGTTGTCCCTTATGATATAAAAACTAAATTTGAGTTTGAAAAATGATGCTGTGCATGCTGCTGAAGATAGGAACGGCTGACGCTATATCATCAAGACCAAAGATTATGTAAGACATCGCCAGGGTTACCAGTTGTGTCACGCGCATTGCAAGATTGTGTAGTTGTTATTTATAATTGTATACCAAGTTGTCATTTACGACAACATTTATTGGAAGAGACAGGACAGAGACAGGCAACATAAGAACATAGAAGATAGCAACAGAGTAGTAGCAATTAAAATTATACCCGCCAACAGAATATTTCTCACTGTGAACAATAGTGCTATACAAAATTCGTAAAATATCACCTGCAAAAGAAAACCACTGCATTGTATGTGTTTGAATGCATTAAAACTGTTAGGCGAACTCCGAAGCAAACTGCCCACACTTTGCGAGCTAAACCGAAAGAAGCAGCTTCTTGATTTTGGCTTAGTGTACAATTGTATACGACAACTTAGTGTACAATTGTCGTATACGACAATTTAGTGTAGAATTGTAAATTAAAGTTGTGTGAGTGCTTTTTTGCATTTCTCGGAGCGAGCCGTAATTAGTCGGCTGCAGATGTGAGGGCGTTGGTGGCTTGGTTGTAAGAACGCTTTTCTTAAATTCCTCAAAAATATTGGTTGGAACCCTGGTATACTAATGAGAAAATCACTTTGACAATAACACCAACGTCACACTTGCGACAGATGTACGAGTCTCCAAATTTATAGGTAACGTAGGGATAGTGACTACGTTGTGTTAGGCGCACGTTAAAACCCACTAAGGTCGCTTCAAACCCACCCGGGCGTGTACCAATGAGAAATACACTTTTCTTACGTACGAGTACATTTACAAATTCTCCAGATATAAGTTCTGGAAGGCACATCTCCAAAAGTTGAGGTTTAGGACGCTGTGTGCTAGGGGCTGTAATGATGAATGAATGAATGATATGTGGGTAAATAAATGACGTAGCTTTTTTTTTCTGTAGATTGTTCCTTGCTTAAAGGCTTAAATTATTTATCTCTGAAGTCGACAGGTTTCTCAAGAAAGTGGTTTTTACTTTGAAGTCTTTGGTAAGTTACCTACTCCGACCACGCCTTGTCAACATAACATCTCTACAGAGGAATATAACCCGTAAACTTGCAGTTTTAAGAGCGATAATGCCCTGCAATTTCGTTTGTTTACTTTTCTACTCATAGCGCTAACTCGCTACGCTACTCTATCTACAATAGTTGATAGTTACATTCATAGTTGGTCATAAAGATGAGTTAGATACAATATCAGAAGGAATTATTATTAATTATTGATTTATCGGATAAAGCGTGGAAAAAAAATAAAAAAAATTGTCGTTTAAATGTACAATAATACTAAATACCAAAAAAAAGTAAAATAATAATATTTTTTTAATTGAAAATTTCTGGATTTATTTAGATTGTTTCCAGAAATCTCAGTTTCATGGGCTCTCCTGTTCCAAAAATGTAGGCAGATTTACCCGCCAAGGTCTCTAGCTCCATTGAGGTTCCAGCTCTTCTGGAGTTATGATAATGGTAAGAGACCTGATGGTATAAAGCTGGTCCTCTGGGAACGAGTACGTGCTCTGGTGTGTGACGCCTCGACAACCTCGCCGCGTCGCATCTCAGGGGGACAGCGCATAAAGCGGGGACCGCGGCGGAAAATACGGAGTCCGGCAAGCGGCGCAAGTATGTAAATATATTAAAAGATTACATATTGGTGCTGTTTGTAGAAACTCTGGGCTAATGGAGTCAAAGCGCAAAAAAGTTTAAAAAAGATATAACACCTCGTCTTGTCGTCTTCTCCGGTGACAAGAGGGCTGGCTCTTTCTTCGCCCAAAGATTTAGTATTGCAATTCAGCGGGGAAATGCAGCCAGCGTTCTTGCCACCTTTCCACGCGAACGGGACTTGATACAAGTCCTATCCTTAGTATTTATTTAATTTTATATTTTGTATATATTTTTTTAAATAAATAGTTTTACTTTGGCTTCTTTATCGCACACTTAGGATACATTTATGGTCTTTATAATCTGTTTTTTTTTTATTAGGCTATTAAATATTTAGAGATTTATTAAAGAATAACAAAACATGCGCAAAAATACGTGTTTTCCTTAAATAAATTGCATCAAAACAAATATATCACAGTAGGATAAAATACCAAGATAAAACGTGACAAGAAGATATTTCCGTGTCTTATTTTCCTGATTGTTTTCCCTAAGGAGTATTTAAATACAATATTTAATTACATACTCGTATCAAGAAGTTGTTCCATGTAATCTATAGGTACAGGTACCGGCAGATAACAAGAGCTCTGGATAGCTGTGGGCGGAGTAAATTTGTACATCGGTACGAGTCATGGACAATGTTTATATGTTATTTACAAATAACAAAAAAATATTGATCTAATAAAGATTATATTTCAAATATTCGAAAATAAAATTTACAAAGTTTAAAATACAATAATTTAATAGTGCGGATATGGATATAAGCCCATTTAATGGTGGCATGAACGCTGGCTGCACTTCTCCGCTAAATTGCAATACTGATTCTTTGGACGAAGAAAGAGCCCGCCCTCTTGCCACTGGAGGAGACAACAAGACGAGATGTTGTCTTTTTAAAACTTTTTTGCGCTTTGACTTTCTAGGCCCAGATTTTCTACAGCAATCGGCGCAAATATGTAATCTTTTAATATATTTACATACTTGCGCCGCTTGCCAGACTCCGTATTATCCGCCGCGGCCCCCGCTTTATGTGCTGTCCCCCTGAGATGCGACGCGGCAAGGCTGTCGAGACGTCCCACAGAAGTGTTGTTATGTCTTAAAAACTTTTTGGCGCTCGCATATGTAATCTTTTAAATTCTTGCAGCGTTTGCTGGACTCCGTATTTATTACCGCGGCTCTCGCATTATGCGCTGTCTTCCTGAGCCAAAAGTAAAGTATTTCTACAATGACCGTCTCCGTGGTCTAGTGGTAACAAACGTTGCCGTAAACTCGGGAGGTCGTGGGTTCGATTCCCACCGGGGGCAAGTTGTACATTGTATAATTTGTCTCGGTCTGGGTGTATATGTATAATATGTATATATTTACAAAAAAAAAAGTATATTATATAGTTTATCAACCATCTAGTTTCCGTAACACAAGCCTCGCTGCTTACCACGGAAATTAGATGGCGCTGTGTGACCTATCTGGAAATATTTATTTATTATAAAATATAAATAAATCAGTAGATATTAATGGAGGTTTTGAAATATGGAGCAATTTTAATAAAATGTTGTTTCGTACGATGTTAGGTAAGTGTGGTTTCTAACTATCCCGGAAGGGAAATGGTCGTGATGATACTTTACTTTACTTCACTTTTTGAGGTTAACCGCGTCATTTTAATTTATAGCGCTGTTTTAAGTCATATTTAATCCAGGTTTAGCGAAACTGCGATAGAGACGTGACGTACCTACGGCCTTCGTGAGACAAAGAAGAATCATAAATTACAACACAATAAATTGCTTTGTGCGACACTTTTGTTAAGAAATCTTCCGCTTTAATTCATCTTAAATTTTCATTTGAAACTACCAGGTAGAATGTTATGAAATCATAGGAGCATATTATATCATAATCATCATCAACCTGTGTCTCTCCGCTGCTGTATATAGGCCTCCCCCAAGGTCCGCCATTTTACACGATCTCCAGCCACCCACATCCAGCCCCTCCCATCAACCTTCTTCAGGTCATCCGTCCATCTGGCAGTGGGTGACGTGTTCAACCCATTGCCACTTCAGCTTACTCATTTTGAAGACTTTGGTCTTCCGACGGATTTCCACGTTTCGAACTTTATTCATCAGAGAAATACCGAGCATAGTCTCTGTATAGCCTGCTGAGTGGACTTAAATTTAAGGACCAGTCCAGAGTGATATATATACTAAAATATGATTGTAATGTAAATTCTACATCAAAGAGTAGTAATAGTAACCAATTGGTAAAAAATGGCGTACTTGTATCATCCGAAGACTAGCACCGTTGGGTGGATGGTATAGATCCTAAAATAGCCTAGGTATGTAGGTGAAGCTTCTATTACTGTGTTCGACTTGAAAGCAAAGCAATGCGCGCTTTTTTTTACTAAATTTTGCTTAAATAGCTACTAGATTGACTTCGCGAAATAACATAATAAAAGAGCTTACAGCGCCAAGTCCAACATGGCGTACATAGGAACATTCAAAATTCGATCTTTGAGCGCATAAATAACCAATCAATTGTGTATTTTGTAATAATATTTAAATTCCAATTTTTAGATTATGTAGTTTGCTCGTTGACAACAACAATGGCTGACCTGTTAAATGAATTGAATTAATTGAGTGACCTTGTGTTTGACCTGTCGCTTTTAGCGCTTTTTTTCACTTTATTTCGCTTTAAAAGAAGTTCGGTAACTTTGCTTTCAAGTCAAACATGGCATGAATGAATGACAAGTCTGTTGAAACCACAGACAATAATTTAGTTTTCCCTGCCAACAGATAGTAGAATATACTCGTCCTATAAATGATGAACAAAAAAAATCTACGTCATTTCATTGATATATAAGTATATGGAGAAAAAAACTCTAGCCATGCTGCCAGGCTGGTTGGCCAGGGTCTGATGTAATTGTTTAGTTAATTTCCCAACCATTCCACAAGTTGTAGGTTGTAGTTGTGCTGTAAGTGGAATCGAGACCGCGATCGAGTCACACCTTAGGATTATTACAGACTTTAGAAATTACGTTGTAATAATAAATATTGACCATTATTTTTCCAAATAAATATTTAGTTTTTGATTATTTTATCAATAGAACTCGTGATTAGATCCTGGCGCGATAAGCGACATATACCGGTTAACCAGTTGACATATTTTTAATAATAAAAACTGCAAATATAACCATAGCCTTATTCAAGATTCCTTCACCTCTTTTATCAGCATCTATAGTATATATATATATATATATATTAGTATGTATATATACATACAATAATATACGGATTTAGTCAAGTTATGTAAACTCGTCTTGTTTTTTTTGAAAGTGTTTAGTGAGAAAAAAATTGAAACATTAAGCGATAGTGCTTTACGAATATAAAGAGTCGGTTCCACTGCCGAGCTGATGATACTGTGTAAGAATCTTAATCTTCTTGATATATCTAATGTCTTTGTTTTAAACTAATATTTAATCATCATCATCAGCCTGTGTCTCTCCACTGCTGGCTATAGGCCTCCCCCAAGGCTGGCCACTTCACACGATCTCCTGCCAACCTCATCCAACCCCCACCAGCGACCTTCCTCAGGTCATCCGTCCATCTAGCGTGGGGTCGACCTACTCTGCATCTTCCCGCACGTGGTCTCCACTCTAGAACCCGTCTACTCTATCGTTCATCGGTTCTACGACAGACATGTCCAGCCCATTGCCACTTCAGATTACTAATTTTGAAGGCTATCGGTAACTTTGGTCCTCAGACGGATTTCCTCGTTTCGGACTTTATCCATCAGAGAAACACTGAGCATAGCTATCTCCATAGCCCGCTGAGCGACCTTAAATTTGTGGACCAGACAAAAAAAAAAAAAAAAACTAAAATATTTTATTTCTTTAAATACAAGTTTAGATAGTACATTTTCTGGTACCCACTGTATTTAATATTTAATAAAATAATAAATTTATTGACCCAATTAACTTAAATCTATTACATTTTTATATGGTCAATGACCTGCACCGGTGGCTATCGTGCTGGAGGTCGTAGCATACCATTTTGTTTGTCAGGTCGACAGCTAGTACAATTTTATTATTAAACAACAGCACAAACAAATACCCACCAAAATTGTTCTGTGTAGGTATGTAGGTATGAGTGTATATGTATTTATGTGTTTATGTATTTGCACATTTCACCAAACCTCGATATTGAACAGGAAAAAATGACCAGGACAAAGGCTTTACAGCTTTAACAGGTAATTATTGTATTTTTGCATTTTTCCCACACCCGGAACAAAATACTTGTGAATGTCAAGATGCATTAAACTTCCTTGACTGTTCATGGCCATAAAGCTTTCTTCAGTTTGTACCTACTTGCAGTGGTACAGCTGTACTGCTGGAGCCAGAGATATTAAAAATATAACAAAACAGGGTAAGACAAATATAATACTACTGCATGGTGAATGAGGCCGCGTCTGATAATAGCGATATTCATCGTGATAAACACCTAAAGGCTGAGGAGTACTATTATATTAACGAACTAGAGAGAGATAGATTTACGTATGTCAACGTTCGCGCGATCATCGACCTCTCGCTACCTACTTGCTTAGGCTCAGTATGAGTGGCAAAATGCAAAATATACCTCAAGGACAAATTTAGCTATCTTTCCTCATTTCATAACAGTTCCGTTAGTCCCATAATTCTGTTCTATCTATCCCTTCTCATCACTCTGGTTTTCAGTCTAAATCTTTTGCAGTAGTGGTCGCTAATCTGTGGAACAATTTGCAGGTAGAAATTCGTCAAGTGCCCAACAGATAACTTTTCAAAAAGATGGTATACTCACATTATTTAAACAGTTTATCATACTGTAAGTAGGTATTATATGTAGTGTATTCGGAGTAAAGTACAAAGATTAAAAAATAAAATACGAAATTATAAAAACTAAAAATTAATAAATAAAATTACGACTATTCGATGGGCGTAGTGTGCCGAGGACACTCGCTGCGTTCCCCCGCTGAACAGCGAGGCTGACCCTTTGAACAAGATATTCTCTACTCAAAGGGTCACCCGTCGCCAAGTGGAGTTTCTTACCAAGCTCGCGGGAGAACACAAGAGCCTCCTCGGACCACGGGCCCATCGTTTCAACTGCAAATGGAATGAAATGGTGATTGATGATGAAATATTATATACACTACATACTATATATATGTAGTGTATATAATATATATATAGTATGTAGTATTGTGTACATATTAGTATGTATTTGTCTATAAAGATATCATATTTAGATTTAATTTGAATTACCTATTAATCTATTTAATGGTTGCACCTACCTCACAACACAAATGGTTTTATTGTCCCAAAGGTTGGTTGCTAGAGAATGCCTAGCGGCATTAAGCCCGTACAAGTGCAATAAAGTTTTTAAATAAATAAGAAAACGGTATGAAAATTATAGTTACGCTTGTCGCAAAAACCCAAAATCACTGCTAATTTAAGAATAATAAATTTAACGTGTTCGACAAGGCTCCAGATCCTAGAGAATACAATGATGATCCCAGGATCCCGGTTGTTTTCTGGTCCCGTAAATCCCAGGACTGTACTTTGCTAATCTCATATATTTCAGCGATTGTATTTTAGAAATTCTAAATAGTTTTTTTTGTGTTGTCTTTTTTTTTAATAATAGTTTGTTTTGTTTTGTCTTTATTTCTTTTCTTACTTTTGTGATCTGTGTTATGCAACGACATTAAAATATTTTTTAAATAAATTACTATTTTTTTTTTATTTGTGCCCAATTGAAAACACATCGGATAGCCCCGAGATTACGCATCAAAAATCCTGCAATCCCGGGATTAAAAAATATGCTCGGGATTGTATCCACAGCAGCCAAACACGGACGCAAAGCACGTGGCCCTAAAACCGCTTAAATCTGACCTAAGAACCGGACCACTGTTTTCAGGGGCTTGGAATGTGTGAAGTTCCTTAAAAACGTGCACATCGGCGATGGCACTACGCGTCACTTTGAGCTCAATAATTAATTAGGCGTGTCTATTTATCAGGCCATAGTAATTAGGCATTCATAATTTCTAATGTGCAGTTGGTACCTAGGTACTAAATTTTGAAACAATCGTGAACCAAGACATAGGTTAAGTCTGTATACTTGGTCACCAAAAACATTAAATATAAAACAAGACAGGACAAGAAAACAGACTGGCGCGCTGGTGGCTCGGTTGTAAGAACGCATTCCTTAAATCCTACAAAGGTCAGTGCCAACCCCCCCGGCATGTACCAATGAGAAATACACTTTTCTTACGTACATTTGTCATAGATTTATAAAACCACCGTTCCTGTGCCTCGGAGAGCACGTTAAACCGTCGATCCCGGTTCCACTAATACTAACTTGTGGAATCGTTAATAAATTGTCATTAAAAATTGACATCATATCCTCGCCAAGCCGTCTGACCAGCGTGGCGAGTGTAGGCCAAATTCTCCAGTTCTGGAAGGCTTATCTCCAGCAGTGGAGGTCTGGGACGCTGTGTTCTAGGGGCTGTAATGATGATGATGACAAGAAAAATATTTTTCAAAATATGAATTGCTAATATTTTAAAGTGAAGGAAATGATAGA
This sequence comes from Tinea semifulvella, assembly GCA_910589645.1. Taxonomy (NCBI): domain Eukaryota; kingdom Metazoa; phylum Arthropoda; class Insecta; order Lepidoptera; family Tineidae; genus Tinea; species Tinea semifulvella. The sequence goes on from OU342594.1 coordinate 10,426,291, forward strand.
AAAATCAATAAAAGCCTTTAAATAAATATGTATCTCTCGATTGTTTTCATAATGCCGCCATACATTTCCCGTATTTTTATTGGAACACCACCCGTATTTTAAAAATTGTATCTGGTAACATTGGATGGCAGTCAACTGATAATCCTCGACGGAACGCCTGTCAGCGATTATCAGTGGCGAATTTCCCGCCTTAAGTGGCGGTGGCCTTAGGACCAGAATCTACCAAAACGGACAAGACAGGAGAGGACCAGTGTAGCACACAGGATGTTTCCACCAAAGCGGAGCAGAAATGTGTACCTACTAGCTAGAGTAGAACAGAGATGTGTACAAAGAAATGGCGGTGTAGTTTATATTTATTAATAATGGAAACGCATCAATGCTATACATCGTAAATTTGGAGAAATAGAACGCTCAGGGGCGAAATGCAAAGTATCCGTATCACCAAGTGACCGTACCTGGGGAACAAGTTTTGGGTCAGAAGATCCGCGGACTACTGGAGACTCATCCCGGCGGCCGCCCACCTCCCCGCAAGCCGAGCGTCACTTCTTCACGCCCAGGTGCTATACCAGATAAGCATTAGCTTGGTTACCTACATTCTTAAATGTATGAAAGTATTCTAAACTACATATACAATAATTCTACGACCCGTAACTTGTAGTTTTATTTGAGAAGCCCTCGGTCTTCAATCGGGGGTCTTAGAGACATTTTTACTCTCCACTAAGCATCGGCATTCATCGACGCGGCACACATCTTCTCTATCCTGCGCTCATATCCATATAAAAATAAAACATCTCCGCATCTGTCCGTTTGCACCGTGTCCACCGAAGCTAAGCGGAGAGGAGATTTGAAAAATACGTAATATTATTTGCTGTTTTAGAGACAGCTCTTCTCTGTCCATCTCCGCTTTGGTGGATTCTGGCTCTTAGTCTTGCAGCGATGAACAAGCCATAGCTGTAGCATGTGTCGCAGATTCATCGCTGGATTCTTATGCTTGAAATGCCAATAAGTGACATAAGGTAACGAAATTTCAAGGAATTAATTGATAGACTTTTACCGTGTGACATAATGGGGTGTACAACTAACTTTTTATCACGCTATGATAGATGGTATCCAATATTACTGTCAGTTGCATAGAAAACTTGTATTTTTATTACGATTTTTTTATTTTTTTAGGAATTATGCCAAAATGAGCAGCTTTTAAGTGTAAGAATCGAGATTTCCAAGCGAAATCAAAGATATGTTGATCTCAATATTGCCGTTCTATTTATTATACCTTTTTTTTCTTTTTAAAGACGGTGTGCGCTTTATTAATTCGTCATTAAAGGTAGGTAACGTTAATTTAACATACATTTTTCTGTTATGAAAATAAAAAAACTACAATAAATAATAAATAAATAAATAAATATTTCCAGACAATCACACAGCGCCATCTAATTTCCGTGGTAAGCTGCGAGGCTTGTGTTACGGAAACTAGATGGTTGATAAACTACATATTATACTTTTTTTTTGTAAATATATACATATTATACATATAAACACCCAGACCGAGACAAATTATACAATGTACAACTTGCCCCCGGTGGGAATCGAACCCACGACCTCCCGAGTTTACGGCAATGTTTGTTACCACTAGACCACGGAGGCGACTACAAAAACATTTAAAAAATGATGCGACATAGGTGTAAAACAAGGTACCATTGCCGCTAGCGACATCTACAAAAAGCTTTGCCTGATGAAACATGCGATATTCTCACAAGAAAAAGTTCCTGCTTTTTATTATTAGGGAGGACAGACTATATTCATTGTTTTAACTGAGAAATATGAAGGGAAAATACATGATAAAAGGCGAAAGCTTTGGATATTTTGCACCACTTTTTTGTTGTCATTTGTAATAAATAGTATTTTAAAACATAAACCATACACTCTATATAACGTTTGTATGCAACTTAATTAAAACTTTGGACACAAAATCAACATTGAAGATGTATTAACAATTATTACAAAGCTATTTCAAATGTTTTGGTTTAATAATATGACAAAGACATTGCGAGATATTGTTGTAAGCACAATATGCAAAACATGTAACTATTACATCTAATACGATGCAGTTCAAAAACATTTTTCTTTAGCTTGTAAGTATTAATCGTACATAAGAAAATTTCACATTAGAACTAGCGGGAAGACGTCAATTATAAGTAAACTACAGTTATCTAGTTCACTTAAATCTTAACATAGACAATTAAAACACATTAAATTTTCTAAAAAAGAACGCATTCATTTAGAAAATAAAAAACAAAAGAAGATCACTCACTTTTTATTTGATTAATCCTTTTTGACTTTCGAATATAAGAGCGACACCTATGTAACTCGACGCGAGTTCGTTGAACGTGTGACAGCGGGCCGTATCAGAGTGTAACTGACCGGTGCGCGTGTTAGCCTCCCTCCTCGATGTATGTGGCGTTGAGAAAACCGTGCTCTCAGTGCAAGGCCTGTTATTTGCCAGGTTTACGAACACTCTCTTAACTCGATAAAAATGTGCGATAATGTTTTCTATACAGATCAACTGACATTTACTTACATAGTTAACCAATTTATTTAAATTCCAAAAAAACAGTTTAGTGAAAAACGCCTTAAGCCTAGAGGACTGTATAGAATCGTATTGAATTTATTGTAAAAATTTCAATTCGAATTCTATCACGTTTTAGCTGCGGAGATATTAATAACAGATGTGTCATAGTAAAAATATATTTTTGCATTTATTCGAAGGAAGTAAGTTACAATGATTAAAAAAAAAAACTAAAATCTAACATTTTAAAACATATATTACTACTAAAAAAAAATCAACCTACTTAATACATAAAAATACAACAAAAAACTAAAATAAAGAATGCCAATGGGCAAAGTGCCAAGAATATTGGCAGCATTGCCATGTTGAATGGCAATGCGAGAGAAATGCGAAAACGGTAAACCCTCAATAAATACAAACAATAGATATGTATCAAATTGGTGATAACAAAGACTGTGAGTCATATTTTTGTAAAAGGTATCAATCATCACGAACGTTTCCCTTCCGGGGTGGTCAGAAACCACGCTTATAAAGAAGCGGATTTACATTTAAATATTATTGTGTCTAGACCAGGAATCGAACCCGGTCCACCGAGTCTAAATCCACAAACTTAACCGTAGGCAGTTCAACAATATTTTAGTGCACTCATATAATCAATCTATCTTTATAATCTAATCTTCTTCGTAATCTGATTACGTAACTCTTTGTTGCGCCAAAATTTCATTAATTTAGTTACCGTAGTTTATGAATTACCTATAACGCTATTATTACCCCTATTATTTATAACTTTTTCATCATTACAGCCCCAAGGACAAGAGTCCTAGACTTCCACTGATGGCGATGGGTCTGCCATATATTTCTGGAGAATTTAGCCTATAAACTCTCCACTCTGGCCAGGCGGCTGACGGCATTATCATCAGCCTCATTAAAACAAATGATGTTTTCATTATTATGTTAATATACAGGGTGCGCCAGAGAAACTTACTTATTTGAAGAAACTCCCGAGCGGTGAGTTGGGTGGGTAGAGGGGTGAGGGGGGGCGCTATTGGAGGGGGAAGTCCCCAAGTTTGTTTCTTCCTCTAGTCAGTTGCCATCATGCTCTGGCCTAGAGAACAGCGGGCATACGCCGTCGAGAGCTTCTTTTCCATCGGTCGCTCACTTGTTGCTACGCAACGTGCCTTCCGCGCTCGCTTTAAAATTCTTCTTTTTTTCTTCCAAGCCTCGAAGAAATAAACGCTAAGGATGTGTGGTTTCAGCAAGATGGAGCCACAGCACACACAGCACGAGGCTCAATGAATTTGTTGCGACAACATTTCCCCGACCGGCTTATCTCTCTCAGAGGCGATCTCACATGGCCGGCTCGCTCTCCAGATTTGGCTCCATACGATTTCTTTTTATTGGGTTATTTGAAATCCCTGGTTTATGTCGATCGGCCACGGACAATAGCTCACCTCAAAAACAACATTCGCGACGTCATTGCCAACATAGCGATTGATATGCAGCAAAGAGTGGACACTAACTTCAGAAATCGACCTAATCAGTGTATGCGCAATGGGGGTCGCCATTTAACTGATGTCATTTTCAAGTCTGTTTAAAAAAAAAAGGGATATTGTATTCTAAAATAAAATTAAAATTAAAACAATAACTGAAGTACTTTTGTTTTTAATGACGTTTCAAATAAGTAAGTTTATCTGGCGCACCCTGTATAGACTACGGCAGTAGTTTATTTATTCGGAAAATCAACAGCTTTAAATATATATAAATTATATTTATTTTAATATATATATTTTTTAAATGTAGTATATTGTTTTAGTATATTACAGTGGCAATCTGTAATATTGTTTGTGTATGATGACTGTTTGTTGCCGAAATAAATAAAAATATATAAATAAATAAAACATATATAATGCGTCGATGTAACAATCGTCGCATTTTTAACTTCAATCGTTACAATTACAGAGACTTGTTAAACGTGGATTATTTTAATCATAGATAGATTAAACAATAATTTTCAGGTAGGTAAGTTAGTTTTAAGCGGTGTTATCTTTATGTGGAGTCGTTAATAAATTGTCATTTAAAATTGACATCATATCTTCGCCAAGCCGTCTGGCCAGCGTGGCGAGTGTAGGCCAAATTCTTCAGATATATATTTTGGAGGGCCCATCTCCAGCAGTGGAGGTCTAGGACTGTGTTCTAGGGGCTGTAATGATGATGATGAAGCTTCAATATTAGTTATATGTATATATATATATATATTGCCCAGTCTGCCGGGGCGGGGAAGTAAAGTTTCGGGATCAGGCTTTAATTGCCGTCATTCCCAGTCAAGGCGGCATAGTGTTAGGCACTGATGGCAGCCATGAGTGTTTTTTTTTGTATACTAGCACGACATATTGTATTGCACCCACCTGATGGTAAGTGGCGCGCGCGGTCTATGCATGTTAGCAACTGGAATCAGGCATTTATGACTGACATCAGTCCCTAACACTATGCCGGCTTGACTAAGCATGACGGCAATTCGAGCCTGATCCCGAAACGTGTGGATACACTGTACTAAGTTTATCGGCACGAATGGTGGATACTTCCCCGCCCCGGCAGACTGGGCAAATTACCACCTAATGTGACCTAAAAAACCTACTATTCATTGACCTTGCGTGCCACTTGCGTGCCACTCAGGTGGGTGAAAGGTCTTATGTCGTTTTAGTATAAAAAAACACTACCTTTTGAAAACTATGACGTAATTATCGTTTGTATTTTTGTAAGTGAGTTACCATAATGACGCCATAGGGTGTGACAACAAAGGCAAAACAGTTGAGGTTCAAACTCGAAGTCGATGTATATTATCTCCTTGCTTTACAGGTATATTATGAAAGTCGCCTAGGAGTGCTCGCTTGAGGATTTAAATTCAAAAAAGTTGAAATTGCAAAACCTAACCTTGAGGTTTCCTCGACTCTTGACTCATAAAGTTCGTAAATAAAAATAGATGACAGACAAAAGTGAATGTAACGTAATTTATATCGACGGGTGCAATGTAAAAAGAGATATCAGCAAAATAGTTACTTTATAGGAGGGCGGAAAGATCGAAGTAGTGTTTTTTTTCATTATCTCTTTGTCTGTCCGAGTGGAATTTTATAATTGATTTTAGACTATCTTCCCGAAGAGCTAATAGAAGAATAACCCGTCTTTCCCTAACTTTGACACTGGCAAATTGTAACAAATGCCATATTATAAAAAAAAAAAAAAAATATGAGTACAGGTATATTTAATAATAATAATTCATTTATTTCAGATACGATCCATATATGTTAGTAAATATTTCAGATTCGATCCACATATGTATGTATGTTAGTAACAATCTTGTATTATGTTACTTGATGTTCTATGTTTATCAAAAAACGTAAAAATATAAAATAATGGTCATTTAAATTGTGTGTGATATTAGGTCACAGCCGTCGCCCCATACGACCCATCGAAGGTCTGATGGTAGGCGTCCGGATGGGATGTCGTCGATTCCATACAAACGAGGCCGTGCCGTGCGTTGACACAATCTGTCAGTCACATGTGACATCCAGCCATAAGAAACCCGGGGTCGCTGCAGAGTCAGCCGCGCCACGCAACAAATACGCGGAGATCATCATTAATCACTTCTTTATCCCATTTGCAGTCGAAACGATGGGTACGTGGTCCGAGGAGGCTCTGGCGTTCTCTCGTGAGCTTGGGGAAAAACTCCGCTTGGCGAAGGGTGACCCTTTAAGTAGAGAATATTTTGCTCAAAGGGTCAGTTTCGCCGTTCAACAGGGGAACGCAGCGAGTGTCTTCGGCACACTACGCCCATCGGACGGCTATAATTTTAATTTTTATAAAGTTTTATTTGTAGTGTAGTTTTGTTTTTTGTTTATTTAATGTTAGGTTTACTTTTTAACTATTTAATATTATAATTATTTTATATTGTTTGTATATTACTTCGAATAAAACATCTGTAAAATATCTGTGTATTTATTTAAGTTACGTATATGATGTATTTGTATGTATAGTTTATGTATCTAGAGGTATAATGTGTAGTATATTATAATTAGTTAAGTAACTTATTAACTAAAAAAATATGATTAAAGTTTCTTATTTTTTCATACTGCCTATCACTTTACTCGATCCCCAAAGTTAGCTGGTAAAAAATAGCCTATAGCTCACCTCTGTACATTTTTTTATGTGCATTAAATAATTTAAATAAATGGCCACCACGGCCTTTCCTGCAGCAAGAGCACAGGTCGCATCCCACGCCAGCCTCAATGACTTCATTCGTCGGGCCCTTGTGTTTGTGGGTTCGCCAGCCATATTAGAACCCAGTGGCATTGCCCGCGACGATGGCAAGCGGCCCGACGGAATGCGCTGGTTCCATGGAGGATAGGTTTGCCTTAAGTGTGGGATGCCACCTGTGTGGACACTCTGACGCCTTCCCACTTGTCCTTGACATCTAAGGACCAAGGCGCTGCTGCATTACTTTATATTATTAGTTTATTGGAAGATGTATTTTTGCGCCGTTTGGAGTTGAAACTCTCGGGCCGTGGGGACCATGTGCACATGAAATTTTGCGTTGTCAAAACAGCTTATCAACACCTCGGAGGACAAGTGGGCAGCGATTTGAAGCTATTTTTTTATTTCTAATAATTTTATTTTGTTTTTTTCTTCATTTTAGTTTTATTAATGGTAATTGTGTGGTATTATATTTCCTGCGCTGGGGTTTTCTGTCTGGATGAAGAATTGAAGCACAAATCTCACTATAAATGGTTTATTTTAATAAATTACAGAGGAGCACGTTTGCTCTGTTAAACGTCCACGAAGAAGAGGCAGGCTGAAGGGGGCGCGGGGGAAACGTCAATTTAAAAACGTTCGGAATCTATTGTTTCTGAACAGTAATTTAAGTTTTAAAATTTATTTAATAATTTAGTTCTTTTTTTTAATCATTGTGCCTCACTTCCGTCGAATGAATATTTAAATAAATAAATAATTATTAGTATGGGTTTACAAGAGTGTTCAATTGTTCATCATAGTTGTTTTGTCTATTAACTATTTACACCCGCGGATGTCACGATTTTGCATACGATGCTAAATCATAATAACCTACGAGTAAAACTATACTATTTAATGTTCAATCATTATTTATTTACGATAATTAAAGCACGTACTGATAACAATCCAATAATAGGCAGGTATTTGTCTATTTTTGAGCCTATTATCTTCGCTGCCTCCATGATCTAGCAGTTTAAAAAAAAATATATGTGACATTTCTCGACTCTGGCACATTTGATGGATGATAGACCTATAGTAAAGTTGGCTAAATGTGAACTAGTTTCTAACAAAAGCGTGGTTTCTGACCACCCTGCAAAGGATTACTTTTTATTTGTTAATATAAGGACTAGGTATGACGTCAATATTATGGATTAAGATATTTTATTGACAAACTTTTCCACATTTAATTGGATTCTACGAGTATCTAGTTAAAGTTTTCTTTTAAAATTAAGTATCTGGTATAATTATCTTATACTACATTTTATCAAAACTGCATCCGTTAATTGATTTATTTAATTATGATTTTCGGCTATAGATAATCATAAACTGCGATCATCGCATAACTCTACCCTTGCTATTCCCTCTCATCACACTAGTTTTATGTCCGACACCTTCGCAGTTGTTGCCGCAAATCTGTGGAACAACCTACCCTTAGATATCCGACAGGCGCCAAATAGAACATTGTTTAAAAGGATGGTTTTCACACACTTCTTAAATAGATCCCAACAACTGTAAGTATGTATATATTGTATTTATGTATATATTAAGTATTATAAGTATATTAGTGTTTAGTATATTAATATTATTTACTAGTAAGTAGTTTAGTTTTAGTAGTATTTTAATTTCTCCCCTATATTATGTTCTATAATTTGCGCGAACCTTCCACATACAATGTTCGTAATGTCCCTAAGGTTGACCGAGTAAGAATGTCTAGCGGCATTAGGTCCGGTCCGCCTTTGTACATAGTGCAAAAAGTTTTAAATAAATAAATAAATAAATAAACTGCCTCCGTGGTCTAGCGGTTAAGTCCGTGGATTTAGACTCGAAGGTACTGAGTTCGATTCCTGGTCGGGACACAAAAATATTTATTAATGTAAATGTATTTATTTACATATTATTTAAATTGTTTGTGATATATCTCGAGTTTGATACGCTGGAAACATCGATGAGCTTGCCACTTGTCATGATTGGCTTATAGTAAATTTGGCTAAATGTGAATCCGCTTATTTATAGGCGTAGTTTCTGACCACCCCGAAAGGGAAACGGTCGTGATGATACTATACTACCACTATACTATACATAATCATATTTTTTTTAGAAAACTAATATTTACAAATAATAAAATAATAAATATAAAATAATAATTACAAACTACTTAAATAAAAATAATAAAATTTATTAACTATAAAACCTCTTAAACCTCCGTGGTCTGATTCGGAGGTACCGGGTTCGATTCCTGGTCGGGACTCAATAAATTTTAAATTTATTTTTGATATTGCTCGAGTTTGCTTCGCTAGAGACTTACTTGCCACTTGTCATGATAGGCCTATAGTCAAATTGGCTAAATGAGAATTCACTTCTTTATAAACTTTTACTGACCATCCCTGAAAACGGTCGTTATAATTCTTTACTGTTATATTAGTATGGATGGTATGGACTACAGTTACGGGTCCTTAATCATCTATTAATTTATAACCTTACAGTAAATTAGATAGAAGGCATACAGTTAACTTGTTACTGACAGTCATATCCGCCAATGAATTACAATATTTTGTAAAATAAATAGGAAATATCCTGTTAGCTTAGACATAGGACGTAATTTTATTTTAATGTACCTATTTACCTAAGAATTACATATTTACTTCCATCTAGTCCAGCGCGGGAAGTGCAGCGGTTTCGACTGAGAACCTCAAGCTGCGCAAATACGCCAACCTTGGTACAGGTTTGCGCCTTTTGGGGTCGAGACGATGGGACCATGAGGACCCCCGGCCAAGTGGCCAAGGAGTTGTCCAAACAGCTGAAGGAGAAATCTGGAGACAGGAAGCCTGGCAATTATTTCTGCCAACATATTAGCCTCACTATACAGAGGAGAAAAGTTGCCAGTCTTCTTGGGATAAATAAATATAAGCATTAATAGACATAAGCATATTGTATGCCCATTGTCATCGTCTCGACTCAGACCGGTTGGTTTTAAAATAGATGGGATCGAGACTACTGCAAGCGTTCTACGAATGAGATCATTATAATATTGATTTGATTTGATAAACCTTAAGATTATTTGGTTAGACCAAATAATTTTTAAAATGTTAAAAAATATTTCAGGTAATAAAATAATAAATAATAAATATTTCCAGACAGGTCACACAGCGCCATCTAATTTCTGTGGTAATCTACGAGGCTTGTGTTACGGAAACTAGATGGTTGATAAACTACATATTATACTTTTTTTTTGTAAATATATACATATTATACATATAAACACCCAGACCGAGACAAATTATACAATGTACAACTTGCCCCCGGTGGGAATCGAACCCACGACCTTCCGAATTCACGGCAACGTTTGTTACCACTAGACCACGGAGGCGGTAATAATACAGTAGGTAGTGCGCAGTCGTAATTAAATAAAAAAAACTTTGTACAGAGTTCTAAAACAAATATAACTTAGGTATTTATAGAAAAATAACCAGTTTAATTCATAAAAGATTTTTTACGATGCTCAAATTAAACCAATACTTAAATAATAGTAACCTGACATACTTGATCTTCGTCGTATCTGTATAGATACTGCAATATACCCCTTACTGCTTAGACGATAGTAGATAAAATGTCATGAACATAATCAAGGTCGTAGCATGAAGAAAGAAAATCCTTGACTTAAACACGGCTTTAGGGGATCGTCGCGGTGTCGTCGTCGATTAGTTTTTAATCACAACTTATCTTAGATTGCTTCCTTAGGCGCCAAATTATACAGATACGGCGTAAGGTGAAGGCGCAGAGCATGCGTGAATTAGATAAGGCACGGACGCGACTTAAATCATATCAAACCGAGACACGTTAATAGTAACCTATGCACGCTTAAAGGTATTTCGAGACATGTACAAACTGTTTTACCAAAGCTATGTGACGTCACAAATGACATCGTTCCTCGCGCTTAGACTGCTCACGATCCTCTCGTTCCGAATTAAGCTCAGAGCGCTTAGAATTAATATGGTACTAACGGTCGTTCCGAATCAAATATCACGATTTAGATGCTCAGAGCGTGATATCAATTCGGAACGGTCTAAATCACATTTTCATTCATAACATGATAGTTTTTTTTTTTAAATGTATGGAAATAAATTGCGGATCGACATGTTTGATTATGAATAATAACAAACATACATCTCTCGGTTTATTCATCTTTATATGTGTAAAGTATAATATTATTAACTTATTTTGGTCTTTAAAAATAAATTGTCGTGTTGTATCATATTCATTCTAAGCGCTCTGAGCTTGATTCGGAACGAGGGAAAGAGGTGAAGACACGTCACAAGTCATTACACATGGTGACTTTATCGTGATAGCATTTATTTGACTATTTAAAAAAATTAATAATGCACCAACTTTTAATCCTATTTCTCTCTGTAACTTATACATTTTTATTACTATACTATAGTCCTAAAGAGCTGAATATTGTTTAATTATCTCGCAGAACTGTACATTAAATTAAATATCGTCACGATTTTTTCTGATCCTACTGTATAAGAAACGACTCGGACGTGCTGCTTACGCGCCACTCCAGTCGCGACTTCTTCGACGCGAAACAGGCAGTATAGTTCAGAACGTGTCGCCTAACTACATTTTGTGTTGAAACGATTTAAAACGACAAGATGCTTGCACTGCGCCTTCACCTTAGAGCTCGTTCCCACTTGTCGGGTGTCGGATCCGTATATTAATCGGATGTCGGCGCCTATGTTCACACTTTCGGTTAATAATCGGTTGTCGGCCACGGTTGAAGCTAATACCAATTTTTAGCACTCTACGCAAAGCAACTAAGTACGATGGACGTCGATGAAGTTCTTGTTGTGATGTATTATTATTTAAGAAGATAACAAAGAAAGAGAGCCCAGAAAATACAATATTGGGTGCACCCAATCCTGAAGGAAAGATTTAGTTTGGGAACTTAATAACAGAATTGAGAAGTGACGAAATTAAGTTTTTCAATTATTTTAGGAACGAGCTCTTACGCCGTTTCTGTATAATTCGCGCCTCAAACTGCCACCATAGTCTAGTGGTTATGGCTACAGATTTAGACGCGGAGCTACCGGGCGCAATTCCTTGTCTTCCTCATCATCACCACAGCCTCTAGAACGCAGAGTCCTAGACCTCCACTATTGGATATGTGCCTATCAGATTCTGGAGAATTCTCGCCACGCTCTGGCCAGACGGGTTGGTAAGATATCCTACTCGTTATCATAGTACCTTTTATGGTACTATGTTTATGTAGTATAAAAATAGTATAACTTTATTATAATTAATATATAAAATTCTATACACTTATATTACACCTACCTCACATAGTATCTTCACGACCGTTTCCCTTTCGGGGTGGTCATAAACCACACTTATAAATAAGCGGATTCACATTTAGCCAACTTTACTACAGGCCAATCATGACAAGTGGCAAGCTCATCGATGTCTCCAGCGTACCAAACTCGAGAAATATCACAAATAAATGAAATATTATGTAAATAAATACTTACATTTACAAAAATAAATATTTTTGTGTCCCGACCAGGAATAGTACCCGGTACCTCCGAGTCTAAATCCACGGACTTAACCGCTAGACCACGGAGGCAGTTAATGCATAAATGTTTTAGTCGTCCCGAAGCGGGGCGGGGATTTAAGCCAGCATAGTCTTTTATTTTTAGTTTGAAACAGCCAAGCCAACATAGTGATAGGCACTGATGTCATTTGCTCCCAAGCCAAAGTCATTCAGCATTTTGAATATTATTATTATTTTTTATCATTATAATAAGCGACGCAAAACATAATAAAATATTTCTATGTTGTCTCATCTTTTATCTAATCTCGTCGTAAATTTTAGATAAAATCTGACAACAAGAAGTTTTTGTTGTCTATCGATATGCAACTATACTGTCCTACTAATATTTTATATGTGCGAAAGTTTGTAATAATATAGAGATGTGGGGATGTTAAGATGTCTGAAAGTATGCTTAGAATAATATCGCCTAGAAAAGAAGTGCGCTCACGATAAGTGAGCCATAGCGGCTCGGTTACTTAACAACCCGTGTCAGTCTCAAGGTCAAATCATAGTGCTATAACTCTTAAGAATTATATTCTATTATGTTGCACATATAAGCTGCCTCCGTGGTCTAGCGGTTAAGTCCGTGAATTTAGACTCGGAGGTACCGGGTTCGATTCCTGGTCGGGACACAAAAATATGTATTAAGTAAAAAGTAAAGTATCATCACGACCGTTTCCCTTTCGGGGTGGTCAGAAACCACGCTTATAAATAAGCGGATTCACATTTAGCCAACTTTACTATAGGCCAATCATGACAAGTGGCAAGCTCGTCGATGTCTCCAGCGTACCAAACTCGAGAAATATCACAAATAAATTAAATATTAATTAAATGTATTTATTTACATTAATAAATATTTTTGTGTCCCGACCAGGAATCGAACCCGGTACCTCCAAGTCTAAATCCACGGACTTAACCGCTAGACAACGGATAATTTAAATTTAATTAATATTTAATTTATTTGTGAGTTTGGTACGCTGGAGACATCGACGAGCTTGCCACTTGTCATGATTGGTCTATAGTAAAGTTGGCTGAATGTGCATCCGCTTCTTTAAAACGTGTTTTCTGACCACCCCTTTGTCGCAATGATACTTTTTTTTACTTTATGTCTCTATGTATCTAAAGATCGATATAAGGCATATGACATTATTTATCGATCACAACATGTGACTCACGGCTACCAGACTAGTCTAGCCCATACAGCCAAGTCTGACGTAATACTCGTATATCTTTTTTTTATGAGTTAATAAGGTTATCATCAAATTCCAGATGCTGCAGAATTTGATGCTTTTCTTGGAGTTACTCGCGGCATTATATCCCAAACACGTCGGGTAAAATATGGGAGTTCACAACGTGGGAAATCGCATAAAATTAACTGCGACTTGTGCCCCATATTTAAAAGTCCAATTTATCGTTTTCCATGATTATTCACATTGTAGCACATTATTAAACAAAACAACGCCACTTTTGACTAACAATATACACAGTAAATTAATTTACAAAACAAAAACTTGCACTTGACATGTCCGCGCAAAATGGCGCGAAGAACCTCGTTTTGAAAAAGAGTCTTGTGAAAGAAGTTAGCGCCCAAAACTAATGCCGGTATCGAACAGTTATGTTATTTTATAACACAAGTGCTTTGACTTAATCAGCTTTTTTTTGTAAAAGTAACACGGATACTTAACTATAGAGTATGTTTTTTCGAGCCGAACAAATGAGTCATTGGGTATTATAAAATTGTAGCTAAGATGAAAAAAGCGTATATACCTACTAATAAATAAAACAGGTTTATGAATATAGTAAGTAGATATATTTAACAAAATACTTTACAACTTAAATCAAAGCGCAAAATGGGCATAAAGTGACAGCCGTCGTAGTGACGTTCCCAAACCCCAACGAGTAGCGTTGTAGTCTCAAATCAATTGAATGACCATTATCGATGATTTCGCAAATAATATTCTAACACTACCTACCTACCTACATAGATAATATTCATTTAGAACATTTTGGAGATATTTTATGAGGATAGACAGACACAAGCGTCATTTATAAGGGTTCGATTATTGTTTCTCTGAACCCTAAAAAATAAACACATAGCGCAGTTACAAATGAAAAAGAAAAAAAAAAAAAAAAAATTGGGAAATATTTTTATCAAAAATAAAAAATATATCTTAGCAACAAGACTAGGGTCATTCATCATTACAGCCCCTAGAACATAGCGTCCTAGACCTCCACTGCTGGAGATGGACCTTCCAGAACATATACCTGGAGAATTTGGCCTACACTCGCTATGCTGGCCAGACGGCTTGGCGAGGATATGATGTCAATTTATTATGACAATTTATGAACAATTCCACAAGTTGGCATTAGTGGACCAAAGGCGTAACGTGCTCTCCGAGGCACGGGAACGATGGTGTTGTAAATCTATGACAAATGTACGTAAGAAAAGTGTATTTCTCATTGTTACATACCGGGTGGGTTTGAACCGACCTTTGTAGGATTTAAGGTACGCGTTCTTACAACCGAGCCACCACCACGCAACTAGGTCTTGCTTTTTTGCAAGACCAAGACCAAAATTGCAAAACACTAACCAAGATAAGAGATCAAGACAAGACTGGCCAAGTCTTTAGCCTTCGGTGTGCCCAAACTTTAAATTATTTGTTCCAGATATCATATACGATCACAACATAAAACAATAAACAATTATTTTTAACAATTGCTAATACGCAAGAGGTGTGGAACAATTAGCTTTATTTCCTTATTTCGTAACAAACCTTGTGCACCAAGGTCCACCCTGATGGACGGTGCATTAGCAATGAGATAAAACACTTTGAGAGCCAGTATTAAACACAATATAATGACTCTTAGGCTGGGTTATACCAACACGAAGTCTTTGTAATTGTAACCATTTATGTTTATGTAAGTTTTAAAAAATAATTAAAAGAAATAAACTAAATCTACTTACACTAAAAAGTAAAAATAACATTTTACTTCAAGGCGCGGTGGTTTTAGAACGCTTTTTCTAAAATCCTACAAAGGTCGGTCGGCATGTACCAATGAGAAATAAAGTTTTCTTACGTACATTTGTCATAGATTTACGGAGTGCGGAGTTCCAGCAAAATCTTTGCATCACGAGCTTCCAAGACGGCATTAACGAAATCATACAGTATTTGGTTGGGTAGGGAGAGAAGTAGAATGGTGGATGGTGAGCGTATTATCGAGCAATGAAAAATAAAAAAGGGATGCCTCCTTTTTCTTAAACCTTATTGTCGGTCGCAAGCCCGAGACACCATTCTTCTCATCTCTTACCCACACACGATGGACCCGGCACCCGCACCTTGAATCCATGGAATGCTTAGAAATTTGTCTTTCTCTTCACCACCGTTCCCGTGCCTCAGAGAGAACGCTAAGCCTTCGGTTCCAGTTCCACCAATACCAACTTGTGGAATCGTTAATAAATTTACATTAAAAACTGACATTAGATCCTCGCCAACCCGTCCTGCCAGCGTGACGAGCGTAGGCCAAATTCACTAGATAGGTTAGGTTAGGTTAGTACTAACATAGTTTTATAAGGTTTTCTGTTACTAACACTATGAATCTAGTAATTCAATAAACAAATTTTATTATTATTATTATTATATATGTTCTGGAAGATCCTTCTCCAACAGTGTAGGTCTAGGAGTTCTAGGGGCTGTAATGATGAAAAGTGATAATTGTAAGCTGTCGGAATCTTACAATAGGGCTGGCATGTACATTATTATGTCCAAAGCCCTGATAAAAATAAGAAAAAAAAAAAAACCTTAAGTTTAGAGCGATGGTGGCACGGCATTGTAGGAACGCCTTGCTTAATATCATAAAGAGGTGGGTTCGAACTCCGGCATGTACCAATGAGAAATACACTTATTGCTGCACGTGTTCTTGGCACACTGCCATATGATTAAGCCATGCGTGAATATTTTTGTATATAGTTCAGTTTTATTTTATAAAAAAAATATTCATACTACGGATAGCGATACAAATCCCATCTGCAAATCCCGGCAAGAAAACGCTCGTTCAACGTCACACCATCGGGTCTCTTGCCATCAACTCGGATAGCTCCAGAAGAGCTGGAACCTAGAGCTAGAGCCCTTTTAATAGTATTAATTTAATTTTATATTATCTTTAAAGTTTAAAATCAAGAAATCAAATTTTTAAAATTATAATCTAGAATAAAAATATTTTTTATTTAAGTACAAACAATATAAAAGAATTACAATATTAAATAAACTATATTAAAACAAAATCTAAATTTAACCTAAAAAATAATAATAATAAATAGAAAATAAAAATACATACTTACAAAAAAAATAGCTCCTCCAAATCACTGTCTTGTGGAATGGTGCCCAATACACTAGCAGCATTTCCCCAATGAATTTGAATTTATATTTGGTAAAAAAAAACGTATAAATGAATAATTTATATGTTTTATATTTAATTTAGTTAATACTAAGGATAGGGATATAAGTCCCGTCCGCGTGGAATGGTGGCAAGAACGCTGGCTGCATTTCCCCGCTGAATTGCAATACTGATTCTCTGAGCGAAGAAAGAGCCAGCCCTCTTGTCACCGGAGGAGGCGACAAGACGCGGTGTCATTTTTTTTTAAAACTTTTTTGCGCTTGGACTCCATGGGCCTAGAGTTTCTACAGCAAACGGCACAAATATGTAATCTTTTAATATACTTACATATTTGCGCCGCTTGCTGGACTCCGCATTTTCTCACTGCTGTAGTTACGTTTTTTTATTTTACATTGCGTGTTATTGCAAGTTTGGCTATAATAACAGGCAATGAACATCGAAAATTCAGTAAAAAAACTCTACTATTATAGTTGCGTTTACGAAACTTCACTGTCACACTAGGCATACAGAGCACGTCCTCGTTCAACGTTATACCATCGGGTCTCTTGCCATCATCTCGGATAGCTCCAGAAGAGCTGGAAACTAGATGGTGGCTAGAGCACTTTTAATAGTATTAATTTTATTTTATATTTTGTAAAAAAGAACCGTATAAATTAATATGTTTAATATTTAATTTAGTTTATATATCTTTATAAGCTTAATATTTTTTTTTTTAATTGTTACTACATTATTTTTAATAAATACATGATAAATGTATATAGGTACTCTACTATTAGTCAATAGTCAAATTAGTTTTTAATATGACATGTTATTAATAAATTTATTTATATTTTCTTTTTCTTATCTAGTTTTAATGACGATGCCCTTGTGGCAGATTTCTATGTTTAATAATATTAGTTATTTGACATATTTTAGTGTTGTATACAATATATATATATATTTATATTAGATTATAGTAGTACCTTGTAGTACTTGACATTTTTATTTTAACATGGTTTGACATTATTAGAATTTCAATTTTATTTTCTGTAATTGATTATTTAGCATTCAATATGGCTCTTCCATAATTGTATTGATAGTTTTGGCTGTTTCTGGTCTTCGTCGTGTTGTTTCGTATTAAGCTGTCTGACCATGATTGTGTTATCTCGCTTACTGTAGGTAACTAATATTAGTTACAGAGTATTATAAATTGACTTAACCAAGTGTTCCGGACGGTCCCTACGGTGATAAATAAATGAAATGAAATGAAATGAATATTCTGTACTCTACTATACGCAGTCGGCATTATTATGACCACATTCTCAAACAGTGGGACATTATAGGATGACGATGGGAAATTAAATACATTTTTATTGACAAGATATGTTTATTATTACAATTATAGCACCACAACGACCTGTATTAGAGTAACCCTTACGACTAATTACATTTATATAATTCACGTTGGAGATTGGCTTCCAGAACATACACATATCTGGAGAATTTGGCCTACACTCACCTCGCTGGCCAGACGGGTTGGCGAAGTTTTGATGTCTAATTTAATGACAACTTATTAATGATTCCACAAGTTGGTATTAGTGCAACCGGGACCGACGTGATGACGGCTTAACGTGCTCTCCGGGCCACGGGAACGGTGGTGTTGTAATCTACATCTATGACAAATGTGCGTATAACAAGGATATTTTCATAGGTGCATGCCGAATTCGAACTGACCTTTTGCCACCACCACCAATTACATTTTTGTAATTACTTACTTTTAAAATCTTGAAAACAGATTTTTTTACGGGATTTTAAACCCGAGTTCCAGAGCTCTAGTACGAAAAACGATACGGAACTACAAATTGATAGCTCGATTTACGACATTGTGTTTGTTCATTGCAACTGTATTTTCATTACACTACGTGTTATTTTGTACCAATCTTGTGTTTGGTTCAACTATAACACGCGATGTATAATGAAAAATCAATTATACGTCACTGGGTGTCGATTTAATTCGCAGGGATGTATATACTTAATCGCAACGCAAGTGTAACGAATTTATATAAAGTGTTACCAAAAATAAAATAAAAAATCTATCATAAGTGCTTGATTTTTATGTTAAAAGAGATTTTATAGACTGAATGATTCAGTCTTACCCAAAGTCGTCGATATATCTAGCGTACCAAACTCGAGAAATATCAAAAATAAATTATTGTGTCCAGGAATCGAACCCGCACTTCCGCGTCTTATCCATGGACAGCCATTAGACCACGGAGGCATTTATTTGTTACTTATAGTTTTACCTGGACTCATTTCCGGTAGATATAAAAAAATGATTTTTTTGTTATAGATTTCGCCGTCTCTATTGATTTTTTACTACAGAAAACGTGTACAGGAAGACGCAGTGAAGGTTGAATAAGTTTGGGTTAAAAATGGGCGAGCCTTGAGGAAAGCCTCCATTGTAGAAACACAGGCTGATGATAATGAGGTTGCAAGTTGGTATTTCAGTCTATCGTTAAACTTCTAAAAGATCCTTCGATTCCAAACATTTCATCGTAATTGGCCGGTTTGCCTGGACGCAGAGCTTCGTTGGCTTTGATCGGCTCTTCCTGCTTGAACCATTCACCGTATTCTTCTAATTTCTTCAACCACGCATCTGAACATAAAATAACAATATTAATAAAATAATTTTGGAAAAAACAACGTTCAAAGTTTCTAATAGCTTTTCCAGTATCTAACAGATGTTAAATTGCACTTAAGCAATAAGCGGAATCGTAAAGTCAAAGAATGAGAAGAAGTCCAACTGACATCAGCCAATGGTGAATGACTATGCCAGATTGACATAGGTAACAGTGAAAATTTGTAAGGCTTTAAGATTAGATATTTTTTGTATACATAATATTGTAAAGGCTGTAAATTATCCCACGAATAAATAAATAAATAAGTAATTGAAAATGAGATAGAAACATGCTAGAACGACATATTTAATCAGAAATAGTGACTTACTAGTAAATTTATTTATTTATTTGAAGAGAAAGAACAGAGACAGACAGTATAAGAACAATTAAAAAACCATACAGTAGGAGTCATTAGAATTATACCCGCCACTAAAATATTTTCCACTGTGGACAATAGTGCACCATTTATATTTTTAAATACGTTAGTACTACATATGTATACCTTGGCCAGGTATAATGGATAATACAATTGTAGTGTTCGAATTTATGGAACTATCAATGAACTCCGAAGCAAACCCCACCCAGCAAGCTAAACCGACAACAACAGCTTCTTCATTTTGGCCTTAAATAAATTATTGTAGAAGGGGCAACAGGCGGTTTAGCAGTAATTTAAAGAAAGATGTTAGAATACTCACTGTGAAACACTTCCATGGGACCAGCTTCTCCACCAAATTCATTGGGCAAAATATCTTTAGGCACGTGTTTGTGAAGAGTGGACATCTCTGTGTGGACGAAAATCTGGAAAACAATTTTCATTAAATTCCATTCAATTGTATAAAATAATACAAACTTTCTGTAGCGAAATTGCTGACTAAGAAGGTATTTAAAAGTTATAGTTTTTTTCTCATCTCGAGCAACTTTTAAGTCTATCAAAAATAGTTTTTTTAGAGTTCTATTTTTTTAAATACGAAACCTGAATTTATCTCACTTTTATAATTTATGTTTTATATAGTAACAAATAATTTCAACTATCTATTTTCTTAGTAACCTTCTGCGACCGCTTATTACAGCTCTCAGTCACAAAGATTAGTTGGTAGAGAATGCATTTTTACGGCATTAAGTTTGCCTATGTACCTGCACTAGTTTTGGTTTTGTACGATAAATAATTTATTATTATTATTATTATCTGACTTATATATATATAATTCTAGAGTGGAGGCCACGCACGGGAAGGCGCAGAGTGGGTCGACTCACGCTAGATGGACGGATGACCTAAGGAAGGTCGCTGGTGGGGGTTGGATGAGGGTGGCAGGAAATAGTGTGAAGTGGCGAGCCTTGGGAGAGGCCTATATCCAGCAGTTGCCACTGCTGCAGGCTGATGATGATGATGATTTCGATGATGACGTGTTTGACTTGGAAAATGTTACCTCAAAGCGCTGACGCGTTATACCAATCCTAACAGTCGTTCGACGTGCATAAAGCAAAGCAAAACGATAAATAAAAAGTGTTAAATATAATAATAAATATAACCCATATAAGATATCTACATTAAAAAAACAAAACAAATTACGACGATGGCAATAAAAGTTAGAAAAACCCGAAAAACTGTATAAGAAATATTTATAATGAAAAAATAAAACAAAGCACGACAATAGTAATATAAAATGTAAATTAAAGAAAGGCTACGAAATTTCACAACATTTTCGACCACGGACAATTTGCTTTGAAAACAAAACCATTCGTAGTAAAATCGGTGACGTCATTCGCTGTGAACTTTTTTTGTGAGCGTTCATTTTCTTTGGTTATTCGACATCATCAAAAACTCGAATCGCTTTAAAAAGCTACCTGAACGCCTGCAAAAAAAGGCGCTTCCAATGACAATGCGCACTCATTAGTACCCTCTCTTTTATGACTTACACACCTAATTTATTCCTATCTGTTAGTGATTCTTGACCATACAATCATGGATGTTAAATAGACTTGTGTAAGAACCCAATTTCCTCTGAAAGACTGCATGTCATCTATGTACCAAGTTACGATAGATACTTACTCTGTTTCTGATTTTTTCTTTTAAGAATGGTTTGACTAAGGTGAGCACAGCGTCTATAACGGATGATGCATTCACTATATGCACTTCTTTAAGTTTCACTGGGAAGGCTTCCTGAAAATAATTAAGATAAAATTATAGTCTTTAATCCAATTTAAAAATCGGAGAAGTAGAATACAAGGACCGAAAATGCAGAAGTATCAGTGTGGAATCCCAACATTTATTTACGTATGTTGCTTTGGTTATCTGACGAATATCAACTTGAATAATTTATAATTCTTGTTGATGACTTTGCCTAGTATATGCCCACGTTAACCTGATCTGTGTGCCTGTTTGTCGCATCATATTTTTTGTTGTCTCTTTTAGGTATTATTGTTGCTGTTATGTGTAAATAAATATTTTCTTTCTAAAATTAATTATTTTAGATCACAAAACCATTATTGTTAGTTTTTCCTTACTTATTGATTTTTCCACAATGTGTAGTGTAAGATAATATGTAGAATTGTACCAAAGTCATGTTAAACTCGCGTCAATGTGTTTAAATTAGAACTAAGATGTAAAGTAGTTGGCCATTTGGCCTAGTAATGTAGCGCAGTTTTGGTCAGATGGCGCTGCGAAACACAAATAAAATGGGGTTGACACAGTGGGGCGGGAAGTTAAGGAACGATATAGGATGGTGGTGGATCGTGATTAGTATCGTAACATAAAGCTATTTAAAAGTAGTTATTATATGGGAGCGGTGGTGGCTCGGTTGTACGAGTAAAAACCCTTTCCCTTATATCCGTAAAAGGTCAGCATGTACAACTAAGAAATACACTTTTCTTACGTACATTCGTCATAGATTTACAAGTACAACACCACTATTTATTCTTTAGAGAGATCATTAAACTGTCGGTCCCGGTTCCCCTAATAACAACAATTAAAATCGTTAATAAATTGTTATTAAAAATTGTCTCACATCAATGGAGAGAATTCATCTCACACCTCCGATTTGCGGATGACATAGTCATTATGGCCAGTTCACTCAAGGATCTTAGCGGAATGGCTTAAACGTAGCATCCCAGCGGGTTGGTCTCGGAATGAACTTAGACAAGACGAAAGTCATGTTCAATGATCATGTCAAGCCGAGGCCAATCTGCATAGGAAACGACACTCTCGAAGTTGTGCAAAATGACGTTTACCTCGGGCAGACTATCCAATTAGGAGCAGCCAACTTCAGCAAAGAAGCCGACAGACGCATTCAGCTAGTTTGGGCGGCATTCGGGAAACTCCGGCATACTCTCATCGTCTATACCACAATGTTTAAAGACTAAGGTCTTTAACCAGTGCGTCCTCCCGGTAATGTCGTACGGAGCAGAGACGTGGACACTAACGGTGGGTCTGGTCCATAAATTCAAGGTCGCTCAGCGAGCCATGGAAAGAGCTATGCTTGGTATATCTCTAATGGATAGAATTCGAAACGTTGATATTCGTCAGAGAACGAAAGTTACTGACATAGCTTTTAAAATTAGCAAGCTGAAGTGGCAATGGGCCGGACACATCTGCCGCAGAACCGACGATCGATGGGGCAAACGGGTTCTAGAGTGGAGACCACGTACGGGAAGACGCAGAGTGGGACGACCCCCCGCCAGATGGACAGATGACCTAAAGAAGGTCGCTGGTGGGGGTTGGATGAGGGTAGCGAAAGATCGCGTTAAGTGGCGAGCCTTAGGGGAGGCCTACATCCAGCAGTGGAGAGATACAGGCTGATGATGATGATGATGATGAAAAATTGACATTAGATCGTCGCCAACCCGTCTGGCCAGCGTGGTGAGTGTAGGCTAAATTCTCCAGAAAATTCTGGAAGGCCCAGCTCCAACAGGTCTAGGACTTTGTGTTCTAGGGTCAGTGATGATGACGACGTTATTATTGGCTTACTTTGATATATGATTGATTACTATATTTGATAGCTATAACTTTAAACGTCACAAGAAGTAAAGTAAAGTGTATTAAAACACAAGCGCTTCATTGTCTTGTTATTAGTTATAGTGTTCATGTGTCGACTCAGTATGGACATTACAGGACTGAAGCAAAACTTGAAGACCTTTGTTAATATTGTACATATCCTGCAAATAAATTAATTTTTCGTTGTCAATCAGGGTAAGACTTTCCCAGATGTGGAGCAAATACGATGAATGCGTCCATGGTGTAGATGTCTTTAGCGATCCCCTTCCTATTCTCAGTTAGTCTGATGTCTCCAACCATGATAGCCATCTTCAGAACGTTACATTTACAGTTATTTCTGTTTATTGTTGCGATTTAATTACCTGAACACAGATGAGAAACTTCTTAATTAAACTGGGTGATACTTTTCCCAGATGTGCAGCAGATACGACGGATGCGTCCAGGATATAGATGTCTCCTGCGATTCCTTCCCTCTCCTCAGTAAGTCTGATGTCTCCAATCATGAGCGCCAGCTTTAGAGCATAGTTTAGGTGGTAGGCCTCTACTTTCTTGTCAAGTGCTGAAACATTTTATTAATTTTTTATTTTTATTTTATTATGGTAACAAACAGTCACAATACAATTTATATAATAAACGGTCCCGATTGTTAAAGTCGTAAATGCTGTAGTAAGCGGTTTTCAGCGCTCTTCGTCGGTCGTCCGTCTATGGTGCACTCACGGTCAGATGTAGAAAGGATGAATAAATTAATTATCTATGATCAATATTTTGATTTAAGCCCTGTGATAGGTAGTTAGCTTGTCACCTTAGTTACTTCAGCCAATATTGTGCCTCATAGGAAAGCGTTATACATATAAAAAGTGCTAGTATAAAAAATAAAAAATAATAAAAAAAAAGATTGACTTTTTAAAACGGTATAATTAAATTAAAGTTTTTTTTTATAACTGCCTCCGTGATCTAGCGGTTAAGTCCGTATATTTAGACACCAAGGTAGCGGGTTCGATTCCTGTCGGGACACAAAAATATTTATTAATGTATATAAATATGTACATTTAATTAATATGTGATATTTCTCAAGTTTTCACTTGTCATGATTGGCCGATAGTAAAGTTGGCTAAACTTATTTATAAAAAATATTTATAAGCGTGGTTTCTGACAACCCCGAAAGGGTAACGTTCATGAAGATACTTTTTTTTTAGAAAAAAAAAAGCTGATCTGAAGACTAGGGTAAGTCTTGGTATTGATCTTGCAACCATGTTAGTGGTCTTGTTCTTATCTTGGTCTTGCGTATTTGCAAGACCAAAACCAAGATTCGGCAACACTAGTCAGAATATACACCGTAAGCACCATCCCAACGCGTACGTATAAATTTGTGGACTCATACAAATGTCGCACAATAAAGATTTGGAATGCTCTTCCAGCCTCTATGTTTCCACTTTCCTATCCTTCAAGCGAAGTGTGAAAAGGCATCTAGTCAAGCTGGCATAGTGTTAGGGACTGATGTCACTCATGAATTTATTTATTTACTATAGGTAGGTACACAAACAGATCACAATTGATACAGTTCACATTTTACAGCAATTTCTTAAGTTCTAGATTGTAATCCAAAAGCAGTGTACACAGCATGCTTATTGCATAGACATAGGATCGTCGCGTCGTCGCTTAATTCTATATCTATGGCTTATTGTGATTTAGCCATGACATTGTCATTTCAATTCAATTATTTAATTTCATTGAAATATGTCAAAAGGAAAATAATAATAAAAAATTGGTATGTCAAAGAAAAATAATAAGGTATGAATGTCTGATTCCAGTTACTAAACATTCATAAATAAAAATAGGTACTTACCTCTAGCTACAGTAACTCTTCTTCCATTGGGCGTTAAACCAGGGAGTGTGGGTCCTTGCCTGAAAATTATATTATTTTGTGATTTCATACTAAGGTAAAAATAGAAAATGGTATACAATAAAATTTGAATTTTTTATGATAAAAATAGCTAGATTTGCGTGTACGATGAACTAACCGGTTTTTGATTTATTACCAAGCTGCTTTTTATGACGTATATAAACTGGTTTTTCAGATGTCTACGTTTTTTTAAGCAATCATAATTGCTCATATATAACCGGGTTTTTTTTATATATCTCCAAAACGCGTGTTCTCCAGAAATATGTCGAAGAAATCTTCATCATCATCATCATCATCAGCCTGTGTCTCTCCACTGCTGGATATAGGCCTCCCCCAAGGCTCGCCACTGCACGCGGTCTTTTGCAATCCTCATCCAACCCCCACCCTCCTCAGGTCATCCGTCCATCTGGCGGGGGGTCGTCCCACTCTGCGTCGTCCCGTACGTGGTCTCCACTCCAGAACCCGTTTGCCCCATCGGTCGTCGGTTCTGCGGCAGATGTGTCCGGCCCATTGCCACTTCAGCTTGCTAATTTTGAATGCTATGTCAGTAACTTTGGTTCTCTGACGAATTTCAACGTTTCGAATTCTATCCATCAGAGAAATACCAAGCATAGCTCTCTCCATAGCTCGCTGAGCAACCTTGAATTTGTGAACCAGACCCACTGTCAGTGTCCACGTCTCTGCTCCGTACGACATTACGGGGAGGACGCACTGGTTGAAGAAAGAAAGCTTATCTGGCTGTAATGATGCCAGTATAGGTAAAGTTATTTTTACTTACGCCTTCCTCTGAAGAAAGTCCATGAGCTCTGGTCTGGTGACGTCGCGGTTTGTGAATAGTTCTGGAACAGCAGCCCGCATAGTGTAGTACATGTCAATCTTCCTCTTACACTTTTCTAAGGAGAAACTGCTACCTCGAAGAAAAGACATGATGCGCTGATCATCTGGAATAATAAAAAAATCATATATATCGGCCGCCATATATGGGCACCGGCCAGCAAGAGCACAGGTCTAGGCACAGCCAGCCTTAATGACGTCATTTGTCGGGCTCTTGTGTCTGTGGGGTCGCCAGCCATTTTTAAACCCAATGGCATGGCCCAAGACGATGGCAAGCGACTCGATAGAATGACGCTGGTAACATGGAGGTCTGTCTTTAGTGTGGGATGCCACCAGTGTGGACATGGACACCTGTCCTTGACGTTTAAGGACCCAGGCGCTGCTACATAACAAGCAGAAAAATTTCATCCGGCGGAAATACATCCAATTATTAGGAGATAATAATAATAATAAATTCTTTATTGTACAAAACCAAAACAAGTGCAGGTACATAATGCCGTAAATGCATTTCCTACCAACTAACCTTTGTGACTAAGATATGTAATAAGCGGGTGCAGCAGGAGAAAAATGATAGTTGAAATTATTTATTACTATATAAAACACAAACTAATTACAAACATATAGTACTTATATATAAATAAATGTCCTACATAAACAAATAAATATATAACTCAATATAAAATACATACATATACGCATATATAATAAGTGAGTTATGGCGACTTATTCTGCTTGTGAAATAAGTATGTGTATAGCTTATCTTTAAATATTTTAAGAGATGGTGCCTGTCTGATAATTAAAGGAAGTCTGTTCCACTGGCGAGCTGCAGATACTGTAAAGGAATCTGAATATCTGCTGGAAGAGTGGGGAGTTATTTTAAGTAGGTTATTATGGGAAGAACGAAGTGAAAGGCTGTGAGGGTCACATAGGAATTGGAAACGATCTTTTAGGTAAGAGAGATGTGCTTTTGCGCAGCCCGTTTATTGTCGAAACTGGGCCGTGGGACACACACAGAAAACTTTCAAGGCGTTGTCAAAACAGCTCGTCAACACCTCGGGAGACAAGAGGGCTGGCCAATATTTGGGCCAAAGGATCAGCATTGCTATTCAACGTGGCATTGCTGTCAGTATCCTTGGCACTTTGCCCATTGACAGTGGTTTAGAGTATTTATTTAATTTATTTTGTTTTTCCTTTATTTCATTTTATTTTTGTTTTAGTTTTTAGTTCTATTTTTAATTATTAAGTAGTTTTTTTTTGTTAATAGTATATACCTATATGTTTTAAAAGTTTTTTTTTTTAAACATTCACCAAAATTTTTTCATTTTTTTTTGGTTCTCTTCTCCCGATGGATGATGAATGAGATGATAGGAAAGGCAAAGGGTCTAGCCCATACAGCCAAGTCTGATGTAATATATATATCTTTTTTTATGAGTTAATGAGGTCTTCATCAAATTCCAGATGCTGCAGAATTTGATGCTTTTCTTGGAGTCACTCGCGGCACCATAGCTCAAACACGTCGGCTAAAATATGGGCGCGGGAAAACCGCAAAAAATAAACTGCAACTTGTGCCCCATATTTCAAGTCCAATTTATCGTTTTCCATAATTATTCACATTGTAGCACATTATTAAACAAAACAACACCACTTTCGACCAATAATATCCACAGTAAATTAATTTACAAAACAAAAACTTGCACTTGACATGTTCACGCACAATGGCGCGAAGAACTCCCTTTCACCTAAAATATATAAAGCGATTCCTCTACTTAATTTTTATTATAAAAGTCGCTCTTAGACTGTATAAAAAGTACTACCCACTCGTGGTTTAGGAGACAAGACAGTCAGAAAAACATGTAGGTATGTAATACGCTCATTTCAAAGCAACTTAGGGGTCAAGGTAAAATAATATTATGCAAGCTTGTATGTTAGTAAATATGCAGATCTCAGTTATACGCTTCTTGATGGAGCTTAAAAAAAATGGACATTACAAGTAACAGAATAGAGCTACCGACTGTTAAAGTCGTCATATAATAAAATATAAAATTGTGTCGAGGTTGACGTATATATGCAGCTTGAGGTTCTCAGCAGAAACCGCCGCACTTCTCGCGCTTGACGAGTTCGCATGGATGTGAGATGGGACTAGTGTGTCTACACATGTCGCACCATCTTAAATAGCATATAGTTTTCTCTGTATTTTAGAGGCTAATAACATTGTACCTACCTATTTTATCTGGTAAATGTGGCTGTTTCTTAAGCCACTCCTTCATGTAGGCGAGGTCCTGGTCCCTGGTGGAGACATCCTCGTTCAGCTCGACTCTGATCTGCTTCCACATCTCGCCGGACGGCTGGATGAGGATAGCTGCTGATACCATCTTTTATTAGTCTGGAATGATAACAATTATTAAAGCAACCGACACTGACTGACATATTAATATGAAATGAAAAATTTTGTGAAATAATAAGTCAGAAACATGGAAGGTACTGGGATGTAAATTGTTATATGTAAATATTTATTTAGTCACATGACTTTGTCGAGCTTAGAGTTCAGGTATTCTTTTGTCGAATAAAAACATTTATTAACCAGCATTTGTTTGACTCTTAATTTAATGAGTTTTAGTGTATAGTAACTGGAAGCTTATTAAATATCTTTGTTGCCATTGCATAACAGTTTCGGCTATATTGAGTACTTTTATGCGCTTGAATAATTATTCTACTAGGATAACCGTTTTAAAATTGAAATTATTCCCAAGAGTATAGATAAGATAAGCTTAACACCAAATATTTTTAACGAGGTGCTGGTTTTTACTCTAAATAACATCATCCATTTTGGGTTAATTTGTGCACTATTTTTTCTGTGTACACTGTACAACGATACAAACATTGTGAATACTAGATTTGATTCTTTTATTGATAAGACTAATGTTATTTATACTATATATTACTGTGCAATTACGTTATTTGGAAAATAAAATATGTAGTTTTCGTATCAATCAATTCTTTTTTTTATATATACTAGCACGACATGTGACCATGCGCGCGAAGTTTACGAATGTTAGCAACTGGAATCAGACACTCATGACTGACATCAGTCCCTAACACTATGCCGGATTGACTGGACATGACGGCAATTCAAGCCTGATCCCGAAAAGGATACACCTTACTGCGTTTATAGGCACGAACGGTGGATGCTTTTCCGCCCCGGCAGACTGGGCAAATTACCACCATCAGTCCCCTTACCACCTATTAACAACGCTATTTTACAGCGGCTACACCTATGCCGGCCTTATGTTTTTTATATACTCGTAGACATATATTTGTTTTGACATTAGGTATATTATATTTATTTATTTTTAGCTTATAATATGATAATACTATTATTTTAATAGCATAATTATTCATATAACTGCCTCCGTGGTCTAGCGGTTAAGTCCGTGGATTTAGACTTGGAGGTACCGGGTTCGATTCCTGTTCGGGACACAAATATACATTTAATTAATATTTAATTTATTTGTGATATTTCTTGAGTCATCGACGAGCTTGCCACTTGTCATGATTGGCCTATGGTAAAGTTGGCTAAATGTGAATCCGCTTATTCATAAGCGGTCGTGATGATACTTTACTTTACTTTTATAATTGATTACTTTCATGATATATTGCCTAAAAACAAATGTCCAGTTCAAATTTTGATTTGAAGAATAAAATATTATTGACCTCAAAAAAGTTTTTTTTATTCATTATAGTCCCTAGAACACAGCGTCCTAATTTGGCCTACACTCGTCACACTGGCCAGACGGCTTGACGAGGATATGATGTTATTTTTTTATGACAATTTATTAACGATTCCACAAGTTGATATTAGTGGAACCGGGACCGAAGGTTTAACGTGCTCTCCGAGGCACGGGAACGGTAGTGTTGTAAATCTATGACAAATTTACGTAAGAAAAATGTATTTCTCATTGGTACATGTCGGGTGGTGGTGGCTGGTGTTACAACTAAGCCATCACCGCGTTTTTTTAATAATAAAATAAATTCAACTCTTGGTTCTAGTCAACGATATATATAGATAGGCCGTCACTGATATAAAAACGTTGTCGCAAAACCAATCGATGTCATGTAGCTGCACCAACAGTTGCGAGCGACGCAAAGCAAGCGTCGAGAGCGAATAATATTAATATTTATATCGAGTGAAAAGAGTCTTTTTGTATGCATAGTAACAGAATTTTCATAAAATAGAATTTCTTGAGAATTGGCCCCCAAAGTTGGTAGGTACATGTGGCAAGCGGCACGTTTTTAGAGTGCGTTTTGCATTGAATAGGCCTATCTATATACATCGATGGTTCTAGTGTTGCATTTTTTATAACCAGCTTTTAATTATAGCAAAAACCCTAATCCACATTTAGTAAACATTATTGTTTACGTCATAGCATTTACAACGTAAAATCCGTGTTTATATCCTAGGGTCATTGCCAACGCGTGATAAACTTAAAATTTAATGTGTTGTGCCATAAAATTCCATTAGCTTCGGATGTGGTCTTAATGTCAGGGTTTAGGCCCACAGACAGTGGAAAGCCTTCGTATTTTATCATTATAGTATTATTGATTTAGACATACTGGTTCCGTGGTCTAGCTAGGTGGTCGTGCTAGCGTGGTCAATAATAATAATAATAATAAATATTTCCAGACAGGTCACACAGCGCCATCTAATTTCCGTGCTAAGCCACGTAGGCTTGTGTTACGGAAACTAGATGGTTGATAAACTACATATTATTATTTTTTTTGTACATATATACATATTATATATATAAACACCCAGACTGAGACAAATTATACAATGTACAACTTGCCCCCGGTGAGAATCGAACCCACGACCTCCCGAGTTCACGGCAACGTTTGTTACCACTAGACCACGGAGGCGGTCAGTCAGGCAGTCAGTCAGTCAATTCCTGGTCGGAACACAATAATTTATTTAATTTATTGTGTACGAAAGGTATTAATATACTTAATTAAAAACTATTTAAAGAGAGTG
Organism: Tinea semifulvella; assembly: GCA_910589645.1. Taxonomy (NCBI): domain Eukaryota; kingdom Metazoa; phylum Arthropoda; class Insecta; order Lepidoptera; family Tineidae; genus Tinea; species Tinea semifulvella. The sequence goes on from OU342594.1 coordinate 10,457,534, forward strand.
ACAAGAGGGCTGGCTCTTTCTTCGCCCAGAGAATTAGTATTGCAATTCAGCGGGGAAATGCAGCCAGCGTTCTTGCCACCATTCCACGCGGACGGGACTTATATCCCTATCCTTAATATTAATTTTATTTTATATGTTGTAAATATTTTTTCGAATAAATGTATATATAATTTAAAGAGTAAAAATTTAATATAATATAAGCATAATAAAAAAAAACTAAAAGTAAAAAATGTCCTCAGAGACGACTCTTCAGGGAAAGTCCCAAGGAGGCTGGCAACATTTCCCCTCTGTATGGCTAGGCATACGTTGGCAGAAATAATTGCCAGCTTTCCTATCTCCAGACTTTTCCGCTAGCCGTTTGGACAACTCCTTGGCCAGCCGCTTGTCTGAGTGTCCCCATGGGCCCATCGTCTCGACCCCAAACGACGCAAATTCGTAACCTGTTGCGAGGTTGGCTATTTTGCGAAGCTTTTCTAAATTTAATTTATTTGTGTTATTTCTCGAGTTTGCTACGCTTGACATTTGTGATATTTCTCGAGTTTGGTACGCTGGAGACATCGACGAGCTTGCCACTTGTCATGATTGGCCCATAGTAAAGTTGGCTGCTGTCGTACGGAGCAGAAACGTGGACACTAACAGTGGGTCTGGTCCACAAATTTAAGGTCGCTCAGCGGGCTATGGAGAGAGCTATGTTTGGGATTTCTCTGATGGATAAACGAGGAAATCCGTCGGAGAACCAAAGTTACTGATATAGCCTTCAAAATTAGTAAGCTGAAGTGGCAATGGGCTGGACATGTCTGTCGTAGAACCGATGAACGATGGAGTAGACGAGTTCTAGAGTGGAGACCACGTACGGGAGGACGCAGAGTGGGTCGACCCCCCGCTAGATGGACGGATGACCTGAGGAAGGTCGCTGGTAGGGGTTGGATGAGTGTGGCAGGAGATTGTGTGAAGTGGCGAGCCTTGGGGGAGGCCTATATCCAGCAGTGGAGAGACCCAGGCTGATGATGATGATGAAAGTTGGCTAAATGTGAATCCGTTTCTTTAAGCGTGGTTTCAGACTACCCCGAAAGGTAAACGGTCGTGATGATACTTATTTTTACTACGAGCCTTGGGGGAGGCCTACATCCATTCAGAGACACAGCCTGATAACGAAGCAGTATTAATAATTACACAGTAGGTAATCACTTGCTTTTACAACAAAGAAAATTAACTTCCTGTTGGCAAGTGAAACAAGTTTATTCGTGACTTTTTCCAGTCTGCTCTTGAGCTTTAAGGTCATTTGATTGAGTCTGTTTCCAATTCTGACTATAAGGAAACAGTGAGAGCAAAATTTAAAACCATAAAAGTGAAATGTAAAAATGTGAAGGTTTTTTCTTTAAAATATGAATTCACGTTTAAATCTACAATACTGTGATCTAGTAGTTTTACAATTTATATAAAAGCGTATAAAATAGGTTTGCCTAAAAATGCAACATTTATTAGGCAAGAAGAAAAGAAGTAAAAACTAGAAAGATTTCCATTTATAATAATTAATGATAGAATGTAATATTTCATTTTTATTTTCTATGTATTATTATTATTATTATTATTTAGGTTAAATTTAGATTTTGTTATAATATAGTTTATTTAGGCAAGAAGAAAAGAAGTAAAAACTAGAAAGATTTCCATTTATAATAATTAATGATAGAATATAATATTTCATTTTTATTTTCTATGTATTATTATTATTATTATTTTTTAGGTTAAATTTAGATTTTGTTATAATATAGTTTATTTAGGCAAGAAGAAAAGAAGTAAAAACTAGAAAGATTTCCATTTATAATAATTAATGATAGAATATAATATTTCATTTTTATTTTCTATGTATTATTATTATTATTATTTTTTAGGTTAAATTTAGATTTTGTTATAATATAGTTTATTTAGGCAAGAAGAAAAGAAGTAAAAACTAGAAAGATTTCCATTTATAATAATTAATGATAGAATATAATATTTCATTTTTATTTTCTATGTATTATTATTATTATTATTTTTTAGGTTAAATTTAGATTTTGTTATAATATAGTTTATTTAGGCAAGAAGAAAAGAAGTAAAAACTAGAAAGATTTCCATTTATAATAATTAATGATAGAATATAATATTTCATTTTTATTTTCTATGTATTATTATTATTATTATTTTTTAGGTTAAATTTAGATTTTGTTATAATATAGTTTATTTAGATAAGAAGAAAAAAAGTAAAAACTAGAAAGATTTCCATTTATAATAATTAATGATAGAACGAGCAGGTGCAGCGGCTGAATTGGCTGCAAACGGCAAACGCAATAAGTACATAGAGTTGGCAAATCGTTACTATTTTGTGCCGTTTGCCGTAGAGACGATGGGCCCTTGGTCTGAGGACGCTAAATCGTTAATACGCGACATAAGCGTTGCCATCCGAGCGTCAACAGGTGATCCTTTGAGTAGGGAATATCTTATTCAAAGGATCAGTGTTGCCATCCAACGAGGCAACGTCGCCGGAGTCCTCGGAACATTGGGTTCATCTTCTCCTGGATTCGATGACATGTAGATTATAATCAAGATATTTGTAAGTATTTAGTTTTTATATTAATTAGGTTTATCTTTTAGTTTATTTAATTTAAGGTTTTGTTTAGTTTATTTTTAACTTTATTGTTTAGGTAGCTTTAATTTATATTTATTGTTTGTATTTGTGTATCTTACTTATAATTATATGCCTAGTATTAAATATCATATTACTAATTAAAAAATGATAGAATATAATATTTCATTTTTATTTTCTATGTATTATTATTATTATTATTTTTTAGGTTAAATTTAGATTTTGTTATAATATAGTTTATTTAGGTAAGAAGAAAAAAAGTAAAAACTAGAAAGATTTCCATTTATAATAATTAATGATAGAATATAATATTTCATTTTTATTTTCTATGTATTATTATTATTATTATTTATTAGGTTAAATTTAGATTTTGTTGTAATATAGTTTATTTAATATTGTAATTCTTTTATATTGTTTGTATATTACTTCGAGTAAAATAAACATTAATGATATAATGCATACAATCCCAAATCAAGGTGACCTGTTAGAAAATGCCACTAGATATGAGCTCGTGTATGTACATGTTAAATGTTGTTTTATTTGCTGTATTATAAATAAAATTGATCTATTCAAGAACTAAATAAGACTAACCACGTGTAAATGATTAGTCACCATCACAGCCCCTAGAACATTCAATTTTATTATTATTATTAAAATACTTTACTGCACTTAACTTAAAAGTATGTACAAAGGCGAACTTAAAGCCATTTCGGCCTTTTCTACCAGCTAACCTTTGGGAGAGTGAATCAGTATAATATGTAGGGTGCAATTATAACCCTATTTAAAATTTTAATAAACCACATAAATAGTATATATATATAGACTACTTAAATACTTATTAACATATAGTAGATATATATTAAGATAATATAATATTAGGCAGTAGAAATCAAATTGAAAATACGTATATTGTTACGCTGGTTTAAAAATAAAGTATTACTTAAGTAGTTTTTTAAAGATGTGAATTGAAGGATGTCAGTCTGATGGTCAGTGGAAGCTTGTTGGAGATGGGCCTTTCATAATTTAGGACGGAAATTACTACTGTTATAGCTGTATTAGTAATAATTAGTGTATCGGATCCATTGGTAATGTTTATTGATTATTTCAGGGCAAGCCTTTAAACATTATTTGGCAAATGACTAAAACTGTTTATCAATAGATCTGATGCACCAACTCTTATTGACAAACTTTGTAGATATTATTAATTTACTCTGGCTAGTCAGTTAGATATTATTAGCTATATTTATAAAGAATTTACTGAACATTTAAAGTTTTATAGGTCACTTACGTTGATATGAAACAAAAGTGACGAAACACATTTGGTTCCTGGTTTAGGTCAAGAAATGTTTAGTTAAATAGACTGAATAATCTATAAATATAAATAAATCGCTCGCAAATCTCAATATTTTTAAAGATTTGAGTTGTGTGTGTTCTTTTGAGAAATATAGTCTATCAACTTTCTATCAACATTCTAGAAAATTTAATTAGGGAGATCTTATATTAATCATATTGTTGTTTAAGTTATATAGAGGAAAATCGTTATAAATGATTTTGCTTTTATTCTCTGCCTAAAATTAGGTATATGAAAGAGAAGACAAATTTCTAAGCATTCCATGGATTCACCGTGCGGGTGCCGGGTCCATCAAGTGTGGGTAAGAGATGAGAAGAATGGTGTCTCGGGCTTGCGACCGACAATAGGCTGGTTTAAGAAAAGGAGGCCTTCTTTTTTATTTTATTGCGTGATAATACGCTCACCATCTACCATTCTGCTGCTCTCCCTACCCAACCAAATACTGTATGATTCCGTTAATGCCGTCTTGGAAGCTCGTTCCATAAATGTATTGACGGCAGACCTACTTAGGCCCAATTCTTTCAGTAAGTGATGCAAAGATTTTGCTGGAACTCCTCTCGCACCAACTTCCACTGCGTAAAGCTGAGTCTTGAACCCGTTCCTGATCATTTCTTCTGTGACATCATAATATTTTTCGGCTTCATGTTATGGTCTTTTGGAATATTTGATTCCCACGGAACGGTAACTTCAATAAGGATAACTTTTTTCAAGTTGCGAGAAAACGCTAAGATGTCTGGCCTATAGGCTGATACAGCTAGTTCATCTGGGATCCTATAATGATGTTCAAATGTATCCATGAGAATTTTCCAGTCTGATGCGGCGCCAAGGATCGAGGTGGGCTTGCATTTTTATTTCCTAGAAAACTTGATAGACTACATTTCTTAAAAGTATCTTGAAAAATATTGGGTTGTGCGAGCGAGAGGAATGCAAAAGCGTATTATTAATAAGTAATATAATTATTGTGATATAAGTACATATTTTTATGACATGCTAAATAGCTCTGTACGATAGAGTGATGTAAGTAATGTGTCTGCACACTTCACGAGGTGACCCCATGCTGAAGTTGACCATGATTACCCTATTCTTACTAACATACCAAAATTTTAATGTGGTAATGTTTTGTTTATAAACAATGCGTAAATTACCAACTAAATACATATATAAATATATAAAACATAATACTTATATAATACATATATTGTAATAGTAAATAAAATAAATAAATATAAAATAAATGTTCTTATTAAATTATGATATCCCTCACCACAAAACGATTACACAACATGCGAATACACCCATCTACCTTTAAATCCATTTAGTTTAACTCTTATTGGAATTATTTTGGAACGTATTTTAATAATATTTCTGATTTCGCCAGACGCTCTCAAATAGATAGTCCACATCTGTTACAATGAATTTTTGAACTAGAAAAGATGCGTGGTATAATACCGGTTATGATTCAAGTCCAAACTAAGACCATTAAGTTATTCAAGCCATTGGACCACGTGTCGACAAAACTTGAACGATTACACAAGAAGTTGATGAAACAATCGGTGATACGGTTGAACGAATAAATAGGCAAGAATCAGGTGATGTTATATTAGCAAATTACGTATTTATTGGGCTTGATAGGCGTGAAGGGAATTGACCAAAAATCATCAATGATTCAATTTGAATAGCTCACTTTCTTAGCCATTTTTATATTGACCGTGCAGAAGCCGTGGCATTCGTACTTGAGAAAGAGAGGAGAAGAATGATCTATTTTTATTCTTAAAATAATGTAAACAATAGAATAATAAACAATTACATTCAAAAGATAAAAAAACTGAACTGTCTAAGCGGCTGGTTAACGCTGTATGTGACAAGAGGGCTAGCAGTTTTTTCGCGCAGCAAATCAGCATCGCTGTGCAGCGGGGGAATGCTGCGAGTGTTCTTGGCACACTGCCACATGATCAAGTCATACGTGAATATTTTTATATATAGTTTAGATTTTAGTTTTCTATTTAATTTAGTTTATACATTTCTATTAGCTTCATTTTTATAAATATTAAGTAAATATTTGCAAAAGATTGTTCGATGAAAAATTGTGAAATTATATTTAAATCCTGTTAAAGATTATAATGTATTTTATATAATAATTCCAAACGATTATCATGAATGAAACAAAGTATTTAAGTTTTATTACAATTATATCCTAATTGCCTAACTATTACTAGATAAGATGTTGTGAGAAATAAAATTGTACTAAACCAAAGAGTACTATTTTATATAGGGAAATAGTAAACACCTTACAGATGTGAAATCGAAGATTTTGTAAGAAGTAGTTTGTTTGATAGTTGTTTTTTTAATTTAATATTTTCTTAGTAGGCACAGATTCACACTGTGTTGCCAATTATTTGATAAACTATATATTGCCAACCTGTGACGAAGCGGTACAGATAAAGGAAGAGCAACATTAATGGTAATTATAGGCCTATTCCTGTATCCTACAAAGTTGGTATTTCCATATTATGATTGTCAGAACAAAAAAGAATAAGGTTATGGTTAGAATTAGTTAAAGCTCCAGCGCCTGGTCAAGAATTAGTCCAAACGACTGACGAAAAAATCTGGAGACAGGCAATGTTTTTGAAAACTTATTTTCCTCGCTATACAGAGGGGAAATGTTGCCAGTCTTCTTGGGACTGTCTCTGATGGGATGTCTAAAAGGAACATTTTTCGTTTATATCTTATCATTTAGTTTATTTTTTGAGCTATTATTTAACCAGTTTATAGAGACAATAGTAATAATAATGTTCGAATAGATCTTTTAAAAAAAATTTAGATTGTTTTTTTATAGTTTTTTTTTATAGATTCAACTGTATCAACCAATAACATCCCACTTTTTAGAAAAGGTATCTCCAGATTAACAGAAGACTGTAAGGCAATCAACAACAGATGCTCTTTTTTTGATATTCCAGTACTGTAAGCAATTGAAAATGGTAACGACGACTGATATCACCCTCTAACAATAGACCGGGTTGAATATCCCAGGGGTATATTGGCGATGTTTCTCTTCCCTAAACTTAGCTTTTGTACAATATTTAAAAATTCGAAGAACTTACCTTGAATACCGCGAACACTCACTATTGACCGCGCAGTCGATTTCGCAATTTCCTCTTAAAACCACGCGCATCCGTCAGTCTCCACGCAAGATCGGTTCACTACTGATCGAGGGTTTGGCCTTTACCTCACGACTTAGGATCTTGGCCAACTAAGATAGGTTACTTATTCTTGTATCCAATTTTGATTTGATTGAAATATTGTACTGATGTATTGTCCCTTGTCTTGATTATTTACTATTCGAATTTAAATTCAAAATATTTATTACAATAGAATAAAATACACATTACAAACAACAAAATAAATAATAAATTAAATTAAAGATCGAACGAATGAAGTAAGTAACAATCAGTAATGTAAATAAGTACTTATCAGTAGTCAACTTATCTTATATATGATAATAGAGGTATGTCTAACTATATTATATTAAATTATTTTTTTGGCTGTAAAGAGTTACTCGTTCAACAAACAAAATTTGTCATGTATGGACTTGTAGGTATATTAAAAGATTACATATTTGTGCCGTTTGCTGTAGAAAATTAGGGCCCATGAAGTCAAAAGCTAAAAAGTTTTTAAAAGACAGATAACACCGCGTCTTGTCGTCTCCTCCGGTGGCAAGTGGGCTGGTTCTTGCTTCGACCAAAGAATCAGTATTGCAATTCAACCGGGCAATGCACCCTCCATTCCACGCAGACCGGACTTATATCCCTATCTGGAGTAATATTCAAAATCAAAAATCAAAAATCAAAATATCTTTATTTTTCAGAATACTGTACAAAATAATAATGTGGTCTTATGCATAATTTCCGAAGCATTCTACCGCTAGCAGCATGAAAATATTAAACATGTATGTTATAAATCTAATATTACATATATATATATATATATATATATATATATATATATATATATATATATATATATATATATATATATATATATATATGTATATATATAGGTATGTATATACACATATACATACACACACACATACACATATATTCATTAATAACAACTATATAAAATTACTATTATATTTATATATATTTTTAAAATTTATATTATTATTATGTCAATCAATTTAAGTCAATAGTAATATTATTTTAATAATTTAAAATTTGATGTCAAATAAACATAACTAACAATAATAAATAGTTGCTAGGTCTACAATGTCAAATTATCATCGAAAATTCCTTGTTTGAATAATATGCTTTTTGTACCAGACGTTTAAATAACCTTCTTTGGAATTCATTGTTTCTTAACTGTATCAATTCATAGGGCAAATGGTTATAAATTCGTATTGCCATGCAGTAACAGTTCTTAGAATGTAGTTCTAAACGCTGTGACGGTAGGCATAATTTATTCTTGATTCGTTGGCTACGGTAGCCCATTTCGCCATTAGTTTTAAAGAGACTTGTGTATTTGCGTACAAATAATGACATTTCGTAAATATACAGGCTTGGTATAGTTAATATATTTATTTTCTTTATTATAAAAATATATATTAAAAATAATGAGTAGAATTTTATTTCTTGTAAGATTTGATATAATATTTTTCGAGAATATAACCTCAGTATCAAACCTGCCCTCACAGCCTTGGGCGAGGTTGCGACACGCGACTTAAAACTTATTTCGCATTGTGGTTTATAGAGTAATGTCAAATTTAATAGTATCTTTTTGCCCTTTTTAATACATGTTTCTTAAGATTTAAATTAGGTTGCTTAAGAAGTGTTGTATTGTGTAGAAACTTCTTTATGAGTTGGATATCCTATTTGCCAACAATTGTATGCTATCTACTTTAAAATATTTATCATTACAACACCTAGTACACTAAGTTTTCAATCTTCACTGCTAAAAATAAGCCAGATAGATAATAATTTATTTATTGCACAGAAAATAATACACGAGCTTAATGTCTAAAAACATTTAGGTTAGCTGTGAAACCTTTGGGAGATGTGAGCAGGGATTTTATAGTGCATGACCGCAAATATTTGAGATAAAGAGATTTATTGAGAACAAAACTTATAAATAACTAAAAAAAAATATTCAATTAGTATATTGGCTATTTTCGCTGCTGTTCCGACGAGTTAGCAAGATGAAATATAGGGTACCTAAATGTAGGTATTTCATTAATTCAGCTGTTGTTTAAACAACAACAGATGACAGCTTTATGATAGTAGTAGAGTTTATAGTTAATTATATTTTTAATAGTCACGATAATCTACTAATAATTTAGAATGTTCTTTTAAGATAAACAGACTAGTGGAAATTTAAGTCCACGCGAGTATTTCGCAACAAATGAATGTGGTCTAAACATAACTACATTCTGGTGAATCAAGTATTTGAAATCAATCACAAACATACATATTACATGCCAATTCAGCTGGTACTTTGGTTCTTTTAAATTTATTTATATAATATTGATTTTGGGAGGTAAAGACTAGAGATGAAACGGATAGTGGTTTGGCCGGATACCGGTTACCGAAGGTCGGCAAGCTACGAGGCTGGAGCGCCGGATATCCGGCAACCGAATATTCGGCCCTTTATCGCGTTACATGACGCGACCAGTTTGATTTGAAATAATTATTACCAACAAATGCAGAAAATTTGGTATTCATTCACCATAATTTGCCACTTGTTAATTTTGTGTATTAAGCTAATCAATAAAAAAAACATTTTTGTCAAGTGATTATTAAAATAAACTGTGTCCATAACGTAGTGTGGTATCATTTTCCTTGTATAAAATAATGAGAATATTTTGAATATAACTATCCGGCATCCGACCGGATACTCAGTTACTATCCGGTATCCGGCCGGATAGTTAAAATAAGGCCGGATATCGGATAGTTACCGGATATTTGTTTCAACTCTAGTAAAGACACTGGTAGAGTTCTACAAAGATTAGCAAGTACTATAAATGATAAAGAAAAAGATGATATTATGAATAACAAAATAAACATTAATAGATTTTGTGTTTCCTAAATGACGTGTTAAAAAGTAAATATGGATTTACATTATTTATTTGGATTGTGACGTAAGTAACGAATAGACATCTAATTTACATTAAAAATAAGCTTGTTGTTAGAATTGATTATGTATGTAGTTTTTTGTTTTAATATCAGTAAGCTCTTGTAGGTCAGGAAGTCATGTATTTATTTAATACTTCTATAGTTAGCCCTGTGACTAATAACGATTTGGCAAGTCTTTAAATGCAACGTTATTTTGAGATGTTTCTATAATCATTTAAGCACTTAAAACAAATAGACCTAGACCTTCACTGGTGAAGATATGTCTTCCAGAATATATTGCTGAAGCATATTGCCTATTACACTTTTTAAACTTTCGCGCACATTCATAATAGTTTTTTTATAATTTTAACGGGTCTTTACGCGATTTACCTTAGAGACGTCGGGAGAAATATGTCTCTAAGGTAAATCGCGTAAAGACCCGTTAAAATTATAAAAAACCATATTGTCTAGTTTTGCGGAGTTTTCTAGATGGGTTGGCTTTGTTGGATTGATTTTTTACTTACCTCAATCCAAACCAGGAATTGTAAAATGATAGCACTTTTAAAGCAGACAATAATATAGCATAACCTAACAAATGGTGCAAACAATAAAACACGGGTAAATATAAAAAAAGAATATTTATTGAATAATAAAAACTACAGTAATAATAAAAGTGTTGGTAAATCTGTATAATTGAGCAAAAACAATGATTTTACATGTAAAGTCACATTGAAGCGATAGAAGATTATAACCTATAACCCAGAAGCTTTGAAAATTGGGTCTAAATTAACTAATTAAGCTAGTTTTTCAGTCGATGACGAGTTGACGGAAGGAGCCGTCGATTCCGAAGAGTTCGTCAAAGTTGGTCGGCTTGCCTGGCCGGAGGGCCTCGTTGGCCTTCACATTCTCCTGCTCGGCGAACCAACCCTTGTACTCTTCCATCTTTTTCACCCAGAAGTCTGTGAAGAAAAAAGTTTATTGTAAACCAAATTTCACACGTGTTTGTGAAAATTGAGGAGTTATCATTATTGGTTTTAATTAAAATTTTGTAATCAAACTCCAACAATAAACTTCACACATTAAAACTTTACTTCATTATTTATTTAAACATTACTTAATTTATTAAGTTGAAACGCTGTTGGATTCTCAATAAATAAACAAATTGTATCGAATAATATACTTACTATGGAGATCATTCATAGGACCGGCGTTGCCACCATATTCAGATGGTAACATATCTTTGGGAACATGCTTGTAAAGTTCATTCACGTCGCTGTGCAGGAAAATCTGTAACAAAAGGAAACAATCAAATATACAATTAGCCGTTCAAGTACCTCTGATTAGGAACTATTAATCAACGCCTTTGTCATTATTTTTAATATCTAAAACTGCCTCCGTGGTCTAGCGGTTAAGTCCGTGGATTTAGACTCGGAGGTACCGGGTTCGATTCCTGGTCGGGACACAAACCTATTTATTCATGTAAATAAATACCTACATTTAATTAATATTTAATTTATTTGTGATATTTCTCGAATTTGATACGCTGGAGACATCGACGATATTGCCACTTGTCATGATTGGCCTATAGTAAAGTTGGCTAAATGTGAATCCGCTTATTTATAAGCGTGGTTTCTGACCACCCCGAAAGGGAAACGGTCGTGATAATATCTTACTTTTACTTCTATTAATCTCATTTATTAAGCTAATTATTTTAATTTTAGCATTATATGAATGGTAGTTAAAAATAAAATTAATACAATTACAATTGTTTCATTGGCCGACCATAAGTTGGCTCTCAACAACAATTATAGTGTGTTGAAATTAGTTTTTTTACGGTTATAATTTAACAAAAATATTTCATACAAATTTTCAGTTGTCACCATTGTATTTCTAGTGATTAGAAACTCGGCATTTAAATTGATATAAAGTGTGTAAAACCTTATTTTTTTTATTTTCCACCTGGTCAATCCAAATGGGGTTGAGCTAGTTTTTTAGATTAAGCTTTTGTTGCTTTTTACGACAGCCTAACGTGCAATGGGGTTGATTCTATACTCAAACGGAAGACCTAACCTAACTTTTATTAAATTACGATATATCTTAATTGTTTTAAATAATAATCCTAGGTACAATTTCATTATTTTGTCGACAAAAGAACGTACAGCAGCAGCTTGCATTAAACAATTCTTTTGATCTCCTGTAGAGTTCCCTGACACCACGAATTGTATAATAACTGGCTACTTAAACAAGCCATTCTTACAATACTTAAGGTACGTTATTAATGCGGTTTGTGTTTAAAAAATTGAAAGGTGAAAATTTACTATAGATCCTTGAAAACCCGTCTGGCCAGCGTGACGAGTATAGGCCATATTTTCCAGATATATGTTCTGGAAAGCCCATCTCCAGCAGTGGAACAACAATAATAATACATAGTTACTGCCTTAGCACCACAGATTTAAATTGTGTTAAGTTTAGTTTCTTGTGATAAGTGATTTGACTCATAAATAAATATGTAAATATAAAAAAATATGTTTATAAATAAAATTTAACTTCTGTTTATGTGTCTGTAAATCAAGTACTTAATTGCTAAGACATAAAGTGTGTTATCTTAGCACTAACCATTTTATATTAACTACATCTTCGTCTTCTTTAAATAAGTATTTTATACCATTAATAGTTCTTTAAACAAGGAGAATAATAAAGTCCCGTTTAGCCTCTTCTATATAACAATTGCTTGATCAATAAATAGGTAGGTATTAGTTTTATTAATTATAATTTAATTTAATAGATTTTACAGAAAGATATTTTATCTGCCAGTAATATGAAAGAGCGGGCTCGCCTCATGGCCGTTTCCACTAGAGAGTCAGGTCTTTGGTTACAGGCTTTTCCCTCAGCATCGGTTGGCACACTCCTTGATCGAAATACACTGACCATGGCGGTGTGCCTTCGTCTCGGAGCCCGGACTGTCCACCCGCACCAGTGTCGATGCGGAGAACCAGTCGATCATCTCGGACACCACGGGCTTTCTTGTGCTAGAAGTGCTGGCCGCATTCCTCGTCACGCGGCTCTCAACGACATCATCCGAAGGGCTCTTGTCACTGCTGGAGTACCCGCAATATTAGAACCATCTGGGATTGTGCGGAGCGATGGCAAGAGACCCGACGGAATGACTGTTGGGCCGTGGAAACTTGGCAGATCTCTGGTGTGGGATGCGACGTGTGTAGATACATTAGCTCCATCTCACATACAGGCGACCTCGTCAGGCGCGGGAAGTGCGGCTTTTTCTGCGGAGAACCTCAAATTGCGCAAATACGCTAACCTTGGTATCGGTTACGAATTTGCGCCGTTTGGGGTCGAGACGATGGGCCCATGGGGACCGTCAGCGAGGCGCTTGGCCAAGGAGTTGTCAAAGCGGCTGACAGAAAGGTCTGGAGACAGGAAGGCTGGCAATTATTTCTGCCAACGTATTAGCCTCGCTATACAGAGGGGAAATGTTGCCAGTCTCCTTGGGACTATCTCGGATGGGACGTCTCTAGAGGACATTTTTTATTTGTAGTTTAGTTTATTTTTAATTTTATTATTTAGGTAGCTTTTAATTTATATTAAATGTACTATAATTAACTTCGAATAAATTATATGGGAAAAAATTTAATAGATTTAACTGTTAGGTAGGTAAATAATTTGTTTATGTAATGTATAATATCTATTGCATGCCTAGTTTTAAATTTATACGCAATGGTAATTATGAGCAGGCCGTCTTCTCCTTTAATTAAAATCACATTTACTCTGTTATTATGTATGCATGTACTCAAAAATTGAAATATTGTTGATTTTGTTGGAGAACTTATAAATAAAAAATAAAACAAGCGATGGCGGTACTATGCCTGTTGCAATAGCCCATCGTGTATCACTAAATACAAATAGAGACTGTAAATTCTATGACAATAGAGAGAGAATTAATATGACAAACTGAATACAAATGGTAGAGTTACTTACCCTATCCCTAATCTTTTCCTTGATGAAGGGCTTGACGAACTGGATGATCTTGTCGACGAGAGGGGAGATGTTAATGACGTGCACCTCCCGAAGTCTCACTGGGTATGCTTCCTGAACACACCATCAACAATAATCAAACTTTAGGAAAAGTAACACAAGATTTTTTTATGAAGGCACGATCGATATATAAATAAATAATAAATAAATATTTCCAGACAGGTCACACAGCGCCATCTAGTTTCCGTGGTAAGCTACGAGGCTTGTGTTACGGAAACTAGATGGTTGATAAACTACATATTATACTTTATTTTTTGTAAATATATACATATTATACATATAAACACCCAGACCGAGACAAATCATACAATGTACAACTTGCTCCCGGTGGGAATCGAACCCACGACCTCCCGAGTTCACGGCAACATTTGTTACCACTAGACCACGGAGGCGGTCAATTATGAACATTGTTAAGCAAAACATATATGATAGTACAACGGTACGAGAGTAAATCGCGGCTTGGCAATTCTTCATTAGATTTAGTAAGTTTAGCCGAACAATAAATATTACGAGAAATAATAAAGATAAAAACCATAAAGTATTTAGGTTAAATAAAATCAGACAAAAAAGTTACAGAAAATATTTAAATCGATAAACAATTAAACATAATTGTAGATTAGATTGTTTAGGACTTAATGTATGCTGTACCATGTCCTTAAATACATTTAAAAAATATTAATTGTAGATTAGATTGTTTAGGACTTATGTATGCTGTACCATGTCCTTAAATAAATTTAAAAAAAATATTAATTGTAGATTAGTTATACATTATTGTATTATTGTATGTTAACCTGTTGGTTTTCAAAATAATCAATTGTTCAAACTAAAATGATATATTAACATTGTATCGCTATTTAGATTTAAAATTATATAAATTCTTAGACAAAAGTCGCAAGGCAAGGGGGGCCTTGAAGTACTGTATGACATTAAGTCATACCTACATTGCATGCTGAAGCTCTGTATGTGTATGTGTGTGTATGTATGTATCAAATGTACATATTTAGTTATTTAGTAGTCTTAGTTTTTTATTCTCGTATACTACTTATATATCTATATAATGTGTATTATAAAATACTCCTTTGATCCTAATCCAATTTTTTAAATCCTTTTTTTCATTTAACCCGTATTTCCCTAACTTTAGACACTGGCAAATTGTTACTAATACCATATTAAAAAAAAAATCTGTAAGACATCATGGTATAAAGAATTTAGAATGTTGTTTAGAAGTTTGGTCATTCTGCTGTTCGACACCGTCAACGTTCCTCTGATTGTGGCGTTAGAATGGCGTTTTATCTATAAAGGAGTAGCTAAGAAGTTGATTAACTCATTTACCTGAACGCAGACTAAGAATTTCTTAACGAGGGTAGGTGTGAACTTGGCGAAGTGTGCTGGAGTCGCCACTGAGGCATCCAGGATGTACACATCACCAGCCACTCCCTCCTTCTCTTCGGACAATCTCACGTCTCCCAGCATCAGAGCCAGCTTAAACGCATCAGCCACATTTGGAGTTTGGACGTCCTTTTCAAGACCTGTAAAAGAGAAATTTAGCTTTATTATTATCCTGTCATTGCCCTGTCCTAATAGTTTATTGTAGTTTGAAAAATAATAATAATAATAACGTTTATTGAGCTTTCTTATTGGTACCTATATACAAAGTTGAGTAAACAATATATAAAATATTCCCTGAATTTACATACATTTTGATTGAATGCAAACCACAAGGATAGGCAATTTTAAGATGGTCCCTGACTCCTAACCAAGATAACTTGTGTCCTAGGATGTCAGTCAGTTCCATATTGACTAATACTTACAGCCTCAGATAGCCAGCTCAAAAGGTATCATAAAATAAAATAAACAACGTAAATCAAAGTACAAAAGAGGTTCCAACACAACAGACCTGTAAAACGACACCAGCATAGATATTTTGTTATTATAGATTATAACTATTGTCATCTTAAAGCCTGTCTGTTGTTGTAGGAAACCCATTTATAATTTATTAAATACTTTACCCACCACCAGGAAAAATGATAAATAAAAACAAGCAATAGTTTCTTTTAAAGTTAATTAAAATGTTTACTTATAAACTATGAAAGTATGATTACCAGTCGATCAGTTACTTAAATACTTAAAATCTAAAATATAATCTACATTTTGAAATTGAGGTTTTTGATTGCAACAAAACGGGTATTAAACATTGAAGTGGGTCTTATTTATAATATACTTTAATTGCAAATCAGTTTCTAATTATACAGTTTCTAGAGACAATTTAATTTAACAATATAAACTATTTAATAATAATAAAAAAACAACTAAAATAAAATAAAGGGAAAAAAATATTGTTTGGGTTTTTTTTTATCGAATGATCATACAAAAATATTAAAATAAAATAGATTAAAAACGAATTATAAATAAGACTAAACTAAAAATACCTATGAAATTAATATTGTGGTAAATTACATCCATTTACCACAATTACTCTACCTCAAAAAAGGCCGGTTCGGCTGCTCATACAGCCGAATCTTAAAAGCACATAAATAAAATGATAACTTTGTGGCATTTGGGGTTGAAACAACTAACAAATTCGTGAAAGGGCTGGGTAAACGAATTTGTTAGTGCTGCGACCTCAAATGCCTTACCTAAAACAAAATCTTTCCCTTATTATTCAACGAGGAAATGCGGTAAGCGTTTTAGGTACCCTCCCTGGTGGTAAGCCCTAAGTTTATTTTGTAGAATAGTTTTAATTTAATAGATATTTTTAGTTTTTTTTTTCTTACAGCCCCTAGAACAAAGCGTCCTAGACCTCCACTGCTGGAGATGGGCCTTCCATAACTGGAGAATTTGGCCTACACTTGCCACGCTGGCCAGACGGCTTGGCGAGAATATGATGACAATTTATTAACGATTCCACAAGAAACCTGGACCGACGGCTTAACATGCTCGCCGAGGCATGGGAACGGTGGTGTTGTAAATCTATGACAAATGTACGTAAGAAAAGTGTATTTCTCATTGGTACATGCCGGGTGGGTTTGAACCTACCTTTGTAGGATTTAAGGTACGCGTTCTTACAACCGCGCTTTTTAATTTCATTTTTTTTTTTTTTTGTAAATTTAAAATGAATAAATTTACCATTTTTACATGTTAAAATAATTCATTGCACATTAAACAAAACATATACTTAACAAGCTTAAGGTCTAGTGCCATTTTATAACGGATAACCTTTGGCATAATGTATTTATTTATTTTAATAAATAATGAGAGGGGATTGTAAGCACTATGAATGGATTTAATTATCCAGTTATATAGTAGAGAATCAGAGAGATGTTACAAAATATGCTATAACTATGACGCAAAATAAATATTATAGACTTATTTTTTTTTTTTCATTATTATAATAACAAAAGCAATTTACTGCAATTTACCTACGTCATCATGAGTCGCGATAAATTATTGTTGCTTATGGAAGTGTTAATTTGCTTGTGCATAATATTCATTGCATTGTTTTCCGGATGCGTAATCTTTGTGTCACACATGCGTCAAATCATGTTAGTTGGGTCAAACGTTAAAATACATACACTTCATCTTTAGTATTATATTCCTTGCACGTCATTCCGCTGCCGCGTTAATATCACTTACGTCATTGCGCTGCCGCGTTAATATCGAAATATAATAGTAATAATAATACCCAAAATAAAGTAGGTACGTTTGGCTTATTTAATATCGAAATATAATAGTAATAATAATATCCAAAATAAAGTAGGTACGTTTGGCTTATTTAATATCGAAATATAATAGTAATAATAATATCCAAAATAAAGTAGGTACGTTTGGCTTATTTAATATCGAAATATAATAGTAATAATAATATCCAAAATAAAGTAGGTACGTTTGGCTTATTTAATATCGAAATATAATAGTAATAATAATACCCAAAATAAAGTAGGTACGTTTGGCTTATTTAATATCGAAATATAATAGTAATAATAATATCCAAAATAAAGTAGGTACGTTTGGCTTATTTAATATCGAAATATAATAGTAATAATAATACCCAAAATAAAGTAGGTACGTTTGGCTTATTTAATATCGAAATATAATAGTAATAATAATACCCAAAATAAAGTAGGTACGTTTGGCTTATTTAATATCGAAATATAATAGTAATAATAATACCCAAAATAAAGTAGGTGCGTTTGGCTTATTTAATATCGAAATATAATAGTAATAATAATACCCAAAATAAAGTAGGTACGTTTGGCTTATTTAATATCGCCACTCGTCATGACTTTCACACTTAGGGCGTTATTGCATTGCTGCGCACGGACACGCTAAGCACGCTGACTTAGCTTCGCCTTGTATGAAATATACGTACGTGTTAACATCTATTCCAACCCACGAAATCACACGAATTCGTTGGTCTTCATACAAAGCGAAGCTTAGTCCACGTGCGTAGCGAGTCCGTGGGTAGCAATGGAATTAGTCATCATGCTATGTTTTTATCTCTTCTTCTCTATTCTGCAACCGAACCATACACACATCACAGGCCACATGTTGTGCTTAGTATATATTTGAAGAAAAAAATAGCAGGACAAGGTAAAATATTCGAACGTAAGTACTCTGAGTTGCAGTAATCTCTGAGTCCCGCTGATATCCTCTGGGGATAACGAGGAAATGTCCGGGCGTGGACGACGACACTGTCTGTTATTATTATTATTATTTACCTCTCATAAGCACTACTCGGCGACCTTCAGGGGTAAGACCGGGTAGAGGTGGCATTTGTCTGAAAAAAATAAAAAAGTTTTTATAAAACCTTATTATGTTTGATAATATTGTTTATTAGAACAAAATAATGCAATTTTAATTATAATATTTGGGCGTGTTTGTTTTATTTAAAAAATGGCGATAGCATTCCATTAGTATAAGCGCAAACGTTATTAGTAATGGCGATGGCATTCCATTAATATAAGCGCAAACGTTATTAGAGTGGTAAGGGATGGAAACTTAAAACAAGCAAATGTTAAATTTTAATTCATATAGAGAGGCACTCCTAGAACTCCTAGTAGCTGTTACTTAGTCGCAAACGTTATTAGTGGATTTCATTATTTACGTCTTATATTGCGTCATAATTAAAAAATATTACTCAATTCTCAACTCTATAAGCGCTCGACCTTGACAGCGGCCGTGCAAATATCAACTTTAATAGCGTGATATATATAGTTAACGGATTCCATTATATGACGTTTGCGCTTAAGTAACAGAATAGGGCTGCAGGTCTCATTAGCGAGGCGGTGGCGCCCAGATCATTTCCCAAGGAATCGACGCTCGCCTCAATCTTTTAGCCAATGAAGACCATCAACGCCTTTCTCGGGACTTTGCCATGGTAGCTTTCAAAATTTGCAAGCTGAAGTGTCAGTGGTCCGGAATCATCGGTCGTCGATGGGGCAAAATGGTTCTTTAGTGAAGACCACGTACGCGGCGAACGAGTGCCTTCACTCCGTAGCCACGACTCAGACTTAGCTGTAAAGGCACACAGGGCCAACAGTGAGATAGAGACGGTTTATAGGATTTTAGTCCGTAGGCGCCCTCGGGCTTCACTAGGAAGCTTCACGGATGAGTCGGGCATGCGACCCCCACCCGCGTTGGCCCTTCAGGCAGGGGGCGTATCATTGATGATTTATTGTTTCACCGTCTATAAAAAAAAAAAAATAACGGGACGGATTATTTCCCGCCAGCTGAACGGATGACTTAAAGAAGGTCGGTGGTATGATGCCAGGGAGAATGAAAATATGATGGTGATTCTTCATAAAAAGCATGTTCATCGTTAATTTTAAATTAGCAATTCATCATAATATTATAATCGCTGTAGAATCATTATTTTTCTCAGCACATGACGTTTTGCATTGACCTGCTCCACACAAAGTTCACGGGCATCTTTGTTTTCTTATGGATTTAAACTTAGCGGAAAATAGATGGAAAATCTCTAATTATGATAACGTAATTAGAACAATAGCAGGTTTCAGATCGGCACTCAAAAGGCATATGCTAATATTACAAAAGACTTCACAGCAGCTTACCTAATCTTATTCTATTTATTAATTAATATACATTTTTTTTTTCTTGACTATGACTTATATTATTTATCATAATATTATTTATTTGTTCTATTCTAATTTGTTAAACATATATGTAAACTGTACATTTAATGCTCCTTCCGATTTAGTAAATGGTACTGTATATCTCTGCGACCCGTGACTCACCCAACATAAGGCATCAGCTGAAAATCAGCGCTGCAGACTCGGCTGTAGCATATGCTGAGCTGACCACCTATTAATCGCCACACCTGTTTGTATGTTTCGGTATATAGAATAGCTTACATTTAAATTTATTCCTTGCATGTTTTTATTTTTTTGTAACCATTCTAATTGTTGTGATAAATAAAGTTTGTTGTGATAGATAAAACAGTTGAAATAACTTTGAATGGCCGCCATGAAAATATTAAATATAGCAGATCCGTCACTGTTCTACGATCATGACAATTTGTTTTCGCTTGCTTAAACATATATGGATAAGCGAGCCAACCTTTGCAAGCTTAGCCATTGTAGGCATTTATTTAAAAATTGTATAGGGTTTCATTTTACCCTGACACAGTATAGAGTAATAAAATAATTAAAATATATATATATATATGTATATATCAACTAGACCTAATAAAATAAATATAAATAAAAAAATGGTGTTCTTCGCGTAATTTTTCACGGACATGTCAAGTGCAAGTTTTTGTTTTGTAAATTACCTTACTGTGGATATTGTTAGTCAAAAGTGGTGTTGTTTTGTTTAATAATAAGCTACAATGTGAATAATTATGGAAAACGATAAAATGGACTTTAAATATGGGGCACAAGTTGCAGTTTATTTTTTGCGGTTTTCCTGCGCTGTAAACTCTCATATTATACCCGACGTGCTTGTGCTATAGACTTTTTCGTCAGTCGTTTGGACAACTCATTCGCCATATAGAATTTAAGTTTTAAATTAATGTTGCCGAATTAGATAGTTAAGACTTACACCATCGATAGGATCTCCTGGAGTTCTGGACGCGTGACATCACGATCAGTGAAGAATTCTGGCACGGCGGCTCGCATCGTGAAGTACATGTCCAGCTTTCTCTTGCACTTCTCCAGTGAGAACTTGCAGCCGCGGAGGAAGGTCATGATGCGCTGGTCATCTGAAAAAATAAATTATATTGGTGTGGATCTTACCACGCACAGTTGCATCACCGATGATCGTTCCGAACCAAGCTCAGAGCGCTTAAAATAAATATGATACTAACAGTCGTTCCGAATCAAATATCACGACTTGGATACTCAGAGCGTGATATCAATTCGGAACGGTCTAAATCATATTTTCATTCATAACATGATAGTTTTTTTTTAATGTATGGCGGAAAATTGCGGATTCCATATCTTTGAGTATAAATAAACTCTTTGAGTAAAATCTTTGAGTAAAAACAAACATACATCGGTTTATTCATCTTTATATGTGTAAAGTTTAATGTTATTAATTTATTTTGTTCTTTTAAATTAACTTGCCATGGTACAGACATTATTTTTTTTTACTTCCTACTTAAATATTAATTATAAATTTGTTTTAGAAGTTTATACTAACAGCATAAACGAATTACAATATTAAATAACTTTCAAAGAAAACCTAATATTAAATAAACTTGAAAATGGCGCGCGACATAATGACAAAAAACTGACAGCGCTCAGAGCGATCTACCTCGATATCGTGAGCAGTCTAAGTGCGAGGAATAATGTCATTTGTGACGTCACATAGCTTTGGCAAAACAGTTTATACAGGTCTCGGAACACCTTTAAGCGTGCTTAGGTTACTATTATCGTGTCTCGGAACGAGGGGTATATAATTCATATAAAAATTGACATATGTTGACGCGAGCAAGACAGAATGCATAGCACGATAGCTAGCTTACTAATTACTTCCGTTTAAAGTGCGTCAGTTAGACGTAGATTTCTAGTACGACTAGTACCTAATGTATTCGTGGCGTATCTTTCTTTTTTGTTTTAATCTAAGCATCGGAGTTTTTTTTTATTCTCTAGGGATCTCCTTACCCCATTCGTCGGGTAGATGGGGCTCCTTCTTGAGCCATTCCTTGATGTGTGCCAGGTCGGCGTCTTTGGTGTCTGCCTTCTCATTCAGTTCCTCGCGGATCTTCTGCCACATCTCACCGGCTGGCTGTTCCAAAGCCATCTTTGGTTCTGTATCTCTTGGCTCTGAAAGCGAAAAGAAATTGGGGTTAGATTGGTTTTGTACTGGTTTGTTTGGGTGATGAAGATTAAACGCGAAATAGGTCCCGAAGAATTTTGCTGTTAATTATGGGGATGAGGGTGGTAAAATAACACAAATTAAATTCGCAATCATTAACATCACAGCCCCTAAAACACAGAGTCCTAGACTGTTGGAGATGACCTTATCAAATTTATTTGGAGAGTTCGGCCTACACTAGCTACGCCGACCTGACGGGTTGGCGAGGGTCTAATGTTAATATTTAATGACAATTTATTAACGATTCCAGAAGTTGGTACTCGTATTAGTGGTACCAGGACCGATGCCTTAACTTGCTCTCTAAGGCACGGGAACTGTGGTGTTGTAAATCTATGACAAATGTACGTAAAAAAAGTGTATTTCTCATTGGTAGATGCCGAGCTTTGAACCCACCCATTTTAGGATTTCACCACCGCTCTTAAATTTGCAAGGGCCAAAGTTAATTTAATATTGGTTGCAGATAAATTCTCGGTTGTATTAACGCTTTCAACCCAAACTCAACGAGAACCAAATAACGACCAAAGAGAAATACACATTTCTAACGTAGGTGCATTTGTTATATAATTACAACAACCAACTGGCCAGCGTGGCGAGTTCAGGCCAAATTCTCCAGATATATATTCTGGAAGGCCCGTCTTTAGCAGTGGATGATGTCTGAGGACTCTGTGTTCTAGGGGCTGTGATGATAAAGAAAATGTATGAAATATATTTTTTCGTAATAACAATACATTATACATTGCAATTATTACATAAAACATTTCAATATTGTAAAAATAGACTAATAACTAAGTATATGTCGAAATATCTCCACGTAGTTTGCACATCGACCAAGGTCTACGATCGTGTGGTTTTTCTTTCACAACCCGAAGCCCTGCTCTAAATGTACCATAGCGAAAACATTTGGAATCCAATACCGGTTTTACACAAACAAAATAAAACTAGGTTCATACATAACACGAGATGTATATTTTAGTTTCTTTTTGACTTGGCAAACCAAATAAATATATAAGGTAGTATTTTATCTGCTTAAAATCACGTTTTATAAGGAATTTTACAATCAAGTTTATAACTACGCCAATACGTGATAGTTTATTAACATACTTGAACATAAGTACTTACGTAAAATAACAATTACAATAGTTATAGGTACCGACAGCTAAAAAGAACGCTGGGGCAGTCTCGACATTAAATAGCAATGACTAACTATGAGTATAGCGATTTAAGGTGGCTAATGATGAGCCTTTCAATAAATAAAATCACGTGGTCACTTTCCAAAACTTGTTTATGACTATTGAGAACGTACGTGTATATATTGTTTTTTAAACAATGTCACAGCCTTGGATTACGTCTAAATTCATTTACTTTATTTTGCGTTGCGCCGATGTCAGCTTGATAATCTTGTCGCGAATGTTAAATGCAATAATTAATCATCAGTCTGCTAAATAATTGGACGCAAGTCTATTCGAATATAGTTCGATTAAAACGGGCGTGCGTTTGGATGTATAGTAGACTACCTTTATTCATAAAAAAAGTCGGAATCGTATCGAATTTTACATTAAATTATCGATTTTAAACTGAATGAAAGAATTGGGCCTAAGCAGGTCTGCCGTCAATACATTTATGGAACGAGCTTCCAAGACGGCATTAACGGAATCATACAGTATTTGATTGGGTAGGGAGAGGAGTAGAATGGTGGATAGTGAGCGTATTATCGCGCAATAAAATAAAAAAAGGGAGGTCGCAAGCCCGAGACACCATTCTTCTCATCTGTCGGTGGATTTAGACTCGGAGGCACCGGGTTCAATCCTAACGTCCGTAATGATACTTTATTTATTTCTTTTTATAATTATTAATAAATAATAATCATCACGAGCATAACCTTTTGATAAGTGGTAATCTTGTCGATGTCTGTACCAAATTCGATTAAATATCAAAAAGAAGTTATTGTGTCCTGACCAGTAATAGAACGCGGTACATCTGCGTCTAAATCTACGGTCTTAACCGTCAGACCATGGAAGCAGTTATTAATGCATAAATAAAAATAAAAATGAATATTTTGGTTAAACATAGGAACATTAATAAACTACCTAATTATTATTTTGCCGTTGACTTTCACCTTGCTAAAAAGAAAATACTAATTCGACATGGAATTTTACACTCTATTTCAGTGAGTTTTAAGTCTAAAATCGTAACTTCGTACTCTCGGTTAGTGATTATAAGAAAATTTCTTTTGTCATGGGTTGAGCGATTTTTTATTGCGCGGGCGCAAGCATCGCTCCAATTCACGGTTTTAATTGTATTTAATTACAGCTTAGTGATTTGATTATAGAACTCAAACATAACTCAAACTGCCTACCGTGGTTTAGCGGTTGATACCCTGGATTTAGACGCGGAGATACCGGGTTCGAATCCTGGTCGGGACAAAATAACTAATTTGTGATTGTGGTACGCTAGAGACATCGACTGTGTAACTTTGTATGGCCTTACGTTAAACTAATATAACATTTCCTATGAAACCATATGAAAAAAAAAAATTCTATACAAACTGTTAATTTTATAATAGCCAATTTGTATGGATAAAGTATCATCACGACCGTTTCCCTTATTCAGAAACCACGCTTATAATGAAGCGGATTCACATTTAACCAATTTTACTATAGGCCAATCATGACAAATGGCAAGTGGCAAAAAATTAAATATAAATTAATGTATTTATTTATATTAATAAATATATTTGTGTCCCGACCAGGAATCGAACGCAGTACCTCCGAGTCTAAATCCACGGACTTAACTGCTAGACCACGGAGGCAGTCATGGAGAAGTCGAAAAAATATGTCGTTTCTTATTTGTTATGTTTAGTATCTTTTAGAATCACTTATTAATCAAACCTAAGACCATTCAATGTATAGTATAGTAAAGTTGGTTCAATGATAATTCGCTTTATATACGCTGTTTCTATTAATTCATTGTAGCAATGAGATTGAAGAGTTTGTCGTCGGCCTTACTAGACGTTTATTCTATCGGGCCGACAACTGACACTTCAAGCATCTCCAGAATATCGCTCCGTCTTGCGCTCAGCCCCCCACGGGAGACCACTTCCTAGGGAAGTGCTCCTGGAGGAGAGCTGAAGTAGCCGAATCCCTGGGTTCATGAGCCACACGGGCGCTGTTATACCACTAACAGTGTCCAGCACTAAAGGTGCATGAATTACCAGCGGTTGATTACCCATTGAGATCCTGCAAGGGAGAACAGGGGAATGTCCCTTCCCCAAACCCAGGCCCATTAGAAATCCGAGTCTAGACGACCCCACTGTCTGTCCTAGTGCGTATCATAAGAACTGTCATTTCACTAAAATTCAAATAGATGGCGCTTTTAAAACTGAAGTTATTCCTGAAAAATTTAATCGTTTTCAATTCGAACTAAATATTGATTCTTAAAAAAAATATGTCGCTGAAGAAAATAACAAAAATGAAGAAAAAATACTATAAATAGCCGTCAAAACAAACTAGACACTGAAATAATTTTGAATTTTGAAGTTTTACGTCAGGGTGACCCGACCCTTAAAGTAAAGTAACAACAAACTTTAACAAACAATCCTAATATCAACAGTCGTCAAAACAAACTAAACAGAGTCACAATTGAGAATTTTGAAGTAAAATACAAACAGTATAAAAGAATTACAATATAAATTAAAACTACTTAAAGGTAACAATTAAAATAAATATAAACTAAACCTAATAAAAAATAAACTATAAGTAAAAAATGACCTCTAGAGACGACCCTTCAGTGATAGTCCCAAGAAGACTGGCAACATTTCCGCCTCGGCTGCTCATATAGCCAAATCTAAAAAATCCCTCCAATACAATATCATTCAACATTGACATTTGACTATATATCCACAATTTCGTCACAACGAAATGCCGTATAGTTACTAGGTAGTCCTCAAACTAAACATTTTAATAATAATATATTCAATTTAATAGATAATTACAATCCAACATAATAAGCTAAATAAAATAAAAAATACTAAGCCCTTAGATTAGTTTATAGAACAGATTTTTTCTAGTGTTGTGATAATTGGGATGAATACATACATATGTTCAGGCCAAATCCCTTGCAGTGTATGGCAGAGATAATTGAGCGCCACTTGTCACGATCACGACATAACTCTTTCGCTTCTTCGACATTCATCAACATCTTCATACATGACCTTTTGTTTTGACAGCTTTTTAATGCACCTTCAGCTATTATTTTATAAATTTGATTGTGATACTCGATTCTTGATCTGCCAGGGCCTCTTTTACGCACAACTTTCGCATTATATCAAATCAAATAATCAAATAATCTTTATTTTCAATCAGTTATACATGAGTCTCAATCAGGGGCCTGAACAAGGGTCTCTGGGACGCCTGGATCTCTGGACACCCTGCACTTCCGGTTGCAAACAATATCTGGCACGTCAATCTCACTTCGCTCATCCTTTCAACATGCCCGAACCATTGGAGCATACCTTTCCCTATTTTTGTCCCTATGCTTTCCTTTATACTTAAATTAATTGGATTGAAGTAGGATTGAAATTAAAAATCAAGAATAGCCCAACATTCATCGTCTAATAATCGCATGCTATTACACGAAATATCTCAGTTGCGTGTTAAAAAACAACAAAAAACAGACGTACCTATGCAATTATCGAATAATATCTACTTAGTTAGACAGAGAAAGGTAATTATCGAATTAGTGCGATAGAAAAAGATAGCATTAATCGTGCTCACGAGATAGAGTACGATCTTGGAATGATAATTGATTTAATTGGCCCGCAAATAGGACATGGAGATATTAAGTTACATATTTTGATTGTGGAGAAAGTCTATTCGTCAAATTTGCCGAGCGTCATACTAGTGTGCTAACTATAATAATTAAATAATAATAATTATGTATTTACTTTACAAAAAATGTCTTGGAACTAGTTACATTTAAGTATCTTAAGAGTACACTGGTAATGAAGAACCAGAAAATAAATACAATTAACAAATTGTTGGAACCCTAACCCTTATTTATGTTGTTTATTTATAAAAATCTTTATTGCACTTAAAAACGATTCGGGTCACTGGCTACATGCCATCCTCAGAAAAATAAATAATAATAATAATATGTATTCAACATATTTGTTCATGTGGCAGCTTCGTTGACCAGCTTGGTTACCACGGCCTGTCTTGTCAGAAAAATGTTGGTCGTCGTTTCCGCCACGGTTCTGTTAATAATGTAATCCACCGGGCTTCGGTTACTGCCGGGATCCCTTCGGTTCTTGAACCGTCTGGGATCTCTGTCTAAGCGGCTGGTTAACGTTGTATGTGGCAAGAGGGCTGGCTGTTTTTACGCGCAGCAAATCAGCATCGCTGTGCAGCGGGGGAACGCTGCGAGTGTTCCTGGCACACTGCCACATGATCAAGTCATGGGTGAATATTTTTATATATAGTTTAGATTTTAGTTTAGTTTATATATTTCTATTAGCTTAATTTTTATTATTATTTAAATCTTAACAGTACAAGGGTAAACTTAATGCCGACTCGGCATTTTATACTACTGTGAAATTTAATGCCCAGGAAAATAAGCTTTACCTTTGCCAGGTGGGTTACTGATGTACCAGGTATTGTATTCTCATAGGTACTGATAACTAAATTTAAAAGGTTATTATTAACTGATCGTTGTGGTGCAGTTCTGTATATGTTTTATTTTGTAAATCTGATATAGCTGAGTTTTCCTTGCAGATTCCTTTCTCAGTCAGATTAAACATTAACAGGTCACTCAGATTTGCTAAGCTGCTGGTCTTCTGCTAACAGCTTACGTATTGGACCACTTTGCTGCTTAGTCTTCTACTAGCAGGAGTAGAATCATTCAAAATAATTAATTTAATGACGTTTTATAAATGCCTGTAATAGGTTTACGTGAATAAAGATATTTTGACTTTGACTTTACCTAACTGTACAATATATTTTTTTTAGTGAGTTAGACAACGGCAAGTTTTAATGTATAGTCGATTCAAAAAATAAGGTGTCCCTAACCTTTAAAAGTTCAGTTGAAATTTAATATACAATTAATTACGTGGTTGGGATTTTAACTGGCAAAATTAATACTTTGATAAAGTTTGTATAGATGTGTGTGACTTGCATTTCTGATTACGAATAACGTACCTACTGTTACGAGTGGAATATTATTTACTTTTTTGCCTGAACTGCCTCCGCGGTCTAGCGGTTAAGTCCGTGGATTGAAACTTGGAGGTACCGGGTTCGATTCCTGGTCGGGACACAATAATATTTATTAAATAAAATAAATTAATATTCAATTTATTTGTGATATTCCCAAGTTTGGTACGCTGGATACATCGACGAGGTTGCCACTTGTCATGATTGGCCTATAGTAAAATATGTGAATCTGCTTATTTATAAGCGTGGTTTCTGACCACCCCGAAACGGAAACGGTTGTGATAATACTTTACTTTTTACATGTGACATCGCGCTCACCTGCTGGAAATGACTTAAGGTAAGTCTTGTTTCAAGCGGTGTTATTTTTATGTAAATATCACCACGGCAAGCTTACAATATTAGTTCTCCTTGAAAGTAAAAATTGGCATTTGACATCATTGCAAATGTCACACATTTTTATCGAAAATAACGAAAGGTGGTTGGCGGGCTGATGAAAGTTAATTGCCCAGTCTGCAGGGGGAGGGAAGTATCCACCGTTTGTGCCGATAAATCCAGTAAAGTTTATCCACACGTCTAGGGATCAGACTCGAATTCCTGAGTGGCTGATTTCAGTTGCCAACATTCATTGAGCTCGCGCGACACTTTCGTGGGCGCAGTCACATGTCGTGTTAATATTTAAAAAAAGAGATGTATGCGAGGTTCAAGAATGGGACATAGGGATGGAAATGCACCTGACGCCAGCCACTGACCACCGAAATCAGTCCCTATAATTATACCGGTCTAGCTTGATTAACTCCAGGTTATAGGAATAGGGAACACATTAGCTGGCAGAGCATTCCACACCTTAGCGTTCGACAGATGTAAGAGTCTTTAAATTTATGAGTACGCGCAGGGATAGTGGCTACGGTATGTGGATGTATATTTTGGCCAGGATTTTTTTTTTACTTATTAAAGTTTTTATGTCATCATCATCATTACTGCCCATAGAACACAACGTCCCAGACCTCCACTGCTGGAGATGGGCCTTCCAGAGCATATATCTGGAGAATTTGGCCTACACTCGCCACGCTGGCCAGACGGCTTGGCGAGGATATGATGTCAATTTTTAATGACAATTTATTAACAATTCCACAAGTTAGTATTAGTGGAACCGGGACCGACGGCTTACTACAGGCATTTATGAAACGTCATTAATTTAATTATATTGAATAATTCTACTCATGCTAGTAAAAGACTAAGCAGCAAAGTGGTCTATTAAGTAAGCTAATAAATTAGTAAGATGACCAGCAGCTTAAATTACAGTGACCTGTTAATGTTTAATCTGACTGAGAAAGCGGTCCAGTTAAGTTTATTGTTTTTTTCAAGTCCCGTTTTTATTGCTTCCTCTGTACTATGTAATTCTATCTACTCTAGATTTCTGAGAGTATTAGGTATGGAATGGCTAACGGACAGTGTACCGCAAGTGAGATTTCCAATGAAACTTTAATGATAGTTGAGCACGGCACTCTGAGTCACGATCCCAACCACTTTCTGAACGCCTATTCTTAGAATGTTAATCGATTTCAAAGCCATATCGATTTAAAATCAAACCATTATTAAGGATAAGATCAATAACGATTTGACTTCATGAATATTAAATATATATTTTTTGTTTTCTTTCACGAGTATTTAATCATATTTTTATAGTTTTTATTATTCTTTCTGTTCCTATCTGTGGAGACCAATAATTAATCCTTTGCATTTACTATAACTTATGTAATAATGTATTTATGTATTGTAGGTGTTACTAATAGTTTATAAATGAAAATAAAAATAGGTAATATATATAAAAATCGAAAATAACCAGGAATTTGCGATGTCTTATTACTGAATGTTAAAAAAAATAAAAAAAATACTTCAGTTGCTGGTCGGGATCACAAAAAAAAAGTGACATTTAATGAGTCTGGTCGCTGGAGACATCGACAAGCTTGCCACATAATGCATATAGCAGAGTTGACAGAGTTGAGTTTTAGCGTGGTTTCATATAATGATATAGATATATAGATATGATAATGATGATGGTAAACAAAACATTTATTTTAAACAATTAATAACTGTAATAATATGACACACTCAAAGCGCATTTTAGAACGGAAAGACAGCCGCGGCCGCTCGCCCGCCCGGGTCCGCCGTTGACAACAACTGCATGCCTTTTAGCATGATACTCAGTTCGCACGGCAATAAGCGACAATTGTCATACAGTTTCGATAATTAGGTGACAGTCGATACTCTCGGCAAACAGACCAATAGGCCAAGCATATGCTAGATTGAGATTTCAGATCTAGTAAGCCGAAATACAATTATTATTATTTTTTAAATTATTTATTTCACAATTTTAAAATTATACGCCTAACTGCATAGCAGTTTGTTGGCGAATAGTACACTCTTTTTTACAGTATTTTTTTTACACTATATTTGTCAAAACACAAAGTTATTTAACATTAAATCACATTACTGTTAGTAGTTAGTATTTACTTAGCAAAAACAACTATACTTTTTTATCTCAAGTAGATGTAAGTTATTTTTCGGCTCTATAATTATTAGTCTTTTGTTGGATTGTAAACATTTTTTATTCTAAAATTAGACCATGTCTATTGGCCAGTATTTTTCCTATTCAATCGAAAACACACAATCATGTCACAGTGGAAAGCAAAAATTTTTAATGCGACATTATAGGAACTTTACAGAAGGCATTTTTTTGTGATAAACCTTTGTATTTCTTAACTGAACAATTATCGCTAAATAAATAAGACATACATTGCAAAAATAAATGTTTACATCCCCTATTGTTTGCACAATCCAATATTTTCAAAGATTTTCCAAGTCTGAGAGTACTTTGATAGTCACGGACATTTTAGCGATAAGAAATAAATCATAATACGTATTTGTTTTTTTTGTTTTTTTTTTTGTTCTCTTCTCCCGATGGATGTAGAATGAGATGATAGGGAAGGCAAAGGGTCTAGCCCATACAGCCAAGTCTGACGTAATATATCTTTCTTTTTAATGAGTTAATGAGGTCATCATCAAATTCCAGATGCTGCAGAATTTGATGCTTTTCTTGGAGTCACTCGCGGCACCATAACTCAAACACGTCGGGTAATATATGGGAGTTGACAGCGCGGGAAAACCGCAAAAAATTAACTGCAACTTGTGCCCCATATTTAAAGTCCAGTTTATAGTTTTCCATAATTATTCACATTGTAGCACATTATTAAACAAAACAACAACACTTTTGACCAATAATATCCACAGCAAATTAATTTAGAAAACAAAAACTTGCACTTGACATGTCCACGCAAAATGGCGCGAAGAACTCTGTTTTTTTTTTTTTGCATCTTCCGCAGTGGAGGTCTAGGACGCTGTGTTCTAGGGGCTGTAATGATATTTGGTTTAGTAAATTAGAGGAAAAACGTTATGTTTTTGCTATGTTTCTTTGTCAAAAATTAGGTATAAGATAGTGAAAATATATCCAAAATATCCGTAATATTTTTTCATAGAAAGTTAATAGACTACAAAAGTTAATTCAGATTTGAACATCTCTGAAAATATTGGATTGTGCAAGCGAGAGGGATGCAAAAGAGTAAAACCAATGAGAAATACACTTTTCTTACGTACATTTGTCATAGATATACAACGCCACCGTCGCGGCGTCGGTACTGGTTCAACTAATAACTTATGGAATCGTTAATAAATTGTCATAAAAAAAATATATCAGACTCTTACCAATATGAGATATTGATATATTTTTTGAGAAATTGTCAAGGACTCTATGTTCTAGTGGCTGTGATGATATTGAAGATGTTTTTTTTTTTATGTGACTTTGCGCCCACCTGATGATAAGTGGAAAAAAGATGTTATGAGGAAAAAATAAAAAACATATACATATGTATAATATATAACCTATTTACGTATTTGTATATGTAATAGTAAGTATTATTTTTATGTATTTGTTTTATAAATTGTTATTTTATATCTATTATTGCTACTAATATGAAAACTGTCCTAATGCTCTAAAGGTTTGGCTGTCAGAGAATGCCTAGAAGCATTAAGTCCGCCTTTGTACATAGTGCAATTAAGTTTTTAAATAAATAAATATATAAGTGGCCTGCTGCCTCCGTGGTCTAGCGGTTAAGTCCGTGGATTTATACTCGGAGGTACCGGGTTTATTAATGTAAATAAATATATTTAATTTGTGATATTTCTTGAGTTTGGTACGCTGGAGACATCGACGAGCTTGCCACTTGTCATGATTGGCCTATAGTAAAGTTGGCTAAATGTGAATCCGCTTATTTATAAGCGTGGTTTCTGACCACCCCGAAAGGGAAACGGTCGTGATGATACCTAAATAAGTGGCGCGCGAGGTCGATGAATGTTAGATTCAATTATTAATTAAATTACGAGATCGCCACATGTCTGGCAGTGCCGAGTGTGGAGATCACTGTAATATGTTTCGATTGTAAATTAGTTTTTTTGACAATTTTTTTTTTTCTTTTTTCTAGAAACTGGAAACAGACACTCATGACTGACATTAGTGCCTAACACTATGTCGGTTTGACATGAAGTAGCCACCTATAAACTTATTAATTTCGCCAAGCTTTTTAAAGTATATAAAATAGATTAATATTAATAAAGGAAAAAAATGAGAATTTGATTATAAAAAAAAATACAAATTATAAATAATTAAATTTTATTTACTCTGCGACCATAGTCCAGCAATTAGACTCGAAAGAATCGGGTTCGATTCCTGGTCGGTATACAATAATATTTCTCGAGTTTTGTACGTGCATGGACATAATGGTAGAGTTGTATAATTGTAATTACATATTTTTATTTTACAGGTTTCTGATTACCCCGAAAGGAATACGGTCGTCGTGATACTTTACTATTTAAATTATATTTATTTTAAATAAACCTAATAAATATAATTAAAAAAAAATGTCTGGATTGTGAAGTGGCAAATCGCCTATGTACTTGCTGTACCAGAACCAAGATATTATGTTTTATTTTGTTTTTTTCTGCCAGGAATCGAACCCGGTCTAAACCGATTAACAGCTAGAACACGGAGGCAGCTTAAAAGCGAATTAAACTTATTTAACTCATTTTCTAAAACAACTCTATTTTCCTTATCGAACGAATTAATGCCTTTTTTGATTAGACAAGACCATGAACCAATCAAGGGGCAATTCTTAAATGTGCTGAGATGCATACATCAAATTTTATCACTTTACTTTGATACCACTTTTCACACTACTTTTAGTTAAGTCATTCACTTTTATCGACAATAAAGTTATGGCGAGTCGTTTGTAATTCAATCAATTTTATCGCTTTCCAGAACGCCCCCCTAAACCAATCAAAAACACTGCACATACATAATAAATAAACAATAATCACCTTCAAAGTTGAATATTAAATCACTCGCCAAACGCTCGCAAACTTGGTACACACTTGAACTTGAACGCAACGTTTTCGAATTTTAAAATGAACACACGAGAAAAATAACAGTTTTTTGAAATTTTGAATTTGGAAAATGGAAAGCGCGGGACGTTCGCGCGCGCCTGCTCGAGTGCGGATGGCCGCTTAGGCGCGCTCTTTTTATTATTTCGTCACGGACTGTGAATCCGTACGTGCAACTGCAATTTGGGGGAATGTGGGGGTTTAGAATGTTCTACGGCCTCAGCTTATCCTATTTTTCATAATGTATATCACTATTCAAACCCCTATTGCTGACACGGCCCTTTTACAGCCATTAATATTAAATTAAGTTGTCTTTTTTTTTTAATATTATAGCACGACATGTGACCTTGCGCCCACCTGTTGTTAAGTGGCGCGCGAGGTCCATGAATCTTAGCTGACATCAGTGCCAAACACTATGCCGGCTTGACTAGGGATGATGGTAATTCGAGCCTGATCCCGAAACGTGTGGATACACTTTACTGGGTTTATCTGCACGAACGGTGGATACTTCTCCGCCCCAGCAGACTGGGCAATTTACCACCGCCTACCACCTAATTGTTGTTCTCTTTGAAAGTATGTGCCATTTTTGCTATGATGCCAAATGCTTGCCATGGTGATAATGTTTAATTTAAGATTTTGTTTTTAATAATAAAATAAAATAATGTTTGTTAACCTAACTACCTTACTAACTACCTTTTTTTTCTAAATAAACCAGTATTTTATAATATTATTTGTTTTTGCATAATATAATTCTAACAAGCTGGAAGTAAAAATGTTTCTTGATATTTAATTCTTTGTTTTTCTAAAAAAAAAAAATTGATGATCTTTCAATGGCAGCAAATTTTACTATTTAGTTTAGAAGTTTAGTTTAGTTTAGAAAACCTGTGTTTTTTTTCATTCATTACAGCCCCTAGACTGTTGGAGATGGGCCTTCCAGAATATATATCTGGAGATATTGGCCTACACTCGCCACGCTGGCCAGACGGTTTGGCGAGGAAGTACACCTGTGTGTACGGTTATGTATATTTGAAGTAAAAATCTAAATATCTTTATCCACTTGTCATTATTTTAGTGATTATACTTCTCCTAGCACCCGTAATCCCGTAAACCCGTAATTAGTAGTTAGTAAGGTAGTAGTTGGGTAGAACTTAAAATGAAAACATTGTTTAAAGTTATCTAGTTTTAAACATCTCTGTTTTGTCTGCGAAGTCGTTTCGTTTGCGAACTTTGTAATAATAATTACAATTTGAAAGTGTTTTAATTGAAGGTTTGAATTAACTCTCTGAAAACTTAATAAACCTTCTGGGCTGTTTATTATTATAACTGTAAAAGAAGATTTTAATTGTATATAGCAGGGATGGTCTGCTCGATCGTCTGCTATACTTGCTATGTGTTTGGCTTGTGTAAGTATGATCATGTCTCTCAATTTCGCGTTCAGTTAAAGTGGCTCAATATCCGCTTTCGTAGGTCTATCCATGTTCTCACCTTACTTTATAACATTCTTAATAATCCTAATACTCTCTCCCTCATACCTTAAATCCCACTTCGAATTCCTTTGTAATACGCACAACTGTGCCCTTCGCTCCTCTTACAACAACCAACTTGAGATTCCTTCTCATTCCTCAACCAGATACACTGATTCCTTTCCTGTATCTGCGGCTCGCCAGTGGAATAAGTTACCCTTGGCCATTAGACGTGCACCATCTGTCAGCGTCTTTAAACGTTTGATAACCACATCGTTCCTGGAGAAACAGAATAAAACACTATTTAAATAACTGTGTATTTATTTAAGTTACAATGTATATGATGTACTTGTATGTATAGTTTATGTATGTAGGAATAATGTGTAGTATATTAAAATTAGTAAGTAACTTGTTACCTGTATCATTTTTTTTTTTAATGTTCTTCATCCTGCCTATCACCTTACTCGATCCCCAAGGTTAGCTGGTAAAGAATGCCTACTGGCATTATAGCTCGCTTCTGTACTATTTTTAAGTGCATTAAAGAATTTATTAAAAATAAATGGTTCTTGGATGGAACCCAAAAACGTACATCAACACTGGCATATTTTTACGTAGTTTTATGCAATTTATATTTAAGCAAATGAATAATAAATAATAATAATATATACATAGGTCCTTACATAAAATTGACGGTTTTTTGTTTGGAATTCCAAATAGTAATTTATTTCGAATTAAGGCTTGTGTATTTGTGTTTTGAATTTAATGATTCATTTGTTTTCACGCCATTAGATTTTTCTTTGACATCGGTCTGTTCACAATATGGAAAATTAAAGGTATCGCGTTATTTACGTATATGAGTTCCACCGTGGCACCAACGCTGCAGAAATAGCTTGACGGATTAATGATGTGTATAAGAAAACACGGTACATTTTTGGTTCCAACGTTTTCATTCTGGTGATTTTGACCTATAGAACAAACCCCGTGGTCGACTGGAGATCCTTGTTTGACATTGAAGAATTAAAGGTGTCGTTGAAGCAGATCCATTGCCAACCACGTCAGAGTTTGCGGCAGGCTTTGGTTCACTTGAAACAAAAGTGAAAAAGCTCGAGAAATGGGTACCGTATGAATTGAATGAAGCACACCATAAC
The DNA here is from genome assembly GCA_910589645.1 of Tinea semifulvella. Lineage (NCBI taxonomy): Eukaryota > Metazoa > Arthropoda > Insecta > Lepidoptera > Tineidae > Tinea > Tinea semifulvella. The sequence continues at coordinate 10,494,309 of OU342594.1, forward strand.
AAACATGCATTGAATGCATTACATTACTCAACCGTCACAATAACGAGGGAATTTTGAATAGTATTGTTACTTGTCATAAAAAATGGATCCTGTACGATAATCGGAAACGCTCATCACAGCGGTTGAACCCAGCAGAACCGGAAAAGTTGACTCAGAAAATGGTTCTGGTAAGTGTTTGGTGGACCAGTGCTGGTGTCATTCACTACCTATAAAAGTGCATAGATGTTAATGGTACATACCTCGATTGATTAAATATATATTTATTTTTTCGTTGTATTTTTTTTAAGGAGCACAGTTTTAAATAGTTATTATATATATATATATATATAAATCTCATACACACCCTCTCACACACACTCACACATATATCACGAACACATAGAGAGGACATACATCATTTATTGTTGTAACATTATAACACGGAAGAGCACCGATATCCCGCACTACAGGGCAACCTCGTGTAGGTATCACAAACACATCACCCAATATTGTTCACCTATTTTACATCTGTAAACTTTTTGTGACAATAAATGATTTTATTATTATTATTATAATATAAAACGTTATTTTCATATGTAAGGACCTAATTTTACAGATCATACACAAAGCCGCCACTCGAGATAGGGTGTTAAGATTAGTTATGCGTGAGCATAGTAAACAGTTCACGCCCTAAACGAATCGTTTTGAGATTTGTTCATTTTGTACGCAAATAACAGTACAAAAACGAGAGCTTTCCAAACAGGGCTATAGGTCTATATTATATAGTGTTAAAATTTAATTTTGGACAGAATCATGCTAGAAAAAAAAGGAAAAAACCCATGTATTGTAAACTAATCTTATATGTCTTGAAAGAGCACAAAGAGCAGTTTTGAAAGTTTGTACATTTAGTCCATATAGGCATCCAACTGCTCTCCTATATGAAAGATGTGGTGTGTTAACTGTTAGACAGTTATTTATCCTTAACGTTATTATTAAGCAACATTGTATGCTCATTTTTAGTCCTGAAGTTTTTAGTAAACGAAGGAATGATCTTGTGTGTGGAAGCTCTCAAGCTTTTCGAAAAGGTTTTACTAGCAGATTTTTCTGTTTTCTGGGTCCATATTTATATAATAAAATTAATAAAGAGATATATATCAATGCACTAAAGTGATATGTAGAAAGAATGTCACACAATGGCTACAGTCTCTTGACTATAATACAACTGAGGAATTACTGTCAATAGTAAAGTAGGAATGCGATAATAACAAAGTATGTAAAGTTTACACACCCTCTTGCACACACTCACACACTTACATTATAAACAAAAAGAGGATCTCAACCACACAATTTTTATTTTTTAATTTGTTTTTCTTTTTGTGTACATTTTGTTTCTTTTAATATGTTGTAATTAAAAGTAATAATATATTTAAAAGGGTGTCTGGGCGTTGACTGCCGACGGACAGACCTATACATATAGGCTTAGTTCGGCTGCAAATGTCTGTTTTTCTGTGCATGCATAATGAAATATGTTATTGTTTTCATATCTTGTACTTTTTTACTGAATAAAGATATTATTATTATATTATATTTAATTACGTGATGTGTGTACACCTTTGCAGGTAGGGTTTGGTAGCATTAATTGATAGGAATCACAACCGCAAATTTGTCTACCCAAATTCTTTACACGAATAAATATTTCATTTTATTTCATTTCAGTGAATTACTAAGTATTTGTCATTAATTAATCTCTCATTCTCGTAGCTTTCTCATGCGTGACCAGTTATGAGCCGCACCAATTATTTTAGCACTCCAAATTCTTAATTTTATATTTTAGTTTAAGCTACGCACATACAGACACGCATGTATACACACACGCCAACAACACAGGCCGGCTGTATGATAATAAGCTCTCGTGAATCGTATATTTTGTGTATTACGATCCCGATTAGCTATTTGCCTGTGTAAAATATGCAAAATGAACAAAACATAAAGCCTTTCGTTTAGGTCGTGAACCACTTACAACGCTCCCGCTGAACTAATCTCAACGCCCCATATTTCAAAAGGGTTAACGAGAAAATCATCAGCGGTTTAATAAAACCAACCTTTTTGTGATAATTATTCTTTAATCACATAAAAGTAATAAAAGTAAAGTTTTTTTTTAATTATTATTTATTTATTATTTATTAACAACATGGTCATAAGCGACCGCCTAATAACACATGAATTCTACCAGTGGGTTTAAATATTTTTAAACATATTAACCGTAATTAAGAAGCTGAACACATCCTGATAATGTTCATCACTGAGGCACATTTTTAGTGTTGGGGGTAAATTGAAGCGAGATCTGTCATTATCGTAAGCGCTGCAATCTATTAGGAGGTGACTAACAGACACCTCAGAAGTACATCTATCGCATTTATTCTTTGGATTTTTTGTTATAAGGTGGATGTGTGTTAGGTTGGTATGCCCGATTCGCAGTCTAGTTAGTACAGATTGGTCACGTCTACATGTCCGGGGGACTGGGGTTTTATCCAATACTGAACTACGGACTAGGGTTAGAGATCTAGTATTGTTGGTTTTTCACGTAACTGTATTTTTATTTGTTGTTATATATATAAATAAATAAATAAAAAAGTTATTAATTTTCTCCCACAAAACTTAAAATTAGTAACAATATTTTTAAAACATTTGTGTAGGAGACTGGAGGCAAAACTAAACTAAGCGAAAGCTTAGTCTGTGTTAAAGCACTCCAGGTTCCTCTGACTCAAACTTAATAATAAATACATCTATAGTGTAGTGTAATGTAGTGTAGTGTAGGGGTATATACTGCGTGGAATTTGTTAAAGAGCAAATATTTTTATAATATAATCTAAAATAAAAATAAAGAACTACGTATTTTTTATTTTAATCACCTAATAACAAAATCTTAAGTTACGGCACAGATAAGTTTTCCTAAAAATATCGCCACTCATACTGAGCCTAATCAAGTAGGCAGCGAGCGGTCGTCGATCGCGCAAACGTTGACTTACGTAATTGTTTGTAGAGACACTATTTCGTCTTTGGAGTTGAGAGCAGTTTTTTTTAAATTGGTATTTGATGGTAAGTGGAGCGCACATCCTACACAAACTCACGTATCCTTAGTAATGCCTATACCTAAATTAGATATCTTTAGACGCAACGACTCCTATATGAGCGCTAAAATATATAATTGTTTGCCAAAGGTATAGACAGAGATGCCTTATAAAAGATTCTGTACAGTACTGCATGCGTGGCTAGTTCAGGAATGTTTCTATACTTTGGAGGAATACTATGTGTATTTTAAGCAACACAAAGGTTTTTGTGAAGTAAAGTTACTAAAGAAGCAACGCTGAGTTTTTAGTAACTTTACTTCTATAACAGTTGTTGTAAATTTTTGCATGCTTATGGCGAAATATGTGACCCATTTAATATTAATAAGACCTAATATTGTTTGTTACCATGTTTCCTGCAAATAAATATTTCATTTCATTTCAAGGTCCATGAATGTTAGCAACTGGAATCAGACTCCCATGACTGACATCAAACCTGTAATGCTATGGTGGTTTGACTGGGCATCACGGCAATTCGAGCCTGATTGACGTTTGTTCCCCGCCCCGGCAGACTGGGCAAATTACCACCATCAGTCCGCCACCATCATTTGTTGTTCTTGTTGAAAGTATGTGCCATTTACAATGATGTCAAATGCGAATTTTTACTTTCAAGGAGAACTAATATTGTAAGATTGCTATGGTAAAAAACATTATGACAAATTACATTACAAACCAAAATATGCACCTGTAAAGAAAACCTGAAGTCCTTCAAGCGAAGTGTGATAAATCATCTTGATAGGCTGGCGTACTGGTAGAGACTGATGTCGGCCGTCAGTGGCTGGCGTCAGTTGCTCCAATTTTTAGACCTCGCGTGTCGTACTCAGTATAAAATAAAGAAAAAAGAAAATAGGACCACAGAACTTCTAAGCTTTTGCAGTTGCTCCAGTGACCTGATTACGGAGCATGAAATTGACAACCACAAATGTATAGAACATTTGCATAAAACTCATCATATAATAATGTTGACACAACAGAAGCCTCCAATGCTCCATTAGAAAGTTGAAGAAAACCTTTAGTCGTATCGTTTAGTATAATTTGTCCCCAACTGTATTAAACTTGCGTACCAAAAGTGACCGTGTGGCCCTTAATGATGTACATTGTACACACTGTCTCCGAGGTCTGAGAATTAAGGCCGTGGTTTTAGACACGTAGGTTGTTGTTATATAGGTTGTAGACCGAGTTAGATTCCTGCTCGGGACAGAATAATTTATTTAATTATTTTATGTAATTTCTCGAGACTTGAATCTTAGAGACATCGACGAGTTTGCCATTGTAGAGAAGGGCCTATTGTAAAGTTGGCTAATTGTGAATCCGCTTCATTATTAGCGTGGATTCTGACACATAAATAATATTTCTCACACATTTATTCTGTCATACTAAAATTCTCTGCAATCCATGTGTTGCGGCGCAGTTTTTATTATTTTAAGACTTTAGACCGCCTTTCTTAATGACATAGAACGACGTTTAAATTAGAAGATTTTATTGACATACGTGGCGAGTGTAGGTCAAATCCTCCAGATATATCTTCTGGAAGGCCCATCTCCAAAAGTCTTGCACTATGTGTTCTAGGGGTTGTGATGATGGCGATAAAAAACATTCGCAAAGACATTTATTAGAATTTCTTATCAGATCCTTGAGGACGCACGGGCTCTTTGCATTGAACATGGGACACAAATTACAGTGAAACTGGGACTGAGTGCAAGTTAACGACCTAGCGTGAGTCATCGTTGAGATTTGCAGAAAACGTGCAACCGCGACGAGCGAGCGCATTGCCCTTAGCACTGGTACGCGATGGTAGACGGACGGGCACATGGTTCCATAGAACAACCACGACACGATAATTGATTTAGAGCTGATTTTTCAATACTTAAAATAAGTTTAACTGTTAAATTGTATAAATTATAACACTTATCATCAAATAAGAATGGAGACACATCGATCTATCAAGACCTATCAATATATTATTAGAAGGCTGGCAAATATTTATGTCTACGTATTGGTCTTGCTATCATTACATGATCAATACAGTTCCTAGAATACTGCTGCAACATATTTCTGGGGAACTTGACCTACACTTGCCACGCTGGTGAGCCCAGATGCATTTGCGACGGTTTGATGTCATTTTTAATGTCATTTTGTTAACGTTTTCAAAACATTATATTAAAGTTTTATTTTATTTTAGCTGTTTCTTAGAGTTTACAAATATATACAATTTATTTGTAAGTAGAAATAGATCCCGTTAAAAAACGCATAATGAAGCAAGCTACCTATTATGATTGACGAATAACGCCGATTGGCGTGGTTTTTCTTTACAATGTTTACCTTCACCATACAATCAATCTATTACATACCATAAAAATTAAACGTATTTCTCTCGTGTGTCCGTATTAATTACAGTTGTATGCTAACAAAACATTCTAAGAGTACTATATAGCAGTGACCTGACCTTCCATACGCATATGATTAAAATGTGTGGAAGAGCCAGAAGAAACTTAGGATGGGTGATGCGACAAGCGCGAGTACACTGGCAGTGTTGTACAATTCACATGTCCGCAGTTCTCTTGAATTCAACGCCATAGTTTGGAATCCAAGAGAAAGTACATACACACTAATGGTGGAAAAGGTGCAGAAATTATTTCTCAGAGCCATGTACAAGAAGACATATGTTTACTACCCCGTTTTGTGCCCCACATTATTTATATTAGGTATGCTGCGTTATAACTCCTTGGAAGTTAGACGCAATAAAGCATTAGTCTTATATATATTAAATATTTTTAGAGGTAAAATATATCTACCTGCTATATTAAAATTAATTTCATTGTTTGTACCTAACAAGTACCTGCGCGCGCGCGGCCATCGACTATTTGCTGAGGAGAGTGCTCGTACACACCTACTCCAGAGTGCCCCCGTTCCCCGTGCAATCGTTTTATTGAACAAAATCGTGCAGTCCTATGAGAATTTTGATGTGTTCGCATCAACGGATGAGGAAAGTAAAAACATTGTCCTAAAGTACTTGGAGCCATATTAATCCACACATCTAGTCACTTGTGTTTGAATTTTGTTATGAAATATGTATTGTTTGGACGTATAATCTGTTATGTACATTTTCATGGAAATAAATAAATAAATATTAACACGAGTTACATATGCGTTGACGAGTACGTCACCAGTTGCATATGCGAATTTTTGATGCAAAGGGGTCTGTCCTATGGAAACAGTGTTATCGTTATTACCTACTACTTTTGAAATAGTGTCTTCTAATGTCTGCCATTATGCATTTTAAAATTGCTTAAATATTACAGAAATATATTAAAATCGACGGGAAAAAATGTTCTTAGCTTATTAATTGGTAAATTATTAAGTGTCCAGTTCAGCAGTGGAGTACCAGTGTGGTTTGACATAGTAGACGATCAGCAGTAGTAGAAAATCATACAAATTATATATTAAATTATAGTGGTCACCAAAAAAAGACCTTACAAAAACCGATATAAATAATTCTAGTAGGTATTATTATCAGAAGTTAACGATGCTTTTAATTTAATCAGTAACACTCTAATAACAGTAATAATGTTTGGTAATGATCTCGAAAGTGTTTATCGCTTTATCATCCGTCTCGCTCGCACAATATTTTCCAAGATTTTTACGATTTTACGAGAGCCCAACTTCGCCCAGTGTTTGCATCGAGTTTCCCGACTCACGTATACCGCGCCGGCCTGGAACTCTCTTACCTCAGCTACACTGAGAGCTTGTTTGTTATAAGCGCAACAAAATCTGACGCTCTGTACCATTGTCGGCGCCTTGCGTTACGTGGGGAACGATATAATTCATAGGGATATGCGGGTGGAAACACTGGACGAATTCGTACGTCGTCTGGCGGCTGGCAAGTTCGGAGATTTCCATTTGTGAGAAACCTGGCCCCTCTACACGCCCGTCCGCTAGACGCCAGACAATGCTACGCTCGTCACCTACTACCAATGACGAAGTTGCAATCGCGGCCCCGCCGCCAGGCTCGTTTATTTTAACCTTTAATGGTTACCCCATGCCCTGTCCATAGTAATAGAAATCGATTACAACCTCTGTAAGAAGGCAAATATCTTGACACGGACTCCCCATTCCCCTCTGTGGGGGGTGTGATAAGACCAGTCAGCATTTTGCGATTAACCTTGATGCATTGGACGATGGATCTAGCTTTGGTATGGAACGCTATTTGTGTCGACATCCTTGCTCAGTCCCATCTGTAGCGCACATCTGTCAGGGCAGGGGCTGCAGCAGACACGGCTGAAAAGGCCAAACGTCGCAAATAGCTATTAGCAATGACTAACCGTTTGTGCCGTTCGGTCTTGAGTCTCGTTGAGGTCTGTGGGGCCAAGTGCTAACAAGTTATTTAAAAACTGTCATAGCGGCTGGTTAATGCTGAGAGACTCACGCAGAAAAGCAGCATCGCTGAACAGCGAGGGAATGCTGCAAGTGTTCTTGGCACACTGTCTAATGAACAAATCATGGTTGAATATTTTTATTTAAAGTTAAGTTTTAAAAAAATGTTTTTCATGAATAAATTAAACTATGGTAGAACTAAAAAAAGTAGATAAATAAATATAAAAAAAATCCTGAATCCAGTATTTTAATTTGATAAAAAAACTAGTTTCTATCACGCATTTATCGTGTAGGATATGAAATGTTTCCAACCTTATTGCGTAAGGTGCAAGCTAAATTTGGTACTACCCAAATAATTAACAATATCTTGTGCTCTCCATAAATAATAACGTTTTCAGGATATTCCCAAAATTTTGACGCACCCTGGCTGCTTAAGTGTTAAATTAAAATTACATATATTGTTTGATATTAAGACAACATAAAGTTGATCAAATATTGTGAACTCACAGAAGAAATAATCAGGAGGGGTTCAAGACTTAGCTTTACGCAATGAATGACGTGATGCGAGACTAGTTCCAGCAAAATCTTTGCTCCACTTACTGAAAGAATTAGGCCTGAGCAGGTCAATACATTTATGGGAAGAGCTTCCAAGGCGGCATTAATGAAATCATACAGTATTTGGTTGGGTAGGGAGAGGAGTATAATGGTGGATGGTGAGCGTATTGTTGCGCAATAAAATAAAAAAGGACCAGCCTATTGTCGGTCACAAGCCCGAGACATTTTTCTTACCACACAAAATTTTCGATTGCATACTTACTAATTCGTCCACAGCCGAGAGACGAAATAGAGAGAGAAAGAATTACGTAAGTCAACGTTCGCGCGATCGTCGACCTCTCGCTACCTATTTGATTAGGCTGTGTATGAGTGGCGATATTTTTAGAAAAACTTCTCTGCACCGTAACTTAAGATTTTAAACTGAATAATTAAAATAAAAACTACATATTTCTTTATTTTTATTCTAGATTATAATATAAAAATAAATGGTCTTTAATAAATTCCACGTCACTATACGTCATAAATGTTTTTTATATGAATTAATTTTTATTTTTCTTACAAGTAAAAATCTCGAAAACTACAAGTAAAGTAAAGTATGATCACGACAGTTTCCCTTTCAGGGTGGTCAGAAACCACGCTTATAGATAAGCGGATTCACATTTAGTCAACTTTACTATAGGTAAATAATAATAATAATATACAAGTGGCAAGCTCGTCGATGTCTCCAGCGTACCAAACTCGAGAAATATCACAAATAAATTAAATAATAATTAAATGTATATATTTATATTAATAAATATATTTCTTGTCCTGACCAGGAATCGAACCCGTTACCTTCGAATCTAAATCTACGGACTTAACCGCTAGACCATTGAGGCAGTCTAAAACTACAGGTAGGAAATTAATATTTTCGAGTAAGGTCCGAAATTAAAAAAAAACCCACAGCTTCTTCACACCAAAACAACTGTTAACCAGTGTAATAGATTAATGGTCACCCTAGAATTTTACTAGTGCGCATCGGATTGCGTGCTATGTCCGTTTGTTTACTTGCCGTTAGCAAGTAGGCTGAGCCAGAATGTTGATTCGGCGAACTGAATTTATGATATCGCTTTCAAATATGGCTTCATTTCATTATTTATGAGTATTGATTGAATTTATATTTCTGCTTTATTATTGCCACGGATTTTGCAACAGTGCATTGTCTTTATTATGATCATAATATCCCACTTTACCATTACGATCAGTCTTTACAAATAAAAGCTGTATAACTAACTCTGGTCACACACTATCACAATTTCTTAGTACCTATATCTATCATACTATTTAAATTGTGTCGAAACAGTACTATATACTTACCTATTTTCCTATTTGTATATATACATATATGTATGTGTAGTATAAGTAATAGTATGTAACGATTATTATGTATTGTATCTGCCTCCGTGGTCTAGCGTTAAAGTCAATGGATTTAGACTCGAAGGTACGGGTAGGTTCGATTCCTGGTCGGTACACAATATTTATTAATTTGAAACAACACAATGAATAAATTTGGTTGTTTATTGCACAAAAAACTTATAAGTAATGTACAAGGGCGAAATTTTATAACAGCTAACCTTTGGGAGTGTGGTAGAGGATTTGCGGGGTGCATTATTATAAATATACAATAAAGTATCATCACGACCGTATCTCTTGCAAGGTGGTCAGAAATCATGCTTATAAAGAAGCGGATACACATTTTGTCAACTTTACTACAGGCCAATCATGACAAGTGCCAAGCTCGTACCAGAAAACGTACCCGTTCAACGTCTATATAAACCGCTAGACCATGAAGATTCTACTTTTTATTAGAAGGAAGAAAGGTACAATCATTAATAAAAAACTAATAAACTTTTAAAACATTATAAATTACTATTAATAAAAAAAAAAGAAATACAAAATAAATAAATATAAAATATAAACAAAAAAAAAAATGCTCCAAATCGCTACCAATGGGCAAAGTTCCAACTTTTTATCACGATAGATGGCGCATGATAGATGGTACCTAATGTAACTGTCAGTTGCATAGTAAACTTGTATTTTTATTAAGAAATTTATTATTTTCTGAATATTATGACGAAGTGAGCAGCTTTTTAGTGTACAAATAGAGATTTCTAAGCGAAATCAAAGATATGGTGATCTAAAAATTGCCGTTCTATTAATAAAACATTTTTTCTTTTTAAAGACGGTGTGCGCTTTCTTAATTCGTCTTTTAAGATAGGTAACGTTAATTTAAAATACATTTTTCTGTTATAAAAATAAAAAACTACAAAATTTTAAAAATTATGCCGATAGCGACATCTACAAAAAGCTTTGCCTGTTACACCCCATAAGCTGGGTGTACTTCCGCCGTTTGAGGTATAGATAGTTAATACTAATTTCGATGCATGAATTTGGGCTAAAAATAAAGATTTATTATTAGCCTTAAAGTTCCAAAAATCTTTATACTAGTAATTCTGATGTTGACTTAAAAAGTACATACATACATATCTTCACGCCAAATCCCCTGCGGGGTAGGCAGAGACAATTGAGCGCCACTTGTCACGATCACGACATACCTCTTTCGCTTCTTCGACATTCATCAACCTCTTCATACATGCCCTCTTGTTTCGATGGCTTTTTAATTCACCTTCAGCTAATGTTTTATTTATTTGATCATGATAGGCAAGTATTGGTCTGCCAGGGCCTCTTTTACCCACAACTTTCGCATTATATATCTGGTTCGTCAATCTCTCTTCGCTCATCCTTTCGACATGCCTGAACCATCGGAGCATGCCTTTCTTTATTTTTGTACCTATGCTTTCTTTTATACCTACCCTTTTGCGTATTTCGTTATTACGTATACGGTCCATCAAAGTTACGCCGCATATCCATATAAAAAGTATCTAAGTAAAAACGGTATTACCGACAATCTCATTATATTAAATTGTTGCTCTTGCTAACGGGTGTTTTTGTACATTAGTTTAATTTTATTTTCACCCAACATCCATCTACCTTTCACTTGCTGTTGCTACACTGAAACATTTAAGTCGCTGCTTCCAACCAAAATAGTAAAAAAGTTGAAATGTTATTTTATTTATTTAAAGACAACCAGTAGTCGGTTACATTATTACTTACCTAAAAACTATTACATAGATTCGACGATAAATGTACCACCTTTAGGTGGCACAACATGCACAAAATACAAGTGGTAGGTAATAATGGATAATTAAAATAAAATCAAATTAAATTAAATTCTAAGTTTACACATACAAAAAGCTTAATAAAAAATATGAAACACCTCTAAAAAACATAATAAGGTTTCATTTCGACTAAAAAAAAACTTAAATACTTACAAAAAAAATATCTCCTCCCTAACTTTCATTAATCAAGAACAAAAGTTAGAGGTCGAAGGCGATTAGATACCGCCCTAGTTCTAACCGTAAATATGTTATCTGGCAATGCGCCGAGACGTTACGAAAATGGATCGGCGGGCAGCAAACCTTTTTTATTAATAAGTTAATGCATTGGGTTTCTTGAATCTTCATTCGAAGAAAATATTACTAACAAAACTCTAAATTAAATAAACTATGTTGCAATAAAAACTAAATTTAGTTTACAAAAAAAAAAAACTTACAAAAATTAGCTCCTTTCATTAATCAAGAACGAAAGTTAGAGGTTCGAAGGCGATTAGATACCGCCCTAGTTCTAACCGTAAATATGTTATCTGGCAATGCGCCGAGACGTTACGAAAATGGATCGGCGGGCAGCAAACCTTTTTTATTAATAAGTTAATGCATTGGGTTTCTTGAATCTTCATTCGAAGAAAATATTACTAACAAAACTCTAAATTAAATAAACTATGTTGCAATAAAAACTAAATTTAGCCTAAAATACTTAAATACTTACAAAAAAAATAGTTCCCCTCTAACTTTCATTAATCAAGAACGAAAGTTAGAGGTTCGAAGGCGATTAGATACCGCCCTAGTTTTAACCGTAAATATGTCATCTAGCCTGCATAAAAACTGCCTCCATGGTCTAGCGGTTAAGTCCGTGGATTTAAATATTTATTAATGAAATAAATACATTTAAATAATATTTAATTTATTTGTGATATTTCTCGAGTTTGCTACTGTCGGATGGGACGTCTCTAGGACATTTTTATTTATAGTTTGATTTATTTTTAATTTTATTATTTAGGTTGCTTGTAATTTATATTTAATGTACTCGTATATTAATTTACATCGAATAATGGAACGCAAGTTTTTAAATATCGAGTCTTGAGGTAGGCCTAGTAGTGGAGATAGGCTGATGATAAAAAGATCCCTTTATACAACGTTTACGGCTGAAGAACAGGAATTCGGCTGCTGGTCTGCCTTCGATTTTCTATTCGGGATGAGATTAGAATTTCTATAACGCGTAATCTTTATGACACTTTCTGGGTTCATAATAAAATTATTATTGGTTCTCGCTTAATGTTATCCTACATCATGTAGTAAGCATAGCTGGGCATTAACTCGTTAATCGTTAATTAACGAAGTTAACATTTTGATTAACGGGTTAACTTTTAAGTTAACTTTTAAAAATGTTAACGGACACGTTAACTTCCGTTAATATGCAGAAGTCCGTTAATCGTTAATCCAATGCCACTATTTACCGCACGGTGTTGCGCGAAAAACAGGTTCAGACAAGTATGAAACGACAAGTGCCGGGCGCGGCGGCGCGTGAGACAAAAACAAAACTAGATATATTTTGCCGGCGCGTGCGAGTAAGAAAACTGCGAAGTACTAGCGCCAGTGCTTAGAGTGACGAGTGTTGTGTTTGTTGTTATTATAAATTACTGTCAGTGATAATTTGCGTGTTAATAAAGAAGAGTGCAATGTAATTAGTTAGATAGAAAAGTGTACTGTGCAGTGTAGTAATTAAAACTATATCATGGAAGACATAGAATCTGATTTCAGCGGTCCTGATGAGAATCCTTGGCCACATTTGACTGAGTATGTGGAATTTGTATCCAGATCGGGCCAACAAATACTTTTTGCTTGTAAGCGTTGCTTGCCAAAAGACACCAAAATAAAAGTTCATGTATCAATCCTAAATAATTTGAAACAACATGTAAGAAGGGTACATGAGTCACAATACGTACAGTTTGAAGAGATTGTTAAGGCGGGCTCTAACCGAGGCAAGACAAAAAAGAGAACTCATTCTGACAATATTATATATTAACCTGTTAACTTCCAGAACCTAAACCAACAGGTTTTATAAGTTCACTAACGCAACGATATAAAAATGCAATTTTACACATATTAACGGATTAACGATTAACATTAACTTCCGTTAATTCTTCGGAAATGTAACGCTTTAACGTTTAACGAAGCTAACTTTTTTTGTAGCGGATTAACGATTAACGAAGTTAACTATTTGATTAACGGTGCCCAGCTATGTGTATGTATGTATTCGTAAGTAATTTTATTAATAAATATCATAATTAAAAAGTTTTAAAAAAATTAAAAAAATCCCTGCTGAGATGCAAATCTCATTTATATTTATAAGACGCGGTCTTAGGTATGTCTTTCAAAAACTTTTTTGTGCTTGGACTCCAGGCCCAGAGTTTCTACAGCAAACGGAACAAATATGTAATCTTTTAATCTCACATACTTGCGCCGCTTGCTGGACTCCGCATTTTCCGCGCGGCTCCCGCTTTATGCGCTGTCCCCCTGAGATGCGACGGGCCGAGGGTGTTTACGCACGTGGCGTCCCACACCGTCCTCGTTCCCAGGGGACCAACGTCACACCATATCGGGTCTCTTGCCATCATCTCGGATAACTTCAACAGGCTCTAGAAAAGCTGGAACCTCGATGGTGGCTAGAGACTTTAATAGTATCGTTAAGGCAGCCGTGGCGGGAAATAATAAATTATTAATATTCTATACACCAATATTTTTTATCCATATATTGCACCTACCTCATATAAATGTTCTAGTTGTCCCGAAAATCTGACAGACAGAATGTCAAGCTACATTATGTCACACCTTTGTATATTTTGTGCAGTAAAGTTTTAAATAAATAATAAGAATCCGGCATGATGGTAGGTACTAATTTTTTTCTTAAAATTTTATTTCATATTTAATTAGGAACAATATGGTCGGAACCGTCGACTTAAGAATCCGCCAATTAGTCCAATTATTTTAATGTTTATTTCTTTAATTAATTGTATGTATTTATGCATTATGTGAAGCTGAATTTTAAATTCGCAACATTTTTTGAGTTTAAATTTTTAAGTTGGTATTAATTTGAACTCTTTTTTTTAATATTAATTACCTAGCTAAAGTAAAGGGACTATCTCGAATGGGACGTCTCTGAAGGACTTTTTTTTATTTATAGTTTAGTTTAATTTTATTATTTAGGTAGCTTTTAATTTATATTTAATGTATATTAATTTACTTCTAGTAAATATTAAACCACGATGAGTCAATAACAATTATGTAACAACTCAAGTAATATAAAATGAAAAATAATAAAAAATAAACACGTGTTTAAAAGTGTCATTGCATAAATCAATAATGAATAAATAAATAAAATACATATAAAATAAAATAGATTAAAAAACTAATTATAAATAAAACTAAACTAAAAATACCTATGAAATTAAAACTATTCTACAAAATAAACTAAGGGCTCACCACCAGGGAAACGCTCGCCGCATTTTCTCGTTGAATCATTATGGAAATATTCCGTTTTAGGTAATTATGGCAGTTGGGAATACAATAGATAAAATGTAATATAACTACTTAATCAATAATAAATCTATGTCATTACTTTATTATTTCTTGTTTTTTGGTAGTCCTGCAAATCATTCTGTCACGGCTTTTTAGTACTAGCGTAGACGTCGTCATGATGGAAAAATCTTTATTCACGTAAATCTATTACAGACATTTGTGACATTTCATTTATCCAAAATAAGCATGACAGCCTCTTGGAACCTATAACCTAATTTAACAAACAATTATCTAATCTATAAATACTAACCTAGCCAATTTTTTTTACATTTATACGAGCACAACATGTGACCTTGGGCCCACCTGATGGTAAGTGGCGTTCATGGTCCATGAATGTTAGCAACTGGAATCAGACACTAATGCCCGACATCAGTCCCTAACACTATGCCGGCTTGACTAGATGCCTGGGTGTTTATATGTATAATATGTATAAATTTACAAAAAAAAAAGTATAATTTGTAGTTTATCAACCATCTAGTTTCCGTAACACAAGCCTCGTAGCTTACTACGGAAACTAGATGGCGCTGTGTAACCTGTCTGAAAATATTTATTTATTCAGTTGAAGACACATTTTAGAAGAAGATTTTTAAGTTCTTTATTCGGTGCTATTATTTGACCGACTTCAAAAAAGGATTTTTAATAATATTGAAAATAAACTAAAACAAAAAACCTACTTACTAAACCTAATTTAAATATAATGGTTGACCGCATTTCCTCGCTGAATCGCTATGCTTATTCTCTGGGCGCGGAAAGAACCTAGACAATTAGACGAGGGGTGATGTTTTTTAAATATGTTTTAGTGCTTGAACCCCACGGGCCTAAAGTCTCTACAGCAAACGGCACAAACAATATACTTAGTACATTTATTTCGTAGTCTTTGATTATAGATACGTATTTGCGCCGCTTGCCAGACTCTGCGCTTTCGGTTCATAATTCAACTGTATATTTTTTTTGTTTAATTTTTAGGCTTAAAGACTGCCGCCAAAGGAAAATAAAACAACAAAAAGACTTACATACAGTATTTAATAAAACACTTATTTACACATAAAAGTATTTATTTACACATTTTGTGTGATAAAATCAAAAGAAAATATCACCACGACCGTATCACTTGCACTCTACCAATTTTACAACTAGTAAATAAAATTTGTATTTTTATTATTAAATTTGATTTTTACTATGAAAGAAAGATTATCACGTTTCATTCGAGCATGTAAAAAAACCAAATTCTAATAAAAATACAATTTTACAGATTTTTTGTTTAATTAATAATTTAGTTTTTTTTAATTATTTAATATTGTAATTCTTTTATACTGTTTGTATATTACTTCGATTAAAATACATATATAAAGGTATCACATTTTACAGCTGTTACTATCGTTAGTATGAGAGTAATTTCAAAGTTCTGTATGCTACATAGGTTCCATCTAAATTCTCTGCATTAAAAAAAATAAAATTACGGGAGTCCTTCGCGCCATTTTGCGTGTAAATTAATTTACTGTGAATATTATTGGTCAAAAGTGGTGTTGTTTTGTTTAATAATGTGCCATGAATAATTATGGAAAACGATAAATTGGACTTTAAATATGGGGCACAAGTTGCAGTTTATTTTTTGCGGTTTTCCCGCGCTGTCAACTCCCATATTTTAACCGACGTGTTTGAGCTATGGTGCCGCGAGTGACTCCAAGAAAAGCATCAAATTCTGCAGCATCTGGAATTTGATGATGACCTCATTAACTCATGGAAAAGAAAGATATATTACGTCAGACTTGGCTGAATGGGCTAGACTCTTTGCCTTCCCTATCATCTCATTCATCATCCATCGGGAGAAGAGAACCAAAAAAATATAAAAAAATACAGTATTGTCTAGGTTTTTTTTAATCTTACAGATATAACTTTCAATTCCAGGTTTTGTCAACATTATTTTTGTTAAGTATATAAGTGATTTTGACGCATCTTATGTCACAAATTTTAAAAGATAATCTTTAACTATGTTTAATAATAATAAATATGTTTAATAAAAAATGCGACCTTACAGTATTATGCTTCTAAGCTACAGATGTTATCTATGTTCAGAGTGTACTTTTAAAGTTCTGTAAGCTCCATAGGTTCCTTCTTCTAAATGTTCATGGTCGTGTTTATGTAGAGATCTGCAGGAATGCGTTCTAGTAAGCACATCGTAAGCGTTTTTACCCCGAAGATTCCTCACAGCGCTTTTATGACGTATTTTGCTTTTAATTCCTGGTTTTAATACGGTTTCGTAGAACTTTCTCTCTTCGCATTGAAGCCATTTTGTGTTGTTTAGCAGCTTTTTTGTCCATTCATCTGTAATTATAGAAAAATTACGATTGAATAAACGATAGTACACATAGTGTCAAAATTAAGTTGTGCGGTCTGAGCAGGGGGAACTTAGAACAAGCACTTTACAAATTTCGGTTCACATAAAAACTGGCGCCGACTACTAGAGGAAGTACTGAAAGTGATTTCCCAAAACCAGGCCCCAACTTTGTTAGTGCGTGCCTCAACAAAATATAATTCAATAATCATATCTTTAACGAAATTACTCTCTCTCTCTATTATCTAGTGTCTGTCTACAAACAAAATAACCCTTTCAGCACGACAAAAAATATTATGGACATTTAAATGTTTATTAATAACTTTGAGGTCCTTGTGGTCTAAAGTATCTCATAAATGAGTGCACAAACTAGCACGACATGTGACCTTGCGCCCTCCTCATGGTAAGTGGCGCGAAAGGTCCATGAATGTTAGCAACTGGAATCAGACACTCATGACTGACATCAGTCCCTAACACTATGCCGGCTTGACTGTACATTTTCGAAGCGGTAAAACCGAATCTGGCTACCGCTAGTTTTTTTTGTAATAACGTACGCTTTGTATTGTCCGTGCTGAAAGGGATAATTACAATATAAATTAAAACTACTTAAACGTAAAAATTAAAATAAATATAAACTAAACCTAATAAAAAATTAACTAGAAGTAAAAAATGTCCTCTAGAGACGACACTTAGTGATAGTCCCAAGAAGACTGGCAACATTTCACCTCTGTATAGCTAAGCTAATGCGTTGGCAGAAATAATTGCCAGCCTTCCTATCTCCAGACTTTTCTGTTAGCCGTTTGGACAACTCCTTGGCCACAAGTTTGGTTCAGTGTCCCCATGGGCCCATCGTCTCGACCCCAAACGGCGCAAATTCGTAACCTGTACTCAGGTTGGCGTATTTGCGCAGCTTGAGGTTCTCAGCAGAAACCGCGCCGCACTTGCCGCGCTTGACGAGGTCGCCTGGATGTGTGATGGGGCTAATGTGTTTTAATAATCATATCTTTTTATTGTGTTTTTTTAAAATTTAATTTCAACATCTGATTTACCTCAGCATTAAAATATAATTTAATTAAATAGTCAATTGGTTAAGATTTATGTATGAAATAGTTACGAAACACTATTTATACGATTAGGTTCTTTATTATGACCAGGTACTTTATAATAGATAAAACACTGAATTGAAAATTGGCGGCATAGAAACTATGTAATTATTACGGTAAAAAAAAGTTTTTGTCAATTGTCGTTATGCTAAAAAAATATTTACAGATTATAAAATCACAATATATTAACTATGAAATAAAAAAGAAATCATTATGACACGAGAACATTTATTTGGGGCCATTTCTTTAAGAAAAATGGGCATTCTCATTTCCCTCTCGGGGTGGTCAGAAACCACGCTTACAAATAAGCGGATTCACATTTAGCCAACTTTACTATGGGCCAATCAGTACAAGTGGTAAGCTCGTCGATGTCTCCAGCGTACCAAACTCGAGAAATATCACAAATAAATTAAATATTAATTAAATGTATTAATTTAGATTAATAAATATTTTTGTGTCCCGACCAGGAATCGAACCCGGTACCTCCAAGTCTAAATCCACGGACTTAACCGCTAGACCACGGAAACATAACGTATAAATTTGGGGACTCATACATCTGTCGTACGATAAAGATGTGGAATGCTCTTCCAGCCTCTGTGTTTCCACTTTCCTATAACTTGGAGTCCTTCAAGCAAAGTGTGAAAAAGCATCTAGTCAAGCCGGCATAGTGTTAGGGACTGATGGCAGTTATGAGTGTCTGACTTCAGTTGCTAACATTCATGGACCTAGCGCGCCACTTACCATCAGGTAGGCCCAAGGTCACATGTCGTGCTAGTATAAAAAACAGCTTTTTTTGTAAGTATTTAATTTTTATTTTTATGTACTATTATTATAATATTTTTTTAGGTTAAATTTAGATTTTGTTGTGATTATTTAATTTAAGGTTTTGTGAATATGTTTTTTCAATTTAAAAAAATAAATAAAGTTGTCCCAATGGTTGGCTATGATAAAATGACTTGAGGTATTAAAGCCTTTGTCGTTGTGCAATGAAGTATTAAGTAAATAACTATAGTATTAGTTCATGGTAATCTATAAAATGATCCCAAACGCCATAACTACCTAAAACAGAATATTTCGATTATAATTCAACGAGGAAATGCGGCGAGCGATTTAGGTACCCTCCCTGGTGGTAAGCCCTTAGTTTATTTTGTAAAATAGTTTTAATTTCATACGTATTTTTAGTTTCGTTTTATTTATAATTAGTTTTTTAATCTATTTTATTTTAAATCTATAAAATGTAATAATGATTATCATAGAGCCTTTCCTGATTAACTTTTATGGTTCCGCGTGATAAACTGTGACCTTGTAACTACCACGTGAATTTAAGGTCACACTTCAACTCAATAGGTACTCAATAAAAACTGCTATTCGGATAATTGAAGGGTGTCTGCTTTTTTAAGAAATATATATTACAATAATTATGATTGAAATATTGACTACGATGCAATCAGATTTCCGATCTTACCTTAAGAATAAGCTTATAAAAATATATAAAATAAACTAAAAGTTATCCAAATTGTCGGCACCTCTTATAGCAATAATAATATTAATAAATTATTTATTGTACAGAACCAAAAATAGTGTGGGTACAAAGGCGAGCTTAATGCTATAAATGCATTTTCTACCAACTAACCTTTGTGAATGGGGAGCCATTATAAGTGGGTGCAGAAATAATATTGTGATCAACAATAATGAAATATTAATACATACTAATTAAATATACATATCCTACATATTAAATAAATATATACATAAATAATAAATACATATCTAAGTACATAGTAGAAAGTTATGGTAAGTTATTCTGTTTATGGTGTTAAAAATTGTATAACTTGTCTTTAAATATTTTGAGAGATGGTGCTTGTCTGATTACCAAAGGAAGTCTGTTCCACTGGCGAGCTGCAGATATCGAAAAGGACGTGCAAAGCAATGTGGCCAAAATATTGCAAACTTCAGGTAAAGCAGACGGCAGAAAATCTGTCCCTTGGTAAGTTTGAGCTCTTTTAGATCTGTAGATCGTGCGGTCTAATTAACTCTGAGCAAACGACGCCAGCTTTTATCTTATCCAAGTTTCCGAATCTCGAAGAATACGAGACTTCTAACAAGGATTGATACAATCTGATGACAAGTATATTACCGTTTAAATCCTTCATGGCACCAGCTTTTCCCCCATACTCGAAGGGCAATCCTTCCAAAGGAAAGTAGTCTACGCCCAGCACTTGGTTGAGTTGTTCAGAAGTGCCATGTAGCTGGGTTATCTTACGTCGCCACGGATACAGGCCCATGTGGAGAAGGAGAAGGGATATCGTCTTCAGTCTGTTCGTGTTTATGATGTGAACCTCGGCCAGTTTTAAAGGATATGCTGACTGAAACATTAAGAAGGATTTTATTATTATAAACTTACATATAGACAAATAAATATGTAGGTATATACGAGGGGCGTTCAAAATATTCTCGGTATTGATACGTTACAACCTCTTTTATATATATATTTGTTACTGGCCGCTAAGATTCATCCATTGACATTAAAAAAAAGTAAAATTGGAACCGAGATGTTCTTTTGTTTTTCTGCAATTGCCGAACAAACATGAACACCATGAGCGAATTAACAATTTTAACGAAATTAGAGCACCGATCCGTCATAAAATTCTTGACAAAACAGGGTAAAAATCAAAAAACCATAAAAGAGGAAATGGATTGTGTTTACCGTGAGTCTGCTCCTTCTTTATCTACTATTCAAAAATGGTCAAGCGAATTTAAGCGTGGAAGGGAGAGTATTGAAGATGACCCTAGACCTGGCCGGCCTGTAGTGGCTACCTCACAAGAAAATATTGATAAAGTGGAAAAACTTATATTGGAAGACGGCCGAGTGAAGGTAAAATCTATAGCTCAAGTAACCAATCTCTCTATTGGTACCGTACATGACATTATACATGACCATCTTAATATGTCAAAAGTAAGTGCAAGATGGGTTCCGCGAATGCTGACGCTTCTTCAAAAGGATATGCGTGTGGCTTGCTGTTCAGATTTTATCGACCTGTGTGGTGAAAATCCCGATGAGGTGCTGCAAAAAATAGTTACTGGAGATGAAACCTGGGTTCATCATTATGACCCAGAGAGCAAACAGGAGTCCATGCAGTGGCACATTAAGGGTTCAGCTCATCCCAAGAAGTTCAAGGTAATCCCGTCAGCTGGCAAGGTCATGGCCACAATATTTTGGGATTGTGAAGGAGTTTTGCTTATCGATTATAAAGAAAAAGGTGTAAATATCACAGGGCAGTACTACGCTAACGTTATACGTCAATTAAGAGATGCGATCAAAGAAAAGAGGCGAGGAAAGTTAACCAAAGGTGTTCTGCTTCTGCATGACAACGCCCCTGTCCATACTGCTCATATTGCCAAGGCAGCTATTGTTGAATGTGGGTTTGAAACTGTTACTCATCCACCCTATAGTCCGGACTTAGCCCCAAGAGACTTCTTTTTGTTTCCCAATCTTAAAAAGGATCTGCGTGGAAATAAATTTTCTGACGATGAAGCGTTGAAGACGGCCGTGGAGGAGCATTTTTACACCAAAGATAAAAAATATTTTTATGAGGGATTAAAAAAAATAATTGATCGATCTTATAAGTGTATGAACATAGGGGGGGAGTATATTGAAAAATAAAAATATCAAACTTTTCGTACTTGTTTGTTTTTATCCACATACCGAGAATATTTTGAACGCCCCTCGTAGATCAGAAAATTCTTATAATTTTAAACCCAGTCCAGTTTAATGCCAGTAAGACCCAGGCATGCTCGTTGGCAGCAAATAAGTCTCTTCCTACTCTTTAGAGCACGGTTCTGGAACTTCGGGTCGAGATACGCTCAGACCTAAATCACCAAAACTACATTGAGAGCATCAGACCGCCTCCGTGGTCTAGTGGTAACAAACGTTGCCGTGAACTCGGGAGGTCGTGGGTTCGATTCCCACCGGGGGCAAGTTGTACATTGTATATTTGTCTCGGTCTGGGTGTTTATATGTATAATATGTATATATTTATAGTATAATATGTAGTTTATCAACCATCTAGTTTCCGTAACACAAGCCTCGTAGCTTACCACGGAAACTAGATGGCGCTGTGTGACCTGTCTGGTAATATTTATTATTTATTTATTTATCACCAAAGCAGTGTCTAAAAACTCGGGATACTGAACAATTTTATGTGTCTTGGTAAGAAATGTTAAACGATTTAGGTTAAGCTTAATAACTTAATCTTCTTTATACTATGCTAAAATCAACCTTCATCCCTGTTATTTCTACTAAATAAAAAAATAATGTTTTGTGTTTGTTAGTATAACAGTATTTACAATTATATCGACTGTATTAAATCCTATCTCTTGACAATTCATTTTTGCACAATATAAAAATGTGTTAATATTTACTTTGACTGCCTCTATGGTCTAGCGGTTAAGTCTGTGGACTTAGAAGCGGAGGTATCGGGTACGGTTCATATTTTCATTTTTTTTTTGTGTTATGTATTTGGTACGATAGAGACATCGAAGAGCTTACCACTTGGCATGATGGGTAATGCTAAATTAATTTTATTTATTTATTGTATTTAAAAAAAATATTGCACATAAGTACAAAGGGCTAACATAATGTCGTTAGACATTCTTTGCCTGTTCACCTTAAGGACAATAAGAGAGTTTTAAGTGACAGGAGTAGGTGCACAAAATATAAAAAAATAAAAATGATTGAATAATGTACATTATTTTCTATCTTAATTCTAAGAAATAATATAGACCTACGTAATATACCTATATAAGTATAATAAACATACATATAAGTACATACAAATACTATAATAATAATAATAATAATAATAAATATTTCCAGACAGGTCACACAGCGCCATCTAGTTTCCGTGGTAAGCAACGAGGCTTGTGTTACGGAAACTAGATGGTTGATAAACTACATATTTTACTTTTTTTTTGTTTGTAAATATATACATATTATACATATAAACACCCAGACCGAGACAAATTATACAATGTACAACTTGCCCCCGGTGGGAATCGAACCCACGACCTCCCGAGTTCACGGCAACGTTTGTTACCACTAGACCACGGAGGCGGATATATGATAAATACATACTAATACAACTACACAATGTAATAAATACGATACATAAATATAAACAACTACACAATACTGGCAACAAGTAACTTTTAACATTTTATAAAATTGTCAATGTCATTGAATCTGCTTCTTTAAAAGATGCTTCTTCTGACCACGGGTTATGGTCATGATGATACTTCTAGTATTTACAGTTTAGATGACCAAAATTAAGTCATCAATATAATATATACGATCCTTAAAGCATCGATTTATAGCTTAAGCAGTTTTGCTCAATTACCAAATGTTTATTTTTTTTCTGGTAAAGAGTGCTATTGTTAAATATTTATCTTTTGAAACAAAAAAAGTAGCTCACTTTCATACACCAAGCGAAGTCCTTCCAGTAAGTGCCTCGAAAGTGGTTCTTGAGATGAGAGGGTTGGAGATCACAGACATCGATAAATACTACTTCTTCGCCGGGAGTGGGGTCCTCGCGTAATCTGAAAGCATTTTTGAGAGCTTATTAACACCAAAATTTTATTGTTATTGTTTATTTTATTTCTACTTTAATGATCACGAAAACTATATTTGTTTATTGCACTTAAAAATAGTACAGAGGCGAGAGGCTTAATTTTCGTTTGATAGCTGGACGAAATTGTTGAGTGGAGGAGGCGTTGAGGTAACGTCTTAGAATACAGGTGTGAGTTCTTTATTTATTTATAAATGGGATAGCTATCATAGCTAACACCACACATGTGTTTGTACTTAAAGCTAAACCAGAAGTTAGATGTTTCACCTATTATATACTTTTTTTTTTATATTAGCACGATGTGTGACCTTGCGCTCACCTGATGGTAAGTGGCGCGCATGGCCCATGAATGTTAGCAACTGGAATCAGACACTTATGTCCTTCATCAGTCCCTAACACTATGCCGGCTTGACTAGATGCCTTTTTACACTTCGTTTAAAGGAATCCAGGTTATAGGAAAGTACAAACATAAAGCACAGAGGCTGGAAGCGCATTCCACATCTTTATTGTGCGACAGATGTATGAGTCACCAAATTTATAGGTACGCAAAGGGATGGTGACTACGGTATGTGGGTGCATATTCTGACCTGTGCGTGTGGTTCGGTTGCGGAATGGAGAGGGAGGGATTAGGTTATAGAGCTCTTCAGAGCACTCACCATAGTATAGCCGGTAGAACACGCTCAGAGAAGCTACATCTCGGCGAAGCTGCAGGGATTCAAGAGTTACACTAAATTGATTCGAGTATTGTGGTGAAAAATCCATGAATTGTATGCCAACAACACACATGTGTTTGTACTTAAAACTAAACCAGAAGTTAGATGATTCACCTATTACAGGCGTCATATTACCTATTATAGGTTGAGGAAACGTCTTAGAGTACGGGTGTTAGTAAAGGTAAGAAAATAAAATTACCTAAGGTCTAAGATCATCAGCCACCTGGACAGCAGAGCTTTGGCAGATAAAACCCTGTCCATTGCTGTAGGTGCTGGCAGTCGAACTATTGTCATTCTTTTTCCACCAACGCTTCTTGCTCGAAGAGGAACTATGTATCTGAAAATTATAAATAAAATATTAAATTATAATAGACATAGGCTCAGATTGGCAATCGTTATCGTGCATTCTAAAACTTTAAAAAATATATTTTGAATCCTCCAACCCAAACACAAACACACATTACATATTCACTTACTATGCACCCTTTATTTCTAACTCTCGTTTATAGACAAAAGGGCGGTGGTGGTTCGTTTGTAAGAACGCATTCCTTAAAATCCTAAAAAGTTCAAACCCCTTTTACTACGTAAATTTGTCATAGATTTACAGCATCACCGTTCCTGCGCTTAGGACAGCACGTTAAGGCGTCGGTTCCGGTTCCACTAATACTAACTTGTGTAATTATCATTCATAATTGACATCAGACCCTCGCCAACATCTAGAGTGTGGCGAGTGTAGCCAAATCACAAAAAAAATCTGGAAGGACCATCTTATGTATGAAGGAAAGCATAGGGACAAAAATAAGGAAAAGCATGCTACGATGGTTCGGGCATGTTGAAAGGATGAGCGATGAAAGATTAACCAGATATATAATGCGAAAGTTGTGGGTAAAATAGGCCCTGGCAGACCGAGACTCACATATCACGATCAAATAAATAAAACACTGACTGAAGGTGCATTAAAAAGTCTTCGTAACCAAAGGGCATGTATGAAGAGGTTAATGAATGTCGACGAAGCGAAAGAGGTATGTCGTGATCGTGTCAAATGGCGCTCAATTGTCTCTGCCTACCCCGCAAGGGATCTGGCGTGAAGATATGTATGTATGTATGTACCATCTTCAACAGTAGAGGTCTAGGACTCTGTTCTTTGTGGCTGTGATATTCTTCAGACATAGTTCACTATAACAATCCACTATTTTTATTATATTATATATTTTTGCTATCATATAATATGCCTAGTTAATTCCGCCATTGTGCAACAAAGTTTTTAAATAAAATTATTGGAAAAATAATATTTACAATTTAATTTTATATTTTTATTACAGCCCCTAGAACACAGCTTCCTAGACCTCCACTGTTGGAAATGGGCCTTCCAGAACATATACATATCTGGAGAATTTCGCCTACACTCGCCACGCTGGGCAGACGGGTTGGCGAGGATCTAATGTCAATTTTTAATGACAATTTATTAACGATTCCACTAGTTGGTATTAGTGCGACGGCTTAACGTGCTCTCCGAGGCAAGAGAACGGTGGTGTTGTAAATCTATGACAAATGTACGTAAGGTTTAAACCTTGAAAACTGACATTATATCCTCGCCAAGCCGTCTGGCCATCGTGGCGAGTGTAGGCCAAATGCTCCAGATATATGTTCTGGAAGGCCCATCTCCAGCAGTGGAGGTCTAGGACGCTGTGTTCTAGGGGCTGTAATGATATTACTTGTTAATTTTATTTTTTTACAGAATATAAACTAATAATTGCAAACTACTTAAATAAAATTTTATAACTAAACTTAATAAAATATTAAACTATAAATAAACATATCCTCAAGAGCGTTCTAATGGCAACAACTCTGTATAGCAAGGCTAATATGTTGGTATAAATAATTGCCAGCCTGCCCATCTCCAGATGTTAATTAAATAATATAATATTATATAATAATATAATATAATATTATATAATAATATAATATATTATTATATAATAATAATATCTCATTTAATTTACTTACGCATCTTGACAACTGGACAGGATCTCTTCATCATCAGGGTTCCTTTTATGCCACAGCTCCGTTAACCCTGCAGGGCTTCTGGCTTTATAGTACCTCCGGGCCCGAATTGACGCTTCGGTTTCATCACCAGAACAGGTTATGAGAAAGAGATTCAAGACCTTCAGCTCTTCAGGCGAAGGCTTTCTGGACAGGTTATCACGAGCCCATCGTTCGCTGAACGACGCTGCTGGTGTCATCCTGGATCTTGAAATAGAGGAAACACATTGTATTGAATTTAAACTGGATTAAGGGACCATGCCTTATTGATAGGTACATTGATAGTACGCTGGAGATATCGACGAGCTTGCCACTTGTAATGATGATTGAGTATCAATGGTAAGTAGATGCAATATTATTCAATGACAATTTGTAAGATATACGAGTATGTAGACATAACAACAAATACATACTAATAATAATTAATAATTACATTCTAATACATAAACAAGTACATATATAAATTATCCATTATGGTTTATATATATATATATATATATATATATATATATATATATATATATATATATATATATATATATATATATATATATATATATATATATATATATATATATATATATATATATATATATAATATAATAACAGTACACAAAATAAAACCAGTCATGTGAAGAAGTGGCTAAAGAAAAAGGTTACAAAGGAAGAAGACAAATATCTATTATTGGTAATTGGAAAACGTGTAACAGTGAATTTCCCTTTCGTATTCAGCCTACAATTAATAATAATAATAATAAGTTTAGATGTTAAAGAAGCACCGAACCCATGATGCTCACTTGGCCCAGGCTCGTGAGCATCATTAGGTTAACCGGCTAAATCCGAGATTCTAGATTCTTTAGAAAATTTACATAAAATAATGAAAACAAACAACGTCTTGTTTCAAAAATCGATTTATTATTATTAAAAGAATAAAAATTAAATTGAGTAAACACCAGTGTCGGTGTGGAGAGCCCGTGGAACATTTCGGACACCATGGGCTTTCTTGCGCTAGAAGTGCTGGCCGCATTCCTCGTCACACTGCTTTGAACGACATCATTCGAAGGGCTTTTGTCACTGCTGGAGTATCCGCGATCCTAGAACCCTCTGGGATTGCGCGGAGCGATGACAAAAGACCCGACGGCATGACCGTGTAGACACATTAGCCTCATCACACATCCAGGCGACCTCGTCAAGCGCGGGAAGTGCGGTGGTTTCTGCTGAGAACCTCAAGCTGCGCAAATACGCCAACCTCAGTACAGGTTACGAATTTGCGCCGTTTGGGATCGAGACGATGGGCCCATGGGGACACTCAGCCAAGCGTCTGGGCCAAGGAGTTGTCCAGACGGCTAACGGAGAAGTCTGGAGACAGGAAGGCTGGCAATTATTTCTGCCAACGTATTAGCTTAGCTATACAGAGGGAAAATGTTGCCAGTCTTCTTGGGACTATCACTGAAGGGTCGTCTCTAGAGGACATTTTTTACTTATAGTTTATTTTTTATTAGGTTTAGTTTATATTTATTTTAATTTTTACTTTTAAGTAGTTTTAATTTATATTGTAATTATTTTATACTGTTTGTATATTACTTCATTAAATAAATTCTTTATTGTATAGAATTGAGTAAACTTAAAATCTAGTCCGTCTATCCTTTGATTTAATGACTGCATTGATTCTAGCTGGCATGGTGCGTACAAGCTTACAGCAGTCCTCCCTTGTTATGGCATGCCATTCTTGCACCAACGCATTTGTTAATGCCCTTTTTCATGTTATGCTATGCTCTTTAATCCTCCGCTTCAAAATGCCCCAAAGATGTTCTATTGGATTTAGATCTGGGGACGTTAATATGGCTAATACATATCTTTATTAACGCAAACCTATTACAGGCATTTTTGACACGTCTATAATAACATTATTTTAAATGATTACACTCCTAATAGTAGAAGACTAAGCAGCAAAGTGGTTGAAAGAGTAAGCTGTTAGCTGAAGCCTGCAAGGAAAACTATTAAGGAAAATTATTTAATAATAATAATAAAATTCCTTTATTGTTCACAAAAAAATGAAAATAAAATTATGTACCAGGCGTGCATAATACCATGAAGTTAACCTTAACCTTTGGGAGAGTGATAGATTTATATGATGGGTGCAGAATCTGACATATTTTAAAAGAAAATGTAAATAAATTACAGAATAATTAAATACATATAAATACTTTATTGAATACATATTACATAAATTCCCTACAAAATTTTCATTTTTTTATTTAACACCATACCGGAATTATACATATATATATATATATACGAGTATATACATTTCATACATACATCATAAATAAGTTAACATTAGTTGTCCTGCCTGGAGACTGTCAATTTTACCTATGCTATATTTACCTAATTACTTAATAATTTTATTGTTCTATCGTTATGTGTATTATTAATGTTCTTGATTTTATCAGAATAATCAAATTTCACAATTGATATCAGATGGAATATACTGTATAAAGCATAGGTACAAAAATAAGGAAAGGCGAACGAAAGATTGACGAACCAGGTATATAATGCGAAAGTTGTGGGTAAAAGGTGCCCTGGCAGATCAAGACTTACATATCACGATCAAATAAATAAAACACTGGCTGAAGGTGCATTAAAAAGCCTTCGCAACAAAAGGGCATGTATGAAGAGTTTGATGAATGTCGACGTAGCGAAAGAGGTATGTCGTGATCGTGTCAATTGGCGCTCAATTGTCTCTGCCTACCCCGCAAGGATCTGAATATACTGTCAAATGTAATATATGAAAATAGCAAAATAAATTATCGTCTACACAAGCCTAGTTTTCCTGCTTTATTTGCACACTGGGGCCCATAACCTTTGTTGGGCAAGGAAAACTAGACTTTAATTTGATAACTTTACGATATCATCTACAACTTATG
Source organism: Tinea semifulvella (assembly GCA_910589645.1). Lineage (NCBI taxonomy): Eukaryota > Metazoa > Arthropoda > Insecta > Lepidoptera > Tineidae > Tinea > Tinea semifulvella. Next base: position 10,523,884 of record OU342594.1, read on the forward strand.
TATTTTATAGATTTACTTTTATACCTTTTTTGGTTGAATTCACATGCCCAATAAATCGTCACGGTTTTTCAATATTATGTTTTTTACGTGTTTCTTTTGGTTGTCCGATGACCTTGAATGTAACGCTGGCTAAGATCTTGGATTAGTGTTATCATTGTTTGATCTATTTATTCTTTGTTAACAAGTTTTTTATGAGGCAGCAACTATTGGTGGCAAGTACTTACGTACTATACCTTATTCTATATAGTTACAAAAAAATGTAAACAAGAAAACAAGTGGTTCTCAAACTGCTTTTGTTATTCATTTAAATAAGGTACTTACTGAAGAATTTTATTTTAATGTAATTTTGCCCTTAATATATAATAATGTAATATGAACTGTGTTTTTTTTTACATTGAGCACCACGGATGTTGCGTACCGCCCACCCGATGGTAGCCTGAGACGACCGAAACAACTATGCCGGCCTATATGCTTTTTCACAATTCGTTTAAAGGACTCCAGGTTATAGGAATGAGAAGAAGGGACTATATTATAGATATCGATTGTATTTCTTATTCAGATTTAGCTAATTTATATATTTTATACATTCGATTAATTACTATTATCGGTGGCTCTTTTTCACCCAGTTTTTTTTCACAGCCCCTAGAACACAATGGCCTAGACCTCCATTGTTGGAGATGGCTCTGATGTCAATTTATTAACAATTCAACATGTTTGTGGAACCGGGACCGACGGCTTAACGTGCTCCCCGAGGCACGGGCACGGTGGTGTTGTAAATTTATGACAAATGTACGTAAGAAAAGTGTATTTTTCATTGGTACATGCAGGGGGAGTATGCAACGACCTTGTAGGATTTAAGGAATGCGTTCTTACAACCGAGCCACTGAATATGCCCAAAGATTAGGTATTGCAATTAAGCGGGGACATGCAGCCAGCATGCTTGCCATTATTCTACGCGGACTGGACTTATATCCGTATTCATAATATTAATTTTATATTATATTTTGTTAATGTATTTTTAATAAATGATAATGATTGTATTTCTAATTAATATTTAATGTTCAGGAATATGTTAATTTTTTAGACGCATTTTTTGTTTTCATCATAAATCGTTAAAAACCTATTTTATTTTTGACAACTGTTTGTTTACATATGTTTCTTTGCTATGGCGAATATAGGATAGTACAGGATTTTTTTTCCATTATGTTATTGCCTATTTATATCCATCTATACTAAATCCTAACATCGTAAAGAGGTGGGTTCGGGCTGGGGTACCATGTACCAATAAGAAATACACTTTTCTGCCGTCGGTACCGGTTCAACCAACTTGTGGAAACGTTAATAAAATGTCATTACCAAAAAATAATACATCAGACCCTCGCCAACCCGTCTGACCAGCGTGGCGAGTGTAGGCCAAATTCTCTAGAAATTTCCATCTCAAACAGTGGAGGTCTGGGACTCTGTGTTCTAGGGGCTGTAATGATGATACTAATATTATAAATCTTATATCAGTGTGTCTGTATGTATATGGTAAAAATATATATTCTGTATTAAATAAAATGTACAGCAAAACACTAAGACAAAGTTCAAGCTCCGACCCACAAAATAACTATGTATTTATTTAGTGGAAATGATGAAACATTTACATAAAACGGTAATTTAAACAACAAACTGTCGTGGATCGTTGAACTTGTCAAATAATTGCGCTTCATGTCACTCATCTTTCATATTCTACTCATAATGATAGATGAGTAAGTACCACTTAGCTATGACTCATTTTAACTGTTAACAAACTTGAGATGGACATCAGAAATGCTGTGTCATAATTACACAAATACTGCCAACGTTATACGTGGAAGAAGTGTTTACAACTGTGGAAATTCGCAAAAGGAGATGCCGCCGCAACATCAGAGGTACGGCACCCCCAGAATTATGCCAGCTGAAAGCCGCCACACCAATGACATCTATCTACGTGTCGCGGCTATGCAAAACTTCAATACACCAGGATGTCCTTGACCACATATGCGGACGAGGAGAGTCCGTATCGGTCAAGGACGTCAAGCTGGTCTCGTTTTATACAAACTTTGAGGCATTTCGCATTTTTGTGCGGTGAGACAAATTAAAAATCTTATTGAACAAAGATTTCTGGCCGCATGGTGTTGTGTTTCGTCGGTACATAGGTTCATTTGGGCCTTCAAAATGCACTACGGAAGAAGCGACGAGGCACCGAACCCTTGTGAACCACCTAAGAGGACCCCGGAGGGCCCCAACTGCAGCAGTCAGCCTTCATCAGAAGGTGGTCGCCGTACCCAATGGTTATTACTTTGACTAGAATAAGTTGAAGATGCGGAAGCTGTAGTGTAGTGTATATTTATATTTTATATATGTTAGTTTTTAGGGTATATATCTATGGATCTTTAAGTAAGCATTTATTCGAAAAAAATATTTACAAAATATAAAATAAAATTAATATTAATACTAAGGATAGGAATATAAGTCCCGTCCGCGTGGAATGGTGGCAAGAACGCTGGCTGCATTTCCCCGCTGAATTGCAATACTGATTCTTTGGGCGAAGAAAGAGCCAGCCCTCTTGTCACCGGAGGAGACGACAAGACGCGGTGTTATGTCTTTTAAAAACTTTTTTGCACTTGGACTCCATGGGCCCAGAGTTTCTACAGCAAACGGCATAAATATGTAATCTTTTAATATACTTACATATATCTTAATATAATATAATATAATATCTTAATATATAATCTTTTGTATTTTAAAGCCTGAAAATACAGATGGTTACTATTATTATAAGTGAACCACGACACTGAAGAGTCCTATAACAATATTCCTTCCTATTCCTTAATGTTTTTTCCTTAGTAGCTGCAGCTGAATTCTCTTTCTTTAGCCGTAAACGCTATACACATCAATCCCTTAACTCAGGGGTTCTCAAACTTACAAGTTTAGTATTTTGTTTAGGAGCCTTTGCTAAAAATTATCTAAAATACGATGACTAATTAGCCAATGTGAGGTGAGCTTAGTGATCTATACACATTTTTTGCGAATACCTAATTTTAGTTAGCCTCACCGTATTTTGTAGTTTTGACTTAAGCTCGGCTATCCTCGCCTAAATTCGCGCTAGAACTGACAGTAAATGGGGTGTATCAGGCAAAGATGTCGCTAGCGGCAATGGTACCTTGTTTTACACCTATATCGCATCATTTTTTAAATGTATTTGTAGTTTTTTATTTTTATAACAGAAAAATATTTTAAATAACGCTACCTACTTTGAACGACTAATTAAAAAAGCGCACACCGTCTTTAAAAATGTTTTATTAATTGGCAATTTAGAGACCACTATATCGCTTAGATTTCGCTTAGAAATCTCGATTTGTACACTTAAAAGCTGCTTACTTATATTATGCGCCATCTATCGTGATAAAAGTTAGTGATACACCCCATTAAATAATACATATATTGACAATTATACATTTGCGCTTAAAGGAAATTGTTTACAGTGAAAAACATTCTGGTGGCGGGTATAATTTTAATTGCTTGTACTCTATGGCTTTGCCGCTGAAGTCCTAAAAGCGAAGTGTGAAAAAGCATCTTGTCAGGTATACATTGGCTGGTGTTGAAAATTTTGTCATATATCGTTATTCCCAATGACAAGGTGGGATTAAAATACCATCAGCCTAATCTACATTAATCTTATGACTAATATGGGATTTGGAAAAGTTTGTGCATCATGTATTTTTATTGTGTGTAAACAGTACTATATACTTACTTAGTTTCGTATTTGTATATATATATATATATATATATATATATATATATATATTTATGTATTTAAGTAGTAGTATGTAACGATTATTATGTATTGTATGTAAATTGTATATTTATAATAATAAAAACCCCGCAAATCCTCTACCACACTCCCAAAGGTTAGCTGTTATAAAATGCCGAAAGGCATTAAGTTTGCCCTTGTACATTACTTTTAAGTTTTTTTGTGCAATAAAGACTTTATAAATAAATAAAATGTATTGTATAACACTTGGCTTGATCACTTTACATTTATAAATTAGACCGTCACCTGATACGGAAAAAGTTGTTAAAAGAGGTTGTGAATTCTGTCTGATTCAATTAACTTATCGATTTTGTTGGTAAAAACTGATAAAAATAACTTAAAAATGTTTTTGTTGTGGAAAGTTTGAGAAACTTATTCAGGTCTAAATCGATTTATTCAAAAGCCATGAATAGCCGTGTGATATTTCGTTTTATGAAGCAATCGTCAACCTTTGAGTTGCGACGTGCATCACTTATCTATTGCAAAAGGTTGATCACCGCTGGATTGGAACCAAACGTGCGGCTAAATGCGTGTAATGTCAAGGGATTGTTCAAAGAAAGAAGGTGTCGACAACCATTGTTTTGAAATTGATATTGTTTATGACCTATGACCAAGTCCAAGGTCTAAGCTGCAATTGATCCCCTCTTCTACATTAGTGCATCAGAAACACTGCAAGCCGAGTGAAATGGCGACAACTTTTGTTGGAACTTTCCCTTTTTCTTTACCAAAGAACAAGCTTCCAAGAGGTAGAATTAAGCAAAAGAAAATAACTTACAGGATGATCATACATAACTTCACGCCAAATCCATTGCGAGGTAGGCAGAGACAATTGTTCGCCACTTGTCTCGATAATAAATAAATGTAGCTTAATATTTATCAACCTGTACATGCCATTTTATTTCGATAGCTTTTTAATGCATTTTAAGCTGTTGTTTTATCTATTTGATCGTGATAGTCATAGTAAGTCTTGATCCACCAGGGCCTCTATGACTTTCGCAATATATATCTGGATCGTCAATCTCTCTTCACTCATCCTTTCAACATGTCCGAACCATCGGAGAATGCCTTTTCTTATTTTTGTCTCTAGGCTTTCTTTTATATCTACCCTTTTGCATACTTCGTCATTTCAACAAACACTGAGAAAAATAGATATTTGGTGTAATGGAACATCATCGGTGAACTCTTTTTTTTTATTTACGGCGATAATATTATTGGAAGCGAGACGAGGATACGTCAGAATACGCATAGAGTAGGGTTAATGCAGTAGAAATGCGGTCGTTGCGGCGGATATGTGGCGTCACTTTGGCGGACCGCATACGTAACGTCGAAATACGGAAAAGGGTTGGTATGAAGGAAAGCATAGGAACAAAAATAAGGAAAGGCATGATACGATGGTTCGGGCATGTTGAAAGGATAAGCGAAGAAATATTGACGAACCAGATATATAATGCGAAAGTTGTGGGTGAATGAGGCCCTGGCAGACCGAGACTCACATATCACGATCAAATAAATAAAACACTGACTGAAGGTGCTTTAAAAAGTCTTCGTGTATGTAGAGGTTAATGAATGTCGACGAAGCGAAAGAGGTATGTCGTGATCGTGTCAATTGGCGCTCAATTGTCTCTGCCTACCCCGCAAGGGATCTGGCGTGAAGATATGTATGTATGTATGATATTATTATAGATAGTTATAAAGCGGTGGTAGCTGGTAAGAACACTTTATTCAAAATCCTAAAAGAGTCGGTTCGAACCCCGGCATGTAACAATAAGGAATACACTTTTCTTAATGTTCATTTGTCATTAATTTACAACACCACCGTTCCCGTCTCTCAGAGAGCACGATAAAACGTCGGTCCCGGTTCCACTAAAATCGTTAATAAATTGTCCTTAAAATTTGACATCAGCATCTCGCCGTGTTGATGTTAAAATCTCCAGAAACTTCTGAAGGTCCATCTCCAACAGTTGAGATCTAGGACTCTGTGTTCTAGGGGCTGTATGAAAGATGAATATTATTTTGGTTGCTGACTGTACTAAAGTTTCGTTTCAACTAGGAAGTTAAAAGCTAAATCGTGCATATCCTTAACAATAAATCTAAATCTCCAATAAATATGTAGTCGTATGAACCGTTTCTTTTATTAGGAATAGTAGCTCTTAAACCTTGAGATATAAGGGTTATAATTGTTTATCAGATGCCTGATTCTACGTCACGAAACTCTTATCAATGACATAAAGGTCACTTTATGGTTGCAATAATGAATTCGGAGTTTATTTCGAACAAGA